>CM077303.1:66473750-67905000 GCA_039655065.1 Glossophaga mutica | reverse complement strand
CTTAAGCAAACCTGCCAAAAGTAAGAAAGTGGTTGTTGAAAAAATATTTAACTAATTTGCTATCACTGCATATTCTCTTTATTTTTCAATTATGTTCTCATTTTATAAAAATATATAATGTTAAAAATGCTCATTTTATTTAATGTCAAGTAGATGCTCATTTATAGCTACCAAAATGCTTGGAGAAGAACAGCGTAAGATATATTTTGTCTCTGGACAGCTTATTCAGTAAACATTTTTTTATTTGCTCATTTGTAAGGATAAGGCGAAGAATAAAATCTAATTTATTATTTTATTGGATGTCGGTATCAGAGTGATGCAGGACTGTGGATTTAAGAAATCTGTAAATCTCTTTAATAAAGGCCTGGGGAATTATTAGTAAGGACAAATGTAAAATGCCTGACAGTTACATTTCTAAAAGAAAAACACAATAATCTCATTAAAGAAATTACTGACAGTGGCTCACAGATGTTAATGGTTGAAGTAACAAAGGACATACAATATCAGAAAGCAGATTATCTTTTCCCTCTTTTAGAATGTTGCTATTGATCTCACTTATTGAGCATACCAAAATACCAAGTTGCAGTATTTCCTCAACAATCCTCATTTTTTAGTATTACTAGTCAATTGAGAACAAAATATATTTATATAATAAATAATTATAATTTAAACACAAAGAATTGTTAAAATCATTAAAGGTAGAGGTTTATATGAATATAATACTGAATTATTTAACTGTAAGGAGGATTGCCCTGAAGGGAACCAAATAACAGTTAATAGTTACATTCTGAGATATATATATCTCAGAATATATATGTATATATGTGTATATATATATATATATCTCAGACTATACAGGAAATTAGATATAGATAGTAGATTCAGTCTCAAGAATTGGAATTTTAGTTAATTTTTCTCTTTTATGCTCACTTCCTCTTATTTCTTTAACAAAGAATGAGTTATTCATTTACATGAAGGTCAAGAACAGCGTAATAAACAGGGAAGAGGGTTTTACTTTAAAGGAAAACAGGCCGTTGTAAACTACTACCTACGCTGTCTCCCTAAGGCTCTTACATACTAATGGAGGTGGTGGCGGGCTTCAGTTTAGGTCTTTCTAGTGCTTTTTGAGACATTTTGTTCAATATACCAAATTATGCCATGTAATCTGCTATATTACATCATATGGAATATTACCCATTTGGATCAAAATTAAGACAGATGGTTTGTACACTTGATTCTTTAATCCTTCACCTGAGCCTCTTCAACACTTCAGTGTTCTGAAAGATACACACTTCCCTAAGTTGTAGTAAATATTCAATTATGTTTATTTTGTACTTGAGAAAATGAAGGCACTTAGAGACTACTGATCAGAATAGTGTTTTCAAATGTGTTAACAGAGCTAAGGAATCTTAAAGCCTGGGTTGGGACTCCAGGCACACTGCCCACAGAGACTCCGAGGTAGGAATGTGAACCCCAGAACTCGGAGGGATTCTGGTAGGGCCTCAGGTGGGCACTGCGCCTGCACTTCCCTAAGTCAACATTTAAGAGGAAATGGTTTAAATTTTAGGTGCAACTTCTTTGATGGAGGAAAATGTGGGGAAACTTTGGAATGTTTTCCTGTTTAGGAAGAAGCATTTTGGGCCTTAATATTATAGTAATTTAAAATATAATAAGCAGATAAAAATACCAAGTTGAGAGGTATTTAAGATAGTGGCCAAATCATATAGTGGATTTTGCCTGGGATATTTACTCACCAAAGTAAAATTTTTCTTGAGTGTTTATATGATTTATACACTAAACTCCATCACATAACTTTAAAAAGCAACAAGATTTTAGCATTTCATATCTTCACCTCTATTCTAAAAATTCAAGTCTTTAATTATTTCATCTTTGGGTTGTGAGTTATTGATACAATCAAAGAGAGATGATAAAGTAAGAGGAAATGGTTTTCTAAAGAACCAAACTGAAAATAAAAAAAGAGAGATTCTTTCTATTTGAGGTACATGAAGCCATTGGAATAGCCTGTACATTGTATTTATGGAAAAGAACTATTTCTTACAAACATTTTTATATAGATCTTGTTCTTAATTTTAAAATACCTTTAATGTACTAAAGTTTCTTTCAAAATGCCAAAGTAAATATACACCAGAGTTTTTGATACATTGTATTGGTTTAAGAATTTGTAACATTATTTGGGCGGGGGCAGGGTGTTCCTGCCGGAAGGACCCTGACCAGGTCTAACAAGAATCAATCTGCATGCAGCAGAAACTGCCTCATAGACATAACCAAAATAACCTTAAACTGAATGTAACCATTCTCACTCTTGGTAACCTACAAATGAGAATATGTCAGGGCTCACATTTTCCCCAGACCCCTCTGCTGGATTAGGAAAGGGGAAAAGATTCAAAAGGACACAGATGAAAGTTTGTCTCTGCGTCCACACCGGCCAGAAGAGAAGGTGTAACATTTATGGAGCACCAACTCTGTGCTCTTGTGTATGTTTTCTCACTTATTTTTTTAAAAAAGTATTTATTTTTTGGAACAGTTTTAGATTTACAGAAAAACTAAGAAATAGTGTAGCCAGCTTCTCCTATTATTAACAGCTACATGGTATGGTACCTTTGTTATAATTATTGAACCAATATTAATACAGTGTTATTAACTAAATTTCCTACTTTATTCAGATTTCCTTAGTTTTTATCCAATGCCCATTTTCATTTCTAGGATCCTATCCAGGATACTACATCACATTTACTCGCCGTTTTTCCTTAGGCTCCTCTTGGCTATGACAGTTTCTGTCTTTTCCTTTTCCTTTCCTTTTCTTTTTTTCTTTCATCTTGACAGTTTTTGAGAAATACACTGGTGGAGTATTTAATGGTATGCCCCTCTTTTGAAATTTTTCTGATGTTTTTCTAATGATTAGACTATATCTAATCATTAGGTCTAATGATTATCAACTTAATCATAGACCTAGTGGGTGGATATTGTACAGATGAGGAAAGGGCAGTGAGCAGAGTTGAAGGAAATCAGCCACAGCTCCTCAGGAGTAATGGACTCGTGTGAGGCCTGTGTGTGTTCAGCTGCACTGCATTATTTTTAAAATATGATCTACATTTGTGTATTTTCTCTATTTCTATAGGGCTTAACTTGTTTTCCCCTGTGAGAAGGGTCTAATTGCCTATTTTGCCAAAGGAAAAATTAACAAACAGGTAAATAAAAGCACATGGGCATACAAAATTAGTTTGGATGTTTAAATAAAGAAAATGGCTGAGCTTATGATTCTTTGGAGATTAAAATAGTTGGATATCCTTCAACAGACTTCACTATGCTTTTTGGGGGGAATCAAATTAAAATTGCTAAAACTAACAATTTCTTCCTTTTCTGCTCCCAATTCAAGGGTAGGCTTCTATGGATAAAATGCTATTTAAGGAACCAGACTGTTGCTTTAGGTACCACCATTGACTTCGAATGCTTAGGTGGTTAGATGGATAACTTCTAGGAATTTAACCAACCGACCGACCAATCCACTAGGTGTGTGGTGGTGGAAGGTCTGATGTGTTTGGGCACTATCTTTGCCACCTTTCTTGCCATGTCCTCAAATATCTATTGACATAACTATTGGACAATGAATTTTGGAGACAAAAGATGAATTGAATTTGTCCTCCAAGATACCCCTTTTAGATGAATGCTTCTGTGTAGATACAATGTTAGGAACAGAGCATGCTCAAGGAAGGACTCTTCGTAGTTATGTGTGATCATAGAGCTGTTGGAAAGACTTAGCTTGGGGACTTATAAAATTCACAGATATATAGGTTCCATTCTAGGCTAAATCAATCAGAGTCTCTGGGAATATGGTCTTGACATCAGTAATTCTGGATTGAAAATGAACAACTTGTATCCATTAGAAAAAGTCCAAATTATATGCTTTGCCAAGGGAGTGCTCTTGAGTGAATATTCTGCAAAGTACCAAAATGCGAATAGCTGGTTGAACTGGTGGTACCACCTTGCTATAAAATATGTGGAGAATTACATGATCTTTGAGATTGGTTTTTCATTTAAAAAATGTTTAGACTATATTATATCTAAGGTTCATAGGTTAGCATATTCTGAATGATAAACTTGATCACACTATAAAACTTCTCAATTCGAAAGGGTGTGGAATTTTTTATATTGAAATAAACTTATCCTAATTCTCGTTTCACCTCTCAAATTTTGTATTTTTTTCATATTTTGTAGTACGACCCAGTTCTATTCATTTACATAAACTGAATCAAGTAAAATTTATACTCAACCTTGAATTCCTAGCTTAAGAATCATGAATGTGTTGACATTACCAGAGCTCTTTGTCAAAGGCCCAATAAACTTGGGTAATCATGGATTCCCTGTATTTTCTGGCAGTGGGACACCAACACACTTTGTTGTTGGCTGTGTGTGATCTGTACTTATCCTGAGTGGACAACAAAAATCTGTAAAGAATGCATAAAATGTGGTTTGAAATAAGTATGTTCCCCTTAAAATATATTCTTTTGTCTACTCTGCGTGATGCTTTGTCAAAAATGTCTGAATCATTTCAAATATTGTTTTTGCACATCCTCATTCACCGGGTGAAAGCAGCTGTGATATAAGCAATGAAGAGGGAAAAACTTTCCGGGAAAAGCTCTCCCCCGAATCCCACGCCCCAGCCCCTGCGTATTATTAATCATGTTAGCAACAAATTGCCATTCCATTTGGGACTGTGCAGTCTCCATCCACAGGAGGGAACTGGGTGTTTCCAGAGGCTCCCGCTGCGAGGCAGAGGCAGCAGCAATGCTATGTGCTCAGCTGCCTGATTAGGTCATGGGACAGCCTGGACAAGGAAGAAATAAAGTGTCAGGTGAGGTGGAGACCAGGTAATAAGTCTGGATCAAGGAACAAGGAGGAGGGAAGGGGAGAGTTGAATAAAGGAGTCAGCAAGGTCAGAGTCGGAAGAGAAACAGAGTCTTAAAAATGAAAACCGTTTAAATAGTCCAAACCGTAAGAACCCAGGTCTTACTTGTATCTTGCTCTATACAGCTAGATGGCTTTCTAGGTTTTTTAATTCAGAAATACGTTGTGGCCCAAATCATATCCTTGCCTTGTCAATTTAGAAAGTGAGAAACCAGTAGGTTCAGTATCTCCTTTACTTATTATGCTGTCCCTTTATCCTAGAATCAAATAACCAATGATTATTAATGATGAAGACACTCAATATATTCATTCAGTAAATGATATGGGGACCTTAAAACATATAAGGTTCTAGGGACATGAAGACAATTATAATTTAGCTTTGGTTTCTAGGTGAGACAGACATAAAAATGTCAGTACAATGTGTTTAATGCTAGAGCAGATGCACCCAAAATAATAGAGGGGGTGGCTGCACACCCGGGCTGCTGGAGGAGGTTCTTCAGAAGTAAACTGGGTTGTGGACAGAGCACGTGTTCTCTGGGAGGAAAGGCTTCCATGACGGAGGGCTCAACTTGTGGAATGGCACAGAGAACTGAATGCATTTGGGGTATGAAGTGTAGTTTGCGATTTCTGCGGCTAAGGTGTGTGGCATGGAAAATATGTCGACAAGAATGTCCAAGCTGAGAACAGCCTTGCATTCATGCTTTGGGGTGTCAGTTTAGCATCATTTCCACTAGGTTTCATTGCTTGTAATATCCCAGGAGACACTGCATGAATCTAAAACTTATCTTGTCAGTGCCTCAAGTTTTTTCATCTGAAAAACAGGGAAAATTATTTTGATTTTCATTCCTATTGTCAACACCTAATTCATAATTATTATTGCTTGTCTGTATTATTACAGTAATCTTCCATCTGCTTCCCTAACTCTAATCTCTCCTTCTTGTGCCATTATTAAATTAAAGACACAAACACAACAAAGAATAATAAAAAATACATTATCATCTGTCTTCAAAGCTCCCCATTTCCCAAGGAATGAAGTCCAAACTTCTGAGAAGGCATTTAAGAATTTCCACCAACTCTTTCCAATCTGACTTTATTTTATATCTCCATACATCCCACATTCTTCTTTCTTGGACTATGTCACCTACTGTGTTGTTTGTTTGATATGGTCCTTCTACCTGGGTTACTCTATTTTCTTCCAATGACTCCTTACTGAGTTTTCAAGACCCAGCAAAATGACAGTGGGTATAATAAAGAATAATATCTTTAGCTTCCTAGTTCCTAAACAGCCACTGCATGATCAAAAGACATTGCCCAGAAACCCCATTCTGCTCTTGCACGTTATGAGATTTTAGCAAGGCACTAACTCTTCCAAGCCCTAGTTTTCTCATCTGTAAAATATGTGTAACAATGCCTGTGTAGTTGCATGGTTTAAATGAGAGAAAACATGGAAAAAAAAAACTTTTATAAACTCTTCAAGCACACATTAAGGTAAGCAACAGAATGAGATTTTCAAAAAAAAAATGAGAAGTAAAAACAACTGCAAGCAGAGTCTAGGACCCAAAAGGCCACGTACCAGCGTGTGACTACGGCACATCCCAGAATCACAACGGGAGTGTCTATAGAATTGGAGTGACATTAATAATCTCTACAGAATACAGTTCTGAGATGGTTCAATGAGATAATACAAGGGCAAACAATGTGAAAAGTACACTACTCTATGACTATTGTCATTAACTGTTTCTTAAATTATCATGACCATTCTCTATCCTAAATGGAATTATGTATGTGCACTACTTATAACCTGTGACATTATAAGAAATTTGAGGGTAAACAAAGGGTTTAATAATGCTCATCCTCCCATAGGATAAATAAGTAAAGCTTGCGAGATTGGCGTATTTCCCACCCCAGCAACAACGCTCGTGTTGGGTGTGAGAGCAGTCTGCGGGCTCTGGTGGGCCGCGTCCCGTCACCACAGCGCGTGCTTCTTTGCCCAGGCAGTGTTGCCTCCGTGGTGGTGTGCGTGAAAGGCCGGCTTATCTCCTCCACGTATTTTAGGCTCCAACATCTGAATCATTAGGGGAACCTTCCTTTGCCCTTACTCATCCTTATCAGAGCGGTTCTTCCTCTGATTTTTACAACCACAATTTCCCACGTTGCTATAGTTGCTGCTCTCATCTTCACGCAATGCTCCTCCTCCACTCTCTAACCCTGCAATGTATCAGGATTTCCTTCTACATTATAACTTACTGGAAAAATTCAATTTTCACATCTGTCAGGTGGATTTTGACTCATATTCTGCTTCTCTATGTCGACATTACTGGGAATTCCATGCATGTAGAACTGAATAGTGCCGAAAGAAAACCAAATGTTAAACTTTAGCTCCAACACAAGGAGCTTCTTTTTCTATCACACAATTGTTTGGGGGAGCTTCTTCTATCACTCAGCACATTCTTATGTTTTCATAGACTACGTGAACAATTACTGCTTGTGTGGATGTACTTCTGGGTCATTCTTGGTTTATGTTATATATTGAATGGACAATTGGTTTCAGTTAGATTTTTTCCCCCATCAAACGTTGCCTATTTCCATACAAAATGTATAAATTAATGACAAGCCTGGCACTGGAGTCTTATCTGAACATCTTTTCACAATTTGAATTATAAGAATTATTTAAGGGCCAAAAGGAAAACTGGCTGCGATGTGTAATGACTGGGGTCATTACAACTAATAGCCTTGCAATAGTCTGTTGGTGATTTATGTCATGAAAATCATAATAAATATTAGAAGCAATAATTTTGCACCTCATATCCTAGCAGAGGATGAGGTGCCTGGGAATAAGCTTTTGCAAGTTGAGAAACTTCTGTTGCCTTTTTTTAACCAGAAAAATTAATTGCATTTGAATACTTAAGTAGATAATTGTTATTGTTCATCATTTTAGTTACCTACAAAATGCTAAATCAAGGCTTCTTTCTGACAAAGTCCACTAAGCATGATATGCTGAATTGTGAACCTTTGAGTATATGTTTCAAATGTGGGCAAAATCAGGACAGAAGGACTATAGAGAGAAATGAACATTTACTGAGCATTCATTCTGCACCTGGCACTGAGCAAAAGGATTCACTCTCATTATTTCAGTTCTCTTTCTGAACAACGCTGTGAGGTATATGGTATTATTTCTACTTTACAGGTGAGTGCACTGAGAATCAGACTTTAGATTTGTCAAACGGCAAAGCCCAAGCTCTTTCTACTTCATGAAATGGATGAAGCTGATGAAATTTTTTTGTACACAAGTTTGAATCAAGAACTCTTTAGCTATAAAATAAGGGTTGCATAGGTCGGACAATGTTTCTGTTCTTGAGCATAAACAATGATAATCTAAAACTCTATGAAATCAAGACCTTCCCAGTTAATAACATTACAATATACAGAAATAGTATATTAGCTTAAGAATAATAATACAGTTCCCCAATTAAAAAAATCATCGGATTCAAAATGTAATTATACCCATAAATTGGATTCCATTTATGCATGCTGACAAGTGACATCAGTACTGAATGAACCCCTGCAGCAGACCAAGGGTGGAGAGAATGGTATTACAAATCTGATATGGGTGTGGGAGGCAAGGGGATGGAGGGTTAAATAAGGACAAACCACAAGGAAAAGAGGAAAGAGAAGATTCTTTTTTTCACTTTGACCAGCTACTTTGCCAATGAAGATATCAAGCCCAAAGGTTTGCAGATGAATCACTTCTCACAGAAGGCTGGTTTAGGGTTAGGTTTGGATTTCTGTCCTTGCGGAAGTGAAAACTGATGTTTATTGCCGGTTTGAAATATTCTGCAATGTTACATTAGCCAAGAGCTCTGTGTGTACAGTGATCTTCGGGTTTAAATCCAGAATAGGATCTTGGGGGTTGAAGCTATTATCAAGATCATGGTCCTAGATTAAAGCACACTAACCTTCCATGGAGAGTCAGATTACTGCAGGCATTGAAAATGAGTCTCTTCCTCCTCCTCCTCCCATTTCTTATGGCAATATGTAGTTATTTGGAATTTATGAAGTGTTTCCTTACCTATCATGTTATTTGATCTTCATAATAACTCTGTTTAGTATGATAAAACATTCATCAAACAATGTTTAATTTATACTATAAAAATTTCTAATTGAGGTCTTTGCTTCTCAAATTTTGTATCTTTTTAGCATTTTAAAATTATGTCATAGAACTATAACTGAAAAGTAAAATAAAATGAAATTATGTCATAGTTTCCTTATTTATATCTATACCATAAAGATGCTAAGGAAGATATCTTCCTTATCTGTCCTCAGTGCCATTGAAAAAATCAAATAAAACACTACTATGAAATGATCAGGAAACTGTAGAACTCTATTTCCTTACTATTTGGGGGATGCACTTATTTCACAGATGCTCGCTGGGAAAGAAAAATATGATATTCATCTTTTTCTGTCTTAGTGGGAGGATATAATATAGTGTTTAGGAGACAGCCTGGAGTTGGACTGCATCAGATAATTTCTAGTTTTACTGTGTGGCCTTGGGCAAATTGCTTCACTTTCTCTGTGTTTTAGTTGCCTCATCTGAAAATTAGAGATCACAGAATTGATGTAGGGATTAAGCTGATACACAGAAGACTTTGGATAGTGCCTGACACATACTGAGTTCTGTTTAAGTGTTAGGTCTTTCTATTAGCTATTATTGTCACCACTATGGTCTGACATGTTATAGATGACTAATATCTTTTTTTGAAAACATAATCAATTAGAGCAGGTGGAACACTGTTGTAGTCCAATATTACAAGGAAGAAACAGAAATTGTAGAAACAATTTACCTTTCCATCTAATGAAAAAAAAAAAGGATCGTCATAATGATGACTTTGAGTCATCCACTAAAGTTCAGAAGGCTGTAAGCCAGGTAGAGAATTGTAAAATTTTCCTATATGTTGTGGACAAAGTACTCTTGTGTGCATCATCCATGTAATTATTATAACAAGCCAGTGATGTACATTATATATAACGCTAATATAGAGAAGAGAAACCTTGATACTAAGGGAGGTTCATTGGCCCAAGATCACTTGGAAATATGTTAATATAGGAATCCAGATCTTCTGAATCAGGCACATTTTCACCCTAGACCCTACTCAAAATTGAGTCTTTACCTGGAAGAGTACCATGATACCATATCCCTAAAATCATTTGTCTTTCTGTTCAGCTTGCAGTATTGTCCTTATCCTCCAGGAGGAGTGGTGGGAAGTGAGGGTAGGGAAGAGAAAGGGTCATTCTGTGAGTGCTTAATCAGGATCAGACACCCTGAATGACATTCACCCTCCCCACTCCCAGCTTTATTGAGGTATAATTGACAAATACAATTGTATATATTTAAGGTGTATGACATGATGGCTTGATGTATGTATGTATTGTGAAGTGATTACCACAATCAAGCCAATGAACATATCCATCATCTCACATAGGTAACATTGTTTTGTGAGGGGAGAACACAAGATTGACTTTCTCAACAAACTGCAAGTATACAGTTCAATATTAGTGACTATAAGTAACACACGATATATTAGATCCTCAGAAATTATTCATCTTATAATTGAAATCCTTTGACCAACATCTCCCATTTCCCTCATACTAACTCCTCCCAGCCCCTCTCAACCACAATGCTACTCTGTATCCATGAGTTTGACTCTTATATTCCACATATAAGTGATGCCATACAGTATTTGCCTTTCTCTGTCTAGTTTATTTCACTTAACACAATGCCCTCCAGGTTTAACCATGTTGTTGGAAATGTAGATTTTCTTCCTTTTTTATGGCTGACTACTGTTCTGTGTGTGTGTGTGTGTGTGTATCACACTTTATTTATCCTCTGATGCACACTTAGGTTGTTTCCATATCTTGGTTATTGTGAATAATGTACAATGAATATGGGATGCACATGTCCCTTTAAAATACTGATTTCAATTCTTTTGCATATACACCCAGAAGTGGGATTGCTGAATCGATATGGTGATTTTATTTTTTAACTTTTGAAGAACTTTTATACTCTTATTCATAGTGGCTCCATCAACTTACATCCCCACCAACTGTGAGCAAGGATCCCCTTTTCTCCATATTCTCACCAACACCTGTTATCACTTGTCTTTTTGATCATAGCCATTCTGCCAAGTATAGGGTGATATCTCCATATGGTTTTGATTTGCATTTACCTGATAATCAGTGTTGTTAAGCACCTTCATAAATACCAGTTGGTCATGTGTATGTCATCTAAAAATGTTTATTTTGGGGGCACAGGGGCATGGGTAAAGGTAAGGAAATTTGGGGGATAAATGGTGATAGAAACAAAAATTTTAAATGTTTATTCAGATCCTTTGCCCATTTTAATTTTATTTGGTTAATCCTCACCTGAGGATATGTTTACTAATTTTAGAGAGAGAGGAAGCAAGAGAGAGAAATATTGATGTGAGAGAGCAACATTGGTCAGTTGCCTCCTATATGCATCTCGACTGGGGATTGAACCCAAAACCTACGTATGTGCCTTGACAAGGGATTGAACTCTAACCTTTTTTGGTGCATGGGGTGACACCCCAACCAACTGAACCACCCAGTCAGGCCTCTTGGCCTATTTTTAGATGGGATTATTTGTTTGTGTGTGTTTTCACTATTGAATTCTTTATACATTGTGGATGTTAACCCACTATAAAATTTGTGATTAGGAAATATTTTATCCGATTTCACAGGTTATCATTTCATTTTGCAGATGATTTCCTTTGCTGTGCAGAAACATTTATTTATTTATTTTAAAGCATGGTCTTTTTTTTTTTTTTTTTTAATGGGCAAAGGACATGAACAGACACTTCTCCAAGGAGGACATACAGAGGATCCACAGACACATGAAAAGATGCTCAATATCACTAGCTATCAGAGAGATGCAAATTAAAACCACAATGAGATTCCACTTGATGCCAGTCAGAATGGCCATCATAAATAAAGCAACAAACAGCAAGTGTTGGAGAGGTTGTGGAAAAAAGGGGACCCTAGGGCACCATTGGTGAGATTGCAGACTGATACAACCACTGTGGAAAGCAGTATGGAATTTTCTAAGAAAACTAAAAATGGATCTACCTTTTTACCCAGCAATTCCACTGCTAGGACTATATCCTAAGAACCCTGAAACACCAATCCAAAAGAACCTATGCACCCCAATGTTCATAGCAGCACAATTTACAATAGTCAAATGTTGGAAGCAACCTAGGTGCCCATCGGTAAACGAATGGATCAAAAAACTATGGTACATTTACACAATGGAATTCTATGAAGCAGAAAGAAAGAAGGAGCTCCTACCCTTCACAGTAGCATGGATGGAACTGGAGAGCATTATGCTAAGCGAAATAAGCCAGGCAATGAAAGACAAATACCATATGATCTCACCTTTAACAGGAACCTAATCAACAAAACAAACAAACAAGCAAGATATAACCAAAGACATTGAAATTGAGAACAGGCTGAAAGACACCAGAGGGGAGAGGGGAGGGAATTTCAGGGGGAAAGGGGAAGGATTTAGAGCAACAAGTATAAAAGACACATGGACAAGAACTAGGGAGGGTGGAAATGGGAGGGAGGTGGGGGGGCTGGTGTGGTGGGCTGGGATCGGAGTAAAAGACAGAAAACTGTACAAGAACAATTAAAATAAAGGAAAAAAGAAAAAATAAAGCATGGTCTTTTTAAAAAAGATTTTATTTATTTATTTTTAGAGAGAGGAGAAAGGAGGGAGAAAGAGAGGAAGAGAAACATCATTGCGTGGTTGCCTCTTACTCACCCCCTACCAGGGACCTGGCCCACAACCCAGGCATGTGCCCTGACTTGGAATCAAACGAACAACCCTTTGGTTTACAGGCCTGCTCTCAACCCACCGAGCTATACCAGCCAGGGCAGAAGCTTTTATATATGATGTAGTTCCATTTGTTTATTTTTGCTTTTGTGGCCTGTGCTTTTGGTGTTATAATGACAAAAAAACATTGCCAAGGCCAATTTCAAGGAGGAGCTTTTCCTGGAGTTTTATGGTTTCAGATCTTACCTTTAAGTCTTTAATTTATGTTGAGTTAATTTTTGTGTATGGTGTTAAGATAGGGGTCCATGTGGATATCCAGTTTTTCCAGTACCACTTATTGAAGGGACTATATTTTCCTCATTGTGTATTATTGGTTCCCTTGTCATAGTTGCTGACCACATATGTGTATGTTTATTTCTGGGCTCTCAATACTATTGTACTTGTCTATGTGTCTTTTTAATGCCACTACCACACTGTTTTGACTACTATAACTTTGTAGTATAGTTTTAAACCTGGAAGTGTGATGCCTCCAGCTTTGTTCTTCTTTTGCAGAATTGCTTTTGCTATTTGAAGTTTTTTGTAGTTCTACATGAATTTTAGGACTGTTTTTCTATTTTGGTGGAAAAAAACGCCTTTGGAATTTTGGTAGTTATTGCATTAAGTCTTAGGCAACTTTTGGCAGTATAAATATTTTAACAGTACTTAGTCTTCCAATCCATGAAAATGAGTTATATTTTCACTTATTTATGTCTGCTTCATATTCTTTCATTAATGTCTTCCATTTTTCAGTGTGCGGATCTTTCATTTCCTTGGTTAAATTTATTTAAAAATTATATTATTTAATGCAACTGTAAGGGTAAATTTTAAATTTTGTTTTTCAGATACGTTGTTGTTATTGTATAGAAATACAACTGTTCTTGTATGTTGAATTTGTATCCTGTGAATTTACTGAATTCCTTTGTTTGTTCTAACAGTTGTCGGTGAGGTCATCGAGGCTTTACTGCAGCGTTGATGTAGCCTGGAGCTTCCTTCGAGGATCTACTGGAATACTGTAGATCTGGTCAGTCAGCTAGGATTGAATGAGTTAGCCTTGGCTGGAAGACGGCTAAGAAGAATCTGTACCACAATGTGATTCCAAAGCCAGGCTCTTTCTACCTCATAGGGAAACTGCCTCATGCAACTTATCCCTGCTATGAGAGCTTGCATGAGCTCAGAGTGAAGCAGCTTTGCACTTACAGAAAGGCACTTTGGCAACCTTCTGGTCCCTCAGGGGTTACTGATCTTTTAGCAAAGAAGGCTGCCTGTACCAGGACAGTGCCAGATCTGGTATCCTGGCATTTTATGCCTTGATTTGGCATTTCTCAAAATGTGGAATGTGAGCTAAAGATCCTTCTTGTTAAAATTCTAATGGTTGCACATTTATTTTAACGTTTTCAAAAATATAATTAGCTGTTATAATGAGACAGAGAGAAATTTTCTGCAATAAAGAATTCATTGAGTAAAAACAGTTATTGATTACTTTAAAGAAAACATTATGTAAATAAAAATACAGGTGGTGTGGGGACAGCAAAAAAATTCACAGAAAGAAATAACAGCAGGTTATCAAAACATTAGGAACCAAATAATGATATAGCAACATAGATGCTTCTTTAAGACATTAAATAACTAGTTCTAATGACAGGTGTAATAATGATTGCAATTTTGCAGTAGTGATGAGCATAAACGATCTTTTGAGAGATCTGCAGTAACTGTCTTGTGCTAGGAAAAAATCTGTGCTTTCTTCTTGTGCCTAAGTCACAGGTGTTGGTAATACCACTGTGTTTTATTACCTGCAGTCATAACTAAAAGAACAATGCATTTCAGTTAGAAGTTAGTGAAATTGAGATACTATTTTTCCCTTTCAAATGCTCTTTAAAATAAGAACCTCTGGTCAGGTGTCCAAATGAACTGGGTTTAAATCCCACTACCTACTAGAATTTAACAGTTTTACCTCAGCAAGTGACTCTAAGCCTGTAAAGGTAAAGAATAACAATGGGGATTGATGGAGTTTATGAGCTCGTAGTGGCAAGATTATGCACATCAGTGCTTGTTACAGTGTTTGGCACAATGTAGGAACTCACTAAATGTTATAAACTTGCTCCCAGTGTTCTACCAAGGAGTGGGCCATTATTAAGCTAGCAGGGGCTGCATTCTAGGCATAGTCCAAATATGAGAGACCTACTCAATTCCTTACTTTCCCCAAGCAGCTAAAATAAGAGAATTCCTTTTTTATTTTATTTTTCAGGAGGAAATTCATGATCTCACTAAATAGGCTTACTTTCGTTCACACTTCCATTTTATGACTAGAAGAAATGATTCCATTGAGGAATGCATGTTGAAGAGTGGATGAAAACATAGATATTAAACACCTCTAGTGGTGTGGGGGTACACGATAATGGGAAAAAGATGATATATGCAGTGTCCTTGTTGGAAGAAGTAAGCATTAAAAGTGATGGCATTAAAAAGGCGAATAGAGTTTACCAAGGTATTTTGTGAGTAGAGAAAGTATCAGAATTTTCTCTTTCTAATGTATTCTACAGTCCTATTTTGTAGGTTGGGTCTACTGTATGAAATAGTTTCTTACTATGGGTTAGAGAGGTGCAAACTCCCTCATAATCTGCTCCACTTTAATGCCATCAAAGTGAGCGAGCTTAATGTTAAAAATGAAATGTGTACAGGCGGGAGCCCTGGCCACGTAGCTCAGTTGGTAAGACAATGTCGTCCCCGCACACCAAGGTTGCGGGTGTCGTCCCCAGTCAGGGCACACACTAAAATCGACCAGTGCATGCATAAATAAGTAGGACAACAAATTGATGTCTCTCTTTCTCTCTGTCAGTCTCTCTGTCTCTGTCAATCTCTTCCTCTCTTTTCCTCTCTCCCTCTAAAAATCAATCAATCAATAAAAAATTAAAAAAAGAAAAATGTGCAGACAGATTTACCTAATGGGAATGTGTCCACCTTGTTTCTTGGTAAAAACCCTGCATCAGGAATGAGATGTGGGAAGGGTTGAGATAAAAGAGTTTGTAAATAGTTATTGATGAGTTGTTATACTTATTGTTAAGTAGAAACTATGAAAGATCATTCCCAGTTCACCCGAATGGGAAGTTAACAGTGCAATTGCTCTTCTGATGGGGCTGATATGCAAGTCTTTGGAGAGGATGATATATGTGAAGAGAAGTCCATGGAGAGGACATTATGATATCAAGACAATGACAAAACAAATTTCAATCTAAATCTATAGAGAGTATATTACAATGTCAAGGCGATGGCAAAATGTAAGTCTATAGAGACCATTTTACAATGTCAAGACAATGGTAAAACAATGTCGCTGAAAGGTTATTGAGACCACATTGCCATGTTAAATTGCAATGTCAAAACATTATCATTGCAAGTCTTTAGAGATCATGTACCTCTTTTAAGATAATAGCAAAACAATGGAACTTAAAATAGCAAACAATAGAACAAAGGAATTTAATATAAGTCCCTGTTACCATCAAGAGAAGATGGTAAAAATGTAGAGGCAAGTGAAAAGGCTGTTAAAGACACATAAACAATGACAAGCTGTAAGCCTTGCAGTGAGCATTCAACTTTTATCTTGCTTTGAGGGGAGTGATGCTCTAAATTTTAGAATTAAGTTTGCAATCAAGTTTAGCCAAAGGCTGAGAAAAAGTCAAGGATGAGCAACTGAAATATTAGACCCATATACACAATTGATGAATAGAATTGAAACCTACTCCTTTTCCCTAAATAACTGGTTTATTGTTTTCATTTTTTAAGTGAGTTGTCTTCATGGCATGAGGTTCACAGATCCTCAGTTTCTGATTCCTGTTCTGTCTGTGACCTTTGTCTGCGATGTAGTGTCCAGCGTCCACTGTTTAACCTTAGACTCAGCTCACAGTCATTACTATGTGTCAATTACTGTGCTGGCCACTGAAAGTAAAATGGATTTTCCTAGGAAGCTGAGAGCAGTAAGCAACTACTAGTCAAAGGTGTTGCTTACAAATGTGGTGTAGAATGAGGAGCTCTGCTGCCCTCTTACTTCGTGAATTCGGGCACACCACCTGACAGAGCTTTGTTCAAGTCCATTGTCTATAAAACAGGGGGATACAGATGTGGCTGCTGTCATTTACATTTTAGAAACTGGACTGAAAATCCAGGGCTGTGCTTTTTGAACAATTTGCTTGGCTTCTCTGGGTTTATTCATCTGTAATATTAAGATGTTGGTTGTGCTTATACATGTTCTTTTCCAGAATTTATTTTTTAGAATTAATTAAAATGTTTATAAGCATATAGGAACATTAACCTTCAAAACTAGTGTCAGCACCCATCCCACTGCACACCCAAAATAGGTACCATTATTCTTTGTAGGATTTTATCTATGTTAAGGTTTTTTATAAATAAATTTACTGAAGACTTTTAAGTTAAAATAATATGCACACACACACACACCATTGTTAATATAATGAGAATGGTTTGCATGACATCGATATAACCTGTCAGCCAAAGAGAGTGGACAGGAACTGTGCATGTGTGAACAATGATGAATTTACTGTAGTCAGTGGGAGCAGTAGATGCCATTGACTGAGCATGTGTACTGTGTGGTCCTCACATTCAAAGGGCCTGAGTAGATCAACGAATCTGCATCAAATTTTGTGTTAAGCTTAAACATTCCTCCATGGAAACTATTTGGATGATGCAGAAGGCCACAGCTATGGGCAACTGGTGATTGGCAGCTTCATCATGACAATGTGCCCACTCATGCATTGTGTCTCATACAGAGTTTTTTGGTGAAATGTCAAATCACCCAGGTGACTCAGCCCCCTCTGCAGCCCAGATTTGGTGACCCATGACTTCTGGCTTTTCCTCAAACTAAAATCACCTTTGAAAGGAAGAGGTTTCAGACCATGGATGAAATTCAGGAAAACATGACAGGGCAGCTGATGGTCACTGGGAGAACTGTGTGAAGTCCCAAGGTGCCTACTTTGAAGGGGACCAAGGTGTCACTGTCCTATGTACAATGTTTCTTGTATCTTCTTCAATAAATGTCCCTATTTTTTCATATTACATGGCTGGATACCTTCTGGACAGACCTTGAACTAATGGTTTACAGACAAAGACAATGGGTATAGGGGAAATATTACAGAGCATCTCAGAATCTTGGGAGCTTTGTATAACTCTTGGAGGATTAGGGAGTTAGAGGAGCAGAATTTATTATAATCCTCCATGCCTCCACTTTTTCATCTTGTTTGTGATAAACATAGACTCATTGGAGACTCAGAATGAACAATAAAATATTTTATTTTAGCATTGTACCAAATAGATACTAGAAGTAGAAGAACACAATTGCCGTTGTTAATTGAGCACCTGTTATGTACGGATTTTTCTATACTCTGCCCAGATTTCTCAAATTGTTTCATAGCCTTTATATAGCTTTTCAGAAATAACGACTGAGGTTAAGAATGGTTAAGTCACTTTCACAAAGCCACATTGCTAACTGGTGCCTGATTCAAGAATGGAGGAGTCTAGATTTATCAGATTTCAAAGTATGTAGCCAACTAATGGTAATCAGTGAGAACGATCACCAGCTGAGGATACTGTCCTTTCAGGGATCAGACCTTCTCATCTGTACTTTATCATTAGGCTACTCTCTCTCCTATCCTCAGTCTCTCCCTCAAATGGGCTTTCTGATTGAAGCACCAAGAAATGCATCTCATGCATCTTTGAGAAAGTCTTTCAATAGTAGCATATTTTTATCTAGCTTTTCCTCCTTATGGCTGAAGCTTCTGAAAAGCCTGGTTCCTCACCTTGCATTTATATTTAGGTCTTATACTCCCTGAATTTTAGGATTCATGACTTTTATCAGTTCTGGAAAATTCTCTGCCATTATTTTCTCAAATACTGGCTCTCACACATTCTACTTTTGCTTTTAGAATTTCTGAAAATGGATAATTGTTGGATGCTCGTTTTGTAGCTTCCATGCTTCTAATTTCTCTTCATATTTTATATCTATTTATATTTCAGCTGTGTGGCATTCAGAGTAATTTCCTCAGATCTTTCTTTTAGTTCAGTACTCCTCTCTTAACTTTGTTGATTCTGTTGTTTATCTGTCTGTCTGAATTTCAAACTGTTGTTTTAATTTTAATGACTGCATTTCTTACTCTTAATTTTTATTTGTAGAAATGAATTTTTTCAAAATTTTCTTGTACTTACTGATTTTATTTTTCCCTCATGTTTCCTCTTTTTATGTTTATTATTTCCACTGGCCATTCTTCCAAAGTCTTTATCTGATAGCTCTACCATGATAAATTTGGGAAGGTCTATCATCTGTCTGAAAAGTTAGTCTGCTCCTACTTTCTCATGATATATTGTTTTCGTGTGTGCCCATTTTGGATTATAAACTTCAGCTAATCTTTAGCAGGGTGGTCCTATTTTCTTTTTCTTCTTGGGTTGAAGGTGTATCCTCCTGAGACACTTTTTGTTATTCACAGTTTTTCCATGGTTA
This sequence comes from Glossophaga mutica, assembly GCA_039655065.1. Classification (NCBI taxonomy): domain Eukaryota; kingdom Metazoa; phylum Chordata; class Mammalia; order Chiroptera; family Phyllostomidae; genus Glossophaga; species Glossophaga mutica. The sequence goes on along the minus strand of CM077303.1, from coordinate 67,885,687 downwards.
TTGATGGCTAAAGACCAGTTTTTGCATTAAGTTCTAATTTTGATAGTTCGTAGACCACATTTGTAGTTTAATTCAAATAAAAATCCATATGGGGGTAGGGCCAAGGTTTAGGATTCTCAGAGGAGAGTATTTTCCACCAGAGACAAGGGTAAAAGTCACTAGTAACTTTGTCATTTCCCTGCACTGGTGGAGAGACTTTTTTCCTTTGCCTATTTCACTTTTGTCACTAAGACTGTAGCCTTTCTAGAGTCTCATGTCTTGGAGGGATTGCAGCTCTAATTCTCTATGTCATGTGGGCCCAATACATTACCACCTGTTTCTATATGATATTTATGATTCAAGCCACTTGCTTACTCAGCCTGCAATTATTCCCTCTTGGTTGTCCTCCTGACATTTTGACCTTTTTTCCTCCTCTCAGTCTTCTTCATTGTCTTCTTCTTCTCCTGCTCTATAACTATCGGTCTTCTTCCAAAGCTTGGAATGTCCCATATTCAACAGACTATATAACACTCCGATTCCCTTCATCCCTTGAAATATCTCATTATTTTTTATTAGGGTGAACTTTTTACCCAATTCCATGCTTCAACTTCTTTAGTATGTTCTTCATACCAAATATGGTAGTATTCTTTGGAATCTTTGGATGGCTCCTCCTTGTCCACAACACACACAAGCGCACATTAAATAACACTTTCGTGAGGCACGTAAACCCTCAGGATCAGTCTCCTGAAGAGCCTTTCAGCACTGTCTAGTTCTTTTGCTTTTGTGCATTATATTTCTGTAACAAAGCTGCTTCGTCTATATGTTATCACAAAACTCATTACAAAATTTTTAATGGTTATAATTACTTGATTTCTGTCTTTTGTTCTTCACATGAATATTAATGCAGTGATCTCAAAAATTTAAAATATGGACCTATGAAAAATTGGCATAACAATTAGGGTTCACCGTACATAGAAAATGGATCCCAGAGTTCTGTGGTTGTAATAATGAGTAGCTTTGACCTCTTCTTTGTGCTTTTTTGTGCTCTTCTCCAATAATCTTTCTTTCATATCCAGTTGTTATGTTACTTTGGAAGGAAGGCCGGTGATTGAAAACGTTACATCATGATTAGTACCAGTGACACAAGTCCCTCAATAATAATTTTACCTGTGTATCCTAGAGAATTTAACATACCTCTACAGCAAGCACATGCATTTGAAAATATTTTATTTCAAAATACTAAAAACCACAACCCTTATGCACTGGCAACAATCTCATTTTTAGGAGTAATAGAATTATTTTTTTCAAGGCAGTAAATACCTTGTTGCCCTAGTTTTTTAAGCTTCCCCTTCCTCAGTTTACTCATCTGCAAATGGGGATAATAAAAATACTTTTCTTGAGCTTTATGGATCAAATGAATTAATGCCTAAAAGCACTAGGACAATGACTATTATTGAGTAAAAACTCAGTAAAGATGGAATCATTTTTCCCATTGTTTTTCTTTCACTTAATCAGACAAGAAATTAGACAAGTTTTTAGAGAAAAAATAATCAATATTTTAAGTAAAAGATAAGGTACTTCTCTGTTGTGGCTCCCTTTAATGGTCAACTTTGCAAATAAGATCTATTATTAGTCATCTATTCATTGGTGTGATCTAAAGACATTGTTGTATCTCTTTCTGATTTTGTGGTAGTTATGAAATGAGAATCTTATAAAGCCATTCAATTAGCAGTGGTCATAACAGGAACTTTTTGGAAAGTAGAAGGCCTCCTAGGAAACTCAAGAAAATATTTCATTGTCATATAAGGTCCCTGTGGCTACCACAATCCAACTTAGAATATAAAGTTTTCCCACCCACTCTTACCTGCTGGGAAAACTTTATATTCTAAGCTACTTCCTGTAACTTCGTATTGCCTATATTGGTATTAGAGAGCTAAGAAAAGTTATATGGGATTGTGTTCCCTCGCCCCCTTTTCCCAGTCTATGTATATCCTGCTTTAACGTCTTGGGAATATGTGAAATACCAAGTATAGAAACTATTTCTATCATGAGGTTTTCCCAGCATGTGTCAAGTAATAAAGAGTCACTGAGTAAACCTTAGTTCTCACTGAAAGACTGATAGAATAATCTTGTAAGAACATAAAACTAACATAAATCTAATAAATATTATTAATTAAATAAATGAATGATTCTATGCCCTGTATGTCTTCTGAAACTCCAAGAAACGAATGGTCTATGGGGTAAAAGTGCCAACTTGCTTCTTTTTTGTCTCATAAAGGTTAACATTCAGTATTATGTTAGTTCTAACTTGCTTTGTTTTTTTGAGAGAGAGAGGAGGAGAAGGGACGGAGAAAAAGAGAAACATTGTTGTGAAAGATACACACTGATTGGTTGCCTTTCAGACGTTCTCTGATCAGGTAACCGAACCTGCAAATAAGGCATGTATCATGACTGGGAATTAAACCCGTGACCTTTCAGTTTGTGGGACCAACTGAGCCACACTAGCCAGGGCCTAAAGTTGCTTCTTTTTCTCAAGAATTTTGCTTGCAATTTCAAGAGCATGCACATCTACATTTATTTCTTTATCTTTCTACATACATACAGTAAAAACATGAGTTCATACTCTCTTATTTAAATGTAATACCACAGTATTCCTTTTAGTTTTCTCCTTTTCTTATTTGTAACTTCTTTTTTAAAATCTGAGTCTTGTTATCTATAAAATATTAACTTATTTATTTATTCTAGTGTACATATAAGGTAATTTTAGAACTGCAAACCAAATTTCTTGTCAGAAACACATTAACCTAAGCACAATGTTTGTGTACAGTTATTTTGATCTTTAGCCTTAGACCACCTGGGCATTTCACTATTTTCTTCAGTGACATTGGTTAGTTTTTTCATTCTCCATGCCTTCAGTGTGGTTATATTACTCATTGGAAATACAGTTGTACAGTGAGGTTTATTTACTATAGTTTACATTCCATTTTTTTGTTCCTCAACATCCTGATGAATTTTAATTAATTTTCTTTTTGGAATATGAAATAATGTTTGGATTCTAAATGTTAGAGTTATTCAAAATTGCATACTTTGGAAGATGTCATTGTCTCCCCATCTCTACTCACTCCTATTCCCCTTTTTTCTGGCTACTTTCACCCACTCTTTCTAGAGAATCAATATCTTTAGTTTCTGATTCATACTTCCTGCATTTCTTTTCCAAAAAATAAACAGATACATGTGTATTTTCTTAGATCTGCTTCTCATTTAGTAGCTCTTATACTCTTGATTTCTATCTTTATTAACCTCTTTTCCTATAAGATTTGAAAATTCCCTGAAGATTTCATGTATTTTCCTCCAGACTATTAGCCTCAGAACTTCAAGTGGCCAGCGACTTTCTCAATGTCTCAGTATTTCTGATCTAATTTTTATTAGCCTTATCTTTACCAATGTTTTGTTATCATTATTCCTTATTTTATAAACAGCTTTGTATCCAATGTCTGCATTAGATTTGATTTTCAGAGGCCATCTATCACTCCTGAGACAGGTCATAAAAAGATTGTTCTCAATGAAAACAATTAGAAATATCAAGCTTCATTCAGCTTCAGAATTCATCTTCTTGGAAGGGTGTGGGTAGAACATGTGTTTTCTGACCTTGACCAGTCTAATCTGGTCCTTCACTTTTGTGGCTTGTAGCCTCCTCAGTTTTACATAGCTATGGGAACAGATTCTCTACAAAGAAAGCAGCAGGCACACCATCAAATGACATTTCATTCTTTCTTTAATGATCCGTTTCTTTGCTCTTGGAACAAGTTTGTAAAGATTACAAGTGTGTCTCAGGGGAAGAAAAAAATAAAAGTATAGTAGAGCCAAAACTTGAGCAAGTTCACAAAGAATCATAAGGGGGTGGACGAGGTATTAGAATATAAATAGAAAGTACAGTATTAGCTCCAAACAAATGCTTTCAAAGTCTTTGTGTTCACTGACAGCTTCAGATATTTGATGTAAATGAATTTTTCCCTAGAAACAATGGAATCTGTAGCTTGTGGTGACAGTGTTTCTTTTCTAAACCTTGCTTTTCTTTTCTTCTTGTTCTTTTTTTTTTTTTTTTTTTTTTTTTGTTCCTGAGGTGAAAGCATAGCTAACTTAGGTATGTATTTGCATCAGAAAGACTCCCTAGCAACATCTATACTAGTCAGTGATCATTTTTTCATTATTTTAGGTACCTGCTTGTTTGCAATTTTCCTTTTTTAAGCCCCCTGTCCTCCTCTTCACAAGGCACAAACACAGTCACTGTCGCATACAGAAACACAGAAACACTCAAATGATGATGGTGGTTGGCGTTGCCATTTTCATCAAATATTTCAAAGTAAAGCCTATATTCGTACTGTCTGCCTTTTATGCTTGTTGAAATCCCATCAATTTGCGAGTCTACTCATCTCCATTAATGACACCTCCATTTGCTTAGCTTATGTCAGAAATGTGTGAGTAATTTCTGACACCTTCTCTGTCCCACAGAACCCTCAACCCAATCAGTCGTTAAATCTTTTGGAGTCCTTTTAAAATAAGCCTGGAATCTCCCTTCTCTTTTTTACTTGTTGCCGCTATTCTAGTCCAAGCGCTGTCTCTTGCCTGTCTACTGGATCTCCCATGCCCCTGCTGGGATTCCATCTTCATGAGAACAAGAATGATTTCCTGAAGTTTAGATAACAGGCTCTTCGGCTAATTAAATGGCCCTTGCTCATTTCCCACTGTCCACTACATTCTACAGCACTTCAAACAGACTCCAAAAATTCTTTACAAGACGTACAGGAAATTGTAGCTTGTGCTCATGGCTTACCCTTCCTCTCATTCTATTATTCCTCTGGCTTTCTGGGTTATATTCACACTGCCCTTCTTGTCCTAGATAAATAACAAAGATTTCTTCACATTTCAGTCTGGAAAATTCTTGCGTCTTCTTTTCACTTAATTGCTAACTAACCCTTTAGGACACTCCCTCAGAAAGGCTCTTCTTAACTCCTACAATTCCCTGTTAGCATTCCCTGTTGCATCTTCCTTAAGAACGACATTACATTTCGAATTATTTATCTGGGTGCTTAGATTTGTATCTTCTTGTTCACTGTTTATTCCATACCTGGCACAATGCCTGGCATATGGTAAATGCTCAATAAATATTTGTCGAATAAATTAATATTATGGTAATTGTATGCATGATCTCAGACCATTAACTGCATTGCTCAGCAAAATCATAAAAACCGATGAATTATATATCATTTTCTCCCAAAGTGTTTTGTGTTAGTTTCCAAATGAATGACTGTCACTGTGCTCTCATCACCATCACCATGAGGTTCTCCCTTCTGGAACCTGCCCACCTACTTGCCTATTTGTGAGCAGGTAGTGGCGGTGCCCACCATGGGAGGGTGACTCCAAGGATGTCTGGAAACATGGCCAGAGTTTCTCTTCCACTAGCAATATCATAAGATCCTCATTTTTTTTTTTTTTTTGGCTTAGAGCATTAAAAACTCCCTACGGCAAAATTGCTATTTAGGAGAAGTAACATGTCAGCCACTATTGCCCATTATTGCCATACCCCAAGACAGAATGGTCAGCTAGTCAGAGATCAGATGTGTGAGGGAAGGAGACACAATATGGGAACATTTTTTAAATAGTTGTTGTAATACATTTTACTTTATTTTTTTATTTTAATTGTTGTTCAAGTACAGTTTTCTGCCTTTTACTTCCATCCTATCCCACCCCCCAGCCATCCCCACCTCCCTCCCATTTCTACCCCCTCTCCTAGCTTTTGTCCATGTGTCCTTTATACTTGTTCCTGTAAACCCTTCCCCTGAAATTCCTCTGAAATTCCCTCCCCTCTCCCCTCTGGTCACTGTCAACCTCTTCTCTATTTCAGTGTCTTTGGTTATATTTTTGCTTGTTTGTTTGTTTTGTTGTTTAGGTTCCTGTTAAAGGTGAGATCATATGGTATTTGTCTTTCACCTCCTGGCTTATTTCACTTAGCATAATGCTCTCCAGTTCCATCCATGCTGATATATGGGAATATTTTGATTGGGTTGAAGAAATATAAATACCAAGAAACATTAAGATAGTCCCTTGAGATGAGTGTTAAGGAATATGGGTAATACTGCTTCCTAGAGAAACCTGGGGGTGGGCTTTTAGGCACCTATAAGGAAACCAGACAAACCAAGGAATGTTACAAATAGTGGGGATGGACATCTGTGGGGATAACAGTTTAGAAGACACATTAGCAAATTATATCGCTCTCCACATATTGGCTTTGCCTGGCCAACTTTATTCTGACACTGAACGTTAAGCTCTCCCTTGTTGTTTTGTGGAAGTCAATTCTTTTTTTTCAATTATAGTTTACATTCAGTATTATTCTATATTATTTTCAGATGTACAACATAGTAGTTACACAATCATATACTTTACGAAGTGGTTCCCCCAATATTTTAAGTACCCACCTGGCACCATAAATAGTTACTACAATATTGACTACATTCCCTATACTGTACTTGACATTCTCATGACTGTTTCGTAACTACCAATTTGTACTTCCTAATCCCTTCACCTCTTCTACCCAGTCCTCCAACCACACCCCCTCTCTGTATCTACCAGTCTGTTTCTATTATTTTGTTTGTTTACCATGTTTCTTAAGCGTCTACATATAAGTGAAATCATGGTATTTATCTTTGTCTGACATTTCACGTAGCACAGCAATTCCACTTCTGGGATTATATCTGAAGGAACCCAAAACACTAATTCGAAAGAGCACAAGCATTTCTTTCTTGTTAAAGAAAAGAGGGAGGCTAGACTGTCAAGACATGAAGGTGGGGAACATGCAGTGACAGTTCCCCAGACTACTTGGGCTGGGTGGCGAGCCTCACTTTTCACATCTCTCTGCTTTCCCTCTCGTGCCCGGACCTCTGTGCTTCCTTCCATAGTGGCCCTTACTTCTGGCTTCCACACCTGAGATGACCTCACTTGACTGGCCAGACACCTAAGTTTCTGACCCAGCCTGCTTCCCCAACCTCTCCCGACTGAATAATTATCTGGGAGGGCTTGCTTCTTGCATTCCTCTCCTGGAACTCTGTGTTGACTCCCCAGAGTTTCTCAGTATAATGAACCTGATCCCCTTCCTACCACCTTGCCTCTGTAGAGTTGATAAAGCATTGTCAAAAACATTTTTTCATGTGATCAGAATAGCAATTTTGTGAGGAAACTGGGTCCCTTTTCAAACTAGGTTGACTTGCTCTTTTCCATTTGTTTGGAGGTAATTATTGTTAATAGAATACTAACTGATTCTGATGAGGCAAATCATGCTCCCTTGGGCCAGCTGCCCATTTAAAATGACTCAAATGGAAAATAAGTAAAATAAGAATGGAATGTTATAAAATATCTCCAAACCACAATCTTTAGTGTTCAAAAGCCACAGGAAGTGGGCCCAATGTTGAAACAGATTTAAGAGGGTATTATGTTTATTGACTAGAAATGGTCTATTGGGAGCACTCAAGTGGTATCGAGGGCCTTCTCCAGGGCATTCAAATCTGGGGATGTGGCTTGAACAGGCATTCTGGTCGGAGTCTGGATTCAGTGTCATCATCTAAAGCTGAAATGAGCTTCTGGTATTTGCCAGGTTTTTAAACTCATTCCAGCAAGTGACTCCAGGCTGTTTTGGCAAACATGACACATTTGCCACTCTTCCCTCCCTGGGCTCAGGGCATGAAGCCTGTGCGAAGACAGCCAACATTCCTGTCTGGTGATTTCATCACAAAAGGGACTCTGGCAATGATGCAGAAAAAGGCTAAGTGTACAAGCCCAGAGCAAAAATGGTATAACACTTAATGGGTATTTTCTCGGCGATTTCATATTCGATTCTAATTAAGTTCCCTTCAGGTTTTTAAGCAAACATAGCATTTTCTAAAATCCACCCTTCCCTGACAATTTCCATATTCACCATCATTCTCCTCAAACTAAATTGTATTCATAGCACATATATACAAAACTATTTTACATAGTGAAAATCTACATGTAACCATGTTTTATGGTCAAAGGATTCTCCATGTGGTCTTTTTCTTTTGAGAGCCCTAATTTATACATATGCATTATTTGCCTGCCTTTTGGAGAATAGATTTTTTTTTTTTTTTTTTTTAGAAAACATGATTACTGGGTTTCACTGTGCGTGTATGCATCCTTTGCATCTAGAAAGCACTTAGTATATTTCATATTTAATATATTTATGTTATTCTTGGTATTGCCATCCACTTTCTGGTTTTAAGTATGAAGGTCAAATTCATCTGAGTTACTTTGCTATAAATGGGTCATTGAGATTCAGGCAAATTAGAAGCTTGGAGGCATAGTGAGTCAGCAGCAAAGAAAAGAGGAAGAGAATTAATTTATTTAGGGACTGTCATATGATAGATATAAGGGCTTTCTTACATTATCTTATTTAGTCCTTACCACAACCCTGGGAGATAGGTGTTATTAATCCTGCTTAACAGACAAGGGCTCAAAGAGATTAAGTGATTTGCCCAAGATCACACAGTTAAGAGGCAGAGCTGAATTATAATCTAAATCTTTCTGTTTGAGAGTCCATGGTTCTTCCACTATGAACATGGACCGTTAGATCTGAACCAGGACTCTACCAAGATCAAGTATTTTCTTCAGTCTACCCTTTGCAATACAAAATCCTTTAAGGCACCTCTTACAAATGATGTTCAGTAGAAAACATACTGTTGTCTGTTCCCTGGTGGAGTTTGCTTTCTAACTTTATTCTGTTTCCTCAAGTTATATGTTCCTTGCTTTTCTCTAGATTTACTCCAGAAGGTACATAGAGGAGGGCCATGGGGCTGTGATTTGCTAAATCATGAATATCAAATCAGTGAGAAGCACCTTGATATGTAACAGATGTACTTAGTAATCTCTCAGAAGTGCACAACTTTAGACTCCAAAGCTAACTGTGATCTCTGTAGTAGGTCTAGAAGACAGTGGATTTCTGTTCCTTAACCCTCTCCTTGTGGTTAGCTCTAAAGAATCAACAGCCCCAGAGGGAAATTTTGGGTTCCTTACCAATGCAGTTTGGGTAGGGACATAAGGGAGAACAGTGTCCCCAAAATTTGTCTTCTTCACTTAGAGTTGGGCAGATTGTGAGCCTACAACAGATGTATTTTCTAAAATGGCAACAACAGTATCTCTTGTCTGACATAACTCTTTTTATCACATGACTAACATTTCTTCCATTGAGAGGTGGGCCCTTGCTTGAATCTGGGTTGACTTGTGACTATGGCAGAAAGGCTGCTCTGTGACTTCCAAACCTAGGTTATGATACAGCTTTGTTTGGTCTGGTTCTCATGGGAAGCTTACTCTTGGAAATCAGCCCCCATGGTTCAAGGAAGTCTAAACAAACCATAGAGAAGTCCACATGGAGAGGTCCAAGTGGAGAAGAACTAAATCCCTCACGGCAGCTCTGGCTGAGCTTCCAGCTGACAGCCAATGCCAACTTGCCAGTCAGGCCCGTCAGTCTGCTTCTTGGAAGCAGATCAAGATCCCTCAGCTGAGCTACCTCAGCTGATCTTTGTGGAGAAATACAAACCTTCCCACAGCACACTGACCAGCTTGCAGACGTGTGAGCTAAGTGAATGATTGTTCTTATTTTGAGCCACTAGATTCTAGGGCAGTTTGCAACTGGAACAGAAAGCAAGGTATAGACATCGGAATTAATGAAAAATCATTAAAAAGCAGCACATGTATACAAACAGCTTAGAAAGGTAAATACTCAGGTATTATAAATCCCTATAATTAAACATAGGAGGAATTTTTAGTTAGTTCTTTGCTTTTAAAGATGGAATTTATAAAATGTATATTGGGTTCAAAATGTCCAGTAAGCATGTTTAGTCAGAGTTTATCTTTGCTCATTTCTTTAAAAAATGCAACCTGTACTGAATTAGGCCATGGACTCCAGAGAGAGAATTCGGTGATGACAGAAAAAAGGAGAAAAGTTGATACTATGGCACGTGATTTGCATTTAACACAACAATAATAATAGTGTCAGTTTGGGATTATACAATTCTGTCTTTTTAAAAACTCAAAAATATTAAGCAAGTTTTTTTATAGCAATATTATACAATAGAAGAGGCCAGAACAGTGGTCTCTTGTTCTCTCTCTCTCTGTTTCTCTCTCTCTTCATGTTTCCCTCCCTCTCTCAACAAAATGCTGAACACTGGAAATGTTATGATTTGTTTGTATTCAAGGAACAGTCCAATCTCAGACTAGACTGCCCTTATTCCCATAATGACTAGGAATGAGTGACATCATCATTTTAGATTTTTAAAAAAATCAGTAGTACCCTGTGATAATTTTTCTCAATCAGACAATTATTTCTCTAAAATTTTTGCGTGTTTCTTTTTGCCTCCCCTCTTCTGTTTCCCATATCTTCGACTTCTGTTTCCCATTTCTTCATCTTGGTTTCCCAGATGCTAGCCAAGGTTCACTCTAAACTGGTTAAAATACCTCTCGAGTCATCCCAACCATTATGTTGATATTATTCATTGACTTCTTTTGAATTATGCTCACTATTTCCCATATTTATTTTCACAATAATAAACACTTATTAAAGGCTTACTATGTCTGAGTTATCTCAAGAATTTCTTTAGAGTTCTTAATTTTGTCTCTGCTTCTCTGTTTTTAGCACCTGAACTTCAATTTCTTGTTTTGTAACCTAAATTTTATTCCTTTTCATGTCACTCAATGACTTTTCTCTTACTCTCATTCTCAAGTTTATTAAAAATTATTTTTTAAATTGAGCCCAACTTTGCTGGGGCTTAGAACTCTCCCAGGTAGCCACCTCATACTTATTATTCCTCTTTCTTTCATCAAAGAGCACAGTTCTTTCTGTTTACCTTTCTTCCAGTTGCTCTGGCAATTACTGAAGTCATGCAGTAATTTATCTTGTATGCCCTGTCTCTCCAAGAGAGAATTTACATTCTATATTTCTCCAAGACAGGAAGAGTGTCTATTGTTTTAAATTCTTCTCATTTGTTCTTTAATGTGGTTGGTGACAAAAGGATGTGACAAAACTTAACAAAATGGAAAAACAAATATCTTTATGATTAATCTGTCAAATTTGCAAATGAGTGCTACTCTGCATAGAAGAAAATAGATTATGGATATTAGAAATTGTGTGATGTAAATGTATTCATTTTAATACATCCCATTTTTATTAACATATTTATGTGTGGTTATTCTAAATTCTTCAATATAATAGGTATATGTAAAAGAAGGTGGTTAATAAAAGCACAATATTTTAAAAGGTAGATCAATAGCAGATATGGTACTTAATTCTTTAATATTTAAATTCTAGAATAGTTTTCAAACTCTTCAGATTTGTTCATCTATAAAATAAAGTACTCAGATTCACAGGAATAAATTACACTTTGGAAATTAACAATAATAAGACAATGCAGAATTACGAGCTCTTGGATTTTATAAACTGACTATTTTTCATCACTTATAGATGTGGCATACATAATTATCTTTCTTCACTTTTCATCTTATATGTTCTCATATGTCAGTGGGCTCCCAGCAACCTTTCTGTTTCCTCTCCATTTGTATAGTTGCTTTCCAGCGTTGTTGAAAATGGTGTTGAAAAGAGGACAAGCATTGTCAGCTGGTGATGTTAATTGCTGTCCACAGCCTGCTAAATGAGGCAGAGACAGATCGTCTACCTATGCTTAATGCTGGACCCCTCCCCCTTCACCTAAATGAGTTACAACATTCCTGCTCTTGGCCTATTCCAGAACTTGGAAAACCATCTGAGTCAAAACACATCTATCACTTATCTAGTGAAAGGGGCACTTCAAGGGCAGAACTCCACAATAAGATATGTTGAGCTACTTGTTTTTGAAATTCTCCCATAACTGAAACTGAACTGGTTTCTTGGAGCTAGCACAAGGTGAAGCCTCATTTTCCATGGCAGCTTTTCTTGGTATGAGCCCCTCTGCCGTGAGTCCCAGGAACTGTCTGAGTCCCAGGTCAGGGCTTTGCCAGAGTGGCTTCCCACTGTGCCTAGAGTAGCATTGCAGGTAGCTCATCTGGAGGTACAGGCAAGACATTCCAAGTTAGTGCAATCTGCCTTGGACCACCAGCACAATATTAAATATGATATCCAGGGGAGGGCTGGATATAATAGTCAGACTGAGAAATTTGTCCTTATGTCACATTAAAATTCATGTAGTTAAACTAGTTTGGATGGGTAGGGGAGCATAGTCATGAAGAACTGCACTGTCCAATATGGTAGCTACTAGCTAGATAAGGCTACTGAGTACTTGAAATGTGGCTATTTTAAAATGAGATGTGCTTTAAGCAATAATTTAGTTCAAAGAAAAAAGTAAACAATATTTGTTATAATGAATGCATGTTGAATGGATAATCTTTTAAATATATTGGGTTAAATAAAATATATAATTAAAATTAAAAATTCACCTGTTTCTTTTTGTACTTTTTAAAACGTGGTTACTGCAAAATTTGAAATCACGTGTAGCTCACATTTTATTTCATTGTGCAATGCCAGTTTAGAGATTTCTGGTAAGGCTGGCCTAGCTTTGAGTCCTCGCTCTGATCCACTGATGCCATTTAATTTCTCTAAGTCTCAGATCTTTTTGCATAATAATGGTACACACCATAGTGGTTTTTGTGAGGATTAACTGAGATAATTTTGGTCAAGCATGTGGAAAATTACCTGGTACAAAGTAAATATTTAATACATTTTTAAATAAAAGCCTGAGACTAATATTCCAAAAATCTAGGCCCTCCTTTGATTACTAACCATTTATATGTCATTGGAAAAGTTACTTTTTCCTCTCTGTTTCTCAGTTTACTGACATGAAATTATGGGTTTGTACAAAGTATTTTGAATTAACTCATTCGAAACATTTGGTCCATCATGGTCACAAGACTTAAGTTCATCAGTGAGTTGTTGAGGTGTGTGTTAAGGGGAGACAGGGACACATCAGTGCATGAAACACTGTAGGAGATGCCTGTTTGGTCTGCCCTGTCTGCTCTGCACTATGTTCTGGAGACCTCCTTGTCTGCCACACCTATCTTTTCAGTCAGAGCAGCCATGTCAGTACATTGCGTCTGTCCCTGGTCACAGTTAATTTGTAGATGAGTGGGCCCTTGTCCAAGTGAGGACTCAGCCTTCCTGGGAACTGTATTTGAGACTAGAAGGTTGTAAATCTTTTTGTTTTATTCTTGAGAGGAGGTGATGTCAACCGGAGAGTTATCAGCAGTATCCATTTCCAACTCTGGACTGGGAAGGAGAGATAGGTGGTCTGCAGTAACAGCAAAGAATGAAGCTGAAACACAGAGAGAAGCAGGGTGCAAAGGAAAAAGAGAGAGGTCATCCTGATTCCTTGTAAAGCTGCAGTTTTGAATTCAGCTCATTCCCGAGAATGGGCTGCATCCCTGACCTATATTGTAAGAACTAGCCCCAGGTTCTTAAAACAAAGCAAAACCTCCTTCTGCTGATGCTAGTTTATTTGTGACCTAAAAATTTTTAACTAATTTTAACATGGTCCTTATACTTAAGTTTATGGTGTAATGGGGAAAACAGGTTCACAAACTGGGCATTGAACACACTGTATAAGATGTTATTAGACAATAGAGAGGAGAATGAGAGAATGCCTGATGGAGTTAGGGAAGGCTTACAACAAAAGTAATGTTTGAGGTGGGTCTTATGAGAATGAAATGGGTCTTCCAGGTGGAGAAGGAAGGGTGGACATTTCTAGACAGAGGAAAATACAACTATGAAAGAGTGTCACATTGAAAAAACGACAAGTAGATTAGTTACTGGATAAAAGGATCTATTGGGATTTTTTAGGATCTAACTTTACTTTTAATTCTAAACAGTCCTTAGGAATATATAGGACAGAAAGGTAGGGAGACAAATAATGACCTTGGAATAAGGAGACTTAGCTTTTGTCCCACTGCTGACATGGATTAACTGTGTCACGTTGGATAATTTGCATTACTTCTTTGGGAACTGGTTTCATTATTTGGAAAATGAAGACATGAATTACATTATCTCTATGGTACCTTGCAGTTACTTCACTCACATAGAAAAACTTTGTCACTACTGACAAAGCATTCTACTAGGATTGACTGTGGCAATTATATAATTTAGATATGTTTCATTTTCTGTCAAAAGTGTGATATGATACATGAGGTCTGTCTGGAAAAAATCGAACTATTGTTAATATAATGAGAACTGTTTGTGTGACATTGGTGTAACTTGGCAGCCAAGGAGGCTGGACTGGAATGCACATGTGTGAACAATGGCAACTTCACTGTACTAGTCAGTGGGGGCGGTAGACACCATTGTGTGGACTGTGTGGACCTCGCATTCAAAATGACTGAGTGAGGACAGCAACAAATCTGCTTCAAATTTGGTGTTAAGCTTGAACCTTTCTCTGTGGAAACTATTCAGATGATTCAGAAGGCCACAGCTACGGGCAACTGGTGATTGGCAGCTTCATCACAACAGTGCATCTACTCATGCATCATGTCTCATGCAGAGTTTCTTGGTGAAACGTCAAATCACCCAGGTGGCTCAGTTCCCCTATAGCCCAGATTTGGCACCCTGCAACTTCTAGCTTTTCCCAAAACTAAAATCACCTTTGGAAGGGGAAGAGATTTCAGACCATTAATGAGATTCAGGAAAATAGGACAGGGCAGCTGACGGTGATTGGGAGAACTGTGTGAGGTCCCAAGGTGCCTACTTTGAAGGGGACTGAGACCTCACTGTCCTGCATACAATGTTTCTTGTATCTTGTATCTTCTTCAATAATTGCCTGTATTTTTTCATAGCATATGGCTGAATACTTCCTGGACAGACCTCACATGATACATCGAAGAAGTCTTGGCCCCAAGAATTATTTAATAAGCTAGGGAATTATGAAAGTAATTTTCAATAATTAGCATCATCCCCGGGCTGATCTAGTTATAGTCTTTCAACACTTTGCTTTCCTTCACCTATGTAATAGGTCCAAAGAAATCTGTCTTAGATTTGGGTATTGCAAAGATAGTAAATGATGGATAGAGTTCTGTGGAGGAAAAAACCATTCCTACTTAAATATGAAAAATAAAAAATATTTCCCATGAGGATGTCTCTAAGAATGCTTTTTAAAAATTTATAGCTATACAAAAGTGTTATAGAGATGGTAATAGGAATGACAGGTTTGCAAAAATCACAGCATGTTTCTTTCATGTGTATCTTTTAGATATATTCCCTCACACCTGTCTTTGGATATCAGAAAAGGGAATTCTTATGCTTTCTTGCTACTTTGCTGTGACAATCTTTTGGCAACTTAGTTTTTGAAGTTTCCTCTGATTACATCCAAGGACAAGTAGTCCACGGGAATAAGCGACATCCAATGTCATTAACTGGACACATTTGGTATCAGGCACAGGTGTATTTGCCAAGGGGAATGGGTTCCTGGCCAAGAGAATGGGGATTACAGACATAGGTGAGGCTGAATGATAAAATAATTACAATCCTATCAGTGAGTAGGAGGATGGGTAGAAAAGGGAGCTGCACATCTACCATGGCTGTGATGTATCCAGCTTTCTGCTCACTGTGTTCTTATGACATCTCTTTCAAAATATGTAGATGCTGAAGTTTGGTTTCTCTATCGGTAAGATATTATTTTTAAAATTATCGTTACCAAGAAATCAACTAGCATACTATAGTGTATAATGAAATTGCCTGTACACCAGTCTTATTCTTACCACTAGAGTCCCTTTCTACGGAATTTGTCCACATAAATTGCTTGATCCTCAGATAAATGAAATGTTAAGTGCACCATGATATTCTATCTCTGCTGTGCCAGGTAATTAAACTGAAAGTATGAAAAGTTTATAGTATATCACACTTTAAACTTTTTCAAAGTCTATTTGCATGTTATTACTTATTAGAAATTCTTTTCAGCTAAGTTAATCTTATTGGTCTAGTGTGGTCACAGTTAGTAGTAGAGATGATCTGTAAGTACGACTAGCTTTGATAATATGGACAAAAACTAATAGAATTGAATTAGAGGAAAGCGGTTAAGGACTTATAAAATTAATTTAAGAGCTTATATTTAGATGAAATAAATATAAGCATGACAAATTGGTAGATGACAAGCTTTATAAATGTGATTTTACCAGTTATCGAAGTCTAGAAATACATGTAAATTTTTAAAATGTTTAAATAAACAATGGATAATAAAGAAGGGAACAATTTTAAGAATGTTAGAAGCTAAATACAATGTTAATATTAGTAGTTAAATACAAGGCCTGATCCATGAAAACAATTTTTAATTGAAGTACAATTAACATGTAATAATATATATTAGTTGTAGGTGTAGGACACAATTTGCTGTTTGTATATATTGCTGGGTGATTACCATGTATGTAGTTAATATCTGTCACCATACATAGTTATGCAATTCTTTTTATTGTGGTGAAAACTTTTATGATATATCCTCTTGAAAACTTTTATGATATACCCTCTTCAAATACAAAATGCAGTGTTATAACTAGAGTAACCATACTGCACATTATATCCCCTTTACTTATTTATTGTATAACAACTTCCAATTTGTACCTTTAGATTCCCTTCACTCATTTTGCTCACCTACTGGAAGACAATTTTTATGCTTATGTTTTTGTTGTGAGACAATGATTATGTAACAAGTACTCTATACCAACCTGTGCTTGGTTGGAACAAACATCACAAGATAACTGCTAGTGGGTGGGGGGAGGTTGCAGGAGAGGGACTGGGCCACAAGAAAAAGGGACTCATGGACATGGACAACTATGTGGTGATTGCTGGGGGAGGGGGTATTACGGAACTAAATGGGAATGAAAAAATACAATAAAGATTTTTTTTAAAAAAGAAGATCTATACAAAAGCCTTAGAGTTTTCTATAGCTTTACCTGGTTTAAATTTCCTAATGGTAAACTACTAATATTACAAATTCAGAAAAGTTCCTGGGCTGACCGCAAAGTGACACCCCTATGACTGGGACAAGGAGATCTATCACATGCCGGACATTACACCACACATTCTCAAGTATGTTGTCTCATTGGGCTGAGATAGGTTAAGTTGCCGAACTACCCTCTCAGTAAGCAATGAGATCTTAATTCTGTATTCAAGTCCAGCTGTTTTTTCTTATATTTGAAGAGGGAAGACAATTCATATTTGGAGGTGTCTGTAAATTCAGTGTCCACAGTGCTTTTACTTACTATGGTGAATTTTTAAAAAATCTATTTTTTGATATTGGGTGTATGTAAGTTTGTAAATTCCTATGACTCTGCTCTCCCATATCTGATTGTTCCTAATTTTCCACCTACCACTGGTGGAATTCTCAAAGCCTGGGACAGGAGCCAAATCTATGCTCATTGTCAATTTCATGCAGACCAAAGAAAGTGTAGACTACAGAACTATGACAGTGAGTAAGCTCAGCATAGGGAGGAAGTTCTAAAAACAATCAATGATCTTCAGCAATGTGTTGCTGTCCCTGCTGAAAAAGGAACTGAGTGATCCCTCCTCAGGAAAACAAGGGAAGGGATTCCTTTATTGGTAGAAATTTGGCTTAATGACATCTAAGACACTTGGGAGCTCAATGAATTAGGGAAAAAGATAAATCACTATGAAAGTTTATAAGAGCACAATATTTTCCAGTTTTGAGCTTTGTCCCCACCACTGTCTCCACTGATCACCCGGCTGCCCACCCAAAGTCCATAAGGGAAGCAACTGCTGAGAGCTCTTCACCTAAGACAGGTGAAGGTTTCAAACCACAGGTCACTGCTGCTTTTCCCTTAAACCACAAACAACATCTCCATTCATAATACTTCATTCACAGAAACTCTGTTGCCTCAGGCTCTGAGATAAATTCTGAGTGAAATAAAATACGAGCTTACCAGAGTTCATGTTCTATTGAGTGAGGCAGATATGAATGACCAATAGCAAAGTAACATATTTCCATAGGGCTAAAATCTTGAAGGCACTAAAGTCTTTTTGTCTAAAGACTTTATTTATTTACTTTTAGACAAAGGGGAAGGGAGGGAGAAAGAGAGGGAGAGAAACATCAATGTGTGATTGCCTCTCAGGCACCCCCTACTGGGGATCTTGCCTGCAACCCAAGTTTGTGCCCTTACTAGGAATCGAACCAGTAACCCTTTGGTTCACAGGCTGGTGCTCAATCCACTGAGCCACACCAACCAGGACTAACATCTTAATCTCCATACCATCTCTACAAAGCTATTCAACTCCAGGAATATTAGTAGAGCTAGGCCTCCATTCTTCTTTATGAAATGGGCATGATGATGATGGCTTCCTTTGCACAATTGTTATGTTGTAAATGTATCCCATATGATCTCACTTTCTCTTTATCAAGGGGAGAGTATTTGGTTTTGGGTGAGAAAGAAACCTATTAAATACAGTTTTATTTTTATTTTTTATTTTATTTTTTTTTACATTTTTTTAAATATATTTTATTGATTATGCTATTACAGTTGTCCCATTTCTCCCCCATCATTCCCCTCCACCCTACCCACCCTCTCCCACCCACATTCCCCCCTTTAGTTCATGTCCATGGGTCATAAGTTTTCTAGCTTCTACATTTCCCATACTATTCTTGCCCTCCCCCGTCTATTTTTTCCCATTATCTATGCTACTCATTCTCTGTACCTTTTCCCCCTCTCTCCTCCTCCCACGCCCCTGTTGCTAACCCTCCATATGATCTCCATTTCTGTGGTTCTGTTCCTGTTCTAGCTGTTTGCTTAGTTTGCTTTTGTTTTAGGTGTGGTTCTTGATAGCTATGAGTTTGTTGTCTTTTCACTGTCATAGTTTTATCTTCTTTTTCTTAGATAAGTCCCTTTAACATTTCATATAATAAGGGCTTGGTGATGATGAACTCCTTGAACTTGACCTTATCTGAGAAGCACTTTATCTTCCCTTCCATTCTAAATGACAGCTTTGCTGGGTAGAGCAATTTTGGATGTAGGTCCCTGCTTTTCAAGATTTCAAATATTTCTTTCCAGCCCCTTCTTGCCTGGAAGGTCTCTTTTGAGAAATCAGCTGACAGTCTGATGGGAACTCCCTTGTAGGTGACTGTCCCCTTATCCCTTGCTGCTTCTAGAATTCTCTGCTTCATTTTAATCTTGGCTAATGTAATTACAATGTGCCTTGGTGTGTTCCTCCTTGGGTCCAACTTCTTTGGGACTCTCTGAGCTTCCTGGATGTCCTGGTACTCTATTTCCTTTGCCAGATTGGGGAAGTTCTCCTTTATTATTTGTTCAAATAAGTTTTCCACTCGTTGCTGTTCTTCTTCCCCTTCTGGGACCCCTATAATTCGGATGTTGGGACGTTTAAAGATGTCCCGGAGGTTCCTAAGCCTCTCCTCATTTTTTTGAATTCTTGTTTCTTCCTCGTCTTCTGTTTGGTTGTCAGTTTCTTCCTTCTGGTCCACTCCATTGATTTGAGTCCCAGTTTTCCTTCCATCTCTATCAGTTCCCCATGCATCTTCCTTCATTTCACGGATTGTAGCCTGCATTTTTTCATCTAGTTTGTGAGCAAAATCAACCAATTCTGTGAGCATTTTGATGACCAGTGCTTTGAACTGTGCATCTGACAGGTTGGCTATCTCTTCACTGCTTAGAGGAATTGGCTCTGGGGCTTTTATTTGTTTTCCGGTTTGAGCACAGTTTTATAAAGTAACCCATTCAACTATTTCCAGAATAATTTTGCACTACCCAATTTAAAATGTAAAGTCCTTATTGATATTTCAGAACTGTAAGTATATTGTTAACTGTGACCCCCTCTTTTTTGCACAGATGATAAAACTGAGAACCAGAAAAATTAAGGGAATTGCTAAAGGCCATTCAGCCAATAAGTGGCTGGCCAAATGCAGACCTTCTGATGCTTGTCCCGTATTCACATATCTAGCTTCGTGTCTGAGGGTACTGGGGCTGACTCACTTTGCCAGATTCTAAGTGGAAAATGAATATGGTAACAAATGTTATATGGGTATTTGTATGTTTCTTAGCTTCTTTTTAAAATTCATTTTTATCCATATAACATACGGGCAGCTGAGTAAAGTATGATGCATGAAGAAAATAATCATTAAGTACTTCTATATTTAAGCACATCGCTGTAGAAGTTTCTTGGTGAAAGTGCAATCATCAACCTCCTAGCAGTTGTTAGCAAAATAAGAAAAAAAGATTAACTTAATTCTATATTATATATACACAATTTTCTTTGAGGTCACCCAGACTTAATCCCATCAGTATAAATACATGTATACAGATTATCATATTCATAAATTGGATTTTTTAGGACCATGTGAAACTCAGATGAAAAATTTCCTATACATGCCCCCCCCCAAAAAAAGTTTCCTAGTCTGTGCAGGTTGAAGTCAATAAGGAAGTATTGCGAAATCTAAATCATGACATCTCTAGACAATATATTATAATGAATAAGTGTACATAAATGTGTCCTAGCTTCACCTTTTATTTTGATTGGTTTGTTCTTCATTATACCTGAATGAGTTACCCGGTTCCCCAAATGGAAATTTCTTATTGTGGGTCCATCTTCCTTAAGCAGCCTTGGTAAATATTTCTCCTGACTCAGAAAACACACATAAGATGATCTTAATATCAGTGATGTACTCCCAGTACACAAATTCCCCCAAGGTTAGCTGAAACTTCACCTTTCTTTTCTTATATTTGAGAAAGTATATCTAATCATTTTTTGTTCTATTTCTTTAAAAATGATAGGATTTTGGTGGGGATTGCATTAAATCTGTATATTACTTTCAGTAATATGGACATTTTAACTATGTTGATTCTTCCATTCCATGAACACAGAATATCTTTCCATTTCACTGTGTATTTTTCATTCTCTTTTAACAATGTTTTGTAGTTTTTAGCATTATCAGTTCTTGACATCCTTTGTTAAGTTTATTCCTAGGTATTTTATTCTTTGTGTTGGAATTTCAAAAAAAAATTGTTCATCTTTTTCCCCCCTGAAATTTCATTGTTAGTGTGTAGGAATGCAGTAGATTTTTGTACATTAATTTTGTATCCTGAAACTTTACTGTATTTGTTTATTGTTTCTAATAGTTTTTCTTTTGCTGGAGTCTTTAGGGTTTTCTATATATAGAATCATATCTGCAAAAAGTGACACTTACTTCATTTTCAATTTGGATGGATGTCTTTTATTTCCTTCTCTTGCCTGATTGCTCTAGCAAGGTCTTCCAGGACTATGTTGAATAATAGTGGTGAGAATGGACATCCTTGTCCTGTTCCTGATTTTAAAGGAAAAGCTTTCAGTTTTTACCGTTGGGTATAACATTACCTGAGAGTTTGTCACATATGGTCTTTATTATGTTGAGATATTCCCCTTTGATACCCATTTTATTTAGTATTTTAATCATAAATGGACGTTGTATCCTATCAAATGCTTTTTCTGCATCTATTGATAGATTATGTGAATTTTATCCTTTTTTTTTGGTTAATGTGCTGTATTACATTGGTCAGTCTGTGTATGTTGAATTATCCTTGTGCCCCTGGAATAAACCCCACTTGATCATGATATATTATTTTTTATTGTATTGGTATATTCAACTTGCTAGTATTTTGTTTAGGATTTTTGCATCTGTATTCATCAGAAATACTGATCTATAGGTATTGCATTTTGTTTTTTTCTTTGTTTGGGGTTTTTTTTGGTGTTATTTTTGCCAAGTTAAAAGAGGAAATACTGGCACTTGCAATGGCATGGATGGACCTTGAGGATATTATGCTGAGTGAGCTAAGTCAGTCAGAAAAGCTAAGAACCATATGATTTCACTTTTATGTGGCATATAAAACTGAAACTAATAGACACAGACATCATATGGTGGTTACTAGAAGGAGAGGGGATCAGGGTTAGTAAAGGGCAAAGGGAGGCCAATATATGGTGATGGAAGATGATTTGACTTTGGGTGGTGGGCACACAATGCAATGTATGAATTATGTCTCATAGAATTGTACACTTTAAACATGCATAATCTTATTAACCAATGTCACTCCGATCAATTTAATAAAAAAATTGCTCTTTAAAAATGAAAAAGATTGACCCAGCAATTCCACTGCTCGGATTATATCCTAAGAACCCTGAAACACTAATCCAAAAGAACCTATGCACCCCAATGTTCATAGCAGCACAATTTACAATAGCCAAGTGTTGGAAGCAACCTAGGTGCCCATCAGTAAATGAATGGATCAAGAAACTATGGTACCTTTACACAATGGAATTCTATGCAGCAGAAAGAAGGAGCTCCTACCCTTTGCAACAGTATGGATGGAACTGGAGAGCATCATGCTAAGCAAAATAAGCCAGGCGGTGAAAGACAAATACCATATGATCTCACCTTTTACAGGAACCTAATCAACAAAACAAACAAACAAGCAAAATATAACCGAAGACACTGAAATTGAGAACAGGTTGACAGTGACCAGAGGAAAGAGGGGAGGGAATTTCAGGGGAAAAGGGGAAGGGTTTAGAGCAACAAGTATAAAAGACACATGGACAAAAACTATGGGGGGTGGAAATGGGAGGGAGGTGGGGAGGACTGGGGCGACGGGCTGGGATGGGAGTAAAAACAGAAAACTGTACAAGAACAACAATTAAAATAAAAAAATCATCAAAAAATAAAAATGAAAAAGAAAGTATATCTACACCAAAGTTTTATTTTTAAAATAACAAATTAAATTGCCTCTCCATGTCTACCTTCCTTTCTTCCTTCCCCTCTCTCTCTGTCCCTCCTTTTTTCTTCCTTTCTTTCTTGCATTATCTATCATCTGTCTATTATCTATCTATCTATTAATCACCTAAATATCTATCTATTCATCTGTCATCTATTGTCACCATTACTACATCATCATCTATCACTGTTCTTTCTGCTTTCAAGTATTAGCATATCAGCTATTGTCATAACTCACTTCATAATTGATCAGCTACATCGATGTATCAAGGCAACACTGGTAGGGATCACGCCAGTCTCCGAGAAAGGGAATGCAGATCTGTAGGAGGTGCAGTGGATGAGTCACAAGTCATACCTCTGATGGCCAGCTCACTTGTATTGCCTAATAGTGCCTGGACTAGAAATCACAGAACTTGTGAAGACACTTGACAAACTATATTTTTCTGCATGTATTTGAAATTCTTTATGTGAAGATTAACGTTAAGAACTTTTTAGGGTCGGGTTTTTATAAGTTAATCTGAATAGTGTACTTGTATATGTGTGAGAGGTAATGATAAATATGACTATTTTATCTTCTGTTGACTCAGAGACTCTTGAGTCCCTGAGACCACTGCAGAACACATTATATATATGGATAGTGACTGGGATGGTCTTTGCCATCCCAGTAGAGGTGGACTGAACAGGAGTTTGAACTTGGCCACCTACCAGTAGTGTAACCCTGACTAAATCACTTTTCCTTTCTGCATTGCTTCCTCATCAGGAAAATGAGGAAGGGTGCTGTGAGGACTGAGTGAGATAATGTGTATTAAGTGCTTCCCAAATTCCTGGCACACAGTATGCACTTAATAATAGCAACTATAATAATGATTATTATGTTATTCTATTAACTCATACCAGGATGTAATCCGTAGGTAGCCAAACAATGATTTTAGATTTTGTTTCCCGCAAAGGTGAGAAGTTCAAAGTGCAGGGTAGTGCAAGCAGGCGTCTACCCCTCAAGCCTGACTGTAAGGATTGTCATGTGAATGCCAAAAGAAGTTCCAAAGCATATTCTTC
This sequence comes from Glossophaga mutica, assembly GCA_039655065.1. Lineage (NCBI taxonomy): Eukaryota > Metazoa > Chordata > Mammalia > Chiroptera > Phyllostomidae > Glossophaga > Glossophaga mutica. Next base: position 67,861,859 of record CM077303.1, on the reverse strand, counting down.
CAAAAGCGAATTTGCTTCTGTAGGTCACACCTGAGGGAGTCAGAGGCATACACAATTCCCTTTCTATAATACTACTTGTTGTATTGATTGGTTTTACTAGCTTAACCTTTTTGAGTCTGTTACTCTTTCATAAATGTTGTTAGTGTTTGGTATACTAGATGTTAAATGGATGGCACAGTATATTGATTCTGAATCTAATTCTGGTTTCCAGGGTCTTGAGAATAACTGAATCTGGCATTTAGAGCATTCCAATACTGCATGAGAATTCTCTAAAACATTTCTGACTGAAAAAAAAAAGACATTATAAGCACATTTAAAGAGTTCCTTGTAAAAATTAAATCTATGCAATATTTTTTATTGAAGATATCATTAGGCAGCATTGAGGAACTAAATTTATTCCGATAATCATTACAATGATGAAAAAATTCCTTGCTTCAATAAATTGATTTATGCTTCATTTAAATGTACAGAGTAGTTCCAATATAATTTCTTATTAACTCTAATGACAAATTTTAAAGTAGCATGACTCTGAAATAAAGATGAAAATTCTCCATACAACTTATTGCATTTAAATGGATTTAATATTTAATATTTAAAAAATCATTTGATGTAAATAGCCATCATGAATCACTGCAAATATACTAAGATGTAATTAAACGCTTTTTTCTTTTTAAATGCATCTACTTGTTTCATAATAAATTATTTTTGTACTCTTTCTTCTTTTAAGCTGTGCTGTTGAAATTACTTTTAATTGTGAAATAGCACCGACTAAAATTCAGTGAATTTCTAAAAATATCTTCCTTTAGACAAATTCAAAATAACTAAATTGTTGCTTACCATTTGCTTTTATCTTGCAATTGTTTAAGCCGTGTTAGTAAACACTCATATCTAAGACAGAGGGGAAAAGACAAAACTTGCAGAGGGGCAAGATTCTGTAGCTTTACAGCCTACAGTAGGTAAGATTGTGCACTCAGAGAAACCACTCTGTGACCATGTTCTGTCCTTAAAATTTTCTGTCTAATAATAAATGTCATTAGCTAGAGGTAGGGAAGGGCTCTGCATGGTTCCTCCTGGCTAGATCCTGAAATCAGGCACCTGATTCAGTCAGCGGTGAGAGCGGCTGCCAGGGGATGGGGGTGTTCCAGGTCTGTCCTGTGGCACTGTGAAACTAGGTCATGGAAAGTCATTTTAGGAGTGGTCCCCCAGGCAGGCCAGGAAATGGGTGCTGTGAGCAGATTCTCTCTGACCCTTAAATGAGCGTGACTGAGATTCACACACACGCACGGGCTATAAGAAAGGAAAACAGAGTCCTGGGACAATCTCTCATCTGTACTCCATGAAGCATAGATATGTTTTGAACGTATTCTAAGACATCAGGAGAGCAGTATGTCTGCCTGAGTTCAGGCAGTTCTAAAAGCACTCAGCACTTGGCTCTGAGAACTTGGTTGGTAGCAAGGCGACTTGGAAAAGTAGCTAAAAGACCCAGTTAAGGTTCAATAACTTGAAGACCTCAGTTTTCCCATCTGTTGTATAAGAACCACGCTAATTTTCTGACAGATTCTTGGGGTTCACAGAATGGCCATATAATTTAATGCTGGTAAAGGTAGGGCAACTACATAATTTTGTCATCTACACCAGGACAATTTTGAGACGGAAAGAGGGAGGCACTGATACTTATACTGGGGCAGTATATGTAAACCAGGACTATCTTGGGCAAACAGGGACATATGTTCACTCTAGGTGAACTTTGAAAATTGGGAAAAATTGTTCAACTATGAGATCTGGTGTTGGTAGTGGTGATGGTATCTGAAACATAGCTTACAAACCCAATTTGATGAGGTCCAATGAGCTTTTCTCTGACATCACAGAAAAAAATGCAGCTGGCCCAATCTGTGAAGCTTACAATGGAGTACATGTGCTAACACAAAATTGGTATTTCTAGAGAAGAATTTCCTAACTGAAATTTTTTTAAAAATTGAAATAGCTTTATATTCCAAAGCCTATAAAATAGTTTTAGATTAATATATACTACTTCTAAAGCAATAGCACACAAAGTTCCTTTATATTTTTTTTCCTTTTTAAAACCAGCATTTTAAATCATGTAATCAGAAATGATGGATAAGGATAACTTTTATTTTTGCAGTTTAATAGAACTCATAGAGAAGAAAGGCTGTATGCTATTCTTCAAGCTTATTATCATAGTTATTATTAATTTTGCAAAGAAAATGAGTCTATTGAGTTGAATAATCTTGATGTTTACTTAGAGAAAATAATTTTGTATTACCAAACTATCTTTTCTCTGTGTCTCTATTGTGCCTAGAGAAAAGAGAATAAGGAGGATAAAAATACCATGTTTTCGCAATTGTTTGACGTTACTCCAGAGATGAAAAGCATTATTTGTTGACATTTATATTATTTAATCAACATTGTGCAAGGTGAAAAATTCAGATAAGCTATAGTGAAGTTGGCTTTTCTCTTTCCAGAAAATTATTATAAAAGAGTTATTCCTTTACGGCATTTTAGTATTAAGCTAGTTGTTAGAATCAGTGCTATCAGGAATTTTACTAAATAACGGACTAACTGGTTATGGGAACTTTATTTCTAAGAATCCGTAGATGGCTTATATTTCAAATTATCTCATTTTACATGAGGAATATACTGTTTTCCCACCACATACGGCAGGAGGGTGTCGACGAGAATAATTGCCTCGGCACATATGGAGCAAAGACTAATAAGAACAAGTTACATTACCAAACACTGGAGAGATGACATTCATCTTCATCTCAGACTGCACACATTTGCAAAGTGGTGGAATTACAGACCTTTTTTTTTTTTACTAAAATAATTAAAAATCATTTGAAATAACATATAATAGAAATGCTAAGTTCAAAACCAAAGAAACTCTGCTAATTTCTAGGACTTGGTTTTTCTTTTGATGTATCCATATGAAAACTCTTCCTCAGCCATATCTAAAACAAGGCTAGAAGTATAAGAGCTGTCGCTTGAATCTTGAAAAAGCTATTGGTCCATCTTTAAAAAGGCAATGTTTCACTGACATCTGAAATTTTTAAAAAGGGGGTGGTTATAGCTAACCACACCTTTCATAAATGAGAACCTTTTTGTAAATGGGCACACTGAGTGCCTTAAATAATGGCCTGTACTTTTTGAAATGGGTTCTCTACAGTAAGTCCTGCACTGTATAATTTAAAGGCTTATCATCTCATATTGTTTCTGAAAGAAGAATGAACCCTGTGTGTACCAAAATAAGTTTATTTTAAATAAAAAAGGACATAGAGTAAGATATAGAACATAGTTTTATGGCTTTGGTCACCTTTGAGATTTTGTTAACATCAGCAATATCAAAAGTGCATTTTACAGTTTTTCCTCAATTTGGCTTCATTATGCCATCAGTTCATGTAAATAATCAGTAATATACCTCTTATAATATTTTCATATATTATGAATTTTAACACAGAAATACAGCATATTATTTAGAATATGTCTTATTCACAGATTGTATTTTTTATTTTTTATGCTCATAATTTTAAAAGCTTGAAAGTTCAATATCTCATAGTCTGAATACCAGTAACACTAAAATTATATTAAATTTAATTTTTATATGGAGCCCTTTATTTATTTTTTAAAACATCTGGTAGTTGTAAGAAAAAAATGCTAATTTTTGAATAGCAGCAAATCTAGATTCACAGTCTTATCCGTATTTCCTTATATACCGGCTAGCATTTATTGAGTACTTACAATTGCCGGGCACTGTGCTCAGCGTTTGCTCAGTGAGGATCCAGTGATTCTAATCTAACTCTACAAGGTTCATCAATGACTATATCTCCTTTAGTAGAAGAAGAAACTAAAACTCAAAGGAGGTTAAATAAGTTGGTTGAGCCCCGCATGTATTAAATGTTAGAGCTTGTGGGACTCAGACAGCCTGATTCTAATACCTGAGTATTTGACTACATATACTAGGAGCCTTCTTACAAAACCCAGTTGGGGCCAAGAATTGGTTGATCAAGAGAAAACACTTCATGATAAAAATGATTAAAAACATCATAGACATACATGCATAAGAACCTCTCATTTAAAATACATAGTCATTCACCATTTTACTTATTTTATTTTACCTTATAGTGAAAGCATTTTCTTTGGCAATAGATCTACTGATTGAATTCCATAGACTTTTCTTGCATAAACCATATTCATACTGTATTTTTCACAATCTTGAGTTTCAGTGTAACTGGTGCAAAAACATTTGTAAAGGAATATAAGTGAATTTCTATTCTAGATTCTTACAGTTTTGTTTCCAGTGTTTTATAGTTGTCTCATCCACACCTAAATACACAGCAATTAGTTCTCTTAAAAGGCAATTTGTCTTCATTCAGTTTACTATTCATCATTTTGATTTTCTTAAGAAAAACTCTCTTTGCATACTTATTTTATATATTTAATTAAGTTATAAAATTACAGTAACTGCTACTGGCACAAACAAGATTAGAAATGAAAATAATGTGCCTTAGGAAACTATACAACTCAGCTGGTGTTCCATATCTCCCAGCACATAAGTCTGTACGTTTTAAAGAGGGAACGATGACTCTCCATTCTCCTCCTAGCTGTGTGTAGGCTGCACCGTCCTCTTGCTCTTTGTGTGGTACTCCTAGAGTAACTGAAGGAAAAAAGATGTATAACTGCTAAGTAGAAAAAAAGGTCATGTCAGGATTATAAACTGCCCCAGTGTAATAATATATAAGTATTGTGATTATAACATGTACTCATTAAAATTTGGGGGAACAAAAAGAAACAGAATTGTCTTCTGGAGGGCACCCCTTGTAAATACAGGCTTCCCCTGCTAAGTGAGTGTTCTAGGAACCCATCTGTGTTAGTGCACCAGCTGGTGTTGTTGTGAGAGGCTGCATTTGGCTTCAGTGAATTTTTTTTAAGATTCTTTTCCATGTTTGCCTATTTTATGACGGGTGATTTACCAGCGAGCCTGCCCACACTGCACTGAGTGTTCAGCAGTTTTTGACTAAAACAGCATGATCCTTGTGCCCCACCCTCCCTATTCACCCGGTGTCACACCGAGCAACTTTTTGTTTCCCCGGGGATGAAAAAAGTCCTCAAAAGGAAATGTTTTGCCAATGTGGAACAGGTGAAACAAAAAAGGGCAGGAATGCTAAAAAGCATCAAGATTGATGAGTTCAAAAACTGCCTTGAGCAGTAGAAAAAAATGTCTCAGTAGCTATATTGTCTCAAATGAAGAGTACTTTGAGCCCTAGCTGGTGTGTCTCAGTGGATTGAGCACTGACCTGTGAACCAAAGGGTCGCTGGTTTGATTTCCAGTCAGGGCACAGGTCAGGTCTCTAGTAGGGAGTGTGTTAGAAGCAACCACACATTGATGTTTCTCTCCCTCTTTTTCTCCTTCCCTTCCCTTCTGTCTAAAAATATAAATAAATAATTTTTTAAAAAAGAATACTTTGGAAATGACTAAAGTTTAAACATGCAGGAATAAATACACTATTTTTATAGATAAATTCCAGTTTTGGGGGGTCTCCTCTCACATACATATATTTTAAATATTTAGAGCAATTTTTATGTGTGTTCCTATTTTCCTAAAAGTATTCTATTCAAGTATAAAAAAGATGTTGCAAAAGTGCTAAAAGCTAAAACGATATAACTAATGTTTCTTTATTCAAACCATGATGTCTTTGAACATAAAAATGTTTAGCAGCCTATTACGAAGCAATCTTTTATGCCATATATTACATTAAAATGACATGATAGTTAAAACATATTTCAACTAAGGTATATATTTTTGACTCGATAAAATAATTTGAAACATGTCAACTCAAAACCAATAATGCTGATTATTTCAGTAAAATAAAATAGAGGCATTTTCATTCCAATAAGAATATGCCAGGCCTGAAGTCGCACCTTCCCATGCATCTAACAGTATTCTCATTTTATCATAGTTTAAAAATCCACACCTCACATTTTCTGTTACCTTATATGGATGGTGCTAATGACACACGTAGTAAACCTTCTATTAGCCTTGTAGCTGAAGAAGATTTGTTTAATTTCAGCTGTCAAATAATGTGGAATAAAAAAAACAACCATTCTGATAACTCTAGGAGTTAAAAGAAAATGTTTCCCAGACAGCAATAATTTATTGATTGTGTTCTCTACAAGCATAAAGTTAAAAGTGCAGAAAAATGTGCCCATTTGGGAAGCTGGATGACTTACTTTTCTGAGTGGTTTAAAAAAAAAAACTTTTCCAAAGCAGGTAAAAGAAACTAAAAGTTTGTGAATGGTGTGTTTTTTCCCTTATTACGTGTAAAAGGAATCATTCCTTATGATGTTTCACAAGTTGTTTTCTCAGTGATTTAGGTCATAAGGCTAGAGCCTTCACGACTGGGATTAGTGCCCCTCTACACAAGACCCCAGGGAGCTGCCCCTGGCACCATGTCAGGACCGTGAGAAGATGGCCCTCTGTGCCCCTGGAAGTGAGCTTTCACCAGACCCTGAAATTGCCTGTACCGTCATCCTGGATCTGAGAACTGTGAGAGTTAAATTTCTGCTGTTTATAAACCATGTGGTCTAGAGTGTTTTTGTTAGAGCAGTCCAAGCGACCTAAGACAAAACTCCAACCTATGTCTGTATGTACCAGCAGAAAAGACTCTGGCAGAATGGCCACCAAAATGCATTTGACAATGGTTACCTCTTGGGGTTGGAGCTAGGTCACAGGGAGAGAGAGTTTCATTCTTTACTCTCTACATTTCAAAGGAGAGAGAGAGAGAGAGAGAGGGAGAGAGAGAGGGAGATAGAGAGAGGGAGGGAGGGAGAGGGAGAGAGAGAGAGAGAGAAGTAATGATAGAATCATGGGTGCTTTTCATATTCTATTTTTGGCTTTTATATATTTTCTATATTTTCCATAATGCATATATATTAATTATATTTCATAAGCAGAAAGCACAACTTAAGGCTTCCAGGAATCCATCATTAAGTGCAGTAGTTTTGAAGATTTTTTTAAAGTGAAGGTACCTTTTTACATCTGTAGGTTGTTAAAGCTTATACAGGCCCCAGAAAATGTTTCTCCCCAAGCGGGTCGTGAGAGGACGCTAACCCCTGCCTGAGCCTTTGTTTGAGGATAGACCTGGCAACACAGTTTTCATTTCTGAGTAGGCTCTCCCTCTAGGGCTTTCTGCCTACATTTATATTTTTAATACATCTAAAAATTCATATTCATAGCTTGAGGTAGAAATCTAGCTTCATTTTTCTTTCAACTTAAGTTTTTCAAGGTATAATTTACATACAGTACAATTTACAGTGTGATGAGTTAGGCAGGCATGTGCTATCTAACTACCACCAAAGTAAAAATAGAGGCTATTTCCCTCATCTCAAAAAGTTCCCTCATGACCCTTTGTGGTTCATTCCCTCTGTTATACTGCTAGCCCTGGGTAACAACTGATCTGATATCTGTCCCTATAGATGTGTATGCCTTTGAGGGAGAGAGGGGGAGAGAGAGAGAGAGAGAGAGAGAGAGAGAGAGAGAGAACATTGATGTGAAAGAGAAACATTGATCAGTTGCCTCCTGTATGCACCCCGATGGGGGAATCGAACCAGCAACCTGTCCATTTATCAGGCAAAGCTCCAACCAACTGACCTATCTGATCAGGGCTGACTCTGGCTTCTTTACTTAGCATAATTTTTTTTTTTAAGATTTTATTTATTTATTTTTAGAGAGGGGAAAGGAGGGAGAAAGAGAGGGAGAGAAACATCAATGTGTGGTTGCCTCTCATGTGGCCCCCACTAGGGGCCTGGCCTGCAACCCAGGCATGTGCCCTGACTGGGAATCGAACCTGTGACCCTTTGGTTCACAGCCCGCGCTCAATCCACTGAGCTACGCCAGCCAGGGCTACTTAGCATAATTTTTTTGAGATTGGACCATATTGTCAACTTTATATCACTAACTTTCCTTTAAATTGCAGAGTAGGACACCATTGTGCAGATGTACCACCACCATTTATTTACCCATTCACCCATTGAAGGACATTGAGTTGTTTCCAGTTTTTGGCAATGATGAAAAAGGTATTGTAACAAATATTTTCATACAGAGCTTTGTGTGGATATTATTTTCATTATTTTAGGTAAATGCTTAAGACTAAGAGCTTCATTTCTTTAAATGAAGAGTAAGGTATCACAGCCCCATTTATGGATAATCCATTTTTTTCACCATGTTGTTTTAATGAAATATTAACTCCCCTTCTTACTATTCTTTTTCAAAATTTCTTTGGTACATCTTAAACATTTTTCTTACATTTGAACTTTTGTATAATTTAATTGTGTTCCAAAAAGCAAACTAACAAAAAATTCTTTTGTGATTCTGATAATAATACATAAAAATATATCATACATATATTAATTCAAGAAGGATCAATATTATTAAAATATGTAATTCTTCCCATTCAAGAGCATAGTATGTCAGTCATTTATTCAAGTTTTATGTTTCTTAATTAAATTTTATAATTTTCTTCTCAAAAGTTTTATACCATTGTTGTTAAATTTATTATGTACTTTATTTTTAGTTGGATATTTTCTACTTTTATATCTAACTAGTTATGACTGATATGTATTCATTCATTAATTTATTTAACATTTATTTTATCAGACACAGTTCTTGGGATAAAATAGTGCATAAGATAGAGAATTTTTTACATTTGTGTGGGTTATAGTCAAGTGGTGAGTGATATAAAATCAGTACATACACACATCAGATGGTACTAGTGCTATGTCAATTATTTTAAATTAATTTCTTCATGAGGCTACCTGGGGAAGGTGACACAACTGTACAATAGAACTTAATTCCTGAATCTTAAGGCATTCTGATATTGGGAGGCAGAACAAAGCAGAAAGGGTCATAAAGTGGACAGATAACTAGTGACCAATGCAATTGGAGGAAATTAGATCATCTAGTGTGAAGTGAAAAAGAGTTACCAGGGTAAAGGAGCAGCAAACTTTGTCTAATGTTATTGAGAAGACAAATAAGATGAGAATAAAAAAATTGAACATAAAATATTTGGAATAGATTGCTGGGGACCTTGATGAGTGCTGTTTCTGTAGCTTAGTGGGAAGGAAATTTAATTATATATGTATAGAGTGGTTTGTCTAGAAAGTATCCAGCCATGCATTCTGAAGAAGATACAAGAAACATTGTACACAGGACAATGATGCCTCAGTCCCCTTCAAAGTAGGCACCTTGGGACCTCACACGGTTCTCTCAGAGTTTTTTCTGCTGTTCAAAACACTGCAAAATTCTTTGTTGGAATCATCATCAGCTGCCTCGTAATATTTTCCTGAATCTCATCAACAGTCTGAAATCTCTTATCTTTCAAAGGTGATTTTAGTTTTGGGAAAAGCCAGAAGTCACAGGACGCCAAATCTGGGCTGTAGCTGGGCTGAGTCACCTGGGTGATTTGATGTTTCGTGAAAGAACTCTGCAGGAGATGTGATGCAGGAGTAGGCACTTTGTTGTGATGAAGCTGCCAATCACCAGTAGCCCATAGCTGTGGCCATTTTCACCATATTGAAACAGCAACATCAATAAGTAATACTCACAACATCAGGCATTTTTACTGTACACACATTGACTCATTTAATCCTCAAAACAACCCAATGAGTTAGATATTATTTCCCCACTTTTTTCAGATGAGAAAACTGAAGCAGAGAAACTTCAGGTAACTAGCACAAGTTTAAGTGACTCTACTAAATTTTTATTATTACAAAGTATTTTAATTGATTTTCTAAGATTTTCAAAAATATGATTATATAAGTTATAAATAGTGGCAATGTCTTTGCTTTTTGAGATGCTTCTATATTATGTATATCATGCTGCATTTGACTGAACTGTAAAAACAATACTAGTAGTGATGGTGTCTCTGCCTTATTACTAAAGATTAAAAGCTACTAACGTTCCTTCATTTGATTTGTTGCATGTTCTTGACTTTTGGTAAATGCTATTTAACTTAAACAATCTCTTTTTCAATTCTTCCTTAACTATAAAGTTTTGTAAAAAAAAAAAAAGTTAAAGCAACCTGAATTTTGTCAAACATCTTGTTAGCATTTCTTAATGTAATCTTTTTCCTCTTTGAAATCACCTACGTTGATAAACTTTCTTACATTTTCTAAAATAAATATACTTGACAGAAATGATTATTTAAAATTATATTCCTGGATTTGTTTTGCTAATATGTAAACATTTGGCCTTTAGATACTGGATCTGGCATAGCACTCTGTAATCATGTTAATATTTCTGCAAAAAAAAATGTGTGAATGTTCATACTAAGTGGGACAAGATTTAAGAGGTAAAGTTTCTCTACCAAATGAATTTTTAAAAAATCTTTGGTTTTGAATAAAGAACTGTGCGTGAAAGGGTACCTGTGTAAGAAATGTATGCTCGTTTTAAGTTACATCTTCATCTGATCTTCTATCTTTCTAAATGGTAAGACTTAACAGCCTCTATAATTATTGATGTGTTTAAAATTTATATTTCTCTTGTGTTAACATTTAGCATTTGTATTTTGTTGAGAATATATCCATTTTCCTATTTTCAATTTTATTGCTATGAAGAGTGTAGAGATGAGAAATTAGTCAAGCACTAGAGGTTGGGAGGTGTTCAACATCTAGGATGAGAAAGGACATCAACACAGGAATCAGGAAAGGAAAAGACAGAAAGCTGCAAGGAGAATTTTGTTAGTATAGAATCTTCTGAGATAAAGGGAGGCATTTTTCAGAATGTATTAATGTGGTTCTATACTACTTTATATAAAAACTTGTTCCCACTTTATCTGGGGTTAAAGTTCAAATTGGGCTGAGCCTATTACTGGTGCTTTGTAGTCATTGCCTCAGATATAAAGAGAGGCTAATAATACCAAGTTAATCTGAATAGTGTTCTTGAGTGCAGTTCACATGGATTCAGTGTGTTCTCCTAAAGAGATACTAGGAAGAGTAGTGACCTATAAATAGTTCAAAAATGATTGGGAATAACCTCTGATTTAGGAGAAATAAAGCAAATTCTATAATGATCCCTCAATCTTGATGTTCTTGATGTTTCCATTGATCCTCTTTGTGTAATGTTTCTATAGTTATCCCAAAATCTAATTTATTTGATTTCCTTTTGATTTGGAGAGCTCTCCTCATGACTCCCACTTCAGCATTTGAATTGTTTTTAACTGATAGATTGTTTTTTGTTTGCTGACTATGGACTAGACATATGGACTTTAAGAAGTTTACTTAAACTTCTGGTTCTAGAAAAGGGATCTACAAAGGAGTCTTTGTAGTTGAATTAAACATGTTTACATTTCCTTCTCTTAATCTGCCTATCGAAACACATCCACCATACAGCTGTTTCTAGGCAAAAAGCATCAGTTAGTGGTATTCACCATTTTATTCAAAGGCTTCACAATAGAAGCATTTTTCAATCAAAGTTTGCTCTTTTCCTTGGTAATCACATCTAGCCAAAGTTTAAAGACTGTGTTAGAAGATCACACAGTAATCTTTAACTTGTAATCATCTATACCCTTTTTAAAGAAGTCAGAACTAGTCAAAATGCAATGTCAATAGAAGAAAAAAATCTGATGAGGTTGAATCTTTGTTTACATTTCCTGTTTTCAATCTGAGTTATCATTCTTTATATCACTAGTCTCTTTGAATGTAGTAGCTGACTGAGTGAAATTCTTGACTTTATAAAACACAGGAGAACTTTGAGTTTCATGGCAAAATTTCTGGTATTTGTCAATAGATTATTAAGATGACATTTAGGAAAACAAATCTTCAGAAACAGTCGGGGAATGTAATCAAGCATAAATGAAGAAACTCTGGGAAAGAATATTTCTTTACTGAAAAATTATTTGGAGAAGAAGTAGAGAATGTTTATAATGTGGAAAATGAAATATCCTTTTTGGAAACATCTACAAATTCTATATTCCATTATGGAATAATCTCAATATACCAGAACATTTCTCTCTCTCTTTTTTTTTTATTGGTAATAAATTCCATTTTAATTTCTTTCTTTTTTCCAGGTACTGGGTAATTTTTATTCAGAATGAGTTGAGGATATTTGGACAGCCTCAAAGTAGTGGCTCTTTCCAAAAAGAACCATCTTCCTTTACTTGGCTTCCTTGATGCATTTCCTAATCACCTCAGTTGAAATTCACCCTGCCTGTACTCTCTTAGAATAATTAAACAGCTCACCTAGGTTCGGTACATGTTCCTATATAATCTAGGTACTTATATGCATATGTTACCTATTGTCCCTTTCTGATGCTGATGAAGTACCAAGCAACATGGAACCAGTCCTGTTTCAAATCCATTTTGGAAAAAAGGCAGGAAATAAATAAACAAGTTAGTAAACAATTAATATGCCGATGGTCATTGCCTAGATCTTGTTCAACTTTGTATAACTTGTAGCACTGTCGACAGCAACAAAACTCAGCAGAGACACGTTGACATGCCCTAACCTCGTCCTAATCTGACCTTTGTATTGCTGAGTGCCTGAGTTATGTTCTAACACACAAATCCTTTAATGTTGTTTAAAATTCTTCAATAGCTATTCATATCTTCATGGATAAAATCCTAACTTACCTCAACGAACAAAGTTTTCTTTATGTGGATCTATCTAGGCCTCTGGCCTATATTCTAGTGCATGTACTTCACTCCAGATATTTACAACTTATTCTGAGTTTCTCAAGAGCTCTCCTTAGGCTGTTCTACTTCTCTGAACCAAACTGCATGCTGCTGTTCCCTTGCAGTAGAATATCTTTCTCCGTCTAACTCTTTTGTATCCTTTGAAAATCATTTAATTCATTGGAAGTTTTCCCAAGATGCCCCACCTTCGTTACTGAATTTAATTTCCAGGTACAGCTTTCTCCTAGAATATCTTTTGTCAGTATGTTGTAATATAGTAACAACTGGCTCTCTTGACTCTTTCTCCTAGTGGAATATAGAATTCTTAAAGATTGTAGTAGGCTGGTACTTATATGGTCACATATGTTTTTGATAATAACATTGAATGAATAAATACTACCTTTTACATAAATCACAAAAAGCAGTGATTCTAAAACAGAGGATTAAGAAATCAATAAGCAACTCTCAGGAAAGAACAGACAAAACACAAAAGTATGTGAAATACCTATAAGCAGATAATTATAATAATCAAATTGTTTTTAATGTCATTATGGGCTTTGAAAAAGAAATGCTATTGTTTTTAACTGAGATTGAATATTGCTACTGAAGTTACAATCATCAGTCATCTCTCTCTTTTTAAGAGATTTTATTTATTTATTTTTTTAGAGAGAGGGAAAGGGAGGGAGAAAGAGAGAGAGAAACATCAATGTGTGGTTGCCTCTCACGTGGCCCCCACTGGGGACCTGGCCCGCAACCCAGGCATGTGCCCTGACTGGGAATTGAACTGGAGACCCTTTGGTTTGCAGCCTGTGCTCAAGCCACTGAGCTACACCAGCCAGGGCCTCATCAGTTATCTCTTTTAAGCCAATGGCTCTTAACAAAGACTGCACAATCACTTTGGAGGTCCAAGATTAGGTATAGGGTGGCCTTTGGGGCATGTGTAATATTAACTTTTCTGCAAGATTCTTATGCATTCTCAGTTAAAAAAATTGTAGTGCTCTCTCTCTGTAAAACTTGGTCAATAAAAAAATGAAAAAAAACACAAAAAGGAAAAATTGTAGAAAAGTTTATTCAAATTTTTGAACAAACTATTCTCCTGTCAAAAGCTATTCACAGGCTAATGACAGTTTTATTTTGTTTCTTGCTCTAAAATCATTCACTTTCCCCTAAAAATGCTGCTGAGATATTGATCATTTTGATCCCAATGTCTGAAACATTATCTGCCTTATCCAAGACCAAGAGAAAGAATGTGACCTTTACTCTTTCATTCACTCTTCACTTCTGAGAGACACCCAGCAGGGAACTCTAAACACTCAGGCAGGCAGAAGAGCTGGGAAGGAGAAAAAGAAATGGATGCACAGCACCTGCCCTTGCTGGGGAAAATATAATAAAAACTAAAAAGGCAGTGCTATATAGCACAGTTTAATGAAAAGAAACAGTCTTTTGGTATATAAATTCTCCTTAAAATATTGATAAAATCTTCACTTTGTACTCAGCATAAATTCCAAACAATGGCCTTGGAATTTATGGAAATAGGAAATTCGCAGGCAATATTTCTACAAGGAACACTTCCATTTCATCTTTCCCCATCTAACTTTTGCTCTTCTTTCGTGTCTTCATTTCTACTAGACTTCCTCTAGAAGGTCTTTCCTGACTTCCCAAGGCATTTAAATGGCTTGAGTTCCCTTGCGTTCATATGAGTTTTCATGATAACCCTGTATTTAACGTGGCACTGAGCCCTGAGCAGAGTGATCTACTAGGGAACGAGACTCTGAGCAGCAGGAATTGGAGCAGCCTCAGTTCCTAGGGCAGCATCTGTCTGTTTGCTCTACACACATGTGTTTAAATGAATAAATGAAGAGTAAATAAGTGTAATCCTCATGAGGAGAATTCAGACTAGACCATCACACACATGATCATTTTGTTTATTCCAGCAGTGAGGTAAATTAAAGGTCTATATCTGGGGTTAATTATATATTCATTACAGTTTGTAATATTCATAGCTGTTTAACATATTTTACATTACATAGAATGGATTTCTCACTCTAAAATATGGTTTTTACCATTCTCAACTAAATCTTGAGTCATCTCCCCAAAAGTCTGAGTTTTAGAAACACGTCCAAGTATATCTGAACTGAGCATTCCTCTCCCCAAAATAATTCCAGCTCAGATTCTAGTATTCACAGGATTCAATTCCAGAGCAACATCACCATTTATAAAATATTTTTTATTAATTGTGACACATTATAATAGCTTCAATCTTGCAGATTATCTGACTTAATAAAAACAAACAACAACAAAATCCAGGCTTCTTTATTAAAACCTACAAGAAAACCACAAAGACTATACTTCCCAGAACTAGTCCTGAATGTCCGCAGGAAAAGTTGACTTTGCACTGGTGCACTTGAATGAAAGAGAACCAAGGGTAGCCTTAAGTAATTTTACATAATAGCTACAAAGAAAACTTTGTTTTGAAGGAAATTTTCTATGGCCAGACAATGAAAATTAGGCTGATTCACAGGATATTAGTGAAGGCATGATCTTGGGCCTTTGTCTTAAGGGAGTAGCTTTTAACAGAGGCCACGATTTTAGCAAAACTGAAACTGAATTCAAACTCTGCCCCTTCTTAGCTCTTGTTTGACCTTGGGCATATGCAAAGGAGTCCCAGTTTTTTTTGCTTAGCAATAATGGGGCAATTGGTAGCTTTATTATTCATAAGTGTCCTCCCTCCTCTCCCCCCTCCTCTCTCTCCTACTCTCTCTCTCTCTTCCAACTTGCTACTTTCATCACTCTCCCTGCCTGCCACAGAACTTGAGACCCAGAGTAATGACCACTGTGTCTTATTCTATGTATTGAATATAACTTTAGCACTATAGGACCTGGATCTTCACATAATTCTTCTTGACTACTTGTGAGATCTGCCATCCCTTGTGCTATAGACTGAATATTTGTGCCCTCCCCCAAATTCATGTGCTGAAATTTACTCCCCAATGTGACAGTATTTGGAGATGGGACCTTTGAGAGGTGATTAGTTCGTGGGGCTGGAGCCCTCATGATGAGAGTTATGCCCTTACAAATGAGGTCTTGGAGAACTTCATCCCTCCCATGTGAGATCGGAGTCAAAAAACAACCATCTATAAACCAGGAAGTGAGCCTCCAGCAGATACCAAATCTAGCAATCCCTTGATCTTAGACTTCCCAAACTCCAGAATTGTGAGAAATAGATCTCTGTTGCATGCAAACCACCCTCTCTATGGCATTGTGTGATAACAGCCCAAACAGACTAAGACGCCGTGACTGCCCTCCTTGGACTTCTCCTGAAAACAGCCCATTTTGTCAGGCTGGTTTGCCCATGAATAAAGT
Source organism: Glossophaga mutica (assembly GCA_039655065.1). Lineage (NCBI taxonomy): Eukaryota > Metazoa > Chordata > Mammalia > Chiroptera > Phyllostomidae > Glossophaga > Glossophaga mutica. Next base: position 67,845,812 of record CM077303.1, on the reverse strand, counting down.
ACTTAAGAATTGTTTAGCTGTTGATTGTTCATTTAAAATTGGGAAATAAGTACTGTTTAGATTGTCAAATTGTTAATATTAAAATTGAAGAATAAGATGTCATTTTTAGCAAGAGCAGATGTTTGTGGTACGTTGTTTTCAGTGCATCTGTTTATTAATGAGGGGTTAGCGGGAGCTTTGTGAACATGCCGCTTTATTTATTTTAAAAAATATTTCATTGGCTTTCAATTTACATCATAACAAAAGTGCGTATAATGTGGCAGAACTGTTTTATGTGATTAAGCACTGTTTATTCTGGATTTGTAATTAATTTAATTGTGATACCTAGAGGACTGCAATTTTGAAAAACTTTCAATCCTGATTGCCTATTATTCATATGACAACACTAAAATAAAGTGGCACTATGATAAGTGAAAACATAACAAGCCGTTGTCCTGATTTACTAACACTTTGAATGAAAAATCTATAAAATTTCTAAAGAAATTATATATAATATATACAAAGAAAATTCTGTTTTGCCTTCAAATTTTGCATCAGAACTAGAAAGTCTACAATTTGATAAACATCTTACAGATGCAACTTCATTATTTAAAACTAGCTTGAGATATTTCATATGGTAAAATAGACTGAGAAAAGAAGTAATTCAGTTGCCTCATCAAATGATTTCCTTAAACCCAGGTCCCATTTGAGGTCGGTGACACACCTTCATTTGTTTGAACTATGGTTTTTCCCAAATTCAATCAAACATTAAAAGGAAGTACTTAATTAGTTATGCTGCACTAACAAAGAAAAATTATTATACCTTACTAATCTATGTTATGGCAAAACCCTGACCCCACAAAAATGATTGGTGCCATTAAAGAGATTGATTAAAACACATAGGAATTATAATTCAAAGAATTGGTGAAGAGAAAGCCATCAAATTCAAGCTACATTATTTTTCTAGTCAGATGCTACACTGAAATCCCATAGAAACTTGTTTCCAAAGCTGAATGGCATTGTGGAAAGTGTTAATAAAATAAATATGGAATAAATGTATGGTCTCCACTCCCACTTTGTTAAATTTATTTTGAATAAGTTATAGCCAGCAAGTAGTTTTAAATTCAGAGTATTGCAAATACAATATCTTTACCACCTGAAATACTTAGATGTAAAGATTTCTAAAACAATGATCTGTTTGTGGTTTAAACACAAGGAGATCGTACCCAATTATTCTTGCCAAAAGTCCAAATCCAAATTGCAGTATAATTGCTCTCACATTATTGTGGGAAAATTTGAAAATAAGGAAAAGTGGGAAAGAAGGAAAAAAACATACCAACAAATAACTATTATTCACATTTTTACATTTTCTTCTTATTTCACATAAAAATACTTTTTATTATTGTTGCTCTCTAAAATATGTTGTTATTAAACTTTGTCTAAAACATTTGAAATGACTCAGTTTTGTTACATAAAAATACCTTTGAATTTCAAGTATTCAAATATTAGATCATAATAATAGAAAATGAAAATGTCCTTCAAGACAAGTAATATACATACCTTTGTCTATTTTTGACTCATCATTCTTTATTTCTCCCTAAATTTAAATTTGGTAAGAGAATTTCAGTGACCAAATGGCCATATCTTATATTATAGATCCTCCTCTTAGACAATTCACTTGGGATAAATGACAATATTTTTTATCCCCCCCCAAAAAAAAATATTTCTAAGGCTTAAATAGTCTATGAACATAAATAAGATTTAATATTGTAGTATTCTGGAGACTTAAGAGGAATCCTTGGACACTGCCAACCTGGGAGACAGCCCCCTTCTCTGTGGTTGCCCTGGGTTCACTTGATCCCAGCTTGGTGTGGGTGGTACAGGGGAGTAGATATCCCCCAGGGGACTCTTGGTATGAAGGCAGTTCAGAGGGGCAAAGCAGAGAGTAGCCAAAGGGTGAGGGGTAGGCACAAATGTTATTTTCTCTGGGCTTTGGAAAAGTTTTTGTTTTTGTTTTTCCAGAGTGAAGCTCTAGAGCAGTTGAAAGGCATGAGGAAATTGGAAATAATATAGGTTTTTTCAAAGTAAAAAAATATACATTGTAGTATTATACAGGAAGTTAAAGAATTTAATACATAACATCTTCCGAAAATCAGCACAAGGAAATAAAACATATGAGATAAACGATATACCTGTGTATTATGCACTGATAGGGGAGGGGAAGTTTGTTTTTTTAAAATTATTTATTTATTTATTTATTTATTTATTCTTTTAAAAATTATTTTATTGTTGTTTCATGATGGTTTTGCATTTACCCCCCACCCCAGCCATCTACACCTCCCTCGCCTGCTTCCACCCACCTTGATTTTGTCCATGTGTCCTTTATGGTTGTTCCTGAAAACCATTCCCACCTTCTCCCTATTATCCCCTCCCACCTCCCCTTTGGTTACTGTCAAATTGTTCTTAATTTCAATGCCTCTGGTTATATTTTGTTTGCTTGTTTGTTTTGTTGACTAGGTTCCAGTTAAAGGTGAGATCATATGGTATTAGTCTTTCAACGCCTGGCTTATTTCACTTAGTGTAATGCTCTCCAGATCCATCCATGCTGTCACAAAGGGTAGGAGCTCCTTCTTTCTTTCTGCTGTGTAGTATTCCATTGTGTAAATGTACCATTGTTTTTTGATCCATTCATTTACTGATGGGCACTTAGGTTGCTTTCAGCACTTGGCTATTGTAAATTGTGCTGTTATGAACATTGGGGTGCATAGGTTCTTACAAATTGGTGTTTCAGGGTTCTAGGATGTAATCCCAGCATGGAATTGCCAGGTCAATAGCAGTTCCATTTTTAGTTTTCTGTGGAAATTCCATACTGTTTTCCACAGTGGCTGTACCAATCTGCATTCCCACCAACAGTGCACTAGGGTTCCCTTTTCTCCACATCCTCTCCAACACTTGTTTGTTGGTTGTTTATGATGGTCATTCTCACCAGTGTGAAGTGGTATCTCATTGTGGTTTTAATTTGCATCTCTCTGATGGCTAGTGATGTTAAGCATCTTTTCAATGTCTCTGGACCCTATTTATGACCTTGGAGAAGTGTCTGTTCAGGTCTTTTGCCCATTTTTTTAATTGGGTTGTTTGTCTTCCTGGAATGGAGTTGTGTGGGTTCTTTATGTATTTTGGAGATCAAACCCTTGTCCGAGGTGTCATTGCCAAATACATTTTCCCATATAGTTGGTTCTCTTTTCATTAATGCTGTTTTCTTTAACCATGCAGAAGCTTTTAATTCAATGAGATCCCATTTATTTATTCTTTCCTTTATGTCCCTTGCTCTAGGGGACATATTGGTGAAAACATTGCTGCATGGAATGTCTGAGATTTCCCTGCCTGTGTTCTCCTCTAGGACTTTAATGGTGTCATGGCTTATATTTAAATCTTTTATCCACCTTGAATTTATTTTTATGTATGGTGTAAATTGGCATTCGAGTTTCATTTGTCCAGTTCTCCCAATACCATTTTTTGAAGAGGCTATTTTTATTCCATTGTATGGTTCTGCCCCTTTTGTCAAATACTAGTTGACCATAAGGACTTGGGTTTATTTCTGGACTCTCTATTCTGTTCCATTGGTCTATGTGTCTGTTCTTATACCAGTACCAAACTGTTTTGATTACAGTGGCCTTGTAATACAGTTTGGTATCAGGTGTTGAGATTCCTCCTACTTTCTTCTTCTTTTTCAAAATTGCTACAGCTATTTGGGGTCATTTATGGTTCCATATAAATTTTTGAAATGTTTGTTTTCAAGAGCACTAACATTATAGAACCCTGAATTATGCCTACCTTCTTGGTACAATCTTTGATGATACCTGTCCAGGATTTCACACATGATCATAAATATTGATCTATTCTTTTACAATTGAAATCAATTCGCTCAAGTCCATTGAAAATGTGAATAAGGCTAAAGACCCATAGGTTTTAGACTACTAGTGGTTTCAAACTTTGGCTAATTAATTTTAATTTTATTAGTCTTATGTCATAATTAAAATGTGTAGTATTAGCTTTCTTATGATTTAGTATCAATTAAAGATGAAAGAATGCATTAAACTATTCAAATAATTGTGTGACTTCTGCTACTCAAAAGTAGTAACAAGTCATTTGATAAGGGCACCATCCTATGATAACTCAAAATATCCACTTATTAACTGAATTTTCAAAAGTGTGCACGGTTTGGAGATGCTATATGAAATATATGACATTCTGAGCTCTGTAAAATTGATCATATGAGCCAAGATCCGTGGAAAAGTATGTCATTGAGATTTCAAAATCTGTCATGTGAAGATAGATGTCAAAATCTAACATGTGAGGGTAGATCTAACAGTGTGTTATGGAGAGGGAGGAAGCACAGCTTCCTAATGCAGAATGCAGAGTCAGCAGCTGGACTGCCTGGGGTTAGATGCTGACTATTCTACTTTATGACCATGGGGCAAATTGCTTAATTTCTCTGATTCTCAGTTTCCTCATCTGTAAAATAGAATCAGAACAGAACTTACCTCACAAGGAAGTTGTGAGGAACATGCGATGCATGAAAAACATTTAACAGTGCTGAGCACATGGTTAACACAGAGTAAATGCCAGCTTTTTATTATAAATGATGAAAATGTCATTAATCTTTCTAAATTCCTGATATTTATTCCAACTACTATTTATGGAGTATTTTGCCTATGATGCTTTGGATTGTTTACTGTTCTATGTATAAATGCCTGTTTTCATATCAGAAAAATCTGTACATATATTAAAAAATTCCATGAGAAGAGAAATATGACATTTACACATTTGACCTATTTGTGTCCTTCATACTGTCACCTATTCTGCGTATAAACACCTTTGTTGGTTATTATGGTAATATATTCAAGTCTAGTGTATTTTTCCCTGTGGAAACTCAGAAAATATCTATCTTGCAGTAGAAAATGCAAAATGAATTACATCTCCAGAAAAATTTTAAAAAGGAGTTATTTTTAATCTTTATAAGAGCTTCCTAAATATAGATATATCCTTACAATAATTAGAAAAGTAAATTTCTATTCTAGAAAATTATTTTCTTTTCTAGAAAAGTAATGTAAATTTTATTTTTAAAAAATAAAAAATAAATATGCATAGTTTTTCTTTAAAATTGCTAAAATTCACATTGACAAAGTGATACCTTAAACTTCTTGCTACGTAGGGAAGCCTACTTATTTTTTTTCCTGTTTACTCCTTTTACTCACATAAAATGTATACTAGAGGCATTTGATATGTTCTTAATAAATAAAAATTATTCTAAAGCCCCTTTGGGTTATAACTTTTCTAAAATGAAAAGTTTTGCAAATAATTTTATTTTTCTCTACCCTGAAAAATAGTTTATGAATGTTTAACTCAGAGAATTTTATAAAATTCCTTTAGTGCTCATTGGAACTGGGAGGAATTAGGCTTGTAAACTTAATCTGATGAGGACTGCAAACTCGTCACTGCTTACCTTTCTGGTAAAATATGTAAACTGATATTGGTAGCATCTAACCTGTACCAAAGTGTTTATCTTTTTTTAAAAAAAGTGTTCATCTTGCAGCAATTTGGACATGTAGCGCTCCACATAGGGTCATTCATTGTCCAGTATGTTAGTGGATGATGTATATTTTGCAGTTAATGGAGTTGAATAGATCTTCACATTTCACAGCTCAGTGAATGTGTACTCCATTTTCTTTCTGGCTTCTGCTGCTAGATTTTTTTTTTTTTTTTTTTAGAAAGCCATTTTATACATTAAAGATAAATTCATGACTTTAAGAAACTAGAGCAAACTAGAAAGGTAAGATTAGAATCATATAATTATTTATGCTAACAAAACCATCAGACCAACTTTCTTGACATCCTGGAATAATTTAATTATTTCTTAATTAGAAATGGTGTGAGAAGTTAGAACCCACTGTTTGCATTTCTGCTCACTATAAGGATTTCTTGAGTCACTGATTAAGGATAGATGGATACAATACTAGTGTACTAACATGTCAAACATGCCTCAGGTGGTCATTTAATGTAAATTGAACATGTGTTTTGTCTACCTCGATGTGATCCCATTTGAAAAATTTTGTCAGAAATGACATGATCTTCTCTTATATTTAAATGTCCCATTTGCAAAACCAATAGTTTAAGAACTTTGAGTAATCTCACAGATTTAATGATCACCCAAATAATCCTACACTACCTTTACATAGCACGTCATAATTGATAGAATATCTTCACATATGGAAATTTTACCTTCACACAGAGGTAGAACAGTATATTATCATTACTCCACAAACAAGGAAATAAGGCTAAATACTCATGTAAACTATAATAGAAGATTAAAATGCTTTAAGTGCATGGATTTAGAATCATAACTGGGTATTTGTTCCAGACCTGGAAGGCTAGTACAATGTGGTTGGAAGTGAAATTGGAGAAGACCCAAGGACTGGCAACCTATGACCTAAAGTTCAAACTTCCATCTGTTTTGATAAATATTTAGTGGGTCACAGTCACATTTATTTTTTAGCGTATTGTCTGTGAGTGCTTTTGTGCTACAATGGCAGAATTGGGTAGTTGCAACAGAGACCATATGGCTCACAAAGCTAAAATATTTACTATATCTCCCTTTGCAGAAAGAGCCTGACAATCCTGTCCTAAGCCAAAGGGATTGTTCATACGATGAAAGGAATGAATCCAGATATCATGAGAAAGCTCTGAACATCAAATGAACAAATAGAACCATGTTGAAGTGGATGCATGATTATCCACAATATCATTGAAAGAACAATAATTTAGCAGTGCCATTAATCAGAGCTGTGGAGGGAATATGGAACAGGGGAAGAAAAACCAAATCTACAATTATATTATCTGCATCAGATATTCAATAAATCTTTTTGAGTTTTTCATCAGCGTAGAGCATCCCAATAGGCATTAATTTATGAATGACCCTCTTAATGAGGTATCCTAATGATCTTCCAAGCACAGGTATTTGAAGGTGATAAAGTGAACAACAAAGTATTTATCTGAGCAGTAGAGAAAAGCTACAGTATGAATTAAAAACCCTCATCAATCGATATAAGTGTCTTTGCTTCCTTAGATAACCTCACTTTTTTTTTTTTTCTTATCAGGCAGAAATTCTTTTAAGCATAGGAAAGAATCAGATACAGCTGCTTTGCAAAATGGCTGCTGAGTCTGAGTACCGGTATTTCAAAGATGAAGCTGTATAGCCCAACACTGACAGTCTGACGGGAAAGTAAGAGAAAGTGACTCAACATGTTAGATACATTTATATGTATTTTAACCATATCTTAACTTTATGACAACTAAAAGAAAGAAAAATACCTGATGGATTGGAAGAATGAGTGATAATCCTGGAAATGCATTTATATTCATTCATTCTTTCATTAAAAATTTTGTTTTGACACCTACCCTATTCATGGTGCTTATTTGGCATTATGAAGAAGAGAAATTTATGCCCTCAAGAATCACAGCATCTAAGGGAGAAGACAGACACCTATATGAATAACCATATTATATTGTAATAATCATTATTACTGCTGGAATTTATGAATGGTCTGAGCAGGAAGGCAGAAGAAACAAATCATCGTAACCCGTATGTGTAACTAACACCGTCTGCATTCAAGACACCGTGTCCAAATGGCAGGATATAGAAATTATTGGTATAGGGTAGCCAGTGTGAGATAGAGCATTTTAGAAATACATTCAACATAGTTTAATGAAGAATGTTCAGTCAAGAGATTCAACTTTAATTAGTGAAACGGTAATATTAGAACCATTGAAATCAAAGAAGGACTCATGCATAACTGTTTTGAAACCCAAAATTAGAGTCTCCGATTTCTTCCTCTGTTCTTCAATCCCAGAGTTTTGCATTAAATTATATTCCCTTCATTGATTTGCATCAGATAAAAATTCCGTCTGCCTTTGATGACAGCAGCCGAGTCAGCAACTCAAAGAGCCAAGCTTTTGTGCCACCTCTCTACCAGGTTTTATGATGGGGACACAACGGTTAGGGATATAGCCTTGCTCTCAGACATGAATCTACTCATGTGAAAAGTCACCTTTATATTCTTCACTAATACACAAGATGAAATGTGCCTATCCATACATATGGCTATTTTTAAAGTACCTATTTTCATAACAATTTTCCCCCTTTAGATTTATATCGATTATCCTGCCCCACTTTTCCTGTAAAATAATTAAGTTGGATGAAGTGGCCTGTAAAGTCCCTTTTAACTCTACAAATGTATGCTTTTATACAGTGTTCTTAAACAAACACATCTTGGTTGAATTTAACTGTGACCTAATCAACTGCTTTATGGGTCACAGTTTCCTATCCCAGAGGGGTGGTGCCCCTCCTTATATAAATGGGTAGTTTGCTTTTATTAATTTATATTAATTTTATGTCCAGTAACATTCAATGGTAATAATTGTGACAGTTAGTCAAAGAGGATCTAATATCTAAAACACTTGGACGTTCTTCTGCTCGCTATTTCCTGAAACGGTGATACTTTCCTAGCCTCCTTAATGGAGTATGAAAGTACTAAGGAAATAGTGTTATATGAAATGTGGTATCTTTAAGAGAAATATGATTTGACTGTTCCCTCATGATCATTAATAAATTTAGATCAATTTCTTTTGATAGTGATATTGGAGTTAAGTGTTAGACACAAAATATGTTTAATCAATGCAGTTAAAAAATCACCTGAACTTTCATTTACAGGCACAGGAGCCTCCACAGTATCTACCTCACATTTCCCTTCAGTAAATCAGACCACTGACATCAGCGTTATGGCAAGTTCAGCTGGGAACTAAGAATGTGCGTAGCACTATGCCACTACTAATGACCTTTAACGGAAATGGTGCCTTAGTGTTTATTTACACATAGGTAAACTGAGGCAAAGACTATTTGAAAAGAGGTCTCAGGATACCCTTTAAATCACCAGGGCTCAGAGTGTCATTTCATTTGTTGAATCCAAATGAGCCTTCACTTAAAAATGTAACGTATTGAAAATGCTTCACAAATTTAACTTTTCCCTCATCGACACACAAGGCATTTACAAACTGAATAACTTACATTCTTAAGTAGATAAATGAATTAGTGTAAAAAAATAGAAAAAGCCAAGCTGCTAAAATGCGCACTATATGTTAATTTTCACAATCTCTTAACAAAATGAACATTTTAAATATACCTTTTGTCTTTGGTAAAAAGAGAAAGACAAGGAAATTAATATTTTTGTAATATAGATGTCATCTTATATTTCATGCCTGAAGCATTTGAAAATGTAGATTAATTTGCAAACAATTTAGAAAGCTGAACTATTGAATTGGGTCTTCTAAGATTTAGGATTTGTCATCTTTTAAAGTTGACACCCAGCGAGAGCTTGTCAATTACAAAGAAGTGAAATGAAGTGAAAATAAGTCTCATCTTCATCTTCTTGTTACATGCTTGGTTGGCTATAGAGAGACACCATTTACAAGCTCAAAATAATTATTCAGAAAGTTATGCTTCACTTTAAAACCAAATTTAAGCAAGAGAAAAGTGCCATTTCGTGATGGTTATTTTATTCAGTGGGTGGGGAGGCTGGGTAGAGAGTAAGAAATGCTATACAGACCCTTAAGGCCAGCAGTTAGAAGGTCTCTTGTGTCTTTCCAATTCTTCTCATGTTGATAATGAATAGGGATGACTTCAGGTTATTGCTTTAAAAACAAATAATATCACTTGCTATTTATACTGTTCTATTGCTTTTCAATGAAAGTGAAAATGTGGGAGAAGTAATTATAATATTATTTATGCATATCATTAACATGTGAATTGAAACACCCATGGCAATTCTACTCCCTAGCAGACCTTGCCTTTTAATTGCTTTCTTCCACCCATAAAAACAAGAGGAAAAATGTTTTCACATCTTGTTAGATGCAAACAAAATGAAATTTTTGTTGTAGTCAAGTAAATAGATAAATTTAGAAAGCCATACTTCAGTGAAACAATGTACCATCTAACTCTTGGCTTTGATCTCGAGATCTACTGCTAATGGACAAGGTCATTATTCTGGGAAATGGAACAGTATTTAGCACACATAGTTCCCTAATAAATCCATTCCCAACTTGTGCTCAGCTCAGAAATGTTAAACAGACTTTGAAAACCTGCCTCTGAGAATGACTGGTAGAGATTAATAGAACCAAGGTATCACTTGAATTCAGGCAGCAGAAAGAAGAATGTTATAATAGTGTTTTCCTCCTTTCTGCACCCTCTTAAGACTACTTGATGCCATATGCTCTTATCTCCCAGAGGAGAGGACAGAAGAAGGAGAGGCTGGACAGAGAGACTGAAGAGGTGTATGATAAAATTTAAATCATTTAGAATGAAAAACTGAGTCATCATTTATCTTCCACTGCCTAATCTAATGCTCCCAGGCCAACACTATTTTCATCACAGTGAGAGGGCAAAGGTCCCAAGTAAATTATTTGATATTTAATATCCTTCTTTTTTTAAAAAAGAAATGGCATGATATTTGACATCATTTCATAGACCTGATTGGGCAAAGCCAGCATTTTTATCTACCTAAATTCTGTTCATTTCCCAAGGCCATGCTGAAGTCTCCTCAATGAAACTGTCCCCTGTGACCGTGACCACAATGATCATTCGTTACCTTGTCTCAAAGTCAATGATACTTGTTTGTGGGACTTGTCATCAAGTTCCCTGTATGGGTGCTTATCTTTAAAATTAATTATAAATGTAATAAAATAACATTAAAATGTTTAGATAATAGAAAAAAGATAGTAATAATTTAATGCTCTAATCCAATAACTGTAATTAATTATGTATATATTTCTTCTAATTTTCATAAGCTTGCATTATCCATTTACAAAAAATACTGTTTGTAGATATTTTACACTGAGCTCTTATCAAATATTAAGTCCTAAATGGTTCTCTACATTACAACAGTCTATAAAGACTCCTAGCTGATAGTCCATTAAGTAGATATGTCCAGATTATCTATCTGTACACCATTTCAATGCCAGGAAATTATTTACAAATATTGATATTACATTCCATGTTGTCTCAAATATCTATGATTATGGCTTTAAAAATATTTAGAGTAGTTTAAGACAAATTTTCAGAAGTGAAATTGCTGGCTTAAAAATTGTGAATATTAATAATATAATTGAAAAAGTATAAGCTTTAGAGCCATAGACCTGAATACAAATTTTAATTCACCCATTTATCTGCCCTTGAGGATATGATTTATTCTCTTATGGACTCAGTTTCTTATTCTATAATTAGATGATGCCACATATTATATGGCATTTTTATAAAGATTAGGAATAACACATTAAAATTTACCATCTAGTAAAATTTAATAAAGAGTGGTCATTATTACTTGTCTTTCCAAAAGTATTAAATCAATTTAGGACTCAAGGCCGTGGAGGTGGAAGAGGATATGGGAGGGATAAAGATAAATGGTAATGGGAAAAAAATTTGTTTAACAATTCTTCCATCTGTGTATAAGGATACCATGTTTTTCATACATTTGTTATATTTACATATCGTGTGTTTAATTATATTGGTTGAGATTATAAAATGATACCATATTGTTTTTACGTGCATGCCTTTTACAACTAGAATGATATTATACTTAATAATGACTTCTTTTTTTGAATCATATGTTGATAATCTTTGCTTATTTTGGATTCAAAGTTCTTATTGTATTTAATCTTTATAACTTCTTTATTTAATACTTTGTGATAATCTTTTTATATATTTTATATATTTATGTGTACATATAAAATATACATGCAAATACACTGATTTGAGGTCTGGTGCAATATCATTTGCTTTTTTTCATCACCTAACTTGCATAGTAACCTACATGTACTAGGTGCACAAAAATGACATTGGTTGATGTCATCCTGTTCTTTAGAGATTAAATAAAGTTAGCTAGGTACATCCAATGTTCTTCCTAAGATTGTATAGATTGTCATGGTAATTCCAAGTTATATGTTCCTGTTTCTGCTGAATGCTAGATCTCATTGGACTATCCCCTTACATGTTCATTCTTTTTCCTCTTTTCTATGTCCACAAAATGCCAAAGTCACTTTATTTTCTACTGAAGATATTCATTTGGAAGAGACTTTGGTGAGAGTTTAGAAGTTTTATTATATCATTGAATAAATTCAATGATAAATTTATTCAATTTATCATTGAATATCAGAGGCCCCTGACACAGGTATCACAATTGCAGTCATACCCTTCTCTGGCCTGAGAGGGACATTTGTCCTTCAAAATCTTCCATTTCTCAATTCCAGTATTTCATTATTCAGAAATGTATGGCTCAGATATATGTGTGTGTGTGTGTGTGCGCGCGCGCGTGTATCTCATGAATATATACAGCAAACGCCTATGATGTTTCATTAAATCTAAAATTTAATCAATTGTATATGATGCCATTATTTTATGATTCACTCAGGAAGAAAAAAATTCCCACAAACTACGATAGCTTTGATTACAAAGCTCACAAATATTTATAAGAATACAAAAATAGCCAGCATACAACAAGATAAACTTCACAATGTCTGGCATCTAGTCAAAGACTATCAGGCATACAAAAACTCTGGATAGTATAACTCATAATGAGACAGGAAAAATAACTAATTGAGAATCTCAAAATGAATCATAGAAATGCAAGCATTAAAACTATAAAACTCTTAGAAGAAAGCAAGGAGTAAATCATTGTGCTCTTAGGCAAAGATCTGTGACATACAACACCAAAATAAAAGAAAAAATAGAAAAATTTGTCTTTATCAAAATTGAAAATGTTTTTACTTCAAAAGATATCATCATAAAAGTTGAATAGACCAAGCCAAAGACTTGGAAAAAATATTTGAATTCACACATCTAAAAAGAGACTTATATCCAATATATATAAAGAATGCTTACAACTCAAAGTAATAAACATATAAATAACCCAATTAAATTGGAGCAAAAATTTTGAATAGACAAAGATATGCAAAGGGCCAATAAGCACATGAAAATGTCCAACATTATTAGTCATTAGGGAAAACAAGTTAAAATCATAATGAGGTACCACTTCACATTCCTGAGAATGACTATAATACATGTTGGTGACTATTTAGAGAACTTGAAGACCTATTAAAGTGCTGGTTGAAATGTAGTCTTCTGCAGTCACTTTAAAAAATAATTTAATACTTCCTTAAAATATTAAGCACAGAATTACCTTATAATCCAGAAATTACACTCCTAAGTATCTAACCAAGAGAAATAAAAGCATATGCTTACTCAAAGCACTAAAAATGATTGGTTGTTCACTTTAAACAGACAGACTTTATTGTGTTAAATTACACCTCAATAAGGCTGTTATCAAAAGATCCAAATACATTGGATATAATTAAGAGCAGATTAAATGTTACAGATAAAAATATTAGCGGACTTGAAAATAAAGCAGTAGAAACTGTTCCAAATGAATCAAAGAGAGGAGAAATAATTTTAAAAATAAAGTTAACAATGGTGGGCTATGGGACAACTTAAAATAACCTACTGTATATGTAACTGAAGTCCCCAAAGGGAAAGTGTGTGTGTAGGGGGAAACAGGAAGAAAAAAATATTTGAAATAATAGATGAAAACTTCCCAAACTTAAGGAAAGATATCAACCCACAGATCCAAGAAACACAATGAGCCCCAAGTACAAGAAACATGAAGAAAATTGCACCCAGGCGCATAATAATTAAATCACTCAAAACCAGTGATAAAGAGAAATCTTAAAAGCAGCCACAGGAAAAAAAATGTCATGTTACGTAAAGAGAAACACAGATAAGGATGACATTAGTTTTGTGTCAGAAAAAATGCAAGAAAGCAGCCAAGAATATTATATACAGAATTTTTTCTGAAAACAAAGGTAAAATAAAGAATTTTTCAGACATGCAAAGGTGAGGAGTAGCACCACTAAGAAACCGACCTTGTAAATGAAATCCTGAAGAAAAAGGAAAATGAAATAAAGTGGAAATGTGAAATGATGAACACCAGAAATGTAACTACAAAAATAAATATATTTATCTTTTAAATCTTTAAAAGGGTAATTGACCATTTAAACGGGCAAACAAAAAATCACAAAGGGTGTTGAGATTTATAAGAAGTAAATGAGTAGACCATATGGCAATAACAAAGGCTAGGAGGGGCAAAATGCATTTATGCTATTGTGAGATTTTTATTCTGCCTGTGAGGAGATATAATAGTTTTGAAAGGGAGACTGATAAATTAAAAATGTATAGTATTATCTATAAAACAAATACCAAAATAAATAAATTGGAACTAATAAAACAATAAAGAAGATACAACTGAGTAATAAAAAATGATCAATTTATCAAAAAGAATTCAGTAAAAGAGGGAATAGCATAGAAATAGCAAAACAAGAAAGTTAAACTTTACTATGTCAATAATTACATTAAATGTAAATTGTTTACATGCCCAGTTATAAGGTAAAGATTATCAGACTAGATGACAAAGTAAGACCCACTTGTATGCTACTTATAAGAAACCTGGCTTACATACAAAGACAGAAATGTTCTCCATACCTTTCTGATTTTATGACATAAAACTTATCTTCTGTCTTAGGATCATAACTGGTCCCCAACACAAAGTCTTTTAGGTGTTTGAGAACCTTGGGGAGCCACATTTTAACCTATGACATATAACTGAGTAGACACTTTCAACCTCTCTATATGCAGTCTAAGGTTGTGTGGTTTTAACACAATGCATGGTACCTTCTTGCCAAGGCACTGACCACCTGCCCTGCTGTTACACTGGCCCGGCACCTTTTCTCCTACCAGAATCAGGTTCTGGTCTCCCAGCCTCTCTGAGCAATCCTGGGCTTAGTCTGGCAACAGACAATAACAACAGCAACCATCACAAAACATACTTCCGCCTGCCTTCCACTTTCTTTTCCATTCGAAAAAAAAAAAAAAACTGAAACAAAAAATGATTTCGCATTAACTAGGATTTTAGGTAAGAAAAACTCTCAGTGGAGAAGGCATTACTGTATATATTCTATGAACAAAGCATGTTCCTCTAGTTTACCTTATGTGTAGTAGAAGTTCATTTTTTTCAAGTGTTTCAAGTAATTCAAAAGAATAGCATTACAAATGCACAATTGTCTATGAATGCTGTGTCTATATTTGAGCACAATAAAGAATTATGATCATTTCCACTCAGTGTTTAATTTTCAAAAATTTAATTTTCAAAAATATTATAAAACAAGGTAACTATTGTTATAAAGATGCTTTTAGATGACATTTAATTACAATGCAGGATAATTTATTTTACCAGCTGGAGTATCTTGGGCTAATTGCATTTATTTATGTTTTATGCTTGTGCCATCATAAGAAACAATCCACTCTATATGTTTATTTTACCATTTTTTTAATCTTAAGAGGGATTCTGGATTTTTCTCTAAATTTTGGTAAATCTTCTTAATTGTAAGGGAAATATTTCTCTGCCCTTACACCTCCCTTATGCAAGAATGCTTTGATCCCTGTAGAAGTTTAATTGCATTTCATGGAATGATTCCTCTTTACAATTAGGTCTAGGCTTGGATGCTGAGTGTATTTTCTTTCATGTTTCTATTCAATCATTTCAGTGGTAAGTTTTCTGTCTTACCAATATTTGCTTTCATCCCAGTCCCTGGTAACAGTAACTTCTGAGTAGCCACATTCTTTCATCTGATAAAGACAGGCTCTCTGATCACCCTTGAAGTGTTCTGGGGAAGTTAGCTTTTGATTATTTTAATTATTCTTCCCTTTCATAGATAGTTAATGAATAGTTCAAGTTAAGATATTATCTTATCTCTTGTTGGGTTTACTCTACTTAGGAAGATGAGCATCATTGATAGGATAAATACAGTCTGTAGTCTCCTTGTTCCTTAAATGAAATGTGTTAGTAAAACTTCAGTGGAACTACTTGGGTTCAGGTCTCTGAAGAAAAAAAAATAAGTATTTTATCATTATAATGGCCAGTGGTCTGTCCAGATTTCTGTCCAAGGACAGAATAGACAAGTTCCATCCAAAGGACAATCTGCTTCTTGGTCCTCTTTTTAAAATGTTCACTCTGTAATCCTCTAAGGGCTTGGTTAATATTAGCACTGTAGTTCTCTGATACTTCGATAGCAAAGGACCATATACCTTGAGAAAAGAAAACAGAAAGCAATGACATGGAGTCTTGCGCACGCTGTTTTGTTCTCTTACACAGGCTAATCAATTCTATTCAGGAAGTGTGTTCTAGCGATTGGAGGGGAGCCAAGAGTTTCATTAAAAATTCTAAACAGAGATTTAATTGTCCTGGATAGAGAACACCAGCAACGTTGGATAATCAATCGGCATCTTGGTTTTTTCATCTGCAAAAACAAAAACCAAAAAGAAACCCAGCAATATCAATTATCTTAGAAATACATAATTGGCCAAGGTCTTAGATGTTTGTATAAAAGGGGCCTTACAACTGCTGAAATTATCCTGTTTTGTAAAGTTTAAAGCCAAATAAATGCTCAACCAGTAAAGTATTCAATGGTAGCTAATTTATTCAGTTTTCTTTTATTTACTTACCCATTCATCTATTCAAAAATATTTGTCGCACACCATCTAAGTGCCAAAAATTACAGAAGTCACTGTAGATACAGCAGTGAATGAGAAAGACAAAGTCTTTACTCTGGGGTAGTTCACATTCTAGTTGCGGGAGGGTGGGGTACGGTCAGAAAAAAATTCAAAAGGACAATGTAAGGAGGGGCATGCTTTAGAAATAAGTCATCAGGAGATTCCTTTCAGCAATGCTATAGCTGAGCTCAAATGAAGTAACAAGGTCGGGGCGGGGCAGGGGATGGGAGTTCGATTCCAGGAAGAGGACATCAAGTGCATGAGACAGAATCTATTCAGTTAAAATACGCAGAGAAGACCTAGGTGATTCAAAGGTAGGGAATGTAATGGAGAGTGGTATGAGATGAGATTTAGAAGTAGAAAGGAATGCATCACATGCAGTTACAGAACATAGTAAAGACTTCAGAATTATTCTAAATACAATGGGGCAACTATTGAAGAGTTCAGGAGGGCTGTTTCATGATCTGATTTCTCTCTGCTGTGCAGACAATGAATTATAAAGACCCGAAATGCAATCAAAGAAAACAAGTAGAAGACTCATGAGGTCATCTGAGTGAGTAGGGATGGCAATAAGTACTTGGATTTGGGGGGATAAAGCTCAAATGTCTCATAACAGTTCAGTTTGGGGAGGTCAGAGAGAGAGAGGAATCAAGATGACTTCAGGGTTGTTGTTGTTTTTTTTTTTTTTTTTTTACATCTAAATGTTGATGTCCAGTAGACAATTTTATATATGAATGTGGTACTCAAGCCAAGGCTGAAAACACATATTTAGCAGTATTACCACAGAGATGGAATTGAAAGTACACAAATGATAAATAAATAGGGAAGAAAAGATTGCCCAGGACAGAGTTCTGGTGCTTTTCAATATTTAGAAGCACCTTCCTCTATTATAATTGCCAGCGATCTGTCCAGATTTCTGTCCAAAGACAGAATAAACAAGTGGAAGGAACCAACGTAAAGGACTGGAGATACAGTAAAAGCATTATGCAGAGTGCATGAGAATAAGGTTTCAAAAGGAAGAAATTGGGTAACTACTTTCAGTGCTTTTCAGAAGTCAAGAAAATGAGAATCGTCTGAGATGGAAGTTACTGCTGGTCATGGTGGAATATATTCAGAGGCAGGAACTGGGATGGCAACCTAAGGAGTGATGAGGAGTAAAGGGAAACAGGGATTGGAGGTGAAGCAGGGACACATTCTTGTGTAGCTGTATCTTCATACATCACCACTAAAGCTAATAAGCGTTTAAAAGATTAATTCTTAGCTTCAGGATGTTCAGTTTATTTTTGTTTGTGTTTGGGGGGCCTTTATCAAATATTTACTTATCTCCTTTTCGTGTGCAAGGCACTGTTCTAGACTTGGAATTTTTACTAATAAACAAGACAAGCAAAGATCCTTACTTTCATGTCGCTTAGCTCCTAGTGAGGGAAACAAACAACAAACAATAGAAATAGTAGACTAGAAGGTAACAGGTGCTTTAGAAAAAAGAAGAAGAAGAAGTGGAGAGGAGTGACACAGACCTGAAGTGCTGGAGTTGCAATTTAAATGGGGTGATCTGGTTAGGCCTCAGCAAGATGATGACTTTTGTGTAAAAAACTGAAGAAGGCGAGTTCAGTTGGGCGGCTGATGGGAAGGAAAAGCGTTCCAGGCAGAAGGAACCACTAATACAAAGGCCCTGGGGCAGAAATAAAGCAGGGAAGGAAGAATGACTCCAGAGTACAGTGAATAAGAGGATCAATGCAATAAAGGAGAGGAAGAGGGTAGCAGGGGCATTTTTCTTTATTCTGAATGAAACAGAGCAATGAATTGCAGAGTTCTGAAAACAGAGTGATATGATCTGTCTCACCTGACAATAATTCAGCTAGGAGATGATACTGCCTTGGATCAGGATAGGAGTAGAAGTGATGAGAAATAATGGAGTTCTAGAACTATTTTGAAAGCAGAACTCCTTTGTGTGTTAGGTGTCAGTATGAGAGAAAGAGGAGTCAAGGATGACAGAAATGTTACTGAACTAAAATTTGAGAGGATATAGTTGCCAACAGCTGTGATGGATATAGTGGCAGGTGAAGTAAGTTTAGGGATAAGAATTCATGCTGTTTGAGATGAGATATTCAAGTAGAGATGTCAAGGAGGCACTTGGATATACCTGCCTGGAGTTTGGTACCTTGCACAGTGACTGTTAAGAGAATTCAGAATCATAATAAATCTATTAATGCTATTTTCTCAGTTTTACTTAAAACCTATTCATTACCCAGTCGAATCCTACAGGGACATCAGAGCAAAGAGCGAACACCAACAGCTCCATTTCTAGACCAGGAACACAACATGGATGACGCTAATAATGCAGGCTCACCAGCTGTGTCTCATAGTTTCTTTTACCCGCACTAAATGTAATATAGCTTTAACCCCCTCACTTTGGATGAATGTAATGTAACTTTAATCCCCTCACTCAAATGAAAGATTTTCCTCCTATAGTCCCTCCATCAGGCTCAATATATTAAGTAAAATGGCAGCAAGAGAGAGGGTTATCAACAAGTATAATAACACATGGTTAAACTCTGTCTACAGTATATCATATCTTGGCAATCCAAAGAAAGATGCCCTTGACCCAGTTTATCTTTGGCAAATGCTTCTGTGTTTATATGTCTTTTATGAAATATGACAAGGGCACAGAGATAATAACAGGCACAGTCAACCCTCAGAAAAACCGCAAGTTTTAAAAAACAAAAAGGGAAATGGGGAATGACTGTACCTCTGATTCGAAATACCCGATGCAATTAATGATTGCCATTACATGTTCCCTATTAGCCTGACTTGCATAAGCACAAGGAAAAGTTCAGGGTCTAAGAGCTAATCAGGAAAAATATCACTAAGCTTTGAGGTCAGTTAATTAACAGTAAAGTCATATTTTTCACAGATTAAGTCAGGCTCTTTCTTTTGACCTCATTTAATTGCTGCTTTTAAAATCTACTGGAATAGTACTTTTGCATATAAAAATGTATTGAAATTCATTATTCTCTTGAGGTGTGATGAGACCAAACTTAAAAACACTGAGATGTGAGTTTAAATTGGCACAATCTTTGTGAAAAGTAATAGATACTGTGTTTTGTGAGGCAATGCATATTATGGTGTAATAATATAGATATGATAATACACATTAAGTGGAGGAGAAATATTGGTACTTTTGCCATACCCATAACGTTTGTCCTATAGAAATGTGGCTAATGATGATCAACATATAAAGGTATTTATCATAGCTTATTTGTAACGGCAAAAGTTTTGGGCCCTAAATGTCTCAAATTAGAGTATTCAAATCAATTACAATAATTCATTAGCATACTATATAACACTAATAATAAAAATACAATAAATGAATGACATAAGACAGTTTTTATGATTTAGAGTTCAGGTATATTAAAGCAGCAAGTAAAATTTTACTCTTGAATTGTGCAAGAATACTTATGCATACTTCTTATATATAAAGAAATGAAAAACTTTAATAGTAATTACCTGTGCATTGGGTTTTGGTTAATTTTTTCTTTATCATTTTTGTTTTTTTATTTTTTATTATGAGCCTGCAACTTTTTATAATAAAAAAAATTCAACCTATTCTTAGATAATGCAGTTTTAAGCCTTTGGCTTAGTTTCCTACATCCTCAATTTTTGGTCACTTCAGAGAAACTTAATAAATCTGGTTGTAATTTCTATTTTCTTATTAACCTAGTACTCATGGAGAAAATAAGTTTAATTTTTATGAATACATTTGATGGTAATCGAGGGTTAGATGTTGCTATACCTTATATACATTCCAAGGAGTGAGTTCAGGTACTAAAAATTGTGAATGTTGTTTTCCTAAGTTTTTCTGGGAGGTTAGAGATTTTTCCATTTCACCTTTTGACAGTATAGAATAAATACTCTTAACTACTCATATTTAATATGAACACTTCATTTTGTATATAGTATTTCATGTATTTAATAAGTAATACCATATTTTGAATGCAAATATATTTTAATTTCCACCCCTCTTTATAAGAACAAGAAGGACTATAATTTTCTGTATTAAAGAAGTGAAGAATTTCTCCTTTTGGTATCAATATTGAATTACTGTTATTCTTCTCTCCACTAAGAAACATATGTTATAATATTTCAGCAAACATGATGACTAAAATTCTAATAAAACTTAAATTTTGAAATAAATAAAGGTAGCAGCTAGATTCCACTATGAGACTCTTGAATATACCAGTAGCTTCTCAGTTTTGACATGGTCTTTCTGCTTGCTGGGATAAGATCAAATCAGCAGAGCCTGTCACCAATTCTGCCTAATACTTAAAACTACCTGTTAACAGATGAAGCAGGGGTGATAAAATCTATCACATAGAAATTTCTAATAATATACCTGAAGAAAAAAGATGTTGCCATTTTTAGTAGGCATAGGGTAATTTTTCATTTCAAACAATAAGAGCATTTCTTTAGTAATGTAAATTAAGAAATACCTTAGCAAATACAAAATAAGCTCCATCTGAGAGGGCTAATTTATACTGAGAACAGTATTCATATTTATTTCTATGTTTCATAGCCCTTAAAAAAGACAAGCACTTTTATTGACCAATGACTGTGATGTTTTTATAGTAAACATTTTTATTGCTCTTTCTAAAATGTAAATTATTTATTGATTTTTAAGGTGCTGAATGTGTGAGTTAGGCAGTCTGGTATTTTTTTTTAATATTCAAAGAAGGTATGAACATTTAATTAATTTGACCTTAAGCTTACCAGCATTGCTGGCAATAATACATCCGTCTGTGAAGGTGGCCATTCCTCCCCCTGTATAGATGATTCTGACTGACAGCCATCCAGAAGGATGGCTAAGTGTGGTCTCAAAATCACCTGAGAGAACATGAATGCTTTCATACTCCTGAGTCCCGGATCATGCCAACTAAGTATTGAAGCTCTGGGAATCAACATTCGTCGTGCATTTCAAGTGATATTTATACACACCGAGTAAAAGATAGCAAATCGATGTTTGGATATAGTTTTTAAGGAATGAATAAACTGTAATTTTCAAATGAGAGTAAATATTTCATGCATATAATATACATATATGAATAGTATATATACCTTTATTTTCACTAATCCTAAAATCTATAGATGAAATGTGTTTTCTTTAATAATAATTCTAACAACTGTAATTATTTATTAATAAGTTTTCAAATGCCTTGAAACACAGTAACACAATATGCCCCTTTCCGTGGGTGAACACATCTTCAGAAGATGCTGTGCTGGAGACAAACAAGATGTTCTAGGTGTACTAAGACCACCCACGGGGAAATTCCTGGACCAAAAACTCAGCCTGGCGCCAGACATGTCAACAGCACAGAGGACTTTTGTTTTCCTGACTCCTTACCTGAGGATATGTTTTTACTAGAGAGAGGAAAGGGGAGAGAGACAGAGAAAGAGAAGGAGAGAGAGGAAAAAAAAAACATCCTTGATGTGAGAAACATTAATTGGTTGCCTCCCATACATGCATCTTCCAGAGATCAAACCCACAACCCGGGAATGTACCCTGCCTGGGAATCAAACCCATGACCTTTCAGTGTACAAGACAATGCTCCAACCAACTGATCCAACCAGTTAGGTTGAGGACATTTTTTTCTGTCATATATCTCTACATCTGAGTCCACATGCTATATCCATTAATGCTATAATATCTTGCATATTAAAACAAAGAAAGCCTAAGGAAATATGAAAGCTACATTATCCTTTGCATGAATAGGGAAAGAATTTCTGGACAACTAATCTCCCTATTCATTTTTCTATTCCCTCAAGATTTTGCCAAGTTGGGTAAACAAAGTAAAGGGAAATCAAACTGCCCTAAATGAACAGAATTAAGAAGGGAAAAAATACATTTTGAGGGAGGAAAGGGAAGCAGCCATTTTAGAAAATCCATAAATCTCTATATATTTGCATTCCTGTGGCCTATTTCAATTTAGAAGTTTCAGTATAGCAATGCTAATTCTTATTAGTATGATATTCAATGCTAACCCACCCGAGGTCAGGCATTGTATAAATATCTTTCAGACAAGAATGCTTTAAAAGACTATTTCGTGCTATCTATGACTTACAGTTCTTGTATTTGAAAATCACTATCTTTCTATAGAAACATTGAAAATAGCACATCTCTGCATTCATAAAGTACATAACTGGTTTCTTCTTGCATCCTACTCTTCAATTTTCTTCAGGAAGTCCAATGCCCGTATTTCCATGCAAGCATTATTTACTTTTTGATTGAACACACCAAGTCATTTCTATTTATGAATGCTTTCTTGTAATAAAAGCTGGCATTTCTCATCACTACCATTTGCAGTCTACTTTTATAAAATTTAATGCATGTCAAAAATGTGCATGGTCTTGAAAATAATGAGACAAAGAAGAAATCTTCTGTATACCAGTAAATGTCCTGAAATGGGCTTAACAAGAAAAAAATTCTCATAATCCAGACTTGACCTGTCAAACATGGTAGCCATTTAGCCACATGTGGCTAATGAGTGCTTGAAACATCCAGATTCTGAGGTGCTGTAAGCATAAAATACACATTGGATTTTGAAGATGTAAGAAAATTTGTGAAATATCACAGTAACAATGGTTTATATTAATTATATATTGAAATGATAATATTTTGGATATAGTGGGTTAAATAATATCTGATGTTAAAGTTGATTTCACTTTTTAAAAAAAAAATTTCTCATGATGTGGCTACTAGAAACTTTTCAATTACACATGTGGCTCACAGTACATTTCTAGTGGAAAGCACTGATCCAGATGAAGAAATGCTTGCCATTGTTCCATAGAGCAATTAGATTTGACAATATGGGACAATGATTTCATATAGTTACAAGTGATGGGAGGGTTTTGATAGAAACTCTTCTATCCATTAGTTTTAGGAAGATTAACTGGACTAATTAGATCTAAACTGTTAAAAGAGTCCCAGAAGAGGGAGGGGGAAGGAAATGAGGATTCATACAAGCTTTCCAAGCACTCAAGTCACACATTCCTGGTTGACTGGTCTGCTTAGCCAAGCTGAAACCAGTCTTATTATTGTCATGTTGGGCACATTAATTGGAGAGCAGACTAATTTGCAAGAATGCGTTAGTGCCCTTTAAAAGGTGATTTAAAATTCAAAATGATGAAAATGGCATGAAAGCATGCTTGTCTGATTACTCCTCAAAATCCCTCTTGAAATCTCTACGATTTGTTAATTTTCATTATTAGAATTCAAGTATACAGTAAAACATTTAAGACTCCCAAACATTGCACTATACACCCTAGCACAAATAATTATCCTTCTACAGATGGGGCATTTCTATCATCAGACACATGGGGATTATAAATGAAAATACAACCTGCAGTTTTAATCAGAGTTCTATGTATAGGATTGGAACATAAATATCACTGCAGTGTCACCATATTTGTAACAGAATGAGGACATTTTGCCTTTAATCCATTAAAAGCTTATGAGGACTTTGAGGAAGTGTCTCCACCTCTAACATAGCTGCTATAAGACTAATAATAACTTATATTATATCCACTTTATAGTTACGAATAATTTTACATCCATTATCACATTTAATCCTCACAAAGAAGAATGACATTATCATTTTCATTTTGAAGACAAGGAAACAAATGCTCAGAAAAATAGTGAGTTGTCCAGACTCTTAAATTTGAATTTTCTAACTATGCTTTTTTACAAAAACATAGATAGCAGGTAAACACTGTATTGCCAGCTCAAAGACCAAAACTGGGACTTTTATGCATGACCTTAATTTGGGAATTTATAGAATGTCACCCAGAAGAGTTTTCCATGTTGTTATGCATGCATAGACTTCTGTTTATATAGTATAACAAAAGATTTTTTTTTTACTATTACTTGATTAAAGGATCTGTGTTGGTTTCAATTCAACAACTTCATATCTTTGGCCCAAAGCAAGTAATATGAGTTCAAGAGCTCCAAGTGGTTGTTTTTCAAGTATTAATTTATCAGAAGTTCTCACACAAAATACATTAAATAGTACAATCTTAGAAGGGGCTCAATAATACTGAATGAAAAGGAATTTCAGGGCTAAAACAAATAATTAACTATGGAATTTGTTTTGTGAGGAGATTTGGGTTTCTCACTGACATTGATTTCCATGAAGACACAGGAAAGAAAAAGCCTTCAGCTGTAATCAGTGATGAGTTTTGTAAAAGTGAAAGTTGGCTACAAGTTTCAATCAATCAATGCTCTCTGAAAATCTGTTCTTACAATAGCTTTAAACAATAAAAACAAGCACCACCTCTCATATAATGTTTGATTTAAAAAAATGAAAACCAATTAAAGCCAAGTTATGAACAACCTAAATCAAATCTGTACACTGAAAACATGTGCTGGCTTTAACATACTGAACTCAAATTGAGGCGTAGCAGAGTTAGGCACCCATAAATTTGACTTTTTTTGGAGAAGGATGTTGATTATGTTAAGCTGGTTATTTTTAAGACATGAAAAACTCAGAAAAACCCTTTTGCCTTCCCCCCAGCTGCCTAAAACAAAGGAGTAGGTCCTCTATCAATTGATAGATAAGTACAGTGTAATATGAACTGTGATAGGGAAGAACCTAGCAAGGCCCATTTGATCAAAGCCCTCTCTGGGTGCCATTGTTAAGATGACCCAACAAACATTTGGCTACCAAACATTTGCTTCTCCTTCTCCATGTGAATATCCTTTCTCCCCTCTAAATCTCAGACCATTGCTCTCTTTTCCTGCTAGCTTAAGACAATTTATAAGCCTCAACTGTCCAATTTGTTCTTAGGCTCCATATTTTTATGGAACCCCCATTTGTACATATGTAATTAAATGTGGTTGTTTTCTCCTGTTAATCAGTTTCATGTAAATTTAATTCTCAGTCCACTCAGAAGAACTAAGGTGGGGGAGGGGACATTTTCTCTCATAAAATTTAACACTACTGGCGATTTCTTTGGTCACTCACATGTAAATCTGTTCTGTAAAATGTGAATATTCATTTAAAGCTTATTGGCTGAATGGCTAAAAGATGAAGTGAATGGCTGAAA
This sequence comes from Glossophaga mutica, assembly GCA_039655065.1. Lineage (NCBI taxonomy): Eukaryota > Metazoa > Chordata > Mammalia > Chiroptera > Phyllostomidae > Glossophaga > Glossophaga mutica. Next base: position 67,820,029 of record CM077303.1, on the reverse strand, counting down.
GGTGCACTAGCACACACAGGTACTTGGGTTTGTTTTTCCAGATAACACCAGTGGTTGCTGGGCTGAAACCATGTGTTTGCTCTGAGTCCACTGTGACTGGTGCTGGCACTCAGTGAGTGAGTGGGTACAGCATCGGGCTAAGCACAAGGTCCTCCCTCTGCGCTAAATGGAGTTCATTTCAAAGCTTAAACCCAGGTGTGGCTTTACCAGTACCTTTGGTCTAAACTAGCAAAAGCCCCATCTCCCACAGTAGAAAACCATGGATGTCAGGGAGAAAATGAAGCCTCAAAATGCAAAGAAACAATATTGGTCTTAATAACAGTTTCCCCCCCAGCCCCATGGTTAGGTCTTTCTCTCTTTCTTTCTTTCTTTCTTTCTTTCTTTCTTTCTTTCTTTCTTTCTTTCTTTCTTTCTTTCTTTCTTTCTTTCTTTCTTTCTTTCTTTCTCTCTCTCTCTCTCTCTCTCTCTCTCTCTCTCTCTCTCTTTCTTTCCTTCCTTCCTTCCTTCCTTCCTTCCTTCCTTCCTTCCTTCTCTCTCTCTTTCTTTCTCTGTCTCTCTCTCTCTCTTTTGTCAGTTTGTTGGACATAATACCATAATGCAGTGACTTTGGACTCAAAAATATCTGGCACTATAACCTTAAAACTGAAAAATACAGATGATTTGATTATATATGCAGGGTCTGGCAGAAGTAATGCCTGCTTGAGTGTGGATGGTGGGATAATAATATGAGTGTCACAATTTACAGTTTTAATTTGAACATTTCATGTACAATGTCATGTGGTGTGCTTGAGTGTGATATTGTTATGTTAGAGAATTACATGCTTATGATTTTGTAATGTAAAAGGGGTGTTATTTGTGCCAGGCCCTATTCATTAAATATTTTTGTGAAATATTAAATATACAGCAAAAAATATTTACAAAATATATTTCACACGTTATAAAACTTACACTTGGCCATGCTAGATGGTTAAAACAAAAACAACATTTGTCCTCTCCTGGAGCCAAGAGGTGCAGGGATTGAACTAGAATGGAAGGATACATCTGCTAAAACCACAGTTGACCAATGGGCCTAGGAAATTCTGAGCTGATTTCTGACTCAGTTCCACTCAAAATTGGGAAAAGAGTGAGTTGGATCAGAAAGCTGGCCCTAATTTCACAAAGAGGAAGATTCAGAGCACACGATTCAGAATGTCGAGCGCCACCATCCTCCCTTACTCGCTTCATTTCACATGTGGATTTGAGGCTGACGTAGGCTCTGCTCTGCACTTGGTACCCAGAAGTCGCCTCTTTCTGATCCCTCCCCTCTGGTTTGTGGCATGAAGAGAGCTGACGGTATGTAGGAAGAGTGGTGTGGCCACACCAAATAAATGACTTGCATATGCTTTTTTAAAAAATCAGAATTCCTACTTCAAAGGATTTCAGATGATAGTGTGTTTCTTCAATTTTCATTTACATAGTTTTTATTTTTAGAAAAGTAAACTTTTTTTTAGGCAAAAGCAGTGGCTTCATGCTTTATCAAGCATAGTAAATGCACTCAATGCTTACTAGTCTTGGAGCACATGAACATGAACCCTAGAAAAAAAGACAGACTGTGCTATCATAGTTTATATTTTGGAAGTCAATACAAAAACAAATCACAGTCATAAACCTCTCCTAAGAATTTTTCTTATTTTTTTCTGTCTACTGTTATATGAATTTTTATACTCTTAACTCCATAATATTAACTGCCAATTGTGGTTCCCTGAAAAGAAGGGACCTTTTGTTTTCCCAGGTGGAGATGAAGAGACAGGGCCCTTTGCATGAATGCAAATTCATAAGAGAAATCTGGGGCTTTAGGACAATACACAGCCCAGGCTTGGATGTTACACAGTAGACATAAAAACCCTCATGATTTTAGCATTTTTGCTGTTGAGGAACAGCTTTGTGCAAAATGCACCTTTTCAAAGAAGTATCTCCTGACTTTATGGTAATTTCTTGAATTAAAGATGCTAACAGCTGTAAAATGCACTACTAAATTAAAAGCAAATAAAAGACAAATTTCTAAGACAAATACTAAAAAAAACTATAAATAAAACCAAGTCCAAGCTTTGGAGTTGGATATCTAGTTCACGTCCTTCTATAAGAAGTCAACAGCCCTGACTGGTGTGGCTCAGTTGGTTGGGCATCATCCTGTTGTCCTGCAAAGGGAAAAAGTCACCAGTTTGATTCCCAGTCGGGGCACATGCCAGGGTTGCAGGTTTAGTCCCAGGTTGGGGCATGTACAAGAAGCAACTGATCGATGTTTCTCTCTCACATTGATGTATCTCTCCCTCTCTTTCTTCCTCCCTTCCCCTCTCTCTAAAAATAAATAAAATCTTTAAAAAATAAGTCAATAATTTTCCATAGTGTTACCATCTCAGTATTTTTGATGTTCCCTGACTAAAACACCCACTCAGAGGTGAACTATATAAATCCAATAAGTTTCGTGTTACTTACAACCTGTAAACAATAGCAAGAGAGTTTTGTCTCCATAATACTTCAACTGTGCTGTTTGATTCAAAACAACAGAGAAGAGAGCATTTACTCACCCACCAGAGGGTGTGTGTGTGTGTGTGTGTGTGTGTTTGTGTATGTGTGTAATCGTGTGGGGACTGGAGGAGAAACTTCAGCATAAGCCTTAAAAACATATTAGAAAAATATATATACCAGAAACTAGATTACTAGATAGTGGCAAATGCTTAGTTATTCTTTCTCATCTTCTTTTATGACCGGGATCCTCCTGTGGGCTTAGGCCAGTTCCTTTCATTGGAATCAATCCTGTTCTTCAGAGAGTAAACGCCTTGTTGCAATTCTCAAGGAATTAGTTTCAAGCCAGTTTACTGACTGACACTCCTCTGACTTTATCTCATAGTTTATTAATAGGACACTGTCTTTTACTAATATCACTTTTGACTAAGTATCTCATGTCCCTGGGTCCCAGTCTTAATAATATTTACGGTAGTCCAGTTTCCAGCCCTGGGACTCTGTTTTGCCCTGGCTTATTTTCCCGTGGACTAGAGTTCTAATCCTTAACCCAAGCCATGTGACTGTGGCCCTCTTCTGTTACATTCTTAGTCCAGAGTCTATTCAAACATTGCTTCCCCCTCAGAACTCTTCCTTGACTCCTCTTGGCAAACATGGGTAGTCCTGTTGAAATCTATATATCTTAACCTCACCCTAGCTGCGACATTGCCCCAAGGGTTGGTTCCCCACCACCTCTCAGCCTAGGGTGGCCAAGCAACCACTACCAAACCTCCAAGCCCTTCTACGGAGCTGCTGCCTTAATAGTCTCTGTGTTGTAGACATCACCTGCCCCCAGAAACTCAAAGTGCAACTACAAGTTTATTTCCTCATGATTGGGAAACAGGATCTCTCTGAACTGCACTGTGGCTGCAATGTTAATAGGTTTGTTTCCTCACAACACTGTTAGGAAACCAGAGAGCACAGCGGTTAAGCAGATGACCTCTGGACTGCCTGGATTCAACTACTGACTCCAAATCTTACCAGTTTAGAGAAGTCCCATTATCATTACAAGCTTCATTTCCTTCATCTGAAAATTGATAATGATACAGAGAGACCTGATCACATCACCAGGGAGGAGTAGGAAGGGGCGGTAGATGGAGGTTGCTCCAGGCCATGGTAAACAGTTTAAAACAGGTTTGGCTGAGAAGCTGAATGCCTCCAGAGCGTATAGAATTATGGGCCAGGAGATTTAAAATAAAAGAAGGGCAGAGACTGGCTCTCTGGCTCTCTTCCTCGAGGATGCCTGAGTAATTGAGCTGCAGCTGCCTGCATTTCACAAAGGATGGTATTTCGGATGGATTTTTGGATGGAAGAAGAAACCCAGGCCCAGCCTAGGATCGGGCTGGCCTGGCAGAGGGTAACTGTGTTATTCTTCTTTAGGTGTTCTAGAGAGGATAGGCTCTGAAGCAGAAGCCTGCCATTCTTCCAAAATTGTGTAACTTTTGTATCTTACATTGTTTTAGTTTGTAAACCATTCCTATAGAAATAAGACGATTAAAAACTAACAGGGAGAATGATAGAAATTAGGTGTTAAAGAGCTTAGCCTTAATTGATAGGCTTAAGTGACTAATGCTTGTGGAAAGCTGTTATTCCAAAATTATGTAGCTTTTAAATAAAGACTCCTTTCCTGTGTCACCAAACCTCTTCCTCTGGAATTTTGCCTGGAGTGGGGTGGTGGGCAGCAGGACCCCACTTGCTGTTCGGTAACAGTAATGCTTGTACTTTTTCATATGATTGCTGAAAGGCTTGAAGTGGAGAAAGCATGTATTTAGCAGAGAGTGTGACCCAGAGAATCAATAAGGTTTACTGTCACTACTAATATTTTTATTCTAATTATTTTGGATGTCCATACTGGAAAATATGTCATTATATCTTTGTGTGCCCACACCATAGTTCAGTATTAGGCATCCTCAAATTCCGGCACTCTCAGATTCCCAACTCTGAGATTAGTGTGGCATTTTGATTTCTCTGAGTGTTCTCCTCAAACACTTCTGAGAATCCCATGAGTGTCTCATGTGTAATGTCATGGTCTCCATCCAGTTGTGGCTCCTAAGACAGTATCACTGTTCTCTCAGAGACCATGGTGAGGAGGGACATGGCAAGAAGAGGAAGGGGCAAGTGTTTTGGATATAATTTAGAGCCCCTGCCATAGCTCAGCAGCCCTCTGGTACCCTCTCAGTCACTGCACTGCCCTGGGGCCTTCATTCATGCTCTGCTCTCCTCCTCTAGGACAGCTACTGCCTCTAACTGGCAACTTCCTCTCAGTCTCTGAGACTCACTACTTCCTCTCTGAATTATGGGGGGAAAAACACTTCTTTTTAGCCCAGTTCTTTCAGAGGAGGACTACAGAGCAAAATGGTTAAACTTGGAAAACCCTTTCTTCCCAGAGGGTACAAGCTCCCTATTCAGGATTAAAGAAAGGGGTAGGTGAGCAAGACTCAACCCCCCCCCCCCCCCCCCGGCTTAATCTGGTTGGCCTTTCAGACTTCTTCCTCATCCACAAGGAATTTCTTTCAGGAGACCTGTTATCCCATCTGTGATCTTGTTTATCTCCATCCAAACACTCTCTTGCCTGTGATCAATCAGACAGCTATCTCATATGAATGTCTGTGTAGGAACTGTGTGAACTTCAATGCCTAATATGGTTTAATCACGTAACTCCCAGGGTCCATTCTATCAGGGAATGTAGCTGTTTTCCAAATGCTTTATGTCAGTAGAAGAACTGTCTTCCCAGAGTAAAATAAACCCCTTTAAGCAACACAAGTAGGATCACTGTCCTCAGCTTACATTCTAGTGGAAAAGATAGAAAATAAGATAACAAAGTAATTACAGAGAGTGATAAGCATCACACAGAAAATTTAACAGGACACTATAAGGCAAGCCCCAGAAAAAGCCTGAGGAAGCAGCATTGGAGCTGAGACTCTAAAGAGGAAAGGGAGCCATCGACATCGGGAGTGGTGGGAGAGCAGCGTGAAACCATTGAAGAGCTTTGAGCAGAAAGTGACATGTTCTAGTTTATGCTTTAAAAAATCATTTTGGCCGTGTGAGAGAAGAAATTGGAGGTAAATAAGATAAACATGAAGGCCATTTGGGAGGCTGCTGTAAGACCGTAGGAGAAAGATAATGGTGGCTTGAGCTTAAGTGGTGAATAGATTTCAGATATATGTGTGTGTGTGTGTGTGTGTGTGTGTGTGTAATTATATATATAGACTACACAGACTACAATTGCCAGTGATTTAAGTCCTGCCACCTATCCTGAGCCCCAGTCCAAGAAAACAGGGTCCCATTTTTCTTCTGAGTAGACCATTTTGGTGAACTGGAAAAAGTCTTTGATGTTATTTTTTTTTAAATTTTTCTTTCAGACACAGTCTACATTCAATATTATTTTGTATTAGTTCCAGGTGCACAGTGTGATATTTTTGAAGGCAGAACCTGTAGGATATGATGAGGCATTGACTGTGTGGAGAGAAGGGAAATGTAGAGTGAAAGATGCATCGAAAGTGTGGTAGGGGAAAACCGCGCCATTCGCCGAGGGGGAGCAGACTGGGAGAGGGAGAGCACTGGTCAGGGTCCAAGAGCTCTGTTTCAGATGCGTTGCATAATGTGCTGTAGACACTACTCTTGCTTGAGTGCATGTTTCACTTATTCTTTCAGACGTCTATAACTGGTAAACTTTTTAAATACTGGCATGCCTTTATGTTCTAATTTCTATTAACACATATCTTAGTTTCGCCCTGACATTTGAATGCCTCTCTGGTGATAGAGTTCTAGGATAATGTTACCTACCTACCCTTAGACTTTCCTCCAGGATATTGCTCTATTGTCTTCTCATATCCAGAGTTGGTTGTGAGAAGACTGATGTCGTCATAACTTTGTTCTAGTATTAAAAATCTGCTTTCATTTAGCTCTAAAAATGTTTACAATGTTTTTCACTTTATCTTTAGTATTCTGAAATTATATATGAAAGTGTTATCTATTAGGTGAGGCTTTAAACAAATCTATTTAGCCTTGTGTATACTTTTGGCCTCAGAACTTATCTTTTTTAAATTTACAGATAATTTCCATTTAATACTTCTTTAAATATCGCCTCCTTCCATTCTTCCTTTTCTTTCAAAGTAAAGTTACTATAAATGGACACCAGAATTTGTGGATAATCTTCCACGTCTCAGTCTTTCCAGGAACATTCTGGGAGAATTCATTGACTTGATTTTAAAGCTAATTCATTTTTCACCTATATCTCTATTAAGTTATTGTATCTAGTTTTTCTTTAATCTAATCCATTGTAGTTTTCATTTTTGAGATCTCCAGTTGGTTCTTTTGCATGTCAGCATGGTTTTTTTCATGCGTGTGCTGTTTTCCTTTATCCCTCTGAGCATATCCATTACTTTATTTCAAGCTCTTTTCCCTTTGCTCCATTAGCTATTTGTTCTAGTGTAGGCACTTGTGTTTATTGATTCTATCGTTTTGTTTTTACGCTCTTGGTTTTCTTAGGGCTAAGCGATTCTTGATTGTGTGGGCATCTTTGAGATTGTGATTTCCTGTTAAACAGTGTCTATATGAGTCCAAGACCTACTCAAGGGAGAGATGGGGGTGTCTGCTGAGAAACTACTGCAGCTGGGTTTATGGTGGCCTTGAGGAGGAGTGGGGCCTGCTTCCCGGTGCCATAGCTGGGCCTCTAATCTTCCCAGTGTGGATGGTTTCCTTTTCTCCCAGACATTGCCACATCTCTCTGACTGTATCTCACACATACCTGTCATTAATTAGAGCAAAAAAATCCCCAATCGCAGCTGCTTGGTCCAGTTTGTGGGTATTGATTCACTTGGCCTCTTGCTGAGGTATCTCAGCCAACTTTCCTATTATTTCTCCTAGGTCATCTCCCACTTCCAGTATTCAACAATGCCCATTCTGTCTGCTTGCCATCCCCTGGGATTCCTAAGAGTTTTCTGTTTATATATTCCCTTTTCTTATTTTTAAGCACCTTTGTACATGATTTCTTTATTTGTTTAGTTACCGATATCTGCCATTTTTTAAAGATTTTCATGTGGATGGAAACAACTCAGCTCATGTTCAGCCCACTATGTGGAGGAGGAAGACATCTGTTAGATATTTGCAGGCACACATATGTTCGAATCTGAGGAAGGGCCAGGGGGCCCTGGACTGGAGGTTTTAATGTTTAGGTGAGGGATCAGCATGGTACAGAGAGTAGTAAATCCTATAGAGCTGATGAATCACTGAAGAAAGAGTACAGCTAGGAAAAAGAGCACCTGGAAGTGAGAGAGCATAGAGGTGTTCAAAAAGATGATCTGTATTGGTACATATTGACTAATCTCTCTACCTTCTTAAATAATATCAAGTGAAGTGGTAAATACCAGAATTCTTGAACTAGAAATAATTAGAAAGATGAGAATCTGAGAATACCAAATATTTTACTCACATGACTTGTTTGAGTTAGGGGTTTTTACCCTGGTTTTAGCCATTTGTCTGAGGATCAAGCGCCTGAAATTCTGCTGTATGCCCAGCATGCTGACAGCAATGTACATCGAAGAGGTAAGAGGTTTGTTTTACTTTGAATCAACAAATAACTAATGCTAACCTGCTAGTGATTCTTCTCTGACTCAGTGTTTTCCTCTGCTAACCAGTAGCAATTTCTATGTTAAATGTTTTTGAAAGGAGTCACCAGAGAGAGAGAAATAAACATTCGCCTGTATCACATTTGGGAGAGGGTGTTATGCTCTCCCTCGAGTTTAAATACTGAAGTTATTCTTGCTCCAGGCAACCTGAAATTTCCTTTCCCACAAGCCTCACACATGCGCTGGTTCACTTTTATTTGGTTTACCTATTCAAAAAACTGCTTACCATGGCAACCCTCGCCTGCATGACAGGCAGTTATAATTTGCTTGGAAAAACTGCAACAAAGTGTCATTTTTTATAAACTCTTCACACCAAAATATTTTCTTTTTTAGTGATTTTCAGTGACTTCACTGTGGTTGCATCGTCCTTGCAAAAGATCATTTATAAGTGAAAAAAATATTAAAGAAACCCATACATTTGCTCAATATTTGCGTTGGGTGGTATTGGGATTGTTATAGCCTCTCAAATTAGGAAAATAACTGGCTTCCTGTCTCCTTGGTACTACAGAAGCAATTTTCAAATAACACTTGCTTGAACCAAGTCCTGCATTTTATAAACAGGTGCTTTAGATTGGAGTACTGTGAGGTATGAGAAGAACAGAGAGCCAAAAATAAATGCAACCCAGTTTGAACCCTACTCCATACCCCTGGGTATGTGTTCCATTCAGAAAAATTAAAAGATAGTTCCAAAAATCCTGCTATGGCATTGTGTGGTGGTGCTAACAATAGCAGTCAAGAGATTTTGTGTGATCATGAACAATTATTTGCATGAATACGTTCACAGATTCAGCAAATCGCCTGCCAAAAGGCGGTGAATGTCAGACAATACTGCCATATTTCAAATTCAAATATTGGTATTTCTGTGATATTTATTTCTGCGGCACAAACATGTTTGGATCAATATGCTCTATGTCACTAGATTTGTAATTTGAGCACCCCAAAAGCAGTAACAAGTACGACTTTACAAAACAATTGCACACTATTATCCAAATCAGATTATAATCTGCACTTGGCATCCAGTGAATGCAAAATGTATTATGCAAATAAGCTTGGTGCTCCAGGCCCAGAGCATGAAGGGAATTAGTTTTAAGCTCAAGAAGAATCTGGTCATGGCCGGATGATGGGGGAATGTATGACTCAGAGGATTAATCATTCTTATGGTTTATAATAGATGCTTCTTTCAGGTGCTCATCTTCAGCCTCACAATGTAGTATCAAAAAGACTGGTGAGAAGTTCTCTTAAAGAGATCTTGAAAAAGCAAGCATTTTGATACTTTCACCTTTTACATTTTGGTAACATTTGAGATTTTCTTTGTTATCCTCTGTTTTTTAAACTCAAGGAATCATTTTAGTAACTTTTAAGCTTGATATAAATTTAGATGACTAATTCTTAGTATATTACACATAATGTAGTCATTTTGTTGCTTGTATAATATTTTGGCAAAACTTTAAAGTAGATCAGCTGCAAATATGGGGTTGAGCTTCGAAACATGTTTTTCTAGGCAAAAATATCCTGTAGGCTTACTTTATAGAAACTTTGCATCATCCTGTCCCAGATCAAAACACTGATTGAGAATCAATTTGAGAATCAGGCTTGGATCTAAATGCGTTTAGGCTGAAAGAAGTCAGGAATAATAGTTTTACTGCTTCCAAGTTAGGTCTAATTCAGAACCCATGAGCAAAAATGAAATTCAGTGGATTAGAAATATGGTAAATAGTACTAGATAAGTCAGTGAATACTGTAGATGAATAAGTCAGGTAAATTATCAGGCCAGGGCATTCTGATTGAAGGAGAATTGTGAAAAACAGAACAGAATAAAACTGGTGACCACAGCCAGATACAAACCAAAAGAAAAAGTACAAGACTGGAAAGCACAGAGGGTGGACTTTGATATTGACTCAGGATGAACTGAATCAATAACAGACGATTGTTTGAAGAATTGCTATGGTAACCGAAACCTGTTTGAGGCAGGACAGTACTCAGGAAAGCAGTTATAATTAATGAGCGAAACAAGGTGGTGAATTAAGTTATAATGGGTGAAATAGAGGGATTACAGAACTGCCTTCCATTGTGTAGGGGCAGGTTGGTTTGAGTTGTTAAGTGAGCTAAGTGTCTACAGGTGTTTCAAGGGCTAGGGATTGGAGCAGTTAATAAAAGTGAAAGTTCACACTTTACCAGGTTGCTTCAAACTTTATTCTTGTGTGCAGTGTTGAGAGGGGGAGTAAAAATAAAATAGCATTTTGAATGAATGTGGTGTCTTTCTCTTAGGATTCTCCAGTGATGCTGCCGTGCCAATGTTTAGAAAAAGTAAATAACTATGTTGAATGTTGCCGACAGAGCGAATAAGATGAGGCCAGAAAGGTGTCCCCGTGCATTTAGCATCACGCTCAGAAGCAGTTTTTGTTGAGTGATGATGGGAGCAGGAGAGAAGTAGAGAAGTCAAGAACAGTAGTTTGCTGTGACAGGGAGCAGAAAAAAATGGTGTAACTGAGGGACAAGACGAGGGGTTCTGTGGTGGAGATTCGTTTGCAAGATTTATAGAATGAAAAATACAGAGCAGGTTAAAACCAACTGTGTGTGAGCATTAGAAGGAGAGATTGCTGATTGACCTTAAAAGGGACCAGACTGAGCTAGTGGGCTAGGAGCCAAGGCCTTTGTAGAGGGACTTTTCTTGAAAGAAAAAAGAAACTTTTGCTTTGTTATGTTAAAGGGAAAAAGATCTAATTGTTTGTGGGTTTGGTGGCAGGTAGATAAAGTGTGACTATAGTTGTTTCTATCTTAATGCAAAAATGAGGCTACTTGGGAAAGAAAAGTTGATGTAGAACATTTGAAATGAAAGAAGTTATAAAATTGTTATCTTGGTAAGCAAGGGATGAAGCTTATTATACAAAAACTATAGGATTCCTGGACCATATTGAGAGCCCATCTGAGATTTGAGATAATAAATGTAAAGAGAAACCAATCTGCTGTGCTGGGTCATTCTTCTTTAAGTACCAGCCTCTGGAGGGGGGTTTGAATTTATTCAAGGCTGGGGACTCAGAGCCCCCTGCACGTCCTGGGAGCCTAGGCTTTATTCCTCCACTTGCCCACTGCAAACCCTTAGAAAGAGTTTCTTGATTTGTCCCTATCTCAATTTCTCCATCTGTAAAATGGAGATCATAATAGTATCTATTTTATTGGGCTGTTAGGAGAATTAAATTATTTAAAGCTGGAAAATGCTTAGAATACTCTCTGGTATGATGAGCACTCAATTATTCTTAGCTAATAACTCCCATTACATAAAGCATACGAAATGCTCGTGCTTTACAAGCTATGGTGTTTTCTATCCATGTAAAGCAAAGCAAGTAGAGTTTTGAAAATTTTAAACCATAATAATATATAAGCAACTTTCTTGGATAAAGAAATGTACATGATTTTAGGAATAATCATTTTTAAGCCAACGATTCATAGCTGTAAAATTTCCTGGTTTCTGAAACTCAACTTTTCACAGATTTTCTAAAATCAATTATAATTCTCACAGATTAAAGCTAAGCAATAAATTCTGTCTGAAAATTAGAATTCATTTATGAACAGTTTTCCTTCAATTTTAGAGTCTAGAAGATTTTGGTTCCACAATTTCATTCATTTGTATTTTCTGCAACAACTTTTCTTGAACCAATAATATCACCTAAGTGTGTAATCTTTTGAAATTGAACAAGTTAAAATAATAAATTGATATTACTGATTATTTGTATAACCTTTCAAAAATGCTTCCTCATTAAATACAAGTAAATACTTGGTGTTTTTTCTGTGCAAAGCCCCATAAAAAGCACCATTGGTATGCCAGATAGAAAAGGCAGAGTTGCTGGCTCTCCAGAGATTTATCAATTATTATATTTAATCCTCAACATTAAAAAAAGGGCAGGTATACTTTGCTTATTTCATAAACAAGGAGACAAAAGATTTTAAAGTAAAAAAGCACGGTTTGTGGAACAGCTGTGACTCTTAAATGATCATGACCCATTTTAATTTTCTCGGAGGTAATGTAAAATGTCAACTGTAAGGACTACCTGGGATAAAGAATTTAGAAAAACAAACCAAAAAAATCCCCATTATTACTACCATCATATTGCTACTCCTAATACTGTTACTGCTATACTAATTCAGAGTGATTTCTGTTTATGTACCTTGCAAGACTTCCACTCAAGTCCAAGTACACCCAATATATATGGAGAAATTCAAAGTTATGTATATTGATCATAAAAAATAAAATACTTCCAAATGACATGAGAAAACTAAGTCATGTGGAAACCATATAATGTTGCATGACACCTTATACATGAAGACATATATATACATATATAAAAAAGTATGCCCAGACTTATACTAAGAAATTTTTTAGCTTTTGTCCTTTCTTCTTCTCCCTGTTAAAATTATTATTCTTTCTTTTTCTTTCTAGAATAAGAAAATTCAGAGATCATCTCTCCCTACAGTACCCTCTCACAATAAAATGTTGCCTGAAAATTTATAAATCAAACAGGCCTAAGGACCTGGGTTCTTTGATGATTTAGTTTTCTGTGTTTTATTTTTTAAGCTTTATTGGGGTACAACTGACATACAAAAAACTGCACACATTTAATGTATATAGTTTGATGAGTTCGGACATACCCATCTATTCTAACTACAATTAAGTGAAACATATCCATCACCTAGAAAAGTTGCCTTGTGTCCTCCCTTTTTTTGTGGCAAAAACACTTAACATGAGATCTACTACCTTAAAAATTTCAGGTCACAATATCATATTGTTAACTACTGTCTCTGTGCTTGTTGAGTAAGATCTAGCAGGTTTCTAGATCTTACTTGAGTAAGGTTTCTAGATGGATCTAGAAACCTGCTAGATCTTACTCATCCTGTGTAACCGTAACCTTACACCCATTGAATAACTCCCTACTTCTCGCTTTCCCCATCCCCTGGCAACCACCTTCCTAGTTTCTGCTTCTATAAGATTGACTATTTTAAATAGCTCATGCGATTGGAATCATGTACTATTTATCCTTCCGTAATTGACTCATTTCACTTAGCATAATGTCCTCCATGTTTATTCGTCTTGTTGCAGATAGTAAAATTTTCTTCATGTTTGAGGCTGCATAAATGTTACATTGCATGTATATACCACATTGTTAATTAATTTATCTGTTGATGGATGTTTGGGCTGTTTTAATATCTTGATTATTATGGGTAATGGTATAATGAACACAGGCGTAAGGTATCTTTAAGATCCCAATTTCAATTATTTTGGATATGTACTCAGAAGTGGGATTGCTAGATCATGTGCTAATTCTATTTTTAATTTTCTGAGGAACCTCCATACTGTTTTCCATCATGGCTGCATCACTTTACACTCCCACCAACAGTGTGCAAAGGTTTCAGTGTCTCCACATCCTTGTCAACACTTGTTATCTTTCGTTAGCCTTCCTGCCAGGGGTGTCCAACCTTTTGGTGTCTCTGGACCACACTGGAAGAAGGATAAAGGGAAGAAGGGGAATTGTCTTGGGCCACACATTAAATATACAAACACTAACAAAAACTGATGAGCAAAAAGAAAAATTTAAGTAAATTTACAATTTTGTGTTGGGCTGCATTCACAGCCATCCTGGGCCACATGCGGCCCACAGAGTGCAGGGGAGACACCCCTGTCTGAGTGAAAGGCAACTTTCAGAACAGAATCTACTACATGGGCAATGTGGTTGTCTTCTGGGTTTGTTTGGTTATGATGGGAGAAAAAGGGCTTAGTTTAAAACTAAAGCATTTAAGCTAGAAAAAGTGAAACTAAAATGAAAACTGGAAAGTTTAACAGAGTTATTCACTTAAAATCAAAGGTGATATCGACATTCCTTGCTTAGTTATACCAGAAATTTTATTGCAAATAGACTTGTTTGGTGGGGAAAAAAAGTCACATTCTAGGACTCTATTTAAGAAAAATAAAAAAGGAGTTTTAGTAAAACACTAGTTATTCATGGCTTAAACTGTGTATCATACATAGAGAAATGATACTGTTCTGTATTATTTTGTTTGTTTTTTTATCTTATTAGCCAACATAGCAATAGTTTAAAAGATCTTTGAATTTTCTGCAGCATAAAAAACACACATTTTAGGATTTTTAATTGACTTGTCCAAAAGTCTCTAATTTCAAAATGTTATGTCTACTTTCATAACATTTTAGCTACAAGATTTCTTGCTATTATTTTTGCAAAGTGATATTTCATAAAACAAATGATTAATTGACATAAATGATCTTGCTTTGAGATATGCTATTCAGCATTGTCTCCGATAGTAATGGCAAACTGTGAGCTGATTGATGCATTTCAAAGCCATTAGTGACCTTTGGAAACCCACCAGGACTTGATAGAAGAATTCTTTTTCAGCAAAGATGTTTAGTAATGTAAGCAACAGGATTAAAAGAAATTTGACTAAACCTTAATTATGCATGGCATGAAAAATTCAACTATAGTCACTAATACATGAGTTATAAGTAGCTGTAGTTTAAAACTCAGTTGGTAAGATTTGGGGAAGATAAGTTTTTCCCTGTTTTCCTGTTGAGATTTGGGTAGGCCACAGGAAGACGTAGGAGCTACCATTTAAAAAGTTAGTACTTCCAAATTAACAGAGGGGGAAGATGTTTAGCAAATAGGGAAACTGCTGATCACTACTCACTGTTGTAGTCGGGAGTGGCTCTTTGGTTTTGATGCTGACACCTGCTTGAAAGATAATGATAACATTTTTAAATTAAGGGAACAATCATAAATGCTTTATTAATATTTATTGAATGATTCCAAGATGTAGTCACATCCTTTAATAACTTTTTATAATGCAAGTTATAAAATTCATTGGCAACATATTCTTAATAAATGATGCCATAATAAGCTCCTATAATGTTGCTGTAACACAGCTGTTGTTAATTAAAACAATGTACGCACCTGCTTCATCCATTAATTTAGATTATTAGTACATAAAGCATGTTAAAATGACCAATATAATTTTTAAAATAATCATTATTTGGACGAACCTTCAGCCACAATGACTTTCCTTCACTCTCACAGCACCTGTAGGCTTTCTGTGTGAAAACAGAAGAGAAAACTTAGGTCACCGAATGTTTGAAGGTATTCCCAAATTAATAACCTGTGTGTACTAGTTTCTTTCCTGCCCCGTGTATGCTAGATCTACTACCTGAAAATAATACCAGGGGACATAAGAATAATTTTATACACATGATTTTGGTCTCAATTTGGTTTCTTAAGATCCGAAAAGTGCTAAAAACTGTTCACCCCAATATTTTCCTGACCTCAGAGAATATTCTGCCATTTGAAGATACATCTTCTCCCTTGATCAGTTAAGGCACGGTCCTTTGTCCATACAATGCCATGTATTTTTGGAACTTAGCACGTAATTAATGAAGTTTGTAGAAGGAAAAAGCTTTATATCCTATAAATTTCAGCTTTGATCTTACAGAACTCTTTTCTCCATTCCCCATTCATTTCCATTACCGTACATTTCCAACTAATGTTTTCAACAGCGTTAACATAACAAAACATGAATAATATAGCATGAAAAATAGAAAGTTTCCTAACAAAGTAATTAAAAATTATTGTTGACTCCTATGTGCAGTAGTCTGCTTGGGCTGCCATAACAAAATACCATAGATTGGGTGACTGCAACAACCGAAATTTATTCTCTCATACTTCTAGTATCTATAAAGCACAAGATCAAGTAACTGGCAAATTTGGTTTCTGGTGGGAGCTCTCTTTCTGGTTTTCAGATGGCCGCTGTGTCCTCATCACCATGAAGAGAGTGTACTCTCCGGAGTCTCTTCTTTTAAGAACCCAAATTCTATTGGGTTAGGGCCCTATACTTACAACCTCATTTGACTTAATTACCTCCTAAAGGTCCTATCTCTATTTATAGTCCCATTGGGGTTGAGGCTTTAATATGTGAATTTGGGGATGGGGTACAATTCAGTTTGTAGCAGTATGATTACATATAGAAGCAAATAAAACACATAAATATTTTCTAACATTTTAACGTGGTTATCTTGACTTCAAAGGGATTTTTAAAGCTTTTATTTATTTATTTTTAGAGCGTGGGGAAGGGAGGGAGAGAAACACAGATGTGTGAGAGAAAAATAGATCAGCTGCATGCCTCCCACCAGGGACCTGGCCTGCATCCTAGGCGTGTGCCCTGACTGGGAATCGAACCCAGTGATGTTTTGGTTTGCGGGAGGACACCCAACCCATTAAGCTACCCCAGTCAGGGTTACTTCAAAGGGACTTTTTAAAGTTGGTAATATGAAAAGCACAAACAATATTTAATGAAAACAATATTTCCCTTAATTCTATACGCATAAATCTCGAATTCATCAAAATTTTATCCTGTTCATACTTGAGCTCATACCTCATCCCAGACAGAGTTAGATGCTGAGAACATAATGGTGAAAAAAAATAGAAGGGTTCCTGCTTTCATGGAGCTTACATCCCAGAGTGGAGAAAGCCAGTAAACTAATATATGAATGTAAATAAGAAAATGTCTGATAGTAATAACTGCTATGAAGAAAAGGTGATACTGTAACAGAGACAATGCTATGGGATACTGTACCTTGTGCAGTTTAGGGCACCTGAGCAGGTCACAATGCAATGAAGAAGAAGAAACCATTGTGAAAAGCATCCCAAGTGCTAATAACAAATGAAAATGTTTGTAGGTTGCTTTCATTAACTATTAAATTAGAATGATTATTCACACAGAAGAAAAGCTACATCAAACATCAACACACTCTTTTGTGCAAAATTGGAAATTCAGAAATTCCTCATGGTTTCTGTCACAGTAATCCTAAACATAAAAATTACTTGAAAACAAGTTTTGGTTAAGCTGTTCTTTCCTGCCCACCACTGCTATTTTGTAGGTGGACCAAGGAGAGAACCAGTTCTTCTCTTCATGTACCTAGATTGCCTTGTTTTTAATCAGTGTACCCACATAACTGTCTACAACTATGAAAATTTGGAGATTGTTTGGAAAAGAGTTTAATGCACAGATCATTCAAACAAGAGACTACCAGTATTTTACAATTTGCCTTTCTCTATAAATGAAAATGAGATTGAGTTCTTGACTCAATCTCACATCTTCCTCCTGTTGGAAGTGATCATTAGTGTCTGGCCATTTTCATTTAAAATGTCTAGAAGGTGAATTAAATTCCAGGATGGGTTTTTGACAGCAAGTAAGAAAGAGGAAACTTTAATAATCAAATCTGGACTTGATTTGTGTTGTTAAAATAACCGAATCCCACTCCCTTCGGTTAAGTGCCTGAGAGCAGAAACCCCCGAAAGCCTCTCCAGATGCCCTGGGCTAAATACAGCCAGGTGATTATGAGTTACAGATGTTTTACATTTGCTAATAAAAAGGTGAAAATCACCCTCGTTTGGTATTATTCTCATTGGCGGCATTTAAAGCACCGGTAAAGGATTAAAATTAATTAAGCCACGAGTAAATAAAAAAGGTAAGGACTGGAAACACACCCTATGTTAATGTGGGTACACTTGCACACTGTAATGCAAAGAGATCTAGAAAATCCAGTACATTCACAGAAAATTCACATCAGGAAATACATGTAAATGAAAATCCAGGTCAATATTGAAGCAAAGGAATCCAGATGACCAACTTATTTGCCTCTCGAAGAAAATATAAATAGGGATGACTCACCGTTTTCTGTTTATATTCTCTTACAGCTTCTAGCTCCAGCTCTGTGAGTCTTCAGAAACTTGGGTTTTATAAAGCAGGCAAAACAAAGGCGAGGGTACAACTCTCCTTCAAGCAGCACTTATTCTTTGGAAAGACAAAAAAGTTTCCGGGAAGCCCTGCACACTTACTGTTACTATACTTCCCAAACTGAATCCTTAGAATCGTGTTAAGAAATCGTGATTTCAAAACAGGAGGGCTGAGATTGCTTTTTCTACCATCTTTATTAGTGCAAAGGAAAATATGCTTCATGCTATCATCCTTCCCAGCAAGTATTTCTGATAAAATTACCTTCTCATTCATTTGCTACATACCAGGAGGCTGGAGTGGGGAGCCTATTTGAAATAGTGAAGTGGAGTATTGACACCCAAGGTTGAAATTAACTCAGTGCCATAAACTGGGGTGAAGTCTATTTAAACTCTTCTGAAGTATTATTTTGAGGTGGGTAGAATCACTGTTATTTTGAACTTACTTTTAGTCATTTCTCATCTTAAAATTGCTGCATGTCCTAAACAGCCTTCCTTTCCCTGCTTTACTTACAAACTTGTGAAAGCTTCTCATTCCTACCAAACAAAGTTACAATTTACTAGTGCTTCTTGGCAATCTTGCTTCCCCAAATTCTCCAGATTCATCTGTCCCTTGAATCTCAACTGCCTCTTCGTTTTCCTAATCTCCCTGCATGGTGATACTTGTATTTTTCTAACCATGTGTTTTCATACCAATAAACCTCTACAAATGCTGCATTCCCTGCCTGTCACTTTCTTTCTTTTCCCTTTCATGTTATCCAAAGTGCATCTCTATGTCTTCCAGACCCAGATCAAGTGTCTCCTCTTCTTTGATACATGGTCGATTCTCCTAACAAGAAGTAGCCATCTCTATCATGTACCCTAATTACAAGAGCACAGGGTGATTTACCCTAGAGGTATTTGTGCACATGTTTTCCTCCCTTAAGGACCACATAGTCCCCCTTGTAACCGACTTAGGGTCCATGAACCATACCTAGCATGCAGTAGGCAGCTGATATTCATTGATTTACATTGGCTTTGAGAACACTAATGATTTCTTTTGGCATTTATCTTGATCTAGAAAGCAGTGGTGACCACACAGCTAGGGCACAAGAGCACTGTTCAGAGAAAGGAAATCTACACAGCAGCCGATCAATTCTTCTTTAATTAATCACAGGTTAGAACAAGCTTGTTCTTGTCTTGCTGGAGAATCATGAAAGAGCAGGTTGAGTTTGGAGCTCTTGAAAATAAGCCTTGAAGATACTCAGAGCATCACCATAATGAAATGGCTGCCTCCGTAGAGTAGGCAGGACTGCTTTGCTCAGTCATCAATCAACCACCACAGCTACTTGTTAATTAATGGAGCCAAGTTTCTTTCCTGATGGGAACAACATTTGGTTACATTTCTGAAAGGAGAATTGATTTTGATTGACTCAGACCCTCTGTTTGCCATGTCACAAACAAGGAGTTGGATGACTAATTGAGTGACTGGCCTCTCATTGGAAAGCTCTGGCCCCTTCATCTAAGCTACTTCATTAGTCAAGTGCCTATATTGAGAAGAAAATTTTTCTCCAAGTTGATAGAGCTGTAGATATGGTATGATGTGGACTAGTTTAGTAAAAGAACACTGGTCAAGAAGTTAGTAGCATGGATTACAGTACTAGACTAACCCAAGATTTAACTTGGGACCTCTGATAGCAGGTTTTAATGAGCTTTGTCTTCAGACACACTAGTGGATTCTAACTCAACTGATTACTAACTTTCATAACTCCTGCAGGTGATCTCCTTCTGTGAGCCTTATTGCCTTCATTTCTAAGATAGGGGTAAGGAAAATTCTTCGGGAAATCAATTAAGCTTTTATTGAGATGCTGTCAGGAAAAAGTCTGCCATAGTGACCAGGACAAAGACAATAAATGTTTTTAAATTTTATTTATTTGCTTTCAGAGAGAAGGGAGGGAGGAAGAGAGGGAGAAACATCAATGTGCAAGGGATACAGTGATCAGTTGCCTCTTACCTGCACCCAACTGGGGACCTAGTCAGCAACCCAGGCATGTGCCCTGCCAGGGAATTGAATCAGTGACCTTTTGGTGTGCAGGCCAGTGCTCAATCCACTGAGCCACACCAGCTAGGGCAAACAATAAATTTTGTCCTACCTAAGTGTTCCATGAATGTTTATTTTTACACTACGCACCCAATATTTTTGTTTCTTTATCTGCTCCTGTAGGAATAATATGCTGCCTTTCCCAGACTGGGCTGAATTGAGCAAGTGGGACTTACACTAAGCAGCTGCATCTTCTTTAAAGGGCTTCCTTAAGTATAATCAGATGAAAAACTCACAGGCACGGGAAAAACGGGACCAAGCACTGACCTTGGTCGTTTAAGCAGAGGAACAAATTGCTGAAGCATAAAATTCCCCAGAAGTGGGTCTCAGCAGGGCTGGTGTGATGGGAGGAAGATTAGGAACAGCTCACATAATAGTGAAGGATTTATATGACCATTTTCCTTAGTTACCCATATCCTAAAGGATACACATTGGTTAAGACCACATCAAACTCAGTGAACTAAGATATTTCACATAATGCAGTGAGTGATGAACAGAACTTTCCTCTTGCCAAGGAAATCTTCTGAAAGGGTCATTGATCACCTCATCCACAAAATGGGAATAACTGCTTAACAGATGCTTGCCTCCAATGGCTGTTACTGTGATCCCTGTACATTTTACAAAGACATTAAAAAGCGGTTACAAGTAAATCTCCAGATTTATATTTTAAAGGTTTCAATTCAGTGTGAGCCTTCCTAGTGATTTCTAAATTCTCACATGTGGCTGACACTTGATAAATATACCCCATTCCAGATATAACAAATTTCTGTACTAAATTCATTACCGAAAGTGCATCTGCAAATCTACTTTGCCAATTAATATTTACATTAAACTTCCTTGATTAGAAACCAATTAACTTTAAATAAGAAGGTAGCTTTGATTCACAAATTCATGTTTCAAGGCAGACTGCTGTTAAAGTTATTGATGAATTTCATTTTTTGGAAAGACATAAGATAAAACAAGAAGCCCATGTAAGCCTGTAGTTCCAGCAAAGATATTAAGTATTCATTCAATTTTCTACATTCTTTTTTCCCCCCCACAAAATGTGCAAGTTAGTTAACATACGCTGACTGTTCTCAGTAATTATAGACCGTGGAAGAATGTCACCCTTATCCAGTGTATCAAGTCTCTTTAATCACTATCTTGAGCTAGTTTCTGTATTTAAGTACTTGGGGGAAAATCTTTGGAGGGGAATTTAAACTAACAACCACTGGTTCCGTCATCAACTGGGGGCTTAATCACCAACAGCATAGCCATTTAAATTAGCCTCCTGTGGATGATTAGACAATGTAGCTGGTGAACCAGTGTGAGGCACCTGTGTAAAATGGGCAGTAAAAGAGCCATGGAAAGGCTCACTCCCAATTAATAAATAAACCAACAAACCAATGACAACCTCATCTGTACCGTGGATGACTGATTTCTCCTTATTGTCAATGGTTTGTTTCCCTTTGAAACAGCTAGTTTTATTTCTCATTGTGGAAAGTGATTCTACATGGAAAGATAGTAGATTAGTCTATCCATTTCTCCATGTCCCCTCATTCCTTGTAGGAAAAACAAAAATTTGTTTGAAGAAGCCAGTGTGCTTTTGTACTATTTTTCAAATTAAAGTCTGTCACCTGTTGACAACTTGTGAAATCCACTTAATGGTGCTCTGGTCTGAATGTGTCTGCCCAAAATTCATATGTTGAAATCCTGACCACCACATAGGATAGTACTGGGAGGGTACAGCCCTCATGAATGGGAAGATTGCCTTGTATAAGAGGCTCCAGAGACATCCCCAGCTCTTTCCATGTGAATACATGAGAAGGAACTGGCTGTGAGCAGGAAGAGGGCTCTCACCTAATTGTACTGATGCCTTGATTTTGAACCTTCCAGCTTCCAGAACTATGACTAATGAATTTCTGTTGTCTGTAAGCTTCCTGGCCTGTTGTATTTTATTATAGGAGCTCAAATGGACTAAGAAAATGGATTGTGATAATCACATATGTATTTGTTCTTGTGAGTTCCATTAAAAACACCTGAAAGCCACTGAGTTATTCATGTGTTGGATTAAATATTAGCATTAAGATGGTACTTTTTTGTGTGTACACACACACATACATATGTACATATGTATATATGCACACATATACGTGCACACACACATAACAGAAATACTTACAATAGCTCTTGAACTGATCAGTTACCTTCTGAGGCAGTCTGATTCTTGTCATACAGCAAGCCCTTCTTACTGATACCTAGTGTTTAGCGTGTTTCTAACTATAAAATGGATGCTGTAATTTCCTATTTGCCAAAAAAACAAACAAAAAAAACCAAAAAACAAAAAAAAATGGTAAGTAGAAGGAATATCCAGGTTTTGTGTGACTAAATCATTTATACTTGTCATGTCCTCTTTAAGGAAAGATATCAATCTACTAATACAAAATTAGGTTTGAAAGAAAATATTTGTAGAAAACAAAAGAAGTTCTAACAAATTCCTAGAGACTAGAGTTGTAGATCTCTTTCCTTTGAGATCTCTTTGGGCAATTTACCAGAGATGCTTACATAGAAAGGCTTCCTGATTTCCTGGCTCACTCTACAATTCCCAACATTCACAGGGACCCTAAAGCTCCCAGCTCATGTAGAAGTAGATCATGTTAAATATTTGTCTGCCAGAAAAAAATAAAGTAATGAACATAAGGGAGTGCACCAGTTACTCAAAGACCAGGAACTCACAGCTGGGGCTGCAGCATCACAGTGCTTAGAGAGTAAGGCTTTGGATGTTAATACAAAGGAGTGGAGATTGGCTCTCCACCTTGTAACCTGAGACTCTGAGCAAGGTACAAAGTAACTTAATCTCCCCACTCCCCAGTACCTCATTTGCCAAACAAAGATATTGCTATTATCTGCCTTAATGAGCTATGAATGGCACTATACAGGGGAAACTTCTAGGCACATAGTATGTGTTCAGTGGACATTTATCATTGTTTCGTAGAAACCTGTAGTCAGCATTGAAATAGATTATTTGGATTCTAAGGCCCACTCTTAATCTTTCTCTCTTTCTTCCTGCATGATGAGATAGTGTCTACTCCCTAGGGAAAGGTATTATAATATGAATAATACACTCCTTGGAAGAAAGGTTGATAGATAGATAATAGTAGTGGATGAGTAAAGGTAAATTACAACAATATCGAAAACCACTAAAGAGAGCATATTAATAAGATGAACATACTTTAACACTGCAGCTAAATGTCCAGTTTCAAAATTTTCATGTGCATAAAAACTGCATTCATTGGGGGAGGGGAGTTGTAGGGATGCAATGGGAGAGGAGAGAAGGGCACTCTAAATAATAAATAGTCTATAATAAGTAGTCCTTAGAATAAAATAGGTTTTTTTAAAAATTCAAACTTATTACATGCATGTAAATAAATGATAAATTACTTGCAATTACTGTATTGATTACCTGTAAATGAATTAACACTGAGTGGTTTTTAGTACCAATCAAATTTCCTAAATGGGTTGAAATATATTTTAAATGATGACTCTGCTTAGAAAGTATTTGCAACAAATAAAAAGGTCAATCTTTTCCCCAAGCCAGTTCTACACCATGAGATGCTGCAAATAATAATAGCAGAATTGATAATATTTACTGTACTTAATGAAAGAGAAAATGTGTAAAGTCCAACTACTGCACTGGCACTCTGCAGTCTGCTTAGAAACATGGTTGAGTGGGGTCTCCACACAGTTGTACATTTCCTAATCTCATTGGCACCAACATAAGGATTTCCAGCACTCTGTAGAAATGAGAGAGAAAGAGGAGAGAGAGAGAAAGAGATAAAGAGAGAGAGAAAAGAGATCTTCCATTTTAGGTGAAAAGGGAAAGTTCACTTTCTATGTTTCACTTGCCCCATTAATAAGAAATAATTACCCAAACCCTCTTTTTATTTCAAAAAACATCTAAATTAAAATACAGAAGTGTTTGTCCTTTATATATTGGGAAAATAAATACTCATAAAAATTAAAAACCATTTTTTTCTTGATTATCAGCCAATGCTGAAATTAACAGTTAATTCTTTGAAGTATTTCTCTAAGGTACTTCTTTTTTAAACTATGTAATAAACAATTAAGATTTCTACAGGATAAGATGACCAACTAAATACAAATGCATTTATTGGAAACTTTTACCTATGGAAAGAAATACAAACCAAGTGGAAACTTTATCTTTGCAAATCCTGACAAACCTCCTTGGACCCAGAAAACCCCACAATGTCTGTACTGACGAAGACCAAACAATACTGAGAGATTCTGTCCCTGTAACTGGATCTGATTCTAAAATTTTTATTTACAAGAGAGGAAATCTATATTCTGATTACATTTCTGTGGTTAGAAAGGACTCAAAATTAGAATTCTTATGAGAGAGTTTCTGAGCTAAGAGGCACCTTTTGCATTTCAGATAAGAAATATAGATCCCACCCTAGCTGGTGTGGCTCAGAGGACTGAGCACTCACCTGCAAATCAAAATGTGGCTGGTTCAATTCCCAGTCAGGGCACATGCCTGGGTTGCAGGCCAGGTTCCTGGTGGGGGCGCACAAGAGGCAAATACACCTTGATGTTTCTCTCTTTTTCTTTCTCCCTCCCTTCCCTCTGTCTAAAAATAAATAAATAAAATCTTTAAAAAAATACAGACTCATTTTTTTTATTTATTCATTTTTACAGAGA
The DNA here is from genome assembly GCA_039655065.1 of Glossophaga mutica. Lineage (NCBI taxonomy): Eukaryota > Metazoa > Chordata > Mammalia > Chiroptera > Phyllostomidae > Glossophaga > Glossophaga mutica. Next base: position 67,795,292 of record CM077303.1, on the reverse strand, counting down.
AGAAAAGAGAGGAAGAAAGAGGGAAAAAAACATCAATGTGTGGTTGCCTCTCACACACACCCCCACTGGGGACCTAGCCCACAACCCAGGCATATGCCCTAGACTGGGAATTGAGCAGGCAACCCTTTGGTTTGCAGGCTGACACTCAGTCCACTGAGCCATAACCAGCCAATTAATATTCGACAAAGGGGGCAGAAGCATAAAATGGAGTAAAAATAGCCTCTTCAACAAATGATGTTGGGAGATTTGGACAGCTACATGCAAAAAAGTGAAACTTGACCATCAACTTACACCACATACAAAAATAAATTCAAGATAGATAAAAGATGAATGTAAGTTGTGACACTATAAAAGTCCTAGAGGGGAACATAGGGAGTACAATTTCAGATATTCCACATAGCAATATTTTCACCGATATGTCCCTTAGAGCAAGGAACATAAAGGAAAGAATAAACAAATGGGACTTCAGCGAAATAAAAAGCTTCTGCATGGCTAAAGAAAACATCAGCAAAATGAAAAGGGAATTAACCATAAGGGAGAATATATTTGCAAATGATACCTTGAATAAGGGTTTGACCTCCAAAATATATAAAGAAATCACAGCACTCCACTCCACAAAGACAAACAATACAATTAAAAAATGGGCAAAGGACCTAAATAGACACTTCTCCAAGGAAGACATACAGAGGGCCCAGAGACATTGAAAGGATTCTTAACATAAACAGCCACCAGAGAGATGAAAATTAAAACCACAATGAGATACCACTTCACACCAGTCAGAATGGCCATCATTAATAAATCAACACACAACAAATGCTAGTGAGTTTGTGGAAAAAAGGGAACCGTAGTTCACCGTTGGTGGGAATGCAGACTGGTGCAGCCACTGAGGAAAACAGTATGGAATTTCCTCAGAAAACTAAAAATGGAACTGCCTTTTGACCCAGCAATTCCACTGCTAGGATTATATCCTAAGAATCCTGAAACACCAATCCAAAAGAACCTATGCACCCCAGTGTTCATAGCAGCACAATTTACAATAGCCAAGGGCTGGAAGCAACCTAAGTGCCCACTAGTAAAGAAGTAGATCCAAAAACTATGGTACATTTACACAATGGAATATTATGCAGCATTAAGAAAGAAGGGGCTCCTACCATTCATGACAGCATGGTTAGAACTGGAGAACATTATGCTAAGTGAAATAAGCCAGGCAGTGAAAGACAAATACCATATGATCTCACCTATAAGTGGAACCTAACCAACAAAACAAACAAGCAAGCAAAACAGAACCAGAGATATGGAAATAAAGAACAAACTGACAATAGAGGGGAGATGAGAGGAGATAACATGGGGAAAGGGGGAAGGGTAGTCAAGGAACATGTATAAAGGACACATGGTTCTGGCTGCTGTATCTTAGTGCATTGAGTGCAGGCCTGCAAACCAAAGTATCAACAGTTGATTCTCAGTCAGGACACATGCCTGGGTTGCAGGCCATGTCCCCAACAGGGTGCATTTGAAAAGCAACTGCACACTGATGTTTCACTCCCCCTATTTCTCCCTCTCTTCCCTTCTCTCAAAAATAAATAAAATCTTTTTAAAAAAAAAAAACACATGGACAAAGCCAAAGTGGGTGTAGGATCAAGGGTGGGAGGTGGGGATGGCTGTGGTGGGTAGGAGTGAGAGTGGGAAAATGGAGAACTTGAACAACAATAAAGAGAGAGAGAGAGAGAGAGAAGAAAAAAATAGAAACAACAACAAAAGAGTTACCATTCCAGAGAAAATATTTGATGTTAATATTATTATTGTTGTTATTATATCACTGCTAATAATAATGTTAAGTTCCTTGCTAAGAGACTGGGCTTTCATTGTAACTGGGTAGGCCTACTTACGGAGGGCTTCCCTTTATTATTTCTTCAATTAATAAAGGAGACTGACAGCCCTGGCTGGTGTGGCTCAGTGGATTGAGTGCTGGCCTGCAAATCAAAGGGTTGCTGGTTCAATTCCCAGTCAGGGCACATGCCTGGGTTGTGGGTCAGACCCTCAGTAGGGGGTGGTCAAGAGGTAACCACACATTGATTCTTCTCTCCCTTTCTTCCTCCCTTCCCCTCTCTAAAAAATAAATAAATAAAATCTTTAAAAAAAAAGGAGACTGACAGATCTTCACAGTCTTTAAAAAAGAAAGAAAAGGAAAGAAACACAGACACACCTATGAAGTCACTCCCATTTGGGGGCAGAGCAGAGTCTACAGTCAGGTCTACTGACTTTGGATGGAGGTATTTCACATCATTTTGCCTGACTCACCACCTATTAGACTCATGTTTTCTCCTAGGAGAAGGTCTTTGTAATGAGATTCTTCTTTGCTAGTCAAGTAATTGATTAATTGGAAGTAGTGCTTAAGTTTATAGCTTTGACTAAAAGAGAATCAAAATATAACAAAATATAATATATATGTGCATAGCCTTCTGGAATGTAACACAATCTGTGGGTACGGAACAGCTTTATGGCAAAATCCCCTATTGTTGCCTCTCGGCAGGGGAGGCTGCTGGAGCCACACAGAAAATAAACACCATCTTTGAAGTGGAACTGAGACTAGAATTCGCCTTCTCCCCAGCCAACATGCACAGAGTATATGACAAACTGTCAACATCTATACTGTCAGTTCCTTGTGCAAAGGCATTGTGCTTCCTTTAACCCCATGTGTTAAGCTTCACAAAATTGCTAGCACAGGCTGTGATTTGGGTAAATTGGGGACTGGAGAAACAGGTTTTTTTTTTTTAAGTGGTATTTATCTATTTATTTGTTTATATTTTACTGAAAGAAGTCTACTGATTAACCGTAGCTAACCACGTTGTTGTAGAGACAAAAATCACCAGGAAGAATTATGTGGCTATATAGCCCTGTAAATAGAAAGCATTAGGTAGCTATTATGACCATGAGAGGAAGGGGAAGAAATCTTTTGTGACCCAAAGGTCATTTGAGAAGGAAAGAGGTTTCCACATGTGCATAGGGCCCAAGAAAACTTCTGGGTGGGGAGTTTATCTAACCTATTTTCTTTCATGCTTCAGATTCTAGGGTAGATTGAAATATTCCCAAATAATTTCCAATCACAAAATAGATCATAAGAATATACTTTGAGAAGCAGGAAAGTAATGACCAAAGGAGTAGAAGCATTTAGAAATTTCCCTCCCTCCCTAAAATGAAGAATGGGGAGAGAACATGTTCTAGTAGTAAAAGAAATGTAAAAAACCACTATGTGCTGTATTTATGGTTATTTAATTATCTTCATTATTACTACTACTATTATTTTAGCAAGCTTATAAAGGTGGCTGGAGCCAGATGCAGGTGAGAGGAAGTACAGCCAGTATTTAAAGGTAATTGAGAAATTTGCAATAAAAAGCGTATTCTTTTGAACTGGCATTTCGGGATTCTTAGGGTACATTCTCAGCAGTGAAATTGCTGGGTCAAAAAGGAATTCCATTTTTAGTTTTTTGAGGAAATTCCATGCTTTTTTCCACAGTGGCTGCACCAGTCTGCATTTCCACCAACAGTACACTAGGGTTCCCTTTTCTCCACATCCTCACCAGCACTTGTTTGTTGATTTATTAATGATGGCCATTCTGACTGGTGTGAGATGATACCTCATTGTGGTTTTAATTTTCATCTCTCTGATGGCTAGTGATGCTGAGCATCCTTTCATATGTCTCCTTGGAGAAGTATGTCCTCCTTGGAGGAGAGTCTATTTAGGTCCTTTGCCCATTTTTTAATTGGATAGTTTGACTTCCTGTTGTGGAGTCATATGAGTTTTTTGTATATTTTGGGGATCAAACCCTTGCTTGATGTACCACTGGCAAATATGTTCTCCCATACGGTCGGTTCCCTTTTCATTTTGATGATGGTTTCTTTAGCCCTGCAGAAGTTTTTTAATTTGCTGTAATCCCATTTGTTTATTTTTTCCTTTATCTCCTTTGCCTTAGGAGATACATTGGCAAAAATATTGTTTCATATGTTTTCCTCTAGGACTTTCATGTTGTCACAACTTATAATTAAGTCTTTTATTCATTTTGTGTTTATGCACCCCTATTTCATAGCAGTGCTATTTATAATAGCCAAGTGCGGGAAATAGCCTAGGTGCCCATCAATAAATGAGTGGATCAAAAAACTGGTACATTTACAGGATGGAATACTACCCAGCAGAAAGAGAGAAGGAAGTCCTACCTTTCATGGCAATGTGGATGGAATTGGAGAATATTATGCTAAGTGAAGAAAGCCAGCTGGTGAAAGACAGATATCATATGAGCTCTCTTATAAGAGGAACGTAATGAACAAAATACACTAATGAGCAAAATAGAACCAAAGGCATGAAAACAAGGAATAGACTGACAGTGACAAGAGGGGAGGAGTGAGAGGAATGAGGGTTAAAAGAAGGGGAAGGGACTAGTTAAGGAACATGTATGAGTAACCCCTGGACATGAACAACAGGATGAGGATTGACTGTGGGAACGGGGTGTGGGCTGGGTGGAAGATGGCAAAGGGGGGACATTGGGAAAACTGTAATAGATAACAATAATATATTTATGTAATTAAAAAAAGTGTATTTTTACTCTAACTCAAAGGCAATCTGAGAAAATTTGGTTTAACCAGATTAAAATGGGATCATTTAAAAGACCAAATTATGACTTCCAGCCAAGATGGAGGCATAGGTGGACACACTGTGCCTCCTCTCACAACCAAAATTAAGGACAACAAATATTTAGAAACAAGAAAACAACCAGAGCTAATTGAAAATTGAACTGTACAGAAGTCCAACAACCATTCATCCAGACCGATAATTCAGGCAAAGGGGAAGCAGCAGAAGGGACGGGAATCCAAGAGAGAGTGGAGCAGGCACCATTGTTGCCTCTTGGACCCCGCCCCCTTGTACAGCATCACAACTCAGCGACTGGGGAACACCTAAGGCTCCACTCATTACTACGTAACAGCCGTGACCAGACCAAAACAAAACCAAAACAAAACAAAAACACCAAAAATGGCTCAAACCAGAGAACAAATCAGAGCCTGGAGCCAATTCCTCTAAGCCATGAAGAGAGAGCCAACCTATCAGATGCATAGTTCAAAGCCCTGGTGATCAGAATGCTCACAGAATTGGTTGATTTTGCTCACAAATTAGATGAAAAAATGCAGGCTACAATACGTGAAATGAAGAAAGACACATGGGGAACCAATAGAGATGGGAGGAAAACTGGGACTCAGATCAATGGAGTGGACCAGAAGGAAGAAACAAACAACCAAACAGAAAACAAGGAAGAAATAAGAATTCAAAAAAATGAGGAGAGGCTTAGGAACCTCCAAGACATCTATAAACGTCCCAACATCCGAATTATAGGGGTACCAGAAGGGGAAGAAGAAGAGCAACAAGTAGAAAACTTATTTGAACAAATAATAAAGGAGAACTTCCCCAATCTGGCAAAGAAAATAGACTACCAGGAAGTCCAGGAAGCTCAGAGAGTCCCAAAGAAGTTGGACCCAAGAAGGAATACGCCAAGGCACATAGTAATTACATTAGCCAAGATTCAAATGAAGGAGAGAATTCTAGAAGCAGCAAGGGATAAGGGGACAGTCACCTACAAAGGAGTTCCCATCAGACTGGCAGCTGATTTCTCAAAAGAGACCTTCCAGGCAAGAAGGGGCTGGAAAGAAGTATTTGAAGTCTTGAAAGGCAGGGACCTACATCCAAGATTGCTCTATCCAGCAAAGCTGTCATTTAGAATGGAAGGGAAGATAAAGTGCTTCTCAGATAAGGTCAAGTTCAAGGAGTTCCTCATCACCAAGCCCTTATTATATGAAATGTTAAAGGAACTTATCTAAGAAAAAGAAGATAAAAAATATGATAGTGAAAAGACAGCAAACTCACAGCTATTAACAACCACACCTAAAACAAAAGCAAACAACCAGAACAGGAACAGAACCACAGAAATGGAGATCATATGGAGGGTTAGCAACAGGGGAGTGGGAGGAGGAGAGAGGGGGAAAAGGTACAGAGAATAAGTAGCATAGATGGTGGGTAGAAAATAGATAGGGAGAGGGCAAGAATAGTGTGGGAAATGTAGAAGCTAAAGAACTTACGACACATGGACATGAACTAAAGGGGGGAAATGTGGTGGGAGGGGGTGTGCAGGGCAGAGGGGAATGATGGGGGAGAAATGGGACAACTGTGATAGCATAATCAATGAAATATATTAAATTAAAAAAAAGAAAAAATAAAATAAAAGACCAAATTACTAAATGTACTCAGTTTCTTGAATTCTATCTAATAGGCAAAACATCAGGTACAAATAAAATTAATTATATACTCCAACATTCCTAAAATTTGATCAAATTTTGATGGGCATTTTTATTTTCAGATTAATTTGTTGGCCCCGAATAGTAATGATAAAAAAGGACTTATTTGTAAGCAACTCTGTTTTGCCTAAATTGAAATAGTACCCATGGAAAGGGATGTACAGTAGCTCCCCCTTGTCAATGGTTGTACCTTCCACAGTTTCAGTTACCTGCACAGACCACACTGATACAACTTTTATCACAGCATATTGTTATAATTGTCCTATTTTATTAGTAGTAGTTGTTAATTTCTTACTGTGCCCAATTTAACTTTATTATATAGTAAACTAATTAAACTGTATCATACATATATATGTATAGGAAAAACATCTTGTATATAGGGTTCATGTAATATTTGTGGTTTCATGCACCCACTGGGGTTCTTGGAACATATCTTCTGTGGATAAGGGGGAACTACTGTAATCACCGATTTGTGGTTCACATCTCTTTTCTGAAGCTACCTAAATCTACTCCTTTGTATCTTCTCAATAAGAGATTTGCCTTGGTTTACTTATACCAATAACATCTATTTTTTTCTTTTCCAATAAAATTCCTTGGAGAAGTTTTGAATTCTTCACCAATTTCTCACTTGTCATTTAAATGAAGAGAGTTCTCAACTCCCTTTCCCCAAGCTACAATAATTATATTGTACCTGCTTTCAGTTTAGGAGTAGAGGGAAGTATTAGCATTAATTTATTACTATTTTGCCTTTTTCTTAGAATATAAAATATTTGATAGCCATGCCTATTGCAAGATCAGATTTAAACATAGGATCATATTATAAGGATTTTTAAATGCTAGATTTGAATTACACATAGAGATTAAATATGGTAAGAAAATATTTCAGAAACATAAGACTTGGAAAATTCTTTAAAGAAGGTTTTTTCCCTTTTTAAATTTTTGATTTGTTAGGCATGTACTCTCTTGAAACTCATAGAATTATACAAATAATTATAAAGTCACATAAAATATTTAAAAATTATGAAGAGATAAACATTATTAAACATAAAATAAATTGTGAGTAGTTGTGACTGCCCTGAGGAAAAACAAAACAAGGGAATAGACTGTTCTAAACAGAAACAGAAGTAGGAATTTTACTTTTTATGATTTTTATTTATAAAATATGGATGAAAGGTCATTCTTTATAGGGACAACAAACAAGATAATCACCTATTTGACTCAATGAAATCAGTGAATAATTGTTACATAGCTAGAGAAATTAAAATATGCTTAACAGCATTCTGCTTCCTGTGCTTGGAAATCGTGGCAATCTTTATGTTTAGTAAATATCGATGATTTACTGAAAGCAAACTTAACAGGAACTTAAACTTTCATTTCATTATGTTTCCTAGTCTTGTGTGAACGTAAATCCTCAGGGTTTGTAATAGCGCAGAACAGGGATCAAACCTGGACCTGCCTCCCCTCAATCTCATTTGAACTCATCATCTCTCCTTACATCTGCGGGGTGTCTAGATGATCATATAGACACTAGTTTTAATAAAGCAGTTCAATTAAAGTATTTATTAGCAAGGACCCCATGGGAGAAGCCACATTATGGAAATACTTGTCTGAGAGGGGTAAAGAAATTAAGCCAAATTCATTAGCCCTAAAAACTAACACAATATTCTGCAAAACCATCAGAAATCAGCATGAGCAGAGACTTAGTAGTAATGCCACATGATGTGTCCATTTTCTAAATACTCAAAGCATTTGTATCAGAAATTCTGCTACACATATGCTTAGATTATACATGTTCCTGATATGTCATGCCAATGTACTGAGTGGTATTAGTTTGGTATTAAATATGGAAACAACACCTTAAGAATTTATCTTATTTTGTGGTAAAAAAATCAAATGCATATAAAAAACTGGAAAATGAAATAAAGTGGTAATAATGTTCTATATCCTGTATGGATGTCATAGCAGGCAGTATGGTTTAGTATTCTGAATTAAAAATTCAACTTTATCAATCACTAATTGATTGATCTTGGGAAAGTTACATCATATGCCTCAATTTTTGCTATCTATAAAATGCTTTTAATTGTGGTATTTTACTTATACATTTGTTTTAAGAATTAAATGAGGTGGGCAATATAAAGTATTTAGTAATCATCTGGTTTAAACTTTTAACAAAAATATTTGGTGATAATAATGTTAATAAAGATATACCTAAACAAATTCTTCTTTTGCTACAAACACACACCGAATGACATAGATTAAATAATGGAAGAAAAGCTGACTTTTGCTTTCAGTTAAGATAGAATAGGTCAATACTTATTCTCATAACAATTAGAAAAGCTGACACAATTATAGGGAAAATTATAACTTTAAAAGTTTCAGAGAACTATACAAGTAATGAGAACTAGGACTAAAATTGCAGAGAAGGGAGAGAAAAGTGAGCTGGTAGCTTATTTTTCCCCACAGTACCAGCTGATTCAAGGTACAGGCCAGAGGCTGAGAACCAAGGCATAGCCCTCCTATAGGACCACTGCTGGTGGAAAGAGAAACAAACGGAACATCTAGAAATAATAGCAGCTGCAGTGACAAAAAAGAGAGAGACCTAAATGGCCTTAAACAAAAGGCCATCTTTGCTTTCACAGGACAGTTGTTGAATTCTGATGTTCAACGAAGATGAAAGAGCTGAGTTATAAATCTGTGGAAATAGTCAAATACCCTCTGGTTTCACAAGGCTTAGAAAACAAAGATCCATCAGGAGGAAGAGACCTAACTGAAAAAAGAGAGTGAGAGGAAAAATTCCCTAGCAAAAGTTGTCACTTGGCACTAAGTTTAAAGATCCACAGATACTTTTTTGTAAGGACACTTATCAATGTTAAGGGTGAATGAAGACTTGGAATCCATGCTTGGATCTAGCAGAAGGCTATTGCTGAGATATGAAGAAACCAACTGATGTGTTGGCATTTGTTTAGATTTTACAGAGCTGAAGAGACAAAGATCCGTCAGGTTCTCTCTTGAAATTCCTGGTACTCATGCCTTAGGAGTCAGGATGACCTAGGCATAGATTTGAATGTTGCCAAAATTGCAGCCCAGCCTCAACACAACCTAATCCCTGATTGTATAGAGATGATAAAACCTCCAGCCCTATCCTACCCTACATTCTATATTTTTAACAGAGGAAACATTTAATTCTCTCTGATAGAAAAGAATACCATCTAGACAGTGTATGGATTTTAAATACACAATGTGTGCCATATAACAAAATGATAAACGATAGAAGCAGATCTTTAAATAAGTCACACATTTTGAAGTAGACAAGATAGTTTTAGTTGTAAAATAACTTGGGGGAGATGGGGAAGGGGATTTGATATCTAATGATAAATCACAGGGATGTGTGCTAAATATTTCACAATGAATAGAACAATTCCCCACAACCAAGAATTTTAGTAATCAATTCCAATATTTCCCTAAGTCCAGGAAGTCTGGATGTGATTTGTGGGGTCCCCTGTCGTGGGCACCAAATGTGGGGGGCTCCTGCCAGCAGAACCCCATCCCTCCATCACGGATGAAAATAAAACTACCAAGACATGATCTGCTCGGGGAGGTGAGGTGGTCAAACCCTCAAAGGAGAATGACCCAGAGCCCCTTCCTCACTAGGCTTTTATTGGGTTCAAATACACAGGAATACAGGTTTAACATTTCAAAGAAATCTGAGGGCTTAATCTGAGTCAGTGTCAGTCAGGAAAGGGGCTTGCAAAACTTTGGAAGACATAACCATTTCTTCCGGACCCTTATCATTTAAATGAGAGCACTCTTAGCAAACAAAGCAGGTTTCACAGGACTTTACAAATTCTTTCTTATGCCTGATTGCCCGGGAAACCATTCTGGCCGACACAGGGCTGCACTGCTCGGGGTCATAGTTTCAGGTTTTAAGCCCATTAGGCTCAGGAAGCGGAAGACATCTCCCAGATGAAAATGGGGACTCGGGCTATGTCAGAATAGCCGGGGCTTGAGGGTCCAACATCCCCTCTTTGCTGCAGCCCCCCAAGTCCTTCCATAAGGGCCTCCCAAGTGGTTGTGTCTGGCTTAGGTTGCCCCTCCTATGAGAAGTCTTACCCGTCATTGGCTAACTGACTAAGCATTGGGGGCCAGAGATGGATGAGGCAGAAGCAGCGCTCCTGCCAAGGAGATAAGCTGTGTCTCCTTAGTGGCTCAGGTCCTCTTGACAGAACAGACCCAGATGAAGCAGGTCCCTTGGCTCTTACTCAGCCTACCATGGGGTGAGGGTTACAACTCCTGAAACCAGGCTGAATGGTCCACAACAGTGATTAGACATTAGTTATTTTTGAGTAAGCTACAGAAATTGAAAGAATATTTTGACATCCTAAATTTTATTGGTTGTTGGAATATCTGTAATAACTATGTGCACATACAATTAAAATGACATTTTTTAAAGCTTCTTTTGACTTTTTAAAAGATGGTTGATTTCATATTGGAATTGAGTGAAAGGTTAAGCCAGAACTTTCACCTAAATTACTGCGTATTGGTGAGTCACATGGGTGTTGAGAGTGTGACAAGCTGTGAGGCTTTCTTCAACATGTGACACTAGAGAAGATGACACCTGAAAACCAACTTGCAAGATGTATTTTCTCAAAAAACCTTACAACTTAAGAAATGCTCCATTTCAGCATGCTTCAAAACTCATTTTTAAAAAGCATCAGTTTTTAATTAGTGCCAACCATTGAGGCTGAGTATTAGTCATCCCTCTTGCTGTTGCTATTTCTTTTGGTTCATGCCAGCCTTTTGTTTACAGCTCTGCTCATTAGGAAATCCAATGGTAAGAGAAATGAAGAAAAAAAAGTAGGAGACTTAAGCTAATCCATTATTTTCTAATATCCCTGGTCAACCTGGGATAGGGGATAATATGATCTATGGAACAAATTACAAATTTGTAAACATGTGGATTTTATTTTTACCTTATAGGTGACCTAGAATATGAATAAGTGAACTAATGTGCATGACTGTGGTATTATAAAACTTCCCCTTAATACACTTAGCAGCATTAATAAAATGAATGTTTAAAAACAGTGTTAATGAAAACATAGTTTTATTAGATTCTGAAAATTTTTAGAAATATAGGATTGTGCCCTATACAACAGAGGACTGATCCTCTATTGAAATCTTTGAGTTACTAAACAAATAATCCTTTTAAGCAAAATTATACCTGGCATATGTAGATAAATTATATTGTGGCCTATCAATGTTGTCTCACTTCTCTATTTTCCAGCATTGTTTCTTTTTTTAAATTCTTTTTTATCATTGTTCAATCACAGTTGTCTCCATTTTCCTCCCACCACTCCCTTCCACCCCACCCTCCCCCACCTCCCACCCTCGATCCTGCCCCACCTTTGGCTTTGTCCACATGTCCTTTATACGTGTTCCTTGATGACCCTTCCCCTTTTTCCCTGTTATCTCCTCCCGCCTCTGGTTATTGTTGGTTTGTTTTTTATTTCCGTGTCTCCAATTCTATTTTGCTCACTTGTTTTGTTGATTAGGTTCCACTTATTGGTGAGATCATATAGTACTTGTCTTTCACAACCTGGCTTATTTCGCTTAGCATAATGCTCCCCAGATGCATCCATGCTGTCATGAATGGTAGGAGCTCCTTCTTTCTCAATGCTGCATAATATTCCATTGTGTAAATGTACCATAGTTTTTGGATCTACTTCTTTACTAACGGGCACTTAGGTTGCTTCCAGCCCTTGGCTATTGTAAATTGTGCTGCTATGAACATTGGGTGCATAGGATCTTTTGAACTGGTGTTTCAGGATTCTTAGTGTATAAACCTAGCAGTGGCATTGTTGACAGAACTTAGCCTAATAACTGTGAAAACCTACTTTTCTGGTAATCTGAATAAGTTAAATTGGAATTGGAGAGAAAATGGACAAAAGTCATGAAGAAACACTCATAAAAAGCATATGTAGATGCAGGTAGTCACATTAAAAGATGTTCAACATCACTAGCCATCAAAGAAATGCAAATTAATACCATGATGAGATATCACTAGCCATTGACTAGAAGGGCTACAGTAAACAATAGTGACAACACCAAATACTGGAGAGGAGGTAGAGAAACTAGATCTTGTACACGGCTGGTGAGAAAGCAAGTGGTGAAACTTTCTACTCTAGAAATAAGTTTGGCAGATTCTGAAAAAAAAAAAAAACAGAGAGGCTTCCACTTCTGGGAAGATAGAGTAGACACACATGCTTTTTTCTATTTCCCTCATTAAGTACAAGTAAAACCCTGGACACGATATGTAAAATAAACAAAGTCTTTGAAAGGTGGAGAGAGGGAAGGCATGCTAGAGACCTTGGTGCGTAAAGAACAACATGGTGGTACTTTCTCTGCTTTTTCTTTTTGCTGTATATGTTCCAGACTGCTAAAGCTGCAGGTAGTACCAGAAATACCAATGTGCACAAACAGAAAAGGACCAGCAAAACCTACCTCTCTCTAGCCAAAGGATCAGGAAAGAGGTAAAATTTACATAGGAAATCCTGAGGAATCAAAAACAAAAACACTTAGAACTAGTCAGTCAGTTCAGCAAGGTCATGGGATGCAAGATAAATATACAAATATCAGTTGTATTTCTATGCACTAGCAATGAATACATGGACACTAGAATTAATACCACATCCTTTACAACACTGCAAAGAAAGAGAAAAGAAAAAGGTGAAAATTTAAGAAAATATATACAGGACTTGTGTTCAGAAAACTACAAAATGCTGATGAAAGAAATAAAAGATCTAAACAAATGGAGAGACATACTCTATTCATGGATTGGAAGACAACATGCAAAAAAATGTCAATTCTCTCAAATTTATATACAGGTTTAATGTAATTTATGTCAAAATTCCAGCAGTATTTTTTTGTAAGTGCAGACTTGATTATTCTGAAATTTATATGGACAGCAAAGGAAAGAGAAGAGCTAATACAATTTTTTAAAAAAGGTGGGAGAATCTGTCTACTTGATTTTGCTACCTCTTACATAGCTACAGTAATGAAGACACATAGATGAATATAAAAGAATATAAACTCCAGAAATAGACCCACAGAACTATGCCCAGGTGATTTTTATCAAAGGTGCAAAAGCAATTAATAGAGAAAAGAGCATATTCAACAAATAGTACAGAGCAATTGGATATTCAAAGGAAATAAAATGAATAAAAATCTAAGTCTCACACTGATGCAAAAATTAACTCAAAATGGATCATGGACTTTAATTCAAAGTCTAAAACTATATAATATTTAGAAAAAACATAGGAGATAATCTTCAGGATTTGGGCTGAGTAAAGAGTTCTAACTTCATCAAAATTAAAAACTTTTGCTTCTTAAAAAACCTTTTTAAGAGGATGGGAATGAAAGTAAAGCTACAGACTGGGAGTAAATATTTGCAAATCACATATCCTGCAAAAGACTTGGCATCAAAAATAAATAAAGAATAATCACAACTCTACAGTAAAAAAAAAAAAAAAAAAGAAAAGAAAAAAGAAAATCCAATTAGGAGATAGGCAAAAGACAAAACATTTCACCAGATAAGGTACACGGATTGTAAATAAGCACATGAAGATGTATTCCTCATTTGCCATTGGGGAAATGCAAACAGTTCATTTCTGCCAGCTTACCCATTTTTCCTGCTTTTATAGGTCTGCACCTGCATTATTTCAAGAATATTAGCTATCCAAAATAAACAATACCCAAACAATAATAAGGTTTTAAAATTTTGTCTTAATCTTTTAAAAAATTTCCTCCTTGTATCTACCTTAACAGCCATTAAAAAAGAGAGATTAGCTTCACATATTTTAAATACAGATTTTCCTTAATGTTTTATGTTAAATCAGTCAAAAGAAAGGTCTGTTAAGTGATTGAATAAAAATTTCTCTTTCAAAGTGATATCACTCTCAGGTCAGTGGTTTATAAAAATTCATTGCCCATAAAAGCACTCAGAAATAATATGAAATATTTTCTCTTATGTTTACATATATCTTAAATTTTGTACATATAATTTAAATTTGACAATCCAGATTAGTACCAACCATTTCTTTGGTTTGCAACAGCTATAATACTTAGCTAAAGTTATGCAAAAAATCTGTAAAACACAAAATCAAAACTGTAACAAGTAAATGTTTTATTCACAATGATGACAGTGAGTAGGTAGTAGTGATCTCCCAGAATTTATGTATACATACGTAACTTTGAATATATATGCATAGTCATCAATTATTTTGTTTTTGAAATTAACTAGGACTTGAGAATATTTTTAAAGTCTTGGTTATATTTGGATTTGTATTTCTCCATTATTACTCTTATTTTTGCAAATATGAAAAATTCAGTTTTATCCTGGTGAATCTTATCCTGGACTAGCAGAATCCGTCAACTTTTTGCCATTTAGTCTTTTTTTAAAAGTAGTTTTATTGCAATATAATTTTCATAGCATAACTTTCACTCATCAAAATCACACAATTCAGAGTTGCACAACAACCACTTCAATCTAATCTAGGAACTTCTTCATCATCGCCCCGGTAACCGTCATTTCCCATTCCCCCCTCACTTGTCTCTAGCCCTAAGTGAACGCTAACTTATATTCTGTCTCTATGGGTTTGCCTATTGTGCATATTTTATATAAATGGAATTATTAAATATGTGGTGTTTGCTATCAGTTTTTCAATTACATAACATTTTTGAGGTTCATCCAAGTCATTGCATGTGTTAGTATTTCATTCCTCTTTATTCCTGACTAATATTCCATTGCATGGATACACCAGTTTGTTTTTCCATTCATCAGTTAATGGCTACTTGGGTTGTTTGCATTTCCTGGCTGTTATGAATGATGCAGCTATGAACATTCATGTAAAAATTTTTGTGTGGATATATATTTTTGTATCTCTTGGGCATATACCTAGGAGTAAAATTACTATGTCAAAAGGTAACTAAGTTTGACATGTTGAGGAACTGCCAAGTGATTTTCCCAAGTGGCTTCACCATTTTACATTCCTACCAGCAATATATAAGAATTTCAATTTCTCCACACCCTTGTCAACATTTTTTACTATGTCTTTTTTATTATAGCCATCCTAGCAGATGTGAAGTTGTATTGTGGTTTTAGTTTGTGTTTCCCTAGTGATTAAAGATGTTGAATATAATTTCATGTGATTATTAGCTATTGGATATCTTCTTTGAAGAAATGTCTATTCAATCCCTTTGCCCATTTTTTTAAAAAAAATGGGTTATTGGTGTTTTCATTATTGAATAGTAAGAGTTCTTTATATATTCTGGATACAAATCCCTTATCAAATACATAATTTGAGAATATCTTCTCTCATTATGTTGGTTATCTTTTCCCTTTGTTCATGGTATTGTGTGTAGCACAAGAGTTTTGAATTTTGAAACGTTCAATTTATCTATCTTTCCTTTTGTGGCTATGCTTTTGGTGCTATAGCTAAAAATTCTTTATGAGTCTTCAAATCACAAAGATTGATTCCTGTATTTTTTCCAAAGGGTTTTATAGTGTTAGCTCTTATATTTACATCTATGACCTATTTTGAGTTAATTTTTGTATCTGACATAAGGAAGGGGTCTAACTTTGTTTTTCACATGTGAACATCTAATTGTCCCTGCACCATGTGTTGAAAAGTCTATTCTTTCCCTCAAAGAACTGTTCTGGGAAACCTTGTCAAAAATTAATGGACCCTAAATGTGAGGATATATTTTTGGATTCTCAGTTATATTCCATTGATCTGTGTTTCTGTCCTTATGCCAGTACCACACTGTCTTAAGAATCTTTTAAATTTTAATAACCATTTTTCTCACAAGAGAAATGTGTGAGTGCATGTGAGAAAGAGAGAAAATGAGAGATACCTTATTAAAATCTCTAGGAAGAGAAAAGAGCGCTTTGTTTCTCTTGAGAAAAAGAATTTTCCCAGAAGTTCTTATATGTTGAGAATATTTGGAAAAAAAAACATATCCCATGTTGCTCGCTGGGGCTGGGACAGGGATGAAGGATAAACAATGCACATTTGCATATTAAAAAGTTCTGAGGAGCCAGATGCTGCTTGTTTTGAGAGAAGTTAAGAAAATCTGAAGCAAGGACCAAGACAAGTCATTTGTATGAAAAGGCCACTGGAAACAGCTTGAATGGACCCATAAGTTGGGTGGGGCAGGGCCTCAGGGAATCACCAGGTGGAGCAAACAGTGTGAGGCAGGTTGATGGAGTCTCTCATATGCTGCCTGCTTGCTGGCTCTGTGTCTCTGTCCGGGTAGGGATCAGAAAAGGAACAGTGGCCCCTGCCAGCACTTCTGTCTGGGAAAAAGCTGCCCCCCAGCTCTTGTGTTGGTGCCATAAAATTATAAAATTCAGTTCCTCCCCATATGACTCTGGTGCCTTTCAAGCTGCAGCTTCTGTGCTGGAGTTCAGAGGGAGTGAGTCTAGGAACTTCCAGGGATTCTAGAAGTTTCTTCCACAGCCTCAATTCCCACTGGTTTTTGTAGAAAGAAGTTATGGCAACTTCTCTTCCTGGCACTGGAACCCTGGGCTTGGGGACTTGTATGGGGCTGGGACTGTTTGCTTCTAAGGTATTCACCCTGATTTTCATCTACCTCTCATGGGTGTGGGACCAGTCTATTCTGCATCTCTGACCCTTCTACCAGTTGTGATGAATTTTCTTCTTTAATTCTGTAGTTGGAGGACTTCCATTTGTGGCCACTGTTTCTTTTCTGGATTTATGATTTATGGGTTTGAATTTTGATTTATGATGGTTCTGAATGATGGTTGTTCTATAGTTTAGTTGTAATTTTGATGTGATTGTGTGAGGAGGCCAGCTGTGTTTACACCACCATCCTGACCAAAAGAACCCCTGCCTCAGTCCTGCTGCAGGTGGCCATGCCCTTCCAGTGGCAGTGGCTGTCCCAGGTGAGCACAGTGGCCTCAGATGGGGTGGAAAGATGGACCAGACAATGGAGGTGGAGGAAACAGAAGTGTTTGCCTGACTCTCCCACTCACCCCCAATCCCATATAAGCCACATTGCTCTTTAGTTCTTGCTGGAGGGCTTTATTCTCAAGTTCTTGCTCACATACCTCTTGCTAAGTTTCCCAGGCTGGGCACTAGCAGCAGCTGGTGTTGGTTCACAGCTTGTCCTTGCTTGGACACCTCCAAAACCAGCACAAGTAGCATCCATCTGCAGATCACTTTGTAGCTTTTTGTAGCTTATGCTGTGTGACCCCCCCATGGTGGCTGACACAGGTGGTGGCTGGCCTTGATATGACAACAGCAATCAAGTCTCAACTACAAAAGGAGGGTGTACACAGCTCATAGTGGGCTCACCATGAGTACCCAGCTTGAGTAATACGGGGGGGGGGTGGGGTTTCACTTGACGCTACAGGACACCTACTACATTAAATCACTGTACCATGCCTGGGAGATGTAGCAGCTCTATGTAATGCATATAAACAAACACAGAGAAGCTGCCAAAACAAGGAGACAAAGAAACATGGCCCAGATAAAAGAATAGAACAAAACTCTGGAAAAAGAACTAAACAAAATGGAGACAAGCAAGCTATGAGATGCAGTGTTCAAAACACTGGTTATAAGGATGCTCAGTGAACTTAGTGAGAAATACAACAGCATAAAAAAGAGCACAGAAACTATTAAAAAGAATCAGTCAGAAATGAAGGATACAGTAATTAAAGTAAAGAACAATTTATAGGGATTCAACAGTGAAGTGGATGAAGCCAAGAATTCAGTGATTTGGAATATAAGGAAAAAAAAAAAAAACCCCAATCAGAACAGTAAGAAGAAAAAAGAATCCAAAAAAATGAAGGCAGTGTAAGGAGCCTCTGGGACAACTTTAAGCATATACCAACATTCGTGTTATGTAAGAAGAGAGAGAGCAAGAAGTTGGAAACCTATTTGAAAAAATGACAGAAAACTTCCCTAACTTGGTGAAGGAAATAGACATACAAGTCCGAGAAACACATAATGTCCCAAATAAGATGAACCCAAAGAGACCCACTCCAAGACACATCATAATTAAAATGCCAAACATTAAAGACAAAGAGAGAATCTTAAAAGCAGCAAGGGGAAAAGCAGTTAGTTACCTACAACCGGTGGGGGGGGCATAAGACCGTCAGCTGATTTCTCAAAAGAAACTTTGCAGGCTAGAAGGGATTGGCAAGAAATATTAAAAGTGATGAAAAGCAGGGACCTACAGCCATGATTGCTCTACCCAGCAAAGCTATCATTTAGAATCAAAGGACAGATGAAAACTTCCCAGACAAGAAAAAGCTGAAGAAGTACATCACTACTGAAGCATCATCGTATGAAATATAGGGTCTTCTTTAAGAAGAAGATAAAAATATGAAAAATAGAAGGGCAACATATACATATCTATCAACAATCAGATCTAAATAAACGCACAAAATAAACGAGCAGAACAGAAACAGAATCATAGATATAGAGAACATTTTGACTGTTGCCAGATGGGAGGGGAGCCCAGGGGAATGATCAAAAAAGATGACAGGATTAAGAAGTAGAAATAGGTAGCTACAGAATATTCATGGGGATGTAAAGCATAGCACAGGAAATACAGAGCCAAAGAGCACATATGCATGACCCATGGACATGGACAACAATGTGGGATTGTCTGAGGGGGTGGGAGGGTGGGTGGAGGAGGCAAAAGGGGAAAATTGGGACAACTGTAATAACATGAACAATAAAGTATAGTAAATAAATAAATAAATACTTCTGAGAAGTGTGTGGCTTCATTTACCAGAGTTCTCTAAATTTATATAACCAAGAAAACTGTTACTTTTTTTTCTTTTTTTATGTATATGACATGTATTAATACCCCATGGAACAAACTCAGTGAGGGTAAAGCAAAACCAAAGGCAGAATGAAGGCATCCAGCTTGGAAGAGTTAAATTCCAGGGGCTGAAACCTGATAGATTATTTAATGGTGCAGCCTTGAAGTGAGCACTGAAAAAAATGATTCCTGTATGAAGGATTTTTAGGTAGCAGATGTCGTGGGAGCTGTCTTCCTCCATTACATGTCTTTGTACATTTATTTTCTTCTATTTTTTCCAAATCTTTTCCAGAAACTTTTTCTTAATGAACTGAATTTACTTAGAATGTATTTTTCTGAGTAGCTACTGTGTATCAGATATGATGCTAATACATCATACTCTTTTGTGAAGGGTATGAATCTCTTCACAATAACCTGATAAGAAAGGTGTTATCTCTATTTTAGAAATGAGGACATGGAGACTCCAAGTAAATTGTCCCAAGTTGCACAGTTAGAAATTACTGGACTTAGTTTTTTCATATTCCAAAGTCTATAATAACAACAACAGCAAAAAAAAAAATTAGCTTGTTTGGACAGTGGTAGAGCAATTGGTTTTCTATCATAAATGAGCATCCAGGGAACTCCTTGAACTCTGAAATAAACAGAAGAGTATTACTGCTCTCACCACCAAGGACTAGAAGAATGGCTTAACTCCACGGACAGCATCACTTTCTCTACCATACTCTCTCCACAACTGCTACCAACACAGACAGCCACCACACTCCTCTCTGCCTACCCAGTCCATGCAGTTAATTCCTCCTCAGTCTGTGGTCATTTCCTTAATGATATCTTCCCGTACATCCCAGTACCCTATACTTCCTCTTCACCTTATCATGATTGTAATTCAGCTATTAATTATACACTGTATCTCCCCAACTACAGTGTCACTTCTTTGGTTTGTCTTATCCACTGTTGTGTCCTTAAATTCTAGGGTGCCCGCTGACTCAGGGGAAGTTGAAGTAAATTGTAACTATGTGAGGTGATGGATGTGTTAACTAAACATTTTGCAGTATATACACATATCACATTATTACATTAGACACCTTAAACTTACACCATGTTATATGTCAATTATATCTCTATAAAGCCGGAAAGAAATGAGAAATTGTAAATTTGTTGGATGAATGGAGGAATTCATTTGAATTATACCATCTGCTTAGTTTTATTTATAGCCACTTTCGATTTACTATAATGTGTAGTGAAAGGTGCACATAATCTTAAAAACAAACAGTTATCCAAGCATTTTTATATTTTTATCAACTTAATTGAAGAAATATATCTCTCTCACATCTCACTGCTTCTCTCCCTTTTTCTGTTTCTGTCTCTCCATCTCTCTGCCTACTATTACTCCTTATAGTTCAGTTGTCTTATTGGAAACCTGAATGTTAGCAGGCAAAGGGAAAGAGAGAACGCCAATTTAATTCCAAAAGCAGATTAATCCACTCTGTAAATAGTTGAGCCATAAATATGTATTATATGTTTAAAATTCAGAGCTTGCCAAAAATGTGCTCTCTGGTCTAAGCAGTCACAATAAAGATATATATTTGTGCAATTGTGTGTATAATACAGGAAAATGTCTCTCTGCTCTTTACCACTGGCCCCCTTTCAAGTCTCCCACTCGAGGCAGGAGGCGAGTAAAGACGGATAGAAGCAATAGGATCTGATGTCATGTCATTGCTGCATATAAAGTCTGTCTGAGTATAAAGTATGGGTTTTATTGTCCACGCTCAACCTTAGTTTTGAGGTTTGTCCTGTATATTTGAATATGCCATGTATGGGTGAGAACGACTTCTTTCCTAGACTGGCTCACCATCTCTTAATACGAACCTTAAATCAAGCCTTGTGGTACAGGTTGGTTATTTGCAGTATATTACAGACCTGCATTGATTAATTTCGTATCTGGGGCTCAGAGTCGACCAGTTCAATCTTATGAACACGGTATAACATGACTACTGCAGCCAGTCTTAAAACATGCAATCTTCTTTTCAATTCTAATTTTAATATTTTGTAATAGGCTATATGCATCTCATTTGTATTTATAAATGAGATCCCTGTGAGTTGGAAATAAAACTGCAAGCACAGGTTAATCACATATGCAGGACTCCAGTACCGGGCATAAATATATACCCACCTATGTCTGTCAGCCAAAAGAAATTAAGGAAATGGGGTATGAGGGGATCAGAGGTTCAGGTTACTCCCCTCTCCCATTATTTGAACAAATATTAAATATGCTTAGAATAATTTCCATTAAATGGCTTCTAAAATTTCAATCACATAGACAAGTTTTAACATTAGTAAATAAATTATTTTTAATCCAGGAACACATTTTTATTTTTTAAAAAAGAAAAACTGCGAATTGTTTCTACTTAACAGGAAAATATATACTCCGTCTTTGGGCTCCTAGGTCACAAAAGGTGGTTATCCTGTCACCAGGGCTGATTTCTGGGAAGTGTGACATGCATTTAGTTGTCAGCTCCTATCAGCAGCATTCGAATCAACATTACATCAGCAGCAAGACACACCATTTTATGCTCTTTTTGAAGATAATTAGAGTTCCCTTTTGTTGCAAATAAGATGTAAAACAGCTATAACTGCTGGAGAACGTGATTAAAGTAACCTCTATAGAACCCCATTATT
The DNA here is from genome assembly GCA_039655065.1 of Glossophaga mutica. Lineage (NCBI taxonomy): Eukaryota > Metazoa > Chordata > Mammalia > Chiroptera > Phyllostomidae > Glossophaga > Glossophaga mutica. The sequence continues at coordinate 67,773,431 of CM077303.1, read as the reverse complement.
CTAGACAGATTCCTTCAGATGCATAATTTTCCCATTTTAAGAAAACATAATGCATGCATATAAAATTCAAATTGTCGAGACACCTCTAACAAAAATTAGTACTCTATTAAGGCATTCTTAGTAGCTGGTTAACATGTAAAACTCTCTAAGAGTATTTTAACATAATCATGAAATAATAGTATGTGTCACAAAAGGTAAACATTTTACAGTGAGAGGATTCTTTAGACAAGATCCATGTATTTAACTTTTTTCTTACTAAACTTTTGACAGATAATGTGTGAGAAGTTGTATCCCAAACATCCCAAACTCATCAAAAGATGCATGCAGACTTTCATCATCATATGTTTCAATTCTAAGGCAGGTCGTCATGCATACACATAGATACACATGCACATGCATACACACAAACTTCTTGCATGCACACACATAGACACTTGTTTAGGCACGTAAGTGTTGTTTATTTGAAACACTAACGCCTCATCTATCATTTGTGCCAGGTATCCTATAAAAGCCAAATATAACTAATTCAAATAAAATAACAGGCGTGTACTAATAATGTATGTACTGCAGATTTCTTCTTAATAATTGCTTTTAAAAATATATAATTTTCCAAACCCTGTAGTGAAACACAGCTTTAACATAGACTTTTAAAATGACTCATCTCTTGCTGCAGGTCTTATCCCTTGCAAATACAACCTAGGATGGACACAGCCACATAAGACACCCAGTGTCCTATGAAATAACTCAGTGCCTACTTGTCCATGGGGTGTCCATTAATTTAAGAAAATATAAATGCTGTTTGATAAACACACATAAAGTCGTGATTAGTAAATTCTGCCAAGATTGTCCATATACTGACCATAACTTTTGCAGAATGGTTATAATTATAAAATCAAATTCTTGGTTGGCTCTGCTGGGAATCTCAACATCTAACAAAATGTTATTAAAGAAGCTTACAAATGAATAATCATTCTCAACAACTCACAGCAGCCTTCACAGCATGCAAGTGGGAAAAATGGAGAAAGTTTTGAGGTGGGGGACTGATTAGGATGACAACAATCTCTGTCAAGAGAATGTAGTGTGCTAGGCTTCTCAGGAGAAAAAATTTTCACCTGGAAAGAGACAGTGTTATGAACACGGTAGAACTGTGGATTGTAGGACACTGATCTTATTAAGAACTAATGCTAATTTGCACACTGTCTCCTGCTGAACTGGAAGTAAGTTTACCACTGGGTTTGTTAATTTACCCAGGACACCATTATCTTTGGTTCGACTTAATGTATCAGAGTAGAGGTCATTAACTGCTGGGCTCATGATTATCCAGCATGAATTACCGACAGGATAACCAAAACAGATCCACACTCTGACTTCATTTCTCCGAATGCAATCTTTTTCCTCAGCTGTTATTTAATTTCTATCTCAAAACACTAATTATTATATTATATGGATGGATATGTGTCTATTGCTGTGCTTTTGTAAGGGTACCATCACCAATGTTCACAATGGAGATTGCCAATTTGACTTGGTTTTGTAGAATTTCAGAATAGTAATGCAATGACTAAATAAGGGATCCAGTTTTCTTTTGCTAAGGTTGCAAATAAAGACAGTTATTGTCATATGGGAATTTTTAATCAGAGTAAAATATATGTGAATAATATGGTAGCTTTCCATTGTCCATTAGAGTCAACATGGGCTTGGACGGGTAACTATTCAGAGTGAAGTGGTCCTGAGTCTGCGCTCTCTGCTCTTGCAGACATTTTATCGCAGCCATCTGTCAATCACAGCTCTAAAACTTATGCTCTATCCCAACTAAACACTTTGTTGGAAAAAACCCCTACAAAATCCCACTGGTACATTTATTTTAGCTTACAGTTCAATAAAATCACTATGAACATTCATAAAAAGAAATCTTAGAATTAAAAGTTAAATAGGAAAGTGTATTCTTAAAAAAATATTTGTGGTTTCTGGTTAAACAAACACATTTTCATAAAGCTGCATGTTCACGCTATTTTATATAAATGGAACAAATCAGCCAAAAATTCATTTACAATTTTTATAGTCTGTACTAGCCCATTTCTAATAGCAGGGAACATTTTTGTGTCTCTGCATGCTATCTGTGGAAAGAGGTGAATTTTCATTTATTTAATGCAAATATTCATCCAAGGTAAACTCTTCAGGCATATATGAAGCATGCTTCATGGCAGCTTTGTGCCAATAGGAAAATAACATGACATAATTGTCCAATAAATGGAGTGCTGCCACCTCTAAATTACCTGCAGCCAGTGTCATGAATAAAGAGAAGAATACAGGGAGTCTGAGGTGGGTTTTTCTGCTACTTTCTAAGCTACTTTGCTTACAAATTATTTAATGCTGATCTTATGTAGCTGGACATCCTGACAATCTCATTTTTAGAACTGAAAAATTAAGATCTTTTTTTAAAGCTTGAAAAATGAAAAGTGCATGGTTCGTTGACGTGCAAAGCTTTCAGCTGTACAACACACATTTAGCTAACAAAGTAAGAAGGTAAGAGGGGTAGAGATGCTGGTTGCAGACTTAACTGCATACAACAGTTGAGCTTTTATATCTGTTGCCTGATGAGGCATTGTCTAGACTCATACTTTAATCACATTATTTTCCAAGTAAATTCAAATATCAACCTTTAAAGCAGAAGTACGATTTTATATTTTTCATTGAAAATCACTGCTGACATAATGACCTAGAAATCGCTCAACGTATAACAATATATTTTGCTACCTGGTTTGAAAATACCCTTAATGATGGGGTTTTCGGCATAACAAGGTTTTCTCTATCACAGGAGAGGATGTTAAACAGTTTTACTGAACATACATGAGTATTAGAAAATCGCTTTTTCAAGTTGGTGGAATGGTATGTTTTGTTCTGTGCTGGGGCTTGTTCTATTTAAGAATATCGAGAGTGGGGACTAGTGACCCCAAGTCTACATCGGCTTTTTATGTATTCCTCTTCCAAGCCCAGCTTTTGATATTTTCTAACAAATTCAATTTGAAGTGTCAGCAGATAGGAATCCACTCTAACTTCAGGCAATATCATATTTAGAATAATATGGAAGTGCAGTGGCCCAGCCCACAGTGAAACCAACTTCTAAAATGAACTGATGGATACTTTTATTACCAAGGAAAACAAAGTTTGAAATTATTTATTTTAAAGGCTCTTTTATGCTAACTAGAAGAACCACATTTTAAGGCTTTAACCATGCTTTTAAATTAGAAGCATGTTGCTTCTAGTTTATATGTTGCTTCTAATTAATAGATTATCTGTAATCTATTAATGAAATGTTATTGGAATAATTTTACTAATTGTCCCTTACCATAATATTCTAAAATCCAAGCATACATTATTGAATATCAAATCTCAATTGAGTATTTTAATAAAACATTTACACAATGGAATACTACTTGGCCATAAAGAAGAATTTTTTACCCTTTGTGACAGCATAGATGGACCTGGAGAACATTATGCTAAGTGAAATAAGCCATCCAGAGAAAGACAAATACCATGTGATTTCACTCATATGTGGAATCTAAAGGACAAACTTGAACTAACAAGCAAAATAGAGACAGACTCATAGATGGAGAGCAGGATGGCAGCTAAGGCAGGGGTTGGGATAGGGGGTGGAGGGATGGAGCAAAAAGGAAACAGGAATCATGGACGTGGACAACAGTGTGGTGATTGTGGGGGTGGGTATAAGGAGGATAAATGATAATGGAAAAATACAATTAAAAATTTTTAAAATAGAATATTACGTTATATATGTGTTAAGAAGATCATAATTGATCTGAATTAAATCTTGATGGGATAAAACTTTAGAAACAAAACTAATTTCTCATTCTGTCTCCCCACCCTGCCGCGTAAAACTAGTAAGAGTGCCTTAGTTCAAATGTTCACAGACTGATCATTTCTCAACTGGACAATATCCTACTAACTGGCCTTTGGTGTTTTTTAAACTCTAAACTGATGACGAAGTAATTATGTAAAACATAAATTTGGTCTTGTAACTCTGGCTTAAACCCTTCAGCAACTCTTCATGGTTTCAGAATAAAGTCAAAACTTCAGATTCAGCACATAGACCCGTCACCACATGGCCACTACCAACTTGACGCTTTGGAGAAACCTCATGGGTTATTACGCCCAGTGGTCACCTGAAATGGCTCTGTTTTATATTTTTGACTTTCACAAATAGTGCTTTCATTTGGTCCAATTTTACTTGTCCTCGAAACTCCGCTGATACTAGGACCATCTGTTGAAGTATCTTTCCCTACAACATATAAGGCCCTAAGGGCCAGTGACTTTGAATTCTATATCTAGGATAGGTCCTAGGGCCTATGCCACATGGTCAATATTTGTTTATTCAATGCATAAATGAATAGATGTGTGAAAGAAACCTGCCGGTTGAACTGCAGTCACACAAACAAAAAATACAGTCTCTATGACTGTCGATTTGAACTAAATTAAGAATTAATGACAGTTGTGCATTAATCCCAGGGAAGAACATAGGTTGCTAAACTATTTTTTCTCTCGGTCCTTAACAGTTGTTTTGCCCTCCCATATTTTCATTGTAATTTTTTTACAACTTGCTTTGTTGAGCCTTCAAAGTATTCAAGTTAGAAACAACAGCTCTCTTATTCTTTGCTCATCAGTTCACATAATATTTAATTAAATTATATAATTACAAGAACAAGCACCATTGACATAATCAGATTTGGAAGCAAACACAACCGGCTCTTGGCAAACATGCGACTCGGCCAGGGGGAGAAGAGGTGTGTCAACAGACTTGCCACAGGAGTTTGGAAGCAGATGCTATCACTCGGTGAATTTTGTGAAGCATGTGGAGAGAATCTGTTAGTCTGGAGGTGATTAGTCCAGAGGTGTGGAATTAGAATAAAACAGCTGAATTTTTTGCTACTCAGTTTAGTAGCCTTCGTGATTTTGAAGTCAGCATCCTGAACATGAATTCTCAACACACAGAAGCAAAGTTCTAAGTGTGACAGGTATAGGAGACTGAGCTGAATTCATTTTGACTCCAGAATATAATCTGGACATTTCTCGTTTTTAATATCTGATATGTACTAATTCTTTCCTTCAAATAGCAGAATACAGAAAACAATAGGAAACTCAGTTTCTGGTAGAGTTTTTCTTTTATTTTCTCCTTAGCTCTTTCAATTTGAATAGACTATTACGATGAAGATAAACAGTCAGGAACGTCTCTGACTCGGGCATTATGGCAAACCAAAGGACTCATGAAATGATGTTGTTTTCATTTGAGAGATGCTTTTAAAAATGTTTATGTTAATCTGAATTACTTTTAACCAAGATGACCTAATTACATAGCTGAAAACAACATGATGCAGAAGTCAGTGTGCCAATTATAATTATAAAACACTGAGAGCACCTTTTAGGGAGAAAACATACCTTTTTCTGCTCGTAATGTCATTTCGAATTCTTGAAAAACTAAACCTCACCGAAAAACAAGGACAGGGGCTGGGGGAGGGTGGGAGGGACTGAATGTTCTTTCTGGCAGAGGAAATAGTTACAGGGAATGGATGTGTGGCAGCCAGATGCTTCTACTAGTTCCAACAATACCTTAGCTAAGCAGTTCCCTAAGTAATCTGTACAGACTGATTTTCAAAAATTGGAGGACTCCTTCTGAAATAATAAGCCTATCTCTTAACACTGTCATTCAGTCTCCAAATGGTGGTCTTAGACATTTTCCCTCTTTTATTGTCCACAAGTAACAGCTCTCCTGAACCTACCTACTTTGGAGTGTCATGAAGAGTGAATGAATTTTTTTCTATAAATCACACAAATGTGCACATTATGGCATAAAATATATATATAATGTATCATAATACATCTCATATGCTATAATATATTTTATATCAGAAATTATAATTACCATAAAGTTCAACAACATACCAGGTGCCATCAATAATCCAAATTAATTGGAGTCCCTACTCCACTAATACCATCAAACAAGATTTTATTTCTGCTCTCTGCTTTGGAATCTGTCCCACATGGCCTAATATCCTCTTGTTCCATGATTCCACCAGACTACTAAATTGGGACTTACTTGCTGCTTGAAATAAATGCTTACAAATTTTCTTTTTGCCTTTGTCACTCTCTGATGAAGATTACTGTCCTCCTTATGAAGAAAGTCTTGGGTTTAAAGATTAAACTCTACAACTACATTTGCAGAGCTTGCAAAAACTGGCTCTTAGTTTATTCTTGTACTGCATGCAGGAAATTGTGGCTGGGTGTTTCCAGATACTAGCTGGCATTTTGAGTACAGTTTTTTTAAACCTCAGCAAGAGAAGGTATCTGGAGGGAAAGCTGACATCACGATTATTGGTCTCAGCAAGTGCTGGTCCTACAGTGTGTTGATGGACTGTGGACACTGATGCAAGCGGAGGCTCACACTGCTTTCTCCTTTCTCTGCCTGTAGATTGCTGTTTCATCAAACTCCACTTTGGACTCCAAGGCTTATTGTTGACCCCTCACTGTTTCCTCTCTTACCCATCATGTTATTCTCAGTCTTACAGTGGGAAACACCTGGAAGACATTAGTATGATTGTAACAACAGAGAAGCAGTTCAGGAGCTGATTCCAGATGAGATCAGAAACAAGAATTTGGAGAAAAAAGGCGTGAGCAGAGGGCAAAAGAAGAGTTGGGAGGAAGGAAAGGAAGCATCTGAACAGTAACGTTCTCTACCCTCCTTTCCACCCTACTTCCCCGTTTTGGTCTGTGCTGCACTAGCCCTCCTTCCCGCCTCCTCCCGCTTCCCACCACTCTCCATCTCCAGACAGCAGGGCTCCCAGAGAAGGTGTGGAGTCACAGCTCCTCCAGCCAAATCCCCGACAGCTTCCTTCAAGGGCTGGCACTTGGCATCTGAAACAATGATGACCACAACCACTAGGATGCAGGACTAAACACTGCATGCATTCCGGGAAATCCACCTCCTCTCCAATTACCCACCACAGAAGCAGCTGCACCGGGTAGAGAACGCTGGAGAAACATGGTCCCAGCCAGGCACAGGCCTCAAAATATAGGCCAAAAAAACCACCACAGGAAGCTAAAATAGACCTCCAAAACCACAAACACTAGGATGCATTTACCACACATCACAGCACCCAGCGATGGGTCTGATAGAGTTGGGTTCCAATTGCTTTGTGGTCATTGGTGAGGTACAGCATCAACCCAACTGGGCTGTCATTTCTTACAAGCTGCCAACCACCCAAATTTGTCTGTCTCTGAGTCACTGATCTGGGAAGATTGAAAATGCTAACTTGACTTCCTTGCCTTCAAAGAAAGGATGGACCCCAGATGTGTGTGTGTAAAGAATGACCAGAAAAAAAAGGGACACTTTATAAACTTAAACTAAAATGAGCAAACAAAGCATAACACTGCAACAGTGGAAGGTTGGGAAGGTGGGAGGTGTTGTTATGAAATGTGCACCACATTGTGTAAGCGTACTGGGAATCCCCTGCACTTTGTGAGAGTTGGCACTAAAAGAGGCAGAAACCTTGTCACCGCTTGTCACAGACAAGTGTCAGATCTCCAGCCAAGCGAGGCATCCCGGGACTGCTGCACGCGTCAGGTGTCCACTACCTGTGGAGGAAGCCCCGGCAGCTTGGCAGGATGTTTGTCCAGGAGGAGGGCAACGGGGCGCGGTGTGGGGGCAGTTTTGAATCATAGGAAGGTGAACAGAAAGGAAATCGCATCACCCTTGCCACTGACACACACACGCAAACACACACTTTCTATCTTCTATTCAGGTTTTTTTATCTGATTGAGCTGTTCTCAACTTCCCCTTTTCCCTCTCCCCACCTTCTGCCACTGGTCCCTGGAGAAATCCAAATAGTACACAAACGAGGAGATATTAAACAAATGAATTGGCTCCAGACACCGTCACTAAATTGGGTATAAGTACCCACTTTTCTGACCCCATTCTACATTTATGTAAGAAGAACAGGCTTAATTGCCCCAACCCCACGGCTATGTTGACATATTTCCAAATGATTACATAACTTCCCCACATCCTTCGCTGGGAAGGAGTGTTTATCAAAAGCGTGGAAACTGACAGGATGGCATTATTAGCATGGCTCTGAGCCGATCGCATTGCCGATTTGTTGAGGATGATTTTAACACTAGTCACTTACAGACGGGATGCTTCCTGACACATTGCCCTCACGAAGGTAGACTACATAATAAAGGCATGCAAATGGAATGATGGAGGGATTACAGCATCAGTAGCTATGGTGGGGGAGTCTGGACATATTCTGAAATTATTATAGGGCTAACAATGAAAACATAATTCGGGGGTCACCTTCATTTGGGATTGTCTATTTATTTAAGATGCACATGTGAAAATGATGCACCAGGAGAGTGAATTCCAATGACATTACCTCTAGAGGCAGGAAAAATAATATCAATGTAAATAAACAGTTGTGGGGGGGGGCGGTTTCTGTGATTGCCAGTCATGACAGAGTTCAAAGCCTTAGCTCATATCCTTCATAAACGTAGAGGGACAAGGTTAGTGTCCACCAGCAATGTAGCCTTTATCCTCGCCCAGCAATCCAGTAATCTTGGATCACTAAATAAACACAGATAATCAAAAATGGCCCTCAAAAAGAAACTCATGAAATACCTAATTTGTATAAGTGCAACAGGACCACAAAGAATGTGTCTTATTTGACAGGTGAAGTATCAGTTTTTCTTTCACTGCTTTCTTAAGTGAAAGACTGATGTGGCCAGTGCAAAGAGCTTCTTTCTGGCCCCCAATAATGCTTTGGCTGGAGGGTGGAGGGTGTGAGGCTGCGCCTCGGGGTAGGGACGCATTTGAGGCAATACTGTTTTCCTGACCAGACCATGGGATGTATCACATCAGGGGTGGTGGCAGTTTGGCTAAGGGAGTGGTGCCTGAAGCAACCAAGACAAGATAAGAGCTCCCTGTCACTCACTCTCAATTATAGGGGCTACAAATAGATTTGTGTGAATCTGCTATAATTATCTGGAGACAAGACTGTAGATTCCACAACAATGTCAGCATTTGGGCTTGGGCTTTCCACCACAGAGTCCAAGCCAACTCCCCCACTGGTCTGCAACTGCTCCCATTTTCCATGTTTACCTCTTTTCTCTGTCATCTCCAGCTTCGGTTTGCTTTGCTAAAAGGTCTGGGTTTATTGCTGTTTCTTCCTCACCTCCTCCTCCCATTCCTTCTGTTTCATTTTACCTCCTTAGGAGGAAGAGAACCATAGAGAAAGATTTCCAGCTCTTTGATTTAAGGATACGCTCTTGAATGCAGAGGTCTGGTTGCTCCGTAATCTACAGCCACTGGAGCCTGGAGCAGTGGCCGGCTGCCCCTGCTCCAGACTCCTGAAGAACGGGCAGGTCTGCATGCAATTGTTCTGGTGTCACTGTGGTCATTTTTCACCGTATATTGTTAACTGCTGCTTCTTCTATTTCAGGTCTGCATTAAGAATTTTTTTCCCTAAAGGACGCAAAGCTCCTTTTTAAAAAAATGTTTTAAAGACTTTTTAAAATGATTATCAAATTTAAAAACTACACCAGTATCAAAGAACATGATTAGGCAGTTGTAAAGAAAAGTATGAATATCTTGTAAACATGGGAAAAATGCTTTAGTGTCCACCCTAAGTTAAAGTTGTGTACACAGAGCTGGTGTAAGTTTGGGGAAACTGACACACCTATAGAATGTTAATGGCAGCATAAATTAGCCTTTGCTAAATAAATAAATACATTTATTAGAGGCCAATGGCAATACATACCAGCATTTTTAGTGCATATCCTTTTTTTAATTAATAAGAATTTTTTAGAATAGTTTTAAGTTCACAGTAAAATTGAGCAGGGGGTACAGAGTGTTCCCATATACCCCTGCCCCCACCTGTGCACAGCTCCCCCACGACCAACATCCTGCACTGCACTGGTGCATCTGTTACAATCTATTAGCCTACGCTGACACAACATTGCCATCCGAACGCCATACTTTATATTAGGGTTCACTGTTGGTGTTGCACATTCTATGGGTTTTGACAAATGTATAATAACATGTTTTCACCATTATAACAACATCCAGAATAGTTTCACTGCCCTAAAAATCCGCTGTGCTCTGCCTATTCATCCTTTCCCCTGACCCCTGGCAACCACGATCATTTTACTATCTCAATAGTTTAGCCTTTTCCAGAATGTCATATAGTTGGAACCATATAATACATAGCCTTTTCATATTGGTTTCTTTCACTTGCATATTCTTTTAGTAATATGCATTGAAGTTTCCTCCATGTCTTTTCATGGTTGCTAGATCATTTCCTTTTAGTGCTAAATAATATCCCATTGTCTGAATATTCCACAGTTTATTTATTCATCCACCTACTGAAGGACATTTTGGTTACTTTCAAATTTTGGCAATCATGACTAAAGTTGCTATAGATACTCACCTGCAGGCTTTTGTGTGGACATGTTTTTAATTCATTTGCGTAAATACCATGGAACGTGACTGCTGGATTGTATGGTAAGAGTGTTCTGTTTTGTAAGAAGCTGCCAAACTGTCTTCCAAAGTGGTGGTACCATCTTGCATTCCCATCAGCGACGAGTAAGAGCTCCTGTTGCTCCACATCCTCGCCAGTGTTCAGTGTTGGCCATGTTTTGGATTTGAACTGTTCTAATATGTGTGTAGGGGCATCTCACTGTTGTTTTAATTTATAATTCCCTAGCGACATATGATGTTGAAGCAAAGCACTTTTTATATACACCCACCAGTGAAGTGATACCTTTGAATTAAAAGTTAACTGTGGAAGTATGATGATATGGGAAAAAAAGGACACACGTGAAATAAGTCATCCTCCCATCAGGAATAGAGACATTGTTAAAACACCCCAAAGAATATGACACAGACATACCATGATGAGCTTTTGTTCAATACTGCCCAGGCCCCTGTTCTGCAAACATTTTTCGTCATCACATGCAATTAAAAGTATTTTACTTTTAGGGTGAAAACACACACCTGAAAGAAAGTCTTCAGAAATTAATATTTACTGTTTTTACATAGGCTGTACTTATTTCAATTTTAAGCCAAATTAATATGCTCTTTATTATATTTTGTTTTTCAGAAATAGTGGTTTTTGCCATTAACATTGATTTTATGACCCATTAATGAGTTGCTACCCAAATTTGAAAATAATAAAATCAAAATAACCATAGTCTTAAATCTGTGTGTGTGTGTGTGTGTGTGTGTAAAACATAACCTGAATTCTCAGAATGTCAGAAAATGTTACCAATTTACTTCCTCAAAGTCAGTCTTGGTGGGCAGAGACAGGAACAAGCACAGAGTGTTACAAGGAAAGAGAAACACTCCAGAGGCCCTCAATTGCAAAGACAGGGGAAGTGGGGATACCATTTCATCTGGGTCTAGCTCTGATTTAGGAGTAATATTTTTTTAATGAAGCTTAGCATTGTCATCTGGAAAAACAAAATAACAACAAACCTGATAGTAAAGAATAGAAAGGCAATTATTTGACTATCATGTATAGAAAAGCCAGTTTCCATTTTTGTGTCTATCTGAAGCCAAAGGTCCTAGTTTCCTAGAACTTAAAGATGAAATTGATTCAAGCAAGATCTCTTGTTTCCATTTCAAATAATATCTGTGTCTGCTTTGGTTCTACTGTGAACAAGAGACAGCATTCAGCTTCTGGTGATGACATCACCTCCAACTTGGATTAAGTCTTTTAACCTTCCTCTTCTGTAAATTATGTCAAGTGCCAATTCATCTAAAATAGCAGTTGGGAAGTTGGAAGGTTAAGAAAAATACAAATGTAAAATGCTTTGAAAAAGTTAACACAGTGTTATAAATACACAATTTTTATAAGTCAATGAAAATACCTATTCTGGAAGTAAAACTGTATTCAACCTTCATGGTTTGTTACCCAGCAAGCAATAAATTGGGTATGTAAAAACTTAACCACTTGAAATATTTTATATGCAAGATCAAAACCTCCAGATTTTCTGCCCACCACCTGTACCCTACAACACCCACAGAAGACATGACTTAGAAAGGAGAGGAAATATTATCATTTTAAGTTAATTTACCATCATAAAGGTGTTAAACGCTGTTCAGAATAATATATTCAGAATAACATATGGAAATAATAAAATCCTCTGTAGCTTATTCCTCCTCAGGCACAAGTTCGATTTCTTTTTCCCTCAGAGTCTGTGTGTCCAATTGTTTATCAGGTATTTGCAATGCATGATGTGCAGACAACTTTTTTCAGACTTCAAAATTATAAAACATTGACATGAAAACACTTTTTAAAAAAATTGGTGTTATTCCCTTTCTGGAGTCAGGGATGTGACGCTGCTTTGTCGGGCAGCTGGAGACACGCTAACACAGCTCCCCAAAGGGAAATGTAATCACAGGACAGAGGGAGTAGATTTTGGGGCAAGAAAAACCTCTCAATAAAATAAACTTCTGGGACCCGAGGGGACAGGTAATCAGATCCCTTGAGTAGCTGTATAGGTGGCAACGTGCCTTCATTTCCATCACGGAAGCAGGGAAACTTCCTCCAAGTCCACTTGACTCTATTTTTCACTTTAGGAAAAACTTAAATCAAAGTTATTAACCAATAAACAAACAAAACATAAAATAAGAAAAGTCTCTGAATTTGGTCCAGCAGTAAGATACTGGAAATCAGTCTTAACATTATTTACAAAGGAGAGATTGCTGGCAGGAATATATATGTTATATTTGTACACCATAGCCAAGTCCTATAGAAGTCATTCATTTCTCTTTTCCACCTTTCTCCAGATACAAATCTACTAAGCCAGTGTGTGGCCTGAAAAATCACACCTGGAAAATAACCGTTAATGAATACAAGTTTCTCCTGAAGCAAAAATATGGATTCCTCTCCTTTTCCAAACATCCTGTTTCCCCCTCCCCAGTTTCCCAACAAGGTGTCAAAAAGGAAACTAGATTTATCTCCAAGACATTTTAACAAACTCCAACAAAAGGCAGCACCTTACCAAGACACTTAGAGCCATCCTGAAATACAGAAATTTAGTTTAAATGTAAAAATATGTCTTTACGTGTTTCAGCACAAATTAAAAATATTTTTACATAGAAAGCCTTACTTAAGTAGCCACATGAATAATAAACACAAATACCCTTCCTTCCCTGTGAATAAAATACCAGCTCCAGGTAGATGATCTCTTCTCAATACTTCTAAAGACTTACTTGTAAAAGTAATGAGTTACATTATAGGGGATATGTCAAATCATACATTGATAACACAATTTTGGATGCATTACCTTTGTATTTGTGCCCACAGATATGTGCTCATGTTCACCTGGTTTTATTTTCTTGGCTTAGTGTGTGTGTGTTTATGATATTTTTGTTTTGAGTATAACTACTACAAGAATCATCAAGAAATCTTTATTGTAGTTATATATTCTGTAGAAGAGTGGAGAGAACATGGGGCTGGAGGAATAGCACATAAAATCTCAGTCTTTAATTATTGCTTTGCAACTCACTTCTTAGCCACCACAGGTTTGGGTGTTCTCTCAAGTTTAGGTTGTTTGCTACCTGTCTCTACCAGCTGCTACAATGGCGGCTTCCAATCATGAACTTGTTTGTTGACAGATAAGTCCTTGCTGTTATTAGACACTGTATCTTCTTTATTCTGCAAAAAACTGGAAGCACATTAGGAGTGCACAGCTCCTGCCAAACCACTACCTCTTTGAATAAAATACTTGTCCTCAGCTTAAAGTAGCAAAGACTAATTCAGTTTGAATGTATTTATATAAAAATTTTCATATAATGGACTGTTTCCCGCTGCAAGTTCATCGAACTTTACAAAATGTAGCTACTTCTAATTGGTAAATTTTTAAAACAGTCTCACAACTAATTAAACAAAAACAGTCAACTTAACAGGCAAGTTAGGAAAAACTAACTGATGATTATATTTATAGACTCATATAAATGTACACATACTTGTTAATATTTGATTGTAATTTTTGATGCATAGTATCAAATGACGAACACAGCTACAGTCTGAGATGTGATTTCACCCACTCTGCACTCCTCTTTCTCCTGTTTAATTTTTAAAGACTGAATCAAGGGTCAGCTGAGGTGTTTCCTCAACACTAACTGACCCCTGAAGGGGTAAGGCCACCAGGCAGAATTCTCAAAGCCCCAGTGCCTGGTGGAGCTCATTCTGCAGAGGACTATAGCACAGCAAACAGTGATTGGATTTCCCTCCTGCTTGAGAACTGATTCCCTGCTTCTGAAAAAAGAAAAGGAAACAATTGCACCCCCTACTTCCTAGTCTCCTGTTAGGTCTTTGAGTTGATCGTCAGAGGAATAATTTTTGGTGGAGATCCTGTTTTATTGTTGGAATAGACGTTTGATAACACCCTTATATTTCTGAGTTAGGATTTTTCCTTCTCTTTGTTAAGTCTCCAGTACTTCCCCTCAATGCTACAGAAAATGATAATAGAATATTAGATATGAAGGGCCCGTGGAGGTCAACTAAAGAGTTGAACTTCTTCATGTTGCAAATGAGAAAACTGAGCATGAGAGAAGGAGGCGATAAACTGATGCTTACACAGCCAAGTCCTGGAACAATAAGAATGAGAGCTAGGTCTCCTGACTCAAGGTCCGGAGAGGTTTTTCCTGAACCTGCTTCTGGGGTGCCCTGTTTCAATCAACCCTATGATTGCTTTGATGCTCTGGGCTTGGGTTTTTTTTTTTAATGATTTTTAGGGCAAATCCATTTTTATGTACTTTATATTTCGAATAGGAGTATACACATGAACAGGTATTTAAGAAATGTTTGATGAACCAAAGAAGTGTCTAGTATAGTCTTTCAAAGATTTTCAAATAATTTTTTCATAGGATGAAAAAATAGCAACAAATTCAAGGGAAGGAGAGTAGAAAACCGGTTCTTTGTAAAATAACCTTCTCTCCAAGCCTTGGTGTTGTGAACTTATGTTTGGCCTTTCTAGCTTCTTGCTTATCCTCTGAGCTTCGTAGTCTTTCCACCTAACTCCGGGGTCTAACATTTCAATGCCTTATTTGCAGAGGTAGAGAAGTTAAGAATAAACAGCATTCTCGAGACTGCACAGCAAGTCGCTGTAACCCTGGCAAGTGTGACAAGACCAGGCAGCTCCCGCTCATTACAGCACACAAGCGCTGCAGTTTATAAACATCTGTAGGAACATGGGGTGTTGTTTTCCTTCTATTTGTGAATGTTCGATGCAACCGCAAAGCACCTCTAATCCTGCTGCTATTGTGTGAAACTGTGCAGAAAGATTGCTTGGTACATGTGGAATATAAGACAGATTTTTTTAATACAGCATGGCAGTCAGGAACATTCATTTTGTTTCGCCCGTGTGGCATCTCAGGGATGTTCCGATCAGTGTAAATGAAGATTATTTAAATGCAAATTGTAATGCAGTATATTCTCTTGAATTGGAAGCAAATGTGCATCCTATAAAACCATAGGGTAGAATACTCTGGAAGGTTCCTTTTAAGGATTTTATTTACAATATACAAACCAGGAAAAAAAATGATGTAAATAATCAGCATTTAAGTGCAATTATTTTATTAATATGTATAAGGTATTTTTCTAGGCAAATATTTCTGTAAAAGTCAAGCAGTATTTGAGAATTCAGTACATCTTAAAAGTTGCATATAATTAGGATATTTTATTTTCTGTACTTTTTGTTTAAATGCCACATTTTTTCTTTTTCCTTTTAAGAAATCCCAGTTATTACCAAGTAAAAGATACAAGGGCACTTAATAACAAACATTTAAACTTCAAAGCCAAAAAGTAGACCAAAAATAGAAAATAAATTGGGTTTCAACGAATCATTTCACCCACCGATACACGCTGTGCCAGGAATGTGTCAGGCCCTGGTTTGATAAAGGAAAACTATGAAGTCATCAATGTGACTGACACTCAAGGGTGAGAAACACTTCATTTTTTTTATATATATAATTGAGAAGTTTTTGATTGTCAAAAGAACACACTTCGTGTGTTTCTAAAAATAACATGCAATAGCCTAATGTCACATCCAAGAAGCTTATTTCACTTTTATACGCTGTATGTGTTATTAATGATATTATTAATATTAAAAATGCAATAAAACACTAATCAAGGCCCCATTCCTAACAAGTCATAATTAAATAAATGCCACATTCCCGATTGTGCTAGGGTCAATTGAATCTAATTTCTTTTCTGTTTCCATACATAGGCTTCATCTGCATATGCTATCCACGAGTAATTAATTGCCACCAACGCCTCCCTCTGAAAGGGGATGTCTGAGACGGACAACACAAGACGTGTCCCGGAGACCAAACACAGCCCAGTACTGTTCGGGATGTTCATGGTTCTTTAATAACTCAGAGTAAACTTTTTCTCTCCACAAACCGCCCTCCATTCTGTCTCTTTGGTGCATAGCACTATTCAGGGTGCTTGCCTTCATAAGCAAATTAGGACTGCACAGAAAGCCACAGGCAAGATGGGAAGGGTGGCCTACTTCGGTAGGTATCAGTTCCAGGACCTCACCTTGGAAAGTCCGTGCCAGGGAAAAGTCAAGATCCATGCGATTTCACTCACATGTGGGATATAAAACTGAAAACAACAAATGAACAAACAAAAAACAAAGAAACGCTCATAGACACAGACACCAGTATGGTGGTTACCAGAGGGAAAAGAGGGCGGGAGGGAGGAGATAGAAGGTAAAGGGGGTCGAACCTACGGTGAAAGAAGGAGATTTGACTTTGGATGGTGAGCACACAATGGAATATACAGATGATATATTGTAGAGTTGTATACTTTAAACCTATATAATTTTATTAATCAACGTTACCCCAATAAATGCTTTTAAAAATGCAATTTAAAAAGTCTGTGCCAAAACATAAAATTCCAAATGGGTCAAGTTTAAATGCATATTTTTAAACTTTATTAGAAAATAACCTACCGCTCAGAAAATATATTTGGGGAAGAATTACATTTGTTTTTGTACTGGGAATTAAGCTTCAAAGAAGCCTCAGATTGGCCAGATAATTATTAAATATGGTCTCAATGGAAACATCAGAAACTGTTTTTAGGGATAAAACTTGGCCATGCATATACCCATAGGTTCTTAAATGGGGAGGGAACCACAAGAGTTAAACAGCCAACTTCCTTCTCTTAAGGACGGGCTGCTTCTTATTCTTAACAAAGGAAGATCAAACCTATTTTTAAAGTCTCAGCCACAGAATATACTTCTCGTGCTAATCTGACACTTAATGATCGCTTGATAAAAACTATGCATTTATCCTCACATCGTCCTGCTGGACCAGTTTACTGGGGGAGAGGGCAAACAGCTTGTTCCCATCTCCAGACAAGCACCTTTTTAGAGGTAAAGATGATTATTCAGCTTCATCATTCTCTTCTGCAAGCTACACATCTGAATCCCTTAACCTTTTTCCTTCAAATTCTCCACACCACTCTGCACCCTACACACAAGCTGGACTGAAAACAACTCAGAAGCTGAGCAGTCCTGAACACAAAGATTGTGTTATGTTCCCTATGCCAGACTATTGTCATTACTGCAGAATCTTCCTTGAGTTTGAGACACTTGTTCTGTTTTGTTATCAACTGGCTTGTTACCCACAATGAAAGCTTTTGCCACATCTGCAAAAATGAAGGCATCCTGAATCTCATATGTGTAAGCTGAGCTTTCTTACCCAAGGAGACCTCCCCTTTATTCATTCCCTTCTGTTTACTTCTACCCATGCCTCACAAGTTGCAAAAGTCACCCTTCCTTCAGAGGCTAGCTTTCAGGATCATCCTCAAGCTTGGGATCTGTTTCTCTCTATCACATCATTTTGGGTATTTATAAAAATATTAGACACTGATGGTCCACAAGTGGCCCCCCAAAAAACTCCCCTAGCTTGAAGCTGATTCACTGGTAACCACTCTTCACATAGACTCTGCGTTTAACCTCTTCGTGCTGCTATTTTCTAGTTCATCTGAATTTTTACATCACACGCACCTATACCCTCGGTGAAATGCTATGAGGATGTATTCATTACAAAATGCCCGTGTATATTTCTCTGTGGGAATATATAGTAAATTAAGATGTCCTTCTGACATCAGTAAAGCCATGGCCTGGAATGCTGTAGCATTTAACCACAGGTTTGATCCAAGTTCCTTTGTAAATCACCTTGGGCATGGGCTTTCTGAAATATGTACGTGAATTATTGCCTTATTTTCATACTGTGGGTATTGTTTATTATGGAAGGGCCATTAACCCTGTAAGATGCAGATAATCTTCCACTTGCTTGTCTACAGCAGAAGATCATTTACTGTCACACTGATTAAATATATTATGACAGCAAAGCTAGTAATGTGCAAGGTATGGGCACGGGAAGAACATGCTTCATGTGCTTTCTCTGCTGGCTCTCTGCAGAACAGTTTCTGTATCTAATTTGATACTTTTCAAATAAAGAACATCACATTACCAGGAGCCATTTTACCCTTATATGCTCACATACATTGGTCTCCAGAGGAAACCCAGATAAAGGATTTATATAAAAATTGTACTTACAAAGTAACACTCCTGATTAAGTTTATTATTAGTGTGTGTACTCTTGATGCCTCAGACACTGAACTCAAGGTTTCTTCTTTAGTACAAGCAATAAAACAAACCCCGGGCTGACCTTCCCCAAGACAAGTGCTAAAATAATGGTATTCCCTAACTTACTTTTAAACCTAAGCTTACAATGAGAGCTTGAACGTGATCCACAAGGATCAGGAAGGACGCATCTCACATACACATGTACATAAAGATACATAATAAATTACATTTCCTACACCCTGTCTCTGTACACAGACATAAGCTGCTATAATTTAGTTATTTACTATGTACTACTCATGGTGTAAAATGTCATTTTCTAAGAATACATCCGAGGCTTAAGTCAGCATTTTTATGATATCATCTGCACTGGGAAAACATTAAAGGCTCAATATTTAATAAACATAATAAACATCCCCATGAAACAAATTGTTCATAAACTACCTGTTTAATTTTTCAGGGTTCCTGAACCACATATTTTCTTATTAGTTGTGAGCCTGCTGGGTTGGAGGATAGATAGGGCCTGTCAGGGATAGAATATATGTAGCGGTTTTATGAATTATTTCTGTGAGGAAAAGCCTATTACAGCTGACAAGAGGGTGATGATATTAGCCCATCATCATTCAGATGGCACCACCCTTCCCCCTTTCATCCGTCAGGCCTCTTGTATGGGGGCTGTAAGCCACACCGTCTTTGCACAGCCAACACAAAGACAAATTCTACTCTTTTTCTGAGTCCATGAAACATTTAGTATTTCATTTTGAATCATGGCAGATGACAGAAACAAATGGCCTAATGAATCTCACTTATTGTCCCTTGCAAATCTGAAGATGAGCTAAAAGTAAAATCTGTTTCTTTTCTTTCTTTTTTTCTTTATTCTTCTTCTTTTTTTTTTTTTTTTTTTTTTTGATGCATTTCTTCTCCCTGGAAAGATCCCTGCTGCATTCTAAGTAGATATTGAGATTACAGAATTATTTTTGTAAACAATTCATGGCATAGCTCTTCAACAGCCCCGCTCGCCCCCTCTTTCTATAAGCAACCTTTGAAACAATATAGGTTATCACCCATTTTGTAGCTGTATAAAATGTAAATAGAACAGGAGGCGGGATCAGAAGGAAAAATAACAAGGAAATACTTAACGTATTGGGGGGAAACTAGCAACTGCTCATCAAATGGCATTAAGAATTACATACCCTTTTGTTTTATTTAAAGGAAAAATTAAGTCTGCCGAAATCATCTGTGGCACCTATTTACAAGTTGTTTGGCCAAACTTATAAAGCTTCCGTGGTTCTGTTTTCTAGGTGTAGTTACTTGAAATATGGCACTGAGGTCTGTAAGCGAGTTGTCGAGTGAGCTACTCTGGAAAACAAGGAAGAGACCCTGCGCAGTAACTGCACTCGCCAATGGCATCGTCCCCTTCGTGTGAAAGGTACTGGGCAGAACTGTACACAAGACAGGGCTGTTCTGGTGGCCCGAGGACCACCTATGAGGAGATTTTCTTCATGCTCTTCGTCGCTCTGTTTCAAGGAAAGTCTTGTTTGCAGGCTCCTTCAGCTGCATCTGGCTGCGCTGACAGCCATGTGTTGCTAGTAGCCCACAAAGGCGTAAGCATGGAGAAATATGCATTTAGCAAAGGGACAAGAAAAAAAACGCAGATTTGGGGCTAAAAATAGGGAGAATGGTAGGAGTCAGTAGAGAATGAGAGAAAAATTCCTCTTTTGATGCTTTGCCATGCCTTGGCCTTTTTTCTTCCTTTTCTCTGTGACTGTAATGGCTTTTTCACAGCCATTAGAGTTGTCAAGTAAATTTTTCTTAGTTCAAGTATGAACAATTGATCCTGATAGATGTTAATAGCTCCCAAACTAAGGCAAAGTCTGCAGTCAACATACAGGAATAACAATTCGGTGGTTAAAAAGAAAAAAGAAAGTTTGACAGTTGACACCGTAATAGAGGCCTGAAGCAGTTCAGGTCAAATTTCCTTAATTTCTGGAGTGAAATTTCACCAGCGATGCTCCTGAGTCATGCAACACTAATTATATTGTGACTTAACTTAAGATCTATGTTTAAGTAATTTCATAATAAGTTCTTGCAAAATATGAAATTTTGCAAGCCACATTTGAAAAAATACAATTTAAATAGTTTAGTTTTCATATCATTTTTTCCAGGAAGAAGACACTGTATGAAAGTTTGGTTTTAACATTAAAAATACAGTATTTTTCTAGTTGAATTTTTGCTAGATATTAAGATTTTGATTGGAAATACCATATCAACTCATTTCTATCACTTTTATTATGCTCTTAAGTTACTAATTTCAAAAACAATATTTGCTTTTTTCAACAAGGAAACATTTAACTAATGAATACCTAATAGTCATTTATTCCATAAATATATGAACAATAAGAAATTTTTACAATCTAAATACACCAGAAATTGAAATCAAGTGAGGCGGTGAGGAAAGTCAATTGTACAAATAGGATATTTGCAAGTACAGTGGTCTAATAGTTTATTTAGTGCTGACTTTTTCTTCATTACCTAATGCCCTTTGTGGCTTCTTGTCAGTGTCTGAGGCATGTTTAAGTACCAGGTAGAATTAAAAATGTTTTAATTGAAAGAATCAGTGAATACCTTATACTTCATTCTATGTCCTGCATATTATCAGGCTAAGAGAAAAAAAAATGGTTGACTAAAGAAAATGTATACCAACTTACTTTCAAATACATAACAAACCAAGCCAAAAAAATAGAACTAAAAAGAAACAGACTCACCCCCTTATTTACGCATTCATTGGTTTATTTTTGTATGTGCCCAGACTGGGACTCAAACCCACAACTGTCCATCGGGACAATGTTCCAACCAAGTAAGCTGCCTGGCGAGGGCCCTGCATTGTTTCTTAAAAGACAACATATAAAGCGATGCCCTAGGGTGTCATGGTGAAAGAAATCTCCCAGGAGTTAAGCCAGTGTCTTATTTTCTGTTTTCCACCTTCTTACCATCAATGCAAATGTGTTTGTTTCTAACTTTGATGTACTTTCTAGTTAAGCAGCTCAGATCAATTTCCTGTGTTAGTAAGTGGCATCTCTTTCAACTTCATAGAAACACTTGTATGTTCAGAAAAATGCTGGAATACTTTTGTTAAAAATAGACGTTGCAAAATTATCAAGCAACTGAAGTTAGATTGAGGAAAATGAGAAGTGAGACACAATATTTGTGTATACTTGTGAAAGGAGCAAGCAACATTGGCCAGGTAATCTTAGGAAACATAAGAAACTGCTGTGTTTGTAGGTCAGAAACTGTTGAATATTAGCAGTTTCATATGGTTCAACCTAATTAGACATAGCACATGTAATAAGCTTAAGTTGCACATTTCTTTTTAAAAAAGAAGTACATAAAATTGCTCAATGATATCTTGCAGCCTGATGAGGGGTAGTTATTACTTCCAAAGTCAACATAAAATTTCATTAAAAGAATTAAATACCAAGAGTTTGAGAGACACCTCGAGACATTTATTTAATCTCTGGCAGCATTATTCATCTCCTCTACTCCTTAGAGGAAAGGCCCTAGTTTCTCTGCCTTGTACTTCCAACCCTGCTCCCACCTCCTTACTCTCACCCCTCTCCCATCAAAATCGATGTGGTTCCTTTATTCTTGTCTCACATTCTTGGCTCCACAGAAATTGTCAAGAGAAACTTAAAGAGAACAGTGTGGCAATACTAAACCATGATGGGGTGTCTCATTCTTTTTTTTCTAATCCCCACCAGGGGATATGTTTACTGATTTTAGAGAGAGAGGAAAAGGGAGAGAGCAAGAGAGAGAGAGAGAGAGAGAGAGAAACATGGATGATAGAAACACCGATCATTTGCCTTCCATATGTGCTCCAACTGGGTATGGAACTCGCAACCTAGGTATGTGCCCTGACCAGGAATCAAACCTGCAACATTTTGGTGTACTTGATGATGCTCCAACCAACTGAGCAACCAGGCCAGAGCTGGGGTCTCACTCTTAAATCTGCAACCAGTGCAGATACACAGAATGCCCCCTTCAGAAGTCCACTCCTCTTTGGGGTTTAATGTTTTGCAGTTACTGTTTAAATTATTAATAATTTTATATTTTGTAAGTGAAGTCAGTGGTTAATGGAGGATGCACTCAGGGCTTGTAGACTCAGCTTGTGTGTGAGCCCAGCCTCCTGCCATCATCCCAGGACCAGTCCCTCCTGCAGTTCAGCGATAACCCCACCCTTCACTCCCTGCAGGGACCATGCTGGGTTGGATGTGCACACCCCATGAGTCCTGCATCCCAGGGCAAGGCCTGAATTTGTCTGTGAGTGTACTCTGGTGGAGGAAGAACAACATTCAGTAGCAAACAAAAAAACACCATGACAGTTCGAGAGTGACCATAAGGGAAAGGAGACTTTTTCCTTTCTTATTTTTGAGACAGGGAGCCTGGCAATTTCATGTTTCACTGGATACCACAAATGATGTAGCCAGCCTTATTTAAGTGCATTTGTAACACACATGTGAGAAAATAGAACTGCCAGAGAAACTTCAAGAAGATGGTTTGAAATCTGATAGGGGAGTATTTGTATGAGAGAGAAAGAGAGAGTGAATGAGAGGAAAGAAAGTAGGAAGGAAGAAGTGGCAAGAAATCTATTTGAGGGAAAGTTGTTCAGAGGGTAGAAAGAGAGAAAGCACAGAGAGTAGAAATTAGTCTTTCTACCTATAACAAATTGATTAAAAGACAATTTCCTCTCCTTTCTATTAAGATTATGAGTCTGAAAGCAGATTATTTCAGCACAACCTAGCTGAGAATGTGTCAGAGGTAGTAGAAGAGTCTATACATTTGAAAAGGGTTGGAAACCTTGGGAAACACTGAAAAAGCAGGAAGGGACCCTAGAATCTGGAATAAGAAAATTCTGTACAGTTTTAGGTCCTTTAAAAACATTCAGAAGACTGGGCTTTTGCCAATGTTAGAAGATGCCATTCAACAAGCAAATGAGTTCTGTCCAGAAGGTATCCAACCATGTAAAATGAAAAATAGAGACACTTATTGAAAAAGATACAAGAAACATTGTACATAGGACAATGACACCTCAGTCTCCTTCAAAGTAGGCACCTTGGGACCTCACACAGTTCTCCCAGTGGCCATCAGCTGCCCTGTTGTATTTTCCTGAATCTCATCAACAGTGTGAAAGCTTTTCCCTTTCACAGGTGATTTTAATTTCGGGAAAAGCCAGAAGTCGCAGGGCTCCAAATCTGGGCTATAAGGGACTGAGTCACCTGGGTGATTTGATGTTTCACAAAAAAACTCTGCACGAGACTTTATGCATGAGCTTGATGAAGCTGCCAGTCACCAGTTGCAAATAACTGTGGCCTTCTGAATCATCTGAATAATTTCTGTGAAGGAATGTTCAAGATTAATGCAAAACTCGATGCAGATTTGTTGCTCTGCTTGTTCAGTCACTTTGAATGCAACGGCCACACAGTATGCATGCTCAGGCAACAGCGTCCACTGCCTCCACTGACTGATACAATGACCCACATTCCAGTCCACTCTCCTTGGCTGCCAGGTTACATCGATGTCACCCAAACCATTCTCATCATGTTAACAATGGTTGGACATTTTTCCTGACAGACCTCGTGCATTTGCTACAACACTTACTTATGTTGTTTTCTGCTAAATACTTTTATTTCTTCATAAGCAGGTACTAAGAATGACAGTTGGGCATTCCAAACGTACTCTTCATGGCAGATGTTTCCAAGAGTGTGGGAGAATGAAGAGTCAACTAAAGGTAATTTGGGGTTCTTCTTGGAAGATTGTTTCTGACAACAGAGTACTGTGTTTATTTGGTGTTAAGGTGATATTCAACTCCCTCTTTGAACATGTAGAGCCTAAATGTACTTGTTAATTTCCAGTATATACTGTCTTCTGATTTTAGATTTATTTTTCTCTTCCTATATTTTATCCCTTGAACTGCTAAATTCCCCTGAGGATATATAATCTCTTAAGCACTGTGATGTGCTCATAGTAGACACTCACTCAAGCTGTTAATTGATAATTAGGATTAAACTCAACACTGAAGAACTCTTTAATTATGTCCTTTTTTTAAAGATTTTATTTATTAGTTTTAGAGAGGGGGTGGGGGGAGAGAATGATCGATGTGGAAGAGAAACATCAATCAGTTGCTTCTGTGCCCCAATCAGGGACTGAAGCAGTAACCCAGGCATGTGCCCCAACCGGGAATCAAACCAGCGACCCTTCACTTTGCAAGGCAATACCCAACCACCTCAGCCATACTCCTCAGGGCTATATGGGATCTAACTTCTAATCTCTAAGTCACTGTGCCATTTTTGTGTGGCTTGTTCTGTCTACTCATGATGTCCTCCCTTTCTTTCTGTCCACTTCAAATCCTTCCAGTTGCCAAGACCAAGATCAAATGGAACCTCCTACATGACACTTCCCCATGAATTTTCATCAGCTCTGTGTCCTCCCCCAGCCGACTGATTTTCTGTTAGAGCAGTGATCACACTATGACTCATTTTGTCCTGGTGAGTTCAACGTGAAAGAGAGCCAGTCACTCAAGCCCTAAACCTGATTAAACTCACACTTTCTTTCTCTCTCTCTCCCTCTCTCTCCCTCTCTCTCCCTCTCTCTCTCTCTCTCTCTCTCTCTCCCCCCCGCCCCCCACCGCTTGCCCACTCCTTCCTTAAGTCCCTCCCTCCCCTCTTCTTAAATTAGAAACTACTTCATTTTCCAATATCGAGACTAGTTTTATTATTTACCAGAAGTCAGAACTATAATATAGATAGATAAGATTTATAACACATCCAGTTAAATTTATTCCCAGAGTGGTAATCTCTGCTCTTTAGAAAACTGACTAAAAAGAATGTACCTAAATTCCATAATTAAAACCAAATGAGCAATAAGGGACAAAAGTGTCCAGAAAACAAACAAAATTCTACTGGATTAGAATAATAGGCAGAATTATAATAATAGCTTCTAGATCCGCAACAAGCTTGCTAGATCTGAATAGTATCATCTTCTTCAATGTATTTTGGATAGTCTTTAGAAAATTTAAAAAATTTTAATAGTTAACACTTTGTCCACAAGTTCACCTTTATGTATATTTTCCCCTTTATCCAGAATGCCTGACACTGTTATTTATACTTATGACCTAGTTCATTTGTTCCCTTTATACAGGCATGGGCAAAAGTAGTTAACAGTTGTTTATATGGAAAAAAATACAATAATTAATTAAATATACAAAATAAGCTCTGCCTTTTGCATACTCACAATTGTAAATCTACTTTTGTGCACACCCTGTATTGTATTACTTTTGTTGCAATTATATACGGGATTTTTTTTTATTTCTTTTTCACAGAGTGCATTGTTAGTGTATAAAAATGCAACTGATTTTTGTATATTTATTTTGTATCCTGAAACTTTACTGAATTTGTTTATTAATTCTAACAGGTTTTCAGGGGAGTCTTCGAATTTTTTTATATTAGATCATATTATCTGCAGAGACTATTTTATTTTTTTCCCTTCCAATTTGTTGCCTTTTATTTCTTTTACTGGCTAAATGCTCTGGCTAGGACATCCAGTACTATGCTGAGTAAGAGGGGTGAGGCGCACTTGTCTTGTTCCTGATCTTACAGAACAAGCTTTTAGCCTTTCACCATCGAGTTAGATATGAGCTTGTATGTGGCCTTTATGACATGAGGTGTGTTCCTTCTCTACCAAACTAGTGAGAGTTTTTGTCATAAAAAAGATGTATTTTGTCAAGCACTTTTCTGCATCTACTGAGAAGATAATATGATATTTGTCTTTTATTCTATTAATGTGGTGATTTATTGATTTGTGTAAGTTGAACAATCCTTGCATCCTGAGGATGCATTCCACTTGATTATGGTGCATGATCCTTTCATGTACTGTCAAATTTTGTTTGCATGGGCATTCACATACAAAACTTTACTCCTTTACTTAACCCCCATATTTTATGTTTTTGATGTCATAATTTACATTTTACATAGTGAGTATCCATTAATAAGTTATTGTAGTTGTTATATTTAATATTTTTATCCTTTAACCTTTATACCACAGTTAAGTGATTTACTACATTCCACCATACTATAGAATTAGAGCATTATGATTTGAATATATACTTATCTTTACCAATGTGTTTAATACTTTTTGTTATTAGTTAGCATCCTTTTATTTATATTTTAAAAATTCTTTCAGAATTTCTTATGTCAGAAGTCTGATGGTGGTGAACTCCCTCAGCTTTTGTTTGTTTGGGAAAGTCTTTATTTCACCTTCATTTCTGAAGGACAGCTTTTCCAGGTAAAGCAATCATTTTTGTCAGTTTTAGTTTTTCTTTCAGCACTTCAAATGTATCACCCTAGTATCACTTAGACTTTGAAATTTCTGCTGAGAAATCTATTAACTTTATGGGGGTCCAATTGTATTTGAGAATTTTTTCTCTTGCTGCTTTTAAAATTCCCCTCTTTTTCTTTAAATTTAGACAGTTTTAATATAATGAATATATAATGTGGTGAGGTAGAAGATCTTTTTTGGTTGAATTGGTTTGGAAAACTATGAGTTTTATTAACATAAATGTCCAAATTTTGCCATAGATTTGGGACAGTCTCAGCCATTATTTCTTCAAGTAAGATTACCCCGCTTTCTTACTCTCTTCCCCTTCCAGGACTCCAATTATGTGTTTATTGTTTCTTTTAATGGCATTCCATAGCACCCATAATTTCTTCAGTTTTTTTTTCATTCTTTTTCCTTTGTTCCCCTCAGACTAGAGAATTCCTAGTGATCTGTTCCCCACTTCACAGATTCTTTCTTCTGCTTGATCAAGTCTGCTGTTGGTGCTCTTTGCCGCATCATTGACTGTTCTCTAGCTCCAAAATTTCTGTTTGGTTCTTTTGTATGATTTCTCTCTGTGTTAAACTTCATATTTTGTTCATGCATTGTTCCCCTGATTTTACTGAATTGTCTTTCTGCATTTTCTTGTAGCTCACTGAATTTCCTTAAAATAACAATTTTGAATTCTTTACCAGGCAAATTACAGATTTCCATTTGTTTTGGGTTAGTTCCTGGAAAATTACTGTGTTCCTTTGATGGTGTTGTTTCATTGATTAATGATGATCCTTGAAGTTCTACATTGTTATCTTTGTATTTAAAGAAGCAGCCAGCTCCTCCAGTCTTTCCTGACTAGCTTTGGGAAAGAAATACCTTCCATCAGCCCTGTGAGGAATTCTGGGGCTTCCTTAGACCTTTTATTTTAATGGATATCACTGCTCCATACTTCTTGTGCTCTCTTGGGAGAAAATTCTTAAGATTGCATTTTTTCTCTTGATCCTGCAAAACCAAGCCAGGTGCTGGTAGCCTGCTATTTCCTCTTTGTGGGTAGTATTGATGCTGAAGTCCATGTGCTTTCTCCCAGTCCTGCAGTGAGGGTTGCTTTCTGTGAGTGCGTACTCTCATCACTCTTGGAGTCATCCATTCTCTTTCCCCATGAGGGGTTGTGTGGGTGAGGTGCACAGAGTGTTAGGGGTGCCTGTGTGCCATCTGGGGTGACCTGTAGATGAGATGTTCTCTGCAGCTCATGAGTGGTCTTTCTGAGGTAGTCCATGAGGAAGTGTTTAGTAGGTTCCATGTCCCATTGAAATCCTCTGAGAGCCCTGGCTGCTGTTCTCCCAGCTGCTCTCCTTCCCCTAGACTCACAACAAATCACATTATTCTGGATGTGGCAAAAAAGTGGGTCTCTTTGGCAGCACCCCACACAGCCAGGGAAACTGAGTATCACTCATAAACTTTCCCTTTCCCTGTGGGAGAAATCATAGGCTAAGACAGTGTCTCCTGGCACAGAGCTGTGCTGCCTTGGCAGAGGGTTGACAAATGTAAAGTATAACTGTTCCTCTTACTCTCTTTACTGTGTCCAATCTCAGATATTTTTTTTCAAAATATAAAACAATTTTATTCTACTCTTACATTAAATATTTCATTCGACAATTGTTCTGTATTAATTTTTTTATTTTTATTTTAATTGTTGATCTTGTACAGTTTTCTGTCTTTTATTCTCACTCGAACCCACCACCCTAGCCCTCCCCTCCTCCCTCCCATTTCCACCTCCCCATAGTTTTTGTCCATGTGTCCTTTATACTTGTTCCTTCCCCTTTTCCCCTGAAATCAATCTCAGATATTTTTTAGCTCCAATGGCATGCGGAACTTTTGTGCTGAACTCCTGGGCTGAACTCCTGGGCTTCCACAAAGGCACTCTCGCGTATCGGTTAGTGCCCAACTTGATGTTCTTTGCAGAGAAGATAGCAGAAAACTGTGTGTCTTGGCAAAATGTTAAGGTTAGTGTATGCTTCTCTGCTTTACTTCTTTTCAGTCAGAAATATATTTTTGAGGGTTATTTATGAAGATATACATAGCACTAGTTCATTAATTTAAACTGATATATAGTGTTTCATTTTTTAATATACTATTTTCTTTTTGGTAGGTATTTGGTTGTTTCTTTTTGTTTTTTGTTGTTTTCTTATTATATTACTTTGGCATCATTAAATTTATCTTCATATATCATAGTTTTTTGAGTATGTACCTAAGGGTCTTAATTTTAATATTGTCAGAAATTTTTCCTTTATAGCTTTTATTTTTTCTTGCTTACGATATTATTCTCTACCCTGAGGTGAAAGTATTTGGTTATTTAAAGTTTAAAATTTCCTTTTAACATTTAAGTTCTTGATTTGTTTGAAATTGATTTTCATGTATTGTATGAGATACTAAATGTTTTTTGTATGGAATATTCATCCCAGCAACATTTACTACTGTATTTCCTTCCTTCATGGGTTTTAATGCAAGCCATGTCCACATGTGCACGGGTTTTTATAGAGGCATAGGGTTCTTGGCTCTCTGTCTTAATTCATTGACCAGTTACCCATTGACACACCAAAATTATTTCACCCTGTTAACTACTTCCCTCTCTAAGATGTGCTATTTAATAGAACAAATCTTTTTGCTGGATGCTTTTTAAGATGTCTTAGCAATTCTTATACTTTAATTATTTCAAATAATAAAATTTTAGAATGAGTTTGTTATTTAGATCAGTGAATAAACTGAATAGGATTTGAGATGAGATAGCTTTGAATTAATGGATTGGTTTTAGAAGAACTGAAACTTTTGTAAATATTGATATTCTATTAATGAACATGTTATATCTCCCATTGTATATGTTAATCAATTAAATGTTACAGTTTTCTCCCTGACAGTTTACCACATTTTTTAAGAATTGTTTTCAGATAGCTTATATTTCTAGTAATTTAAATGGCATTTCTTCAAGAGTACATTTTTCTAATTGGTTGTTGCTTGTACGTAAAACTGTAATTGACCTTTCCATAATGAATTTATACCTAGCAACTTCGGAATAATTTTTCAACTAGAAAGTGAATAAAGGGCATTCAAGTTTTGGCAATATGACTTGGAACACCAAGGGAACATTCACTGAAGAACAATTAAATTCCAAAAAGCTACACTATTTGAGACATCTCCGGCTCACAAATGGCATAGATGGTCTCCAAGAATCCTTCCATTCCAAGGCAAATAATAACAAAAGCAAAAAAAGAAACCAACAAAAATGTCAAAGCTGACAAAAATCGAGTTTGTATTATAGCATTTTTGGTGAGGTACAGAGCAGTGGGAATTCCCACACACTGCTGTTTGGAGGGCAAGCTGCTAAGTTAAATGTTCAAATCACCTTGAAAAAATAATTAGACATTTTCTCTCAGAGCTGATCCATCAAATACCTGCAGCCCAGAAACCCCACTTCTTATGTACATGCCTGTGACACAAAGTCTCATGCATATGTACCAGAAAATATGTGTGAATATTGACAGCATCCTTCTTCATCAGAGTAAAAAACTGCAAAAAAAAATAAAACTTTTACATCAAGACTGTATAGTCACACAATGAATTATTACATAGCAGTAAACAAAAGAAATACACACACACACACACACACACATACACACACACAACAGTAGCAGGGATAAATCTTGAAAACATAACGTTGAGTAAAAAAAGCAAGTCTAAGATAACATATAACACTGCTTTATAGAACCCTCAATGATAAAATTAATAATACATTCTTAAGCATTCAATATTTATGACAGAATCCCATATTTTTAAAAAGCAATGGAATAACAAACATAAAATTTAGGGTAATGGTGTCTCTGAGGAAAGAATCACAGGACAAGGAAGGAAATACAAGTGGTTGCAAATTATTGGTAATATCCTATCTGTTGGGCTAAGTGTTGGGCATCTGGATGTTGGTTGTATCATAATGCTTTACTAATAACATTCAGTTAACATATAAATCTTTTGTATGTGCAAAATATATATTAATATAATAAAGTAAAATGAATAATGATAGGAAAAATATAAAACATTTATCCATCACTGAGCAAATAATCATTAAATACCTATTAGTGCCAGATATCAATCTATGTACTAAGAATTAAACATACCAAGTACCAATATTAAACAAGGCAAAAAAAAATCTCTGCATTCATGGATCATACATTCTACTAAATTCAACTAAACTAACTTATGAACTAGAATTTAGTAAAGTTAATATAAAGTTACCTAAAATGTAAATAAAAATGAATCAATGTTTTCACTTTAAACAATGAAGTATCTTTAAATTACCAACAATCTGTAAAAAAAGACAATGACTCAAATCCACTTAAGGAGTAAAATTCCTCCAACATAGTCATCTTATTTTATCTTTTCTGAGAATAGCTTCAGTGATAACCAAAGGGTTTGATTTGAAAGGCAAACTGAGCAAATTATTATTTTAGCTTTTTTTAAGAATTTATTTTCTATTTAGTCATTCTGTGAAGACCAATTGGATTTTTCTTCCTTAAATGTTCGGTATCCATATGCTAACAATTTCAAATAATTGTCTTCAAGATTCAGGTGCAGGTACGGACCAATTGTATCTTGTTTATAAATACTGAGCCTTTGCCTGTCTCTTCAGAAATTCTATGTGAGCCTTCAGCCAAATCACATGTTAATATACACCTCAGACTAGCCCATAGTGGAGAATCTGGAGGTCATCACACTCAGGGTGTTAATGAATAAGCACTCCTTCAGCTAAGAACTGCAGAGTTTTCTTACTGCTCATAAAAATTACTGATGTATTGCAGTAGCTAGAAAACATTCTAATCCCAGTTTGCCATACTTATGAATGTTTGTAGATAGGAAGGCTGTTCTTCTCCCACCCACATAAGTAGGAATGACCAGAGGGGAAAAGAAATACAGTCTAACATAAAAATTCAAATAATCCTTCATCTTTGAATGTGAAAACAAACAAAAATAGTACTTACTGCCACCTGAGGTTAGATTTACAATTTAGTTTTGAGACAAATTATGGTATTTATTGAGCTAGATTAAAAAGTTTTGAGCATTAATTCAAAATAAGGTGTTTAGCACTAACTATTCTAAGGTATGATAAAAAAAAAACCATCAAAGGACTTCTTCTACTTAAAAAACCCAGAAGACAACTTGAAAAATGGCAAAATAAGCTTTTAAAACTTAGTGGATATATCAATACCATCTTAATGTAATATTGCTAAAGCTTAGTAAACATCCATTAGTTTTTACCTGAATTAATAAGTAGAACTATACCATTCTGGTATAAATCTAAGCAGATTTCTGAAAATAATTGATTTTAAATGGGCTGAGATCAAGAAATCTTATCCAACAGAGAACACAATTTTTTATAAAAATTGATAAAGAAGCAGACTGCATTGAAAGAAATAGTGCTAAAACAAAAAATAATAAAGAATATTGTTGTTTTGTCCCAAAACTTTTAAATTGTAAAATTGAGGCATAGATCAAGGCAAAGTCCGTTATCCATCATGCTAATTAGTTCAAAATTTCATGGTTGCAAAGAGTGAAGGAAGAAAGGTGGGAGTTTAAAACCAGAATTACACAAAATACTATGTGGCAAGCATAGTATGTGGTACATAGTAATCACTCAATAAATGGATGTAGTATAGAAGCAGCAGTACCACTGTTACCAGCTGATTTACAATTAACAACCTTTAAAGTTACTGACATCCTTCTGGATGTTTCTCAAATCACCAAACAATATGTAGATTGTAATGTATTTGACCAGCAGGGCCTGAGTTGTTATAATGAGGTCAGAACTGATTAATTTCCAAAACAGAGAAAAATAATACTAGTAAAATTTACATTTGCACATCATTGTCAAATGAATATTTAAATGAGGAAAAGAGATGTTTTGATAATACCCTCCAAAAGTCCTTTTCAAATGTGGGAAAAAATGAGGGGTAAAAATGGTAAAATTTTTTTAAAGTAATCTACCTTTTGCGATAAACTCTGTTCAGATCCCTAAGAAACCCCATCTTACTCCTATATATATGTTGATACATTCTTTAAGTATAAAATCCAAATTAAAAACTAATTCTTACTAGAAAGCTTTTGTTAAAAGCAACATTTTGAAGTGCTGTCAGTAACTATCATAAATATTTGAGAAGTTAATATTTTAATCTTCAACTGTAGCACAGAAAACACTTGTAGTGACAGACAGTGCTTCATTAATGGAGTTCTGTGTGTCTAATTGCTTTAGGCACACTGAGCTGCATTATTTTGACACATGACATGCAATTAGTACATGGTCACACGGCTAACGGGAGATTTTACACCTTTTTTCCTTCTACATTCAGAGTGAATAATTAGCATATTTTTTCTGCTTAGAATAATAATCAGAGCCTTAGATCCAGAAATTGCCTAATGAGGAAAAATTCCAGTTGTTGACATGAATACATGTGACACATTTTTTCAGTTGTTCAAGTAAACCTTGTGCTACCACTTCATTTACCCTTTCCAAAGTGCCCTTACAAGTCAAGAGTTATGTTGTTCTTAGTATGAAATTGGTGAGGAGACAGATCCCAACAGATGTTTTACAGCATTATTTCAGTGTTCCTCACACAGTAGGTATGAAGTCAATACTGCTGCTAAGTTTTAAAAGGGTACCTATTGGTATCTTCCGTTGTCATTAAGTGATGATCAGCTTTCAAAGTGGAAGTTAACTATGAAGCCACTGTATGTTGTCCTGGACAGTTCTTAGAATAAAACAGTTAATTATTTTACAACACAAAATTAGATCCAAATAGTTGAAATTGTTATCAAATTGCTCTTAAGTTTACGTAAAACATTTAGTAGGAATAAAAATGTCATCCAATATTTTCCTAGAACAGAGGCAAATGTTTGTGAAGATAATAAAGATTAAGTTTCAGGGTTTGTCAATTAAATTTCCCCCGCCATCCCAAAGTAAACATTGCATTCCTGTAATCTTATCTTCCCAAATTTGTATTCTCTTTCTTAAAGAGTCCTTCATCCTAGTCATACATGTTTTAGGCCTCCAAAATCTGGATCCCCTCCTGGTAAAAACCATCATACCTCATAAATAGAAGCTCTTGGATATCTCAAGGAGAATTACTTTTTGTGGAAGTACTGTCCTTTTTCTTTTATTCAAAGTATCAGACTTTAAGACTGACCTTTGAATCCCTACCCCAGAATATTTAAAGAATTAACATTTAAAAATATAATTTTTAAATTTGATTAACCAAGACTCTTGGAACTAACATCAATTTATAGTCAATAGTGCACTGTTTTCCAGTTCCCTTAGGTGTTTCTTGAAAACGTTTTCACCTACACAAATTCACTTTACAGAAGAAACTGAAGTCTGATCAATGCTTATTTCATTTTTTTCTTCTATTCTCTTTTTAGTCTTTGTTTTCAATATGTACCTCCTATGTGGTACCCGTCACAGTTCATAATAACAAGTTAATATTTTGATCACTGAGTTTAATTTGTGAATGTTTCATAATTTTACAGGGGCATATTAAGTAATAAGTGAAGAGAATAAGTAAATTTTAACTATTAATGTATGAGAGAATATATAAAGTCAATAATCTTATATTTATTATTCTTCTGGCTTATAGTAAATGACTTCCAAGTGCTCTATGTGCCTAAAAAAAAACACCAGGGAAAAATCCCATCATACAATCTATAAAAAAATCTGTGACAACTCTTATTTTGTACCATCAGATTACTTGTGAATATAAAAAAAAATGCACCTGTCATATCACTATGACTCCCAGCCAAATTATTAAAATGATAATAATAAAGTGAATTTTCAGTCTGTAAGTAGCTATACCAATATTTGAGTTGGTATCCACATCGTATCCTTTCAATATCTACTCTTTTTCTACCCAAATAAAAATATCACTGTATCAGAGGGAAAAATAGGATCAACATTGGGAAATTACATAAGAAATAATGCAGCCTGTGTATGTTGACAATAAGTAAAGCAAATTTCAAAGGACAGTAGCACCAAGTATATGACTGACTCACTGGTGAAAGTAAATGACATAGCAGCAAGGTCCATAGACCCATACGAGGACATCTACTGGCACAACCTGTAATAGTAACGGACATCAGTCACCGAGTGTGTGGTGTGTCCCTATGCATTGCATAATTTATGTCTAATAAATTTTTCCCTGGTGTTTTTTTTAGGCACATAGAGCATTTGGAAGTCATTTACTATAAACCAGAGTAATAATAAATCTAAGATTATTGACTTTATATATTCTCTCATATATTAATAGTTAAAATTTACTTATTCTCTTCACTTATTACTTAATATGCCCCTGTAAAATTCATGACACCATGCTAGATGCATTTCATTTGTCCCATCTTATAGATAAATAAACAGTGATAATTTCTACTGTTCTAATTTAGCTAAGCTGGGAATATACTTACCAGAATTCCCTTTCCTCGTGGTTTCAGGTTAGGCCTCACCACAGAAGCAGTTTGCATGATATTCGGAAGGCCAAGGTGAAGCAGCTGCGCGCCTCTCAGCTGAGAGATCAGTATAAGGCACCACATGCCTCTGAGGATCACACAGGGCACTGCTGACCCGCTGCCTCACACTGTGGCTCCTCCAGTTCCTGCAACATCTTAGCCTTTGACTTCACGAAGTCCCAGCCAGGTGCCTGTGTGTCTCGTGATGAAGGGCACTGACTTTTGCTGCAGGGCACCCACGTCATCCAAGTTGGAAGTGCGAGAGGGGGGAGGCAGATGCAGGTGCCAGTGTGCTCACAAGTTCCAGTTCGTCCTTGCTTCCCCTTGCTTCACAGGCAGTTTTTGTTCCCCACTCCCAGCCCTGCTGATCCCGAACACCTTCAGGCTCTTCCTTCAGTACCGAGGGTTCTTTAACAGCTCTCACTACTGTCTCAGCCCTATGATAGGAAGTAATGAGTTTAGAAATAATGAAGAAGTTGCAAAAGAACAGAGTGACAGATATTACACTAGGAAATGTTTATATTTTCTTTGATAAAAAATAAGAATAACAGGCATATTATAGACTAGTGCAAATATTTACAGCAAATGTAGCAATAAGGTTGATTTTATTATATAAATCACCCATATATCCATAAGCAGTCACTAAGAGTCCATAATTAAATGGACAAATAATATGATCAGATAATTCAGAAAAGAAGAATTGCAATTAGTAAAAAAATGATGCAAATGTTAGCTCTCGTTAGCAATCTCACACATGCAAATTTAAGCAATAATGATACCACATTGCCACTTATTAAATGAGTCATGTGTGCAGCTATGTATTTTAACTTTGATCAAAATCCTAATTCAAGGAATATGTCATTAACAAAATCCCAAATACTAAAATTCTTGGTATAGAGATGTTTATCTTAGCAATATTTATGATAGCAAAAAACCCTTAAATATTTCATTAATCATGATATATTTGATGCACCTATACATACACTTTATGAAATAGATGTAGTTATTGAATGGGGTGTCTGTGAAGATAATACAATCACGTGAAAAATACTTTGACCATGTTAATTTTAGATAGCAAGTTAAAACATTTTGATATAGTATAATTACAACAGCAATACGGCTTTTTAAAAAATTAAATGGCATGCTGAAAGAAAGAAGGCTAGAAGGAAATATACCAAAATATTGACAGGAAGGAAGAAAAAGATCAACAATTAATAATTAAATTGTAAAATTCCATGTGTGTTTTATGTATCATATACTTGTATAT
The DNA here is from genome assembly GCA_039655065.1 of Glossophaga mutica. Taxonomy (NCBI): domain Eukaryota; kingdom Metazoa; phylum Chordata; class Mammalia; order Chiroptera; family Phyllostomidae; genus Glossophaga; species Glossophaga mutica. Next base: position 67,736,599 of record CM077303.1, on the reverse strand, counting down.
GCTGTAGATCTTAGGAATGCTGTAATCCTTTATCAAGATTCTGTTCAGAATCTGTTAGAATTTGATGAGATGAATCTAGCATTTTCCATGGCAATGCCATTCCATTTGTGGGTGTTTTGTGGACCACTAAGTTCTGCATGTTTTAATGTTTGACACATACTTAGCAAATTATTCCTCATTGTAGCTGAGCAGCTTGTTTTCTTTTCCTCTTAAATATTCCATTTCTTATTCTTATGCTATAATCAAGTACTTATTCAAAATTACTCTAATATATATTCAAAATCATATTTTGAATTATAGTCACTTTATTATTATTTCACCTGTTCCACTTTACTGCAAAATGTTAGAAATTGGTTAGAACAGATACATAATCAGAACACTAGAGAAACTGTGTGGTGTCTATGAATAAAGAGGAGTCACTCCCATCTCCTCTCTGAAGCATGTTATCCAAAAACAGGCGCTCATTAACTCAGTGGCTTTCAGGCCTGTGGTCTTCCCTCTCTTACATTCTTCGCTTACATCGCCTGAATAAATCACTTTACCTAATTTAAATATTTGAAATACCATATTTTCAAAGTCTCGTTCATATTTTAATAAATTTTATTCCTAACATAAATCTGTGAAACAATTATCTAAAAGTTTATAGTCTCCTCTACTGCGCTATTATTTCGACTGCCCAGGGATCAACAACAGCCACATTTACAAATTTCAGGGGAATGAATTAAACTACTCAGAGTACAAAGATTGCTAATCTCACCTTGTGTAATTTAAATTTATTTCAAACATTGTCCCAATGTTTAATTTCTGTTATTCATTTAGACATTACCAGAAGAGTAAATGGTCCTCATATTAAATCACATGATTGAACATATACTGTACTTTTAACTATTTGGAACATCTCCCAAGAAGAAAAAAAGCTAGTTTAAGTTTTTATTCAATGCTCTATTACTTTTGCACCAACATACTTAGATTATAAAAACAACTCACTTCTGAACATTCATTTTAGGCTATCTCCACGTTACGAATATTATGTTTCCAAATCACCTGCTTCACACAACCCACTCAACAGAGAGAACACCCCAGGCTAACAGAAGCAGAGCTTTTCGTCGCTGTAAATATGTCATGCACTCTGTCAGGACCTCTCAGATGACCAGTTCTGACTCCTTGAAGATGCAATTTCATTTATTCAATATATTTTACTGAGTGACCATATACCATGCTCCATTTTCTTTCCAAGTGGAATTCTGCTGAACAGGCAATAGCCTTAAATTTTTTCCATTCATATTTTTTAATTTTTTTATTTTAAAATACAGGTGGCATAAAACTTACCATTTTAACCAATTTCAATTGTACCGTTCAGTGAAATTAAAGTCCATTTCATATTCTTGTGCACCATTACCAACATCTATCTCCAGGACTCTTTCATGTGCACAAATGAAACTCTATAACCATTAAACAATAGCCCTGGCCTGGTGGCTCAGTAGGTTGAAGTGTCAGCCTGTACACGAAAAGACTGTAGGTTCGATCTCCAGTCAGGGTGCATACCTAAGTTTGAGCCCCAGTCCTGGCACATGTGGGAGGCAACAGACTGATGTCTCTCTCTCTCTCTCTCTCTCTCTCTCTCTCTCTCTCTCTCATTCTCTCTCTCTCTCTCTCTCCTCTTCTCTCCCTCTCCCTCTCTCTCTTGCCCCCTTCCTTTGCCTTTAAAAATCAATAAAAACATATCCTCAGTCAGAACTTAGAAAAAGATAAGTCCCCATTCTCCTTTCTCCTCGGTCCCTGGCAACCACCATTCTACTTTCAGTTCCTATGATTTTGACTACTCTAAGTACCTCTTGAGAAAGAGCCATACAGTATTTGTCTTTTTGTGACTGTTTTATGTCATTTAGCATAATGTCCTCAAGGCTCACCAACGTGGTAGCATATGTCGGAATCTCTCTCCTTTTAAAGCTCAATAACACTCCATCGCATGTGTGCGTGCATGTGGGCACTACATGCTGCTTGTGCATTTGTCTGGTGATGCACACCTGAATCGCTTCCATGTCCCAGTTATTGTGAATGATGCTACTACAAATAAAGGTGTAAAAATATTTATTTGTGGCCCTCCTTTTAATTCTTTTGAGTACATAGCCAGAAGCAGAATTAATTGCTGAAGTATATGGTAAATCTATTTTTCAGTTTTCGAGGCACTGCTGTACTGTTTTCCACAGCACCATACCACTTTACACTTCTACTAAGAGTATACAAGGGTTCCGGTATTTTCACATCCTCACCAAGTGCTATTGAGCATGTGTTCATGTGCTTATTGGGCATTCATATATTTTTGGAGACATGTCTATTCAAATCCTTTACCTATATTTGAAACAGTTTGTTGTTGTTATCTTTTAACAACATCTGTTTTAGAAGCCTATTGCCTCCTAAGTAGTCCCCCCAAATCAATGTAGTACTGTCTTTCATATGGAGATTCATACCTTTCAAAGTGCATTACCTCATGTAAATACCATAATCATCCCACCACCCCACCCATGAGGTAAAGCCATTTTATTATACCTCTTTAAGTAAACCCCCAAAATGTCTTAGAAAATGCATAGCCAGAACCCTAAATTCAGCTAGCAAAATTAGGCTGTTTGTTCTTCATTGTTCTGAGTTCTCATTCAATGATTTCTTCTTTGGGAATAAAATTAGGAGAGCAATTAAAATATTTCACTATCCTATCTCTTTTGATTCATGCACATACTTAGTAAAAAGGGCTTCTGATGAACTTGTTTTATATTTTACCACTGTTAGCCATGACCTCCTTTGGCTTCCAACACACCTCATTAAGCTCTTTTCCTCTGAACTCACTGACTGTTTTCTTTTCTCTACTTTGTTGGTTTTTGCTCATTTGCTCAATATTTAAATATTTAAGCATTTCATTTTATTTTAAGATTTTATTTTAAAGATTTTATGTATTTTATTTTAAGATTTTATGTATTTGTTTTTTTAGAGAGAGGAAGGGAGGAGGAGAGGGACAGAAACATCAATGTGTGGTTGCGTCTCATGTGCCCCCTACTGGGGACCACAACCCAGGCATGTGCCCTAGACTGGGAATTGAACCAGCAACCCTTTGGTCTGGAGGACAAAACTCAATCCACTGAGCCACACCAGGCTGGGCTAGATGTTAAGCATTTTAAAGTTCCAACCATAACTTCATTTCTCTTCTCATCAGGTCAATTTTCCTAAAACACTCACCCCGCTTCCATGGCGTTAAGTGGCTACAAGACAATGACTCCCTAATTGACATTTCCAGCCCAAACTTGCACCAGAACTTCTTGTTCATTATTTCAACTGTGTTCATGACATTTTCACATAGCTCCCTTCAGCTCTCCAGAAAACTAGACTGTTCCTCCAGAATCTCCATTTCAGTTATATGGCAGCTCTACCCACCCAGCTGTTTAAATCAACAATCTAGGGGGAAACATTTGATTTTACCTTTTATATACCCAACTTCCTCCACCTTACATTCATCAGTAAGTATGCCTTCGCTTGCCTATTCTCTCTGTCTTCACTGTTACCACCATGATATCTCACCTGGACTACAGCCATCACCTGCTAACTGGCCTCATTGCCTCCACATTTGGCACCTACAGTCCATTTCCCAAACATTTACCATGTGAGAACTTAAATCAGACCATGTTACTACTATGCTTAATGTCTTCCACTTACTTCCTACTGTAGTTAAAGTAAAATCCACTCTTCTTACACTGAATTGCAAAGCTCTGTATAATAGACTCCCCGTTGACTTCATCTTTCTTTTCTCTGTCTTCAATCAATCTCAGTGGCATTCTCCCAATTTCTTGAGTACATCGGGCTGTTTCCATCTTAGGACCTTTGCATAAGATGGTTCCTCTACCTAGATTTCTCTTCACCATGATATGTAATGTCCGGCTTTTTCTTGTCATTCACATCTTCTCCTAAACAGTGTACCAGAGAGCTCTCTTCTTACTAACTATCCAATCTAAAAAAGGCAACTAATTTTTATAGTATCATCTTATATTATTTCTCCGAAGAGAATTTGTCATTATCTGATTTTTTTCTGTTTATTTATTCATTTATTTTATCTATAACCTGAAGGAGACTATGAGCTCAATTAAAATATTACCAGCTATGCTTACCATTGTATCATCAATATACAGCACATTGTAAGTACTCAAAAAATAGTTGAATAGACAAATTGAGTTCTTCTATAAAAATCTTTCCACTAGTCTCTTTTACCATCTTCCTTTAAGAAGCAATGCAAATTGCTTAACAAGACAGTCTTGTGAAGCACCAAATATGTGCTAAAAAAACAACTAGCACCCAAATGGTATAATTTGCCCAGAAAGAGCTGAGCTCAATAAACATCCCTGATTTAGAAATCACTCTTACTCTCCTATTAAAGAGGAATTGATGTTTTTTAAAATATAAATTTTAGTATTGCAGCAAAAGAAGTCAGTTTAAGAAAATAGAGAACTATTTTGGTCTGACATCTTATTATATAAACTTCATTTTGGTTCTTTATCTTATCTGGTTTCTAAATCATTAAAATATGATAAAATAATTCAAGAAGGAAATGAATACACAATACATAAAATAAAAATATTAACACATTAGATAAAATGAGACAATGCTTATAAACTCAATTAAGTTTATTAGCAGTAAGAAGCCCTACAAAGTACTGTATAATTTTAAAAGTGATAAATTTATAACAAAGCATATCAAAATGAGACTCTTCCTCTTACATCAGAGTGCCAGGAAAGACTCAGCAAACAAAAGTGTTAAATATCCCACAATCCATAGGGACGTGTGACCACCAGTGTAAAACTTGGAAAAATGTGGCTCAAATGATTTTTCCAGAATCAGTTCATTACTAATCTCTAAGCTTTAAGAAAAGGAAAATTCATCAAAGTATAAAACTGGATGAAAAGGTAATTAGAATAACCATTCCTTTAATGATAACCAGAAAAGCAAGATAAGGTATGAGAAAATGAAAACTGCTCCAAATTATCAAGGAATAACAAGATACTAAAGCATCACCAGGCTAGGTTCTAGAGAAGGCAGAAGAAGCTCAGAGATGTGAATTTCTCAAGACAAACATCACCAATTTGGGATTACTCTCTGTGTCTTTAGTGATTACTGAGAATGCTGATGGTTGCCATAGACTAGAAAAAAGAAAGGTGATGTTCAGGTGCCACAAAGAAGGTAGACTTGGTGATCTAGAAGTACTAGAATAAGCTATAAATGCAAAAAAATATATATATATATAAGATCTGAGCTCAGGTGAATCATCTCTATTGTTAAACTTGGATTATGGTAATCCTACACTGATTATGCTACCAGGTACCTGACAAACACACAAAACTCCTTACTGTTGTAAGGTAATATTATCTTAGGCTTTAAATTATTTTTACAATCTTCCAAATACAAGGTCTAGCACATTAAGACAAACAAACTAACAGACAATTCAACATGAGTAATACCAGCAAAAATAATAGACAATAGTAACATAACCAAATATAATACAAAATTGAAATTATCTTACATAAAATTTATAATATCTAATATTTACTATGTTCAATGATATAAAAGGCTGAAAATTTCATAAGCTACTTCAAAACATATAAAAGTATGATTTTTATAGCAATATTCTTGTAGCAATAGTTTTTCTGATATATTCCCTTAGGCAAGGGAAACAAAAGAAAAAAATAAACAAATGATACTACATAAAACTAACAAATTTTTGCACAACAAAAGAAACCATCAGCAAAATGAAAACACAATCTATGAATGAGAGACCATGTTCACCAATGATATATCTGATAAGGGCTTAATATCCAAAATTTATAAAGAACTTATAAAACTCAACACCCTAAAAAAAAATCCAATTAAAAAATGAACAAAGAACTTAAATAGATACTTCTCCAAAGACAAAATACAGATGGCCACTAGACATATGAAAAGATGCTCAACATCACTAATCATCAGAGAGATGCAAATTAAAAAGACAATGAGATATCACCTCACAATTGTCAGAATGGCTATCATCAATAAATCAACAAACAACAAATGTTGGTGAGGATGTAGAGAAAAGGGAATACTTTTGCACTATTGGTGGGAATGCAGATTGGTGCAGCCACTGTGAAAAACAGTATGGAGTTCCCCCCCAAAAAAAAAAAAAATTAAAAATGGAACTGCCTTATGACCCAGTGATTCCACTTCTGGGAATATACATGAAGAAACCTAAAACACTAATTCAAAAGATTATATGTGTTATTTGCAGAAATCAACTTTTGGAAGCAGCCCAAGTGACCATCAGTAGATTAGCAGATAAAAAAGCTGTGTTACATTTACACAATGGAATACTACTTGGCTGTAAAAAGGAAGGAAATCTTATTATGCTAAGTGATATAAGCCAGTCAAAGAAAGACAAATACCATATGATTTCACTTATATGTGGAATCTAATGAACAAAATAGAAACAGACTCATAGATACAGAGAACATGCTAACAGCTGTCAGAGGGGAGGTGTGTTGTGGGGCCGGGTGAAAAAGGTGAAGAGATTAAGAAAAAACTCATAAGTACAGACAACAGTATGGTGATTACCAGAGGGAAAGACAGGAGGGTGGAGGTAAGAGGGGGTAAAGGGAGAATGAATGGTGATGGAAGGAGACTTGATTTTAAGTGGTGAACACAAAATACAATATATAGATGATGTATTATAGAATTGTACACTTGAAAATTATACAATTTTATTAAACAATGTTGCCCCAATAAATTAACTAAAAATTTTTAAAAATAATAATGGGAAGCCTTCCTCCACATTCTTCTGTAACAAGAGCCCCCTTTCCCAGTTTCTGTATCCAAGATCTCTTCTCAGGATATTGGATACTGGTGCCACTTGCACTTGGATCTGGTTTGGGAGCAAGAAAGAGAGAATAAAAGGAAAAAGGGATTGTGTAACAGATGTCTCACAAAGGAAATGCATCAGAAGTCACCTGTGTGTAACTGGGCAGATTAGCCTTGCAGTAGATTATGCTGCATCCTTGGAGAATCTTGTGTTCTCATAAGTCCCTTTCTCGCTGTCTGAGAAAGCAAAAGACTGAGTATTTCAATTAAACATTTATAGTTGGGCATTCCAGTCAAGATGGTGGCATAGGTAAACACAGCTAGCTTCCTCACACAACCACAACAAAATTACAACTAAACTATAGAACAACCATCACTTAGAACCATCAGAAATGGAGCTGAATGGAAGTTTGACAACTATGGGATTAAAGAAACCACATCCATCCAGGCTGGTAGGAGTAGCAGAGACATGGAATGAGCTGGTCCTATATCCATGTGGACAAAATTTATTCTGGAGGGATATCTCAAGAGCAAGGAATCCCAGCCCTACACCAGGCCCCACAGCCCAGGGTTCCAGTACCAGGAAGATAAGTTGCCACAACTTCTGGCTGCAAAATCAGCAGGGATTGAATCAGTGGAAGAGCTACTGGTAGTCCCAAGCAGTTCCCCTTAAAGAACCCACATAGGGACTAACTCAGATTCACTCCCTCTGAGCTCCAGCACGAAGGTAGCAGCTTGAAAGACACCAGTGGCATAATGTGAGGAACTCAGTTGTCTGGCATCAAAGTGATAGCTGGGAGACAACTTTCCCTCAGACAGAAAGGCAAGCAAAGGCCACTATCCCATTTCTGAGTCCTCCCCTGACAAAGCCACAGAGATGGCAGATGCCATATATGAGAACCCATCAATCTGGTTAACATTGTTTACCCTGCCCTGAAGATCCCCTGAGGATCCATCCCACCCAACTTACTGGCCTACCCAAGCTGTTAACAGTGTTTTTTCCATATGGATGGCTGGTCTTGGCTCATGGTTCACAACTTCCTAAATCCTCTCAAACAAGCAACAGCCAACTTCAGTGAGCCCCCAGCTCTCATACCTCTTGCTAATTGGCTCCAGGCCTGATGATAGCAGCTGCCAGCCTAGATTCACAGCTTGGCTTTGCCTGGGAATCTTCAAGCTCAGTACAAGTAGCAGCCATCTCAGATTGCTCTATAGCTTAGGTACGGTGGCCCCAGGCAAAACACAGGTGGTGACTGACCTTGGCCTGCACCACCCAGGAAATTTCAGGGCCTGCATACCCATGGACAGGTACAGACCATGTTGGAGCACTACCACCCTGCCTCTGTACAGCTGATCTTCCATGGAAGGTGGAGATTTGTGGTCAGTGATCACAGTCAGTCCTTGCAGCTGACTGGCGTGAGCAAATCCCTCCTATTGACCTGCCAACAGTAACTACATGAGAAGAGTGTACTCAGCCCACATGAAGGGTGCAACTTGAGTACCCAGCTTGGGTGATATGGGACTTTGTACCACTGGACCCTACAGGACACCTACTATGTTAAGCCACACTACTAGGACAGGGAGTCATAGCTGCTCTACCTAATACATAGAAACAAACACAGGGAGATGGCCAAAATAAGAAGACAAAGAACATGGCCCAAATGAAAGAATAAATCAAAATTCCATAAAAAGAACTAAATCAAATGGAGATAAGCAATCCATCAGATTCAGAGTTCAAAACATTGTCATAAGGATGCTCAAGAAACTTAGTGAGGACCTCAACAGCATAAAAGAAGATGCAGTCAGAAATGAAGGGTATGCTAATTGAAATAAATAATAATTTACAGGGAAACAACAGTAGAGTAAATGAAGCTGAGAATCAAATCAATGATTTGGAACATAAGAAAGCAAAAAACAACCAATCAGAACAAGAAGAAAAAAGAATTTCCCCCCAAAAATGAGGATAGTGTAGGCAGCCTCTGGGACAACTTCAAGTATTCTAACATTTTCATCATAGGTGTACCAGAAGGAGAAGAGAAAGAACAAGAAATTGGAACTCAATTTGAAAAAATAATGAAAGAAAATTTCCCTAATTTGATGAAGGAAGTAGACATTCAAGTGCAGGAAGCACAAAGAGTCCCAAATAAGATGGATGCAAAGAGGCCCACTCCAAGACACATCATCATTAAAATTCCAAAGGTTAAAGAGAGAATCTTAAAGATTTTCCTTTATTTATTTTTAGAGATAGGGGAAGGGAGGGAGAAAGAGAGAGAGAGAAACATCAGAATGTGGTTGTCTCTTGCATGCTTCCCCGGCCTACAACCCAGGTACATGCCCTGACTGGGAATCAAATAAATGACCCTTTGGTTCACAGGCCAGCACTTGATCCACTGAGCAACCAGTGAGGGCAAGATAAAGAGAGAACCTTAAAAGCAGCAAGAGAAAAGCAGTTAGTTACCTACAGAGGAGTCCCCATGAGAGTATGGCTGATTTCTCAAAAGAAACTTTGCAGGCTAGAAGGGATTAGCAAGAAATAGTCAAAGTCATGAAAAGCAGAAACCTATAGTCAAGATTGTTCTACCCAGCAAAGATATCATTTAGAATCAAAGGGCAGTTAAAGACCTTCCCAGGCAAAAAAAAAATTAAAGGAGTTCATCATCATCAAACCATGTTAAAGGGACTTATTTAAGAAAAAGAAGATCAAAACTACGAACAATAAAATGGCAATAAATATATATCTATCAACAATTGAATCTGAAAAAAAAAAAAAACTAAGCAAACAAGAAGAACAGAAAAAGAATCATGGATATGGAGAGCATTTTGATGGTTGCCAGATGGAAGGGAAGTGTGGGAGAATGAGTGAAGAGGTGAGGGGATTAGGAAGTACAAATGAGTAGTTACAGAATAGCCATGGGGATGTAAAGTACAGTATAGGAAATGAGAAAGTCAAAGAACTTAAAGGCATGAGCCAAGGACAGGAACAATGGTGTGGGGATTGCCTAAGGGAGGGTGGGATATTGGGTGGAGGGGAGCACAGGGGGAAAATTTGGGACAACTGTAATAGCATAATCAATAAAATATAACTAATATGGTGGGGAAAGCATTTATAGTCAAAATTCTTTAAAAAGTTAATCAGGTATGATTGATTTTACATTATTCACACAATGTTGATTAATTTATATTCATGGGTAAACATAAATTTTTCTTCACGTTTCTGGTGGTTCTCACCAGTGCCACGCACTCCTATTTCATCTGCATGAGTAGTCATCCTCTACTATGTTCCTGGAGAGCTTTAGACAATTATAATGAGTGAATAATAATGAAAAGATGAAACCTTCAGCAATGACAAAAGATCAACATTGCTTATACATGCATATTCTAGACAGATGAGTGGAAATTATATGAAATTAACAGGCACAAAAGGATTGTAGAGCTCCTATTTATATTTGACATTATTCTTGGCAATTTAGAGGTAGAGACTAGTAATATTTAGAAAACAGTTATGAACAAGAACAAAAGCCGATCAGAAATGGGATAACTGTTTGCTTCTGCTTACCAAGAAGATATCATCTATACCTATGAGTCAAAGGGTCGTTTATTCAAATTTGTACAAGATACACTCATCATTTTCAATAGATTGAAAATGTGACTGTAACAAATGCAGGTTTGTGAGGGTAATAGAGTTACATTTTTATTTTATAGCTCTATCATTATAGGGTGAGTTTTCTTTAAAGAGACTTTATTATTTCTATCACCTTCCTAATTGAAATCAAAGTATCATAAGTTTTCAAGAGGCCTCAGAGGTCTGTTAAATATTTGAGAGTTGAGCATACTGATTTCTTTTGATTATCAAAAAGTTCATCTGGGAACCATGGATTCAATTTGACTATTACTCTTGGTAAGATAAGGTGATGCTGAGCTATTGCACCATGAAAAAGAAAATAATAAAACGTCTCTAATATATTCAGCTGCATATCCCTATCAACGTGTTTTGGAATTATATTATTCTATTCTTGTAAAATGTGAAGGTTCTGATAAGCGAAAGCCCTTTTTGATAAATTGATGGTTACATTGAGACTATGATATTGAAATTTGACAGTAAGAATCATTGCTTTAAGCCAAGTCAATAGATTGCAAATACACACTGATTATATTATGATAACTGAATCTTATCACAGCATTGCTAAGCTGTTATCGGAAAGGCAAATACTTAAAAAATAATAAAAAAAATTAAAAGAAGACATTTAACCACACTACTGGGTATATTTTGAAGTTAGAGCATATTTACTCACATTATTTATTTACTTGTATCTTAGGTGGGTGATAGTTTCTACTAGACTTAGAAAGCTATGATGAATTTCCCAAGCTAGAAATACCCCAAAGCTGTGCTAACCACTGCGGGTTTTAAGGATCTGCCATGTGGCTGGTGCGAACTGGGACACTCTGTCAGTGTAAAATACACACTGGGTCTCAAAGACAGTTTGAAATAAAAAGATGTAGAACAGCTCATTAACAACTTTAAACTAATATGTGAAAAATGATAACATTTTGAATGTATTAGGTTAAAATAAACTATATTATTATAATTAATTCTGTTTCCTTTTACTTTTTATTAGACAATTTATAAGTACGTAGGTGGCTCACATTTGCAGGTTACATTCTATTTCTATGGGGCAGTGCTGTTCTAAACCATGGATGATGATAATGTTAATATTGCTGGGTAGAACATCCTGCTTATTGTACTTAAATCATGTCTCCATAAAATTTTCTGGCATAGCGTTCCCAGTAACCCTTTAGCAACCATGCATGGTCCCTTGGTTTAGCTATAATTTTTTTATTCTTATTTTCTTGTGGTGTAATCTTTACCTTATCCAGTATACCTGTGTGGGGATTGTAACCAGTTATCTTTATATCTGTTTTATTTTTAAACATTGGACTTGAACTCCTTTAAGAGAATGAGACTTATCAGTACATAGATATTGTCAATAAGATTTATAGAATAAATTTATAGGATAAATTTTTAGAAAGAAATGAACAACAACCCTTATTCATTCCATTTCTTAGAAGACTTTAATGGACACAGAATAAATCATTTTTCCTGGCTTATTTGACTCATTGTACTAGTTAAGACACTACTGAATAACCACAGTTAAAGAGAGGTTCCCTATTCAGACTGCAAATTCTTTTACCGAATCTCTCTTAAATTGATCAGAGAGAAAATACAGATAGAACCACAAACATACATTATTTGTGGATTTTTTTATTAATTTATTCAATCTATGTTTACTTAGTTCCTGTCTGACATGGGGATACAAAGATGAATAAAACATAATTCTTATATTTAGATTACTCACAGACTAGATGAGGAAACAGATGAATGTTCAAAGTATTCTGTTCTATGACTGAATAATGTGCAGATTATAGTGATGGAGAAAACTATCCATTCTGCCTGGCTTTATAGCAGAATGTAGGATTTAGCTGAGGCTTTAAAAGGTGAGTTGGAGGTGGAGGAATTGAGCAAAAAGGAAAGAGGACTCATGGACACTCACAACAGTGTGGCGACTGTGGTGGGGAGGGTGAGTAAGGGGACTAAATGGTAATGGAAAAAAATACAGTAACAATTTTAAAAAATTAAAATAAACAAAACACACCTAGATTACATCCTAAAATTACATTCGGCCCTTTGAAGGCAACCACGAGGCTGATGTGGTCCCCGGCGAAAATGAGTCTGACACCCCTGATATAATTGGTAAAGAAGTAACAGGACCTCCTATTAACCAGGAAAGAGGAGGACTGGCTATTTTGCACAGTGATCTTGTTTTTGCCAGTGCTTAGACAGAGCTATGAAGTGGTCTTGTTTTGCCTCATCGTCTCAGAATGATGGTGTCTGAGGTTAGCTAGATTATCTATGTGCCACAGGAGAATAACATGGCCTAGTTGTAAGTGTCAGACCAGTTCCTAGCTGTCAGGGCCTGCTTTTTATTACTTCTCAGCCTTGTGCCTAATCCATAGTAATTACCCAGTTAATATTTGAAGTTACTTTCAGATGTCAAGTAAATAGAGAGTTTGTGCTGTGCCCTGAAGAACTCTTTTCATGAGGACCTCTTTTCATGCCCAGGTAGAGGAGAAAGAGGCTGCAATGGAAAATTTAAAAAAATCATCAGAGAGATGGAAGGAGAACAAGGAGAATGTGATGTCACAGAAGCTAAAGGAAGAGAATCATTCAAGGAATTTTTAAAGAGACATTGCTAAGAAGTCAAGCAAGAGGACTGCTGAACGCTGGGATTAGCGATGAGAGGGCACTGTCGTCCTCGGTGAGCGGAGCTTCAGTGGAGTGAGGGCCAAGGAAAACAGGCAGGGTCAGGATGAGAAAGAAGCAGGGGCAATTTGCTTACCAAAGGGGACCCAAGTTTGCTGAACGTCATGTTGAGCCAAGGAGGATTTAAATCATTCTTTAACATGTGGTCTTCTTTGACACTTTGGTGTCAAGGGTAAATAAAATTGAATATTAGAGGATAATGCCTAGATTTGGGACTTGCATTACCAGGAAGAAGGTTATACCATTCACCATCTTAAAAATACAAGAGGAAAAGCAGATTTGAATAGTACTATTGGGGATAAGGAAGATAATGAGAATATTAACTCATTTTATTCATTCAGCAAATTTCTTAAAAATCTACTTTATGTCGGGAACCATACGAAACTGCAAAGAAACAGTCATGAACCAGGGAGCTGTATTTTCTGCCCTATTGGAGCTTGAAGTGTTTTATTTTTTCGTTTGAGATACTTTTAAGACATACTAAATAGATAATGTTAAATAAATCAGTTGGATAAACTGATGCAGAGTTTAGAAGAAATGGAGGGGAGGATATTAATATTGATGACAATGTCCTTTTTCTTAATGTAAGTGCCCATGTGTCCCCCAGCCCCAGACAGCATGAGCCAGTAGAGCATGGTTAAAGAAGACAGGCTTCCTAAAAGTGGCCCAAGATCTGTGGCTATTTTTGTGGTCAGATCACATTACCTAACTATCGGTCTGACTTTTATGTATGCTATACTACTTTTTACTTATCCACTTGGCTAATTGATTTGCATGTCCATTGGGATTAGACAAACACAGTTTTGAATTCTAGCTCTGCCCCTCTGGGTGTGCAAACACCACTCATCCAATATTTATTGAGCACCTGCTGTGTACTAGCCCTAATGCAAAGTACTGCAGTATGTGGTTAGTAATCAAATTACCCTTGCTCTGGGGGAGTTTCTAGAGTCATGCAGCAGGTTGATTTTCATGATGCCAACCTGAGGAAAAAGATACCTTTCCCATGGGATTGTGAGGAGTAAGTAAGACAAGAATGCAGAGTGCCTTGTGCCTGACACATATTTCTCCAGATCATGCAACGGAGTTAGCTGAACAGTAACATCATCTTTTAGGGCCACAATGCCACTGAAATCACATTCTGCCAAATATCAGTCACTACTTGTGCTCCTGGGATTGCTGCTAAGCATTGCTGATAGAATGTTCACTGGCTTGTTTTTAAGGAATACTAGCAATAGCTGCCCTTTGATGGGCTGATTTTACAAGCCAGAGGCAACATTTTCTTTGCAAGATAAAGTTATGCCAAAACACCTATTTGGTGTAAACAATGAATGGCACACACATGCTGCCAGGTCATGCATGTCTCATGGAGTCTTGATGAATTAGCTTTTTAGCAAATTTTTGTTTATCTGCCTTGTGCAATGCCTTCTCTAAAAGGATCAGACAGACTTAGAAAAGAGATAATTAAGGAAAGAATTCAAAAGGAAGAGAATCATGGAAAGGGGGTATCTCTGCCATTCATTTTCACCAGTATTTTACAGTGAATTGCTCTACTTAAAGTTTCTGTACATCAGTATTTTTAGCAACTACTTATAAATTATCAGCCTTTTAAATTCATATGTTGAAAAGCTGAAGACCCTTTGACTACTCATAGTACCTTAGTCTGACTTTGTAGAATCAGCAAGCTATCACAAGAGGCCTAGAAAATTTTTGAAGTTACTGTCTTCAGGCACCCATGTGCACAATGCCCACAAACTCTCCATGCAATATTGCAGGGGAAGTACTCAAAACTTTTAACCAGGAGAAGGTGAAAACCTCCTAGGAGAGCTTATCTCTGCAAAGAGTGATTCTCACAAGGAAATGTTTTTTTATAAAGTGAACAATGTCTAAGAAACCTAACTGTACCTCTTATAAAATAAATACATTGAAGAAAGGACGGTGCAGTAACTCACATGTCCTAGCAAACTTAGCTTTCTTTAGAAAGAACATGCTCTCAAACTTCACTGTACATTAACAAAGTGACTGCCTCTTGGGAATATTCTAGAAGTATTTAGGGCTTTTTTTTTTTTTTAATTCACATGGAACAATAGAGAAAATCCCATTAAACTGCAATAAAGCTTGCAGGTATTTTAACCCTTTTTCCATCTATCTTCTACCACATCTCTGGAAGTAGTGTAACCTATTACCATTTCAGTGCTTAACATCAGAGGTGCGAGGAAGCACACACATCTATTCAGCACCAGTTTTTTTTCTAGTTATAGATTTAAATCCTTTTAATAAAAAATCCCGAGGTTCCTGGGGAACTTGTTACGAGTGAGATTTGACTACACACTGGTCTTTGGGGCTCAGAAAAATATCCAGATGGGCTAAGTCAACTTTACCTAATCTATGAGGTTTTTCAATATAGTAAAGAAAAAAAACACACAGACTTTATAGACCTAATTCACATAAATCCTTTGTATTAGGGTGGAGAGAGAGAGAGATTAAGTATAGGAATTGGCTCACATGGCTATGGAGGGTAAAAGTCCTACAACTTATTGTCTGCAAGCTGGAGAACCAGAATTGCCAGTGGCTTAATTCAGCCTGAGTTCAAAGGCCTGAGAATCAGGGTCTAAAAACCTGGAAACCAGTTACTTCAATGTACAAGTGCAACAAAAGATGGATGTCCCAGATAAAGAAGAGAGAGGAAACTCACCCTTCCTTCCCCTTTTGTTTTATTTGAGCTCTCAGTGGATCGGATGATGTCTGCCCACACTGGTGAGAGCAAATCTTCTGTATTAAGTCTGCTGGGTCAGATGCTAGTCCCTTCCGGAAACACACCCAAAGACACACCCAGAAGTAAAGTTTTACCAGCTATCTGGACATCCCTTAGCCTAGTCAAGTTGATCCATCAAATAACCATCAGATTCTCTATTCCTACAATCTTTGTGACACTCAGAAAATAAAGTAAACTTTTAAACATCTGATTCCACCTATAAAACAGTAATAACAATATATGTGTAGTGCTTTTTAAAGATTAAAAAATATTTATATGTCTAATACATAGTAGATGTTCAATATATTGAAGCCATTATTCTTAATTATAAAAATTTGCATTTCCAACAAAATCAACCTCTGAGATGCAAAGACTGCAGGAAACGGAAACACGTCAAGTGTACTTCACATTGAAAAAGAGACTTGAGATCAGTCCTTTCTGTATGTCATGATCAAAGTAACAATAGCAGGATGGACAGAGGGATAGAATTTCTGTATAAGAAAATAAATGTCTTCCAGTTCTATTAGTTTTAACCTTTCCCCCCTCAATTTGCAGTGTCTTAAACTGCCTGAAATATACATTTGTAGTAAGCAGAACTTTAAGATCACCCCAGGATCTCCACTCCTGGGTTGTGCCCACGATTCAGTTCCCTTATGTGGCAATGGTGGAGGAGCTTTTGCAGTAGTAAGGAAAGGCCCAGGTCAGTTGACACTATATGAATCAAAAAAAGGATTATCCTTGGGTGCACCTGACCTCATCAGCAAAGCCTTTTAAAACAAGACTGAGGCCTTTTCAGAGGTCAGAGAGATTCTTCTGGTGCCTTCAAAAATAACTTGCATATTGTGCGGGGTGTGAGAGGGGAGCAAGGCAAGGAACTGGGAGTAACTTCCAGGACCTGAGAGTGGCCCTTGGCTACAGCCAGCAAGAAAAGGAGGCCTTTGTCCTTTAACCACAAAGATCAGATTTCCACCACAAAGATCAGATTTCCACCCCAAATCCTGTGAACCCGACAAAGAGCCTCAAGCTTTAGAAAGCCTGGTCCTTGATTGCAGCCTGTGAGACTCTCCACCTACAGAAACCGTGAGAGAATAAACGCATGTTTTTGTAAGCTGCTAAGTTTATGGTGACTTGGCATTCAACAGGAGCAAACTAATACAAAATACATCTTCTTCTAGTCTTCCAACATGGTAGTTACCTGGTAGTTCAGAAGAAGATACTGCCCAATTGTTTGAGAATCAGACTGGAATAAAACAGTTTCAGCAAGCAGATTATTTGAATCTGGTAAAAAAATTTCAAACATTTAGGTAGAGTTATGTAGAATGCAATATAGGGTCAGGGAATTATTTTTCTTAAAGAAGGAGAAGAAACTTCACTTCCAATTCCATTAACGAACTACTCACCTTAATCAATAACTAAACCAGCCCAAATTATATTTGTCTTAAATTAAAGACACAGAAACTTGACCACTATCCAAATGAAGCAATTGAAGCGTTAGGAGACAATTTAATTGAAATAAATGACTGTTTACCAGCATCAATAATGTAAATAATCTTATATAACTAATTATAAGTAACTGGAAATCCTTAGGTTAATATATATTTGAGTGTGAATCTTTGAATTTTATTTGATGTTTTTACATTATATGACTTAGTCTAGAGTCAGTCCAAGACATTTATGGGTTCCAAATATGACCTTAAAACTTAATATCTAGCTATACAGAAGTCATAAGATTTGGGAAAGAGGTAAGTAAGCTTGAGAATTATCATAATGACCTCTTATTTGAAACCTGTACATGTTAAAATAAATTAATTGAAATATACACATAATTATAAAACCTTAAGTTATGAGCCCATGATAAAAAAGTAGGGAATTAATGATTCAGTATCTTAAAACTATCAAACAGCAAAGCAAGTTATAATACATTGAATTAGCTATTAACCTTGAAGAAATATGCTGAGGGCTCATTGCTATGAAGAAAGGTAGGTTTAAAAAGAAAAAAAGAGCATCTATTTTTAGTGAGAGGCAAAAGATTTGTACCTTTTGAAGAGAAACCAGAGTATGAGAAAGAGCATCTATTCTTTAAAAAAGCAAAAAAAAAAAATAAAATAAAATAAAATAAAAGAAGAAGAAGAAGAAGAAGGAGAAAGATAGGTTAAAAACTCAGAAGCAAATATGACTTCTGGAAAAGTGGCAAGAAACGGAAAAGTATCCATGAGCCATATACATTTTATTTTTTGTGAGCCAAGAGCACCTTGGTCATTTTAGAGGACTTATGTAAATAGACTCACTTCTTCAGGACTCACGAATTTGAATTGGAATGTCTCTGTGTGTGCGAATATGCTGGAATGTTTGAGTATCTGTGCCTGTGTGCACAGTTTACAAATATGAATGAAAAGGTTAAAACAACACAGAAGGAAAATCACCCTAGATTTTTTGCCTCTTCCCTAAATGGAAGTAAAAGCTGTATCAGCCACATCCTTACAAGCACAAAGAAAAATGGATTTTCAGTTTTATGTAACTAGATCATTCAGTGTGAAGGTTGTATTTCAAAAGTCTTGTAACTATTCTACCTTACTTTTAATCCAAGTCAACTCTTTAAAAAAGAGCTTATCAGCCCTGAAGCGAGGAAGGTATGAGCCTCGCAGACTATCACAAACCTGAGAGCTGGTCCGCTCTGCCCACGGTGCCGAGGAAGCGGTGTGAGTGCGCTGATGGCTGCTGCTCGTGAGTCTGCCATCTTTCTGAGCTTTTGTGTTGGGAGGAATACAAAAAAATAATTTCCGTCAATGCTGACCAAATAACAGGCATGGCTTCTCTAGCTGATCAAATGAATATTGAACTTAAGGGAAAGCTCTTCTGCTAAGGTAGTACCTAATTTTCATATTTCAAGGAGATGGTTTTGTGAATATGAGCAGGAGATTAACACTGACTTCATCATCCCTTTTTCTATTCAACAAAAATCAAATTTTTTAATTTAAATTAAAAAAATTACTTTTGTTTACTGTGTAGGAATACATGTTCATTACAGAAAAATTAGAAAATACAGGTAAGTAAAAAGAACATAATTAAAATCATCCACAATCTTCTACCCATTTTAGTAGAAAATATCTTTTCTTCCCTTTCATTTAAGCAAAAACTATAGTTATATATAATATATGTTTATATATAAAATATATAAGTATCATATACAAATTATATAATATATAAATTTATATTATATAATAATATAAATATACAATATAAATCTATATATAAATATACAGATTATTATATGTAATATATAAATATATGTTATATATGTAATAATTTATATGTAAATATTTATACATATATGTATATATGGCCTTTAAAATATAATAGTTAACATCAAAATAAAACTTAAAATTCTCTAGGTAGTAGCTAAACCATCCTAAGTTGGAGGGTGCAGCCATGAGTCCCCATGGGTCCTCTGAACCACAAGGGCAAAGCCATGATGTAAAGCAGGATGTGCTAACATTTATCAACAACAATGTCTGTGTTTTCATGGATCCTAGCAATAAACATAATACTTGTCATATATTTAATAGGTTAAATTTGTATTATAATATATTGACACCATACTTGTATACAAGATTTGCTTTGGGGTATAACTACATTCAGCATTCAACAGCAGGCTAATAAAAACTGTAGCAGAAACAGTTTTATGACCCTCCGCTGAGTTGGGTTTTACATTATATTATCTTATTGCAGACATCTAAATTAAAGGTTAACAAACACTATGGAATGGGTTGTCTGCATGAAGGTACAGCGCATGAACACATGCTTCTCACCATGTTTGCCAGTTTTGGTGCTGCACATGCTCTGTGACTCGGGCTGATTCACGACTGTAAGTGGAGGACGGCTCTTGGCTGACTCTTCTCAGTCATATGAAACAGCACATTTTGTTAGACTTCCTCCAACTAAGTGCATGTCCACCATTGAAGCAGTCTGTTGTTGTTTCAACAATGTCATTGGCATCGACACTAAAACTCACAGAGGCTTTGTTCTTATTTCAGAATTAGTAGCACATACATTTATGTAGAAAGATTGAAATACAAAATACAAATTTAAGAAGCTTATAACTCTAAGCTATGCAAATATTTTTAAATGGGTTACACAGATGGTATGACTTTACTAAGAAAGCAAAGCCCATAGAAATTTTATATTTATCAAAATAGATAATGATATAAAATATAAATTATTTTTCTTTCTAATGCAGAAACCAAGAAATGTGGTTTATTGTACTACTAAATACTCATATACTTGAGTTAATAAAAGTAAGTTGAATTATTGGGCTGCTGAATATAAAAATTGGCATATAAAATTTATGGTAGTTATATATAAATAATAATTATCAGCCTGAAAATATTTTAGGAAAATTTTAATACAGAAAAATAATGTATTATGTACCTAATAAAGAAGACAAAATTTTATTAGCAAATTTAGATGATACTAATTTGATTTTAAATCACTAAAACACATCTTATTCACTACTGTAGCTACAGTAAATAGATTAAGATTCAATTAATAATAAATGCAGGGAGAAAGTTTAAGTTTACAAAATAAAGTGAAGGTTCTGCTTTAAGAAGAGTATCTCTATAGTCACACAAAAGTGCATATGTTGTAGAAATGTGAATTGTAAGTTGAAATATATTTGTTTACTATTACAAATACATTGTATTCCCTAAATATATTGGGTTACCATTACCTAAGTTGTCAATTTCTATAAAAGCTGTCTTAGTTTCACAAAATTTTCCTCATTGACAGTTTACATGTAAAATATTAAATGAAAGCTGACTGGAAGGATAGAGAAACTGTATTTATTTTTCAGATTTTAGAAATTTTTCTGTGGACTTGACTCGCTCTCTCTCGCACTGGCTCTTAGAATACTGTCTACCAAACATTATAGTTAGTTGGAGTCATGTCTTTTCTCCCTTCATAGAGTTCAAATTCTTTAAAGTAAGGATTTATATTCTGTCTCTTCAAATCTGTTACAGAGCTTTGCCCAGCACCTTTCATACTACAATATTAAATAAATAAATGACCTGCAATTATCTTAAATATAACGTGTCCATTATTAATTCACTTTCTCCACCTCAATAGTTCTCCCTCCATGAGGTTGCTCATCTCATTCAAGTTTTCAACCATAGAGCAAAAAACCAGAGGTTCTTCTTAACTACTCCATGGTACATGCCCTGTGGCCTCAAAGTCAGTCAAATTCCTACTTCGACCTAAAAATCTTAACATTTCTTTAATCTGGCTTCCCTTTTCTGTCCCCACTGCCACCATCTCTTGCTTGTTCCCCTTTTTCTTGGCATTCATCCTAATAATTCATTTGCCCAATACATTTCTGATTATAACACTTGGAGAATATTTTCAATTTCCTAAATCCAAGTCACAATCCTCTGTGACACTGAGGTATCCATTCAGCATTCATGAGTATTTCCCAAATTTGATCCATAAAAAAAACTCTCCAACCTCCTTTATTTCTAATTTCTACTCAGAGTTTTGTCTTTTTCTTAATTATCTCCCTAAGGAATGATTTACTATTCATTTGCAGTAAAAACAAAATTCTTAATGTTACTTAAAACATAAACACGTGATATTAACATGCACTAAATTAACACCAGCAACAATTTAAATTTGGGAATAAAGTGCTATTAAAAACGCAAGAGGAATCCATTTTAAACTTAAGGAAATTTCAACAAATATCTAATTTGTGCTTTTTCTTTAGTATGAGTTTTTAAGACACATTGATGAATTTCTGGGAAGACTTTTCTCTAAAAGGTTAGTGGTCCTCAATTCAAGTGAGCCCAATTATTCTACTTCCTCCTCTATGCAAAATCTTTTCCCATAAAATCACCATCTTAGCAAAGAAAAATGCTGTCAATTGGTGAGTTATTAACATATTAAACTGAGTTAACTGTTTCTGAGGTTCTTTTATGTTACATTCAGACAATCAAAAACAGGTAAAAGAAGTAAGTATGCCTTTTAAAAAATTATGGAATAATTGGGTTGACATTGGTTAATAAAGTTATACAGTTTTCAAGTGTACAATTCTAAGTGTCTTTTTTATTTGGAGAAAGATAT
The DNA here is from genome assembly GCA_039655065.1 of Glossophaga mutica. Lineage (NCBI taxonomy): Eukaryota > Metazoa > Chordata > Mammalia > Chiroptera > Phyllostomidae > Glossophaga > Glossophaga mutica. The sequence continues at coordinate 67,714,556 of CM077303.1, read as the reverse complement.
AGTGCATGCCACCAGAAATGTTACCCTAAAATCCTATGATAAATAAATTCCCAAATCATTCATTTCTTCAACATGTATTTCCTAAGCTCTTACTGGGTACAAACCACTGGACCAGACTTGGCCCACTTGTTCGCTCTTGATTCACTGTGCCTTATCAGGGGACAGAATCTGCTTTTCAAAACAGGAATAATGGCAACCAGAAAATGACATTTAGTGATTATTTTAACATTACATAGGGCTCATCTGGAGATTGCTGGATAAGAAGATCACTGCGATGTAAATAGCATACAATTTGGAATCAGCAGACAACAATCTAAACCATGTGTTAGATGCACACTATTTGGTTTTTTTTTAAATCTTCATGGTATCGTCTCTATTATTATTTAGTCTCCTTACACCCCCTCCCCCTGTAATCACCACACTATTGTCCATGACCATGAGTCCTTTTTCCTTTTGCTCATTCTCTCCTCCCTCTAACCTCCCTCCACCACTAGCTGGCATCATGCTCTCCATCAGTGAGTCTGTCCCCATTTTCCTCGTTAGTTCAGTTTGTTCATTAGATTCCACATATGAGGGAAATCATATGGTATTAATCTTCTCTGACTAGTTTATTTCATTTAGTATAATGTCCTCCAGGTTCATCCATTTTGTCTCAAAGGGTAAAATTTTCTTCTTGTTTATGGCTGAGTAGTATTCCATTATGTAAATGTCCCATAGTTGTTTTATCCACTTATCTATTGATGGACACTTGGGCTGCCTCCATATCTTGGCGATTCTAAGTAATGCTGCAAAGAACATAGGGGTGCTTATGTTCTCTTGAATTAGTGTTTTGAGTTCCTTCAGATATATTCCCAGAATTGGAATCACTAGGTCAAAAGGCAAATCCATTTTTAATTTTTTTGAGGTATCTCCACACTGCTTTCCACAGTGGCTGTACCAGTCTTCATTCCTACCAACGATGCACAAGTGTTCCCCTTTCTCCACATCCTTGTCAGCACTTGTTGTTTGTTGATTTATTGATGATAGCCATTCTGACAAATATGAGATGGTATCTCATTATGGTTTTAATTTGCATTTGTCTAATGATTACTGATGCTGAGCACCTCTGTATGTCTATTGGCCATTTGTGTGTCCTTGGAGAAGTGTCTATTCAGATCCTTTACCCATTTTTTAATTGAGTTGTTTGGTTTTCTGGTGTTTTGTAAATATTTTATAAATTTTGGATATTAACCCCTTATCAGATGTATTGGCAAACATGTTCTCCCATTTGATGGGTTGTCTTTTTTGTTGTATTGATGATTTCATTTGCTGAGCAAAAACTTTTTAGTTTCATGTAGTCTTATTTGTCTATTTTTTCTTTTGTTTCTCTTGCCTTGGGAGATATATCTGATGATAAAAATTCCAAATTGGAGAAGAAGTAGTAAAATTGTCTTTATTTGCAGATGACATGATACTGTACATAGAGAACCCCAGAGACTCATACTATTTGAACTTTTTTAAGTCACTTAAACTCTCTGTCCTAAAGTTTCTCTATTGAGTAAGCACTAAGCCTTTCTTTCTTTCTTTCTTTCTTTCTTTCTTTCTTTCTTTCTTTCTTTCTTTTTTTTTTTTTTTTGTAAGCATAAGGAAGATAGTAATATCTAGCACTTACTCAGTGTTTCAAACCTGCATGGTGCTCTGCACAATTGTAGCATTAATCCTCACAAGAATCCTATAAGGGAGGCACCAGTATCATGATTTTATGGATGGGAATCAGAAGCATGGTGGGAGAGGGGAGACACTGAAGGTCAATAGCAAGTAAGCAGGAGAACCTAGATGTAAACCAAGGTGGTTTGACTTTAGAGTTAGCAGTTTACCATGTACCATGATATCTCCTTCATTAGATCATTGTGAGAAGTAAATAAGATAATTTTGAAAACATATCTTATAAACCCTAACATACTATATGAATTTTCATTATCTTGTTGTAATTATTAGTCTATTACTAATTTACTATGTTAAAGTTCTAATGTACTTCAGAAATGGCTATGAATTTGCTTTTATTAGTAACCCAGAGAAGTGGGAGAATTTCTCTCATATCCTTCTTGGTTACATGAAGAAAGGGAAAAAGAAAGGAAGAACTGTTATTATTCTCTAGGCACTTTCACATAGTACTTCATTGAATCCCAAACAACACTCCCATGATTTAGGTATTGTTATTCCACTATAAAGATAAGGAATCTGAGGTTCAAAGAAATGAGAAATTTGCTAGGTTTCCAATACAAAGTAGGGTGGAACTTAAACTCAGATTCATCTGATTCAATAGTAGGTCCTTTCTACTTTATCATACCGCCTTCTGACACAGCAAAGGAGGTATCCCCAGTAAATTGAATGACTGAAGAATGCATACACTGCTTATCCAAGAAAGTGTCCGTAGCCAGGGTGAAATTATGAGTAACCTCTTCATTTACAGTGTTTGTGAAACAATGAAATATTATACCCCATTAGAATAATTATCAGAGTTTAAAACCTTTGGCAAAATGCTACAGAAAAACAGTATGATATGCAGAATTCAACTATAAATCTGTCTGAAGGAAAGGGTTACACCACATAATTACATGAGATATTTTGATGACTTAAGATCAGTACTTTTCCTATCTTCATATTAAAGCTTATATCTAAAAACAAGCTTCAGTCACAATAGTTATGTTACTCAATTGAGAGAAGTAAATTTAAATATACATACTTTTTTACTGTCCTAAGGCCACTTAGACAGCTTTATTAGATTTTTTGTTAATTCACTGACTTTGAACTTAAATCTGTTGGTTTGAAAAATTAGCTTCTGATCTTCACTTTAAATAAAAATTTTCTTTCCAGTTTAGACAGTTTGTACCTGTCAACTTGCACAACCATTTGTTCATTCATTTACATATTCATTCAACAATAAATTGTAATATCTGATTCAGGTTAACCCTTTTAACAGAGGTTTAAGAGATACAAAAGGATGTAGCAGGCCCAGTCCCTGCCTTCTAGGTTCACAGCTAGTCTTGGAGGTTGCATAGGAGGAGAAGAGAGTTATATAAGTGATCAACATCAGGAATTACATATTTGCATAGAAGTACAGGTTGCAATCGGAGCAGGAGAATCTGGGGGACCTAACATAGTGTAAGGAGTCAGTTAAGCTTTCTGGAAATAAAACCATGATATCTAATGATTCAAAAATGAATACAGTAAGGCCAATAGGATGAAGGAAAAATGACATGGAGTAGGTGGCACTGCAGAGAGAATAACCCAATTGTACAGAGTCTGGTTTCCCATAGTGGCCTTGATACGACTTGATACCATTCATTAGGTATATGTCTTTTTTTAAGTATTTTTTATTGATTATGCTATTACAGTTTTCCCAATTTTCCTCCATTATCCCCCCTCCACCCTGCTCCCCAACTCTCCAGCATCCCCCCGCTTTAGTTTATGTCCATAGTTGTACATTTAAGTTCTTTGAGTCCTCTGTTTCCTGTACCATTTTTATCTCTCCTCATATATTTTATGCCTACTAATTATGCTGCTTCTTCCCTGTACATTTCCCCCCATTCGCCCTCCCCCCAACACTTAAATCCCTCTGTGAGATCTCCATTTCTCTGATTCTGTTCCTGTGGTGGCTGTTTGTTTAGTTTTTGTTTTCATTGCTTTTCTTTTCTTTTAGGTTCATTTGTTGATAGTTGTGAGTTTGTTGTCATTTTATTGTTCATATTTTTTATCTTTTTTTCTTAGATAAGTCCCTTTAATATTTCATACAGTAAGGGTTTGGTGATGATAAACTCCTTTAACTTGACCTTATCTGAGAAGCACTTTATCTGCCCTTCCATTCTAAATGACAGCTTTGCTGGATAGAGCGATCTTGGATGTAGGTCCTTGCCTTTCAAGACTTGGAATACTTCTTTGCAGCCCCTTCTCACCTGCAAGGTTTCTTCAGAGAAATCAGTTGATAGCCTTATGAGCATTCTTTTGTAGGTAACTGTCTCCTTTCCTCTTGCTGCTTTTAGGTTGTTTCTCTCTTTATTTTTAATCTTGGGTAACTTAATGATGATAACCTTGGTGAGATCCTCTTTGGATTCAACTTCTTTGGGACTCTCTGGGATTCCTGGAAGTCTATTTCCTTCACCACATTGAGGAAGTTTTCCTTCATTATTTGTTCAAATAAGTTTTTAATTTCTTGTTGTTCTTCTCCTCTGGCACCCCTATAATTCAGATATTGGAACATTTCAGGTTGTCCCAGAGGTTTGTAAGACTCTCTTCACTTTTTTGAATTCTTGTTTCTTCATTTTGTTCCATTGGGATGGTTATTTTTTCCCTTTTATTCCAAATTGTTGTTTTAACTCCTGGCTTCCTTCCTGTCACTGTTGGTTCCCTGAATATTTTGCTTTATTTCACTTTGGGTATCCTTCATTTGTTTTTTCATTTTTTTGACCAAGCTCAATCAGTTCCATGAGCATTTTGATTGCCAGGGCTTTAAATTGTCCATCAGAGAGGTTGGCTGTCTCCTCATCGCTTAGTTCTCTTACTGAGGTTTTGTTCTATTCTTTCTTTGGGGCCATACTTCTTTTTCTTGGAGCACTTGATAGATTGTAAGGGGGTGGGGCCTTAGGAATTCTTCCAGGCAGGGCAACCCTCCTTGCAGTACTCCCTGTGGGGGAGGGGCCAGAGAGGGGACAGTGCAGCTCGCCTGCTTGTCACTAGCGCACTTTCCAACAGACTCTTGTGTGAGACTGGGGGTTTCTCCCACCACCACAACCACCGTAGCCCACAGTGAATTCTGAATCTTAGTTTCCCCTTAAGTCAGCCCCACCTGCGAAGCCTGAAGCCTCACTGCAGCCAACCCCACTCACCCTGTCTGCCACCTTGTGGAGGTTTTTCTGAGTCCGCCTGCGTGGTCTGGGTCTGCTGCCTTACCAGTCTGGTTGTTCTGGTTGATTTTTTCTTTAATTCCTTGGTTGTCGGACTTCCATGTGGTTTGACTTTCTGACACTTTTGGTTGTGTATTGATTTTAGATTGGTTTTTATCCTCCTTTTGGTTGTGCAAGGAAGTGAAGGGTTTCTACCTATACCTCCATCTTGGCCAGAACTCAGGCCCTATGTCTTAAAGAATAATCTTTAACTACAGAAAAAGGTATTTTGCGGATTTCATTAGAATTACCATGTGTGTACAGGAACCAGCCTGAACAGCATTCTGAACTTTGATTCTACAGTATGTAGCTTTCAAACTATGATTGAGCATAACTGTCAATATTAAGTGATTTATGATCACCTTTAGATAATCAGGCATCATGTTCTATTGATTGACATGCCAACTACTTGATAACACCAGATATTAAGCCTAATGCAAATAATTGTTTTTCCTGTGAGTTTAATTAAGGGTCTTCATATTGATGTAATTAAAACTGAAGTGGCACTTGAAATGCATCACCCAAACAAAGTACCTTAAGATTTACCCTATTAAGATTTGTAAAAGATATAAGTAATTGCAATTTGAATTATTTTATTTTATGTTTGTCATTTCCCTGAAGAAATCAGAGTCTCTGAATATATATACATACACACATAGATGTATATGGGTGTGTATAGTCATCTTATCATCAAGTACTTTATTATTTTAATGGACAAAATTGTTCACTAATAGCACATCAACATCAGATGTAGGAGAAAATGCTTGTTCAATATTTAAATTTAGGAGTTCTCATTGCCTATTATCTATCTATTAAGTACAGGTTTCAATTTCACTGAGAATTCCATGTTAATGGCACATTTTATAATGAGACTGTTTGTTATCCCTAGCCTTCCACAGGCTGATTAAACCCCTCGGCATACTTACTAAGTTGATATTTTTTACATATTGACTCTGCACTTCATACAGTGTGGTTTTTAAAAAGCAAACTGAAGAATATCGTTATTGTTAACTTTGTCCTATAGATGTGCTTTGTGCTTACAACTTTCTAACTTGCAGAGGTGTCCCACAGAGGAAAAAGAAAATATTAGTCACACAAAGGAGCCATTTATCTCTCTGCAATCCAAATCAGAATCTGCCTCCATACCCATCAGGAAAAAAAAAAGCCATTAGGTAAGATATTGCTGTACTTTATTAGATTATTAAACTCATTTTTACAATACCAATTTTTCATATACACAGTTGTCAACTCAGTAAAGGTAGGTAATCTCCATTCTACTTAGGAAACTAAAGCTTAAAATGATTAGATAATGGTTGCATAGGATTTGAAACCAAACACATGATCCACACAGTAATAATCTGCACACTACTACCTCCCAGATGTTAAGAAGAATAGAAAAAAAAGCTTCTTTAATGAGATGTTATTTGATTTTCAAAAAATGAGTAACCAAAAACAAGATAAGACAATAATAAGCTCCTCAAGTGTTGTCTTGACTTGAGTCCTTTAAGTTCTGACCAGTCCATCTACATTAAAAAAAAAAAAAAAAAAGGAAATCCAGACAGTGACTTTGAAAGAATCCCTTTACCTCTGCTTACTAAAACTCTAGCAGGAAAAAAATATTGGCATCATAATATTATGGAAATATAGTAAACTCATCATAAGGTGTTATATTGAAGAAGCAGTTCTTTCAAAGTAAGTAGAAGTGAAGGAACAGATGTGCAATTAAAAAAAAATCCTGCACTGTTCCTACTCTGATTGCCCACATGGGCTGCTACAAAACATGTAACTACCTCCTGTTCTGGTTACCTACGTGCATGCTACTAAATCAAATTATTATATCCACTGGCTAGCTTTAATGTAGAAAACAAATACTTTATTCACAGAGAAGATCTGAAGATTTCCATCCTGAACTCATAATACTTTTTGCTGCAATATTAGTGACTATTCAAAAGCTCAGTCCTAATTTCTAATGCATACTACTTCACTTCCAAATATACTTTACATCTATGAACTACATTTATCTTCATGCCTTTGGGAAGTAATTAAAATTATCCCTACTTTACAAATAGGGAAACAGAGTCACAGGTCAATGTAACTCATTTAAGTGAACAGACTTGCAGATAAGATAGCAGCTTAAAAATTATTGACTACCCCTGGCTTGCTTTAAAATTGTCATAGAAATGACTGCCAAAATGTAAAAATAGAAAACCTATATCCGCACTGGAAGTTGTCCATGGGGACACATCACCCATCAGAAATTCCTGAACTGTGTGTTACTGCAGACATTACTGGGATGAAGAAGGGCCAACTTGGTCCATGATGACAGTAGAGCAACTGAAAAGTAAGTCAATGGAATCCTAGCAGATTCACAAACACCTTCTAATTTGATTGGGTCGGGACAACTAGCACCTTTAGGACATAAAGACCCCTGTGATCAGGGAACAGATGGAATGGCGTTTTCTCCTGCTGTGTCCAACCAAGAATGAAAGCACAGGCTGCTATGGAGGGCGGATATGCTGAGGTTAAAACATGGCCTCTAAGTCCTCTTACATGACTCCCATCATTTTGCAATTGTTCTATACAAATGATGGCATATACCTTACCTCTTTATCAAAAGAAACCCACTTTTCTGAACATCAGCATATTTTCATATGCCAAGAGTGGTTTGTGTTTTGGTTTGTTCATTTTGCTATTCTTACTGGGTGGGGAGATCTATGTTAATATTTGGATATCAGATGGATTTTGTCTGAGAAAATGTCATTCTATGTTTAACTCTAAGGGTAGAAAGTAAATAGAGGAGAAAAGAAGCAAGGAAAAGGAAGAAGAACAATTTTCTGAATTGAAGAAAGATGTGTCCTTGGGAATTGAAGGCTTCCAAATATACCAAATACAAATACCAAACACTAGAGGTTTGGATGGAGGGAGACCCAGACAATCACAGTGAAGTCAGGAAAATCAGGTAATGAGAAATGAAAACATCAGTTGGTCAGTAAGACTGATCTGAGAACCTGAGTTCAATCTTAGGCCACAACAGTGCTCCTGAAAGCTTGATCCTGAATCCAACAGATAACCACTCACAGCCACTAGTGCAGCTGTGCAACATAAGGCTGGCCCCTTAACACAGGGGTCAGAGATCACCAGATATGTATCCTCTGTGCCGACAGGCTGCACTAAAAGAGAGAGAGAGACAGACAGAAATGTTCGGAAGGGCCAGACCATCATTTGTTACACTCACGAATCAGACAAGTAACTCCTTTCTGAGAACTAGCTGGAGAATGGGGAGGAGAATGCTTCAAGGGGACAAAGAGTCCAGCTGAAGACCTCTCCCCCCATAATGGAACCATGAGGCAAGAGAACAGCATTACTCCCCCCATGCATACATACACTAGGCAAAACAGATTGGGAAACCTATATATTTTGATTCATTCTTGGAATTACAATGATGGGGGGAAATTCATACGTCCATTGACACTAACTTTCCAAAAAGTGGAGCAACAGCTATAACGTTTGGAGAAAAAAATTATAACACTAAGCCAAGTAGCAATAGAAAGTATATTACCAGATATATTATAAGAACAATAAAAAGACATTGCCAAAAACACGTTATTCAGGAATCTATCACCAACATTATATTCTTTAAAAATTATTCAAGGCCATTCTCAAGGGATCAATCTAAAACACTAAAAAACATGAGCCACATTATTTTGGATATTAGTAATAATAAAAATATTAGATCACAGCGTCGCTTGCATATTTCATCCATGTCCATCAAATTTAATGCAAATATCATAATGAGTGTTAATAGAGGAAATATATATGGTATAAAGTAATAATAACCTGGATTTTCAAGCCCAGAATTAGAACACTACAATAAACCAGAAATTTCAATAAGGGGGAGAGGGAGAAGCAACTAAAGGAAGTGTAGGTATCTACATATATCATTTCTTAGAGTCACTAGAAATGGCATCATTTTTATTTTAATAATTAGAAAATGTTTTTTAATATCTTAAAGAACACTAGTATAACATACCTTCATTCCATGTTTCAAAGACCAAAAGGATAAAAAATTTAAATTATCTGAATATTAAAGAAAAAAATTCTTGAGTTGTAGTGGAAAAAGTGATCAAAGCTTAAATAAAGTGCTATACATAAGTTAATAAAAATTAAATGGGAAGATGCATTTAAATGCATTTGCATTTAAATCAGGTGATTTAGGTAGAGACATATTCACCACAGATATATAAGTATTTCTGGCATAAAAACAAAAGACAAATAAACTAAAAACATGACTGAAAAGATAAAATAAGGATAGCTTTAAATGGCAAACAACAATAAAAATGTAAATTGTAAAATAAATATAAGAAATGGTTCTTTCAAAAAATGTAAAACAAAAATTATGATAAATCTACACAAATAAATATAAAGAGAGGACAGAAAAATGAGTTTAAATTAAAAGAAGAATACTATATCTAAAATCATGCTTCTATTTTGAAAAAATCAATAAGATGGCCAATTTTATGAGAAAATATAAATTACCAATATTGAGTCATTAAAAAATAGATAACACTTTGAAAAGAAATTTTTTAAGCTAACAAGGCATTATATTCAAATATGTCTTCATGTGTTGATAATTTACAGATTAGGCTCTTTAAACTTTCAAAGAATAAATGATTCTTATATCAATAAACAATTCCAAAAGATAGAAATAAAGACAAACATTCACAATTCACTTTTATATTGTTAGCATAATGGATCTGTGGCAAAAAACTGTACATTAAAAAAAAAAAAAACAAAGGCCGAGAACTAAAATTAAGCTTACTCCTAAATGTATAAATGCATGTATGTGTGTGGTACTGAAATATACATACACACATTTTCTCTCCCTGAGTTTATTTCATTCTATTGGCTTATTTGTCTGTTTTAAGCAAGAATTTGTAGAATGTATTTGTGAAAAAAAAAAAAATTTCAGCTAGAGCTTTAAATTTATAAATTATTGGTGTGAATATTAGTATCTTTACATGTCAAGTTGTCCCATTCAAAAGCATGAGCTATCTTTGCATTTTTCTCAGCCTTTTGCATCCCTTAATATAGTTTTAATTATTCCTCACAGAAATTTCAGGACTGCTTTGTTTAAATATAAAATAATTTAGTTTTTGTTCATATATTAAATGGAGTCATATTTTGTTAAATTTTCTGGTTGCTTGTATTGATGTTTTATTAATTATTATCAGAAGTCAATCTTAAATCTGTAATGTCTTCCCATCAGTAACATTGCATAAATTAAAAAACTATGGGTAAAACTTCAAGAATTCAGAAAGATGTAATTCTGAATCTATGGCCAAACAAATGACATAGGAATATGAAAATGAAATAGAGATTTTTCGGTCACAGACTGACAAATATTCTAAAGTATTATTAAAGGTTGTAATTTGGACAGAAGAAGAATGGATTCAGGAGGAAACATTAGTAATGGACGAGAAGATTTTTCAGAAAATTCACTGTTAAGTTTAACTAACTAGGACTATTTTATATCAAAAGAGACTATAGACACAGACACATGATGGCTAAATGCAATCTGGGTTATTTGATTAGATAGTAAACTGAGGTAAAAAAATAGCTATAAATGACATTATTAGGATGGTCAATACTACCTGAGTGGTGATATTGTATTAATGTTGACTTGCTGATATTGATGCTTATAAAGGTTATGTAAGAGAGTTCTTGTTTGAAGAAGTGCACACTGAAATATTAAATGGGAAATGGAGTTACAAACATCTCAGCAAAAACAGAAAAAAAGTGTGTGTGTGTATGACTAATGTAGTAAAAAATAAATAACAACCAGATTCTGGGTAAAAAGTTTATGGGAGTTTTTGTACAATTATTACAACTTTTTTGTAGGTTTGAAATTAGTTAAAAGTAAGTTAAAATATTTAAAGGTAACTAATGTAGAAGTATAACATATACAATAACTTTCAACCAGGGGGGAAATTAATTAAACAAGAGGCAGGAAAATAAAAGAACAAAAAGAGAAAGAGAAAACCCAGAAATTAAAATAAACCAAATAAAAAAATGATGAAAGAAAACCCCAAACATTTCAGTAATTGATATGAATGTTAACAAACCCCACCTTTTAAAGGTGCTCACAGAAATTATTGAGTACAGATGCAAAAGAAGAAATGAAGGCTATGCAAACTGAAGGAAAGAAAAATATACAGGGATCCAACAGTGAACGGAGGGAAACTGGGACTCAAATCAACAATTTGAAAGAAGAAAGAAGAAATAAATATTCAACAGGAACAGAATGAGGAAACAAGAATTCAAAAAATTGAAGGGAGGCCTAGGAAGCTCCAGGACAACTTTAAATGTTCCAACATCCCAATTATAGGGATGCTGGAAGGAGAAGAGGAAGAGCAAGAAATGGACAATTATTTGAATAAATAATGTAGGAAAACTTCCCCAATCTGGTGAAGGAAATAGACTTCAAGGAAGTCCAGGAAGCTCAAAGAGTCCCAAGAAATTGGACCCAAGAGGAAACACCAAACACATCATAATTAAATTATCCAAGATTAAAGATAAGGAGAGAATCTTAAAAGCAGCGAGAGAAAAGGAGACAGTTACTTACAAAGGAATGCCCATAAGATTGTCAGCTGATTTCTCAGAAGAAACCTTACAGTCAAGAGGGGGCTGGAAAGAAGTATTCCAAGTCATGAAGGCAAGGACCTACATCCAAGATTACTCTATCCAGCAAAGCTTTCATTTAGAATGGAAAGCTTTCATTTGAATGACCCAGATAAGGTCAAGTTAAAGGAGTTCATCATCACCAAGACCTTATTATATGAAATGTTAAAGGGACTTATCTAAGAAAAAGAAGGAGATCAAAACTATGAACAGTAAAATGACAACAAATTCATAACTATCAACAACTAAACCTAAAAAACAAAAACTAAGCAAACAGCTAGAACAGGAATGGAATCACAGAAATGGAGGTCACATAGAGGGTTTTCAGAGGGGAGAGGGTGGGAAGAGAATGGGGGAAAAGGTACAGGGAATAAGTAGTAGAAAATAGACAGGAGGAGGTTAAAAATAGTATAGGAAATGGAAAAGCCAAAGAACTTATATGTGCGACACATGGACATGAACTATGCGGGGAGGAATGTGGGTGGGAGGAGGGCGCAGGGCAGAGGGGGACTAAGGGGAGGAAATGAATGGGACAACTGTAATAGCACAATCAATAAAATATAGTTAAAATAAATAAATAATATTATTAATAAAAAGAGAGACCCTAATATAGATATTTAAAAAAGCAAACTGCCATTATAAGCTGTTTATAAGAGACACACCTAAAAAAATGACAAAGGGAAACTATAACTAAAGGAATGGAAAAGAATATATCTCTATTTTACAATTTAAAAAGTTACTGTAGTGATACTGATCTCATTCAACATAAATTTAAAGTATATGTATTAAAAGAGAATAAATAAATTTTATACTTATAAAAAAGATAATATATTGATAATTATAATATCCATAGGTCTTTTATATCTAAAACCTATCTTCAAATAGGCAAAACATTTGCATGAGATAGTAGAGCAACAAGGTTGAGATATATTAACACATACACAATGTTGGTGGGAAACTTTAACAAACTTAGGAACCAACACAAGAAAAAAAAAACTATAGACATTTGAAAAATAACACACACTCCTTTAAAAACAAACATTTGAAACATACATAGTAATTGACAAATTCTAGCTCATATGCACAATGAATCCTGTAGTTTGCTCAATGCATCATAACTACAAAGCATTTATCTGTGGAATGCAACAAAGGAGAACCTAAAAATGTGAATTACATATGTAACTCCTTATGGTATGAAATTATATAACATCACAGAATTTAATAAATGTTAACATTTATTTATAATTGTAAAATTGACAGCTGATAAACTAGAAATCAAAAGGAATGTTCTTGACTTAATAAGTTATGAAGGAAAACCCAGGACAATCACTGTACTTAAAGGGGAGATATCACAAGTCTTCCAGTTAGAGTTGGAAGTGAGATCGGAATGCTTTCATCACTACTCTTATTGCATTACTATTTTTTACAAAACTAGATGCTCTAGTCCACAGGTATGATAAAAAAATATGAGATAAAATATTGAAAAGAAAGAAGTGAGATTGATGTTATATGGAAGATGTGCAATTACCTATGTAGAAAATTAAAGAGCCTTAGTGATGAACAACTAAAACTCCTGTGTAGTTAGGTGACTAGGTAGAAGATTAACATATAAAAACAAATGGCTCACCTAAATTCCAATGCGAAAGACAAAAGTTAACCAAACACAAACCAACGCAGAATCCACTGTCATGGCCGAGGTAGTAGAGGCAATTTCAGAAACTATGTTATTAAGTAAGTATGGCAAACAGAAAACAAAAATGACATGGCTTCCAAGACCATAATAACAAAATGAGATCATAATTTTTTAAGAAAAATATAACTTAAAAAAACTTAGTTAACTCACTGTTGAATCACTAGCATTAGTTCATACTTTTTGTGCTATTATTTTCACAATAATACATTAACCTGTGAGCTTTTTGTTGCTTTTAAACTAGACCACATAGACAGCCATATGTGCAAAACAGGAGTTACTATAAATTTTATTAAAATTAGGAGAATTTGTATCTTCTACTACAGTCAGAAACTTGAAGAAAATGGATTTGTTTTTAATGCACTATTTTAACCCTCTTGAAATTTAGCCGGAGGTTGATTTCCGTTTCTGGAGAAAAATGCATATTACTGATCTTATATCATCTTTATAATGAGGAGTTTCTGATATGGACTCAATGTCTGTTTCCCCCAAATTCATATGTTGAAATCCTAACCCCCAAGTGGTGGTACTGAAGGTGGGTCCATTTAGGTGATTAGGTCCTGATGGTAGAGACCTCATAAATGGCATGAATTCCCTTATAAAAGAGACCCCAGAGAGCTCTCTTGCTTTTTGTACCATGTAAGGACACAGCCAGAAGGTGGGTGCTTTCTATGAACCAGGAAGCAGGTCACATCACCAGATACCGAGTCTGACTGTGCCTTATCTTGGACTTCCCAGCCTCCAGGACTGCGGGAATTAAATGTTTGCTCTTGAAGCAGCCCCGGTCTGCACTATTTTTATTATAGCAGCCTGAACAGACTAAGAGAGTTTCTACATCTTCCTTTCCAACCACCAATAACCAATTGGAATATATAACACAAATTCCACTCTATAGAGTAACAAAAAATATAAGGTACCTGGGAATAATGTGTAAAGCTTTTATAGAGAAAACAATATATTTTTACTGAAGTACATAAAAGAAGATTAAGGAAAAATGCCTCTGCCATTAAGTAAATATTTTATATTGCAATTGTCAGTTTTTCTCCAATTCAGTCTGTGAATTCAATACATTCCAAAACAATATTGTGTATGTGTGTATGTAATACACAGAAAAAAATAATAACTGGATAGGAATTAGAATTAAATATGATGATTCTGGTGGACTTTAACCTTAACTTCAGTAATTTAATTTTATATGGAAAGTAGGTGTTTGGATAGTAAGTGTGTAATTAACTACTAATTAAAAAATGACTTGATAGATACTTTCTCCATTGTTAACAGCATTTCTCTCTGAGCATTTTTGTTTTCCTATTTTCTTTTTAAAGTTTTTATAATAAACATGCAATGCTTTTATGATTACATATATCATTTTAAAATAGATATCATGACACCATGGACAATAAGAAATACTGGCACCATTAGATATACCCAGGCATTTAGCTCTTTCATTATTATGACAAAATAATAACAAATCAAAATCAAATGTATAGTCTCCAAGATGGTAAGTTTTTAATAATTTCAGTGCATACTTACGTTAGACAGATTTTTTAGAAAGCTTATTCCTGAGTCATTTGAAAAATTGTGGTAATAGCTCAGCAAATCCAGTAAGAAAATTATGACCAGGTGATATCAAATATGAGAAATACTAGTCATATACAGCAATTCATTAACCATATTATAGAAACTTTACTTAAACCTGCCAAAATATCGAATATAACTTTGAAATGCTTCAAAATAAGTTCTCTTTATAAAATTCAAGTTCTGAAATATTTAGTTGTTAAAGGAAAACACAGTCCTTTAAGACTGGAGAGGGGACAGACTGATAATTTGACTCTTATTTAAAATGTTATTATTTGCTTCTCTTTGTTCCTTTACATACTTATTTCTGAGCTGTGGGCATTGGCCATACTTTCTGAAAAGATCCTCATAGATAATCCAAAGGAAGCGGTGATAGTGTGGGTGCAATACACAAATTATCCAGCAAAAACGAGACAAGATTGCCACCTTAACTGACACAATGAGGAGTTTCCATAGGCAGCTACTTTATCAAATGAGTTTCATGTAAGGAAAACCAAAGACAATGATGGAACCTGAAAGAGGAACTCCTGGTAGTATTCTATTAGACAACGTGACACGCCGAATTACCAGTTTCCATCAAAATCTTGTCCAGTAATAGAGATTTTTTGAAATAATTTTCTTTTGTCAGCTATAAAATTAGTGAGTCAAACATATGTATAATATGGAATGGTAAGTTATTGGCAAAACTATACTTGATACAGGCTTCGTTGTAAAGGGAAAAATGCTTAACAGAAGGGAAAAATTAAACTGTACTTCCATAGTTGCTAGAAATCCTTGAGGCAGACATTCAAACAACTTCCACCAGAATGTCTATAAAAATAAAACAAAACAATGAACCTCATAGCAACACCTGAATCAAACCCTGAGAGAGAAATTAATGTTAGCATATAGAAGAAATTTACCCTAAAGATATGACTGACAAAATAAGGAAAGTCTGCTTAGTGTGAAAAAAGAAAATATAAGAGAGCTTCCTTTATCCCTACCATCTGGCTGAGATAATATGTAACTCTCAGAATTACTGGGCCTCTTTCTTTACTGGATCTATGTTGTTTTGCCATAACCAAAGTAGGATTTCATCTTCCTATTCACAGCCCCAGTATCCCAATAAAGTGTGGAGAAAGAAGCTCATACTTGTTGAGGAACTGAATGAATGACTCTTTCTATTTTCTTTCAGAACTAGAAACTCATAGAAGTTGGAAAAGGACTGGTTTGGGCTCAATGTCTCTGTAAGGTGTAGCCCCAACTGAAAAACATTTAGAACTAGAGAATAATAGCAAAGAGGACCGGTGACAGCAAGTACTACTAGAGCTGTGGAAATGAGCGATAGAGAGTGTCCTCCTGCAGTGGTCCATGGAGGCACACCAGAGAAACAGCCACCAGACTGTGGGTACTGGGAACTGTGCTTTGAGCTCCTGACCCTACCTGTTCTCCTGCCCCAGTGTTGGAAAGATTTTACCTACGCCCAAGAGGACAGTGAGTGGAGCCAAAGAATAGCCTTATACCTTGGGCGTTGACAAATAATGGGAACAGAGTGGTCTTTTTTTTTTACCCGGGATAAGAAAATTAAAAGAAAAGCACCAATTTGAGTCCATGAAAACACAATCATGATAAAGGAACTGTCACCATGAAGACCCACAGATGAACTCTCTTCTGAAAAGAATCTAGTATGAAAACTAGAAGAAACTTGGAAAAAAGGCATCTAGCATCTTCACTAGCTTACAAAATCCATGAGGAAATAAACAGCTGAGACAAAACAACAGGATAAGATGCAAAAACAATAAATTATATGACAAGGTGATGAACTGCAACAATAGAATTAATTATAAGCCACAATGGAAGTAAATGGATCAAGATGGTGGACTCTGTCACATGACTCCCTTCTCTCCTGTCACAAGTTCCATGAAATAACACACATAAAATAAGATTTGTTTTCAAGTAACTGATTTTTAACAGCACAGTAAAAAAAATCTGTAAGATGGAAAAAAGACTGTTAAATTCATGAAAAATTAAAGCTGAAGGAAATGATAACTTTAGCACTGTACGAAAATAGATCATTATGGAGTGGTGTTTGGGAGGAAGGAGTTTCAAAAGCAACAGTGAGTGGATACAAGGGGCCTTGCAATTATCATTGCAGAGAAAGTTGTATTTGTACAAGCTAAACAAGTAGACACCCATCCTCATCCAATCCATCCTTCTACAGCACTCATTATTTACACTTTTATAAGTCAATGTAGCAGTGGGAGGAAGCACTAGAGGCAGACACTTGTCACCCAAAAAAACCCTAGAAGTAACATTAAAAATCCTACACACATAAAACATTATAAGGCAAACAATATAAATTTGTCATAATTTTCCTTCAGAATCTCAGAAAATTCAAGACTATGTTCATAAATGATTAAAAGTAACCAACAGATCATTTCAAAATGAGATCTTATTATAAAATATATTAAACATAGTCAAAAAAAGAAAGAATGATATAACAATGCCCATGTTTCTTTCAACCACCTTACAATCACCAGCAACTAACTGCTGCTCATATTTCATCTATACTCCCACTTATTGCTCCACACTGAGTTATTTTAAAGAAGTCTCATGTATGGCACCCGTTCACCTACAAATAGTTCAGGGAAATTTTTGTTAATTTTAAGTAGCAAACTAAAAAGTTCCATAGATTAGCAAAATTACCGAACAGACACAGCCAAAGATAAAACTGAGTGACCTGAGAGATAGAACTAAGAAATTCTCCACGAACGAAGTGCAAAAACAATAGAAAGACCGTGTGATTCTGTAGAAGCAGAACTTGAGACAAGGGTTCAAAACAAGTCATTTATTAAGGAAAAAACTCTTAGGAAAAACTGTTAAGGGAGGAGAGAAACAAGAAAAAGGAAGAAGTCAAGCAAGAATGTGAGTTCAGCTAAAGTTTAATCTTATCCAGTTTCATGGAACGCTCTATGAAAAACTGAACCAGAGTTTTTCTCACTTTGAGGCAAAGGACTGGGCTTCTGTATCACCACATTGGTAGTCATTGGCTACAGGCTGCTTCCTTAAGCAAGTGCCAAAGGCAAGTTCTCCAAAGAAGATGACAAATGTGTGAGTTGTCAGCAGCAATTGGATAGCAGTTAGGAAACATGCTCAACGCACCAAAGTGATTCTTGTCATCTGGGTGGGGCATTAACAGCACCAGCCTCAAATGGAAAGTAAAATCCGTAAGTTGTGACATGGAGAATGTAAAACTTTCAGCATTTCCTGATAGAAGTCACATAAAGGTAGAATAATAGGAGAAAATAAACAATTAAATTATAAAAGGTAAAATTCTTGATTGAAAAGATCCACCAGTTGCCAAGCAGGACAAAAATTCATGATTGAACATTGTTGTTCTAAAACCTTAGAATAGCATAGTGAGAAAATTCTAAAAGTTGCCAGAGAGGGAAGCAGTTTAGCTACTATGGTGAAGATTAATTTTATGATTGATGCTTACCTTAAAGGACATCGAAAAGAACAGTCACCCACAGGCATGAATGAGCAGAATAAATTATAGGTTTACTAGTATGTATTGTGTCTTGTAGACTGTAGAGTTATATGTGTGTTGCTGAACTCAGTATATTGAGTTTAGTACATTGAGTGATATTAAGCTATCTATACACCCATATGTCTCACAATTAAGGAAAGGATGGCAGCTACCATTTGAGGGGTGCGTTCCCCAGACTTTCACACTTGATGAAGACTCACTTCTTATAGGCCACTTTCTCAAAGGCCTGCTTGCTAGCACATTCCTGGAGGACTGATGGAAATCAAAGCAGCTGCCCTCAGCAATTGTTGATTGTCCAATATCCTTTATGTGCTCTGTTGCCATAACTCTGTATCTATATCCTGAGCTATATCAACTTTGCTTATGGTAATGATTTATGTAGGAAATCTGATTGTAAGCATGCAGCCCATTAACCAGACTGGTACTGATCCAATACATCTACAAAGAAAAAAAATCATGTCAAAGTCAGACATCTTACTTATCACATTGGATGTTAAAATACAATGGAATGATAACTTTGAAATCATAAAGTAAGGCAGAGTGGTAGAGGAAAATGAACACAACTGTACTTGAACAACAATAAAAAAATCATAAAGTAAAATGATCTAACCTCTAATTTATGTATAATAAACCATCATTTGAGTGTTAGGTCTAAATAAAAGTAATTATAAAGCAGAAAAAATTCAGAAAAGGTGTGAAATACAAGGAACAGTATGGAATATCATAGTTTAGACTAAACAAATGCTCACTTATAGCGTTGAAATGTAATAACTGCCAAATCCCAGTTGATCTTAACAAGAGGCCATTATGGAGGAGTTGGGGAAGTAGAAAAGGAGAGAAATGGAAGTATGTAAGGTTTCTGTATTGCTTTGGGGAAAGCTGTATATAATAATTCAATTTAGACTTTAACTGAAAAACATAAATGTAAAAAGTATGTTTTAAGCTGTAAGAATAACCACTATAAGAGTAGGGAAAAAGTATGACTGTCGATCAACACGAAGGAAGAAATAAAATAACAAGTTCAATCAACCCAAAGAAGACACAAAAGGAAAACAAAGAACAAAAAGCAGAACAAATAGAAAACACAAAATAAACTGTCAGAGGTAAGTATAAATATATAATTATCCAATGTAAATATAACTACTAAATATCCATATTAAAAGAGACAGTATCAGAAAAATAGATATTAGGTGAAAATCTAGAAATATTTCAGAGCTATTCCACATTGTAAAATGTACAACCTCCCAAGAACAATCTAAAAATGTGTTGAAATAAGTAAAGGGGAAAAAGGATGATTAAGATTCAAGAAGGTATATGGCAAACCCATAGTACTGTGGGAAGTATACCTTATCAGCAAACAAGAAATGATGGAGATCCACCTCTGAGTATTTGCACAAAAAAATGAAATGAAAATACTAACTCAAAAAGATATATGTACCCCTATGTTCATTGCAGCATTATTTACAACAGCCAAGATAGGGAAACAACCAAAGTGTCCATTAATGGATGAAAAATAAAGATAATGTAACGTATGTATATACATGATGGACTACTACTGGGCGATAAAAAAAGAAGGAAATCCTTACCATTTATGACAATGTAGATGGATCTTGAAGATATTAAGCTAAGTGAAATAAGTCAGACAGAGAAAGAAAAATACCATATTATTTCACTTACATGTTGAATCTAAAAACCAAAACAAATGAACAAACCAAACAAAATAAAGCTTACTCATATAGAGAACAGATTGGTAGTTACCAGAGAAAAGGGTGGTTGGGGATAAGAAAAATAGATGAAGGAGATCAAGAAGTTCAAACTTCCAATTATAAAGTGAATAAATCATTATGTAGTAATACACAATAGTATTCTGGTGCACATTTGAGAGTTGTTTGGACAGTGGGTCTTGAAGTTTATCACCACAAGAAAAAATTCTTGTAACTTTGTACAACAACAGGTGGTAACTAGATTGTAGCAGTGATCATTTTACAGTGTATGTAAATAACAAATCATTGTGTTGTTCAACCTGAAACTAATAGAATTTTATATGTCAATTATACTTCAATAAAAATACAATGAAAAAAGAAAATGAAATAAGCTACAAGTGGTTAAGCATCAATGGGTGAAGTTTCCTTGCTCCTTATCCTCCTTT
Source organism: Glossophaga mutica (assembly GCA_039655065.1). Taxonomy (NCBI): domain Eukaryota; kingdom Metazoa; phylum Chordata; class Mammalia; order Chiroptera; family Phyllostomidae; genus Glossophaga; species Glossophaga mutica. Next base: position 67,694,010 of record CM077303.1, on the reverse strand, counting down.
TTGCTTCTCCTCTCCTCCCTTTCTAAACTTATAAAGTTCTTAATTAGATATAAAGACAGAGCTATAAATAGAGATGTGTAGAGAAAAATGATACATGTGTAGGGAGATGGAGAGGAGGGCGGGGAGAGAGAGATTTTATAAGTATAATAATGCATTATAATTATGTTGTGCAAAATAGTCAGTTTTATTAAGAAAAATATTTATTTGCATTGTGTAGGTAATTCATTGTAAAGCCTTCGCTGAGTGGGATTTTAAGGTGTAGTAACCCTTCTCCACTCCCCAAATGGTGTTTAAATTTTTGGTAAAATATTAGAAAAATATTCAGGAAGTTATGAAGAAAGAAATAGGAAGTGATCCAAAAGAAAAGAATTGTTATCTTCCCAGTCACAAAAACGCTCAGTGAATGGATGTACCTGGACCAGTCTGGACACACCTACCTCCGCCCACCTGCCAACACACACACAATTTACTACATATTTATGGGCTAAGAGGAGTTAGAAAATACCTAGTTTCAGTAAGTATCAAGAAATGTATTTTAAAAATCTTTATAGGTGACAATAGGTAAAGTTAAGAAATATTTTACATCATTCTGTGGAGTATGGCAGTATGTGTGGAAGGTAGATATTAAAATATTTTTGAAATATTATTCTCTAAATTATTGTTACCCTAATCAAAGTGATATAAACATCCTGAGAATTTAATAACATTTATCAAGCATGCTTTACATATTATCTTTAATATCACATGAGCTATATATGTGCTATATTACATATTAAGTATTATATAATAGAAATAAGAGGCAATATGCATTATTTTGAGAGACATATTGAAATATATCCCCCCAAAAAACTAATGACTCACTAATTGTGAATTAGAATCCTTCTCATTAAAGTCAGATATTAGTGCATAGAATATTACTATCACTGCTACTACCCAATATCATTCTTACAGTCATAACCAGTAATATAAGAAATATAAATAATAAATATAGATATAGGAAAAGAAAATAATCATATTTGGTAAATTGTTTGACTATCTAAAAGAATTAACTAAACAACTACTATAATTTGTAGGAATAGAGTCATTACATTAGAGGAATAAATTATTAGCATACAAAAGTCAATAGTTTCCTTTAGAACAATAACTAAAAAGAAAGAACTACCCTTTGCAACAGCATGGATGAAACTGGAGAGCATTATGCTAAGTGAAATAAACCAGGTGGTGAGGGACAAATACCATATGATCTCACCTTTAAGTGGAACCTAATCAACAAAACAAACAAATGAGCAAAATAGAACCAGAGACATGGAAATAAACGACAAAGTGACAGTAAGCAGAGGGGAGGAGGGAATTAGCAGGGAGAGAAGGGGAAGCATCAAGTCAAGGAACATGTACCAAGGACCCAAGGACAAAGACAACAGCAGTGTGTGTGTTTGTGGGTGGGGGGGGATTGAATGTGGTAGGATAGGGGAGAGTAATGGGGGGAAAATGGGCATAACTGTAATTGAACAACAGTAAAAATTTTTGTAATTAAATAAAAATAATGAAATAACAATAAAAAAGAAAATATAATAGAAAATAGAAAACCTTATTCACAGAATAAAAACCATCTACAATAACTCTCAAGTGAACCTCACAGGAAATAATCATGACCTACATAAAAAAAAAAATACTATAAAACTTGACAAACTAACTTACAAGAAAAACTACAATAGATGGAAAGATGTACAATACATTCCTGGATGGGAAGACCTAATTTTATAATGTCACTTCTTCCCCATATGAATTCAATGTTTTTGCAATTAAAATCCCAACAGTATGTTTTAAAGAATTTTTAATTGATTCTAGAACTTACATATAGAAAAATGTTCAGAAATAGGCAAGAAATTTTTGAAAAGAAATAATACATTCATTCAAAATTACTGTTACCCATTTTCCAGACATTGTTTTAGATTCTGAAGAAAAAGCTATAAATAAATATTACAATCTAATTTTATGTCAAAACATGGCAAAATCAATTACATAGCATTCAATGATAGAAAAGGCTTAATATAATTAATATTTGTCCATTGAGCACTGTCTGATGTGGTTCAGTGGACTGGGTGTCAACCTACAAACCAAAATGCTGTGGGTTTGATTCCCAGCCAGGACACATGCCTGGGTTGCAGGCCAGGTCCCCAGTGGGGGGCGTGTGAAGGCGACTGATTAAAGAATCTCTTGCACATTGATGTTTCTCTCCCTCTCTTTTTCCCTCCCTTCTCCTCTCTAAAAGTAAAATGTTTTTAAAATATATTTTTCCTATTGATTTTGAAGAGTTCATTTATATTAACTAGTAATAAAAAGGGATGCAAGTAATTAAAAGTCAATTCACATAGGAATCCAATAACATTTAATATGTACTGAGCACTGTCATGGCTGGTGTGTCTCTGTTGATCTGAGTGTCATCCCGTAAACTGAAAGGTCGAGGGTTTGGTCCCCAGCTGGAGTGTGTTCAGAAGGCAACAAATCCATGTGTCTCTCTCGCATTGATGTTTCTCTTCCTCTCTTTCTCTCTCCCTTTTCCTCTCTCTAAAATATATATATGGCACTTACCATGTTAGACACCAAGTTATGTGCATAAGCTTAACACTATTACTACTTACATTTGAGGCAACTTAGCTTTAGACATGTACTTTAGCTCTGCTCAAGTGATAAAGTTTGAAATTAAACTAAAAATTCATTTATTTTTAGAGCTCAAGAATTTTATAAATATGTTCTATAAAGACCATAACTGTGATACAATATAACAATGTTTTTATATGTTCAGTCAAACTATTAACTAAAAAAATAATAGCTACTAAAGCAGCAGTGATCAACTATCAAGGGGATTATGATTTTAAAAAATATATTCAAAATTGATCAGGGTACAGTGTGGACATGTAAAATTTTACAGCCTTTCAGGAAAGCATTCTGGTGAAGATTTTGTGAGTCTTTGATACAATGTTTCCACTCCTAAGAATTTCTCTTGAAGAAATAGTCAAAAATATAAATATAATTTTACATAGCAGGATGTGTACCTCAGTATCATTGATAATAGCAAAATATTTGCACTCAACTAAATGATAAAAGACATCATGGCATCTTCACTAGAAAAATAACTGTATAACATATTAAAAACCAAGTTCAAAAAGAGTATTTAACCACATAGCACATGATAATTATACAATATTAATTAAAGAGAACTGGATACAAAATAACATTAAATATATAAACTTATTGGCAAATTTTGTATGAAAAATAAATTTACTAGTATGTATATATAAATTATTTACTATAAACAAAATATTTATAAATAGATGGTATGTATATGAAATGATAGTTATTTATATATTTTTAAAAGACCAAAATAATAAGAGGGATTATGAAATTAGTGAATAAATTTGGTAGAGAGGTATCAATTTTATTCTTGAAACTTTTCTATAATTCTTTAATTTTCTAAAAGTGAATGTGAATTACTTAGTTAGTATAAACATATTACTATAAATAAATGAAAAATAAACTGGGTAAGAATAATCCCATTGTCTTTCACATGGAATCCAATTAAAATTGGTAACTATACTAAAGTGGTGTTGGTAAGCCTTCACCTGTTTTTCCTAATAGAGGGAAAATGCTAATTAATTTGTAGGTAATATTTAAAGTTTATTTTATGTAACATGTCAGCAGATGCAGTTAAAAGAGAAAAGTGTGTTTTATGGTCCTATGGAAGGTAATAAATGTCAGACACATGTAGATACAGTTATAAGTTTATGAACACCCAGGGTAATGTACGCAAGGAAAACCTTACACAAACACCAAATGAAAAGACATGTTTTTGAAGCACAGTCAGGGGACTGTTTTTAACTCCGTGTGTAATATAGGTGAGATGGAGGGTTAAGGACCACAGTGCCGTGGTCTGACAATAAACCCCCTGCAAGTGTGCGGTTTGATGGGGTGTTAATTGAGTAGCAGGTGAACATAAATAGAAAGCACCAAGGGTGTGTAGGGGGGAGTCTTTCTGTTGATGAGGAAACATAAAAATGCTGAGCTCTGTAATAAGAAATAAAGACAATCTGGGGTTTATTTCTCTGGCTTCATTCTAATGCCACAGTATGGGCCTCTCTAGTTTCAAATGCTTGCTAGGGAATAATAATATGGCTTTTTAAATGTGTGGGTAACTATAGAGGAAGGCTGTTTCCTGCAGCTTATACAAATGTAGGGATTTGTTTTTGCTTGTTTGTTTAGAGTTAGATGCAATGTTTTGTATGATATTTGCTGCTTCTTGACGTTTTTGGCTGAGAGGGTCTCCAGGCATGTAGTACTGTGGCTGGGCCACTCAGCATCTAAAGTGAAAATTCATCAGGATTTCTCAGGACAGATGCATCAAAAATATTTTTAAAAGAATGGATAGAAACATGAGCAATGACTCAAGCTTTCTAAAGTTCAATATTTTCTAAGAAAAGGATTTTTTTGTATATTTCATCTAGTAGGGTTCTATGAGACTATGCAAGTAAATCCTTGACTAAGCTATTTTTAAGTTCCAATGTTAGTATTTCACTTTTTCCAGGTGATCACCATAACACACACACACTTTACAGCCATCTTATGGAGGATTTTCCTTTCTCTGAGAAATATCTTTAGCAACCTCTAGGATGATGAAGCACCTTTTCCATAGTCATATAACTAGTTAGTTGTTAAGAGAGTTGTGAATCCAAGAAAAGCGACTCAGAAACAGAGCACAAATCCTAAATTGTTACACTCTCTCTTTCCATTAACTCTTTCATGTTCCTGTAGAATATTCACTGAATGAATACTTTGGTATACTAGAGAATCTTGCTATTGTAAGAGAGTCAACATACAGTCAGTAAAAGTTTACTTTCTAACGTGATTTAGAGCAGTGATTCTCAAACTTGAATGTTCAGACGAATCACCTCGGGATCTCGTTAAAATGCAGTTATTGATTCTAAAGGTCTGAGGTAGGGCCTGAGAGTCTGCATCTAACCAGCTCCCAGGTGATGTCCCTGTGGCTGCTGCAGAACACTCTTTGAGAGCAGGTAGAGAGGCTTTTTTTGATGGGTGGAAGAAACAGGAGTAAAGCTCCAGTTGTTTTCTGTGACTCTCTTTCCATTCCTTAATTTCTGTGAAGTCACAATCTAGTTCAAAAAATCAATCTCAACATCCTGCCTCTTTCTACTTCTATCTTATTCTTTTATAAACACAAAGAAGAAAACAGAAATGTTAATATACACATAAGGCTGTGATCAAAATTCTGGCAAAGAGATAGCCAGTTTAGATATATATTAAGGAAAAAATAATCTTTTGTCTTCTGTGTACTATTCTGTAAATTACAGACTATTTTTTATAGAAGCTGTGAAATAATAACTCACATAACTGAATCCTACATGTTGCTAAGCTTGCAGGTTATAATCACATAAATAAGCATCTCCAAAACACTGCCCTGAGAAGCATGAGAACAATTCAACAACAACATCCACATGAAGTAGAAGGGATGCTATCTCAGGAGCCAAGATACTGCCCAGAAACCTAAGACTCATCTAAGGTTTACCTTTCACACAACCACATCCTTGTAAATGCAAACGTTAACCATATCCTGTAAATTGAACCTAACGAACAGCCTCTCTTTCATCTACTACTACCTTGGTTTAGTTCATCATCACTTTACCACAGTTACCTAACATGGGGAGGAGGCAGGGTTCCCGTCTACCCTATGGACTACTTCAAGATCATTCTCTGTACTACTGCTGGAGAAACCTTTCTGAATTATTAATCTAGTGGCACTTCCTTGCCTTACATCCTTCAACAGCTACATATAACATTCAAGTTCCGAGATCCTGGTTTAGCACACATGGCTCTTTGTGATCTGTCTGCGAGGTTCACTCCTTCCATTACCTCACACGAACCCCTTGCTAGAGACTCACTGAGCCAACACACAGCTCTGATACTGCATCATGTTGTTCCACACCTTCCTGCTTTCCCATGTGCTATTTTTATTTGGAAGCCATCCCCTTTCTATCCTGCCCTCTCCTTTCTACCTTCTCCCCCGCATGCCTATCCAACTTGTAAATATTTGGTTCAAAGAGTGTGCTGGAAGATCTGTAAGCTCTCTGAATCATCACATTAAAATAGTCAGAGCAGCTGTGTTAGGAAAAACAAGACACCATGGATTACATCTACAATAATACTGGGTCACAAGATATGCCTACAAACCCAGTATATGGTTGGGAGGGGCTCAGCCACCAAAAACTACAAGAACTATTTGGTATCAAAAACTATATGGGAGAAATTGAAGGAAAGATGGAGGGACTAGTAATAACCCTGAGAACTGGAAATCCCAACTCACTACCCAGTATTCACTGGAAAGCACGGTGGACCTTTCTAAGAACAGCAGTAGAAAATGGGAAAGGATTTTGAGAGGCCCGAATCAAGGGTGAGTGCAAGAAGTTCACAGTACGACATGGTGATCCTAGAGAGTTTCGGGGCCTGGAGCCTACAAGCTCTCAAAACTAATGAACAAAACAACCCTTGCATTACTAAACTTAGCACTAAGGAGAAGCTTATGGGATTCTGTGGGCAAAGAGAAGAGGAGAAAAAAATAAGAAGAGTGGAATAGAAGGAACACCTAACAAAGTTTAAGGCTATTTCTTCACTGAAGTGGCAAGAGAGGTAGCTATTCTGGTCTACCCTACTCTCATAAATGTGCAGAAGTCATTTTACTTTAAAATGGACAGGATCCAAGGATCACTACATAATCCCACATGAAATTAGTATAAAAATGAGAGAATATAGAATGAATAAATCCCTCAGATACTAAAAGTATAACAGAAAAATATGTCCACAAAATAGATAAAGAACCTAATGTTTCAAATGAGCTAACAGAAATCAAGAAATGATAGACCCCATAAAGAACAACATAAATCAGAATTTGAAAACTCAGAGATGAGGTCATTAGAGAAAAAGAAGATTTGAAAAGAGAGGTAAGAAAATTCAGGAAAGAATGAAAATTAAAAGAAAAAATTTCTTAAAGATAAAAAAACACAAAAGCAAATAAACACAAGAGAATATGCTTCAGGAGAAATAAAATATGAAAAAGAGGAAAGTTTTATATAGAACAGAAATTCAAGAAGAGATTTTTTTGGAAAGCATTCAAAAGTAAGTGATGGATGTAGAAGACAGGCAAAGTTCCTATCTAAATGTAACAGTAGCCTCTGAAGAAGAAAAACAAAACAAGGAATAGAATAAATACTAAAATACTTGAGGGAAATTTCTGAAATCATAAAAATATTATTTGAAAAAGTATATCACATAACTTGGAAATCAGTTTATCATAGCAAACACTAACATATTTTACTAAATTATTAGACTTTAAAGAAAAAATGAATATATATAGTGACATTCAGAAAAAAAGACGAAGTTGCTTATAAGAGAAACAAAATCAGATTTTCATCAGATTTTTCAGGGAAAAAATCTCTTCCACAGCCATAATGATACAAGAGGAGACCCCTAAAATGGAATTTACTTATAAAACTTGTGTATTCACTCTTACATGTTTAAACTTCAGTCACCTTGAAAGTACTCTCCATGTGATGCAATACACATGTCAAGACATTTTTTCCACTGCTCAAAACAGTTTTGAACTTGTTGATTTTGATGCATTTTAATGCTTCTGACATTTTTTGTTTCACTTCTTCCACATTGGCAAAATGTTTCCCTTTGAGGATTTTTTTTTGTCCATGGAAACAAATGAAAAAGTAACTTGGGGCAAGATAGGTTGAATAGGGAGGTTGGAGCATGCCATGTTTGATCAAAAACTGCTGAATGCTCAGCATGGTGTGGGCAGGTGTGCTGGTAAATCCCGCAGCATGAAATGGGAGAAGGCATTGAAAGTCTTCAAACAAAATTCACTGAAGCAAATGAAGCCTCTCACAACAATGTCCTAAGTGACTAACACTGATAGAGATGGGTTCCTACAACACTCACTTAGCAGGGGGAGCCTGCACTTCAAGAGGCCCACCTAATGGAAGGTAATTCTGGTCTTTTAGGGGGGTCCCCCTCACTGATTATATTTAAGCTACTCAATAAAAAGCATGGGCAAGGATACAAACTGAACTTCATACAGAAAAGCTGAAAAACATTATGAACATGCAAGTGCTCAAAGGATATCATTCCCTTGAACATTTCCTGAAGAATCTCTCAGACAGTGAGTGTCACACAGCAGAGTTAACTTGACAGTCCTGGGCTTAAAGAATAGAGGTAAGCATGAAAATATATTTTTCTATAGAACTACAGCTAATGGTAGTAAGAATGAAACGGCTGCACACCCTAAACAATATTGATATGGTACAAGTATCAAAAACTGAAAAGTAAAATAAATTCACTGATTGTTTAATAGCTATTTATTGGGTCTACAAGGACATAACATCAACATTACTGGATGAGAAGGAGAAAAGAAGAATGAATAAGTCACTATCTGATTTCATTATTGCTTGTAGTAGGAAACAATAGTCAACAGACAAAAAGGAAAAGAAGAGAGGTAAGTATATAAAGGTATTAGTAAAAAGGTAATTATTAAAATACAAACCTTCCTAAATGCTAGAAGATATTTTTAAATATTTTAAACTCAGTCACAGGGGAAGGAAAACACTAGAGGGACATAATCAGAGAAAAGCTAGACTTCTTTGATTATACATTCCTTCAAAGATTTAATTTTGTAGATATTTTATATAATTATAAAACAAATTTAATTTACTGAAATATAAAACTTTAAAAATTAAAAGTATAAAAATGACTTAACTATAACCAGTGGAGGCCATAGTTCAAGTGACTTTAAAACATGGTAATTTGATAGTTCATCTTTGGTGAGATGTGCCCTAAGGATTAAAAGCATAAAACAACAACAACAACAACAAAATTAAAAACAAAAAATTAAAATGTTTTTGGAAATCATATTATTAATAGACATGTTGGTATTATTTTTCTAATATTAAGCAATTAATAATGGGATAAGTCAATGAGAATTATATTGGTGTTATTGAAAACAGGATATTTCACAGAGAGAGAAAGGACATGCTATCATATAACATGGGTAAAGTCAAGTAAAAACTTTGTATTCTTGAATTTGAATTGGAAGTATCAATATGAACTCATGATGTATTTTTGAATGTATGTTCCTTAATTCTATCCTCCTAGATATCTAGAACCAGTGACAAGCTCAGCTGAAGTAAGTGCCCCTAGGCTTCAGGATGTGGGCTCTAAATAGGATATCTCACTAACAAGAATCAGGAATCCTTGGAGAAATTGCTAATTCCAGGTCTGGGGTGGGAAGTGTTCAAGATGAGCTTTGAACCCCAATGAACTTCAAAGCTCATAGTGAGGTCCAGGCACCAGCACCACCAGGGAACTTATTAGGAATGCACATTCTATGTCTCACCTCAGATATACTAAATTAGAAACTCTTGGGGTGGGTCTCAGCAGTCTGGGTTTAACAAGCCTTCCGAGTGATACTGATGAATGCTGAAGTTTGAAAACCACTGGCCAGGAGCAATGAGTATCAATGGCTCTTATCATCAAAAAATGAGAAGCGAGCTGACATCAAATACCTGTGACAGAAGTGCATATTGGTACACATCGCCAGCATATGCAGTAATTGTTCCCCTCCACCAAAAAATAAAAAATAAAATAATAAAAGCAACCTGAGTTAGATTAAGCTCTAGTTATGGGAAATAGAGAGGAACAGGTAACATGTTAAAAAATACAGGAATGCAAATTGACACACTCCAGACTGAGGGACTAGGATGTCCTGATCCAAGACGGAATCCTGAGAGGAGCTGCAGTCTTTAGAGGAGCAGACCTAGAACCCTACAGGAAAGTTGCTGGGGAAATAGCTAGTGCCTCAAGGTCATTCCAACATCTTGTGGATACCTCCCACTGGTTGAGGCAAGAGAGCCTGTAATGCAGTCAACAAAGAGAAGGCAGAAAGTGGATCTTGAGGGTGAGAAGCAATGTCACAGAGGCAAGAGACTTCTGATCATCCTTAAAGATTTAGAAGGTCTCCAAGGCATGATTCTTAAACCGTTTGGTATGTATGCACACATAAGTAAGTGCCCACAGAGGTGTAGTCGTGCACGTGCGTGTGTGTGTATGGAGGGAGGGGCATTTGATGACAACTTTCTCAGATGGATTCTCTTGCTTTCAGTCCATACAGCATGGATTTAGAAAAAATCAGATCATTGTGTCAGGTTATTAAAATAGCCACTGATATTTCAATTGATCATTTTAAAGAAACGTTCTTTGTCAGTTCTGCCAGGTTTTCCTCTCTAATAAAGAAAATTTATTTGGATGCATATTGCATCACCTCCAGTTGTATTTCTAAGCAACATGCTAATATCAGACTATCAGCGTAAATACACCTGCAATTGTCAGTTAACCTCATGCTATTATTCTCACACTGCCTGCAGCAGTGTATCAGTACTGTCAGAAGAAAAAAAATAACACAGAATAAGGCATTTCCACATTCTTTTCCACAAGCCAAGACACAAAATGGGCTCATTATCAACATGTGGTTGCCTAGGTTCAGTTTGAATATATCTTTAGCTCTCCAGTAACTGCTATGGACTTGTGTAATTCAGCAAAATGTAAACATGCGTTCCCCCAGGAATGATAGGCTGTCAGGCAGATGAGATTTCTCCTCCCACTTCTCCCTTGAAATAACCTAATCAAGACTGAAGATTACAGGGCACAATTCTGGAGAAAAAAAAATTTTTTTAAGATCACAATGTTGCTTCTACCCCATCAGTTCAAGCCAATGACCTTGTTAAATACCCCAGGCGTAAAAGTATTCATATAAAAAAATTATTTTCCTTGTCCTACATTCTCATAGAACCTTTACTTGCCAATATCTATCAATATCCACAGGAATGAAAACAAAACCTCTAATCCTGGAAAATATTATATGTTTCTACGCGTTCAATGATATCTGCAACCATATCCCAAAAGTACCTCTACTTAGCTCGTAACAGAGACTTGGATTTGGAGTATTTAATCTATAGTACTAGCTTTGAAAATGCAAGTTTTGAAACTTCTCAACAGAGGACAATAAAAATGTCCTCGCCTTTGTATGCAAAGATGGTTTAGCTCTCTACCAGTAATATGGAGAACGTACATTTTTATTCTAGTAATGGTGATGGATTTGTGTCAAATGCACAAGTACTTTCTCCTTGAAACTAAAGAACACTCAATTGTCTTAAAATTGACTGTGGCTTTCACTCTAAATAGCCATCAAGATACACGAGAATCAAACCTGTGACTTCAGCTATACAGACCACAGAGTTCCACCAGCTAAGTTTCCTAATGCACCTGAGTCATTTTTAAATAACTATAAAGTGGGGTGAGATGGTTAGATGAGCACAGGAGCTCGTCCAGAAGACATTGTGGTTTGAGTTCTTCTGCCGCTTATAACCCCTGTGAATGTGGGCAAGCCACTAAACAGCTGAATCTTAGTTGTCTTATTTATAAACTATTTATGATCACTTCTGCATTATAACTCTGTTAAAAGGATTAAATAATATAATGCATGTGAAAGAACTTTATAATTTCCTGAGTGCCATATAAGGTAGGTAGTTCACCAGCCTCTGGTTTTTCTTATCTGATTATTCAACATTATCTGAGATTAGGTAACAGGATTTCTACTTTGTTCAGTTCTTTGAGTTCTTTGTTCAGTTCTTTCCTTTTATCCTCCCTTCCTAGTCTTTCCACTCTCTTTTTTTTTTACTTAAAATATTAATTCCCAATAAAAATATCAAATCAAAGTACTACAGAGAAAATATTTTGGGAAATGCACTCTCTCCTATTACCTTTAAAAGTGACTCTATTTTGCTGTGGCCAGAAAGCTCAGCTGCTTAGAGCATCATCCTGATATACCAAGGTTGCAAGTTCCAGCGCTAGTCAGGGCGCATACAAGAATCAACAAATGAATACAAAAATAAGTGGAACGACAAATTCATGTTTCTCCTTTTCTCCTCTATCTCTAAAATCAATACATTAAAAAAAAGTGAATCTATTTCTAACCCAGCTGTAGGAATTGAAGCCATAGAGACACAAATGTAAAGCCATGTCAGGAAACAGACTCAAGATTAAGGAACCAAAGTGACTCTGGGTTAGGGACCCAAAGAGTCTGATGAAGGAAAAAGTCCAGCCAACACATAGGGAGGGTATGCCTAGAAGAGATGTGAGCCCACAGCATTAAGGAATTGGGAGAACTCAACACTTTATGCAAAGAGATGCCAGAAAGAAGAAAGCAAAGTCAGTTTAGAATGTTTTGGTTTACTCTCAATTTCTGTGATCAATTGAAGTTAGTACGGAATTAAGACTGCCTAACTGTTCTATCAGGAAATGCATTTGATTAATATAGTAAGAACTAGGTTTCATTTTCTGCTTTGTTCCAAAAGAGTTCTTTGCTCCAAAAGAGCAAATCTTTTGTCCTATGTGGGCTTCAGGTTCTCCAACTGTAACAAACCCAGATTATTTATAAATTCTCTTCAAGCTCTAAAAGGCTGCAGTAGTCATAACTAATTTATTTCTATCTTCACTATGTAAAACAAGGTCTACTTGCCACAAAATTAATAGTTTTTTGAAATAGTATAATTACTAAAATTAGTTGTTAATAAGGTTTTGAGGTGTTCCCTTTTATGTGGAAAATTTAAGGATGCTGTATAAGAGGGTTCAATAAGAGTCAAAGTGATACCATTTGCACCTACCTCTTCAAGATCATCCCTTAACAGGAATTCTAACACACAATAGCAGTTTTTGGCTGTAGCAACCGATCAAAGTGTATTATTAGTGTAACATTTTCACAAGATCTTACGTCAATAAATCTTTGGTGTGTGGAATTTGTAACTTTCACACATAGTGAAAATTATAACCCTTGGACTATGAAAGATGGTGATTAGAAACTCCCGCCGTGCCTCATTCCAGGGTTCTTGCTAGTTCTGCCCCGCTGGCCACAGAAGAGGAAAGCCCAGTCCATTCTAGAAACATCCTTCAGTTACTTTAAAACTTTGAACTTAGCCTTGCACCTTCTCATCTGGAGAGGACCCCTCTCCTCCCCATAGCATCTCTTTTCTTCTTCTTTATCCTTTTTCTTGTACCCCCCCCCACACACACACAAAAAAAACCTGTCAGAGTTTTCATAGTTATAAACTATTGAAGAGGTAATAGCACAGAAGAACCCTTTTTAAACTTTTTTCTGATGTTGTTGCTGTTATAATCCTTAAAAATATTAAATTGAGTTAGTGAAAAGTGAGAAGAATGAATCTAACCCGATGAAGGGGGAGATGTTAAGCCAATGATTTGTCATGCAGTAGGGAGTCATACATATTTTATGTTGATAAAATCAGGAGCAAGTAAGCTAATACATATGAATGCATTTAGTTAGCCATAAAGTACTGTAAAAATATATTACTGTTATCATTATTTTAAGCAGACAAAAAAATGGAAAGGAGACTGGAAGATTGCTAAAGAAAGAGATTCTCACTGAGCGTTAGTGCTGCCCCCACCACAGATATGTTCAGGGCTGGAAGTCTATCCTTTGATGCTGTAACTCTTGCTTTCTTCATCTCTTCTTTCTCCACCCACATTGTATGGATGCCTAGTAATATCAGTCTCAGCCACACACTCAGTTAAATTTTTTGATTCACAGTTAATAAATAGACTCTTATAAACTTACTGAAAGAACTTCATGACCAGTTGAATATTCAAGAAGTCATGTAGAGACATCTTCTTTCAGCATTTGTACATAAATGGTGTTTTTAGCTCAGACTCTGGGGAGCTCTGTCGGAAAGCACAGATTTGACACTCTCCAGCTCCAGTTCCTAGAGTTCATTGAGGCTGAGACTGCAAATGTCACCCATCAGCTCTCTCCGACCCTTGGCCACAGACTTTTGCACAGCCTTGGCCATTCATCTTGAGTGTATGTATGCTCGGTCTCCATGGACACTGGTGATAGGCTATGTGTGCATAGGGAAGAATCCACCATCCCAGCTGGCTAAAAATACAGAAAATAAAAAAACAAACATTTCCTAGAGACAGAGGTTGAGCAGTATCACCTTCCTGTTTGTAGGACAATGCACCCATTACCCAAGGTAGGAGAGCAGACTCTCTGCACTAGCACCTCCTTCATTGCTACTCAGCCAACTAATTCTGCTGTTACTACTGTTAAAATAAAAAATTAAAATCTGGAATGTTGGTCCCAGAAAACTCAGCCTTTCAGAATTTTTCTGCTCCATAAGTAGCCTTCTTGCCATATCTGCAGACAAAGGATTAAAAGGACTCTCGGGGCCCCAGAAATCCCTTCCTAGCTGTCATGGCCCACCTTTAAATGTTAAGAGCTATTGAATCCCTTTCTCCATAACTTGATGCTTCAAAAACACAGCCATATTGTTCTTAAGCCCAGAGAGAACACAGGCCTGCTGTTGCGAATAGTTGATGATTTTCCCCAGTTGGAGACCACTGGGATTGAGGGAGACGGGAGAGACAAACAGAGAAAACCTCCCAGGGTCACAACAACAAATCCACACCCCTCGGAAGAGAGACTGTTCCAAATGTCTGAGTTCACTGTTAGGCTCTGAATAGAATTACCTACATGTCAGTCAGTCAAAGTAGTTTAAAATACCTGTGCTCCTAAAGCCAGGGTGTCATTACAGATTTAGCAGTACTAGCAGCGTTCTCTTTGTCACACAATGAAGCAATATGGCTAATTAACGCTCACTGGGGAGCCTGAAATAATGATGCCTCTTGCTTCCTAGAGCCAATTACCCCAAATATTCAGATTACCTACCTACTGTTTCACTGAAAGAAGTGTCTGGGATTTTTTTTTTTATTTAATTCAGGCATTATGTATCATGTAACGTCACATTATGTGATGTTGTGTCACCGTCTGACAGCTTACAACGAGGAATATGCTGAATATATTGGGTAGTTAATACCGGCCTGAATTAACAAGACAACCAACTTTCCAAAGAAAGAAAGTCTGAGAAATATCTGCTATACCTCCTGGGATATCTGGAGGGAATACATATCTGATTCACTCAATCAACCACTGAGTGTCACTGTTGCTTCTTGTAAAGACGCATGAAAGAGTATTTGTCCGTAGAGATGGCACATGCATGTACTCATATAAACTACAGATGGGTTTGTAAGAATCCTTAACGGATACTCATTCATAGAGATTCTACTTCAACACCATTTAAATGATAGTAACCATCTAGGAATTAATTATCAAAAGGCAGGGTAATATAATGGGAAGGATACTGATGGGCTTGGGGGTCAAGCAAACCAATTGAGAAACTGATATATGACCTGTATTTACTTATCCATTTCTTCAACACATATTTATTGCATACCTATTCTATAGGTGTTCTGTTAAGAGAAAATGGAACATATTCCAGTTCCATTTTCTTTCCCAAACAAGCAAAGCATGATCCTGCCTCAGGACCTTTGCATTGGCTCATACTACTGCTTGGGATGCTTTTCCCCAAGACATCTTCATGACTCATTCCCTTACTCCCCTTAGAAGTCTTCCAGATGTCAGCTTCTTTAGGAGGCTTCCATGGCCAACCTATTTAAATTCCCATACCTTTTTCTTCCTAGTATACCTGGTTCTATTTTTCTGACATGGATGAAGAAATTCAGACAACATTGTCAGAGAAATCTCTTTGAAGAGGCAACATAAAGGCAGAAAAATGAATGAGAGATACTAGCTCCAAGAAGAATGGAAAGGAAAGATGGCTCACTTCCCTCCTCTGTAAACCAGGAATAAATACCACCCATCTAATAAGAAGAAGAGTAAAAGAGAGCATCTGCAAAGTCCCTAGAATGTATTCAATATTTTCTAAATATTCTAATTATTCCACTTACGTATTCAAAATTTTTAGTGCTTTCTCATTTTCTTCTGAACAAAATTAAAACTTATAGATCAATACTAGATGTTCCATTACCCATTCTCCCAGCCCCAGTTTACCTTTCAAGACTATTCCTTTCATCATCAAACTTTCTGAACTTACACACACACACACACACACACACACACACACACACACTCACTCACATACTCACTTTCTTTGAACCCAAGCACCAATGTCTTCTTTTGATGCTCCCCTGGGTGTTCCTCCACAGAATAGGTAGTCTCCCCTGAACAAGCCTCTCTTTAACATTCTGTCATCCTGTGTATCTTCCTCCATTATGGCACCATTGTATCACATTGAAACTGGTAGTTTTATTGCCCTTCTCCCGAAGATCATTGAGAGTACAGCTGAATCTTTCTTCATCTTTCTAGCTCTTGATTCAGAACCAAGGAAATAGTAGGCCCACAATACATACATTTGAATCAGCAGCTGGATTCATCCAATAGGTGAGTGCTAACTAGATCAGTGCTTAGAACATAGTTTGTTCATAATAAATGTTGACACCAAAATAATATTGAGTGTAAACTGTAAATAAAATTAAATAAAACACAGTTATATGAACATAGCTTTTTCTCTGTCCCTTTTGAATCATTTCCTTAGGACAAGTTTCCACAACTATACCACATGTATATCTCATGGGCCTCTCCCAGTCTTCTTTTCCTTTTACTTCAAGCCAGCAAAATATATCTACTTCAGTGCCTTTTTGACATTTGTCTTACTTTTAGTTTGTTTTCCAACATCTCAATATGCCACATTTTTTATAACAGCCCCCCATAATTTACAGCAATTGCTTTAATAACTTTATGACACATTCTCAAGACAAGATCTCAATGGCTCAGCCAGTGCTTTGAGGACAGTTTCAAGCCACTGTGATAATCTTGTTCCAAAAACCTCACCAATGTAAGCCAATTCTGTCCAAGTGTAGTAAGAGTAAAACATAATGAAACACTTGATTTGTTGGAATAAATCATAACACCACTATGCTATTAACATATAAAGACATGAATTGCTAAGAGTCAAGTTTAGAGCTGAGATTTGCAAGTTTGCGTATTTCTGTTGACAGCATAATAGAAGTGTAGAAGTCATAAATAGTATTTTTGCCTTTCATAAAACTTGGTCAATCCAGCAAACATATCTCTATGTCTTCTAGTTCCTGTAAATGTAGCCTCTCACATTCCAAGGGGATAATCAGTACATATAGAAAGTTATTCTTATTTTTGTTGGCTACAGTGAAAATCTGGGACAGACATATCCATCTTTACTGTTGATTCTGACAAAGGTTTTCAGCTTTAAGCATAGATTTCATGTAAACCCAAGCAAATTTTGCTAAACATCTTACCTCTGCGTGTTAAATTAATCTGTTAAAAAATAATATTCAACATCTTTTGAGTTTCTTTGTTATTGGTTCATCAGAATTGTGCTTTATTGTTTAAATATTTGGTAAATTTTGCTTTTGCAAAGCTTTCTAATTATTATTTTAAAAAAGATTAGATAGGAAATTATATTTTTCCAAGAGTAAATCAGAGGATTCAATTTACTTCAACATTCTGAATCCAAAACATTTGAGAGATTTCACAAACTGGCACAGCATGTTTCATCGGCCTTAAAGGAAGATGATCCTGGTGAGAGGCAGCTCAGATATCATCTGCAGCAGCATCTCTTCACCACGGAAAGCAACCTGAAGATCATCCTGGCCCACTCCCAACACACTCCTTGGGCCTCTTCGTTATCTCTCGTCTTGCGTACATGTACTATACTCTCAAAAAAATTTTGTTGAATGAAAAATGAAGGTATCCAGGAGAGATATGAGGATGTGACTCTCAAATTTGTTCCAAAGTTGAGAATATTTGTGTTCCTTATGAATTGTCATCCAAGAACATCCATTGTAAAAAATAAAATAAAAAAAAAAAGCAAGTGCCCTAGAGTAAGACTTCATCAATAGTTTCTCTCAATAGGCTTTTTCCTAAAACTATCCAAGGGCTAGTTCAAGGCACCCATGAACAAATTGGTCATGGTGGCAGAGCTCAATGGTATGTACCCATTCAACCATAAGGACTTGTCCTTCTCAAAGCTGTTCTGGAAACACATAATTACCCTGTCTTCAAACAGCAGAAATCAACACTAAGCCTCCAATATGGCACTGGTTCCTACTAATTGACAACACTGGACTCATCCTCCAAAGAGGGGGTCAAAATTATTCCTCATTATAAAAGAACAGAAAGGATTTGCCTTTCTTGCCTGGCCTGCATTTACAAGCCTAGCATCCATGGTCTTCCTTTTTGACATATTCATCAAAACAATGTCTTATTGTAATCAAGGAAGTCACCATACAGGAAAAGAAAGTGAAGTAGAGTAGGTTGATACCCATGGGACTCACTGGTCTTTCCATTTACTCCATCTTTGGAAGCCACTGCACTTATAGAATTGCAGAATTGGCCTACTACAGACTCAATTGTGGTACCAACAGGAGGATGACAAATTACAAGCTTGATGCTGGCCTTTATGATGCTCATACGATGTAGAACACGCTCTAAATCTGTAACATGATGCCTTTTCCCCCAGAACTAGAATACACCAATTTGGGACCCAAGAGGTAGAAGTAGATTTGTGATTTCTTTCCCTATGATTCCTAATGAGCCACTTGCACAATTTTTTTTGTTGCTCGTCACCACAACTTTGTGCTCTGCTGGTTTGCAGATAGTAGTTTCTAAGGGAAGAACACTTCCTCTAGAGGAGACATACAAAAATGAACTGGATGTTGATGACACCATTTTCATTTCTTCTTGTCACTGAACCAACAGGCAAAAGGTAATCCTAATTAAAAAGTACAAATGTGACAAACCATGGGGCAAGGATGCTTGTATCTATATTCAAGCAATTATTTGGGGATGCCCCTAATACTTCTCTGTCCAGTAGAATTGAGTCAAGGATTGATTCATCCTTCATTCAGTAAAGAACTCAACTAGCTGAAATGCTGAGGGAAAATGGATTATTTAAGGCATAATGGGGGAAGGAAGTTCTAAATAACAATTACTGTCTTGTGACTAGTTACAGTAATAGACTTCATCAGCTTTTTCTTTTCTTATATATTTAAGTATATTAACCAAATCTCCCTTTTGACCCTACTGCTTTTTTACAGCACAAGTGTAGATTTATAATTTATTCCTTAGTTTATAGAATATCAAGGTAGGATTCTGATTGTTGAAAAAAGGGAAGTAAACATTACTCAGAGATAAATTCACAATTAATGGGTCAAGTGTCCCCCTTTGGATGAGCAGTTAAATGCTTTTTCACTTGTACAGTGGAGAGTTGTTGTATTATGTGTAGAATCATATACTTTTTTATTATTTGGTAATATTTATGTACACTGAAAGCCAGGTACTCATGGTTAACCCCATAATTGTTATTATGATGATTATGTTTGATATCGTGAATTCACACTCCTTTCGGTTCGCAGGCCCGCGCTCAATCCACTGAGCTATACCAGCCAGGGCTAAATTCACACTCCTTATCCAGTCTAGCTTTCCGCAATACTTCCTCTACTTTAGAAGCTAGAAAGTTTAAAAACTACATTTCCAAGGCTCCCTTAAAGCTAGACTTCTAGATGTGAATTTCAGTTTCATTAATGACATGCACTTGCATGTGTTTTAGAAGGTAGATGATAAAACAACACAAAAATAATTTTGGTTGTTGCTTCTGTGAAGCAAGGTTATAAAGATGTTAGGTATTACCCACAGACACATTCTAATGTCTGGCCCCTCATGTCTATGGAAACACATCTGTGGCAACAGCAATATCCTGATCACTGGGCTCCAGCCATGGCCGTGGATTCCTGAACTCAAGTTCCCATGATTTTTTCTTGATTCTCAACATCCACAACTGTAGCAGAGGTAGTGGCTTTTCTAGCATATCATTTCAGCAGTCTTGCTCCAGAAGTTATTATTGGATGCTCAACATAGGGTCTGCTTCTCTAGTAATTGTTATAATTTTATGGTAGCTAATTCTGCATATTAAAATATTTTTGTTTAAACTGAAATAGATATTGGGTGTTACAACTGAATCTTAATGGAACCCAAACTACAATTAGCAAAAAGGAAACCTCTGTCTTATACAAAATAATGTTTGCTTTGGAAGGTAACACACACATGGTCTTTCAGGTTATCTTCTTTCAAACCTGATCCCCAATCCTACTCTAATAATTTCCAGCAGCCGCACCACCATTATTATAGCAACCCAACCTAACATCTTGGCATCACCACCCTTGACTTCTTTCTTCATTTTTTCCCATCTAAATCCTATTAAATCTTCCTTTGAAAACATCCATTACCATTACTACTCTGATCTGAATCCTCTTCACATCACATATTATCACCTTCTAACTGGTTGCCTTGTGTCCAGTATTCTCTCACCGATAAAACAAAGGCAAAATGAAATGGAGACTCTATTATTAGTAGAAAGTTTAGCATTCATATTTTCCTACAATTCTTTCCAAATTCTGCACACACACAAAAAAAAATAGAGTAAAGGGATTTTTAAGGCGGAAACCCCAAGAACAAAGATACTGGTTTAAGAGGCAATAGCAACATTTTGTTGAAAGCCAGAAAGGAAATAAAAGGGTGGCAAATGTCAGAGAAGACATAAAAAAGCTGAATTCTTATTCAGAATAAGAAAGCCAAAAAGCAACCTACTTAACAGTGCAGAATTCTCAAAATGGACAGCATTTCACAGTACAAATTTCCTTTCAAAGTGAGCTGAAGGTGGAGCCAGATACATGAGAATTGATTTAAAATTTGGCTAAGTAAAAAAATTGGTCTAGATCTCCTCCATCACTCTGCACAATTGAGCCACTGCCCTCCCTAATCCTGGAGGAGAACTGTCGTGAATGTATGTTCACAATACTGTCTTTCCTATAAGCCAGGCATCGGTCCCCACTTGGATTATCTGACCAGGGTCTTAAGAACCGAAAGCACCAAGCCACCTGTACAACCACCAGTCCTACAGGTGACACTGGCACCAAGAAATAACAAGAAGCCAACACAGGTGACTATTCACTTGGATTTTATTAATGCAGGTTCACTCACTTTTTATTAATGCGGATTTAATCCAAATCCATACTAACCAAATAACAATACTAATCACTCAGAAACTATTAGTAATAACATCACGTGAAAGAATTAGGGGATAATGAAGCCAAGTCCCAGAGTTTCAGTCTGCAGGTCCAGGAAACAGCACGGCGGGCAAGGGAGCTGTCAGCATCGTGCACGGAAGAGTCTACGGAGCCAGGTAGTCAGCATGGCAGACGACTTCCTCAGTCCAGCAGTGCAGAGCCTCTGCCAGCAGATGCCAAGGGAGATCAGCGTGGTGTGGAGCAGCCCTCTGGTGTGTGGGGCTCAGCTGTCTCAGCAATGGCCTGAAGCCTGCCTCAGTTATACCCTTGAGAGTGGTGCACTCCATCCTGTTGGGTCTCTTCATAAGTGTCTTGGCACCCCTGATGGCAAGTGGAGAATTTCTCCAGGAGCCTATCTATGGGTGGTCCCACTCTACAGACTCAGCTCTTCTGGTCACCTGTGCAGACATCTTAGACGTGTCTCCTTGTCGGATGTGTCTAGCGTGGCTTTAGTAGTTCCCCTCTTGAACCAAAGTGCCGTGGCTGACTGGCAGCCAACTTGGCTGACATGAGTGACTCCATTTTCTTTTATATAATTTATGCTATCTTGACTGGACCAATGCCATTTTATTGGTCCTGATCTCCACCAGAACTAAAGATTTATTTTATTTTTTAAAATTCTGGACAAAAGAGCTAACTTTGCTTGACTGGGAATTCCAGGTATATCAGACTGAAATTGTAGATTAAGACACTGTACACCCTGAAGGCTGAGGCTCCTGTCTTTGTCAGATCCGAGGGTATGTCAGCCAGACTTACACAGGGAGCACGAGGTTGAAAGAGTCTTCTTTTCTGAAGCCCAAGAGGAAAGACCTAGAGAAATTGAGCTCTGGTGGAAATTAACAAAGCAGCCCAGCCTGATGATCCTACAGTGAAGATCCAGAGGATAGGCCTTGTCTAGGAGCGTAGACTTAGCACTGAAATCTTGTTTTTCTCTTTCTTAAATCTGAGTCAACTGTGAAAGGATTTAAGAAAAGCCCCTAAAGGGAAAGCTGGAGACCAGGGCAAATAGGAAAGAGCTATATGTGACAGGTGACAGCACCATCGGAGAACTTCACAACTGTTGTTAATATCTTCAGATAGGTAAGAAAAGATGTTACAGCTATGAAACAAGACAAGGATGTTATCTAACAAGGAAGTTTGGGAAGAAATAAAAGCTTTTAGAAATTAAAAGCAAGAGAGCAGAAATGTGTTTGGGGGTGGGGAGGAAGAAAACAGTTGGAAAGATCAAAGATAAAGCCACAGGAATCTCCCAGAAAGTAGAAAAAAAGGACAAAACATGTAAAATAGGCGTAAAAAATAAGAAAATTAGAAGAACATTCCAAATACACAAAGACCCAAGAACAGAGAAAATAGAAGGAGGAAGGCATTAAATACATAATTGCTGCATATTTTCCAGAACTGAAGTTCACGTGATTCTAGCATAAATGTTCTACCAAGAGCTTACACCACACCAAGGCGTATCTCTGTAAAAATTCAAAACACCATAGCAAAGAGAAAAGCTTGGAGACAAAAAAAATAGGTTCAAATAACCACATTGGAAGGATAGAAAGACAGGAAGTGGGTGTCTGAAAAATCAGGACATAGAGCTATACAAATAACATGTTATTTAGAGTAGATAAACAAAACAATCTGAAGTTAAAAAGTACAAACATGTTTTTTTTTTCTCCAAAAAGCAAAACAGTAGAAGGAGGTCTAGAAGATTACTGTTTTTTGTAAGACGGCCTGTAGAAAATTTGCCACCTTAAAGTGTGCCCATGTATAATTTTGATGAAATTAAAAACTAAATTAAAAAAAGAGAGAGAGAATCCTCTTGCACAAATCCTGCATATCCTGCTTTTGTTAAAATACCACTTTTAACGTTTTGTCCCCTATTTTCCAGCTTTCAATAACTCCCACTTAGAATCATTTTGCTAACATTTAAAGTCACTGAAAATGTGATTTTATAGTTCCTTTTCTTGCTTCTGAATCATATGTTCTAGTAAAATTGGTCTTATTAACTCTTAAATGTAAGAAGGTTTCTATCTTTTATTATTCTCTCATCACAAAATGAATAGCCTTTGCATTTTTCTCTTTGCTACTGACATTCAAAACATATTATTAGCTCTCTTCTTTGAATTCCTCTGAATTTATAATTTAATGTGATTTATTATATCACTCTCTAATTCTCACATGTATTAGTTCTACTCATTACTGCCAAGTGAATATAGACTCCTTCTGCATCCAAACAGGATTCAAAAACTACACAAAGTATAAATGCCAAAGCATTGTTCATGGATCAAGAATAAATGAATGAATACATACATGCATGCAAGAAGCTGATAAACAGAAAGTAAATGTTCAACTTAAACCTGAATTTAACAAAAATGATATACCTTTTCACCTTTAAAGAAAGAATATGTTACCCCTAAATTGCTTATGTACATTCCAGAGTCTTTTTTTTAGAGGGAGAAGACATTCCTAAGAATTTGTAAACAAACTTCAGGGACTGTAAGTCTTAGAAAATGAGGAGTCGGCATCCAATTGAAACTTCTGAAAGCATCTTAGCCTACAATAATGAGCCACAAAAATCTGAAAAACCTTATGACCATGGGTATTTTTTGTAATATTTTATAATTTTTTTCCTAGAATAAAATTTGCAATTGGGAAATAATTTTAAATGCCATAACAAGTCATTTTCTAGCTGAGAAAGAAAATTACAAGTAAACCAAGAGACTGACAACACCCATTCATTAGAGAGCACCCAAAAGTGACTTCTGAAGGGGCCACTTGCTGGTGTGAATAGTTCACTTAGCCTTGGTGACAAGCTGGTATCTTTTTCTTTATTATTCTCTTCCTTAGCCAAACCACAAATATCCAAGCTCAATTACATGTGTAGTCTTAGCCAATGATCATACTCCCCCACCCACAACACATGCACAAAGAAACTAAAATGTCATTTTTTCCTATGCTCTGAAATTATATAAAACTCTCATCTATATTTTCTGTCATCTTCAATTTGCTTTATTTTAATATGAGGGTAAAACTTAGGCCCTTGTAATCACCAAAATTAGCAGGAACTAGGATCAATGAATATGAAGGAGATGCAAAAATAATTAAAGCAGATTGGTAAGAATGTACAGCAAGATGAAAATAACACATCCCAGCCACACCCCTTTGGGCCTGGAAAGCTGTTTCTAGAGCAGATGTGGTGCACCCCGGAGACCTGCTCCCTTGTGGACCACTGTGTCTCTGTAGAGTCCCCTGTGAAAGCCACGGAAACCTAAGACTCAAGTTCTTTAGTGCAAATATAATTTGATTATTTGAGAAATAATAACTGCCAATAATAACTATGCTGTCTACTTTAATTTAATTGTCTAAAAACTTTTCTAAGTGATGAATATTTTGTCTAATTCTTACAACAAACCTGAGAGATTATTCCACTTCGCAATTAAGGAAAATGAGACTCGGGTAAATTCAGCCATTTCCCCAAATTTACACAGATACTGAGCAGAAGAGTCAGAAATTCTGCTCAGTTTGCTTTAACCTCACTCTATGTTAAAAGTATAGACAGAAAAGGGGCTTTTAAAGACTTTTAACACAATATCATACTTTATTCTCAAAACCATGAAACAATTTTTGAATGGGTTGAGCAGAATTTTCATATCCATTTCACTAATAACGAGATTGTGATTTGCGCAAAGGCAATGGTTAACTAAGATGATAGCTTACATTATTTAACTCCTAGTTAAAAACCATTGCTTCCAAAATGCTCACCACCAGAGCTTGGAGATTACTTAAGTCAGCATTCTCATGACAAATGGGTAACAAACTAAGGACTTCAGAGTAGAAAGCACGTCTTTAAGGTCACACAAAGCCAGCACTGGCCTGAAAGCCAGCCAGCATCCTAACAGCCCAATGTTTTCTCCCTGGAGGGGGCAATGCCTCCTGCTGTCCCCCCCACACTCATTCCTGCTCACCTGACAGTACTAACATTGAGGGTTCTTGACTAATAGGGAAATACTTCTTTTCAAGCTCAGAGGAGGAAATAGCATGGCCATTTCTCCTTTTAATTTTCCACTGTGCACAGCACAACAAAGGATCGGACAGAGATTGACGATGGTGGTACCGCTGCGGGGACACAGATCTGCTAAGGGCAAGATCAGAAAAAGCCCAAGATATAAATATTCAGGATTTTCTGTGTCTAAGTGTTGCTTCTGATATGCCGCTGATGAGAAATGCACCTCTTCTCCCTGTCATCGACCCTTCCCATTTGTCCCTCATGCCATTACGGTAGTTTATCTTTCATTCTAAATTTCCAAAGCAAAAAATATGTGCAGTATTTAACATTTTAGCTGAGGCAATTGCAATAATACAAATAGAGGTTAGGAAAGAAGAAAAGAAAGTGGAACTTTTGTTCATGGTAACAACAAAACCACATCCTTCAGTGGTTTTGTTGTTACCAATTCTTTCAGTGACGTCACTCCATAGTCAGTCAATTGAAGGATCACGGTCTTAGCTACTGCGACACAGCAAGCCCTGAGGTAAAACTCAGCAGTCCCAAGAGCCAAACAGCTCCAAGAGTAAACAAAAAGAAAAGAATGCTTCAGTCAGCCCAAACCTCCAGACTCGGCACACCAGAATGTCTACTCAGTCCAAGAGTTCATATAAATTCAGACCTGGAAGAAGGTTAGATAATGTTACCCACACGGGGAAACTGAGGCTGACAGAGGTTAATGCTTGGCTCAAGAATCACATAGAAAGTATCAAAGCCAGAAAAAAAAAAAAATCCAGGTTTCTACATCCTACTAGAACTGGTATGTTATTTTAAAGAAAACTTGTGAACAATTAGGATCCATTGCTTTTCTTTCTGAAAAAGTGTACATGCATATGTATGTACCAACACATATTTTCTCCTTGTTTTTTTCCTGCTATTCTGCAGTTTTACCAAGGTCTTCATATCTGTCTGGGCATCCTGTGGATTTCTTTAATCTGAGAATTTATGCCATTTTCTCTGTCTTCTCCTTCTGAGTATTTCGTACATTTTTAAAACTTCACTCAATGTCTCTCAATCTCCCCATTTAATCATTCATTTAATCACTGGCTGCATGCCACATACTTTCTTAGATTTCTTTTCCAGTTTATTAGCTCTCTCTGTAGGTGTGTCTTAAAACCATCCATTGAGATTTTAATTTCAATGGCTATATATTAAATTACAGAAAGTTGTATTAGGCTCTCTTTTAAACCTGCCTGATTATTTTCACAGTATCTTGTTTTTTAAAAATAAATCAAGATCTTTGTTCCTTTTAAAATTATTTTCAACACAAATTTTATAGTTTTTCCAGATTATTCTCTTATCACAGGAGTTCTCTTCCAGGCTATTCATAGAATCCTAATTTTCCTGCATGATTTGCTTTCTAGCTCTCCCTCAGGACTTTTTTGTTTTCTCAATCTAAATAGGACATGGATAAGCACACTTGAGAGAGTTTATGAGATTTTTTCATTAAAGTGTTTATGTACACACCTTTTTACATTAAAAAATGAGATCGTAAAGCTCATTAAATTATTTAAAAATATTTTCCACTTGCTTAGAATCAACTTTAACAAAGTTGACACCAAAAAACCAAAAATATGTAATATTTATATTATTTATTTTGCTTACAACTAGTAGTTTCTACAGCTTGCATACAAATTGTTTGCTAAAAAGACATACAATTGGTTAATCAAAAATGAAAGAATTTGAATCCTCTTTATTGTACCATTAACTAGTTTTGTGCAAGGTTGAACAAGATGCTCTCTGAGGTCCCTTGAAATTATAAGACTCTATGAGATTAGGAATTACTCACTTTTATGGTACACTCAAATTGTCTAATGTCACAGAGCAATCATTAACCGAAAAGGGAAATAATAAAAGAGATAAAGAGTAAATAATAAAATGTTCACTCTTTATCTCTTTGAGATGCTCAAAATGTTTTAGAAAATCTTACATTAATTTTAGTAGGAAAAAATATAATGAAGGGCTCATTCTAACAGCCAATCGGCATTAGCATTGCAATCAGTTTAGCAAGAGGGTGCATAGTACTGTAATTCTGTTATTATTTCACAAAGTTTAAGTAAAGCTACATGAGATCATCACTTTTGAAGCTTTATATTGTCTTCTATAAGAGAGTATATCTTTCTTATACTCTCCCCAACACTAGTTGATCAATAAATAAATAACAAGCAAATACCGCATATACTTTAGCATATTTTTAATTACTTTTTATTCTCACCCTAGGACATTTTTTCATTGATTTTTAGAAAGATAGAAAGGGAGAAAGGAAGGGGGAGGGAGAAATGTTGCTTCTAGGGAGAAGCATCAAGTGCCTCCTATATGCCTGCAACCCAGGCAAATGCCCCAACCAGGAATTGAACTTGCAACCTTGTGGCCGTGAAGCTATGCTCCAACCAACTGAGCCACACTGGCCAGGACTACCCACCACTTTTAATGTAATGTTCTTCATTTTGAAATATAAAACGTATGAAACTTATCATTGATTTTTATATACATTTTTATTCAACAAAAATGAAAATACTAACAATGACAAAGACATATAATGCCATTTATCATCATGCCAATCACTCCATTATCTGCATTATTTCTATATATTTAATAATGAACAATGTTAATCTACAGTTGACCCTTGAACAGCAAAGGTTTGAAATGTGCTGGTCTGCTTAAACATAGATTCTTTTTTAAAATAAATGTACAGTCAGCCATCTTTATTCCTGGATTTTGCTACACAGAATCATCCAACCACACATCACAAATGGTATTTTCCATCTGCAGGTGGGAACCCACAGATGAGGAGTGTTGACTGTATGCATTAGTTGAGGCCATTGTCTGTAAAGGACATGAGCATTCCGGACCTTGGTACCGATGGGGCCTGGAGCCAATCTCCTGCAGGTACCGAGGGACGGCTGTAGTGAAGTTTTGGAGGGGTCAAAAGTTATATGCAGATTTTCCACTGAGGGGAGGATGGAGTCCCTAAGTCCCAGGTCATTCAAGGGTCAACTGTACTTTCATTGCTCAGCCTGGTACATTTCACCTCCACAGCGAGTCCTTTCTAGGACAAATGGCAATTTTAATGTTAATCGAATTTCCTATTTCCTGCCCCAAACAACCAACCTGCAAAAACGTGGCAGTTTGTGGTGAGCAGTTTAAAGGTCCATTCCTGAGCAATGCCAGAGTTCAGAGTCCTCTGCAGCACTAAACTGGAAATAGGATGCATGTGCCCTGCGTACCTGAAACTTCCTTCGTTTTGTATTATGGATGCATAAACCAGAGGTTTACTCAAATAGTTTAACAACATTTTTGGCCTAGATCACCTCTCTTAAAAATATATGCTATTTAAATCCCACTACCCCCATCCCAACTCCCCCAAATAATACCAAGTTAACACTAACATTCTGCACTATGTCTTAAAGTAATATACTTTATAAATGCATAATTGATTTTTTTCCCTTATATTAAATGATACTCTGGTTTGCCATTCACTGCTTTGGTGGCACCCTGAGAAATTGCCACTAAGAAGCATGAACTTCACAGTGTGAAGCAAATTTTTACCTTGATATTGAGATGGAGAGAGGTCACATATCAGCTCTTATTTCTTCACCTCCTGGGTGCTGGCAATATCCCAGCAATCACATCTAATTTCGGGCTGCACTAGCTGTAGGATCTGTAA
This sequence comes from Glossophaga mutica, assembly GCA_039655065.1. Lineage (NCBI taxonomy): Eukaryota > Metazoa > Chordata > Mammalia > Chiroptera > Phyllostomidae > Glossophaga > Glossophaga mutica. The sequence continues at coordinate 67,665,151 of CM077303.1, read as the reverse complement.
ATGGCTGTGCATTTCACACTCCCCCAAAAACAACTTTTCTGAATTGATGTATGTCTTGTATATTTAGATCTTTATCAAAGTGTACATTACTCACACCCTCCTGGTCTGATGACAAAAACTAAAGAAGAAGCTTATCCAAGGATCTCAGTCAGGTTCTCCTCCCCTATAATGGCTACAAGCTCACTTGTCTGTCAGAAAAACCAGCACTCCGTGCCCTTAATGCTGAGGCTCAATCAGATCAAGTCCCACCGGGTAAGTGCCAGAATCAAATATTCACATGCAGCTCAAGTACCACTTTATGGAGTTTCCCCCACATGCCCCTGCAGAAGAAGGAAGGGTCAGAACAATGTGGCCCACCGAAAATGAAAGTTTCTTTAAAGAACTAATGTTTTATTTTAAAAATCAAATTACATCTTAACTATAATGTACATATTGTTAACATTTAAATAATGTTTTAAATTGTCACCAGTAAAAAAAAATGGTAAATTTTTTCAAGGGTTAGCTGGTAAAATGATGTAGTCTTGAATCCATCGGTTTAAGGTAACTGGGTCGAGGTAGAGCAAGCTGGCACCATTCATCCAGGTACTGCTTCTTCTCTGACTTCATGTCACACTGTTTTGAGATCTCAGACTCGCATAAATATGTGAAAATATGCAATGGTTTCCTTAATGTTTTTTGAACTATTTCAGGGAAAATCCCCATAGTGTTATGCCCATATTCCTGCCAAATAGATAGCACAGTGTTTGATACTCAGTAGGAATTTAAATAGCTGTGTCTTACTGCAAGGTCAGATCATATGTATTTAATTATGAATTATAATTTAGGTGATGCATTCTTTTCCACCTCCAGGAAATATTTATCAAAGGCCCTTTTTTCCAATAAAGTAAAAAACTCCAGTGTATGTTCTATAATTGATGCTAATTATGAAATTTTCATCAGGTGCAAGTGAGTTAGATTTTGTAAAACTCTTAGGTCCTACATCAACATTCTTCATTCACCTTTCAAATTTCAATTTAGTTTAACTACATTAGGTAATGTATATATTTAGAGTCCTAGTATATGGATGTTAATTGCAAAAGTCAGCTAAATAAGTTAGCGTGTTCAGCTACTTTTTATTATCAGGGTTATTATCATTCTCTCCAGGGTTTTACACTTTACTATGATATCTTCTTTCCTCCACTTTAACACACATGCACACAGGTGTACACACACACATGGTGAGTTATTTTGTCCATGCCAAGTCAATATAGTAACAATGATAATCATAGCAGCTAACATTTATGGCATGTTTACTATGAGCTTGTGATGCATATTATTTTACATAGATTATCTGCTTAATACTTCGAATAATTCAATTTCATTGATACTATAATTTTGTGAAAGAAAACAAAATGAAGTTCTCATGGGTAGAAACAGGATTCTATCTCCAGCTCTCTGAAGCTCAGACCATAACCTTGTTACATCGCACCCATCCGTTTGGAAGAACACACTTTCAAAGTTACCTCCCAGTGCACTACAAATTTGAAGGGATAAAAATGATTCATGCCTGAGCGTTCCAAGCCTTTCCTCTTTTCCCTTTCCTTGCCAGCGAGTAGGATTTCTAACTCTGTTTCCTTTAGCTTCTGGCTCTCTTCTTTCCTTGAAGGAGTTCCTCAATCCAGTTCTTCTAAACTGATCGATTCAAGGCTCCAGCGCAGGCTTTTGTGAATGAGGGAGAAGGAAGAAGGAAGGAAGAGACACAATGTGAGGTTCAGAGATGAGTGCTGGAAGGCTGTCTCTGGAAATGTTCAGGAAAGAAGAAAATGAGTAGTCATGATTTATGAGGGAAGTTACACATAAGAAATGGCTATACTACATGGCTTCATTTTGTTCAATAAGCACAAGAAATATCATTTTGAAATTTGGTTGGGGTGACTGAGTTCTTTGGACCACTGGGATCCAATTGTGAGTGTTGGTATTTTATAATAATTTTTTCAGAAAAGAAAATTATTTAAACCATTGCTTTAAACAATGGTTTAAATGACCAAGCACTGCATTGTACACACCAAGAAAATCAAGAGACCAACCCTCGGTGGCATGGTGTTCTGAGGGAGCCTGTGATGGCCGCTGGGGGGAGAGCAGTGTCTCCTTCACAGTGGCTTGTTTACATTTTGGGTTTTGCCCCATCTGCGCTCAGTCATATGTCATCAACATTGTGATTGTGAAAATGTTTATTGGCCTAGCACTTTTCTAACACTTGTTGTAATGCTAAACACTTTTCAAATTCACATGTCTTCATGAATGCCATCATTATAAAGTACAGCATAAGGATGAATGTTAATATAAGCTTTCATGCCACGTTAAAGATCTAGATTAACCTTGGTATTTTCAATAGTTGTCCAGGAATACATTTGGACCATAATAAAATGCATCATTGAAACATTCAATAAGAGTAACTCTTTCAGTCTGACTGTTTCTTTGTGATCTAAAACAAATTTGACCAGACTTACAACATAGACTATCACCCAATTTTTAACTTTTACTTTCGGTGGTAATTCTACAGTGGACCTTGCAGGAGGCTTCAAGCAGTTTGTTGTTGTTGTTGTTTACCGTGAAATTAATTCTAGCTGAGCTGTGGATGGATGCCCTCCCTCCCCCATGCTCTGGGCATTCATCTCTGTACACCAAAGGCTGCTTACTGGGAGCACCTGCAACCCTCTGGCTGCGCTCTCTCCTCTGACATCCTCAGAGCTCAGCCAGGGAGGGAGCAGGACAAGCTGCAAGTACCTCTGGGTGGACAGAGTTTCACAGATGACAGACCTGTCAGTCATGATGGACCCCTCAGTCACATTACCTCTGAGATATGTTCTATACCGTATTCCGGTATTCCCAGTGGCACTGAGCCCAAATTGTCCATACTCGATAATTGGCTTAATCACATTCTCTTTCCCTTCATGAGTTTCCTTCACTTCCCTGACTCATTTCTCCACATCCCCACAATGTGTCTGGGATCACCTCTCGACTACACCACTTGCACTCACCTGTGTGTCTTAGGCTGGGCTTCAAAAGGAACCAAGATTCAGATGCTACTTGTGTTATTATTTTTATAAACCAAAAGATGACTGATTGATTGATTGATTGCAATTGCAGAAAGAAGATAAAGAGATTTGCAGGAGCCAGTGATGCATCCTGTAATTAAAATATTTTTAAATATTGCTTTGTAATGGGATTAACTTAGTTTTCACTAATCAAGGAGAATGTGTATTTAACTGTTTGGACCTTTGCAGGACTGGTGAAAAATTATACATGGACACTCGAATATGCATTACTTTGTCAGAAAAGCCTTAATGGCACAGGCCAATCACCTCGGCACAATCTCTTTCCACCAAGTGTTTCATCCTGCTCATGAGGACACCTCTGCGGTAGTAACAGCACCCCATGACCCCAAAGCAACAAAGCACCACATCTTTATTTGCTTACTATGTAAATGTTTTTTTATTGGGATTCTACTTTTGCTCTCACATGCATGCAATAAAACTTTTCAAAGAGTTTTCAAAAATTCAGAACACCTACTTCTGATCTCTAGTAAAACTGACACTCTAAGGAAATACATGGTTTTTACCAGGGCAGCCTGTATTGCCAAATATCACTGGGCAGCCCTGGCCACTGGGCATGTGCCAGCTTGAGAGGCCCTGACCTGGGACAATCCCTATAGTTACCCTCAGAGTGCTGCTGGTCTGTGTCCCCATAATCTTCAAAAGCCAAAAGCTTTCGAAAGTTTTGCATGGGTAGCTGGAAATTGTATTTACAATATTTTTTTCTGTATGTTGAGCATATTTCTTTCATTTATTAGTCCAGGAAAATAGAAAATATCACCCTTATGCTGGACAGAAGCAGTTTCAGTTACTAATAAAATTAGTGAGCACATGTATATTAATCTTCACTGTTCCTGATAATTGTTCTACTCTTGCCTTGACCCGCTCGCCCTGTGTTGAGTTCTGTGACAGATGGAATTGCTTAGATGAGCAACAGGAGATTTCACCACTGGCCAACCCTCCCCAAGGAGTGGAGTCCGCATGTGAGAGCGCCTGCTGGGCGCCAGCCTTCTTCCACTCAGGGTCCTGACAGCTCAGAAAGACTGCGGTGGGCAGATTCTTCATGACATTGGGAAACGGACACAGATCCGCCGGCACTGAAGAATATTTCAGCAGATTTATTTGCAATTCAGTGCTTTTTATTAAATCTTAAGCCATGCAGATTTCAAGAAGCTGACTGGATTGGTAAAATATTTTGATAATAAAAAATTGCTTTAATTGCAATTTCATTACGAGGAAATAGGTAGAATAACTCAGATTAGGTTAATAAACTATTGTCCCAAACAGAATCTTAGGGAACCACTGTGATGAACAGATAAGAATTACCTGTTTATTTCTATACAAAACACTTGTGGACACTTAAAAATTGCTCCCTCTCTTCATAAAAGTCCATTTAATTCCTGTTAACTTTGTGAATTTATATTTACTAAATTAATTAATTAATTAATTAATTAACTAATTAATTAAATAAGGTCTGAAGCATTCCGTTGGGTTTTTTGTTTGTTCAATAAAAAACATTTCTCCCTTCAGTGGCTTCTAAAATGATGAGACTACTAAACTGAAAATTAAAGGGAATTACAATTCCCTCTTATAGGTTTAATACTGTCCCCCTCAAATTCGTAGGCTGAAGTCCTAATCCCCATTACTACAGATGTAGCTGATTTGGAGATATGATATTTACAGAGGCGATCAAGTTAAAATGAGATCATTAAGGTCGGCCCTAATCTAATGTGACATGTGTCTTTATAAAAGAGGAAACATTGGAGACAGGTCACACAGTAGCGATGCGTCTATACACCAAGGTATGTCAAAGATTGCCAGCGAACCACCAAAAGAGCAGGGAGGCATGGGGCGGACTGTCCCTCACAGCCCTCAGAAGGAACCAACCCTGGTGATGCCTGGCCCTGACACTTCCAGCCTCCAGACCTGCGAGACAATAAATTCCTGCCGTTTAAGCTGCCCACTTCATGGTCCCTAGCAACCAATGCAGCCTCCAAATAGGCTCTCCTTCCTCTCTCCTCAGAGTGAACAGAAAGTGAGAACAAATACTAACTGAGGCATCCAGAGGCATCTAGTGTTATTAAGCCAGTTTCATCAATGACTAACTACATGACTATGAATATGTCATTCAGTTGCTTTAGGTCTCAGTGTCTTTGAAAGATGAGTGTACCATCTAACCCTAAAAATTACAAAGTGCAAAAATCAGCACTGATTTTTTGAAGAAAGTATTTTTATATTCAATTGTGCCTCATCTGCTCTACAGAAATACACAAATTAAAAAATAGTTCATTGACCTTTCATTTAGAATGGAAGGGAAGATAAAGTGCTTCTCAGATAAGGTCAAGTTCAAGGAGTTCATCATCACCAAACCCTTATTATATGAAATGTTAAAGGGACTTATCTAAGAAAAAGAAGATAAAAAATATGACAGTAAAAAGACAGCAAACTCACAGATATTAACAACCACATCTAAAACAAAAGCAAACTAAGCAAACAGCTAGAACAGGAACAGAACCACAGAAATGGAGATCATATGGAGGGTTAGCAACAGGGGAGTGGGAGGAGGAGAGGGGGGAAAAGGTACAGAGAATGAGTAGCATAGATAGTGGGTAGAAAATAGACAGGGGGAGGGCAAGAATAGTATGGGAAATGTAGAAGCTAAAGAATTTATGACACATGGACATGAACTAAAGGGGGGAATGTGGGTGGGAGGGGGTGTGCAGGGTGGAGGCGAATGATGGGGGAGAACTGGGACAACTGTAATAGCACAATCAATAAAATATATTAAAAATATTTCATTGATAACTATACATATTGCAAAAGAGGTTCTTCACATTAGGACTATATTAAATACAATTTTCTTTAATCATAGGTTTCTTGTCTCCCAAAGCTCAATTCTGTTTACTAAAATTTAATTTATATAAACCTTTCCTAAATATCTGTTATAGTGAGTGATATGTGCATGTAGTAGTAAAATTTTTTCCCATTACTTTTATAGGTAGTAATGTGCTACAGAATTAGCTATAAAATATCTATTCCCAAGGAGAATTTGGCCATGATTTTCCAGATGAGTAGTGATAGGTACTTAAAAAAAAAAAAAAAAAAAAAGCCATGGGGGCAATGGTTTCCCTGGAAAAGTTTCCCCATATCCAATCATCTTTACCATATGTGCCACTTTCACTCTGTCTTAGTCTGGGAATATTTACAATCTGAGCCCAGGGCTTGGAGCTAGGACTGACTCAGATATCCTGAGCCATCTTCGAAGATGGCTTGAAGTGGCCCACAACGTTTGGCTGCTGTAGTTGAATGATTAAGAGAAGGACATCAGACTTAATGTAACAGATCTGCCACTGAAATGACCAGAAGGAAGAAGTTTTTCATCTCCAATTTCAGCAACATTTGCTCAGCACTCACACACATATATGAAGTGGGGAGAGCCATTATTTCCTTTTCAAGCTCAAAAAGCAGCCTCCATTACCCCATTACAGCGAAGAAGAGACCTTGATGAGAGTGTGGAACTTCTTTTCTTTCTGAGAATTCAGTTCTCTCCTTGAAGAAATAAAAAAACAGACCTCTTATAATATATAATTCTCATTAAGGTGAAACTGAAACCCTTTTTTATTACCACTGCCCATTAACTAGAACCTCTTTAAGAGGAAAAATAAATAAATTTAGGTGAGTACAATTATAAAATGGTTCCTAAACAGACAGGCAAATAAAGCCTTACTTTCTTTCAAGTACTGACTTGTCTGGCTAAGGACCGCATGTATTTGACTCGGGTAACGGCTTCAGCTAGACTGATACAGTTGTTGTGTCAGTGTTTGGCCAAATAGCCTTTTATGTTGCAATCAAGTAATAGGTACAAGATTGACAAGTAACAAAGAAAAAGAGCTTTCAGTCAACACAGACTAAAATCCATTATTGTGCTGTGTACACTGTGCCAGGGACCTGTAAACACATCTTCATTGATCCTGCAGAAAGATAGAAATACCTTGCATGGCTCAATCAAGGCCCTTTTCACAAAGGTAAAGTGCAAACAATATTGAAGAAGCAGAAAGAGACTGACATTATAGTCAAACAGTAAATAATGGTTGAGCTTAGGAAACCTATCTATAACATTTCAAATTCCTGTCAGCTCAAATGAAATGTATAACCTCTCTGGCAACCTCAGAAAGATCAGAACATGGGGACCTGTGCATTCCTCTTACCATCCTCCTCTTCTTACCAACTGAACAAATCAATAAGGGAAAAATCTCATTTACACTCTTGCATTTTCATAGGCATTTCAGTGGATTAGCCTCTAAAAAAGATCTCATCTGTGAAGATCAATAATTCACCCTTTTCTCCCTCCCTCAAATTGGGATCTGCTGACATTTATATGAACAAATTTTGTTGATTATCATGTAGAAAAAAATCATAGGCAGTGGAAGTAGAACTGGGTCTTCCTGCCAAATTGAAGTTTTATTGGAATTGCCCACTGCATAAATTCTAAACTTCTACTTTCATTTATGTTTAAATACTTATAATTAGGAGAAGCTATTTGGGAGCAGTAGACACCAATAAATAGTTAGTGTAGATTTCTAAAAAGGTTGGCAGAATGGTGGGAAGCTCAGCATGGTTTATAAACAGATTCATCTGTTATGTAAATCTCCATCCATAATCATTATTTATCCATTATGGCTAATCAGCATTCCAAGAAAGGAAAAGTGAAAAGAATTGGTAATGTCTTAAAAACAATTGCTCCTAAACCTGCGGATTCCTTAAATTTAGACATCAACCTACTAGACATTTAATCTTTTGCTTTTCTCTTTTAAAGGTGCCTACAAAAAATCAATACTTCACATTTAGAAACAATGTTCTCATTTAGATAAAGAATAGGCAAATCAGAAACAAATTGGATTATCCTTTTCTACCACTTATTATCTTGCTTCTTTCTTTCCCTCCTTTCCTCTCAAATATAAAATTGCAAAGAAAACAAAGTCTCATTTAACGCAGGATGAGGTGTAAGCTATGCCTAGTGTAGGGAACATCCATAATATGATCTTTCCAATACCTGAGACTCGTACTTCGTGGAGAGCGTTAATGAGGTGCTACCACAGCTCAAGGTGTGATCCTTTGATGTGGGTTTATAATCAGAGTCCCAAGCAAATACCCAGCATAAGGCAATGCACACTTCTATCTTCAGGACCCCAGGAAGAAGTTTATTAGAACAGAACCAAGCCCTGTAACGAGAAAACCGAATCCTCACCCCAATGGTCCGAGTTTTACCTCACATTTCAGAGCAGGCTTCAGAACTTGGTGTTGCTTTAGCAAACAGAGGCTCACTGGTCTGTAGCGTGTTAACCGCTGCACCATCTGTGGTCAGCTTGTGTTGGAGAGCACCAGCTAGCACACTTGCACAAATGTAAGTTCCTCTCTGAAATATGGGATGAATGATCTCTTTTTCAAGACCCAGGACCAATGAAAACAAATAGTTACATTTCAGAATTTATATACGCTCACCTGAAATTTGTGGTAAAATTGTACAAATAAATATTTTATTTATTATCCACTTTTTTTCTGACCTCCCGACATTCTTCTCTGCTAGGTGAACATATCCCTAGCCTGTTCTCCTCAGCCCTTTTGGGCCAACTTTCAAAGTCTGACTATCTCCCAAGCCCCAAGGAAAAGGCTGTGCCCTCCATGGTTTCTTTCCATAATTCTTCAGCCAGAAATGTTCCCTCTTCCACGATCCATCATGACCTGTTTCTGCCTTCAACGATCTACTTACCGTATTTGTTATTGAACGAGTTTATTTTGGCTCAAGTTCACCTTCCCTATGTGGCAGGAGCTGTGTTGTGTTTTCTTCTATGCCTATCCACAGCACTTAATAAAGGTAACTTAAGCATCGTAGCTGTAAAATTAATACCTACTGAACTGAATCATACATGTGTGAATTCAATGCTAAACCAAAAATTTAAGGGACTCTTTGATTTTAACTAAAGCTCTCAAGCATTAGCTCAAAAAGATTTCTCTGAAGGATTACATCAGGAATAGTAGTTGTTTAAATAGAAAATAAGCAAATTCACCCTATTTGTTCTCAGATTTTCTAGCCAAAGTCTAATTCTGGATGAACCTGAATTGAACTCTGAAATTTAAAATTCTCTCATTTCAGCCATTTGTGGTGGTTTTTATCATGGTAGGACATAAATAACTCTTTACAGAAATATTTATTGCCCATATGTATACATGTGTCACGGTTGAGAATCTAGCTTCGTCCAAATTTGTCCCGGAGAATGGGATGTGTTTCACTTGTGAGTGAGGCCTAAATGGTCCCAGTGTCAGAGAGAGCAGGAATCCAACAGCCAGAAGCTATGCAGAGCCTCAACACATAAATCCTATTTCATCACTTTCCTCCTACACACAGCATAAATAAATCTCTCATCCAACTACTGTCTCATTTCTCTCCTCCACACCAACATGTAGGCCCTGAATGGCATCCTGGGTCTGAGACACCCAGCCAGTTTCTTTTCCTCAAGCAAAACTGTTTTAAAGACCATCTTTAAGAAGCTTATTTCAATGAATTGGGTGGCCATCCACTGAAGATGATTTACAGCACCTATTTCCTGGACTAGTAATACTTAAGATCTAAGAATTAAAAAAGGATATAAAGTGGTGATGGTTGGATAACTCTCTCCAGGACACAGTAAAGAGTGCCATGACAGACACCACTCTGTCATCCAGAGGAGAGGGGCACTTTGGGGTAACCTGATGTTCCAGTCACAGACTGGGCTTCTCTGAGTAATATTAAATTAATCAAGTGTAAATTCAAAGAATAACTGGGCTTAATTTTTTGCTGGCTTTTTTTTTGTTTCTTTCTTTTTTATTTCTTCCCAAAACTCCATGCCTTAAGCCATTTGGGAAACAATAGCCCCAAATAATATAAAACTTTGGCATTCATGTATTTAGTAATCAAGGTTTCAACTGTTTGTGAGAAATCCCAAGGTCCCATGCTCTGTAGAAATATGTAACTTTCCTAAAGATTGTAGTGTGGGAATTACTTTTCAGCAGCTTCATTTATCTTCAGGTCATTAGTTGTCTACTCTTGTTAGTTTTTCAGAATTTATAGAGCATATTTTATTTCACATTTTTGGTGTGATTTGGGGAAATAATTTTACTGCATACAAGTTGCTCATTTCCTATATACGCGTTTAACAAAAGATCTGATAAAATCTATAATCTGCCCAGATGCCATGTGTCCTGGCTTCCCCTTAATCCCTTAGTGTGAATGCCATGGACAACATTCTCTGTGTTTTCTCCCACCTACTAGATGTCTGCAAACATTCTCTTTGGGACGAGAGCCCAGCCGTAAACCTGTTCCAGGCAGTTGAAGCCTCACCTCCTGTCTTACTTCCTGCTAGCACCTTTTCTCTGGAATTAGAAGCTGCTTCCAGTATTTCTCATATTAAACTCAACGATGTTCCCTTTAAAAATTTCCATGATAAGAGTAAAGAACTTCACTGCTTGGATTATATCCTAAGAACCCTGAAATACCAATCCAAAAGAACCTATGCACTCCTATGTTCATAGCAGCACAATTTACAATAGCCAAATGCTGGAAGCAACCTAGGTGTCCATCAGTTAATGAATGGATCAAAAAACTGTGGTACATTTACACAATGGAATTCTATGCAGCAGAAAGAAAGAAGGAGCTCCTACACTTTGCGACAGCATGGATGGAATTGGAGAGCATTATGGTAAGCGAAATAAGCCAGGCAGTGAAAGACAAATACCATATGATCTCACCTTTAACAGGAACCTAATCAACAAAACAAACAAACAAGCATAATATAACCAAAGACACTGAAACTGAGAACAGTCTGACAGTGACCAGAGGGGAGAGGGGAGGGAAATTCAGGGGGAAAGGGGAACGGTTTAGAGCAACAAGTATAAAGGATACATGGACAAAAATTATGGGGGGTGGAAATGGGAGGAAGGTGGGGAGGAAGGTGGGGAGGCCTGGGCCAGTGGGCTGGGGGGTAAAAGAAAACTGTACAATATCAACAATTAAAAAATACTGATTAAAAAATAATAAAAAAATTTAAAAATTTTTTTAAAAAAGAGTAAAGAACTTCAACTTCCCAACACAATGGAGTAACAGAGAATAATGGGAACTGGATTTATGCTCCCATCTGAAACAACAACAGAAAGAAAATGAGCAAAATACATAAAAGAATGGTTTTTAGACATCATACTCCAGGCAGCACAGAACAAAAATGCCAAGTAAATGATGTGATGCTATGGTTGCCCTCGGTTACTACTCGGATGGAATTTCCAGCCTACTACAGGGAATGAGACAGAACAACACAGAGCCTCACCAAGCCCTCAGGAGTTTAGACAGAGCTGGGAATGTGCAAAGGCCAAAGCAACTGGAGCACCCAGGGCAGAGTGCCAGAGAAAAGAGAGCTCCACAGATTGCATTTCCAATCTGCAGAGGGTCCTTCCCAAGTCTTCAGCTGAGTACTGATCAGTAAGTACATTATACGAAGGAGCTAACCACCTAATCTGGGGAGAAGATGGACCCAAACACAGGGGAAAATTACAGAGATCACACAGAACTGGGAACAGTTCACTTTACCACAAGGCAGAGCAGCAAAAACCTTGAAACAACAAGGCATCAGGTAGAGAGTACTCAAAGGGTACTGGCTTGGTATAGGACAAAATTAGCTCCAGATTAAAGGCTGTTCTGGCTGGGCCTTAAAAAGCTTAAAAACAAGCCTCAAAAAATTAATAATTTGAGTAATTTAACTGCATCCCATAACAAAGTTTATGAGTATTTAGAGAAATACAAAAATATCCAGCACCCAACAATATAAAACTTACAATGTCTGGCATCCAATCAAAGTTTACCAGCCATGCAAAGAAGCAAGAAAATATAACCCATAATAAACTAATCAACACCTAACCAGAGATTGTAAATTTGTATAGCCACCACAGCAGACAATTTGAAGGTTTCTAAAAAAATTAAATTAGAACTACCATATGACCCAGCAATGCTACTTCTGGAAATATATCCAAAGGAAATAAAAACAGAAAACCTGCCATGTTCATAGCAGCATTATTTACAATACCTGAGACATGGAAAGAACTTGTGTCCATCAATGGATGAATGGATAAAATATTATTCAGCCATAAAAGTGAGGAAATTCTACCATTTGAGACAACATGGATGGATCTTAAAGGCATTAATCTAAGTGAAATAAGTCAGACAGAGAAAGACAAATACTGTATGATCTCACTTATATGTGTATTCTAAAACAAATAAAAAATAAAAAACAAAACTCATACAAAAAAAGATCAAACATGCAGTTACCAGATGCAGAGGTGAGGGGGGAAGAGAATTGAAGGAAGGTGGTCAAAAGCTAACAATTTCCAGTTATAAGACAAATAAGTATCAGGGATATAATATACAATATGATGACATACTGCTGTATGATACATTGAAAAGTTAAAAGTTGTCATAATTATTTCACAATATAGGTAAATCAAACTATTATGCTGTATACCTTAAACTTATACTGTGATGCATGTCAGTTATTTCTCAATAAAACTGGTTAAAAAACTTTTAAAGAATAAATACAGGAAAAGTGAGAACAAACAAAAAACCTACCTAGAACTGACATAGATGTTAAAATTAGTAGACAAAGATATTAATATAGTTCTTATAATTAGATTTAATATGTTCACAAGGGTGGAGGAAAGAATGAACATTTAAAGGAGGCACCTAAGAGAAGACAAAAATCAAATTTCAGGAGATGAAAATAACCACATCTGAAATAAAAACAAATACAGTGAATGAAATTAACAACAGTTTACATTCTGCAAAGAAAAAGAAAACAGTGAACTGGTAGAAAATATGAAAAAGGACAAAAGCTGAAGACAGCATTGAGAAGTTATGGAACAGTTTCAAGTGTTACTAGAGTCAGTGAAGGCCGAGATTGGGAAAAGATAAGAAAAAATTTTTGAAGAAATAATGACCAAAATGTTTTTCTAGCTGCATTGAAGATGTTTTTATTTATAACTTATTTTAAGAAATTTGAGGATATCAAAACTCACATTCAATGTCAACCAGGGTCTGAGGGAAAATGTCTGGTGCAGCTGGGAAAGCAGTAGACTGTGCTATCAACGCACTAAACCCAAGTAGGATGTGTCAAACTCCAGAGTGGCCAACCCTTGGCCAGCGCAGGAATTGCCTTTCTTGTTCCAGCTCTTCCGTTAAGAAATTCAAGCACAAACCTAGCATCCTTGGTGTTTAGTCCTACATTGTCAAGCAGACTTAATACCAGTGGCTCATATTGCACATAAATTCTGAATAAGCTGAAGTCCCAAAGAATATCCATTTAAGAAGCCCTGCATCTTTGTTTTTAAAATTCTCTGAGTAACCAAGGTTTGCTTGCCTCCTTAAATACATTTAAGATAATATTTAAATAAGATCCAGTGTGGTGAAATTATCATAATTACAGTAAAAAGGCAAATACTGCAGTGAATTTAGAAACATGAATCCTCATCTTAGTATATGACTTGGGGGAAATCTGCTTGAATACAAATAAATTATTGTGTTTAGCATAAGCTTTTCAGCCACAGTGGCCTCCTTACTATTCCTTAAGCATCTCATGCATGTTCCTACCTCAGCAGGTTGCATGTGTCACTCACTCTGCCTGGTTCATTCCTTCATTCTTTTACTTTAAGGAAGGAGACCTCACTTCATTCTTCATTTGATGAGGAGACTGTTCAGGGGTCACACCTTTTCGGAACCAACATATCTAAAATATTTTATATGCACTTATCCAGCTCTATGCATATTCATTGACCTTATTACTATCTGATGTTACATGACGCATCCAATTGTTTCTCTGTTATTCTAGAGCAGAGATTGGCCAAATAAGGCCCATGGGCCAAATCTAGAAGATGCAACAGAGATCCTAAATGGCTTTAAAAGCCCAAAATATGGACTCTCTGATCCTTTCAGAAAGTGGTGGTTGCCAACCACTGCACTGGACTGTTACTTTAATGGCAAGGAATTTTATCGGCTTTGTTCACTACTATTAGCTAAACTGTGTTCTCCCTAAATTCATGTGCTGATGTCCTAGCCCCTATAACTCAGAATGTGACAGTATTTAGAGATAGGGTCTCCAAAGAGGTAAGATAAGGTCACATGGGTGGACCCTAATCCCATATGACCGATGCCCTTATAAGAAGAGAACATTTAGGCGTAGTCATAGACAGAGGAAAGATCATATGAAGACACAGCAAAAAGACAACCCTCAGCAAACCAGGGAAAGAAAGACCCCAGAAGAAACCAACCTGGCACAAATGAGGAACTCAATATTTATTTTTGAATAAATAAATTTAGTTAAAATTAAAAATGATTTTTCTCCAAATGACTTTCTCTTTAACTCAATTCAACCATCTCTCCCTCAGAAAGTCATTTTAGAGCAATAGACAATGCCTCCTTTTCCATCAGGTAGAGATTTTTCACTCCTCAGTTGTTGGTGGAGTAGCACTAAATTTAGAGGAAATACATTTTATTTTGACTTATCATCAGCAAGTTACTCTGAAATACATAGGAGTTGCCTATTTACGACAATTAATTAATCTTGTCCATTTTCCTAGGGAAGATGGGGAAGAAAGCTATTGAGAGACAACCCTTTTTTTCCATTCCATGGGTTTAAATAAATTGAAGTAGATTAAATCAAAATTATGGGTCACATATGTCTGAAATACTATAAGGTAGTTTTATGGCAAGAGCACACAGCAAACTTCAGTTTTGTGTCTTTTATCGTAGGATTCCTGGAGTACACAGAATTCCTGGGCTCATCACTAAGCACAGGCTCTTTGTGAGCTCCAGACAGTGTCAGGATGCCCTTGTAATCGCTACAAAACTAGAGGGATGTGTAGTGAGGAAATCAGAGCTTCAATACCAAATGGAATGGTGATAGGGAATTATCTTTTTGAAAGAGGAATTCAATGTAGAGCAAAAGAACAAGAAAAATGTACTCCTTATGAACTCAAGTTGGCTAAGAGGAGAAGATCCAATTCTACAACTGAGCCATTTTAAGGATACAGAAGTAGAAGTGTCACTCAGCCATGGCTTTTCATCTCTGCCTCTTTTTCTAATGTTTTTATTTTTTTAGTCACATTACTTACTTTTTTTATTTTTTAACTTTTTAAATTGTTTTTCAAGTACAGTTGTCTCCATTTCCCTACCACCACTCCCCCGACCCTAGTCATCCCCACTTCCCACCCTTGTTCCTATCTGCCTTTGGTTTTGTCCATGTGTCCTTTATAGATGTTCCTGAAAACCCTTCCTTGCTTCCCCCTACTATCCCCTCCCACCTCTCCTCTGGTTACTGTCAGTTTGTTCTTAATTTCAATGTCTCTGGTTATATTTTGCTTGCTTGTTTGTTTTGTTGATCAGATTCCAGTTAAAGGTGAGATCATATGATATTTGTCTTTTACCACCTGGCTTATTTCACTTAGTATCATGCTCTACAGTTCTATCCATGCTGTCACAAATGATAGGAGCTTCTTCCTTCTTTCTGCTGAGTAGGATTCCATTGTGTAAATGTACTACAGTTTTTTGATCCACTCATTTACTGATGGGCATTTAGGTTGCTCCCAAAACTTGGCTATTGTAAATTGTGCTGCTATGAACATTTTGGTGCATAGGTTCTTTTGGATTGGTGTTTCAGGGTTCCTAGTATTTCATAGATTTAGAACTAACATTTCAAAAATTTATATGGAACCATAAATGACCCCAAATAACTGTAGCAATTTTGAGAAAGAACAAAGCAGGAAAGATCACAATACCTGATATCAAACTATATTACAAGGCCACTGTAATCAAAACAGTTTGGTTCTGGCATAAGAACAGACACATAGACAAATGAACAGAATAGACAGTCCAGAAATAAACCCAAGTTTCTATGGTCAATTAATATTTGACAAAGGGAGCAGAGGCATAAAATTGAGTAAAAATAGCCTCTTCAGCAAATGGTGTTGAGAGAGCTAGACAGCTACATGCAAGAAAATAAATGAAGTTCAAGCACCAACTTACACCATACATAAAAATAAATTCAAGGTGGATAAAATACTTAAATATCTCTGCCTCTTTTAAAATCCATAGTATTGTTTTTCAAACACTCCGGATAACTCTCTTACACTTATTAAAAATTGGATTTTTCAAGGCAAGCACTGCAATTTTTGTCTCCATGTCTAACATTTATCTCACCTTCCTGAAGGTAGGCATAGTGCTAGGCACCAAGTGTACATTCAGTCAACGAATGTCAGTTGCTCCCTTTGCCCTCAGAGAGACCTATAGCTCCTTGACACCTCTTCACTCTCCTTAGCTATCGGTCACCTCCTGCCATTACTTTTTCCATCTATTTAGAGTCCATGGTCCAATAAGACTGCCTCACAGTCTTCCTAAAATCTCCTACCACACCAAAGATTTGTTCCACTTGCCTGGAAACCCTTCAAACTTGAATCAACTCAAATATCACCAACTCTGGTCTCTATTCACACTACTCAGTGAAGCTGAATAAAAGCACAACCCAGCTACCGATTGTAATATTAACATTAGGTCTTCAACCTCAGCTGGATCCTCAATACCACCCAACATTCCCCAGTCAGGTGTCACTCCAGTTCTGTGCAGAAGTGGTTTCAAACCTTCCCTAGTCTCCTAACACTTCTAACCCCACACTAGAGAAAAGAACAGTCCCTGAACTTTCTTTCAGCAAACCTACAGACATATCTACAACTCTCCCTAGACTTCGTTTCCTCTTGCTGTCATGAAAGAGGGACTGTCCCTCCAGCTAGTCACTGAAGCTCATTACTTTTAGTTGTCTCAGAGACATGGTTCAATTCATGAGTCCCTCTCTATCATCTTTATCTTCAGCCTCTCCTCTATTGTCTCCTCTGGTCAGCATTTCAAACATGCTCAAGTCTCTCTAGATTTAAAGTCACTGTTCCAATGCCCCATGTCTCCTTGTGGCTCATACCTCACTGTTTCAGCAAATCTCTGGCAAGACCTGTCTACATGCTAATTTCATTTTCTAAGTGCATATGCTCCTCAACCCACAATGCCACAGAAAATGCTCGTGCCAATCTCACTGAGTTTGTGAGTACCCTGCAATTAATGCTGTGGACATTTAAGTTCATATCCTACTGGACTTCAAGGTGGCATATGGCACTGTTAACTGTTCTTATCTTCATGAAACCTTCTTAAACTTGGTTTCTGTGACATCAATCTTTCCAGTTTTTTTTCCTTCTACTATTCTGACTAGTCCTCCTCTTATTTTGGGTCCTTCTTCCTCTGACCATGGTGTTTCTCAAGTTTCTATTTGCATGGGTTTCCTAGGGCTACCATCACAAACGGTCACAAATGGTGTGGTGTGAAACAACAAAATTTATTTTCTCACAGTTCTGGAGGCTACAAGTCAAATATCAAGGTGTCCACGGGGCATGCTCTCTCTGGCAGCTATAAAGGTGGACCTATCCTTGCCTGCTGGTTTCTGGTGGTTACTGGCAATCCTAGATGTATCATTGTCCTCACTGCCTCTATCATCGCTCCATCATCTCACTCTGTATGACTGTATCTTTATTTTCTCTTCATGTAAGGACACCAGTCATTGGATTAGGGCCCACCCTAATATTGACTGAATTTATCCCAATGAATCACATCTACAAAGACCCTCTTTCTGAACAAAGTCATATTCTAAGGTCCAGGAAGACATGAATTTGTGGGGAAAGCTAGTCAACCCAATACATGATTCTTCTCACTGTATATATTCAATGAAATGGTATCCAGCCCCATAGCTTCAACTAACTTTATCAGCTGAAAATTGACAAATGTTTCTCCAGCCCAGATCTATTCTTGAACTTCAGACTTATGTGTTCATCTGACTCCTAAACACGTCAACCCAGATGTTTCGGAGACAATTCAAATGCAGCATACTTCAAACTGAATTTATTGTTCCCTTTTTTTAATCTTCTCCTTAATCCTCACAAACCTGTTTCTCCTATATTTCCATTCTAAAAAAATAAATGCATGACCATCATTCAATTGCAAACCAGAAACCTGATACTGTATTTGTAAATTAAAAATCATATCATTTGTATGCTAAAAGTCTTTCAAAGCATTCTTATTACTCTTGATAAAACCCAAATGCTTTATGCATTTTTTTCATAATCTAGCTCCTAATGATTATCTTAGCTTTACCTCTTACATCCTATGATCCAGTTGAACTGATTTTAGTTCTTCAAAAATATCATGTTCTCCCTCATTTCTGGGCCTTTGCACCTGTTGTTTCCCCTGCCTGACATGTTCTTCACCTTTCTTTTTCACCTGGCCATCTCTCACTCATTCTCCCTCATTCAGTCACTTCTCTAGGTAGTCTTTCCTGAACCCCAAGACTGAATTGTGTGTCTTTCCCATGAGTTTTTATAGTACACTTTCCTTCGTCTGTGATCAGACTTATCTTAATTCTTCAACTAGTTTTACCCTACTGGACAATAAAATCTTCACAATGTTTATTACATTGAATCCAAAGCCCTCAATTTTGTGATTGAAAATGGTAGGTGCTCTATAAATATGTATTACATGAAAACTGCATAAATAGTGAATATAAAGTTTTGAGAAAATGAATGGAGCTCTGAATGTTGTACTTATAGGCCAAAGCAGATATCTCAAAGACTGCTTAGTAATTCACTTCACATAAATTACCTATGTATCATCGAATAAAGATTCAAATATGGAAAAGGAAATATCTTCATTTTTAGTGACAATAACTTAACTCCCTCAAAATATAGTTGATAAAACTGAAATGTTAGAGTAAAAAGAATTTTTATAATCAAGCAACAAAACTTTATGCTAATATAAATAAATTATAAATATGAGAAAAGTTTAATATTTACAAGGCTTTTATCTGGAGTCCAGCATGAAGAAGCAATTTTATAACAATGCTTTTTTCACCATACTCTTTATTCTAATTCTCTTAACTCAGAAATGTGTAGTCCAGACTCTTTCATATCTCATGATCCATTGACATGATGTCTCATGACATCATTCGTTTAGTCTGAATGGGTGCAGTGAAGGAGAGACATGACAACCATCTTCAAATAGTTTCAGCTTTGACTTTCAAAAGAAAGAAAATTATATATATATGCATATATAACCTTTGCCACTTCATAGGACAGAACATAGATCAATGAACAGATATTTCAGGGAGTTAGACTTTTACTCCAGAGAGAATTCACAGCAAATATATAACAAGCTGATTTATGATGTGTTCCATATCATGAAAGATATTCAAAGAGAAGTTGCATAAGATGGCGCAATAACAATAATTACTATTTGCTAAGTACCTATAATGTGCCAGACATTGTGCTAGGCATTTGCATAAATATCTCATTTAACATTCAGCATAACTGTGAAACTATAAAAATGGGAATCATTATAAACAAGCTCTGGTTTACATAGAAAGGTCCTTTGCCCAAAATCACACAGTTAGTAAGGAGCAGAGGTAAGATTTGAAGCCCAGTGTTTCTGAATCTGGACTCCCACACCACTACCACCGCCCCAATTCATCCCGTAAGCCCTCATTCAAGAGTCGAAGGAGGGGAATGCTAAAGAAAGAATCTCTAAAGCTTTCAAGAATGTTTAATACTCAACCTATTACTTCAAGATGATTAGGGCAATTTAATTACGAATGTCCCAAAGAAAGATATGCTTGTGAGCTTGAAATCTGAAGACTGTATGGTAAATAAATACCATATTTTCTGCAACAAACATAAATCTATAAGAATTCAGCATCATAAAACTAATTCTTGAATAACTTTGTAAAAACATTGACAAAATGAGATACATTATTTCCCATATTTTAATTACTTCCTCTCATTTGTATTTCCCTACTCTTTATTTCCTTGTTATCCAGAAAAAGTAAATTTTGTTTCAGATTTCTAGATGACAGGAAGATTGTAAGTTGGAGAAAGGATTAAACTTGAATTAGTGGTCTATTTTCAACCTATTAGAGGAAATTATTTAATTTCATCCGGAATCCATTACTGAAGCAACATGCTTCTCTAGGTTACAAAAAAGTGTGTTGGGATTTCCCTGAGATTTGTTAGACCTCAAGGTAGGTTAGGACTCTCCTCCGCAAACAAGCTGGCTAAAAGCAATTGATAGTGGAATTCTTCCTTTGAAATTCCAATTACATAAATATGCCCTTTTAATAGAGAACACGCCTGCAGTCACCTCATTAACATTTTGGTTAGACTTTGCATTGACAGAGCCCCCAAGACCCATCTACGGTCACTGTCTTTAACAACCTCTCCCTTTACATTTCAATGTCTCTCTCTCTCTTTTTTTTAAAGCACTTTTTTTTTTAAATATATTTTATTGATTATGCTATTACAGTTGTCCCATTTCTCCCCCATCATTCCCCCCACCCTGCACACCCTCTCCCACCCACATTCCCCCCTTTAGTTCATGTCCATGTGTCATAAGTTCTTTAGCTTCTACATTTCCCATACTATTCTTGCCCTCCCCCTGTCTATTTTCTACCCACTGTCTATGCTATTCATTCTCTGTACCTTCCCCCCTTTCCTCCTCCCACATCCCTGTTGCTAACGCTCCATATGATCTCCATTTCTGTGGTTCTGTTCCTGTTCTAGCCGTTTGCTTAGTTTGCTTTTGTTTTAGGTGTGGTTCTTAATAGCTGTGAGCATTTCAATGTCTCTTTAGCCAGTGAAAAAGGAAGGATTTCTTTGTTATATTCTTTTCAATGAAGACTTTGTTCCATTGCCATGCCACCTCCCAGACCACACTTTGTTTATCTCTTATCTAAACTGTATAAACACCTTGTAATCATCTCCAGTCTTCAATATTGTACTGCCAGATTCACCTTCCAAATAAGTCTTATGCATGTCACTTTCCTCTAAAAAAATCAGTGGACTGTTACTGACTACAAAATATTATCTGAATTTCTATGCAACCCCCGTCCCCCGCCAAAATCCTAATGTTGGCTTTAACGTTGCCTTTATGACTCCCGTTTGTAGCAGCATAGCAGACTAAACATTGTGAGTGCCTTCCACAGCTAAAACAATGAAAAGTGCTAAGTCAAATGTAAAAACTAATCTTTTGATTAAATTTTGTTTAAAATTAATACGTTTTAAATTATTTTATTCCTCTAATGTATTTCTGTTTTAGAGACAAAAAAACTTAAGCAAAAAGACTCACTTGACTTAATTCTCACTGTGGATTATGTACAAAAATAAATCTAAAATGGCATTCCCTGACTTTATATCCTGCTGTCTTTCCACTGAGCCAGATTTATGATAGTAGGAGATTTATATTCTTTCTTGCATCAAAATAAGCTCCAGCTTTTCTCAATTTATGTTATGGTATTATTGTGTTAATAATTTAAAAGCCTATTTAGGACCAATTCTATTAAATTTATTTAGTGATTTTTGTAGTAGTAGTAGTAGCAGTAGCAGTAGTAGTAGCAGTAGTAACAGAAGTTACTGAACTGAATTGGATCTGGAAAATCTTTTCTGTGTGCTTCTGGAGGGAGGCGAAGTGACACAAGGTAGATGGTAGGCACACTGGGGCCTGAAGAAAGGATGACAGGGTGAGCTCTTGCTCAGGGAACCCAGAAGACTCTGGTCTAAAACGTAGGCTGTCTATGGGCTGAGCAATAATAGAGAAGGCATTGCATAGAGAGGGGGGGAAACATTAAGTAAAAAAATGAATAATGACAAAAAAAGACATACAGAGGATGGAAAAGCAATAATGTCAGTTAAATGTGGTGAATATCTTTCGGAAAAATAAAAACATTCATTGCAAAACAATGTGGATAGTTTTATAAACATCAGGTAAACAGCCAAGTATCCTTTAATACTTTCTTTCTCTTGGGTAATACCAAAGTGGTTTCAATCTTTTTCAAAAAAGGAATTTTGGCACGAATGGGTTCTGTAACATGGCCTGCCCACTTAACAGGATTTAGGGTAAAAAATGTAAACCAGCTGTGATACTGAGGTTTAAGAATCATCTGTTGTCCATATTCAGTAGCTTTTCCCATGGAATTACAAAAAGAATTGCATGATGGATGGTCTACATCCTAATTATGTAATTACACAGTAGAAAAGAACAGCTGAAGAGGAGTCATTTCATCCTTGTGTCCAATGTCTGATAATCTATGTCTCACATAATGGATGGAGCTCTTACCATATAGTAAACCATAATTTTATTATGAAAGAATGAAATGTTGGCTTTTTTATGGGATTAGAATATGTATGGTTAAACCAGTAGAGATAAAATTAGAATTAATCTAAAGCTTCAACCTGAACATCAACCAAATCCAAAAGAGTTATTATTAAGATTTTAATATATTTTTAGGAAAAAAATGTTCCTGACTGAGTTCCTATGGTCTTTTCAAGTGCAGCCAGTTCTGAAGCAGGGTTATAAGAGTGTATCCCAGCAGATAAAAAGAAAGATATTAAAGGCCAATGCCAGAACTTTCCAAGTGTGAACTTAATGGAAAAATCTAAGTGCTGAGCTTAGAGCAGATAATCAACCATCTATTTTAGTAACTATTTCTGTGCCCTTGATGTCTGGAGAGGTTATATGTGTTGTATCTCTCAGAGAAATCTTTCCCTCCCAAGTCACCAGAAAGCAATTCTAAGTGTGGAAAATGTTGTCACCACCATTAGATATTCAAGAATGGCAGAACATGAAGTCAGACAAAAAAAACCATTCACAAGTTCATCTACCTTAGAAAAGCAACACAATGAGAAGTATTATGTACAAAGTGTTGGAGGGAGAGTAGATGGAGAAAAATTACAAAGGGCACTGTCAAGCCTCCCTGTGCACACCAGTAGCAGGTTCCTTTTCCAGACACCTGTAGCCGATACATGGGCTGGCATGCATTCCTAATCTTTATTAAAACCACAGTGAATGAGCTCTACAGCTACCTGGGTACATAGTGAACAGGGAAGAGGAAACTAGCCAAAATAAACAGAAGTGAAATAAGCTTGGGCAAAAAGCTGCCACTAATCTTCCCAGGGTAAAAGAGCCAAGGCCCAAGACAGAAAGAGAGCTTTTTCCCTGCTCTGCTCATTCTCCTTTTCTGTGTTTTGGCCCCTCTCCATCGTGTGGGGTGAATGGTCAGTCAGCAAAACTCTCCTCACAGAGCGCTCACCTTAGCTTATCACAGCAACGTGCTTTTCACTGCTACAACCTGTGACACGCTTTGGCTTGGAAATGGATTTGGATTTAGTCCTAGGCCACCAATACAAACTGCAGAGAACAGCTTGCTCAACCTCTGGGGGGAGGATGCTGACTTACAGTAATTGATAAGGTCATTCCTGCCCGAGGATCCTCTGGTGGAGGAAAGGTAGCCAGCCACTGTGCTTAGCACAGAACTGGGAACATCAGTTCCAGAAAAATGGCTTCGCATTTCACATGACATGTAAGAATTATATCACTCCCTGTAGTCCACCGTATAACAAGAAGTCTGTAGCTTTCATTCAGTAAAAATTATTAATCATTTGTGGCTGAAAAATGAATCAGTGCAGTTAACCTACATTGTCAGGTTTGATTTATCTGGAGGTAAACAACATTCTAAGAGGATTTAGTGGGCTAGTGTTTAGTGAAAGGGTATGTCCAGGTCGTGGCACAACACGGATGGAATGTCCAAACATTTAAGAGCTCCTTCATCATTGGACTGAACACAAAAATGACAGCCATCACTTGGTGACCTTCAAATGTCCCAGCTATTTGAAAAACAGACTCTCAGTAGTGAACCTAACCTCCCATCAGACTGGGATTAAAGAAATGGCAACTTATCTTTCTGAATTTAAGATTAATATTGAGATGCCCTGTTATAAATATGTTGTTCTGAATAGAACATTAATTTACAATTATTTGGAGGACTATGTGAGGGAGGACAGAACAGAGAGGTGAATTTTTTTTTCCTTTTCAGTTTATTTCATTAGGTTGGGGTCTTTATACCCCAGCATAATATCTTTCTGTCAACGTAGTGACGGCTGCAGCAGCCACCTGTGCTAGACAAGCACCTGCCTTAAAATGCAACTTTTAGCAAAGATTTAAATTGCAAACTAGAATTCCAAGGCCCTCTGCCAAAATAAACTCACGTTCCTTTTGAAGAGCGTGCTGTCTCCCAAGGAAGGTTCTCCTGTACAGTATTCTCTATTTTGACTTAATAGTAAATCTCTCTTTTTGACTCTCTCACTAACTTTTTCTTCCTTGTCTGCCGGATCAAGATGATTTCTTCATCAAGATCTCAAACAGCAAGCTGGGAGGCCCTTTTCAAACTCTAAAAATGAACTTGTCTTGATCATCATCTCACTCACATTTACGGAATCACTTGGCTCCCTTACACTCCTACAGCAATGGAGACTTCCGAGGGACATTTCTGAGTGTGGCAAGCCCAGCAAATGTAAAAGTTTCATTTATGTTGTTCAAGCTTTTGTGTGTGTTGGGTAGGGCATGGACAGGGGAGTGTATTAAGACTTATTTTATACATTGGCTCTGAAAAGGCTAAGAAGCTTCTTCTTCCACTTCTGATGTCTTCGGGTTCCAAGGGTACACTGGTGGCCACAGAATGAGCCCCGGCTCCGGGGAGAGACCAGTTTGAATCGCTACTTGGTCACAAGATGCATCAACCTGCTACGCCATTTCTTTGAACCTGTTCATCAAGTTAGCATTGAGAGGTGAAAATTAAGTGTGACTTTTCCTAACATAAACTCTTAGAGAAACTGAAGATACCTTCATTAGTGACACAAACTTTCTGATATCTCATATTGAAATGGTTGCCAAAAAATGAATGCTTTAGAAGGAAAAAGATCAGTGGAGGCCTTGGGTAGTGTTTCTGAGAGACAAGGCAAATGCCAAGTGAGGAAATCTCATTGAACTCAGTTGTCAGACAGACAGAAACCTTGCTGGGCATGTTACAGGACTGAAGTCTTTTAGCACCATGTGTTCCACCATAAGACACAAACACACCAGTAGAATCTCAACAAATAGCTAACGATAAGAAAGAAATCAAAAGAGAAAACTGTCAACCTTGTGTTTCATATGGAATGGGCCTAAAACCTTAAAGTATTAATGAATCCCCTCACTTGCCATTTGCTACCTTATGACTATTAGGAGACCCTCCTCTGTGGGTCTCTTGTGTTCCTACACATCTGGCTGGGTACCCCAAGAATGCAAGTTTCTGGCTGTTGTTCACTAGGACCATTTCTTAGGTTGTATCTGTAGCAGTCAATCTTGGAGAGACAAAGCAACTCTCCTCCAGGGCAAGGAGCAGGTTTGCTTACTGTCTGCTATAAAACAATGGGTCCCTCAAGCTCAATGTCCCTCAGCTGTAACAAAAATCTTGCATGTGTGCACTATATATCTTGCAACCTGGTGCCATTCCCCTGGAAACTTGGGGGACAAAGGGAACAAGTACAAACACCATGCCACTTGCTGTGCTGTGAAAAATAAAATTCTTTGTCTCTGACTCGGGATTCTCATTTCTTCTACAGCATCCATGAAATAGCAACAGGCTAAGTTATTAGCCCATCAGTAAATTACAACCAAGTCCTAGACCCCAAAGCTGACGTGTTGTGTCTTCTACCTGACTGCAACTTTCTTGAGGGCAATATTTGTGTTGGATTCCATTTTTCTATGACCCAAACACAGTATTTTTCTGGAATAAGCACTAAGAAAATTATTTGAATAGATAGTTGAATATAAATTCATCTATTTACCAAAATGACAATAGCAAACTTCACGTTCAATTTAACATGAAGGAACCTATAACTGATTCCAAAATAGACCTAGAGACCATGTTAAAAATATGAAGTGGTAAAAAATGAGAAAAGTACACAGTGACCCAACTGGGTATCAACAAATTTAACTCTTACATCTGAACAAAAGTCAATAACACCTCACATTTACAAAAATGATTTACACCTTCCAAAATGTTTCCATATTTCTTACTTTGTACCTCAAAACACACAGGCAGGGAAAGCATTATTGTTCCATCAGGACTAACAAAAGTGAGTTTGTAAGACAAACAAACTCCAAGATCGTTCAGCTGGTATGTAGCTAAGAAAGTTCTGCAATCTAGACCTTTACCCCTGAGAGTTCGGGCTCATTCCCGAAGTGAAGCATCATCCACAGCAGCTTAGCTCATCCACACTGCTTTTCCTAAGTCTTCCCCTTATGCACCGATCAAATGTAACAGATATAGTCTTACCAGTCTTTTCAGATGTGTGTGGGTGTGTAGGTGTGGTTGGAAAGTAATATAATTTCATTATTTAATAGGTAAAATGGACTTGCAAATCTTTTCAAATAGGATGTTTTGAATACCATATCTTCTCACATCCCATATATTAAACACAACAAAGAAATGAATCTAGAAGACTGAATAGATTCATTTATTTTGGTGCAAATCTCAACAGTTAGTTAATAAATTCAAGATTTTATTTTAACATAAAACATAAATCCCAAAATGCAGGACCAATTAAAATTGTATAATTGTTAGTAGACTGATTTTTTTTATTGTTGAATGTGGGAGTGGGGCCAGGCTTATACCCTATTAGCATGAAAATTCTTAGTTTTAAATTCCCCAAATCCTCTTTTTTATGCTTTAGAATCAAGTGTGAACTTTTAAAGAATTGCTTTTTTTTTTGCACTGCCTTTCTAGTTTCAAAAATCATCTTAACTTATGAGAATATACACTATCTCACGCTAAGTGGAATAAATGGTGTAAAAGGCAAGCAAAATGCCCACAAGTGTTATAGAAATCAGAAATTACTTATATTTTCAGGTTCTTCCCAAAGCAAAACTTCAAAATATTACCGGTTAAAACTTTCCTCCAGTGCTCTGTGTCTCACTCTCAGCACTATCCGGAGTATTTGGAATTTTTATCTGACGTGAAAAAAATAATAACCAGCATTTGAATAATTGTGTGGCTCTGTGTGCAGTGATCCAGCTGGCTGTGAAGATACTCAGCCCGATATATCGGGATCATATTTCATAATTTCTAACTTCTATGTAATTGATAAAGCACCAAATTTTAGGACAGCAGACATCCCATACTTTCATGTGCTGTGGGGCAGGAGGAAGAGAGGAGCAAGATCATGGAAACGCTGCCAACCTGAGGCCACCGAATGCTCTCAATGGACCCAGCGCTGGCAGCCCATCAGTGGGCTGTTTAAAGTTCTCATTCAGTTCCCATCTGTTTTAGGAGTCCCCTGCAGAAGGTCCTAAATGACCTGACCTCGCCTGTTTTTAGAAAACTCTCTCCACACAGTAGTATGTACAATCAGCCAGCTACTCAGTTACGTATTTCTTTTGTCGTTCTTAGCTGTGTCGCACATCTAAACTAAGGAATACACTATGGATTTGTGCTGTCTTACCCGACGTAGAGACCAGAAAAAATCTGTAATAACATACAATTGATATCTGGTAGTAAATTTTCCAGAGAAAGAGAAAGAAAAGAGAGAGAGAAGAAAGGAGAAAAGAGGGAGAAGGTAAAGGATTAAAGGAGTAAATAAAGGATAGAGGTTTTGTTTCAACTCTTATTTGGACCATCCCCCAAAACTTGGGGAATAAAAGCAATCAGATAGTGGTCCAATTTCAACTTCAGGCTAACGCAGAATGGCCTCTAAGCTATTCTTCACCATTATTTTCATATTAATAACAACATTTAACTCATATCTGAGATGACATAATTAACACTTGTAATTACATTGAATCACACAAAATCCAATGGCAAGATTTTCTTAAGTGAAATGTTAAAGCACTAAATAAACTAGTGATTTTCAACCTTTTTTATCTCGTGGCATATCAACTAATTACTAAAATTCTATGGCACATGAAAAAATATATTTTTTGCCAATCAGACAAAAAATAGATATAATTTTGATTGATTTCCAAGATAATAATGATAATAATTACCTACCCTTTTTGTTCCAAAGTGATCTTTTCAAAAATCAGGTGCCTATACTTGTGTATAAAGACTTCTGGGGCCAAGAATGAATCAAGCATCAGGCACAACCTTATTATGCAACATGACCAGTAAGGTGCAACTGTCATATGACCTACACATTTATGGTTCAAGAGAGGGCATTCACAACAATGGCTATTGTTGTGTTGGCTTGTCATTTTGTTTTGACAGTCGAAGGGAAGAGAGGTCAGTGCCCCTGACTAAGTAGTCAGGTACTGCATGTTTTAAAAATTCTTGTGGCACACTGGTTGAAAAATCGCTGGCATAAACAGTATCATCATGTAACAATGTACAGACCTCTAGAAAGGTTAAGCCTGGCAAAAATATATATATATATATTTCCTACATCAGAGAAAACTCTTCTTTAAGCATTAATTTGTCATTTACAATCTACTTGGAAGTCCACTTCTCTATTCTTAGAGAATAAAGAGTTCTAAGAACATTAAATGCATAATATGTAGCTACTTATCAACAATCTTGTGTTTGATAGCAGAGAAGGGAGGAAGGACCAGACGAATGATGATTTTCCTCTTTCCAGGAACATAGACAAGCAGAGTTTCACACATTATCTTTCCTGTGATACTGCAGCATAGAATTGTAACTAGGCAATTTATGACTGCAAAGAGAGAAAAATAATGAAAATTAGTTGGTAAATTTGGTGTAATTCTACTAATATCAAAAGTAAAATAAACTCTGTTAAAGGCAATGAATCTAGCGTGTAACATAAATGTCCTTTCTTTGGTCTTATGAATCAGAATTATCACCTTGGAATATTAGGTCTCTCCAGAAGGTATCCAGACATAGAACATGAAAAATAGAAATATTTATTGAAGAAGATACAAGAAACATTGTACACAGGACAATGACCTCTCAGTCTCCATCAAAGCAGGCACCTTGGGACCTCACACAGTTCTCCCAATCACCATCAGCTGCCCTGTTGTATTTTCCTGAATCTCATCGATGGTCTGAACTCTCTTCACTTTCAAATGTGATTTTAGTTTTGGGAAAAGCCAGAAGTCTCAGGGCACCAAATCTGGGTTGTAGGGGGCTGAGTCACCTGGGTGATTTAATGTTTTGCCAGAGAACTCTACATCAAATATGCATAATCAGGCACGTTGTCATGATGAAGCTGCCCATAGATGCAGCATTCTGAATCATCCAGATAGTTTCTGCTGAGGAATGTTCAAGCTTAACATAAAATTTGATGCAGATTTGTTGCTCTACTCTCTCAGTTATTTTGAATGTGATGGCCACACAGTACACATGCTCACTCAACAGCATCTACCTCCCTCACTGACTAGTACAAGGAAGGTGTCATTGTTCACTCATGTGCATTCCAGTCCACTCTCCTTGGCTGCCAGGTTACATCAATGTTGGGTAAACCATTCTCATTACATTAACAATGGCTAGGCTTTTTTCTGGATAGCCTTGTATAAATGTTAACCAAGAAACCAGAATCTATCCTAGTTCTGAATCGAGATCTGAACTATAAATTATGGAAAACACAAATGAAATATAAAGCCAGGCTTCTACTCTCAAGGAATTTATCATTTGTCTTTGTCTTTATTATCAATCTTTGTCTTCTCTGTTTAATTGTCTTAATCCTACAGAGCCCTGTATGTGACCCACCCTAGCTGAGAAGCCCTCTGCTTTCTCTCTCAGAATTCAAATAGAGTCTTTTATTTCTTCAGAAACATTAAGAAAACTTGTTTAAGTGAATGAGGAAATACTCTTCAATTGCCATTAGCCTTTTCCAAATATCTCAGAAAACCATCCTACAACATCCTTCCCTGCTTGCTTGCCCTACTTCTTGCCACTTACTATGTAATCTTTCGTGAGAAAATTCTCAGGTATCCTTCTTTTTTCCCCTGCCCCAGAGGAAAAGTAGGTTTGTAGAACAGCAGCAGACCCGGGAGATCTGACCAGTCACAAGTACAATGCCTTCACAAGACATTTCCCCCCAAAAGTGAATGGGATAACATGAGTTTTCCTATTCAGAGTTCTATTCAGAATCTAAGTGTACTGCTTAGTGTGTGCTGTTAAATGTCTATTCTCAGGATACACACCACACCAATGGGGATTATATGACTTCTCATTTTTAAACCAAATATTTGCATTGTTTCAAGTCTCATTTATGACTAGAATGAAAAGTGCTTTAGGACTCATGAGCTCTCTATTTCCTATGGCACGAGCAAATGAAACACACAATAGGTGCCCAGTAACAACATGAACCAATGAATAAACACATGGACTATTTGACTGCCTATGTGTTCCCTTTTGAGATGTCAAGATCACCCAGCAAACACAGTACAAGCTTTTGTAGACTTGTAACGAACTGATTAAAAGTAATGGGCACTTCTCAAAAATATAACAATAGTGTGTCAAAAATATTTATTCAAAGTTTTCATTAATGTATTTCTTTCCAGCACTGCTGAAAATTAAACAGTGCATTAATGATAAATTAAAGTCCACGACTCCATTTCCTAGATTTCACAATTAATAGAACAACGACAAAAAAAAAAAAAAAAAACCACTAATTTCTGTAGGATGAGAATTAACACTTGAAAACATTTCACATTATCAATAAATTCATGGTTCATTTTCACAAATGGAGTTTGTTTCAATTCTCAGCTGTTGGATGATGATTTGACTTGGAGCAAAGGCAGCATCAGTGGGTAACAGCTGAGATGCGCCTGTGTGAGCGGGGCTTCGCGATCCGTTGCAGGGTTTCCAAGAGTGTGAATTACAATTCCAGTGATATCAGAAGCAACTAATTCTGTTCTTTAGAAGTGCGGACATGAAAGAAGTTTGAGGTTTTATGATTTCAAGCTTTAATTGAGGGCTAGGTTGTAATTCATTTTCATCCCTGAGTGAGTGGTAAAAACATACACAGCAGGTAATTCACACCACCTCAGAAACTGTTGGTGCAGTAAGAAGACTAATCAGAGTAAGCTTCCAGTAGCAAATTATCAGCTACAAATTAAAACCTTGCCTCATGCTTGCTAAAAGCAACCTCCCTCTTCACCAACACACACATGTAAATATTGGTAACTGTTAGACTGCAGCCAGATGGGAAGATTAGAGATCCTACCTGCCTGCATTAAAGAGAAACTTGGAAAGGTGTGAAATAAACTAGACTTCAAACAGTGGAAAGTTGTTGGTTTAAAAATAAAAATTCATTGTAATCCCAGGTGATGTGTTTATTCTGAGAATGGAAATGTAGTGTCACATAAAAAGTAGTAAACAGATTCTGAATAGAGTTTGAAACAGTTTGCATGTAAGTCCCTCTGGGTAAACATCTTCTTGAACCGAATTTCTCTAAGTAAGCACAAGGGGCTGCTGACAACAATAAGAATTAATTAAATTCCTGATGGTAATTAATCTCAAAGAAACAGAAAAGGATGGTAAGATAAGAAATTCTTTGATTTTTCTGGCTTTAAGCCATAACCTCAACGCAATTCGAAAGTCTGTTGTTTTTAAGCATTTAACCTTCTCCGTGATTTTTGCTCCGAGGATGTTGAAAGCTGCAAAGTGGCAATGATAATACATAAAGAATTCAAAATGGCTGCAAATACCTGATAAACATATACTCTGTATGCATAATTATGTTATTGGCTTAAATGACCATAATTGCACCTTTTGGACTGTGGATCCAGTTTTAGTTCCATCTTTGTCCCAACGAAGCTATTTTAAGAGCAATAAAGACAAAGAATAAAAATATTGCACTTTATTAGGGCTAATTTTCTAATACCTCAAATTTTGGCTTTTTTAATTCAGAAAATGAAAAGGAGAAAAACATCTTGTTATGAAGTAGCTGAAGCCAACTTTTCTGGGAAAAAAAATGCTACCATCGTCTTTAGAGCTAGGTAGCCCCACAGGAAACCTGTGACCTGCCCAGCACTTATTTTTTTCTCTCCTGTCTCTCTCTCTTTAAAGGGCACCCAAGAAGTCTTTCTGGAAAACCAGATAAATTGCTCAGGAGTTGCTGAGCTGATTTCCTGAATGCCAAATTTCAAGCCTGAAGTAAATTTAAACACTATCATTGAAATATCTGGAGCTGGTGAAGGAGGTGGAGAGGAGAGGCTTAAAAATGTAAACCTTAGAACAGCCCGGTGTACGGCTGCAACACCCTCACTCTAATAACCAGCCAGCAAATCACCCTTCAGATTCACAGAAATTTGATATACTCTGGACTCTGCTCAGCAAACATGAATATGGTCCTGAGTTCATCTGTGTGACAAACCATTTCCTAGGACTCTACCTTGAGAAGGCCTTCTAGGTAGGCATGCATTGATATGTTTCTGGACCGCTTCACCACAGAAATTCAGTTGTGTGTCTGTGTGTGAGTGTGCATTCAGCTGAACTCATCAATATCTCTTCATTTGAGACAAAATTGTCATAAATGAGGAAGGGTCAAGAACTCTTCGCTTTTCTTAAACAGAGCTCTGTTTACTTTTAAAGACCTAGCTCTTTGTCCACAGTTAGAGAACCCAGTATTTTCTAAGTGCTTCCTCTAAGTAGGGCAATATGCTCTGCTGACAGGATCTTGCTGGGAAATTGGATATTTGTCAGAAGAATGTGTCCCAAATCTTATCAGATTTGCAATCCCAATTTTCTCCTCCAAAGGAATTTGAAGCAGACGGGTATCGCCCCATGAGGTGTGCACGGTGGCTTCTGTGAAGTCCACCCGCCAAGCTTGGGCTTGGGCTCCCGTGAGAGCAGAAAACAAACAAACCTGGGATGTTCACCGTCCTCATTTAAAGGTCTCTGAACATTTCTCAGAAGAGTTAAGTGATACACGAGTCTCATTAAGTCACAAAGATAACTGTTTGCTGTGTTACTCAATAGATGAAACACAAAACTGTTCTTTAAGAATCAGTTAAATTGCTTGAAGGAACAACAAATTCATACATCAGCCCATTCTTTATGTTCTAAAGTGCAATTTACAGGGCTAAACGAAAGTACATGTCATACCTTTAATTTTGTAAAAACTTATGTACAAGTCTATTATGCCAAATAATCACATAACAGCGAACAGCTACCTTTCTGCTCAGTGGGGTGCCATTTTATAGACTTTAAAATTCACTAAGTTCAAGCAGCTTTCGTTCTAAATAATACATGTGCTAAATATGTCACATTAAAAGTGCTTTTGGCATGTAAATGATCCGTTTTCTCATAGAAATGCTTTTAAAAGAATCTGAGCTCTTTTTTTTTTTTTTTTTTTTTTTTGGAAATTCTAAGTGCATTGAATTTCATTGTCCTACAGAACCACGCAGAGTTGAGCGAAGTGAGCTGCGGGGACAAACCAGCCGTTGTCAGCCTGTGTACTTATGTATCATTTGCACTGTCAGAAGTATACAGAGTCCTATTTGCTTCAACATTATTTTCTGCTCCAATCCTGGAAAAATTTTCTCTTTCACTCTCTATTTTTCCCCCTGGAACTAAGTGTTCACAGGCAGTTCCAGGTCTAAAAAGTTAGTGATTTACTACTGGTAAAACATAAGGCACGTGGATGAACAAGTTTCTTGTGTATTCATTTAATTCTTCAAACTCTCTGTTGTTTCTTCTGTTTTTTTAAGGATGAACAATAAAGCTGATGTTTTATGGGTGATTTAAGGTACTTACCCACCAAAAAAAACTAACGCAAAATTCTTGTGCATAATATGAATAAAATTGAAAGCATAATCTCTCGCTTTTGTAGCCTCATTATACTGCTGCCTAGAGAGGAGCCTTCCCAGCTACACGTACAGCCTACTAAGGGAGAGCTTTCCAGAACTTCTGGATTGATTATTGCTTCTCCCTTCTTTGTAATGCCATGTTGCAGAATCTGATGATATCAGCTATCTTCTGCTTTCAAAGATTCGTTGTTCTTACTTAATAACATAAAGCAATGTGAATGCAGCCTCATGTTCATTGTGCAGTTTGCAGAAGTTATTTTTCATAGACTACTTAGCTTGAGAGTTCTCCTAGAATTTTAACTTCACCATCTCTTCCCCACATCAAAGAAAAAAAATGCCTTAGTAAATAACTCAGACATGCTATGTGTAAAAAGCCTGAGATCAATTAGAAGCAAAGGAGTTGGTTTTATGGTAGGATAAATAAAAATATAACCATAAAGTGTACAAGTAAGAGTATAGACTATGAGTGGGATGGCCAGTTTTAGCAAATAAAAATGTAAGACACCCAGTCAATTTAAATTTCAGGTGAACGACAAATAATATTTTACCACAAGCCCCATGCAATATTTGGAACATGTGTGTTCTAAAAAAGTATTCACTGTTTATCTGAAATTCAAATTTAATAGGACATCCTATAATTCATCTGGCAACTATAAATATGAACCTAGTTAGAAAGTCTAACTTAAACAATGCAATATAAGCCTTTTACATAAATATAGCTACTCATTCCTGTGATTTAGGCAAGGATTATCCACTGCATCTATACGCTCCACCCACTCTGAGACCAGTGCATATCTTTTAGTTTTAGGAATGCATTCCTAAAAAATAGGGTCACCTGGCTGGTGTAACTCAGTGGATTGAGTACGGGCCTGCAAATCAAAGGATCGTAGGGCTGCGGTCCGGTTCCCGGTGGGGGACACGTGAGAGGCAACCATACATTGATATTTCTCTCCCTCTCCCTCTCTCCTACCCTTCCCCTCTAAAAAAGAAAAAAATAGGTTCAAATGTTTTAATTTAATATAATTAGCCGAGAATGCAGACAGGAATATGCAGTAAGATAAAAGTTGCCTTTCATTTGTTCAACTGAAATTTGAAATATTTCAAGTTTTCTCTGTTTTGTGGATATCAAAATTATTTCTGTCCCTAATTTCTTCATTTCACCACTTAAATATGTTTATACAAAAACTTGTTTCCTCTAAATGTGTCACTGGATTTCAATTTCTTGGTTAAACTGACTATTCTTAAAGAGAATTGCTTTTAGGAAGAGGGCTTACATTTACTGAACATATATTATGAGCCAAGTGCTTTAATTTTTTCACTTAATCATCACACGGACCCTAAAAGCTAAAAACTAATTATTATCACCATTTACAAAGTTAGCCCAAGTTACAGAGCTAATATGGGTAGTGAGTAGTATGATTTGTGGCCAAGTGTAATTGAATGGCAAAGTCTATATTCTTTCCACAGCAAAAGGCTGCCTCAGCCCAGCATAGTTGGGTGAAACTTACTCTTTTACAAGAAAAGATTGGATTTGGGAAAACCAAGATGGTAAAATCAGGATATGAGTCTTACACCAGTCCAACACTGTTAGGAGGAACACTTTCTTTTCCTCCAGCTGTTCTTTTAGCATACTTAAAGTGGGTCAGCTAATGAAAAAATTTTCTACAATCAGGTCCTTGGAATGAAAACATTTCTTCCTACATTTTTTCTGCCCTTTAGATTCATTTCCACACCATAGAATAGTAAGAATTTAATACCCGTGGAGCCCAATTTTGAAAGAAAAGTCTTTAACCACGTCTACATTAAGCCTGTAACTCATGCATAAGCCCCAGAAGCTACTTCTTTGGATCAGTCCCCTCTACAACCTCTGGGAATTATTCATTAGCATTCACAGTGCGAAAAATGCGTGAGTAACACCACTGCATTTTGCAAAATGCAGTTTTTGGCAGGTTGACTAAAATCTTGGCAAACATTACCATTTTCCCAAAATGTATTTGCATATAGGCTTACTGAGTTTTATTACTCTAACTGGACTCTTTCCAAATTCTCCCCATCCCCAAACTTAAATAAAGCACTTCAGTAAAGGTTTCTTATAAATTAAAAAGCATTATTAAGAACAGGTGGAAATGTGAAACTAGCACTTTACGTATTATAAAAGAAAAGCCGTAAAACACACTCACAGGCATTTATTTATTGTGTTTCTAAATCTGCCTTTATACTTGATAAACTAGGAGTGTTGAACAGGTTACCAGAAAGAAAACCTTCCCAGAGAGTGATTGAAGGCATTCTAAGAGGAGTATACAAATCCTAAGTTGTGTGGGAGATTAAAAAAAAGAGGCTCTATAATTTTTCCTTTGATATCACCACTAATCATGTAAAGATTATGGGCTAATATACACAGTCCACAAAATTCATCTGAAAACATATAATTAATATAATATAATATAATATATATAAAAATATTATATATATTCAGTTTGTTATGCCACTAGGTAAATGGATACATAAAGGAAGCACTGACAAAGAGATAAATTTGCTCTGTCTCAACTATATTTACAAATGCAAACAGACCCGAAATAGAATGAAAGACTTTAAAAAGAAGACTCCAAGTCTTTTCCTACAAATCTTTTGATAGTGCAGAGGGAAACAAAGAAGAAAATCCACCAGGATCCCAGTTTTTCTCTCCCCCTCCGATGCCATCACATCAGCCACCCTGACGAGGACAGCGTTTGAGCAACGTAGAGAATATTTCAGAAGCTTAATTGGATTGATGGTGCTGCTGACCTTATGAAAGGCAATGTTACAGCTATGCGTCTGAATATTTTAATTGCACAAAACAATTTTCTTTTGATATAGTTTCCAGATCCATTGTGAAATGATGGAAATCTTTTTCTTTGAATAATTTTTCTTACAAAGCAGTTTTGCCAAGAGATAACAGTACAGAATCTTTGGATTTGATGTAATTCTGCGTGGCTTTTTGGAGCAAAATACTATACCACATTATAATTTGTCTTTTGAAAAATATTGTCTAATTTTTTAAAATAGGCTTCTGCATAAATGTGTTCCATAATTCATTGTCGTCATTCAAAGACTCTGAGCAGGTTTATGTTTTTTAATTAAAAAAGATAGGTATAATAATATATTTAGTATTATCTACAACATGCACAATAATTTAAGCATAAGAAATCATGAATTTTAAGGGAGATTTTTTTTGGCATTTCCAAATGGCTAAGTTGCTATCGATCCCAAATTTATTGATAGATTTGAGGAAAGGGGTAAGCATACTCGTAAAGTTCTATGTATAGTGTTTGTATATAAATAGAGTTTTTGTAGCCAAGAAAACAAAATAAAATGGTCTGTGGCATTAGGAACTTTGAACACTGATATGATTTGTTTTTGTACCACACTAAAACTAATCTAATGTATACTATCATGAAGTTACCAAAACTTCAGCTTTATTATTGCAAAATGCATTGCCCTTCATGAATGAGGATAGTATTTATTCAGCCATAGAATCAACATAAAATGCAGCAAGAGAGACTCAAGTTAGATCTAAAGGAAAATCTCCTGATAGCATGGTTATCAGTAGGTTACTAGAGAAGTTTATAAAAGTTTACCCGTAGGAAAATTTTTGTCTGGGTACCACTGAGAAGGCATTCTTATCTTTAAGCTTGGTGATGACCTATTTTCCTTCATTAAGTTTTTTTTTTAATCACATAATTCAGAATTGTTGGGTGATAGCAATAGAAAGGAAGTATGTAAAAGATTTACCCTTTATTCCCAAGACACATGTGGAAAGCTTGATGTCAAAAAAATTTTTTCACATACTTCAAAACAATAACATTTTTCACCTGATTCTAGTTGATGTGCCGAAAAATTCAAGTAGAAAATAATCCTGCGACATTATATCTCCCTTTTCCCCCTTTGAATATTTAGAAAATAATTGGTGAACCCTGAGAAACCTTCCAGGTTTTCACAAACTTATTGATACTCACTTCTGGTTAACTAAATTAAGTGCTTAAGGAAAAAGGAATGCCCACCAATTTTCCAGTACTCACGTGAATTTAAAACTTGAACTTTGTCACCTTATAGAGGGTTTCAGGTCCTACTTAAGATCAAGTACCTTTTCATTTTTAATATTACATCAGGACCATCACTGTGTAGAAAGAAAACCCAAGATTTCAATGGCCCCATAGATACAGGAGTAGCAGGAACCAGAGCAAAAAACCAAAACAAAGTGGGCACGTATTTTGAGGAAAGGCAATGTAGTAACATGGCTGCGTCCTTCCCAAGATGTGTGACCTTCAACATATTATTTCATTTCCCTGAGGTTCAATTTGCTAGTTAATTAAAAAGAATGTTAGAAGTTTCTGTTGTTCTTGTTTATAATTTTGTGTTTTAAAGAATTTAGTAAGAAAGTTAAGTATAGCAGGTACTCAAAAAATGTTGTTTCATTCAATGTCATTTTATTACAATTTCCACGGGAGGCTGTGAGACCTTAACTTGTTTATATCGCTTAACCTAGTAAAACTGTGTCACTTTGCTTCAAATTGCAGAACATGTTGATGGCTTTAAGTGAGGACTTACTGTCAATATCTGCCCTTTATCTGCAATTTGGAAATTTTCTGAACACCAAACTTTTGTTTGTAACTCACTTGGTGTCAGCGCAGATCTGAGCTGACATGAATGTGCATACACTTCGCTGCAGAAGCGTTATCAGGACCATGGGTGGTGCCCAGAGGCCACTGGAGCTGGTGGCGTTATGTAAGACACATGCCCAGTATTCACTCTCCAAAACCCAAAAGCTGTAATTCTAAATTTCTTCTGGCCCCAAGGAATTTAAATACAGGGACTGTGGGCCCATGTGGCTATTAACAAACCATTTTTTCCTTTCCTCGGCCTTTTAGGAAATTAAAATATTGAAGTCAAAGTTAGGGAAGTGGTTTGAGTGGTTCGACCTAAATTCACTTAGGTCATCTGTTAAATTCTTCATTTCAAAAGGCTTTATCATGATCAGTTATAGGGGTGGAAAAGAATAAAGCTGCTTACAAAGTATACTTACAGAAGTCTGAAAATCAAAACAGTCTAAATAAACGTTGGGCAATATGCTCCCAAAAATTTCAAGTTGTAGCTGCAGCATCGGCAAGTCGTTAGTGCGCACTGCTCTGCTTGTCTGGGAAGAAGACAGAGCAAGGCCTGTCAAAGACAATTCCACTTCAAGTCTGACTGCAACAGGACTTGTATTTGCTTATTCGCTTAAAGTCATTATCAACAAAACAGACCTACTAGCCCTGGTCATGGGCTTTTCTACCAGAGTGCTGTTAAGAATGAATGAATATGTTTAAAGAATGGATAAATAAAAAATCTTTAAAAAAAAAAAAAAAAAAAAGCCCTGGCTG
This sequence comes from Glossophaga mutica, assembly GCA_039655065.1. NCBI lineage: Eukaryota > Metazoa > Chordata > Mammalia > Chiroptera > Phyllostomidae > Glossophaga > Glossophaga mutica. The sequence goes on along the minus strand of CM077303.1, from coordinate 67,625,942 downwards.
GTGTAGCTCAGTGGATTGAGCGCGGGCCTGTGAACCAAACAATCGCGGTTCGATTCCCAGTCAGGGCACATGCCTGGGTTGCAGGCCAGTTCCCAGCAAGGGACACACGAGACCCAACCACACATTGATATTTCTCTCCCTCTCCCTCTCTCCTACCCTTCCTCTCTAAAGATAAATAAATAAAAAATCTTTAAAAAAAAAAAAAAAAGAATGGTACTAATAGCAATAACGTCCTCATCTGTCCGGCCCTGAATAGGCTTTACTCAACTAGACAATTCGTACTTTCTAGCTAATAAGAATAACACTACTTGGCTTGAGACAAAACACAAAACAAGGGAGGGTGTAGAGACTTGCAGTCCCTGAGGTCTTGTAACAAAGGGCAGGAGGTGCGTCTCCTGAGTACTGGCCTCATTCTTACATCGATGATTATGTTCAGCCTCCCTACACCCCTTCTCTGCAGCGCTTCATTTCTTATTCTCAACTCTTGTGTCATGAGCACCTGCCAAGTTTCTCCTAAATTCCTTTTGGATGAATTTTCAGGCAGTTTCCAAAGTATCTCCCTTTTGTGATAAGGACTCTGCAATGTATTTCAGGTGAGGCATTTAAAATCCCACTCATAATTGTTTGAAATCTTCCCTCATTCAAGCTGTCAGAGTCTGACAGCCCTGGTTCTGTTGTTATGCACTATTAAATGGGAGCTGCTCTCCAGCCTAGGGGTACCTCTCTTTTCAGTGGTGGGAAAATGGGCAAAGCTTATTGGGGATCCTTGGGGAAGGTGACACCATATAAATGGGAGTTTCAGCAGGAGGAATGAAAATAATAAGTCCCTTTCTGAAAGCTCAAACCGACAAAATTTTTAAATGTGTTGACAATGTTGCATTTTGATGCTTCCATTTCTATTTCTGAGTTTCAAAATAACTTTAAAGCATGCAATTTTATAGGTCAGAATATGAGAAAGGCACACAATGTTTTCGTGTTTTAAGTTTGGGGTTTTCTTTAAAAGCCATTAAAGAGTGAATGTCTTGAAGACAATAAATATTTTCTGCATTTAGGTCAAGGCGAAGGGGGTTGCAGATGCAATGGCTTTTCCATCTGATTTCTATTTTCGATAAATACCCTAATGATTCTGCTTCAAGATTCAGAGGTCATTAGAAAGCAGCATTACTAATCTAGGTGGAAACAAATTTCAACCTGGGCCAGTCATATATCTTAAAGCTCGTAAACACATTGCATCCAATTACCTTGATATGCTTTACATGATAAGAGCAATTACAAAATATCTGGAAGAATTGATGTGCTGGAGGTAATTATTTTAATTTTTTCACACCTAGATACTGAGTCAGAATATGAGATGTGTATACTTCAGTCAGCAGTTCTTTCTTCTGGAGACATATATTCTTTTTTTACTCACTCAATAAACATATTAGTTATGTTTTTTAGATATTGTGCTAAAAGGGGGTGCTATAGGACATACCAAAAAGTAAGTACAAATTCTGTGCTAAAGAGCATGCACTCTAGTAGAAGAGATGGAACTTAAACACAAATAATGGTAACATAACACAAAATGGAGTAAGTACTGCAAGAGAGGTACCAACTTCTCCTCTTACATGTGGCCATTTGAAAGAGAGCATTTCCAGCTAGAAAAAGCTCTGGGAAAATGCCAAATTGAAGCTAGATCTTCACCTCGGATAAGGGTAGCTGGGGGTAGGGGAAGAAGGCACACTTGAAAGAAAGAAGGCAATCCAGGCTGAGAGATGGTGCTCAAGATAAGAAGACTGGCAGGCACAGTGCACGCACAGGGAAAACCAACAACACAGTGCAGAGCAAAGGGAGAGAATGTACCAGTGAGGAGAGGGGAAGAAAGCTGGGAAGGCTGGCCTGGAGCCAGGTCATTCATGGGGGAAGCTTGGCAAAGAGGAAAGCTGAGGAGGTCGAATTTTATTAATAAGCGCTGAACTCTATGAATAAGCCATTAAAGGTTTTGGAGACTAAAATGGCATGAGGATATGAAGCTTAATTGGTCAGCAGTATAATGGATAGTGGGAAAGGTGAAAGAACTGAGACAGGAGAACCAGCGAGGCAGCCGGTGGAGGGGAGAACTAGTGAAGGGCTGAACTAAAGCAGAGGCAATAGGAGTGGATGGTGCAGTGGGTTTTAGACTCTGAAACCTAAGAGTGGTGGTAGGCTGGGCTGAGAAGAAGGGGTCAGTGGAAAGGGAGATGTCGAAGACAAACTGCACATGTGAGAAAATGATGAGGAGTGAGTGTCAAGTGAAGGTGGAGGCAGGGCACAGAGAGAGTAGACTGGGTTTCACAAGTACAATAGGAGTGCTGGTAACCAGCTAAGAATGAGGACAGGGAGCACAGTCAGGGATCAGACAGAGAAGGAAGAAAGTCTAGAACGACCAGTATGGAGAATAGATTAGAGAAGATTTAGGAGAACAACATGCAGATTGTCAGATGATTGAATATGCCTCACTCAAAAGCAGTGACATGAAGTGATGCTAAAAACCATTAAGAAAAGTGCATGAACAGGCTGTGGTAGATTAGGAATTCAAAAAAAACTTTATGGAGTAAATATAGACAGCTCCACTTAAAGTAGTAACACCCTGAAAGTAAAAAAATTAGGAAACAATTTAATCTTTTGGTATAAATGAAGTGATTCTGTTTTATGTGAACTTTTTCTTATTAAATATGCAAAGTCAACATGTGTGTTTAAAATATGTACACACTTCATATTATGTTATCATATATGTTTGTATAAAATAGAGCAAGTCATGCTTCACTATCAAGTGACATATTAGGTGACTCTGGTACACAATACACATTTTCTTCCTACATAAGACACCGTCTTCACAAGCGAAGAGTGTGGCCAGTGCACAGCAGTAATGACGCATTTATGAAAAGTTCTCTGAAACCACTTGCTCAAAATGAGGTATGGAAGGGAAAAGTCTTCCTCCTCTTCATAGAGTTGACACTTGTCATCCGGCTTCCAGGGACAGGAGTAGGTTCATCAGTTGGAGCCCTCCCTGTCAATACTGAAAAGAGCTGGCCCTTCATTTTTACTCTAATTTTGGTAACTATGGGTTTTCCCTCAAAGTACCAACCCACTGTAGTAGAAGTGGGAGGAAAGGGCTTAGACCTTCACTTCACACTTCCTGAGAGACGAGAATGAATGCCTTTAGGAAGATTGAAAATGTCATCAAGCATAATTGTCTTAAAAGAGGGGATATAATGACTACATAGTATTTGTTTCCTAAGAATACACATATGGCATTTTATACAATAGGTTGAACTTTACTTTTGTGAGATGCAGATTTTTTAAGCAGCTAATATACAATTAGCTATCAGTCATAAAGATCTCTCCAATACCTCTATACCTTTGCCCCTTCCAGTCCCTGCCATCTCCAGCACACATATACAGTGGTACCTCAGTAGTTGTCATTAATTTTTTCCAGAACTCATGAGGAGTGCCGAAACCAATGAGTTTCAAAAGAGTACCGAACAAGCCATGAGTGAGGAAGCATTTCCTCTTGCGGAGTGCCTTTGTGACTCATACAAGTTCTAGCAAGTGTGATGAGTCCTGAGCAAGTGCTGAGTGCTGAAGCATTTTTTTTCTCATTAAAATGCAGCAAGTACAAGGTTTGATGAGTTCTGAAACTGACGAACACCAAGGTACGACTATGCTCTTAAATTCAAGGTTTACATCAACTGACATTACTGTGAAAAACTAGGAAAAGAAAATTCTTATATTTCTAGTGTTGACTCATAAAATATACAATGAAAATAATTATAGATATAGAGTCTGGCTACATGAATCAGTCCATACATGGCAAATAAAAATATTGTTACCAATGAATAAGTCCACTAAGACACAGGCATTAATTTAATAGAATGGGAGTGAATCAGTGTTGCCCTGGGAAAACAGGTGCTGAAGATGCTGGTACCTTGTACTAGAATGTACTACACACATACAAACACACGTGTGTACCCTGACATACACTGGTGCTTGTTAGTGTCTTCAAATGAGAGACAAAACAGATTAGCACAATAAGACCTGGGAGTGAAGAAATGTAAAGTGAGTTGCACTTAAAGAAGACATAGGAGGAAAAAACACCTGCCAAAATGGCCATCATTAATAAATCCACAAACAACAACTGTTGACGAGGATGTGGAAAAAAGGGAACCCTTGTGCACTGTTGGTATGAATGCAGTGCAGTTCAGCCACTGTGGAAAAAAGTACGAAATCACCTCAAAAATTGAAAATGAAACTCCTTTTGACCTAGTGATTCCACTGCTGGGAATATATCCTAAGAATCCTGAAGCATCAATTCAAAGAATATAAACGAGCACCCCTATGTTCATAGCAGCATTATTGCCAATGGCCAAGATCTGGAAACAGCATCAGAGACCATCAGTAGATGAGTGGATTCAAAAGTGGTGGTACATTTACACAATGGAATACTACACACCAGCACAAAAGAAGGAACTCTTACCTTTGAGACAGCATAGATAGACCTGGAGACTGGTATGCTAAGTGAAATAAGCCAGTCAATGAAAGACAAATACCATATGATCTCACTTGTATGTGGAATCTAGTGAATGAAATAAACTAATGAACAAAATAGAATCAGAGGTGTAGAATCATGGAATAGACTGACAGCTGTAAGAGGAGGAGGGGGGCTGGTTATAAGAAAGTGAAGGGATTAACCAAAGAACATATATGAATGACATATATGGACAATGATGGGGGAGTGCCTGAGGGAGTGTAGGAGTGGGGGATTTGAGTGGAGGGAGGAATGGGGTGGATGGGACAACTGTAATAGTATAAACAATAAAATATTTTTTACAATTCTTCTGCCCTTCTCTGGGAAGTAAAAGGTTAGCTTAGAAGATCTCGGCTGCTCAAACCCTGAACATTTTCAAGGTCTTCAAGACTGGCCTTTGGTCCCCAAGGCCTAGGTGAGCTTCCAGGTTGGAAACACTACAAGTGTTGCACATGACCTTGCTAGGAGAATTCCACACTAGTCACATGGCCCCACTGGCACAGAACAACTGGAAACTTGCTCCTAGTTCCTCCTGAGCTCCGCCCTATGCACTTTTTCCTTTGCTAGTTCTAATCTGTATCCTTTCACTATAATAAACCATAACTGTGAGTGAAACCAGTCTCTGAGTTCTTTGAGTCCTTCGAGTGAAACAACAAACCTGGCAGTGGCCTTAAGGAGCCCAACACACTCTAATACTTGCCATTCCATCTCCTTTGTTTTTTTATCATAGCACCTAACACTACTGAAATTATTCAATTGCATTGTACATTAGAATATGCCTTATCATATTGTACATATTTTTAATATTATATCACTAGTACTCTTTTCCTGTATCCCCTCCCCACGCACATACACAATTAAATGTAGATTTCCTTGTCCTTTTCATTGCTAATCTCTAGCACTGAGAACAGGACCTAGCACATAATAGGTGCTCTGTAAGTATTTGAGGAATGAATGAAACAGAAATATATTATTAGACCTGAAAAGAAAAGGCATTACCTACTTTACCTAGCATCATCTGTATGGCCAAACAGACCTCCACGATAGAAAAAGTAAACCTCAGTCACCTAACAACTTTTAGCTTGGCTGTCAGCAACTGCGGCAATTGTCAGCGTACTTGATTTTCCTAGTCCTGTAAGGAAAAGCCCAGCCACAGTGCTTAGGTTAAACAGAATGGGGAATGAATAGGATTTAGCAAATGACCAAAATAATTATTAAATAATTAACTACAATGTGAGTAAAATCCCTGTTTTGTGTTAGAAGAATAAGCCAAAGAGTTGATAATTCTCCCCAGGATTCTATTCTGTAGAGTTATTATAATACCTCTACTTCACTTGGTGAACCTCCGGTTAGTCTTCAAGACCCAGCTGGAAGCTTGCCCCTTCCTACCTCACTGTGGGGCCTTTACAGCTCTTCCAAAATGGGCTGCCCTCAGAGCTCCCAAGGAGCTCCTTACATCTCACCTGACCACAAGTCACATTGTATGCACAATGTGTTTGTTTACCTGTCCCCCTAATGTACAAGAGTCTGAGGTCCTCATGGTGAGGATAGTATTTAATTGATGGTTCTGGTCTGCTAGAATTCTCCTATGTCCTGGAACACAGAAGGCACTCACTAAATGTTAAATGCATAAATGAGCTAATGAATGAATAAGTAAAAGAATAGACGAATACACATGGATGTTGGGCTTAAGCAGACAATCACTAGGTAAGACAAATTATACACAGTTCTATTTGCAAGGTCTTTAAAAATTCTTCCTCTTAAGAGATTTAATGAGCAAATGTTGAAGCAAATTTAATTTATGAAAACTGAATTTTTCTAGGCATCAAACCCTCACAGCACTGATATTGTAAGGGTGAATAATAACATATATTGTCTATTCCCTGGTACATGGAAGAATAATAATAGAAAATGCTCAGATTAGCTATCATTTATAAAGCTATAGTTATCTTTCTCAAAGATACCTGGATTTTTAAATTAGGTTCTTACACCTGAATAAACAAACAAACAAACAAAGAAAGAAAATAGTGGCTTTTTCAAATAAGTATCCTATTTTCAAAAAATCAGAATTCACTTTTGATACGTATAGTTTGAACCCCAAGTAAAAGTGGCAGGATGGTGACTTGGGAGTCCTGCGGTACTAAAAATAAGGGTCAACTTCAAAATATTCGGGGATTAATCTACTAACTATCAAATCTAGGGCACCTTCACTTCCTGACGTAGTCTTTCTAGAAGGGTTGTTTGAAAAAGGTAGTCATTTCTCTCAACCAATATTGATGAAGCATCTACATGGGAGAGGCTTTGTACTAAGCTCCGTGAAGGCAACAGAAATAAATAAGCCATGGTCACAGACCTCTAGGAATTTGCCATAACACATTTTTTTTCAGATGTCAAAAAGGGAGGAACACAATCACTACACAAAGAAATAAGATAGCCTGGCACAGAGAATCACACACTAACTTTTGTTTTGGTTGTAAAAGCCATGCTCAAAGTGATTTATTTGTGAGATTCTCATTTCCATTTGAGTTCCTGCTTTGAGAATCAAAGATCCTTTCACGGGGAAAACCATGTGCAGATATCATGTTCTCACTAGTTTCCAACCTCCCATGATCACCAGATGATAGAATCAGGATTTAAAGAAAAAAAAAAAAACTTTGTCATTTGTAACCCAAGTGAGCTCACCTCTGAATTGTAGCAGGGCCTTAAAAGAAGATGGTCATGGGAAAGAAAGTAAACTGTACAGAGCTGGCCAAGGCCACTGAAACCGACGAAGCCGCAGAACCGTCCTCTGAAGGTCATGGCACAAGAATCTCCTAGCGGCAGTTCTATCTACCCGCATTAAAGTTGGGAGTGTAACTAGAAGGAATGGCCTGCTGCCCCTAGCAGGAAGAGATGGGAGTACCACCTGAAATGTAGTATGTGTTTACTATACCCATAAAAGTGCAGAAATACCTAATCTTCAAAACTGTGCTCTAAAAATTGTATTTAATTGATGATAAATGGACTTTTAGAAGTCAACTATTTTACCTAAGGTCACATAAGTAGGACATGGAAAGAAGTAGGAAATCAGCTCCTTTGATTCTATAACCTGTACTTCCGAAGATCAAGAATTAGATGGGGGGTCAGAAATTCAAATGGGCCAAGTTGCAAGGTCAGAACTCCAGTTCCAACTGATTCATAAGGTGGAAATCTTGTCACAATGGCAAGTACAGAAAAGTCAGAGAAAAACATGTTATTCCCTGGGCACAAATATCTAGAACCTATAAATTTAGGGTAAAAAAAAAAAAAGGAACAATTTTAATTCCCCAGAAGTAAGTTCCAATGAAAACAGGAATAAAGGAGATAAAACTGAATACAGCATAGTATGAAGAATATTTTTCTTCAGTTGTTTAACATTGGAAAACTGGAAATAAATGCAGTCTTTACCTCCTCTGAAATATCTTCGATTCTCTTAAGGAATGCTTTAGCAAAACCTACGTGGTCAAAGAGAATAGACTGGGGGAGCCAACTAAGGTGTGAAATCCTGGAAATCGTAATCTTATCAAGTTGATGAGTAGTCAAAAGAGAAACTGAACCCAGACACAAGAAAACTATCGGCTTTCACTGAATACAAGATGCTATCATAGGTCTTCATAAAGAAGCTTAATTTATAAACTGACTGTTTTTTACCTCTTCTTATAAGCCCTTTCTTTTAAAAATAATAAAAGATGCACAGAGAAAAGGTAAAAATATTACACAGTGGAATTTCAGTTTTAGTCCCTGGGAGGCAACCACTGAGTTTTGCAAAATGGTTTTGATTCCCAGCATACCTTTCATCCACCACTTCATTTAAGTCTGAGGAGAAAAAGCTACCCTTCTGCCACTAGATGGTGCTGTCACAAATTGGGAGAGACAGCACTCAAGGAAACCTAAAGGTACAACAATTTAGAGAAAAAGCAATAAAGATTAAATATACACCAAAATACAATAAACACTAGAGTGATTCAGAGAATGGTGCAACAAACAAACAAAATATACTGAAACAGTACTGTCCCTCGGGGACATACATCGCTAGAGATTCTATTTTATGACTAGATTCTCTCTAGATACGCTAAGATATAATGTCACTTGTTCAACATTTTTTGGGTCCCAATATTTTCCCTTCAAGCTATTGAAGTCAATATTTAACAAACACATTTTCTGCCAACTTTTAACATGATATCATCCTCTGAAGAAACAAAGTCTAGAAGTAATTTGTCTTTTTGGCAATATTTATCAGGATTTTGACACAAAACCTGAATTATTATTGAAAGTAAACAGGAAATCAAGGACTCAGATGTCTTGAATTTTTTCAGGTGCTCTCAAGGTTAACATGCGCTCTGTGGCAATGAAAAGGCGGATAAATAAAGGCTATCTGGTGTCACATAATCTGTAATATTTCCTATAACTGTGACTATTTCTTAAATAAAAAATTTCAGCTGACAAACTTAATTTCCCCTTTGGGTTTTGTTTATACATTGGCATCTCTGGTGTCATGGAAATGAATACAAAACTGGGGATTCCAGGTCTCACTACTTCACTTTCTGACTCTTTATCTGACATTTACTGTGAACTTTCCGTGAGATCTTTATATCATAAAAAATTATATATACATTACATATGTATATATGCACGCACACACACACACACACACACATACATATATGTCCACTAAAAAAAAAAATCTCAACTTGGTGAAGAAAAAAGTATGGAACTAATAGAAGCCCCATTCAGGAAGTTTCTGAAACACCTACAGGAATGACATGGAAGACAGCAAGTTCCATCTTCACACAGCTGGCTGTGCTTGCAAGAAGCACAGGAAATGAAGCAGCTTCCAACCTGTCAGGCATTTCCAAAAGGCAAATGGCTGCAAGCCCTTGGGGACTGAGGAATCTCATTTGAGGTGGCACACCGAAGCTGAAACCTGGCCTTGGCCCAACAGCTTCAGCCTTGAATGAGTAGGTATGTATGTGTGTATGCATGTACGTATGTGAGTGTATAAAAAACATGCAGGGAGAGCCAATAAATGTGATGTGAACTCCACAGACATTCTGGTCTAAATTTAAACAGGAAATAAAGTTAGGTCATCGTTGGTCAGGGCAAAGGTGACCATCACAATAATTTTGCAAAACACACTCAAATGAGGAAACAGAGGGTTGACAGTCTACCAAAACAATCCAAAAAAAATTGTTTATAATAAATATCCCAAGCCCAGAGAAAGGCTGCAAAACCAAAGGAAAATTTTCCACCCTCTAGCTACGCCTTTGTTATGAAGGTCTGGACTGTAATTAGGACTCTTCTGAACCAGCAGTGAGCAGAGCTATTTGTGAGCATCTGCTTCTGTTGTAAGGGGAAAATGGCCCGGCCAGTCACTGCAAGTCTGACTTCTTCCAGAGCTTTACCATTTCTCTGCAGTTGTTTGTTCTGAGAATACAGATAGACCAAGGAAAATCTGAAACCCCACAGAAGCATTCTTTTCACAATGAGCCTCTATACTGAAGCAGATAATATTTGACAGCCTTTTGTGAGTAGCAGAGTCCGTGGATTTTTTTTCTCCAGCAGTGATATCCTTTCACCTCATTATAAAATATAACCTGTCATAGCTAAATTGAGGAGTTTTTTCAATGGGGCTGGAAAATTCATCTTTAATTACTGTATAGGAGAGTGCTTCTGAATTATCAACTATGCAGAAAAAGGCTGAAAGGCAATCTGATCACTGTAAGAAACAGATACTCCTTGATAAAGAAGCCATGTTGTGGAGTTTTCCGTTTCACAGGTGGTGGTGCTTTGATACGGTAGCTTTGAAATCCACGTGAGATGAAAAACAGAAAGAAGCACTTTCACCAGTCTAGGGGTGCTGTGTGCACGCTTCCCTGTCCGTGCGTAGATTGCTTTTAAGGATTTTGTTGGGTCACCAGTCTTGTATTATAAACACCTAGACGTGCACTCCAAGACAATTTCTGATGCAGTTTTCTTTTTATCGACTTCCTGTATTGGTTACTATCATAAATTGTGACAGACCCCGCTCCAAATTCAAGCTCTGCCACTAACCAGCTGATGACCTTTGCAATTTCTACCTCTCTCAAAGCTTCAGTTATCTTATCTGCCAAAGAAAGAGAATCATCATATCTGCATCATATAACTTTTAAGATTAACAAGATAATGAATGTGAAGGGTTTAGCAAAGTCCTTGGCATATTATAGCTGCTCAATAAATGGTAGCTATTATTATTAAAAATAGTCAGCACTGAATTTTGATAGTTTGGGCTGCAAATGAAAATTACATTGTCAGTGCCGGATTGCATATTAGATAGAAGGGCATAGGATGAAGAAAACCTCAGGTGTATAACTTTCAGTTGCATAAACAGAACGGTGGTTATAAAGGAGCCAAACAAATAGACCCTTGATCATCTGACATACCAAGTCCTATTTTACTCTAAAGTCACCTTCTTTGCTTTTTTTACAAAAGATTTTTACAAAATATTTTATTTATTTATTTTTAGAGACAGAGGAAGGGAGGGAGACAGAGAGGGAGAGAAACATCAATTGGTTACCTCTCTCATGCCCCCAACTGGGGACCTGGCCCGAAACTCAGGCATGTGCCCTGACCAAGACTGAATCAGAAACCTTTTGGTTCACAGGCCAGTGCTCAATCCACTGAGCCACATACCAGCCAGGGCATGGGTCCTAGTTTAAGTAATGTTCTCTCAAAGTCAATATTCCCAGAACCAGATTCTGCTGATCAGTCAGTCACTCAAAAAAAAAAAAAAAAAAAAGTTCCCGTGGACAAATGACTCTGGGCAATACTATATTACTGAAGTATTCAGATTAATTTACTGAGTACTATTACATGCCAGCCACAGTGTCAAGCATGTTACCTGTATTAACTCATTAAATCACAATAAACACATTTGAGATAGGTACCATTATTAATTCTATTTACTTGCCCAGGCTTACTCAGCCAGTAGCTGACAGCAGGATTCAAACCCTAGCCCTAAGTAACACCAGAGTTCCATTCTGAACCAGCACTTTACACCTCTTTTCACAATGTTACAAATGACAGAAAACCAACCGGAACTAATTGGACCGATAAAATGAGTTTACAGTTCCCTTTAACTAAAACCTAGTGTGAGCTTTAGGCACTAGAAGTAGGAATTCCAGTCTCTGAAATCCACTCACCTAGGCCCTCTTCCCTGTGTTGACTTTGTCCTCAAGCGGACTGACTTGCCTCATGATGGCCTCTCCCAGAGAGTCCTCATTTACCTCCAAAGAGCAAGGAAGCTGCCTCTCCTCATCCATCAGAAACAACTGTTGGTTTCTTGTGATTAAGTCACATGCCCTCTTGGGCCAGGGAAATGTGATGTGCTTTTTAGGTTTGGTGCTTCTTCAGCTGATCAGGTTATGGTAGATCAGCTGAGGCCAAAGACAGCCCATTGCTGAAGCTGAGAGGAAGGCCAGTTCCAGGCGAACCACCTAACAGGAAAATAGGCTCCTTCTAGGAAAGAGAAAGGGGGAATGGAGTTCTCTAGTTTGTGCTTTGAATAATAGGATTCTCATTCAAATCTGATACAAGTGTTTATGGAATATACTTTCTAAGACACCACTCCATGCTTTTTAAAATTCCTTAGCCCCCTGATGTCCAATGAAGAAAAAAAACAGGAAAATAAAAAGGGAATTAAGAAAACTAAAGTCATTGAAGAAAGACAACAGACCCAAGCTGTAACATTGCCCTGACAATTTTGGATCTTCTATTCATCAATTCTGATGGTACCTAGAATAGAAATGGACTATAGAACTACTTTGACAAATTTTAGGGGGAAAATCTGAAGCAGAACAGGCTCATTAAACTTTTTCTTGGCCAAATAGAAATGTCTCTGAAATCTATTTATATAAAAATAATTAAGGATGTTCCTTAGAGCTTATGGAAATATAGAGAATAAATGTAAAGTCACCAGCCCCTTGCCTGTGTTCCCCATTCCCTTTCCCAGAGGTCGTCAGTCCAGTGCAGATATGTCCAAGATTTCCAAACTTTCCCTACCTTCACCTATGCACGTGTAAAAATATACTTTTGTGACATAAATGGGAACATGTCATTCCTTTGTTTTCTCATTCAGATGTACAACTAAATAGCTCTTCATCAGTACAAAGAGAATTTTATCTTTACAAAGAGAACTTCATTCTTTTTAATTGCTCTGTAGGATGCCACAGTGTGGGTGAACCATCGGTTAAGTTTTTCCACTGTTCACTGGCAAACATTTAATAGTTTCTAATATTTTACTTTAAAAAAAAAAAAGCTCAAATGGCCATTGCTGCACATGCTACATTATGCACATGTTACCCACCAGTGCAACTGCTTGGTTAAAGGGGTGTGAGCACTTTAAATTTTGATAGAATTTGCCAAAATGACTGTTCCAATTTACACTCTCATCAACAGCATCTGAGAGTACCTGTTTCCCCACTGGATATTAGCAGTCGGTTTGCATTCAGTTTCAAAGAGTAATCAACGGGACTCTGGTTGACTCTGTGTTGGAAGTGGCTCCCTGAGAGCTCTAAGAATGTATCATTAGACACAAAAGAAAACAATTACTTGATGCGAACCCACTCTGTGATTGGTATTACAATAATAAAGAAAACCCTCTTGATTGAACAGCAACTTACCTTAGACTTTAAAGACATTAACCACCTGCTTTACAGTGTTTTTAAGAGGTTAATAAAGGTCACTTATCCCCATTTTGCAGATGCAAATTATGAAGCATGAAAAAAGTAAGTAAAAGTTTCTATTAGGCCGTGTACAAGAATAGACAACAAGAACTCAGTTTTTTGAGTCCCCACTTCTTCACTTCCTGGTGATGAGGCAGCCTTTAAATTCAGAAACAAAACACTGACCTGTACCCTTTTGAACCTAGGCAAAGTCCAGCTACTAGCATTAAAAACACATTTCTGCTTTAGCTTCCACTTCACTGGACAGTGTTTTAAACATGCAATGCAGTCCATCCCAATGAAACTTCAAGCTCAGTTCCTAGACACGTGGTAGCTTTTGTTCTCCTCAGCGAAGACTACCAGTATTCTTTTACTGCCTGACCTTGGTGATCTGAAGGAAAATGAGCAGAAAATAAGGTGTTATCTGAAGAATTCAATATTTACTTTTCTCTATGCGCATGAATAGAATTATGGAAAAATTCACAGCCTTGTGAACTTGAAATCTCTGTACAGTAGGCAGCAGGGACATTGGCAACTTACTCAGAGCATTTATGAGATCATCGCTTTGAGCTCAGCCCCAGATATACATCCCAGAAGGAAGCCATGTGGACTTCAACGCATGTCTCGTTCCCTTGAAGAGAAGTCACAACTTACCCAAACGTACTTGTTCACAGACAATCTAAATGAAATATCCAGACTGATGACAGCTGGCCCAGGAAACACAAGAACACCTCTTCACATCTGGGATCAAGCTACTTGCAAACCTTGGGGTAAGTACTTGGTTGTTTTGTATATTTCAATCTCAGGTCAGTGAATTGTAATGGCATCAATACAAATTAAAAGCTGTTGGAATGACAAAGTGGCTTTCCAGACCAGAAATGACCTTTTCTCTTAAAGTACTTAGTAATACTTAGCCAGTATTTAAGAGTAAATGTCAGTAATCTGACTTTCTGCAAAGACGCTCTGGTGTCTTTCCTACCTTCTTCAGAACCTGACTTGGAGGCACAGTCCTGTCCACTTTGACCCACGCTCCCCCAGCTTCCAGTATTCCCTGTCTATAATTTTGACACATTTGTCACAACAGCTAAGGTTTGGAAAGACAGTTGAAACAATTTCATGAGGCTCGTTATGACTCACGTGGTCCCTGTGTAGTCCTCTTAACATCCTTTGTTCCCGTCCTCCCAATAAAACATGAGCACCAGCCGTTTCCCTCGCACAGTGAGAGCCAGAAAGCCTGGAGCCTTTGAGCTCCAGTTCCAGTCTACAAATCATTATAGCAGATGATACTGTTCTGTACATAATGCCTTTCATGCCAACTTCTGAATGAGGGAGAAAGACTGCAGTGATGACAATGATCTATCGCTGTACCTCTTTTAATAAAGATACTTCTTTGAATGAAAATACCTCTTCTAATAAATTTAGAGAGAATTTTGAGGTCTCAGGACCCTGTGGAGAGGGGCTTGGAAGTACAGCTGTGAAGGGAGAGGATGACCAAGGAAAACGAAGTGGGGCAGAGAATAAGGACAATGAAAAATATATATTTGGTTTTCTGAGCATATTATCCTGCTGTTCTGTCTCCCACTAAGATCTACAGATCTGCTGTTCCTTAGAAGTTGTCTGATAACTCCAACTGTTTTCTCCAGTTCAAATAACACAAACTGATGGGCCCTGAGTCAGGATGGAAACATCTGTGCTTGAATGTGTCTATAGGAGACAAGTGTAATGACAACTTTTATTTTCAGAGAATCTTTCTCTCAAAGATCAAGGCATTTTATAGGTTTGATCTAATTATTCCTCCACAACATCCATGGCATCTGGAAGAAAGCAGGGGAGAGGGCAGCGAGTTTTATGGAGATGGGGGTATAAATACTATCATTACCTTTTGCCTAGGGAAAATAAAACACAAAAATGTTCATTAAAATGCCCTAAGTCAAGATTTAATTTTTTTTTAGCTGCTCTGCCCTTTTATTCAAATGAAAACTGATGCTGAACACTGACGCAAATAATAAAAACAAACCTCTCCCTTTTTGCACAAACTTGTCTCAAGGCCCTGTCCACCTAATCTTTTTCTCTACCTCACCCGGTCCTCAAAAATTCTGCAGAGCTCAGGATTTTTTTCCAAGCGAGGCAACAAACAATATTCCAGTGTAGAATATGAACCACTCTCCAAAACTGTACCCCAACCAGGCAATACAACCTCTATAGGGCGACAATGAGCCAGCCTCTGTTGCTACAAGGGAGGGGCGCAAAGCGTGTCCTCCAGAGATCCTCCTAGGTTCAGCGTAGCAAATCGTCTCAACCTATTCTCCTTTGGGGAAAAATAGCCTCCGGTTACCCGAGGCATTCTGAAAACACAGACCAACCTTATCGACATGACTCATTCTCACTATCTCTTCTATCATTATCACAGACTCTAAGGACACACATTTTTCCAAAGAGCGTCTGCAGACACCACTTTTAGACTTTCCCATTTGACAAAGGAAGCCCCACCCTGACTTTAATGTTCACCTCTTCTCTGGGTACTAAGGCAGTGTTGGTGGTGACAGCAAGTACGTGTGCACAGGGGAGGGGATATGAGCTGAAATATAGTCCTATAGATCTGTTGTGACTAAGCAGAAAATACCCTTCTGTGACAACTAGTGGTGTGACAGACTGGAGCAGATCTCAAGGAACCCACATACCCTCTTGATGCCAAGGAAAGATTTGTTCCCTAGAATGAAAGTGATGTGGCAAAAATGTGTCCAGTTCTGTGAAAAAGCCATCCAAGTGTCTTCCTCACGGGTCTTTCTCTGCCCTGTGGAATGCAGTTGAGCCATGTCTTGCGTGTCTTCTCCACCCAGAGTGACCTCCAAATATGTACTTAAAAACGCCCCAAAACATTAAGGATGTGTTAGCTTGTGTTTTTGTCTGTTGCTGTCCTTACCACTGCTAAAAAAAATTCTTTTAAGTTCTTTGTTGATAATAATGCCTCACTTTTCCATGATTTTTGGTAGGAAACTCAACATGCCTTGTAGCCCATGAGTAATGCTCCATCTTAGCCTGAGCCTGTCACCAGTAGACCAAAAGCAGAGGCAAAAGAAGAGATGCTACACAGAGCGTAAAGCAAGAGATCAAGTGGGAGAATGTTTGAAAAGAAACTGAGTGTGGAGAAAAGTATGAGAAGAATGAGAAAGAAGTGTGTTTGGAAGGATCAAGTGTCCAGTAATGTCACCATGGTATCTGGGTGGCTTAGCCACTAAGTGGTTACAGACCACCAATCAGATGTTGAAAAGGAGACTACTATTCCATATCTACACTTCTATATAAAAGAATTAGGGAGATTATGCTATTTCACAGAATGTTGTCATTATAAAATAATAAGCTTTTTTAAATTAAAGGAAAATAGACTTCAGTAGCCCTGAGGTTATCGTTAGCATTTGTCCTGATGTTATTGATTAAGTAATTTTTTCTTCATGCCGTTTCTGCTCCTCAAACCCACAGCAGGTCAGTAATAGAATTGAAATTGAAATCCATTCAATAGTAGATTATCACTAGATCTCAGATCTTAAGGGCCTTTTAATTCTCCTAACAATTAATTAGTGGTCTATAACTAGGGTAGGCAACCCTGACACAGTGGGGACACTGTTCGACTGTTATCAGCTCTGGTGGTCCACATATTCTTACATATATGTCCTGGGCAGTTCCTATACTGCCCAGGACAAGAGATCTGAGCAGGCCATCGTATTAGGGTTCTCTAATGAAACAGAACCAATAGGATATTTTATAATTACATAATGAATCTCTTTATATCTCTCTATATTATATATACATAATATGAGATATATACACAAGTGCATGTAAAATATATAGATATAGGTCTAAAGAGATTTATTATAAGGAATAGGCTTGCATGATTATGGAGGCTAAGAAGTCCAATGATCTGCCATGTGCGAGCTGGAGACACAGAAAAACCAGTGGCGCAATTCTAAGAACGTGTGGGCCAGTGGTTTAACTCCCAGTCCAAGGACAGAAGACTGATGCAATCAGTCAAAAGCAATCAGTCAGAGGGAGCAAATTCTCCCTTTCTCTCCCTTTTTCTCCCTTCAAAGAACCGGAGGATATCAGTCTCATTGGGAAGAACGATCTGCTTTACTCAGTCTAACAATTCAAATGCTAACCTCATCCAGAGACCCTAATTGGCACACCCAGAAATAATGTTTAGCCAGATATCTGGGCACCCTGTATCCAGTTAATTTCTCCAGTTAACTTTATTAACATAAAGTTAACAATCTCAGTCAGTCTCTCACCATCCACAATGGTGGACAGATGATTTATTGCTTCACCTATGCCCAGTCCTCAATGTCAGTATGTAGCACTACACCCTGGTCAGAGACTTCTGACCAGGCCAGCGGGGATGATCTGACTTGATGCACACAGCAGCAGTTGAAAGAAAGGTCAGGGGCCACTTCTCAAAAGGCCTGGCTGTTATTTTGAATTTCAGGGGCTTCTGTCTAGAATAATATCATTACCTAATCAAAGAACTGTCAAAATATCTTCACCGTAGATCTTATACCGCTTACATGATAGAGGCTTTGAAATGGAATTATAAAACTTCATGTGTCTGTGGTCATAGAAGATAATAATAGTTGAAGTAAGTGTTAGAGATTCTATATCTTCGGATTGGGAAATTCCTTTTCTGCACAGATTATTCAGCAGGTTGGTTTTCCAGTAAAACGCTGCAGCAGAGCGTTGCAGGCCAGCGGATAGACACCAGACACAGAGAGCAGAGCATCAGATCGCAGACACGGAAGGGCGTCCAAGAAAATCACAAATTCAGAGAAGCCACTTGAGGGCAACAATAAATTGGCGGCAGGTATTTTAAAGAATGCATTGAAAAGAAGCAAAACTTTGGAAATGAAGTCAATGTAGACTTTAAAGTTAATAAAGTGAACTTTGAGCAATTTCCAACTATAAAGTTAAGAAATTTCTTAATTAATATTAAAAGCCATGATTCAAGGAAATAATTATTTTTATAGAATAACAGAAAAAAATAGGATCATCTACTGAGAAAGAATTCAGGGCAACAAAAGCAAATAAATACCAGAATGGATGCATTTCCTTTATGACCACTCATTTAAGCATTTCACTGATTCTTAAAGAAGTAAAATTAGCTGTTGGTATGGAATCATGATGTAGAAAACTTAAGATTTGCATATCTGCATTCATGATTAAATCAACTGTATGCTAAGTGAAGTGCAATTTCATTTAATAATGTATGTTTAATCATTCTCAAATTTTTTATTTTCATTATAAAAACTCAAGATAAGGACGCTTTCTTTTTCTGGTCTTTCTTTCTCAAGAGTTCTATACTCTTCCTCTGTCAACCCATGAATGCCAGGGGATTGATCTTTAAGCCTCTTCTAACATACATGCAATGCTTATGGGTTATCTCAATAATTCCTACATTTGTTTTCCCAATGTGACAGGCACAGAAAAATACTCCCAGATCCCCCTTGAAGGTAGGACTTCCTATGCCAAACTGCAGATAACCTTTAGCATACGCCTCAGTTACAGACACCCACCCCACTGAGATTATGACCTTCCCAGAATAGCCCACCTCTGATGACTGAGGTAAAAGTGTAAAATCCTAGCTTTTCCAGTCCCTTGTGAGATAATCTTGATGGATTATATTTTCTTGAGAGCTTTCCACTGGATTGACCAAAGCCATGTCAGGTTCACATCAAAGTTTGACTTCTCACTATGCTCAATGATGTTTAATCTTTAATAAACATCTTGCACCCCAAATTCCATCTCAATGTCTGCTTCCAGAAAAAAGCAAGCATAATTCTCTTTAAGACATGTATCTTCAACTTACAGATCGATTAATAGAGATAACTAATATAAGCTAATATTCATAAAAAGCAAACTATAGAGAGCATAAGCTATGATCAAGAGTCTTAAAAAATAAAACAGAAGAATTATATCAAAAATGTTTAAGTATTAAATTTATTGCAGTAGTTAATATATTTTAAGATAAATAAATAAAGAATAATTTAAAGTATGAATAATGAACCAAAAATGATCAGAAATAATCATATTTGGAAAAGAACTAAATGGAACTTACAAAAAAGAAAACTAAACTAAATAAAGTTTTAAAAACTCAGTAAATAAACTAATCTATATAGCTGAAGAGAGATTTAGAGAACTAGAATATAAAAATACAGAAACAAATGATTATATAGTATAGAGGTAAAAAAAGGAAAACAAAAAGAGAGAGAGAAAACTTCTATGGATAAAGTCAGAATGTCTAATATATATTTAATTGTTATGAGAGATTTTTTTTTTTAATGGGGAAAGTACAGTATTTAATGAGACTGTCCTAAGGATTCCCCAGAGCTGATGAATAACAAAAACCACCAGTGTGAAGTAGAACTATGAACAACAACAAGGACATATTGAAAGAAATGTATACCTAGCCTTATAGTTTTGAAACTGCAGGACAAAAGCTAAAGATAAAATCCTAAAAGCAATCAGAGAGAAAACGAAGATTACAAATGAATGGATGATAAGGTGGATAAGATGGATAAGATGGATACTTGAATTCTTAAATTAAAAAGGAAAGCAGGAGCAAAATAAAATGGGAAATACCTTTGAAGAGTTCAGAGAAAAACCCAACAACCCAGCGTTCTATACCAGTGAAACTTTCATTGAAAAATGAGAGCAAAATGAAACTAAGAGTGTTTAGCACCAATATGTTTTCAATAAAGACATTTCTAAAGGTTTCCTTCATACTGTTACCTGTGTCTATGAGTTTTTGTAAGGGTTTTTTTCCCCTTAATCCCTTCACTTTTTCACCCAGACCCCTAATTCCCCTTCCCTAGAAACCTATACAATTTTATTAAGCAGTGTTACCCCAATAAATTCAATAATTTTTTAAAAATTTAAAAAATAAAAGGTATCCTTCAGTAAGAAGCATAAGGATCTCAGAACGGCTTGGAATATTAGAAGTGACGACAGCACAGAAGGTTGCAAATGTATCACTAGATATTAATAAAAGAGAACTGAATGAAATACTACTAATGTCTAACAGTTTCTTTAATAAAGAAAAAACTGAAATACAAAGCAAAATAGTATGTAAGTCAGAAGGACAATTAAAGTTTTCTAAGCTGCTTGTACTGTTTGGGATCAGGGCACAGGTATAAGTTAACTTAGATGGTATTAAGTATGCATGTTTTAATTTCTAGAATTACTCCTAAGAGACTATAAATAGAGTACATAACATCCAAACTTGTAGAAAGGCAAAAAGACAAAAATTCAATCCAAAAGAATATAAGAAGGGAAACCACAGAAGAAACAGAAAAAGAAAAATACAAAATAAGATGATAAAAATTCATCCATTCAGATCATTAATCTATATAAATATAAGCAAACTATGTTCTTCAATTAAAAGAATAAGATTGTCAGAGTACCATTAGAAAACTTATAAGAGTTATGACTGAAACATACGGATATAGAAATATGGAAAGGTAGATGATTGAAAAATACACCCCAAGAAAATACAAACCAAAAGGCATTGTGCAGTTGTATTGTCATAATAAGAAAACAGACTTTCAAGCAGAAGGCCTTGCTTGTCATAGCATCACTGCATCACAAAGGAAGGGCCCTTTTACCAAAGAGACTAAAGTTCTAAACATTTATGCATCAAATAACTTCAAAATACTTTAAGATAAGAGCAAAAATTAATTAAATTAAAAATAAAATAGAAATATAATAGAGAAGATAAAAAAATCCAAGCACTGGCTTTTTGAAAAACATTACATTAACAAACCTTTAGCAAGAGAGATTATGAAGAGGAGCACAGATAATCAATAATATAAATGGAACAGAAGATGTGATAAGAAATTCAACAGACAGTAGGTAAAAATCAGAGTATTAAAAATCAGTTTCTACCAGTAAATATGAAAAGTTAAATAACATAAACAAATACATACAAAAATATGCTTCAAAAAAACTCTGAAAACAGAAAAAAACAGAACTACATAAACAATTAAAGAAACAGAAACATCTCAAAATAAAACATTAAGCCTAGATTATTTTACGAGAAAGCTCTGCAAAATATTCAAGGAACAGATCATTTTAATATCACACCAATTCTTTCATAAAAGAGAAGGAGAACACATTTCCCAAATTGTTTTCCTACACCAGTGTACCAGTATATCTCTGATAGCAAAACCAGGTAAAGGTAACATGAAAAGTATAATAAGAAAGTTACAGACCAATTCAACGATGACAGGGATGCAATAGTAACAAAACAAAACGTAAGTACAAACGACATACTACCTCACGACCAATTTGGATTTATTCAAAGTAAAACAACTATTCAAGTAAAGAATAGTTGTTTTGACATTATAAAATCAGTTACTCAAATTTACTATGCTTCCTTACAGTTACGGCTGGCTACAAATTTTGCTTTGACTAATAAAAGATTACTTGAGATGCCATGTGACATCTTTAGGCACGAGTATTTGATTGCCATCTTAGATGCTCCAAAGCTACCCTCTGCTCTACTGATCATGGAATCAGGAGTTGATGGGAAGATACGATTCTGAGCCATTCCCTGCAGGACAGAGGCTCTGGGCAGTTTTCTAAACCTGCAACAGACTTTTCAAAAGAGAAAGATATACTTTTTGTCCTAAATTACTGACTTGTCAGAGTTGTTTGCTACCTGGCAATACCTAGTCTAACCAGACCAATATAGCTATAAAAACTAATATAGCATAGATTTGGCTCTGAGAAAGACAAACGGACCAATAAAACAAAAATAAAGTGCCTGGAAACAGATCCACTTGAATGTGGAAACCTCATGTGGGATAGGGATGGCGGTGCAGATCGGTGAAGAAAGGGAGAGCTCTGAGATCAAATATTCGGAGACAATAATACTCCATGCAGAAAAGTGAACTTGAATTACCGTGTTAAGCTATATACTATAATCAAAGTCAGGTGGGAAATAGACATGTGAAAAAAAAAAAAGAAACTCTTAGGATATAACAGAGGAGTTTATAGCTCCGAGGTCTGGAAGGATCACTTAAAAAAGAAATAACAAGTACAAACATCAAGGAAAACATAGATAAATTCAACTACATGTAAACTGAGAACTTCTGTTTGTTAACATACCCTATAACAAAGCAAAAAGGCAAGCCCCAAACTGGAGGCAGGTTTACAAATTATATAACAAACACACTATTGGCGTTTAAAATGTAAAAATTTTCACAAATATGTAAGAAAAATACAACTGTCTAAACAAAATTGGGATAAAGGAAAAGGACAGACATTTCACATATGAAGAAATCAAATGATATGAAAAGCATATAAAAAGTTGCTCAACTTTTTAGAAACCAAGTAAATGAAAAGTGAAACTAATTTCATAGCTGCCATATTGAGAAAATGTAGTAGTTAGACAATACCAAATTTCTTCAAGAAAAAGTTCTTATGCATACTAACAGGGTCAGAAATTCATTCAACTACTGTAGAAAATAACTTTCATTATCTTGTAAAGTTTAAGATGAGTATACCCACTTCAATGTACTATATATACCTTAGAAAAACTCATGAGCATGTACTCAGAAACCTGTGTAAAAACATTTATAAGCACTGTTTGGAACATCAGAAAATACTGAAAATTATTCAAATGTTCATGTTCACCAGTAGGTGTATTAGGAATTTCCAGAGAAACAGAACCCATAGTGTATAGATAGATAGAAACAGACAAACAGACGGACAGGCATTATAAGAAATGGGCTCATGTGACTATGGGGACTGAGAAATCCCAGGATCTACACCAGGCAAGCCAGAGACCCAGGAGAGCTGATGAAACAGTTCCGATCCAAGTCTAAAGATCCAAGAATCCAGACAACTGGTAATATCAGTTCCAATTTGAAGGATGACAGGCTAGAAAATCAAGAAAAGGCAATTTTTCAGCTCAAGTCCAAAGCCACAAAAAGACATGCTCCAGCTCAGCAGACAGGAAGAAAGAATTCCCTCTTACACTTTTTTTATTTTTATTTTTTATTTTATTTATTTATTTTTATTTTTTTAATTGTTGTTCAAGTACAGTTTTCCGCTTTTCCCCCCACCCCTCCCCTCCTCCCTCCCCTGTTTCCAACCCCCCTCGTTATTGCCCATATATCCTTTATAATTGTTCTTGTAAACCCTTCACCCTTTCCCCCATTATCCCCTCCCCTCTCCCTTCTGATCACTGTCAGCCTGTTCTCAATTTCAATGTCTTTGGCTATATTTTGCTTGCTTGTTCATTTTGTTGATTAGGTTCCTGTTAATGGTGAGATCATACGGTATTTGTCTTTCATTGCCTGTCTTATTTCACCTAGCATCCACTGCTACGATGATATCCTAAGAACCCTGAAACACCAATCCTCTTACACTTTCTGTTCTGCTCAGATATTGAGTTGGTTGAATGAGCCCCCACCCCCACATTAGAGAGGGCAATCTGCTTTACTCAGCCAATTCAAATGCTACACCATCAAGAAGACCCTCACAAACACTTCCAGCATAATGTTTGACCAAATAGCTGGACACCATGTGGCTCAGTCAAATTGACACACAAAACTATCACAATAGGAAAATGTTTAAGTGTTGGTTTTTCTTTGTACAATGAAATTAGTGAACTATGGTTACATGATACACTATGAAATCTTACAGACATAATTTCAAGTGGGAAAAAAGGAGAAATCTGCACATTATTTATAGTAGCCAACACATGGAAACAACCTAAGTGTCCACCAATGGATGAATAGATAAAGAAGTTATGATATAAATATATATATATATATTTCCTTCCTTCCTTATATTTCCTTCCTGTTTGATAAAGTTGCTGACTAAAATACACAATGGGATATTAGTTAACCATATAAAAGAAGAAAATCTTGCCATTTGTGACAACATAGATGTATCTTAAAGGAATTATGCTAAGTGAAATAAGTCAGAAAAAGAAAGACAAATATTGTATGATTTCACTTATATATGGAATATAAAAAAGCCAAACTCATAGAAATAAAGAGTAACATGATGGTTGCTAGGGACTGGGGCAGGGCAGGGGGCCTGGGGAAATGGGAATATGTGGTCAAAGGGCACAAACTGCCAGTCATAACGGGAGTCAGTCCTGGGGGTCCAGTGCTCGGCATGGAGATTAGAGTTAACAGCACTGCATTGCATATCTGAAAACTGCTGAGAAAGTAAATTTTAAATGTCCTCACCACACAGAAAAAAAATGCTAATTATGTGAAGTGATGGAGGTGTTAACTAACCTTATTGTAGTAATCATTTCATGATACATATGTGCATGAAATCATCACGTATACACTTCAAATTTACTCAATGTCAATTGTATCTCTGTAAAGCTGTGGGGAAGGAGGTTGCTCAGGATACACATTGCTTGAAGATTTTTAGATGGAGTTCAAAACTATGACTATACAATCTTTTTTAAAGGGTATTTATATTCACCGTAGTAATGAAGAAAAATAGTAAGTGCTACTCACAAAATTCAAGATGGTGATTGTCTTGGGGGAGAGACAGCTCTCAGGAAAATATTATCTAGAAGCAGCATGTAAAGCATTTCAAAGGTGTTGCTGATGTTTTATTTTTTAGGATGGATGTGAGTACACTGGCATTACTCTTTATATCTTACATGTAGGGTTATATATACGTGTATATATGCACAATCAGTTCTAATTATTCATTATAGTTATGTCCTATAAAGTCACTGCAAATACCACATGAGAAAACACTGAACCATTGTTCCAAAGGGGATATACAGAGTTCAACTCCTGCAAGTCTGCAGTCACATTTTCACCAACCCATCAGTGAATAACCTCGTTTCATATGTTTATGTTTAAAGACATCGAATTTAATGTATACTGTGGATTCATTAACATTGAACTCATGGCCAACAGCACTATAATTCATGCATGAACGGATCTTATCTAACACACACATTTTGTCTGCAAGGCACATTACAGCCTCCTTGCAATTAGGAACCCTGGAAAACACATCAGCACCACACTTAGAGCCATTTTTAACAGTGAAACCACCAACAAAAAGCACAAAAATCTGAGACACATGGTACTAAATAGGCTGCAGAAAGGACCCTTGTTAACATCATGGGAGCCGAAACAAGAAGGCAGAGCCTGAACTTGCTGGATCTCCGCTGGGGACATGCTTGTCAGGTGACTCAGCTTTTTCACTGCTCTGCACATGGATACAAATGACAGAAAGCACCATGAATATAAGCTTGAGCTTACAGACACATTTTAGTGAATAGGTGAATTTCCAGTCTTTGAAATCTTCAAATAAGGAGAGTTAACTCTGTACACAACACACAAACATTGTTATGTATATTAGATATTTAATAATGTTTAAATGGAAAGGAAAAATGCTCTTTGAACTTCTGTAGCTCAAAGCTACAATTGGGTCAAAAGCATCTACCCATGTAATAAAAAGGCCTTGATCTCCCACTCCCCGCTAAAACTACCCAAGTATCTCAGAGGGCTTTCTAGATATAATCACAATGCTGCTCCTTTAGGTTCTTGGTGAGCCCTTATCAGCCCGATGTACCAGCACCATCTCTCAGAGGTTCACCTGTGCTACCTTCAGAGACCTTCAGGGAGGCTTCACCACTGCTGCCACCTAGCATGAGAAAGCCAATGACCATGGCTAGTGAGTTGTTTCTGGATTCGACCCAAAGCATCTTGTCCTCCAGGAGTCAATGGGAATCATGCATAGGTATAAGAAAGAATCTTCTCCACAACCGCATTCTGACCCTGGTTGCCTAGGCTCCCAACACTGCCCCTGAGGAGAGTCCTACAGAACTACTAAATGGGAACTTCTGCTACTGCCTCTAACACTCTTCATTGGGCTCAATGTCAATCCGGTGAATTCAGTGGAGGCACAATTTCATCTTTCCCATCTCCAGGCCCCTGCCTCCACGAAATTCATCTCTCCTTTTCATCTACTATGAATAGAGATGACAAGTACAGAAAAATATTGGGAGAAAGGAGGTAGGTTATTATCTACACCTGGCAACTGACAGCTTGTTAGAGTTCATTGGAGGAAATCTCAGCTTTCTAACCTACTGAAGAATTTTGTCGGTGGAGTTCCCTTAAACACTCCTAATTAAAACCTTCTTTTTCTCACAGTGTTGAAATAAATTGGAAATAAATTGGCCATATGTTTCCCGTTTTTCTTCCCCACTGAGTGCATATACAAGTTCTATAACTCAAAATGTGGAAAGAGAAAATACATTTTTCTGGAAAGATGGAAACTCTGATGATCACCTGATGAGCAGATTTCAGCAATGATTTTCCACTTTTAAGCTGAAATGGGACTATGTATTCAAACATTTATTTTAACTCTCAATTAAAAAATAAATAAATAAAAATAAAGCTAAACAAGTTTAGTGATACACCAAGGGAACATGGATTCTTAAAGTACTAGATATTTACCTTAAATTTAATAAGAACTATTTAGAAGTGTCACTTAATTTCGTGCTTCCCTTTAATTATAAACTGCCAGAACTGAATAAATGTGGTTGGTTATCTCTTCTGAAAGCAGCTATCATACCCACAGCATATGAGGTCTGTCCAGCCTTTAAATATAAGAACAGTTTGTGTGACATGATGTAAACCGGCAGCCAAGGAGAGTGGACTGGAATGCACATGCATGAACAATGATGACTTCACTGTACTAGTCAGTGGGGTGGCAGACACCATTGAGTGAGCATGTGCACTGTGTGGCTGTTGCATTCCGAATGACTAAGTGAGTAGAGCAACAAATCTGCATCAAATTTTTCATTAAGCTTGAACATTCCTCTGAGGAAACTATTCGGATAATTCAGAAGGCTTTTGGGGGCAATGCAAACAGTGATTGGCAGCTTCATCATGACAATGTATTGCCCATATATCACGTCTTGTGCAGAGTTTTGTTTGTTTTGTTTTGTTTTGTTTTGTTTTCTTGGTGAAACATCAAATCACCCAGGTGACTCAACCCCACTACAGCCCAGATATGGTACCCTGCAACTTCTGGCTTTTCCCAAAACTAAAATCACCTTTGAAAGGGAAGAGATTTCAGACCATCATTGAGATTCAGGAAAATACGACAGGGTAGCTGATGACAATTCTAACAAAGGACTTTGCAGAGTGTTTTGAACAGTGGGAAAACTATGGGAGAACTGTGTGAGGTCTCAAGGTGCTTACTTTGAACAGGACTGAGGGGTCATTGTGCTATGTACAATGTTTCTTGTATCTTGTATTTTCTTTAATAAATGTCTCTATTTTTCATGGCTGGATCCTTTCTGGACAGACTTCATACATATCTTTCTTCTACATAGGAGTCAATCACATAAATCGTATTTTAATACAGATATATGCAAATCAGATAATCACTGATCATGATAAATTTTAACTACTCTCAAAGTTCCTGAACTTACTACAAATTAGCTAATTGTATAGAATGTGATTAAGGTTACTAGAATTTAAATATTTCAGGTTTTCTTTCTAAGCACTATACATTAAATCCAGATGATCTTTTTCAGTGATGAAAATACAATTATTTAGACTTGATGATAGGACAAATTCTATCATTTGGAGTTATCTTTATAACCAACTTTTTTAGTTTAAAATACATTAATCTCTGTTTGATAATAATCTATTGGTTTGTATTTTTAGACACCCCTTCGAATCCTACACCATTTCTTTCTATCTCAGTTTCTCTGATCTTTCCAGATTCCAAGATCCTAAATATATTGCAAACACAACACTGAAATAGCATAGATAACTAGCAAAACTGTGTTTCAAAGGAATCAAATAAAACTTTTATTGGTTGGTGTTTTCCCCTACTCAAAGGAAAAATTATTTCCTTGAATTAATATATGTTTAGTTTGTCTCTTATACTGTACTTGATGGCAAGAACAGAGTTTCAAAATTCTAAGATAAAGATTCCTGAGAATTCCTCCCACAGTAAGAACTGTAGTTAAATATTCAATGATAATGCATGTATATTCTCCAGCCTTAGGCAATAACAATGAGATGTCATTATTCTAAGATATATGGACTATGAAACTTAGATAAATTTAACATTATGAATATATAACTTTGTGGGTGTAGTATACTGATTTTTTTCACTGATAGACATTTCCCTTCAAAATACTCTAGTTTCTATATCCATATTCTGTTTCAAATCCATACCACCTTTAGGAAACCCCAGATTATTCTTTGAAAATTTTCTTACCTACCTCTTACTCTTCTTAACAGTGTCACTCTGCATGCATTTGCTTGTGGCCAAAATAAAGTGGTCTCAAAGTTCTAAACATAATTCTACAATTCCTCTTAATTTATTTTACCCTAATGTCCAATATCATTAATATTTCATCCTGCCAGAATATATAATTTTATAACTCTTAAATCTTTTTTGGAATAAGACAAAGCAAAAAGGCAAGCACACATATACAAAATCCTATTTATGACACTGATAAGTAGGTCTGATTTCTATTTGGTTCTGCAATGGAGATACTCCTTCATCAGGTATTTGGCCAATTAGTCATTGACTATTTTATGCTAGACAGAGCAACATAAAAATGAAGAGCCTCATTTCTTTCAATGTAGGTTACAATCCCAGAAATGTAAAACACACATCTAAACAAATATACTTAGTGAGCTATTCCAATAATTAAAATACTCATAGATATAATGGGCACAAAAGACTGAGTGATCAATTCTCCATTGGAGTGTTAGGTTGAAGAGAGTTGGTTTAGATGAGAAGTGTTTGGGGAAGGCTATGTACAAGAGGTCACAAACCTAGAGAGTTTTGAGAAATGTGCAGCACTCTCCTAAAACTAGCTTAGGAATAAAAGGGGTAATTTTGAAAGGAAAACGTAGGAGACAGTTGAGATCATGGCAGCCCTTGTCTGTCACAACCAGAGTTGAAACTTTGACCCATGGGTAGAGGAGACCATGGAAAGAAACAAGGAAGTAACATGATTGGCTTGTTGTATATAATGAACATTCAGTAACCATGGAGACTGGACACAGGCAGAGAGAGTTGTTTGAAAACTGCTGCAAGAGTCCTGACAACAGATTTTGCTCCTTCAGCTTGGGGGTGTAGAGGGAATAAAGTGGTTCCTATTAACAAAGTGCTCCAATTCCCACTGAAAGTAGAAAGTAGGGCCAGACAAAAAATATCACATGAACAGAGTCCTTCTAGACCATTTAATATGTGTTCTGTGTCTGAAATGAAATTGGGCCCGTGATTGCCCCAGCTGGGACCTGATCAGGGCTTAATCTGGGCTCAGGATGGGGTGGGGTGAAAGGGAGCACTGATACAATTTGCTCAGAACTATTCTCCACAGGAACTCAATTTTGTGTGTGTTGAAAATAAACTCTTTCAAAAGGTCTAAAATTTACAAATAAATGACATTAAAAACAGGTATTGACTTATCCAAGCATTTCTTTTGAGTTTCTCTAGGCCTCAAAAGAGTCCGTCTAAAATCCTTTGGAGTTTAGAAGGGCGAAGTCATCACTGAGATAGAAAAATTTCCCCAACAAAGGGCATGAAAGGTCACCAACACCTAGCTCTATTCAAGAATTCTGATCCATTAGAATTTAAAACTTTCTAATTCTCAGGACTCCAATGAAAAAATCATAACTGCTGTTGATATTAAACAAATTCTCTTGTCCCTTAGATTCCTCAGCTCTCTTTATATTAAACCAGCGGATGAAGAAATGGAGTAAACAGTTATTTTAGCCTAAAACATAGGAAAGAAGATCTAAGAAGTAATTTCTCTGCTCCTGAAGAGATCTGGGCAACCCAATCAGCCCAGAAAACAGTGAGAGTGCAACAGAAGAGGTTTTGTTCTCCATGATATTGTTTCACCCCAGAACTTACACTAATTTCTCCATGACGTCTTTGTGCCTGGTTGTCTTGGGGCAGTGTGTCCACTACCTGTGATATGTGTATTCATGTGCTGGTGCAAATGTATTAACTCAAAAATATTCTACAGAGTATAAAACTGTGTAACCACACAGATATAAACCACAGATAATCACAGCAGGCAATGGCATACCCAAGCTGAGAGTTGTGCATTATGTCCCTTAAGAGAAAGGTTATACTCAAGGAAGATTCTTTAGTTTCCTTTTGAATGATGGTTAAAAACATTTTTAAAGCCAAATTAAACTTGCACAAGTGATTCAGTGGTTTTCATCCCCACCGATATGTACTGCCTTCATCCTCAAAGTTGGCTGTTGATTGTCAGTCATTTAAACCCAATGAGCAAAAACATAAACAGCCCTTGCTCGAAGACCAAGTCTAGCTTAGCTTCACTTGTCTCCCATCCAGGATTTTGTACAGAAGAGCAAGATCTTATCGTTGGAAGGTTTTATAAAATCCTTTAACAGCAGCTTTAAAAATGTTAAATGAGCCAAATAACCTTCAGAAATAGCAGCATGAAAGCATTAAGATACATAAGAACAAAAAGATTTATTATCATTGGTAATGGTCTGAAATTAGAAATAATTTAAATATCCTTCTACAGAGAAGTGCATAAATACACAAGGTCTCTCCAGAAAAAGTCCAGCCATGGTTAACATAATGAGGCTGGTTTTCAGAACACTGATGCAACCTGGTAGCCAAGGAGAGTGGACTGGAAGGTGCATGCATGAACAATGACAGTTTCACTGCACTAGTGAGTGGGGGTGGTAGACACTGTTGATGAGCATGTGTACCGTGTGGCCATTGCATTCAAAATGACTGAGCAATTAGAGCAATGAATCTGCATAAAATGTTGCATTAAGCTTGAACATTCCTCCATGGAAACTATTTGGATGATTCAGAAGGCCACAGCTGTGGGCAACTGGTGATTGGCAGCTTCATCATGACAACATGCCTGCTCATGTCTCAGGTCTTGTACAGGGTTTTTTGGTGAAATATCAAATCACCCAGGAGACTCAGCCCCACTATACCCCAGATTTGGCCCTCTGTGACTTCTGGCTTTTCCCAAAACTATAATCACCTTTGAAAGGGAAGAGGTTTCAGACCATCTATGAGACTTAGGAAGATACAACAAGGCAGCTGATGGCCAATTGGGAGAACTATGTAAGGTCCCAAGGTACCTACTTTGAAGGGGACTGAGGTTTCATTTTCCTGTGTATAATGTTTCTTGTATCTTGTATCATCTTCAATAAATGTCTCTATTTTTCATACTACATGGCTGAATACCTTCTGGACAGACTTTGTATACTCATATATTAGATATGATCTATATGCATAGACCTGGAAATATGTCTATGGTATTTTCTTAAGTAAATTAAAGCAAATTATAAAACAATAAGTGATTAAAAAATGGGCAAGAGACTTGAACAGACAATTCTCCAAGGAGGACATACAGAGGATCCAGAGACATATGAAAAGATGCTCCGCACCACTAGCCATCAGAGAGATGCAAATTAAAAACACAATGAGATACCACCTCACACCAGTCAGAATGGCCATCTTAAACAAATCAACAAACAAGTGTTAGAGAGGATATGGAGAAAAGGGATCCCTAGTGCACTGTTGGTGGGAGTGCAGACTGGTGCAACCACTGTGGAAAACAGTATGGAATTTCCTCAGAAAACTAAAAATGAAAGTGCCTTTTGACCTAGCAATTCCACTGCTGGGATTATATCCTGAGAGCCCTGAAACACCAGTCCAAAAGAACCTATGCACCCCAATGTTCATAGCAGCACAATTTATAATAGCCAAGTGCTGAAATAACCTAAATGTCCATCAGTAAATGACTGGCTCCAAAAACTATGGTACATTACACAACGGAATTTTATGCAAAATAAAAGGAGAAAAAAGGAGCTCCTACCCCTTGCAATAGCAAGGATGGATGGAATCGGAGAGCATTATGCTAAGTGAAATAATCCAGGCGGTGAGGAACAAATACCATATGATCTCACCTTTAACTGGAACATAATCAAGAAAAGAAAAACCAAGCAAAATATAACCAGAGGCATTGAAATTAAGAACAATCTGACAGTAAACAGAGAGGAAGAGATAATGGGAGGAAGGGTGTTCAGGAACAACTACAAAGGACACGTGGACAAAACAAGGCGGGATTGGAAGCAAGGGAGGGAGGTGGATTTGGCTGGGGTGGAGGGGAAGTGGTAAGGGGTGAATGCAGACAACTGTAATTGAACAACAATAAAATAATAATTAAAAAACAGTAAGTGTAGATTAATCTCATTTTTATTTAAGAAAAACTATTAGTACTAGATAACTCTAATGGTTGATGTATTAAACTCAGGTTTTTATTTTATTAACTTCTATACTGTTTGACATATTTTTTTCTTTTTTTTCTTTTCTATTTTTTATTTTATTTTTTTAAATCAGTATTTTTTAATTGTTGATATTGTACAGTTTTCTGTCTTTTACCCCGCCCCAGCCCACCACCCCAGCCCTCCCCACCTCCCTCCCATAGTTTCCACCCCCCATAGTTTTTGTCCATGAGTCCTTTATACTTGTTGCTCTAAACCGTTCCCCTTTTCCCCTGAAATTCCCTCCCCTCCCACTCTGGACACTGTCAGACTGTTCTCAAATTCAGTGTCTTTGTTTATATTATGCCTGCTTGTTTGTTTTGTTGATTAGCTTCCTGTTAAAGGTGAGATCATATGGTATTTGTCTTTCACTGCCTGGCTTATTTCGCTTAGCATGATACTCTCCAATTCCTTCCATGCTGTCGCAAAGGGTAGGAGCTCCTTCTTTCTTTCTGCTGCATAGAATTCCATTGTGTAAATGTACCACAGTTTTTTGATCCATTCATTAACTGATGGGCACCTAGGTTGCTTCCAGCACTTGGCTATTGTAAATTGTGCTGCTATGAACATAGGGGTGCATAGATTCTTTTGGATTGGTATTTCAGGATTCTTAGGATATAATCCAAGCAGTGGAATTGCTGGGTCAAAAGGTATGTCCATTTTTAGTTTTCTTAGAAAATTCCGTACTGTTTTCCATAGTGGTTGTACCAATCTGCAATCCCACCAACAGTGCACTAGGGTCCCCTTTTCTCCACAATCTCTCCAACACTTGCTGTTTGTTGCTTTGTTTATGAAGGCCATTCTGACTGGTGTCAAGTGGTATCTCATTGTAGTTTTAATTTGCATCTCTCTGATAGCTAGAGATATCGAGCATCTTTTCATGTGTCTCTGGATCCTCTGTATGTCCTCCTTGGGGAAGTGTGTTTGACATATTTTTTAAAAAAAGAAGAAAGTGCTATTCTTGTACTTTAAAAACAACAAAAACATGGCTATCAAACTTATCTTCAGCATCTAAGAAATATATCTCCTGAATACAAAATGTCCTTGGCATTATTTAGGTGTTTTGATTAATTTAGCTTTGGGAATTCCAGCTAATACAAATCAAAATTTCTGATGACACTTAGTGATATGATCTCACAAAAGCAGGAGTTTAAAATAATTTGCATAAATTTCTGTGGACTAAAAACATTAACTTTCACACAGCTCTAGTAGCAAACAAAGTCAATGGGATTTAAGATCTTCCTTAGGCATGGTTGGAATCCCATCATAACTCTTTCTACCAGCTCCCACTCGTCCCCTTTTATAAATGGATATACCAGGAATGCAGAACAGGTTGTAACTTCTGAAGGAGGTGGACAGGAAATGTAGATAACTGCAAACATATGTTCTGAACGGCCCAAGATATTTAGGCATCTTATCATAAGAATCATTTTTAAAACAAACATTTTCTCTACCTTTTGTGTGTGTGCCAGCACACTTACCAAAAGCTGAAAAGATTCTCTCAATTTCACAGTCAACTGGATTTGCCTAAATTGTTGACTAAAAAAATAACCTTGGAAATATAGTAAGCTTCACCTATACAGAATGAGAGATTAATTCATATAGCTGCCTCATAAAGTTCAGCTATATGAATCAAGAAAAAATTCATTTATTTCTAAGTGAGAAAATCTGCGGAATTAAACATTATCTGGATGTAAAGTAGACATTTTTACCATTTCTTATATTACATAAAATAAAATTGAAGAATTACAAAATGTGTTTTTTCAAAAACTTGTAAATAAGTACATGTCAGAAAACAAAGAAAAGTCTTACTTCCTCTCCATTTCCAAAATCATCATTGCTGGAGTCATAAATGTCTTGTTCTAAGTAAGAACGCTTAACTTATTTCCAAAGCAGGAAATTAAGAGTAAAGAAGAGGAAGAAAAAAGTGCCTATCACAAGGAAAACTGTAGCACATAGGAACTAGTTGGAACTCTTAAAAGAGATTTTAAAATAAGCCCACAATATTATGTTTCTCCTGCCCTTTTACATTCTAATAAATTTTTGTCTTCTTAAGACTATATCCAGCACACCCTAGCAATTAGCTCATTGTTGTCCATGCCCATGAGTCCTTAAAAAAAAAGACTATAGCAAACATACAATAATGGTTGCAGGTAATGTAAAAAAATATAATAAAGATTAAATTTTAAAAAAGACTATACAAATCATACAATAATGTTTGCAGGTAAGTGCCAAAGCCTTAGCAATCACCAAATGTTTTACAGACCCCAATTTCCCTTATACCTATACTAAGTGCAAAGGGCATATTGCATTCTACCCTCAACAGCTTACTATAAATTGTCTTGGGGACCTGTCAATCTGGATATTTGCTGAGCTTTAGTAAATAATCTTTCTGTTGAAAACTATCACCTGGAAATTAATACTCACTTAAAAGTCTGGAACAGAAACATATATCCAGTTTATTTTGCCTTTAAAATTTTTTTATTGTTGTTTGAATACTATATTTAATGTTAAGAAAATCAGAATTCCATTTGTTAAGCACATAAGTCTACAAACCAGTGAATTGCTATTGATTGATAACTTAGACAGAAGCACCATTTTACACTGAAAACACTAATAGAGTGGGGTGCTACCAGGAATCAAGGACAAAAAAGTTTCAAGGAAACCACCATCAAGTCCAACTCTTTTGGAAACCGAAGTCCAGAAATGTATTTGATTTAACTTTCCACAGCCCTACGAAATAGTTTTTAGAAATACATATTGCAGCAAGTGATATCTTTTAAAATCATATCTTTGGTCCTGGCTGGTGTAGCTCAGTGGATTGAGCGCTGACCTACAAACCAAGAGGTCACTGGTTTTATTCCCAGTCAGGGCACATGCCTGGCTAGTGGGCCAGGTCCCTAGCTGGGGCTGTGCAAGAGACAACCAATCAGTATTTCTCTCCCTCTCTTCCCCTCTCTCTAAAAATGAATGAATGAATGACTGATTGAATAGATTTTTTAAAAGATTACATTTTTGACATTGTTCTGGAAATTTAACTTTCTCTATCATTAGACTCAACTATGCTAGCAAAAACACAACACATAAGCCCTGAAGTCTTCTCATAATGTAAGACCTCTAGTAGGTAGTCTTTAACATATTGGACTACTTACTAGAGGGCTTTAGAAATTTGGGTCTGAAACTGTCTAGGACTGGAGGAAAAACAATGGACATTAAATGTTTATGAATGGCTGTTAAAATCTTTGGTGCATTTGGGGTTATCTGGTAGAAGTAAATGGAGTGAAAAGCAAGTCAAGCTTCAGATCACAACCTCCAAATTTTTTTGATCGCTTAACACACCAGTTTTAAAAAAGAAGACGCACCATCCACATATGCACGTACTTTTAAATTATACTTTTTCTTGAGCTAATTTCTTAATTCTCTTGAATTCAATACAAATTTTATAGGATTGTAGTTAGGATTAAATAACCTAAAATAGGCCTAATGCATAGCAACATTCCAATAAGTACTATTTACACACACACACATATAATAATGTACATACATCATACGTAAACTATACTAATACAATCTGTTCATAATGAAACACATAAGTAAAAATTTAGAAAATACAAGCTAAAAACTATAAATAGAATTTCTAATACACTTTTTTCACACTCTTGTAAATTATCTTGTAGAAACCACAGAATACAGTCACTCCAATTTGCAAATCATTCCTTCAGAGAATTCCTGCATTGAGAGCCTGGCTAACAACAGAGGACCAAGACTTGGTGGTACGTTGGAATCAGCTTGTGTCCATTGAAAAAGAATTGCTCACATATCTTCTCAAATCTGCATTTCATGATGTCACATTAGTAAATGGAAATGGTGAGAGTATTTACACCACAGAAACCAGAAAACACTATACATCAGAGCTTTTTTTTCCTTCCTCTAGAGAGAGAGTTGTTCGACATTCACCGGCAAATTGCTGTCAGCATTTCAGGAGTAGGAAAAGAACAAGGAAAATGTATTGTGGAGTCAGAAGGTCAAAATTGTCAGGAGGTGTATGGGTGTCATTGAATTTGACATTTAGGTCATTAGTGATTTTTGAAAAAAGAGTTTCTGTGAAGTGGCGGGGTAGAACCAGAAAACAGCGGGTTTAGGCAGTGGATGAGAAGCTGAAAGACAATGAAGGAAATGAGCATGATCAAGCCACAGCCTGAGAAGAAAGCTGTACCTTGGAAGTGGAGGTAGAAAGAAGGCCAAAGGTCAAAGTTGAAGCAGAGGGTGGAACAGGGGTTGAGTGAAACCAAGATGACATGCAGTTGGAGTCTCCCTGGCTAGTGTGGCTCAGTGCGTTGAGCACCAAACTATGAGCCAAAGGGCCACCAGTTCGATTTCCAGTCAGGGCACATGCATGGGTTACAGGCCAAGTCCCCACTTATGGGCACGCAAGATGCAACCGATCAGTGTTTCTCTCACATGCTGATGTTTCTCTCCCTTTCTCCTTCCCTTCTCCTCTCACTAGAAAAAATAAAATCTTAAAAAAAAAGTAGTTGGAGTCACCAAAGCTGAGGGAAGGGGAGGTGGCGTGTTGGTATGCAGATGGCGAGGTGCAATTATGGTCTCTGGGAGATGATTACAGGAGGACAAGAGGACCAGTCAGAGGGCAGAGGCTGAGCCAAGCAAGCAGAAATGGGAAGATACTGGAGGGAGTGGAAACACTGTAGAGGGACTCAAACAATGGAAAATGGAAAAAACAGAAGTAAAAAACATCTGAATTACAGATTTCTATCTGGGGACAATTAGGTAAAAGACATATATAATATTCTAAGGCATTTGTTTCTACACTTTTAAAGAGGCTAAAACTTTATCAAAAGCAGTGATGCTTAATACTCTGAATATGGTGACCTACCCATTACTCTCATATGGTTAAGTCTTTCCATTTTATTTTGTCAAGGGGGAAATATTACTCCGATCAGGTTATTTTTGTACACCACGTTCAAACATTTGATTGGAAACAACACTGAAAACCGCACATAGCATTTGTGTGCTTAGCACTCACAAATTCCCTCTACCTGAGAGACCACTGAGAGCACAGGCAGAATATTGCACCAATGTCTTTGTAACCAGGACAAAATCACCCTGCACAAATACATCTGCCACTTACAGTTGAAGACAAGCCTTTAATTAATATGGTTTATAGTTCTGTTTTCTTTTTTCATTGCTTTTCTTAGCCTAATGTTCACTTTCCATGCCCATAAAAGAGGAACAGGTAAAGGCCAGGTGAAAAATAAACTTCCACAGGCAATATTTGCAGAGCAGTTTCTGGTAAACAGTCAAACTCACCAGGCCCTTAAATCATCATTTATTTGCACCTGTCTTTGAGCATGGGTCTTTGTGCTGCCATAAGCAGTTCTTAATTTCCATCAATAACCTTTCATTTCAAGCATGGCCAGTTTGTGTTATGAGTGTGAGAGCTGAGAATCACCCTTTTTTGGAAGCTGGAAATTGAGGATGATAACAGAGGATAATTTAAAGATTAGGCTAAACTCAACGATCACAGACCAAGTGGGGCCCGATCTGTCAACTGGGTCAGTGTGGGTCATCTCACTGGGGAGGAGAGCACTCCAGTCCGATGGAATTGTTACTAGGAAAACTTACAAGGATGTAACCTGTCCACCTGGAGTGGTTTTTGCTCTTGTTCACATTGTATGCATTTGATTTGTGCTGTCAATTATTCATCTAGAGTTAAGTGGACCACCTGAGAAACACCTTTTACATGCTCAGTAGAACAAGGAAAACCATACGTAGCTTCCAAACTGTTACAACTCCAAATAAGATATGAAGTATGTAAAAAAGTTGGAAGAAAATATTCGGTCTGAATTTCTTGCAAGAAGCTAGAAGAAATTCAGACTTGTCAGAAGCAGAAAGAAATGGACTTGAAATTGTGTTCAGTGGGGTCTAGAGACAGCACACATTGGTTGGATGTCTCTGTGACTTGAATAATGGATATCACCTAGACTCAGTGCTGCTTGGAACCTGGTAGGTGTTCAATACATACTTTTTGAACTACTGTCTAACTCACTAATTGAATCAGACATCAGAAATATTGCCCTTCAGAATTCTGACTGGAAACAGAGGTCAAAAATTATACTCAACATGGAGAATATACCAATTACTATCAAGAAATAGCAAGAGGTGTAGTAGTAGAACTATCATTTGATTACAAATGAGTCAATACTAATTTTCATTGTGTTATGGTCTTCATTGTGTGAGGGTTGTATCCCTCACAAAGTCTTATGTCAAAATTCTAACCCCCGAAGGTAATGGTATTAGCATTTGGGGCCTTCGGGGTGATTAGGTCCTGAGGGTAGAAACCTCCTGAATGACATTAGTTCTTCTAAAGAACCCAGAGAGCTCCCTGGCCCCTCCCACCACGTGAGGCCACAGTGAAATCTGTGATCGGAAGAAAGACCTCACCCAACTATGCTGGTACCCTGATCTTCCAACCTCCAGTACTGTGAGCAATAAATTTCTACTGTTTATAAGCCACTCAGTCTGTGGTGTTTTGTTATTGCAGCCCAAAGACACAACAGTAAAAGCCATGTGACAAAGCAAATGAAGGATTTCATGGTTTATTGTTTTAACCTTTCCAGTTTATGGTAGGCATGATACATTTCTTGTTTCCCTTTAAGAGGAAAAAAAGCAATTACATGGCACTCTATTACTTTCCATTCCATGTGGTCACAAATTAATCATTTTGCATTCTTCAAATCACATGCTGGTTTTCAATAGAGAAATGAAAAAGACTAGAAACAGGTTCTCTCTTTCATTTGTTACTTAAATGAAGTTCAATGCTGGTTAGCGTAAGTGGTAGGTTTAACCAGTAGGATCAGGACTCTGCCAAGAACAGTTAAACGACTTTACATGGCAGCTAAATAGAGGCTCCTTCAGGATGTGGCTAGCATCAATGTGGAAGAAGGGAAAGGGAGCTTAATTCTGCAGCGCATTGTATTCAGAGTTTCCAAAAATAATCCTACCACAGCTTTTGGCAAAGTAAGCATCTTAGCATCTAACCCTAATAGCTTCTTTAACAAATTGTTAAAATTTGGTTCATAAATATTTTTGCACTTTTTATTTGATGGAGTCATTCCTCTCTAAACCACTGTGTAACACCAGTGGTTTAGACACTGTCCTTTTGGGGCTGGGGCAAATCATACAAGAACATGTCCTACAGAGCAGCAGGGACAAGATCCACTAGAACATATTTGAACTGGGTAAATTCAGGAGGGACAATATAACCAAAAGGCCTGAAGCAGGTTGAAAGAATGATAGAAGGAACACCTGCGTTATCACCTATGAAAAACTTCATAGTCATAAAGACAACTGAGGAAAAATCCAAAGCAGAAAACAAGTTGTGCTATCCCCAGCTGGGGCAATGGAGACCAGATGTGTGTGCACACAGAGAAATAGGCAGGGTGAAGGAATCAGATCTAAAGCCAGGACTTAGGAACTCCACAAGGAACTGAAGTTTCCTCTGATGTATGGCCAGTGCAAAGAGCAGAGAAAGACAAAAACCCTAAACCATTAGAACCTTAGCTCCTCAAAGCTCTATGACGTCTCATCCAAGATCTTAGCCAGGTAGATGGCTATGGCAGGTTTTGAAGTTTGTTTGATCTGAGACATTGGGACTTGAAGATCTTAATTTTCTACCTTTGTTACTAATTCTGCTTAGGATTTAAAATAAATAAGATCACTAATCAACTGAGGTTCACATCTTATTTTTGAATCTATTCCATATATACAAATATATTTTGATGGATGTAAGCAGACAGGAGTAAGAAATGTGCATTGACTAACACAGCAAAAGAGAAATTGCATGTGTATCTCTTAGGTTTTATTCTGCACTTTTTCACCATCTTCTAATACATTTTAATACTTTAATTATAATATATAATTTCATATTTGGGATGGGAGATTATGTTAAGATGTATCAGTAAAGCCCAGCTGATCATTATTTTATTTGCTATTACTAAAATATTTTCACAATGTTTCACTGTGTTTTTCTATCTGAAGAAATAATTTGAACACTGTAAAAATATAAATTCTTTAGCAAAGTGCAACTTATAGATTTTTTGATAGGATACTTTATCATAAAGTAGCCAGATCAAAAAAAAAAAAAAAAAAAAGCTTATTTTGCCAAACATTTTTTCAGTTTTCTAAAGATCACAGATGTAGGGCAATTGATCATTTTGGCTCATCACCTTTACTCCTCCTTTTCCCTGAAGATGAGGTAAAGAAAATACCCAAGAGGTACAAGAATACTGTAGCTTTGATAGCATCATGGAGGGAGTCATACTTGGGAAATCCAACAAGAACAGGTATTTTAGTAGGCTTGGGGTAGGAGAGGGGCAGAACTGAAAGAATTCTGAGCATTATGGAATGAAGACAGGAAACAGTGGGGCAACAGACTGCAACCCAGAATTCTCTTCTGGGTTGCGACCAAAGTTGCAACCTGAAATGAACCAAAAGAAAGCTGGGAATAAGGAGCAATAGTCAGCCCTCTTTGTTTTTGCCCCTTTCTCAAAGTCAAAACTTACCCTTTTCTCAAAGCTGAACACTTGAGTTGCATGAATCACTTCTGTTATCTCCTTGTTATTTCCTTAACTTTAAACACTAGCCTTCCTTTCCAAACCCCCACCAAAATTCATTTGCAAATATCAATCCCAGAAAAGCAGCTACAGAAAAGCAATTTGAAGTGTTTTTGTATTTAACTAAAACTGGATGAGGAAATTAGAACTGTCCTGAAAAATTTGAAAAAAGATACTGTTTACCCTGGTCATTGTACATCATGAGATATTTAGGAAGGGGATTTATAACCAGCTACCAAAGAGTTACTTTATCATCACTTTTGTTTGCTCAAAAAACGTAGACTTTGTTACCACAAATGTTTTTCTAGTCCTTTATTCCTCCAGTTTCAAATCTTCTTACATGATATCCTTACTTACCAGCTCAGGAAATATAGAACAAGAGCCTGACAAGCTGTGTTTCTTAGATTTCTTTAGAATCGGTTGTCAGAACTTGCCATTGTTGAGCCAGCCTCACCTGCCCAAACACCAGTTTAAAAAAACTCACAATACGAGAAACAAAAGGAATTTCAACCATGTGTTAAGTAAGCCCAGAAAATGGCAGAGACCGATGTCTATTGTTGCTTCATCTCATCAGATACTGAAATGTTATTATAAGCCTTCAGTCTGGCTTTCCATGTACATACCTGAGTGTCAGGGGTGGAGTGGGATGGGGTGGAGGCAAGGGGAACCCATCCACCTTGAAACAGATGCCTACCTAATTCTGTGTTCCTGCACTCACCCTTCTTGCTCAGCCTGCCATATACATGCAAAAAAATGAAAGTGCCAGAACTTCTTTTGCTATCAGGTACTCCAGAAGAAATGTAAATTAGTGTCTGTCATAAAGTTATGAAGAATTAATTAAAGTCATTAATGCTAACACATTATTCACAAAACATAACACTTTTCTGAAGTAGAAACTCAATCAATATAATGCAATAAATCAAACATGATTCAGTATGAAAGTGACCCATTTCTAGTTCACTTTAAAGGGGTTTGGGATAAGGCAACAGAACAGGTTTACTGTTTAACACATTTTTCACATTTTTTTCACTAAAAATAGATAAAATGTCTAATTTCAGGCTCAGAACAGAATGTGTTTAATGCAATTTCCTTGAAAATTGCTCTTTCTTGTGCACCTCTGAATATGTATTCAATGTGAATTAATTACCACTGGTTCCTTAGCTTATATTTTAGTCACTGCAAAAAATGAAACCTGTCCCCTTTGTCTCTTCACTAAAGGAGGGAAGGTGGTGCCTGTGTCATTAGCAGGTGTATGGCCCCAGAATCAATGTGACATTCAGAAGGTTTTTCGGTTAAACTAGGTTACATAGAACCATTATGTCTTACATGATTACATCTAAGATCTGCAATAACATTTTCTCAGTTTCTTTTGTTTTTCCTGTTAACATTTTCATTTCAGTGTTGCTGATAATTTTCTATTATCTCTGCCTTCTTTATGTTTCTTGTGTATTTCCCTTTCAGATAGTCTTGTTGAATTAACTGAAGAATAAAACTATGTAATAGTATAGTCTTATTATAAGCAGAAGAAGATGAAAATGATCTGATGAGATAAATCACTGAAGGTTAATAGCTTTTTTAAAATCAATCTTCCTTCAAAGGAAAAGACTAAATAGCTTAGTGGATGAAATGCTAGCCTCTCACCTCTGAGACCATAGTTCAAGTCTAAACTGTGAAACCTTAAGCATCATGTTTACTGGGCAGAGATCAGTCTCTAGTGGACAAAAATCTGCACTGCAGGAGAGGGAGGCTGCCTCAGGGGCCCCACCCCCAGCCCTGTAAGCACTGGCCGTCAGTGGGACTGATGTACTTGCAGTCCATCTTGTTCCTTCGGAAACATTCTGGGTGGGAGCTAACATCGCTGTCAGGAAACTGTGAGAGTATTTTTAGAGGAACCTCCTCAAATACTGCCAGTGGTGTGAAGTCACTAGAGATTTGCAACTCTGACCCATCAGTTTCTACCCAGGTAACCTGATCTTGCCTTCCTGTAAACTGGGACACCTGTCTCTCACGATTAATTAAGTAGGACAAACAGCACTGATCACTTAGCTGTTCCAGACTAGCTAAGAACGTACCAGAGTCACTCAGGTGGAAGGGAAACTTCAATAATTAAATTTCAGTGCATCCAAATAAAACGTAGAGGTGTAAACGTGTATATTCCTAAAAGCGCGTGTAGTTATGTTTTAACAGGTACAAGTTGGATCATTCATTTATCGCCATGAGAAACTGACTGAAACGCAGGTCCGGCTGCCTGCCACCAGGAAAGCCAGTACTCAAGGGGCAGGTGCTGATGTAAAGGAAAGTGGTTATTTGCAGATGCTGGCCATCTGGAAGATGGGGCACACACATCACAAAGCCCATCTCCTGGAAGACGGGGGACTCATGTTAAAAAGCCCATCTCCTGGAAGACGGGGGACACATGTCATAAAGCCCATTTCCACCTGGCATTGGAAGCGGGGTTTCTTATTAGGAGGGAGAGGGAACAGAACAAAGAGATTAAGGGAGGAGGTTGCAAAGTTCTCTACATGCAGACTAGCACAGTCCATTTTGATAAGGCAAGTGATGGTCCGGCGTGCATCATCCTGGTCTAGTCATCCTGGCTTCACAACATCCTAGCTTCCTGTCAGCCTGGCCTCATGGATGAAGTTTAGCAAATCTCCCAGAGCTGAGACTTCTGAATGTTGGGGTCTTTATCTTTTGAAACTAGTTCCTACGACTCATATACAAATATGTTGTTCTTCCATAAGGCACATATTAGTTAGAGTCAGCACTTAACAAAACAATGCCAAGAGAATGGTGGGGTAATTCAAAATTTCCCACTATTATGTAATCATCCATTGCTGGCTATTTAAGGGCTTCTTTGTGTTCACTCTTCAGTAATGTGTTTTTCAGTTTACATCCTTCAATAATGTAGTGCAATGCATTTTGAGCCTCCAAAAGAAATATCTAAACTGTTTACAAAACACACACCACAAATAGCTGTTATTTAGGAGACGGTACTCAGCTCAATTTTATGAGCAAAGATGTTTATATCAAATAATCCTACTATAGTGTCCAACTAAAATCAGCACTTTATTTCACAGATTCATTGTGAGATATGCTTCTCTGTGCTTTTTATACATTGTGCAATAACCCACTTGAAGGTGGAAGCAATGTCTAATTTGGAACCATTCAGACAGAAGATGGTATCTGCATACAATGAAATGCATAAGAAAAGTTTAAGAGTAGCCCTGGCTGGCGTAGCTCAGTGGATTGAGTGCGGGCTGCGAACCAAAGGGTCGCAGGTTCGATTCCCAGTCAGGGCACATGCCTGGGTTGCAGGCCAGGCCCCTAGTGGGGGCCACGTGAGAGGCAACCACACATTGATGTTTCTCTCCCTCTCTTTCTCCCTCTCTTCCCCTCTCTAAAAATAAATAAATAAAATCTTTAAAAAAAAAAAGTTTAAGAGTAGAATCATATTGAAATGTTGATGCATCCGTGATATTTCCATATTCCTCCAAAATAATTTATTAATGATTGTTGTTTACTGCTAATTCAAACCACCTGCAATCTCTTTGTTATG
This sequence comes from Glossophaga mutica, assembly GCA_039655065.1. Lineage (NCBI taxonomy): Eukaryota > Metazoa > Chordata > Mammalia > Chiroptera > Phyllostomidae > Glossophaga > Glossophaga mutica. The sequence continues at coordinate 67,581,147 of CM077303.1, read as the reverse complement.
ATTAAAGCGAGCTTTCTCCCCCCAGGCTGATAGATGGCTCTGTAATTTTGGAGGAAATATGCTAAAGGTCATGAGTTAATACATCCTCTTGTACTTTCTCTTCCCGTCTTTGCTTTCCCAAATGGGAGGGAAGCTGTGTTGTATTATTTCCATGTCTTTGTAATGTCCATTCAAAATGAAATTAGAGAGTGCATTAGAAGGAGAGTATCTGTGTGTACACACAGCAAAACCCACACATATTCTGTATAGTCTATTACTAAAATTATACAATTGCCTTTTGAGAAATTTCATACAAAATAATCTTTCCTTAATAATATATGAATATCACTGTCTGGATCAAGTATTATTATCCCTTTTAAAATTAAACTATCCACAAAACACGCATTTACTTTCTGCTATACAAAATGCTAATAATGCTTTTAGAATGGTCTTTAAAAAGTCTAATTATATCATTTAAAAACTGAAAGACCAAAGGGCAAGCTAAATTCTCCTAACATAAATCAGACTTTTTTTATTTCAATGACTTTAAAAACCTCAAATGCAGTAATTTTAATAGCAATGAAAGAATGAATAAGTCATAACTCCGCCTGATCACATAACTGTCTATAACTGTTATTAAATGCTCCAAAATAAGTGAACTCATTATGTTTCTGCACTGCTTTTAGCTAATCTAAGATTCTGCTCACTTAATCATGCAGAAAAGGCTTCGGTGCAGTTTTAGACCCTCAGCAAGGTCACTTCAATGCCTTTTTTCTGTTCTCTGCTGAACATTTAAGAACAGCACTTTGACCTGAAACTGATGCTATCTCATATAAGCTTGAATGTTCAACCCCCACAAAGCTGCATTTTAGACATACATTTGCACAGCCTATTGTCATGTTTGCTGCAAACTGAGCTAGGTTCACTTTTCAACAAAGAAGGAAACGCCAATCAGAATTTGTAAATGCCATTTGCCCAGTGAAACGCCATCTCATGACACCTACAAAGACAGAATGTGTGATTTAAAAAAACACCCTATCCTTCTGTGAACACTTTATTAAGTTATAATTGGCTTTAAAGGTGTGGTAAGTATTTTCTTACTATGTGTTTTTGTCAGACCATCTATAAACTTAATATCTGAAAGCAGTTCTTTTGGATATACGTTGAGATTTTTCACATAGTTAATTTAAGGAGGTCATACGATAAAGAGCACGATGCTGACCTTGGTCAGTTCTGGCTCTTTGTCGATGAAACAAATGTCAATTTCAGACTTGCATAATAATCCCTCATACGTGGTAAGGATTTCTGTGAAAGGATTTCTGTGAAAATGAATGTTCTAGGAAGGGTCCCAATAGCTGTTCTGGAACCTGGAGGCCGTGTTTCTTACTGAGAAGCAAAAGGACTCTGCACGTGAAGACAGCGACGTGGAGCGGTCTTAAGTGCCCCATGAGGAGAGTAATAAGGCAGCTGAAAGCAAAATGGAAACAGGGAAAGGCCCATGTGATCAGAGGTTAAAGAGAAAGAGAGACGGAGAAGGAGGCAAAGGGGATAAGAGGAAGAAGAGGGGGACAAAAACAAGCAGGAAAAGGGAAAAGCCAATGGGAGATTATTAAGCTCCAAACAACAGTCTTTTAAAAGGATGATTCATCTCTGGGAAACAGGCAAATCAGGGAGAATTGTGGTATCAGGTGAAATCTCCCCGGAGGTTCCCGAAATGGAAAGAACACTCTTTGAATCTTGTTCTTGAGGCATAGGGCTGGACGGGGTGGCTCCCTCGGAGCTGTTCCCCGGGGCCCGACTCCCGGGTGCAATCACTCAGTTCGGTACACTCACACCACCTAAAAGATCTAGGGCAGGACTCAGCTCACATTCCCAGTCCTGACCATTTGAGTGATCCTTTCCCAGATCAGAAATCCAGAAATTGAATTTCGATCCTGAACTTACTCATGGCATATTTAACTTTTTTTTCTGTATCTTTTTGAAGAGTATACTCAAATGCATGTGGAGTAAGTAAGTATTGAGACACAGCAAGTATGGCATAACTAGGTCCCAATCACTTCCAAAGTCAGGTGTGTAAAATCCATTAACAATGACAGCTTTCTATTTTTGCTTAAGTTTATGTGTTCACTTGAGTTTGAGTCAGGCCTTGGTCATAGGATCACAGTGTTTGGCACATCTAATTCTGTACTGCACACATACTAAGCAACCACCACGAGTAACTAATGCACTGTACAAGATGTGACGGTGGAATAACAGCAGCAGGAATAAGAGTGTCCCTGCCCTTAAGGAATACAAAATACACTGAAAGCAAGAGTGCTCCTCTGGGAATCATAACACCAATGTCCTTTTGTTGGTTCATCTTCCGATACCCACTGGCGAACTGCAATTAAATTCTGGGCTCTAGAGGGTATTGGGCTAAGTGAAATAAGCTAGTCGCAAAAAGACAAATAGCATATAATTTCCCTTATATGTGGAATCTAAAGAACAAAGAAAACAGAAACAGACTCGTAGACATATAGATCAGACCGATGGTTGCCAGAGGGGAGAGGTGTGCAGGGACTGGGTGAAAAACGTGAAAGGACTGGTCGTTACAAAAGAGTCACAGAGTAGTCACAGGGAAGTAAAGTGCAGCACAGGAAATACAGTCAATAATATAATAATAAGTACGCATGCTGCCAGTTGGGTGCTGGAAATATCAGGGAGGACCACTTTGTAAAGTATATGATTATCAAACCATTGTGCTGTGCACCTGAACTAATACAAAATAATATTGAATGTAAACTGCAATTGAAAAAAAAAACAATTTAAAGAAATAAAAGATTGCTAGCATCCCGGAAAATATTTCTGGCACAGACCACATAGAGTTAGCACAGACCCTATAAGTTAAGGGCTTCCATAAACTGCTTTACTTCAGACACCAGCAACATTTTTAGGGGTCCGCAGACTGTCAGCAGTCTTACCAAATGGCTGTAAACTTGGGGGTTCCCATAACTCTCTCAGATTTCATAATTCATTAGAATGACTCATAGTGCCCAGGAATGGACTATACTTAGGATACAATTTTGTCATCAAGAATATAGATCAAGGTTATGTAAAGGAAGTGACAAATAGGGTGAGGTCTGGGAGGATCCTGAATGTAGAGCTCTCAGGTCCCCTCCCTATAGAATGAGGACGTGTCACCCATCAAACACATTGATACGTTCACCAACCAGCAAGCTCCACTGAGCTTTGTTGTCCAGAGTTTGCCATCCTGTAGGGGGACTGCATTTGTACAGGCATGATCAGTTTACTCATTGGCCAGTGATTCAATTAAATCTCGATCCCCTTCCTTCCCCAGAGAGTAGGTGGTCCAGTGATAGAAAGTAGCTCAAAGTTCCAATCCTCTGATCATAGGGCTGGTCTTTCCAGTATGACCAGACTCCATCCTAAAGCTATCCGGGGGACCACAAGGAGTCGTCTCATCAGAGTACACTATTATATGTGATCCAAGGGGCTCATGAATAACAAAGATATTCTACTCCTTAGGAAATTCCAAGGATTTAGAGTCTTTTTCCTAGAAGCTAGAAATGAAGGCCAGTCAAATTCTTAATTATACCACAGTTTTTTGTTCATCACTAATGAATTTCTACAGCACCTTCTTGGCCAGGAATCTTTGTGGCCAATAAAAGAAATCTCTTAATGTCTTTGACATGCTCACTAAGAACTCATAGCCCATTTGGGAAGGTAAGTCATACACGAGTGGTAACAAGAAGGGTTACCCAGAAAGATAGTTCTCTTTACTTATTCATGAAACAGTTGCAAGCAAATCAGAAATAGCAGTCAGGAGGATAATCTAAAAAGCTTCTCAAGTTTCTTGGAGAAAGTTTCTAGACAGTAGTCCTATGACCACAACTTTGCAAACCCAGTACTTGCATCAACAGCCAAGGCTTAGGGTTTAACATGTGTCTTTAAATCTTCAGGGCTGTTTAGTTGCCCTCTGTGCACCCCAGTCTCACCTGCTCCCACCCACTGTCCACAAAGCATCCCCTCAACTGCAACATCCCTAATCTTTGTCACTGTGGTTCATCCTTCCTGGCCTACTTACGCTTTGAAATTGACCTTAATCAACAGATATTTCTTGAAAACCCAACAGGCAAAGAGATGTTTTTTCATTTATACATCAAATTTTTTCTCTTCTGAAGACCATACTCTCTGAGATGTGCTAAAAAGCCAGTGGCTGAACTATAATATTGTTACAATATTAATAACCGATTATGATTTCATGTGGTCAGTACCAAACTAGTTATGCCTTATTTTTTTAATTTTTAAAATAATTTCTTTCAATTAGAATTTACATTCAATATCATTTTGTGTCAGTTTCAAATGCACAGCACTATGGTTAGATAACCATATACTTTACAGAGTGTTTCCCCCTGATATTTCCAGTACTCACCTGGTAGTTTTGCCTTCTAAGGCCTTCAATGCCTTAAATCAGGGTTTCTCAAAGTTTTGTGGAACCTGGGTCAATGATGTGTTTCTTGAATGGAGGTGTTTTATTATCAAAAAACTTTGGAAACTATAACACGCCAATACATCCCTGGAAGATAAGTATTTCAAAAGGCATGTTCACCTATTTAACCCAGATGCTGCTCTCTTGCAACACACCTACTTAGACAGTGTTTTCGGAAAGCCTGCTGTATTTGACAAGAATTTTACCCCATCTGTCAGGTCACTGAAGGAAGTATATTTGAAAGTCAATATTCTAAATTCAACCATATAGAAATAATAAATCAAAATATAAATATAAGGTATTATTATTATTCCTTGAAAGGAAGTCCCAAGTATGATTAACTACCAATTAAACTACTATCCAGAAATAGTCCGTCTGATATATCTATGAGGATAAACCTATTCATGAAGTGTTATTATTATTAGAACTTATTATTACCACTAGAAATGTCTTCTTATAACCCATAAAATGTCTATAGTTAGCAGGAAAATATAGTTGAGGAGAAAAAAGTAGTACATATATACCCCCACCCTGTATTTGGTCCTTTCCATTACTTCAAATACATCTTCTATTTGCATCGATTAAATCTGTAGCTTGGGGTGTATCAAATATGTCTGCTCAGTTCAACTGGAAATACAGCAAAGCCTCAGACATAGACCTTTCCCCCAAGGAGCTCATAGTATAGGAGAGGAGAGGAGAGGAGACCCCTGTATAGATACTGTCCATGCAGAATGACACAGGATGCTTTAGAGATCCGAACAAAAAGAAGAAAGTGATGGAAGAGTAACGGTTCATATAAAGAAATCAGCATGAACAAAGACCCGGAGGGGAGACACGGTTAGGCCACTATGGAGACCTGCCTTAGAGGCATTGGGGTCGACAATGAAAAGGGAGGAGGCTGTGTGTCATGTCAAGAGGAGCTTATATGTCATGCTAAAGAACTGCTTCTCTGTTTTCAAGGGCTGCTTCTTCAAATGTGCGTGCAATGGTTCGCTGGAAATTGGAAAGAAAACACGATTTCTGATTATATTTATTTGTATTTTGTGCTTTCAAATTCCTGTTTATTTGTTTTTGAAGCACTTAATATATAGACTTTGTATGAAGATATTTTACTAACAAATAAATACACATATATTGGAGTGGGAGAATTCTTGAACTTTTTTGTTTACTGATAGGCAGTGATCAAATAAATTGAAGACCATTTTCTCAGCCATATGGAGCTTATGATGAGTTTTAAATATTGGAGTCAATTCACATATAGAGTTTTAATATGAGAGTTAAATTCACATTTTTGATAGATCAAAGTTTCTTTTATGGATTCACTGGAATCCTTTTCAACCACTATTTATTATGAAAAAAATTTAGTGTTACAGGGGTTCCATACTTAGCTTCTACCTGCTCCGTACGCAGCCTCAATACCATCAGTGGAGACAACTTGCCAAATACAGACATTACTATGTAATTCCCTTGTTTAAATCATTCAATAAATCCTCGTTGTCTCTAGTAGAAAGTTCGGATTTCCAGAAGAAAGTGCCATGCTGTCTCTCATCTCTGAGCTCGTGCACTTACCATACTTTAGGATGCACAAGATGAGGTCATTCTGTGTGTGCTTTCAGCCCTGGTTAAGGCCCTGACTGTGGGGTAAGTTCCTGAAAGAAGAGAAGACTAGCAGTAACCATCAGGCGTTTAGAGCCACGGCCACAGTCCCTAGCCCCCACTCTCTCACAGGCCGGGGAAGCCCACAGCCCAGAGGGAGAACGGTTAGTCAGGAAAATACATAGGGCCCTTGTGAAGTTCTAAGTGGGGACATTCATACCAACAGAGAGTGTTCAGACCTTCACTGGGCTCTGAACCGGCCTGGCTGCCTGGCCAGCAATGGCAGAAGCAGGCCCTCTTCTGCTTTGGAAAAACAGCCATCTATTCAGATCGTTCTCAGGTAGCTGATCCATTTGTCCGGACTCCTACGCTGTTTTCCTGTCTCAGGTGTCTTCTCTTGAGATAACTTGATGGACTCTCTGATGAGCAGCTGCTTGGGCATTCGGGCCCAGCTATTGGGTCTGAGCTGCAAGAACTCTGATCAGAACAAGCAAGAAGTCTCAAGTGGCCATTTCAAGGTTTTTCCTAAACAGTGATAGACCTTAACAGTTGGTGTTTACTTTGACCACCCACCCCCGCATCTTAGTAACTTACAAAGGTGAACTTATATTTATTTTCTGTATATTCTAACCCCACTCTCTTTCTTCATTATCAAATGATCCCTAATTTTATACTTAATTCATACCAATAAACAATATTTCCACAATCTAACCAAGCAAGTACTGAACTTACAACAGAGTTTCCTTTATGCTGAGAGTATTCTTGAAGTGGGTAGAAAGTCACTGTAGAAACCATTCTATAGAAGCAGCACTTTCCAGTAATAAAATCCCTGCAGATCCTTTGAGACTACTCAGATCTCCCAATCTCTCTCTTCCTCTCTCTCTCTCTCTCTCTCTCTCGGGTCGGGATATTCTTTAACAGAAACCCCTATAGTCATTCAGCTGCCATACAGTACCCTAGGTTTGGGTCTTCTCTCCCCAGCACGTACTGTTCACCAGTTCACACATATCCCTCCCACAATAGACAAAAGGCTCCAGAAGCAAGGGTCTCCCTCATCCGTCACAGAGAGGGAGCTCAGGGAATGGCAGGTGATGGAGCAGCCAGCCCAGTCTGAAGATGCTAATGGCTGCTGACAAAAACGAATGTCTTCCATTATTAAGCAGTTCTCTGAGATAAACCACTAAGGCAATAGAGAACAACAAGCGAGGTGCTTTCAGTAATTATAAAACAGGAAATGGGATGAAAACCACTTGGCAAGCCATTTTCCCCAAACTATATCCCAATCATTTCCCTCACTGCTTCCCCCCACCCCCGCCAATGTAAATCCATATAAGCAAGGTACTTGGAGAGATTCAAAGGGACTAAGCTACCAAAGGATCAGGACCTAACTGGCTGATGTGTTCAGAAAACATTTTTTAAAATACTTCCTATAAGTGCACATAGGCCTTCCCAAAATGGACTCTAGTAAATGGGTTCTCTGCAGCCGGACCACTGTTCTCCGAGTCGTATCATCTGTCTTGAGATCAATGGTTCTCAAAGTGTGGTCCCTGCAACAGCAGCAACAGTGTCACTTGAAAACGCATTAGAGGTAAAAACATAAACTGTGCAGCTCCCCCTCAGATCTACTGAATCAGAAACCCTGGGGCAGGGGGCATCCAGCAGTCAGTGGTTTAACACACCCTCCAGGTGATACACACAAAGACCCGCATGCTAGAGAGAAAATGATCTCTCTGGCCTGCTTTCAGCCACCTGAAAGCACCACTTGTCAGGCTTGATTGTTCACTCAAAACTATCTTACCGAAACACCTTGCCCATTCTCACAGCGTATTTAATGCTTTGGGTGCTACAGGTGCTTGAATACAAAGTGCAAATGAGTTACATTGAGAAATAAACCTAAAAAAAGGAAATGACCCAAACTGAGACCATCTGCCCCTGCAGCCACCCCCACACGACAAACATACAAGCTGCTGCTAGCAAGACAGGTTTTCTCTCACTGCAGCACCGGAGAGGTTCCCAAACAGTACGACTGTGTATTCAAACACAGACGCTCCCAACCACTAAAGGTACAGATGACACCAATTTACATAGCGATATGTTTTAAAAACATATGTTGGGCTTAAAATAATTGATCTTGGTAAAAAAAATGTTGAGATGCCTACGGAAAGGATTCAAGGATATAATGATATTAATACCATCTGTGCAATAGCCATCGCGAATGAATCAGCAACACATTCTTTAATCCCATAATAGATGCTCCTGAGCAACACTGTAATTTCCATGAAAATGCTCTTGAAATTTACTGTCATATTTTAAATACATTAATTCCTTATCATTTTCTCCTATGTTTTTTCATCCTTTTTTCTGGAAGGTACTAAAACCAGGAATCATGTTTTTCAGATAATTTTCATCTCTTTAAAGTGCACTGTTAGGCTGTATATGTTTTTCTAAATATATTATATATTTTATTATTTTGCTTAATATTCTACTAAATATTGTTTATCTTTAAAATGACACATGCAAAAAAGTTGCTGTTCCCCAATGTATTTTGAGCCCAAAATCATTTCACAGATCAAATGCATTCAACTATCAGCTCCTTGCTTGTATTTTCTGTGTCTGTTGAGAATTACTACAAGGCTTTGCAGTTTCTCTCCTGAAAAACAGTTCAAAGAATGAAATGCTAAAGGGCTTAATTTTTTTTCTCTCTAAAAAGAATTCTAGGCCCTTGGAGAGCAGGCACTAAACAAAGGACAAACATTGTGAACAGAGAATTTAAATGATTATTAAAGATACATGAAAAATAGGTGAAATTAATCTATGCTATTCGAAGTCAAGGTCATAGTGCCCTTGATGGAAGGCTAGGTAGTGACAAGAAGGAACAAGGGTGGGTGTCTTGGGTGCTGGTAATGTTCTTTCTCTTGACATGGGTGAGGGTCTCACAGTTGTGAAGTTTGTGAAAATCAGCACTATGCCTTGTGCACTTTTCTGACACATAATATTTCAATGACTTCAGTATTCAATAAAAATAGTTAACGATCCTTTAGTAAAAGTTAAAAATAATGAAGGTACAGGCATACTTAGTTAGCTCTATTTTAATATTGAAACCAGCCTCTGCTAAATCATGTTCTTCCAAGAAATACCCACAACAATACATATGACCAGAGGCAAGACGGGGGTCACTTAATTTGCACAAAAAATAAATATTAAAAAAATAAACTAGGAAACATTGGCTGAGACAATCATATATTCCTTCTTTTAGCAAAAGCCCCCTAAGTATTCACTCCACATCTGGCTATGTTCTGGGTGACAGGAGTACAGAGGAGTAAGTCCCTGTTTGGTAGCGTACATTCTTCTGGGGGAGGCCAGGAGATCCCCAGGAGGTGAGAGAGGGACAAGTGCTGGGAAGGAAAGCGAGGCAGGTTAAGGAAGCAGAGAGAAGCGCTGGGTCTTAGGATGATCACATTAGGCGATAAAGCCTCTCAAAGAGGAGGTGACATTTGAACAGAGATTTGAATGAAGTTTGGGAGCAAGCCATGCATCGATCTGCAGGAAAGTATTCAGGCGCAGGAAGCAAACGCAAAGGCTTAGATGCTTCTCAAGTTGCTGGAACTTTCACAAAGGCTAGAACGGCTAAAGCCAAGTGGGCTGGGTACGTGGTAGTTGGTGAGCAGCCAAATCAAACAGTCAGTGGACAGCATCATGACAAGCTTGGATTTTATTTTGAGAGTGCTGGGAAGCCATTGGAGAATTTTGAGCAGGAGAGTAGCATGATGTGATTAAAAGACAGAGGTTTAGATTCTGCTCCCAGACTGCAATTGTATATAATTAAGGTTTAAAGTATATCTATTGTGCTATATAAATCCTGTGATTTGATCTGATTTGTTTCTTGTCATTTGACCATTTTCAGTTACTTTGGTGAAAGAGCAGAATCTTTTGAATCTTGAGTTCAAATGTGATCTCTGCCAATGCCTAAATTTTTAACCTTTAGCCTGTTTGTGAGTCTTATCAACCAAAGGTACTTAGTGCATGTTTTTAAGATGACGAGAAATCCAGAAGGAAGAAAGAATCTTTGAAAAACATAGTCTTTGTCCCCAAGCATTATCCTACAGCAAGAGAGGGTCATAGAAATCTGTAGAACATGTCTAGCCTATGTTAGTCTGCTTAAGCTACTCACAAAATATCACAGACTGGGTAGCTAATGGACAACAGCAATTTATTTCTGATAATTTCGAAGGGTGGGAAGTCCAAGCTCAAGGCACCATACTGACTATATTGACTGTGTTCCACCTTCCTGCTTCATAAAGGATCCTCACATGTTAGAGGGGGTGAGGAAGCTCTGTGGGGTCTCTCTGTGGGGTCTCTTTTACAAGAACACGAATCCCACTGTTGAAGCCCCCACTAACGTGATGTGAGTACCCCCCAAAGGCCCTGTCTTCTAATACTTTGGGGATCAGGGTTTCAGCATATGAATGTTCTGGGGACACAGACATCCAGACCATAGCAAAGGTCAATTCACACAGTCGTTGCCTGAGACCTGCAGTGTGCAGCTATATTTTATTCACTGGAAAAATAAAGCATTTGGGGAAATGAGAGTTTCTATTTTAGCTTCCAAAAACAAATTCTGTTTAGAAAATAAAAATTTTATCCTGGAAAATTGGTAGTAATCTAGAGCCTTTCACTAGGAGAATGATCAAATAAGTTATGGAATTTATCCCTTATTATAGAACACAGTGAACTGGTTAAAAGAACAAAGTAGATCTAGTGAACTGGCAAAAGCAAGTTGCAGAACTATATAAATAATATAAAACTATGTAAGTAAAAATCATTCTATATGCATCTAAAAATTTTTGGAAAAAGTCCATGATATTTTCACCTTTTCTTTTTATCTTTTATACTTCTGTTTAAATACTTTTCAACTAACATGTATCTAAAACAAAAAAAAAATTAAACATTTTAAAATATATCCTCAAGAAAAGCAAGGTCTATATAACTGGAGTCAAGAATATAAATCAACCAAAATAAAAAATAATATTTCAATAGTCATTGAACAGATATGTCAGACATTATGCCAACTGCTTTGTATGCATAATCTCATTTATTCCTCTTAATAATACTCTAAAGTAGATACTCTATAGTAGATCTACTATAAAACTGAGAAATGGGACAATAAGTAACTTGTCCAGATTCAAATACAGAGCCTGAGTACTATTTACTCCATCTGTTCACAAAGAAATTCTTTAACCATACCTGCTTCCAGAGATAATGGAGATAAAAGTAACTTTATAGGATTAATACCTTTGCAAATTTTCTGCTCTGCCTAACCTACTGGCAAATCTGTACCTATATTGCTGACAATGATTGATTCATTTTAGGTATTAGTATAAATTGTAATCTGAAATTTTACCACTAGAATTACTATCACCTTAAATTGTAACTCCACAGAGGGTAAGAATTTTGTATAATAATAGAGCTGGAGACTTGGAAACAAACAACAGACTGACAGTGATGAGAGGGGAAGTGGGAGGGGGGAAATGGGGGAAAGAAGGGGAAGGGGCAAACCAAGGACTGTGAATAGAGGACTCATGGGCACGGAAAATGGGAAGGATTAATTGTAGGAGTTTGGGGGGATGGGATGGGGTGAACAATGGGGAAAAAGGCGGGACAACTGTAACTGAACAACAATAAAACAAACAAATAAATAAATGAAAGAATTGTATATAATAAAAATAGATTTAAATGTTTCACATAATTGTAATGTTGGTGAAATAAGATTTTCTATTAAAAACTGCTGATTAAATTATTACATGCAACTTATAATTTTTAGTTTATATTACAATTCAACAATTTTACCAAATTAGTGTAATCTTTGTTTTAACTTGGCTACTTACTTGTCATTTAAAACTTGTCATTATGTCTTTCTGTTCTATGACAGGTCTTAGAATATTTTACTAAATTTGAGCAAACAAAATACCTTTGGTGAGCTTAGTCATTCAGTTAATCTTTATAAACAAAATGGTGGCCAGAAACACTTTTCAAATAGACACATTTTCTATATTTTTAAGAAATTGTCATGCAGTGTGGTATGGGATATGGAGGGAAGATGTCTCAGATGAAAAGGAAAGTTAACATTTACGTCTGCAAACTATTTCCTTGCCGTGTTGCTTGACAGTGATGTAGATAATTTTATCCCCGGGTGAGGTTTACAATTTTCATAAGTAGTAGTTATGTTGATCTCATCAGAACCAAGTGAAAAAGAGCAGACATTACTAAAATATCACGTTCAAGATGGAAATAATCTATATGGCAAATGGTTCCATTTTTTATCAGGAGTTTCTTTTACTCTGGAGAGTCCCTCTAGCAGCTGACAGGGTTCCTAGGATCCTCTCCACAGGCGGAAACCCCATTTTTTCCTACTTGTCAAAATCTTTTCCCTTGATAACCCCAGACATTGGTTGGGCCGTGATCAGCTGGCCGGGAGGAAGGTGATGGGCCGTGGCCCTGTGTTGTATGTTGGATACTGTGTTACACAGGAAATCCATTTTGTCAATGTGTGCCTGTGTTCCAACGAAGAAGTTTAGCCCTAAGTCTTCTACCTTAAAAGTGAATTTCATACATATTGACATTATTACATTTAGCTTTGAGTCTAACCTATAAAAAAACACTTTGGAGGTCCACTGGAACAGTGACCCCCCGCCCCGTTTGACTTTCACTGTTTCATTCTTGTAGAACCTAGTCCGGCTGCCGCCTACATGTGCAAGTCAGGAGAGAAATCACAATCTCCACATGTTCAATGCATCCTTATTTCACTCAGTGACAGTATCTAACTTGGTTACAATGCACTCCAGTTGACCTACTTGTCCATCAGTGTCTATTTGTCTATCAGTTACTAATTAATTAGTTAGTTTCTCCTAATTAATATATACAAAAATCTTCTGCATCCTTTTTACATTGTTAAATGAAACATCTTGTAGCATCTTCATATGAGTGAGGAGTGAGTGAGTGAGTGAGTGAGTGAGTGAGTGAGTGAGTGAGTACATACTGTCAGGCAACTGTTCTGCCAGTATTTTCTACCATAGTAATCAGTTATCTGAGCATCATCAGCTGCATCCTCTCACTTATGTAACAGATCCCTTCTTACATTTGTTTTTACTCCCCATATTCTAAAATTTTGAACAGACACTGCAACACCCTTGTTGGGTTCACACCAGTGTGTTTCTAGACTACTTCAGTGTCTGTCTGAGAACGAGAGTCGGCCACCTCTGTCTCGAACCCTCCATCCCTTTCCCTTCTCAGACCTTCCCTTCCTTAACTCCTGGACCAGACTCGCTGGACACTTATTCCCCCTGAAGGGACCCAGATCATTTTAACCCAAAAATAACTTTTGATTATTTTTTTAAATTAAGAATATCAATCTCCATGTAAAACCAAAGAGTAATTATTGGTCACCTGACCTTGTGGCTCTCTACCCAGGGAGGTACAAAGTGGGGCTGCTCTGTTAATTTCTCAGTGTTCACAAACTGAAACTAGGCTGACAATAGCCACATGTGACTAATGAACACTTGAATGTGGCTAGAACCACCAAGGGACTAAATTTTTAACTTTCTTTAATTATAAATCTAAATGCCCACATGTAGCTAGTGGCTACCAGATATGACAGTACAGACATAAGACCTTTCATCATCCCAGAATGTGACACCTTGGAAATACCAATTCAGCAGGTCTAGTATTTGGCCCTAGATTCTATATTTTCAGTAACTCCTTGGCTTCTTCTAGTGTAGAGCCAGATTTGAGAATTATGGAATTATGTGGTAGAAAAGCATAAACAGAATTGAAAGAAATTGGAAAGGCAGTTGAAAATGAGGTATCAGAATTGCATTTGTGCTGAGGGTACCAGGGCCACATCCAGATAGAAGGCATAGTCTCCCAAAGTAGTCTAAAGTAGTGTAGCCATATTCGGAGGAGCCATGGTTTTTAATAGGCACATGAAAAGTACAGAGTGAAGAAAAATAAGATCAAGGAAAGGATCCCAGCACCTAAACTCTTCTGAAGTAGGGGAGATTCAGATGCAAGGACTGGATAAATCATGAGGTTCAACGCTAGGTCTCTGTCAGATGAAGCACACATGTTATTGGATGCTTTTTTGCAGGGGTAGGAGCAGCAAATTGAATGAGCCATGCAAGAAAGGCCACAGGAAAAGGAAAAGGAGGAGATTTTAAGTAAAATAGAAAACTATGTATATAGCTTTTATACCCATCAAGTTAATCCTGTCATTTCCCTCATTTCATGTATGTGTGAAAACCTCTAGCAATTGTCTGAGGTGCCACTCAGTAATGAGAGAAGATTGCTTATCCCCCTTAGCCTTACAACTCAGCCATGTGGAATCCCTAGCTATATAGAGCATTGACTGAATATCTGTTATTTCAGCTTCTAATTTTTATTCCATATCTGCTGAGTTTCAATATAAAGATCTGTCTTTGAACCCAACATAAAGGTACATATAGTGGTAACGAGTCATCACTTTGAATTATTACCATGTATCAAAATAATAGCTATCTTAAAAGGCCATGATACCCTTGACCCACTAAGCACTTCTCTGACCTCTCCCTTTCTACATCTCTTCTTCCCCCCGAATGTGATAGCTGTAGGTGATTAGAGACATAAAACTGGGAGCTGCCAAGGCCCACTGTTTCCAAAGTGGATAGTGGTGCTTAAATGTGTCTATTTGTCTGTCAGTTACTAAATAATAGTAAATGCCCGTACCAGGATGAAGTTTTAGTGTCTTCACAGTATTCTCCTGTTAGCAGGTATAAATTAAAAAAATGCAGAAATGGAAACTTTCTTTTGAGCTAGTAATGAATTACCCATCTAGTTCAGTGCCTAGTACATGGTAGATGCTCAAAAGTATTTTGTGGATAAGTGAGTAAATGAATGCATTTACTCCCAAAAGAATTGATTAGTGGTTATCAACCAAGATATATAACCCAGAATCACATGGGAGTCTATTTTTGTTGATTGAAATACACACACTCAAATCTCTGAGGTTCTCATGCATCTTGAAGAACGGAGGAAGATGGGAGTTGAGTTAGGGTGAACAAGGGCATCACATGTATTGAGATAAGCTTCCAGGGTCATTCTATGCCCTACTCTCTCCACCCCTCTTCCTGTTGAAAACCATAGTCATCCACCTTAACTAAACTGATATGTATTAGTAGTGGTAACCATAGCAATGATATCACTCATAAAATCTGAGCTTACTTATTATAATAATGTCTTATATTTATAGATTTGCAAAAGACCTTTATGTATATATCACCTCCCTAGAGGCTCATAAAAGCTCCAATGACAAAGTTAACTTGATGGGTATGAAAATTGATAATGTTTGTGTTTCCACTGGAACTGGAACTTGTAGTGCATGTGAAAAATATGAGAAAAAATGGAAGATTCAGTTACTAGAAAGAAACCACATTTACGGTAAGGGATTTAAAAAACCTTAAATATTATCATATTACAATTATAGTATTTTTGCTACTTCTATCATTGCTAACAATCTTTGCTGTTTAGAATTACTGACTTTGTCCTCTCAGTGAAAATATTCTTAAATTAAATGTTGAGAAATAAATTCTAATCTCTATTCTGCCACTTACTATATGGAGCTATAAGAAGTAATATAATTCATCTCTTTGAGTCAAAGTAATAAGATTCTCCATCTAAAAACTAAAATGTTTAATTCAATCAACCTCTCTGAGCCTCAATCTCCTGATATATAAAATGGGAATAATTACATACCCGCCTAGCTACCCTCAAATATTATTGACATGATCAAATTCAGTAGAAGCCATAAAAATAAATGCATTTTTATCCTGTTTGAATTCAAATAAATGTGCTCAGCCAAAATTTGGCAACAGAACAATTTAAGTTATGTTGGTGTTTTCATTTACTGTTCCCTAGTAAGACTGTGAAGTAGGCACAGGAATCCAGGGCTCAGCTACAGAGAGCGAAAACCAACCACTTGGCCTTTTCAAAATGTGTTCGTCTCTAACGTGCTTTCCTAAGAGATTTTTATGGGTAATTTTGACTCCTCATGATTGTTCGCTCACTCACTGGCTTTGGCACCAAACAATATGTATGATAAAAATTCCATGTTGATGGAATTGGCCCTGTTAAAAACCTTGATATTTCATTGTCTTCATTGTTCTTCATCTATTTTTCAATCATAGACTCTTTGAGAGCCTCTCCACACAAACAGGCAAAATTACATTTGCACAAAGTTTGCACACCATTCCACAAGGGTTGTAAGTCTACTGAAGTCCACACTAAGCATCCCCTAACTTAAAGGAAGCCGCCTTTAGTTGTGTCCATGGTCAAAGCTTCTACTGATGACACAGTTGAAGTTGTCAACTATAATTCCCAGTGTAACAGCAAGGCATTGCCCAGGTAATTCTTCTAATCAAGGCATTGCATGCTGTCTCCTAAGTAACACTCCAATGTCACTAGTGATCTTCTCCAGAGGAGCACACACATCAATCTCTGGTGTTTATTCATTATCCGGCAGGTGACAACACAGCTTTATTTCATTTTTCCCTTCTGATGCCATAGCAAAAACTATCTTTTAATTCTGACACATTTATCTATTCAGGAGACACTATGAAAAACAGTTGAGGATCACCTGGCCATCTATCACCTTGGACTCTTCAGGCCAAATGGGGGTGGCTATCTCATTTGTTAGTCAAGACAACAAGGGTGAACCCAATAGGACAAGGCAAAAATGGAAAATCCAAGCTACTCGACAGAGAAATATGATGCTCTGCATCAACAGACTATGTCAGGGGCCTTTCTGCCCAGGGTCATAGATGTCCCAGTTAAAATAAAAGAGGCACCATATGAAAATTGAGGCCTAAGCTTGTATTCATCTGAATGTGCTAAAAAATGACACAGTCCAATGCAAATACAGTTCCAAAATGCAGCCATGTGACTGTGCCCTTTCCATATAAAAACTGAAATGTATCTATGCTTGCCCTGTCTCTCATCTTTTTAAAGTCCCTACTCCCTTCTCCCAAATCTATTCTTCACTACCCCAAAACAGGTCATGGAATTCCACGTTATCTTTAATCCTTACCCATTTCATTAGTAGCTTTAACTACAATGATGAGACCTCCAGAAGGAGGGATCTGAGAAAACAGGTATGGAAGGATACACAGAGGGGCAACTGGTCCTGGTATAAATGATTTCCACATCCCAGTACTTATAAGAGAAATGAAGGCACCACTTAGAAGTCTGTTTGGAAATGCCCTGAGGTCAGTCTTACTAATAAAGTCATCTACTTAAGAGTGGCCACGTGATGACTACTACTTGACTTTTCAATGCCTGAAAGCTCTTTCACATTCCATTATCCAATTCAGTAAAAAAGAATTCTCAACTAGTTTAGCAAGTCATTTTTGCAAGACAAATGGACAGTTGGTTAACTTTGAAATCTACCTGTAGCTAAAATATAGGTAATTCTTGAAACCACGGGCACTAAGAAAGCTTTTGATAAAATCACAATTAATTTTCTCCCCTGAAATACACAGTAGTCAGGAGCTGCTTTTTAATCATCAGTCTTTCTCTAGTTTATATGAATACCAATGAATTGTGCAGGACTGTTATAAAAAACATTTAGAAGGAAAACTCATCACCGGTTTCACATTATTTTTTTATAAATGTCATTCTACATTTATATCGGCAATGCAGCAATCTATGCAAACCAGATTTGAATGGGTAGCAAAGCAGAGTATTTACAAACACCTTGGATACTTTAGCATTCACACTCTCTTCCTGCCACAGTGAATTTGAATTGGAAGCCACAGCTGCTGTCAGATCCAAACACAAGTGCATCCTTCAGCTGCCGCCCCCTACCAAGAACACCAGGCAAAAATCTGCCCATCTTTTATCCACGTCTCCTACCCTGTAGCTCACAATTAGTATTTTCAGTGGAAAAGGAAAAGCAAAGAGTACCAGAATTACAGTTTCTTCCCCATCATTGATGGACATAAGAGGTGTCAGAAGCACCAACCAAACCAACTCTATCCCGAAAATGCTTCTGCACCTCTGTTGAACTGGGAATACTAGTACCCCAACCACCAGCAGCATCATTTTAGTTTACAATATATCATCAACAGAACTCATCAGGAGTTGCTGCATTTCAATGATTAGAACAACATCTCTCCCCATCACCCTGTCGCTAACCCCCCAAAGCCCATGATTTCACATTATGGTACTGCAGATGTTCTTTAAGAGCTACAAAATAAAATAAAAGTCTATGCTCTGTTTTCTTTCCTATCCAGAAATCATGAAATTATTTGTCCTTATGAGTGAGAGATTCAAATACTACATTATTCATCCTGCATCTCCTGTACCTATGTTAATCTAAACTTGAGTGTGTTCAGGGAGACTTTTAATAACTATGTTTTCAGAACAACTCATTATTATAGGGATTTTAATATCTCTTGTTGCCCATTTTTCTACTGGTAACAGGTAGCACTAGAGCTGTATGCACCAAAGTAGGATTTAATGAAACCTAATGTTCATCCAAATGAATCTCTCATAGCTAAATAGGTAATACTGAAACACAAATATTTTTGTGTTTGGAGCAGATTCTCTAGAGAAAGGCACAGTCAATGTGAGTTATGAGTGACAGTTTCTTAAAGGTTAATATCTTCTCTAATCTATTTCCATAGCAGAAAGGAAAAATGCTGTATTAAGCATTGGGTATGCTTTGGGGATTACAGAAACAATTTCAACTATTATGTATATGCTAAACCATAGGGAAAACAAGGAATCTACACATACATTTTATTTCATAAAACATAGAAGTGCCTTAAATATATTTTTCTTTCTTATTAAAGAAGTTCCTTAGATGTGTATGAGTGTGTACATATGTGTGCAAAAAAAAAGGAAGAGAAATGAAAACTCCCTTTAATACTGGACCGGGAACTGTGATTGTCACGTCAGGTAATGAAACCATTAAATGCACGGTATTAAGAAGAGACAAGATGCAATTAGCCAAGAAATTACTCTGATCTCAGTGACATTTTCAAAAAATCATAATACAATATACATCGGAGGATGTGATTGACAGCCTAATCCAGTTTTGATGGGACGCCGTCCACATACTGTGAGTAAAGCAGTGCATGTCCAGATAAAGCTCACAGCTGTGAATCTCTGATATGTCCTTACGGTCTTGTCACCCAGGAAATTCCTCAGGTTTAAAAGATGATGAAAGTATCACCCATTAATGACAGGATCATCTCCTGCCCCGAAATAAAATGTACTAATCCCTTTTGCTAGGTCTATGAATTCCTAATATAAATTATATAAACTCTAGTAATTCATCTCTGTTAGCACAGTTGTGTTTGGAAATTGTACAGCAGTCTTTGCCCTATTTGAAATGCTAGATGAAAGCAAGCCATGTCTGTTTAAGCTGCAGCATCAAGTAATTTAATAGAGGGGGCAGAATAACTTCTCAATAATGAGAACTACAGATGTAAAAGAAGGGAAGTTTAAAAGTTCTAAGGTGGCTTGATGGATTTATGTTTCCTCTTCGCAAAGAGGCCAGAAATACAAATGTACCATTTTTTGATTAAGCACAGGACTTAACTTAACTTGAATGCCTAAATAAATGACATCAAACAACTGTGACTAACAAATAATTATACAGAATTAACAATTATTAATAAGAGACCTTAGAGTTTTCAAATAAACAATATTAATGAACAACTAAGGCAAAATGATTTTCATCAGGTTTGTAATTATATGTGACTCTGTTAAGGACGCTCCAGCCCAGACGTAGATGTTCTACACTGCAGACAATGGGCTCTCACCTTTGTGCAAATGGACACACAGCAAAGGGAGCAAATGAAGGGCGATCGGTGTTTCAAATCTGTAGTTATTTCACAGAAACAAAGCACCTAACAGGTAATGATGGTATTTTCAATGTGTTTATAATCTGGTTAATATTACTTGAATTATATTTCCTAATGTTTATTTTTTATTTTAAAATTTGGATACCAAATGTTACTTTATCTA
Organism: Glossophaga mutica; assembly: GCA_039655065.1. NCBI lineage: Eukaryota > Metazoa > Chordata > Mammalia > Chiroptera > Phyllostomidae > Glossophaga > Glossophaga mutica. Next base: position 67,561,025 of record CM077303.1, on the reverse strand, counting down.
TCAGAATTATTATTGAAGGGAAAGTGCACACTGACTAAACTTTGCTTTTAAACTGTAACAGAATACATACCTCAGGACATGACTAAATAGTAGTCAGATTTTTTTTAATCCTCACCTGAAGATATGTTTATTGATCTTAAAGAGCAAGGAAGGGAGAGAGAGGGGGAGAGAGAGAGAAAGAGAGAGAGAGAGACATTGATCAGTTGCCTCTCGTATGCGCCCGACTGGGAATCCAACCCGCAGCCTGGGTATGGGCCCTGACCAGGGATTGAACCTGCAACCTTTCTGGTGTACAGGACGATGCTCCAGCCAACTGAGCCACCCACCCAAAGCTAGTCAGATTCTTTTCTTAATAAATACACTAGATTTAATCTATGGGGAAAATAATTAAATGATAAAGAGACTACTGTTACTCAAAATATGCTCTTTGGAAATACCTTTAGGACAACTGGCTGACCACATAAATCACTCCAATAGTCATATTTTACTTTTAATAACAATCAATACTTCCCATCTCCATCTGTTTTATCAACTCTGTTTCAAATGATGTTGTTCTGTTCTGCAAATCCAAAGCTGTCTTCAATTGTTAAATACTTACCATCACTGATATTCTTTAGTGAATTTGGATAGCACCACTATTCATAAAAGCCCAAAGTAGACATAATCTACAGGTCTATCAACTGATGAACTGATAAACAAAACTTGCTATATCCATCCGTACAATGGACTATGACTCTGCAGTGAAAAGTAGTCAGCTACGACATGGATACATCTCAACAACATTACGCTAAGTGAAAAAAGCAAGACACAAAAAGAAACACGTCATATTATTCTGTTTATAGGAAATGACCAGAAAAGAAAAATCTACAGTAGTAGAAAGCAAATCAGAGGTTGTTGGTGGCTAGGAGTGGGAATAGGGATTGATTCCAAGTGGGTATAAGGTTTCTTTTTGAGGTGATGGAAATGTTTTAAAATTAGATTGTATTGTGGTGATGGTTGAACATCTCTGTAAATTGACTAACGCTGATTGAATTATACACTTAAAATGACTGAACTTTATGGTATATAAACTATACTTCAATAAATCTCTTCTAAAAAGAGAGAAAAGATTAAATGAGATATCATCTTTTTCAAAAGCAAGAAGGATTTGGAACAGAATACAACTGTAAAGAGGGCCTTTGAGAAACTAGCATTACTAACATTCACTAAAGATGCTTGTCAACGGGAATGATATTAATTTGAAATAACAGTGATTATGTTTTCATCAGTCCTCACATGCGTTGCCTTGAACAGCTTACTAATGGCCACTATTGCCTTGAAATGAGGTCTCAGCCCAAAGAAAATGGACAATTTCCAAATAAACTGACAATCAGATGGCTTCTTTGAAAAGCAAAGCAAAAACAGTTGTTTTTCACCCATAGCCTGTCCATCTTGCCATAACACTTTTGCAGAAATCATTATCACACACACCCTTCCACCAATAAAAATTTATCTCTACAAAACCCACCCCTAGTTTCAGAGCTCACAGTATTCCCTATCTTGAGGGCCCTATAGGAAACAGAACAAGGAGAACAAATTCTTCAGTGTCAGCCTAGCTAAGGGAATTGCAGTCAAAACCACTGTCACAAGATCAAAGGCTAACAACATACATAAATTCCCAGTAGGTTAAAGACACTCCACATGTATGATGGGTTTCACCTGAATTCAAGCCCCTCAAACTTCTGTAGGTTGCAGCAAACTTGAAATTTAAGCTAACCTACATTTTATGGGAGGAAAGGGAAAAGGGAAATGACCTATTTTATGTTAGTGACTTGAAATGTATAACTATGCACACAATAGTGTCAGCCCATAAAGTAGAAGCAAATCCACTTTTAAAGTCTCCTTCAAAAAGGGTGTTGGGGGGTAATGGGTTACGCCACTTATGACTCAGTTTTGCAAAATGCTGCAATTTCACTGCTCTAAATGCCTTCAAATTTATTCAAGATGGGTGGAACTGTTGGTGTTAACATGCTTAGCAACTTGTTAATGTTAAGAAGGTGCTTGTTGTAAAATCATTATTTACATTTGAAGGTTTAATATAGTGAATCTTAAGCCCTGTGGTGTTTTCTTTCTACTTCAAGCTCCAGCATCTTTTAAATTACCCCCAAATTGTGGACTATTTACAATTCTTGTGGCAACTTTTATTGTAGTTTGAATATCAACTTCTGTTATTCTTTGCTTTTTTTTCCTACAAAAGCAATTTTAAAGGAAAAAGAAAAAATATACATAACTTCCCTAAATTTTTACATATGGCATTTTTTCACTTTGGTAAATCATAATTGTACTTTATGTGTAACTAAGAATGATTGTTTCTTTAAGGTAACTAAAGATCATTGACCTGAATTGTTTCAAATTGCTTTATATTATCCACAATTTAATCCATAAGAGCATAAATCTCTGAAATTTAAATATCTCTTAAAATATAATCTGTACTGTATTTGTGCTTGAGAAGTATAGTATAACTTAAAAATATATCTCCAATTTAAATTTGGCCAGAAAGTAAACAAATATGCTTAAAATTGCATGGTAAATGCATAAAGATAGAACTAGCACTGGAGAATTTTTTCAAGGGCTTTACCAATTTGTCACTTATATTCCATTCCTGGGCAATCAGCTACAATTTGGCATTGTGTTTGAAAGCAGAAAACTGTCTGCCTAAATAAAAAGCAACCTCATTGCTGCCCACTTGGGTTGCTATTTCAGTCTATATAGCATGAGGAGTTAAATGGACAAGAAGAATAAACTGTTTCAGGGCCATTAACATTTCTAACTTTAAAAATGAGTGTCTTTCTGGTGTGTACTGATTATGAAATGCCTTCTGTTAAAAATACAGCCCTCTAAGCAAAAACATTGCATGTTTACTCCTATTGTCATTAGACTTGAATGATTTACTTGACATTTCTCTTTTAATGCAAAAATTCATTTGCAAAAGATATTTCCAGAAGCAAAGACCAATTCCTGTATCTCCCTGTGCCACAATCAGACCTAGATAGACAAATAGAAATAAAGAAGATACAGGAAAGTCTTTTGAAATAAATTTTAATTTCTAGAATAATAAGTCAGAATTCTTACACAGAGGATTATTATCCTTCTTCTGTACCTATCAGAAACAAAGGCATATGAAATAACTCTTTCATACGGAAACATGTCCATCAATGGTGTTTCATTCCGAAGGGCTACAATCACACAAAGGGCATTCTGGGGCCTAGTTTAATATTTATATAAGAAAAAGATACAATACACAAGTGAATCACTATTTTAAAAGAAAGAAAGGGAGGGAGGGAGGGAGGGAGGGAGGGAGGGAGGGAGGGAGGGAGGGAGGGAGGGAGGAAGGAAATGAGAGAAGGAAAAAGGAAGGATCGTTCAGTTACCATGTACTCTTAATCACGATTTAGAGTGATCACTATTTAGATAGAAAAGTACACTATACCTACTTTTTGAAATTATTTTTATGGAGGCAATATTCCCACCTCAGGCTTTTTTAAAAAAAACCTGCATCAACTACAAAAGCATCATACAATTAATATAAGTCAAAAGAACTAGAAATTAATTTAAATGCTACTTATCATGTAATTAAGAGAGAACAGTAATACAAAAGCTTGAGTAAATAGAATTGCTTCTGAATTTTCTGAGTTAGATGATTTTTATTTTCCACTTAAAGCAAATGTTAAAAAAATTTTCTGTCAAAATCCTAAATAGCTTTTTGACAGGTTTGTTATGGTTAATTAATTACTTTCATTTGCACGAAGTTGTATACTTGAAGATGAATAGTACATGATAACAAGGCCAGCCTCTGTGAGGGAGACCTTTGGTGGTCCATGCAGTCTGCTGCCTCATTACAGAACTAGCTATCTGCAGGAAGCCTGACTTTGAAAGGTACAGCACGTCCCATAACACCCTCCCCTAACTGAGATGATTGTAGCTTCTTTCGAAAAGTGATGATTAGGAGAGAGAAAAGCAAAACGGAATGCTGTATGAATATTTCATGTAAATGAAAGCAAGCACTTAGCGACGTGCATCTTGATTGATGCTAGAGTGCTTCTAAATGTCTTGACATTGAAGGGTTCCGACTCCCCTTCCCTTGACTGTTTCAAGAGCCGCAGTTAACAGTGGAATATGGCCGTAGTTAGCTGAAGGGCTCTTTATTACTGACTGATATTAAATAAGACCACAGGCCTCATGTTAGCATAAGTGAATTCTAGATAAAAGAGACTTCAGAGGGAACCCTAGATCGGATATGATAGTTACGTTGTATTTGAGTTTTAATTTTTCCCTCCCTAGAGCATAATTGTTTATTTCACTTGTACCCACCCTTCCAAGAATCAGCCAAAGGACTCAAATTGATATGCAGAAAGAATCTCAATTAACAAAAATAGATGGGGTGTAGATGGATGCCCACAACTCCAACTCACTTTAAATAAATACAAATAGTAATCGTAAATAAGAGAGAAGCCCTCTTCAAGGCAGGTTTTACAAATATAATTATTTTTTAGAAAAGTAGCATCTTTCTAAATTTCAATGATAAACTATCAGTCCTTTAATCTCCCTCCCTATATGCAAGGTTTATCTTCCTCATGAGTAAGGGTGTGACTTAAGAAACTCAAGCAACAAAATAATTTCAAGATGCAAATTCAGTTGGGTGAGTTCAAGGCTTCAGAAATGCAGTTCTATGGCATGATGAGAGGATGAGAGTGACAGGTGTTCGACCTCACCAGAGTTCCCCTCCCCACAAGGTCAGGGACTTAGGCCATTTTTTTTTCCAGAAAATGCTTGGGTAACTGCCACTTGTTTAGGCCAGGATTTCCACCTTCATTGGCTCTTCACAGATCGTCTGTCATTGAAAGGTAAATAAATTCTCTGTGAGCCATCACTATAGAGAGCTCTGTGCCCATGCCTCAGCCAGAACAAAGCGCCCAGAGAGTCACAGGCAATACCCCAGCATGCCAGCAGCCCCCAGCCTCAAATTCAATGGCTCTTCTGCAAGAGTCACTGAAAGACAAAAAGAAAAGGAAGGGAGAAAGCACAGGAAATATCTCAAAGGCCTGGCCTCACCCGAAGAATTCCAGTTGCATTTAAAATAGCTGTTTCTGCAAACCGATGGGCCACACAAAACCTGGTAGCCTCACTTGTACTTTCCCAATGTCCTATCTCTTCTGACTCCCTCTGTAAATCCCAGCGCTCCTTTAAGGGGAGACAATATTTCACACAGGAGCAAAACAAAACTCCGAGGTATACAGAACTACATGCATGTGAATTTAACAATGGAAAACTTGATAGGCTTTGGAGTGTGCTCAGATCCATATCATTGAATCACAGAACTGGAAAAGACTTTTCAAATCACTTAGTCCAGTCTCCTGATCAAACGAGGCAACGAAAAGACCGAGTAGCAAAGTCAGCACTAGGTCACAGACTTCATGATTCTCAATCTTTTTTTATATCACCAAATTTATTCTGTCATTAATGTATCATTTTTGTTTGAATGTACATGGTATCTTTCTTTCAAAAATCCCAAGATTTAATTAATAATAATTTATCTTTTGTCTTATAATATCCTAGACCCTCTTACACTTGTTAAAACATTAACCTATGGATAGCAATTTCATTTAAAAAATAACAATACATCACATATATTTATATAAGCTTACAAAGCACTTTCACACTAATTTTTTAATTCAACCCAGCCAGAAGTCTTGAGGAGCAGTTATTCCCTTTTCTTTTAAGAGGCAGAAACTGATATTGAGTTCCTTGCTTTACCTAATGAAGATTGTGAGTGACAGAGTCTCATACCCACATCATCTGGCCCCAAGGTCACTGCTTGTTATCCTTCATTCTATTATTTAATAAATATTTATTAAGCACCTACTATCTGCCTGGCTTCTGATTCAATCCCAGGGTCATCTATTTCCATTTAAAGACTTTCGCATTTTTCCTGTATTAGAATGCAATCTGTCCATATTTGTCCAATCGACTTCTGTCTAATAGCCAGTTAGAGATCAGTGTTGAAGGGCTGACCTTACACTTACTTAATTTTATCTACTGTACTACTTCTATTTTCCACAGATGCCCTGGATAGCATGCATATGGCTTCCCAGGAAGTTCCTTAGGTAAAAGTCTTGATACAAGAATGCATTGACTTTTTAAACGGCATTAGCACTATAAGAGAGAACAAAGAAATCTGCAGTCCTGTCAGCTTTTAGTGAGTTACAAAGCCTGACAGTAGCACAAGCAGCTTTCAGGGCCATAGGCAGCAGGCATTAAAAAATAAAATAAAAAAGCTGCACACAACATTTGCAAAATGGCAAGTGTGGATCCCGGGCGCTATTATTATTATTATTAAAATTAAACAGAGATTTAATCTAACATTCCACGGGCAGTCATGCAACTGACTTTAATAACTGTAAACTGGGGCATACATCTTACTGCACTGAACCTAGCGCTTTAATTAAGTTTCGGTGCAGCCAGTGACAGTGACTGTGGTGCCCACGGAAGCTACAACCTGCAGGGTGTTCTTCGCCTGCCCAAGCACAGTCCCTGGGAGCCAGGCGGGAGCAGCAGCCACTGATGCCACGGTTAGATATTTATGAAAGAGACGCTCTGAATTTTATCATAGTGGTGTAGATCAATTGTCAGGACAGAGTCCTTAACAGTGTATTCAGAGAGCTAGGTAGAAAACCAATTTTATCTGCTTCAGTGATGTGTGAACTATATGAGGAAAGACATCTCCCAACTCTCTGATAGCTTATCTTCCCTGGTGACCATTTGTGCATGCTCTTGTAAATATACATATTTTACCAGGGAAAGGAGGGGGAGAGAAATGCTCTTTAAACTCTCCTTTCAGATGACCTTGAAGTAGGAGCATTCGAATCTTCCAGGAAATTAGCAGCCAAGTGTATTTCGATAATGATGGGTGGGTGGGAAGTGCCACTCAGAGAACTGCCTGTACCCTGGGTTGCCAGCCCTTCGCCAAAAGACCATCTTTCCCACTGAGGCCGTTTCTTCAAGGAAGCAGAGAAAAGCTGAGCTGCCTACATCTGGAAATCGAGTCCTCCCACCTCCCACCCCCCCGCCCCCACCCCCACCCCGGCACTGGAGGGCTTAGCCAGTCAGGAGGCTCTGGCAAAGAAAGTAACAATGAAAGATGTTGATTTGGTATTACTCAGGCATGTAAGTCTAATAAACATCAAGAGAGAAACAAAAAAATTCTCCCGAGAAAACGTACAGGCATTTGGTTGCTCTCTCTCAAGAGCAAGGATAGCAGAAGAGGAGCCACAAAAACTAACTTTGTTTCGAGTCGTTTCTATAAACTACGCAGCCTGTATGTAAGTCAGACTGACTGAAACATGTTTTGCTTCTTTTCTGTGTCCAGGCTGTCTGCATGTAGAATGTCACTTTAAATTTTACACTTTCTTTTTCAACCACTTTCGAATACATATCTGAAGAGTGATTCCTCTCTTATCCCTAACACTTGGGCTCAGCTATCTACTGGGCAGATTTCACATGCATTGCTACATACCTTCAGATAAGTAAGTACCTCTTTAGGTACTTATTGCCCATCTTTGGCCATCTCTGCCTAGACCAGAGATGGGCAAACTTTTCTGTAAAGGGCCAGATAATAAACATAATAAATGTTTTCGTCCTCAAGGGTCATTTGGTCTTTATCACAACTACTCAATTCTGCCATTAGCCTGAAAGTGGCCAGAGACTATATAAATAAACTAATAAGGCTGTTTCAATAAAATATTATTTACGATCCCTGAAAATGGAATTTATATAGTTTTTATATTTCACAAATATATATCAAAACAAGTAACTGTGGTCTTATTACCTCTCATCTGAAGATGTTTGAGTGTATCCACAATCCGTTTAACTTTGTGGGGGGAGGGGAAGAGGCAGACTGGGAGAGACGATCATTACTACCTTTAAGTCTTACATCAGAAGCAACATGGGACAGTGGCTTTGGGGTGTCAGAGAAACCTGGATTTGAAGCTGGGCACTTTGGGCCTATTTACCTCTGTGAGCTCCAAGCGCTACAGATGGACCTCATAATGCTTAATCTATGGGGTTCTGTGAGCTTAAGAAGAGTACACACAAAGCCTGGCTTTCAGTCCACACTCAGTCGGTCTTTATGTCCACTCCCCTTTCCAAGGCATCCTCAGAAAACAAAAGGAAGGCCACTGTCCATCAGCAAGCTGTATCCCTTCCTGTCTTTCAGGTTCATCTTAGGTGCACTGCTAACCTGCTACAGGATTTTGAGAGAGAATTTCTCCCTTTTACTCTTGTCCATAAAAGGAAACCTGCTGCTCATGGGACTTTACTTCTCCTTTCATCCAGGTTCATTTCACCAAATTTCCAGGATTTTAAAAAAACAGAGAAGAGCTTCCAAATGCAACACATTTTCTGTTTCATGGGTCCATTTGTCAAATCAGCTTGGTGACGCCAATTCCGGGATTAAATCGCCTGTTCACCAGCAGGCATCATTACAGATTCAATGGTAATGGCATTTTCAGCTGTACAGAGAGCCAGGAAGTTGTGATTCCTCAACTGACCAATGTGAGCAACAAGAAGAACCTCTGTTCTGGCCAGGAATTAGACTGTGGGTTTGTTCAGATGAACAGTAGCTGGAAATGCCCTTCCCATTTCTTGCTGCAATCTATCTTCATTATTCTGCCCAGACCTTGTGCTCAGCCCGGGAACAAGGAAATCAGCAAGACACTGACCTCACCACCACCCGGTCCAGTGGTGGAGAGGGATGCCTGCGGAGACAGCAGCACCATGTGATAAGGCTGTGTGAGCACCTCCAGGGGTGTGCAACACTGTCTGCCTGCAGGAGGCAGGGAGGATGTCACCAAAGAGGTCAACTTGGATCTCAGCCTTACAAGATTACGAGGAGTTTGCCAAGGATGAAAAGCATCCCACACAGAACAAACAGAGGAGGCAACGTAAAGAACTTCTCCACGGTGGCAAGTCTGCAGATGCCTGCCGGGCCGAGGCTGAGATGAGCACGCTCCTGTGTGCCCCCACTGCACCTTGTTAAGGCCTCCATTTCAGAACTAATTACACAGCACCGCATTTTTTCTCCCCACTAACCTGTAGCATAAACCCCAGCAGGCACGCCCTGGCTGGTGTGGCTCAGTGACTGAGTGTCCACCTGAGAACTGAAAGGTCTCCAGTTCCGTTCCCAGTCAGGGCACATGCCTGGGTGGTGAGACAGATCCCCAGGTCGGGGCATGCAAGAGGCAGCCAATCAATGTATATCTAGCACACTGATGTTTCTCTCCCTCCCTTCACCTCTCCCTAAAAATAAATAAATAGAATTTTTTAAATAATTAAAAAATAAACCCCAGTAGGCAATATGTCTCCATCTAATGAAAAGAAGATAATCAAGATACTATGAAGATGAACAAAAAAATGTAGAGGATGACATATTTTACCTTCAAATGTACTCCCAAAAATTTTTATAGAAAGAGACTGGCAATTTGTTACCTATAGAGTTCACTTACAAGTGAGCCCTGACATAAGATTAGTAAAAAAGGCGCACAAAACATGATGAATCAATATTTGTTATGTGAATAAAGAGAGCTATGAAGAACATCAGGTCAAAAAAAATCTGGACATTTCAAATATTAGGTCCTATCAAAATAAGTAAAGCAACAAGATCTGACAATATAAGCGGAAATCTGAAATTCTATCTTACAGCAGAAGTAATCATCTCTCAGCTCTGCCCAACTCAGCTTCAAGCACTGGCAGGTGGCACCTGGAATCAGTCCTGCTGAGCCAAAGCAGTTGTGAATTATATCATGTTTGGGGTAAGTATGTGGAGCTGCTGCTATCTTCCTCCTCAAGCATGCTTCTACTTGGGACTCATGGTGCCTGACTGAAGTTAAACCACAGCTCACTTAGCTAAAAGTCCTACCTAGACCCCTCTAAAGGCTTAGACTGTGTCTCTAAGAACCCCAGCCACAGACAAACCATGGTCCTGGGCCGACCTGAATGGACCACTCCGAGAGCAGCGATGACAGCTCCTCATCTCCGGAGCCTCTTCCCGATTCACTATACCAATTATTTTTTCTCACCCACGTCTACGTCAGCCAGCCAGGAAGGAGCCTGTGTTTGCCTCCCCCACCGCCACAGACACTAACATTTACATCGCTGGCTGCTCATTATAATTTGAACAGTCCTGTCGCAGATGAGGGATCCAGGACCGTGCTCAGCACCCCCAGCTCTCATCCCTCACTCTGGCTCCCCCTGCCCGGAGGCAGGGCTCTCAGGGAAGCTAACCCATGGCAGAACACTCAGATGCTTGTTGCTTTCCACTGAGGGTCTGTTTAAAACGCTAGGTATATGAGGGTGTTTTTTTAAAAATAATGAGAGTTGCCTTATTCTGTGACTGAGATTCTTGTTTCAGAATCTATCAAATTAACTTCACAGTACAAGTGTTGCTAACCCTCACCCTGTGCAGACTAATGATACACAGTTGGTGCATGAAGACATAAGCAAAGTTACTTCTATTTCCACCCATGGATTTAAAGTATGTTCTTTTATAACCTATTTTTGCACATTCATTTTCCCATTCTTTGGCAAAGTCTATGAAGCAATCGGGAACAGCAAGTGCATAAAAGAAAATACCTAAAATAAATTCTAAAGAATACATTCTTCTCTGTAAAGAGAAAACTGTCTTGAATATCAAGACATTTTCAGTATTCTAGAGTGAAAAGTTGAGCCTACAGATCAGTTTTTTTTTTTTGATAGCATAATTCACATTTAGCAGCCTAAAGGTTCTTTTCATTATGAATCATCCTAACACCCAAACCCAGCCAAACTTTTAAGTACATTTAACAATTGTTCTCTGTTTAGAAATCAAAATAAGTCTAATTAAAATTATAAGAGCCTTTCTAACCTTAAGAGCTGAGGTTTTAAAGAAAATTTTTAGTGTGTTTATATTGTCAGTCACTTTTTGTACCCAATTTTCTGTCTTCACTGGTTAGACAATTAACGAGTGTTCATGTTTGTGAAATACTGAGAAGCATGAAATTTACATAAATAAAATAAATTAACACAGTTAAACAATATGATACTGCCTCCTGACATCACCATTTTCAGATGTCATCAACAAATAATCAGAATACCAAGTCAGGGTAGGCATTGTTCCTTAATAATTGCTTAGATTGTCATAGATTCGCTAATCATTACAATATTATTCAGAAGTTTGTTTTTAATCCAGTGAACATATTGCTAATGACTGAAACATCTTAACAGCATCATCTTTTCTAACAGCAGCAAAATGGCAGGGAATTGTTTTAATTAGTTTTTAGAAAAAGGACTATGTGGAGTTCAAATCTGTCATTCAATTTGTATGTCTAGGAGACTCCAGAAAAGGTTATGTGGTAAACTGGACTTTGGGATGGAGGGAGGGCTGTGTCTGGAATGCCGCAATTCATTCTGAAAGCTCTTAGGCACACATGCATGCTGCTGCCGCGTGCCTGGTTCCACTCAGTGTTTTCCAGCAGGTTTCCTTCTCTCTCCTTTCTTCCACGCCGCACATAACTGAGGCGGAGCACTGGGGTGTCTCAGTATCAAGAAAAATGATCACTGTTCCAAATCCTTCCTTATGCACCCACAGGGGGTTCAAGGCTTCAATTTAGTAAGGCAATGCAGAATTTTGAATTGAGAACTTATTTAATGAGATTTCAGATCAACAAAGCCTTCCAAGCAGGTGAAGAACAGAAGGAAAATCAGAGACACATCACTCCCATTAAAAATGGGCCGTTTTGAGCTGGTGAAATGCAGGGAGTTTGAGAATTAGATACGTTTTCATCCTTTACAATTCTAGCAATCCACTTGCTAAATTATTTTAGATGGCCCTTCAGGAGATGCCGACAGTATTGTTTCTCGTGCGTTCTGACCGCCTTTGTTCCATGGGGACCTGTGAGGCTAATACCCATTCAGTCAGACCCAGAAAAGTTCTCTGGGCTTCTTAGAGAAAAATTTCCTAAATCAACATTACATCAAAGCTACCAACTCTGGGGGAACCCTGACCAACTCTATGCAAACACAACCCAACAGCGCCCATGCCAAACACCCCTCACCTCTTTCCCTGGGGACTTCTTAGGTGACAGGGCCACTTAACACCCATGCATACAGAGCCCAGAACTGCATGGGATCAATGCCACCTAGGACAAATCTTTCACTAGTGAAAGATAGGAGCCAATGAATGATTGAGTTCTCCTTTTCTCCTTCTTTTCTCCCTTCCACCCTGTTTCCCACAGCCTGCCTTGAGAAACAGTCCTTTACACAGCCTCTCAGAAGATGGTTCCACTTGCATTTGATAAGAGAAGTGGCTAGTTTAAAAAGCATCCTTGCATTTACCATTTCTGCCTCTCTGCCTCACTCCTCTGGCCCCTCTGGCTGCACTTGGGATTATACCGCTACTAACACAATGGCCCGCAAGCCTTTACCTCAGTCAGACTCTGCTTTCTAAGGAACCACCAAGCAATATGAAATGTTGTTCAGTCTCATTTGTAATCACTGAGCTACCATTGTGAGATACCAAACATTCTCTTAGATTAGCAAAAAATTTAAATTCTGCCAGTGCCAAGTGTGAGCAAGAATGTGAAAAAACAGAAACTCACTGTCAGTAGGAGGGCAAATTGGTGCAACCACTTTGGAATATTACTTGGCATCATCTACTAAAGATGAATATTTGCCTATGTTAGAATTGAGCATTTGAACTCCTTGTTATATACCCTGGAAATATATCAGATTTACCATAAGGCTAATCAAATTTAAGCTTCAAGGTCTGTCACTGGCATAGATCCCCTCCAAGTGTTGGTACCGAATTTGGGGGTGTGTGTGTGTGTGTGTGTGTGTGTGTGTGTGTGTTAAAGCAAATCCCCCAAACTGTATGAGCTTAAGACTCTAAACTTCTGGATCCACCCTTGCCTGGATAAAACTGTTCAAGATACAAGTATAAGAAGCAACATTGTTTCTAACAGTCCCAAATGGGAAAGAACCCAAATGAGCACCAACTGTTGAATGGCATGTCAGGGAACTCTGGGAAAAGGGATTTACTTTTAAGAATTCAACCTTATACAACTGTGGCACAAGCCAGGGAAATGAATGCCCAGAAGGGGAAGTTGGAGGATCAGAGAAGCAGTCTAATGTATTCCAGAAAATGTAGTTTATAGCTTACCCAAATTAGCACATCACAATTGAGCACAAATGGAAAATTTGTGAAATACACATGCAATGGAATATTACATTACACTAATTATGAAGTCCAGCTACATATTCAATATGGATGAATCTTATAAACTTAATGTTCACAGAAAGAAATATGATACATGGCAAGCTTCATCAAGCAAGAATTCATAGTGCACGATGTCACTTATGTAAGGTTCTAAAAGAAGCTAAACTCAATGTAATAACACAGGAGCTCCCATCTGGGGAGCTGCACTGCACTTGTGTTTGTGGTGATCCACAAAAGAAACCACCCCGAGGACTAACAGATGTGCACATGCCGTTTTATTACTCACATTACCAGGGGCACCAAAGGCAGGAGGTAGGCCAAGCAGGACGGCTCCTCCCTGAGTCCCAGGCTCATTTTTAAGGAGTTCCAGACATAGGGGGTACGTGTCCTACATGTGACTCTAAACTACATTACCTTAGCACATGTGTGTGTGTGTGTGTGTATCTGTGTGTGGAAATGAAAGGTTTAGAAGCAGTCACAGGATAAGAAGCTGCTCCCAAAAGACGATAAGGAGAGAGTTACAATCCATTTCCAAAAACAGTACACGTTTGTTCTGGCTAGGGGCCGTCTGGCCATCCTTCTATCATTGGTGATGGAAAGGACCATGTCATAAGCTACCCCACACTCCACCACACTGATAAAGGATGCATAGGTGATAAAACAAAAGAGAAAAGCAAGGAATCGTTTACCATGAGACTCAGGATAATAATTACCTCTTTAGGGGAGGACTGGTTATAATCTAGAAAGGATTCTGGAAAACTGGCATTATTCCATGTTTTGATCATGGTGTTTGTAACACAGCTTTGCTTTTACTTGGTCATTAATTTTGCATTTCTATTATATGCATTTTTGCATATGTGTTATAATTCATAAAATTAAAGAAAAAATAACATTTAAGAAACTGGTCTTTACCATTCTCCCCTTCAGTCACCATAGGGCCAGGCAACCACACGTCACTGAGGCCCAGAGGAATGCGGAGGGAACTGAGGAAGTGCTCCCTGGCAGAAGGTCTAGCAATGCAGGCCCAGCTCACTGTTCTGCTTGCAGCCACTATGACAATTTCCAGACAAGTCACAATGCCTGGACTTGCAGCCTTATGAATTTATCTACTACTAACTTCACAGACTTAGTGTTTGTGTTCCCCCCCGCCGCCAAATTCCTATGCTGAAACCTAATCCCCAATGTGGTGGTATTTGGAGGGGGCCTCTGGGAGATGACTAGATGATGAGGGTGGGGCCCTCATGAATGAGATTAGTGCCTCTATAGAAGAGACCCCAGAGAGCTCTCTCACCTCTTGTGCCATCTGAAGACACAGAAAAGAAGCTCTGTATAAACCATATACTGACTCTGCCAGCGCAGTGACCATGGACTCCCCAGCCTCCAGAACTGTGAGAAATATATTTCTGTTTTATTTAAGCCACACAGTCTATGGTATTTTGCTACTGCAGCCCAGACCAACTAAAATACTGTATTATTTTTCAAAACATGAAAGCAGTCAAAATGCTTCCTTCAAATAAATCAAGGATTAAGGAAAATAAAATAGTAGAGGGACATGTGAATAAGGAGAAAATAGCAGTGATGTTTCTTCTAACATGAGTCTTTTGCAGCCTCAGTACACAGTAAAATCTACAATGATCAGCCCTGACAGTTTGCAAAGTTATTAAGAATATCATTTGATGGAAATTTAAATTAATAATTGTTTACAACGAAACTTGCCCTAAGAGTATATTGTGCATGAATAAAAATATCTAAAGCACTAGCACTTTCTGTTGACATTGAACAAGTTAGTTAACCTCCCCTAAGGCCTGAGTGCCCTATAAAATCAGTGATAAGAGAGTCCCTGTATTCGACATGGGATGAGCCGTGTACAATGGCTGGGGTAGTGCCTGGGAAACAGTGCACGTTCAACGTGTATCTTTTTTAACTGACTTTGGTTTGGGGGGGTTGTTGTTATTCAAAGAGTCCATAAAGACCCCGAAGAAGGTAAGAATAGATGCTATGGAATAATAGCTCAAATTACACTACAGAAAAGCAAGAAGTGTAAGTCTAATCTTTATTTTCTGAGAAACTACAAAATCTACATGAAGAAAGTCAAGTCCCTTAAACATTGAAGCCTGAAACAAAAAGAAGGGGGAAAAAAAGTTCTCCTGTAGACACTTAGTCTCAGCATCTGGTGTTAAAAGCCAATAAATACATTTTTTTAAAAAAAAGACAAAATACTTTTTATATAAAAGTACCAATAGTAACAAACTTTACATAATACAGGTATGGATAAAACCATCTGTCTTCAGTAATAATCTCTGAAATAAGCCCTATTGGCTTTTAGCTTGAAGACTGTACTATTTTTAAAGCAAGAGTAAATTTTATGTCTTAGAATATGAAAAGTTTTTTTATTTAAAAGATACAAAAACAAAACATTTAAGTAATGCAAAGTCAAAACATCCAATTTAGCCAAGGGAATAGTCTTCAGGTTAAAAAAATATGCTTTTCAATGGGAAAAATACTGATTTGAATTCCATTTAATTAGCTTCAAATGTTACCAGGAAAGAGGCATCTGCATACATTACTAGTGGAAAATATAAAGTGTTTTAGCCAAATGAATGAGTAAATGAGATTGTAAAAACCTAGGTCAACTTCAAATTTTGCCAGCATAAATCTTACCATGAAGTCTATAAAAAGGATAAGGTATCACCTACACACTAATGGCCATTTCAAGAAGAAGCCAAAACAACTTTTAACATGGACAGCTCTCCTTCATCAAACAGGACAGAAAAACTGGCCAGATGACTAGTAGATTTCATTGTAAAAAATCACCTTCTATGTGTCAGTGGTACACAAGAAAATTAAGGTTTTAGAGTCCAAGAACATTATACTTAGCAACTCAGATGCTTAACTTAGAAAGCTTTTTAACCTCTGCAAAATCTCAGTTTCCTTATTCCTAAAAATAATACAGCCCTGAGTTGTTGGGTTATGGTGCTTAGTACCTAACACTGTGCGTGCTCACTAGATGCCATGCATTTCTTGAGGTTGGAGGGTGCTGACTTCTTTTTACTGCATCTAGCCAGCAATTAGGTCCCATTTCTCTTGAATTAAGAACTAAGGTTATTTTAGGTCATTTCTGATCCCAATCATGAAGAAGTAAATCTATTTTTTCATTGATGCACATGGATAACTAACAGTGATTCATGTTAAAGTGAGTTAAATGTCTCATCTCTCTAGGACCTGCACAATATCCTGTCTTTATACTGACCATTTTCCTCCAGAACAGAGACTATTCAACCCCTACCAATTCAGTGAATTTAACCATCCTTGACATTCAATAATAAACCTAAAAATAATTGATCTATAATTTCAGTTTAAATGATCTGACATAGCCAGGCTACTTTTAAATGACAGCAAATGGGGTTTTTTAATGGAAATATTGATAGGCCCTTAAGTGAATTGGGGAATCGAGGACAATGGCAATGATATTGCACTAATAAACCTAATGCCATGGAGATTGTCTTTTTAAAAAATGTGTCTTTTCTTTATCACAGCATAATACCTAGCTTGACAACAGAAATGTCAACAGTTAGGGCTCTATTCTTCAAACCGTCATGCTCTATTAATGCTGTTTTTCAGTGGGATTTACTTTGTCAAGGAAAGAAGGGCCAAAGAGGAAAGTCTATGGTCTTCCTATTCACTAAATCCCTCTTCTCACTGATGCACAAATGACTGACTACTCTCAATGCCACAGAAAGAATGAGAGTTGAAAACAGGCCAAAATCATCTAGGGAGCAGGCGGAAAAAGATAGGCTTGTATAAGCAAAGTCATGCTTAGACAAGAAGAAAAAAGAAAACAGAGTAGGTGACAGGAATGCCAACCAGTGATCCCTGGGCTGTGTTTGCAATGCTCTTTCTGTTGCGGGGAGCAGAAGAGAAGGTCTTCACCATATGAATATAATTGAACACCATCAACTTGGGCTGAGGACAATGCCTTATCTGGGTTCCAAAGAAGCCTATGCACCTTAACCCCTCTAATCCAAACAAGAGTAGGAAAATAAACTATTTGGCTGGCATAGACACATAGAGATATAAAAGGAGACCTAAGGGGGTGTGGGTTAAAGGCATTAGGGATAGGGACTGTTCATTATAATCAGAGGGCATCCAAAACAAGGAGAAGGAAGAATGGAGCTTGTTTAGCTTGAATTCAATTGTGAAATCCGGGTGCAGAAGAGATTTATGTGTACTTTTTGCATTGAGGGAAGCAATAATCTAATAAACTTCTGTATGTAATAGACAAATAAACAAGTTCTAAATAAGGATGTAAAGCTCAGAAATGACTTGAAACTAAATATCTAAGTCAAAGAATCTGTATCACCCACCTGTACAGTAGCATCTCGTCCCCAGACTACATTTGTGCACACTATTTTTCAATTTTCACAAAACTCTCATGAGAAAAATGGAGCAGGATTTATCATCTCCATTTTGCACGTGATGACAACTGAGGGTCCCTGATGGTAGGGACTTCCCCAAAGTGACACAACCAGAAAGTAGTGCCTGTTACTGTCTGTTGTTGGGCTCTGTGTCTAGGCCCAAGACTCTCTACAGGAGCACTGCATTGCAGAAAGTTTTTAAAAATTATTTAGCAATGAAAAAATCCATAGGCCAAGGCAGACAACTCCCCAACTAGTTTTTATCTTGGCCACATAGCAATCCCTACTCTAATTCTGGAATTCATCTAACTTCTATCCCAAATAAATGTTCTAAGAAATAAACATAAAAACTCAATTTTTGTCATAGCAAATTACCATAGAAATGTGAATTTACCCCTATGTTAACCTTATTATGTCTTCTTTTTCTGTGTAAATGGTTTGGCAAGTTTTGCTTTTTATCTACCTTCCATTTATTACTGAGAATCAGAAAATATCCAGAAAGCATTTGAATTACTGGTATAGTGGCCAAATCCTAATCTCTCTATTTTTTAATATGCACTTATGACAAACTTCATTAGAACTGAACAATAACAGCATGTGTGATCTTTCTAGATATTTTTCAATATTCTATATCAAAAGTTATGTTCACCAAATGAAAGTCCATGAGACTTTCACTTCTAGCTGATGAGGCAACCAAGATTTGAAGAACCATAATCCTGGAGGGAATAAAATCTCACTGAGGTAAGCCCATATTCTTCATGCTTCTTTTCTCCTTAGGGAGTTTCCCAGTTCTTGGCCCCAAGAGAGAATAAGAAGTTAGATCGAAGAGTCATTGTTTAGTACCCAAGAAGCCAGAAGAGCATTGGGCAGTCACTGGGCTGGGAGACAACACTGGGAGGTATGAAGAACTACATGCCAGATAAGGGAGGCCCAAAGAAGTGAACCTAGCGCTCTACACCCTTTTTCCCTCCCCACTACCTGCCTTCCTCCAGTTTATTTCCTGATCAAATGGGAAAGACCAGAAGGTAAGAAACCAAAGAGAAAACAACTGAAAAACAGAGGAGAATTTTTAAAAATCACAGTGTGAAGGAGACAGAAATAGAAAATTAAGACCCACCAATGAAAAGGGATTCCAGTGAAGACCCCGAGTACTCAGTTAGAGTATCCTAGGAGTCACTGTAAACTCTGGGCAAACCAAGCTTTAGAAAGACTGAAAATTATCCCTGAATTACATCTCTGCCTCATTGGATTGAGATGATTGGCTCATACTTTATGTGAATGCCAGGGTCTGGGATAAATGTACTCTAGAGAAAGAAAATGTTGAGAGTCTCTCGAAGCTTTCATTCAAAATGTTCATCATTTGGAACTGGAGAACATTATGCTAAATGAAATAAGGCAGGCAGTAAAAGACAAATACCATATGATCTCACCTTTAACAGGTACCTAATCAACAAAACGAACAAGCAAGCAAAATATAACCAAAGACACTGAAATTGAGAACAGGCTGACAGTGACCAGAGGGGAGAGGAGAGGGGATTATAAGGGGAAAGGGTGAAGGGTTTACAAGAACTATTATAAAGGATATATGGACAATAATGGGGGGGATGGAAATAGAGGAGGGAGGTGGGGAGGGCTGGGGTGGTAGAGAGGGGTGTGGGGGAAAGCAGAAAACTATACTTGAACAACAATAAAAATGTTTTAATTAATTAATTAATTAATTTTTAAAAATTAAAAAATGTTCATCATTTCATCAAAAATAACCAAGCCTCTTAAGGAATAGAATGAAAGAAGGAAAAATGATAGACAATAAAAAATAAACCCATAGATGATCTAAATATTATGAATGATGATTTTTAAATAACTGTGACTAATGTTTCAAGACAATAGCTAACAAAAATAGAGATTTTCATCAAAAGACTAGAATCTAGAAAAATAATCTAATGGACATTCTAGAACTAGAAAATATAGTAACTGAAAATAAGAATTCATGGTATATACAAAATAGATGGTGGGAGGTTAAGAATAGTAAGGAAAATGGAGAAGCCAAAGAACTTATATGTACGACCCATGGACATGAAGTAAGAGTGGGGAATGCTGGTGGGGGTGGTACAGGGTGGAGGAAAATAAAAGGGAGAAAAAAATGAAACAACTGTAATAGCATAATCAATAAAATACATTTTTCCAAAAACAGTTAAAGCGTGAGTGAACAAACAAGAAGTGAACAAACAATCATGCTATACTTAGAAAAAATTAGAGAACAAAAAGTATGAAAAATACAGACACAAAAAAGTAGGATGCCAGGGTGTGGGTGGGAGAAATCTAGCACACATGCAATTAGAACCTCAGACAGAGACAATAAAAATGATATAAAGCTAAAAATCAAAAGCAAAAAAGAACAACTATGAAATCTCCAGTTATTTATAAATTTCACAATATACTTCTAAATCACTCATGCTCAAAGAAGAAATCACAACCCCTATGTTCATAGCAGCACAATTTACAATAGCTAAGTGTTGGAAGCAACCTAGGTGCCCATCAGTTAATAAATGGATCAAAAAACTGTGGTACATTTACACAATGAAATTCTATGCAGCAGAAAGAAAGGAGCTCCTACCCTTTGCTACAGCATGGATGGAGCTGGAGAGCATCATGCTAAGCGAAATAAGCCAGGCAGTGAAAGACAAATACCATATGCTCTCACCTTTAACAGGAACCTAATCAACAAAACAGACAAACAACATAATATAACCAAAGACACTGAAATTGAAAACAGTCTGACAGTGACCAGAGGGGAGAGGGGAGGGAAATTCAGGGGAAAAGGGGAATGGTTTAGAGCAACAAGTATAAAGGACACATGGACAAAAACTATGGGGGGTGGAAATGGGAGGAAGGTGGGGAGGGCTGGGGTGGTGGGCTGGGGGCGGGGTAAAAGACAGAAAACTGTACAAGATCAATAATTTAAAAAATACTGATTAAAAAAGGATAAATAGAAAAAAGAAATTAGAAAATTATATGAACTGAATGAAATTGGGAAGAGGCTAAAGCTATACTTAGAAAAAATTAAAGCTTTACCATGTATATTTTTATAAAGAAGAAAAATTGATATCAATAAGCTAAGTACACAACCCTAATAAAGTTCAATCGAAAGATAAAAGTAGATATTAATGAAGTTAGAAATAAACTGAAAATACAGAAAAATCAGCAAAACCAACATTTGATTCTTTAAAATTGACAAAATTGTTAAACCCTCTAAAAACACTGATTACACAAAGAGACAATGCACGGTTTATCAAAGTCATGCAGTTAAAAGGGGATGCCACTGTTAGATGACAGGATATTAAAAAGAATATAAGTAATATTCTGAAGTCTTTTGTGTCAATTAATTTGACAGTTTGGATAAAATGAACAAATTCCCAGGAAAACACACCAAAAATAGCCAAGAAAGATTTTTTTTTAATTTTCTGTATCTAAAGAACTTAAATATTTAATTAAAAACATACGTACAAAGAAAACCCCAGACTTCACTGGTGCATTTTATCATGCATTTAAAAAGATAATAATACCAAATTTATACAAACATGTCCATAAATGAACAAAAGAGATGATACTTTCTAACTCATTTTATCAGCCTAGAACAATCTTGATGGAAAAAATATGACATCACAAGAAAGGAAAAGTACACACCACTTTCAATAGCAAATATAAATTTTGAAAATTGAATCCAGTAAGATTTTTCTAAATTTTATGACCAAGCAGGGTTTACTCCAGAAAAAATAAGGTTAGTTTTTTGCTTTTAAAAAGTATAGTTAACCAAAATAAATTTAAAAAAATTTAAAGATGTTATCATCTTTGCAACAAAAACAATAGATAAAATTTCTCATCCATTCATGATACAGGTCACACAATACTTTAAATCTGATTTTTAAAATGAGAGAACTCCTCTTTTTTTAATTATTGAAACATTTATTTTTAAATATAGCATTAAAATTGTCACCAAGACCAAATGACTTGTAACTTTCTATTTACATATACATTTATTTTAGAGTGGTTTTATGTTCCCACAAATATTAAGCAGGAAGTACAGAGTGTTCCCATATACCTGCTGCCCCCAACATGCACAGCTTCCTCCACTACCAGCATCCAGCACCAGAGTGGTACATTTGTTACAGGTGATGAACCTGCACCGGCACACACTTACCACCCACAGTCATAGTTTCCTTTAGGGTTCACTCTTGGTGTTGTAAATTTTATGGATTTTGACAAAAGTATAATGACTTGTATCCAGCACAATAATATCATACAGAACAGTTTCAATGTCCCAACAATCTTCTGTGTTCTACCTATTTCTCCCTTCCTCCTCATTAACCCATGGAAAACACTGATTTTTTTTTACATTCACCATCCTTTTGCCTTTTTCAGAATGTCATATAATTGGAATTGTACAGTAAGTAGCCTTTCAGATTGTTGTTTTTTTTTACTTAGTAATGTGCATTTAAGTTTCTTCTATGCCCTTGCAGGATTGGTAGCTCATTTCTTCTTAGCATGAAATAATATTCCATTGTCTGGATGTACCATAATTTATTTATCCTTTCACCTGAAGGACATCTATTTATTTCCAAGTTTTGGTAATTATTAATAAATCCTCTCTATATAAGCATATTTTGCAGATATTTGTGTAGATATAAGCTTTTAATTCCTTTCATTAAATACCAAAAACATAACTGCTGGGTTGTATAATAAAAGTATGTTTAGTTTTGTAAGAAACTGTCAAACCATCTTCCAAAGTGATTATATCATTTTGCATTACCACCAGCAATAAATTAGAATTACTGTTGTTCCATGCTCTCACTAGCATTTGATACTTTATGTTTTGGATTTTTACCATTTAATTGGTAGATAGTGGTATCCAATTATTGTTTTAATTTGTAATTCCCTACTGACATATGTTGAGCATAAAAGAAAAAATTAATATTATGAAGAGTACCTTTAAAGCCACACACAACTGTAAAAATGGAAAACTATTGAAATATTTTCTTGTGATATTGATATTGAGAATAAGATGAAGATGTCTGCCATCGCTAATTCTATTCATAATTTTATTCAGAATCCCAGTAGTCAATATGGCAATAAAAAAAGATATAAGAAATAGAGAGTAAGAAAACTATAACTATTTAAAAACAACAAAACATTTCAGAAAAATCAATATATAAACTATTAGAATTGCCAATTGAGTTTAATAAGAGTCATAATTCAGTGTTAACATACAAAAATGTTTATAGCAGTAATAAAATTAGAAAAAATTTTGAGAGAACTTTATAGAAAATCTAAATAATTGGCAAGATATATTAATCAAGGGATTGAAAGATTCAATATGGAAAAAGTGTCAATTCTCCTAAAATTGATCTGTAGAGTTACTATTATCTCAACCTGCTCAGAGATTTCTGTACATGTGTGTGTGGTTGGGGATGGGGTGGGTTGTTACTTGAGAAGTTGATTCTAAAATGTATACAGATGCACAAAGTACCGAGGATAGTGAAAACAATTTTGAAGAATAAAAACAAAACTAGAGGGTTTATATTAAGATATATAAAAAATTATTGTAAAACTGTAGTAATTAAGAATTGTGATATTGGTCTGAAGAAATATAAATAGAATAGTGAAGCATAACAGAAAGTTCTGGAACAAATCCATAGGTGTGTGGTCATTTGATCTATGACAAAGATTACATTGAAGGCAATGGGGAAAGGATGATCTCTCAAAAAATGGTTATTGAATCAAATAACTGTTGATACAGAAAAAATATTGATTCCCTACCTCACACTATACATAAATATCAATTCCAGATTGGTGGTAGATTTAAATATGAAAATAAAAACAACGAACCCACTAGAAGAAAATAAAATATCTTGGAAATGGCTAATATTTTTAACCAATATACAAAATTATAATTACAAAAGAAAAAATGATAAATTTGACTATGTTATTAAAAGTAAGAATTTCTTTTCATCAAAAGACACTATTTTGATCCCAAAACACCAATGTGAAAGAATATAGCACCCCTATGTTCATTGCAGCATTATTTATAATAGCCAAGATCTGGAAACAGCCCAGGTGCCCATGAGTAGACAAGTGGATAAAAAAGCTGTGGTACATTTACACAATGGATACTACATAGGAAATCTTACCTTTTTCAACAGCATGGATGAACCTGGAGATTATCATGCTAAGTGAAATGAGCCAGTCAGAGAAAGACAAATACCACATAATCTCACTTATATATGGAATCTAATGAACAAACTAAATGGATGAACAAAATAGAAACAGAGGCAGGGATACGTGGTAGCTGATAGAGGGGAGGGGGGAGTGGGGGAGGGGATGAAAGAAGGTGAAGGCAGTAGCCAAAGAACATATGCGTATAACCCATAGACACAGTCAATAGTGTGGTGATGGCCAGAGGGGAGGGGAAGGCAGGTGCTGGCTGGAGGTGAGCAAAGGAGGGGTGAAGAATGTGGATATATATATCAATATCAACAATAAAAATAAAGTTAAAAAAGACACCATTTTGAAGAGTCAAATTGCAAAGTAGAAGAAGTATTTGCAATATATACCTGTCAAATAACTTGCATCTAAAATATATAACTAACAAATTGACAAGAAAACAAAAACAACAAAGAAAAAGTGATGAAAGATTTTAAAAGCACTTCACAAAGAATACCAAAATGGCCAGTAAATTTATAAAAAGTATCCAACACCTTTAGTCATTAGGAAAGAAAGCTCAAAACACAATAATAAAAGACTAAAATTTAAAAACTGACTATACCAGGTGTTGATGAGTATATGGAAAAATAGGGATGCTCATAAATTGGTGGTATCTCTTTGGGAAATTGCCAATATCGATTAAAGCTAAACATAAACATATACTATGGCTCAAAAATTTTAGCCTCAGACAAATATATACCCAACAGAAATGCATCAAAAGATATTTTTAAATGCCCATAGCAGCACTAAAGAACCCAAACTGGAAACAACCCAAATGTCCATTGACAGTAGAATGGACAAAGAGAAATGTGTGTGTATGTGTGTGTGTGCATTGTGATGCCATAGGGCGTTGAGGATGAACCTACTGTTGCTCCTCTAGACAAAGTGGATGTAACATCATATCTCTCCGAAACGTTAAGAGAAAGGATCCAGACTGACAATAGCACATATTATATATAATTCCGTATACATGTAGTTAAAAATAGATAAAACAAATTAATCTGAAAGTTGAACATCAGAATGTTTCTGCTTACCTGCAGGAGGATGTAATGAAGAAAGAGAGAATACGGCAGATTTTTGAGGGACGCTAATAACTATTTCTTGAACTCAGTATTGGTTACATGGGTGTGTTCACTTTGTGAAAATTTATCACTTGATAATCTTTCTATGTGTATGTTACATTTCAGTGAAAACTTCATTTAAAAATAGTCAAAATAGGCTTCAAGAGACATTTAGTTATAAGCAGGAAACTAACTTAAATTGTACAGGGAAAGATGAATAAGTTGTCCTTTAAATGGACTGAGTTAAAGTACTAAAAATTCTTAAGGATCAGAGCCAAGGCCTGTTTATAAATAGTCTAGATAAGGGAGCATCTAATGAAATCCCCACGCTTGCAGACAATACTGAAATCCAGTCAATGGGGATAAACTTCAGGAAGATGTAAAAGTCTTTGAAAATGAGCTGAATAGTGGTAAATGTGTTTCTCTGTGGTCAGCTAAATAGTAATGCGGGGAATAAAGATACTATAAAGATGTCATATTCAACTTTAGATATGCATCAGAACATAAAAGATAGAACATTCATATGTAGTCAGTACTAAAAATTGTTGGTGATGAATGAAGGATTAAATGAATGAATAAATAATGGGCTCAGACTAAGCTATCAGTTTGAACTCAGGAAAATGTCAAAGCCAGGAGTTATTACAGGCTCCTAAAGAAACAGACCTAATGTGCTAGTGGATTTTGGGTAATATTCCCAACAGCAACAAGGATTTTAAATGTAAATGAGAAAATATTGTTCAACTGAAGTTCTTCAAATATACAAAAAGGCTCTCCAAAATACAGGATGAGGACCTTCAAGAAGAGAGTGAATACAAAGATCTGGCTTCTAAAGATGAAGGTAAGTCAGGAATATAACTAAAGGCCATATGATTATCACTACTATAAACTATTTGAACATGGATATTAACAACTGTTATGGGTTACTTTTATGTATCAAGTCAGGTAAGCTATAGGACCCAGTTATTTAATCAGAGGCTAATCCAGGCATTGCTGGGAAGATATTTCATAGAGATGATTAACATCTACAGTCAGCTGACTTTAAGTAAGAGCAATAACCCTTGACCATGGGCTTGTGCCTCATCCAATCAATTGGAAGTTTTCCTGGAGAAAAAAACTAAGGTTTCCTGGAGGAAAAAAATCTGCCTTAAGACTGCAGTGTCAACTTCTGCTGAGTTTCTAGTCTGTCAGAATGCCATATAGGTATTGGGCTTGCCAGGCTCCACAACTACATGATCCAATTGCTTAAAATAAATCTTGCGGGGGCGGGGCTGTCTATATAAATGGAGAAGTAGAAAGATACAGACAAAGACAGAGACAAAGATAAAATACAGATAGAGATCATCTCCTATTGGTTCTATTTCTCTGGAGAACCTACCTGATATAATGCCCAAAGTAAATCAATGCCCAAAGCACATCAGCTGAAATGAGATAAACAGAAACAAAAGAGTAGGAAAATTAATTGTTGGCAAAGGAAATAAAACATAATTAGAGTATAGAGCAAGATTCATCTGATGATCTTAAATAAGGCTAGTGTGAGAAGAATGAAAAGAACAAGAGAGAAAGGAGTATAAAATGAGTGTATGGAGGTAGATGGGAGTCAGGGTAACCCAGGTTCTATGGGCCACTCTAACTCCTGTTCGATCTTCTGTTCTCAACCCAAACATCACCTCCTTCAGGAAGCCTTTCCTGATTCTCTCAGCTCACACCAATTCTTCTATTCTGCTCTCTGATAGTATGCCATACTTTTTCCTTCTTTCTTGTTACCAGTTTATTATTATATGTGGATTATTAGCAGGACCTCCCTATCTAGACTATAATGGTCATGAGAACTCAATATATGAACGCTTTGCTCAGGGCCTGAAACATCGCAGATATTCAAAGAACACTTATTGCATGACTTAATAGATATTCTTATTTACAAGAGTAACATATTTCTCATTCACTTCACGTGCAACATTCAAGGTGCTTCAGGAGCACAGGGAATAAGGCAATACTCAAATTTTAGTAAGAGTTCCTGAGTGAAATCAACTACCGAGTATAATCTAGTTAGACAAAATGCACACTGAGCTGCTACCTTATGCTGAAAATTACATTGATAACAAAAACTTAAATGTGTTTTTGACAGTTTCCTGATCTCAAGAAAATTATAATGGCAATATCTAGTTTATTTATAAGACATTTGAACACTAAGAAAATAATTTTTTATTTTTTATTTTTTTATTTTTTTAATCAGTATTTTTTTAATTGTTGATATTGTACAGTTTTCTGTCTTTTACCCCACCCCCAGCCCACCACCCCAGCCCTCCCCACCTTCCTCCCATTTCCACCCCGCATAGTTTTTGTCCATGTGTCCTTTATACTTGTTGCTCTAAACCATTCCCCTTTTCCCCTGAAATTCCCTCCCCTCCCCCTCTGGTCACTGTCAGACCGTTCTCAAATTCAGTGTCTTTGTTTATATTATGCTTCTTTGTTTGTTTTGTTTATTAGGTTCCTGTTAAAGGTGAGCTGCTTGGATTATATCCTAAGAACCCTGAAACACCAATCCAAAAGAACCTATGCACCCCTATGTTCATAGCAGCACAATTTACAATAGCCAAGTGCTGGAAGCAACCTAGGTGCCCATCAGTTAATGAATGGATCAAAAAACTGTGGTACATTTACACAATGGAATTTTATGCAGCAGAAAGAAAGAAGGAGCTCCTACCCTTTGCGACAGCATGGATGGAATTGGAGAGCATCATGCTAAGCGAAATAAGCCAGGCAGTAAAAGACAAATACCATATGATCTCACCTTTAACAGAAAATAATATTTAAATCAATAGAAAATGAAGTGCATGTATAGTGAAATGATCACAGACTGAAATCAGAAATAAAGACAAAAAGAACAGAGTTTGTTGCTAAACAGCTTCATTTGGAACCTTTGCCACTTCGTAGCTGTGAAACCTGACCTCCGAGTTTTCATCTATAGAATGGGAAACCATTACTTATTTCATTTGATTGCTGTAAAGATTACAAAGTCAATGAACATAAAGCACTCAGAACATTGCCTGGTGCCTAGTAATTGCCATAGAGATGATTTTCTAGTAGTAGTTGAGGTTATTATTAATGTAGAAACTAGACTGAAAGAATCATTAAATAGTATAAGGTAAATCAAGAAAGACTTTTAAAACTTGTGATTTTTACATTATGTTTTCAAGGAGGATTGAGTTAAGAATTAGAGATAAAATGGTAGGTTCTTCCTGATGGACAGAAGTTTTAATGGTGGTGATTTTAAAATATTAAAATTTAAAATATTTTCTTTCAGTTTGTTGATTCAGTGACCTTTGCCCTCTAAGGTCTGAGCGTGTCTGTGTGGCTTGGGAAGACTAGAAGTGATACATAGGAAATGCAAAGAGAAAGGTAATAGTTTCCTTTTGGTATGCAACGAAACAGTGGGCTTTAGGCTAGTCTCTTCTCTTAAGAACTTTCTCCTCAAATTATGTAATTTCCACTTGAGCTGATCATCCTCCTCCCTGGTCTCCCTGCCTGCCATTGTGTGTTAGAGGCCAGCTCTCTAACACAGAGAAGAGTCCCCCCGCCCCATATTTTTCTTCCTCTGAGTCCCAGAACCCTCACATGCACATACACCAGAAGAAATCCAAACTTTCTTTATTTAAAAAAAAAATCCTTGCCCCAAACCATGAGATTCTCCCTTAAATTGTCTAAGAGAAGTTAACATCCCAGTCTGAACTATTGGCCCTCAGGTGTTTTAACCAATGTCAAAACCAGTGAATGTCAAATTCATTATTAGATGTTTGTGCCTAAAACAAGAGAGTTCTCCACAGCAAGCCCTTGCAGAATCAAGAAAGCATCTCCCCCCAAATTAATTCCTGTTCTGCATTTAGAACCATTGGAGACCAGTTTCTGGAGTATGGGAATAGCCACTTCTCCTCCTCAGCTAGTCATCAAAGGTTTGGGAAGTTAACCCTTAAAGATTAACTGCAATCACGCAGTTCTTTTTTAATGAAGTCTATAGAAGTATATACAAAATGAGGCTTTACCTATGATGGCTTTTAACCCACAAGTAAGAAGAGTACCTTTGGCCCTGGCTGCACAGCTCAGATGTTGGAGTGTCGTTCCATGCACCCAAAGGTTGCCAGTTCAGTTCCCAGTCAGGACATGTACCTGGGTTGCAGGTTCCATTCCTGGTTGGGGTGTTTTTATTGCTGAAGTAGGGGAAAGACAAAAAACAAACCCCTTTATATTATGGATGAATTTCCCCACTTCTCTTCAGGTTTTCCCATAATTAGTCAGGATTTGAGTCACTGGAATCTCTACTTTGTCCACTGATAAATGGTTTGAGTACCAGCTGCATGTTGCTAATGGGTAATGTGGAATTTCTGAGTCAGTCTTTCAAAAACAAAAATGATGAAGAAATTCACCATCTCCCTGCCCCCCCGTCCTATTGTTTCCCATGCCCAGCTGCACAGTGGCAACAACCCCAGATTAAATAACTCCGTGCCAGCAGCAGTCTTCACATTTTTCTCTTCATCTCCCAAGGCCAGACAGATGTGCCACTGGGTAATTTGGTGCCAAAAGTGTCACCTATTGTCCCACCGTGGGCAGCAGATAAGAGTGGATTCATTTGGATTATGAAGCAGTCAAAAAAAAAAAAAGCAAAAGATGCTGAACTTGGATATATGTATGGGGAACAGGTTGAATACTCACTTAGAAAAATATTTGCAAACACAAAATGAATAGACAGCAGTTCAATTACATGAAAATCTCTCTAAATGAGGGACTCTATCCATCAATCAATCAAGAGTCATTCCTGGGTAACCCACTAATGTTCCTAGTGAATTGCAGCATATGCTGTGAGGGTATAAAACTAATGCTTAAAGAGCTAACATGAAATAAGTGCTCAATTATGTAGCTGACTGTAAGTTTAACAGGATTTCAGAGACAGTGCAGTGGCTATTGTCTCTCTCAGCTACATCCTTTCAGTAACCTGACCCCAGCCCAGCAGATAACTACTAGAGATAAGGAAAGTGTTTCAGCAAATGTTTTAACTTTTACATTTTAGCTCCCTCTTCTTGGGTGCTGATCTCAGCTTGCCCATCACCAGCTGTTGCTCTTCTCCAGGCCTCTTCTGCTCAGCTAGTCTCTATCTCCATTTTTTAATTCTAATTCTATTCTCTCCTCTGGTGAGCATCCCCTTGGACAGATAACTCAGTGAAGAGTCACACTTGCCCACATTTGATCAAACTCCTACACTTCTCACCCATTCTGGTCATGACTCAACCCTACGGTTGGGAACCAGCTTTTATTCTATTAGCTCTCATCCCTGGGGCACATAGAACAGTGGAGTACAGAGGTATGTGAGTGTCGACATGTTTACTCAGAAACAGAGAGGCCAATAGCTTGAACAATGAGTGATACAGTGACAACTGCAGAATGCATTGGAGGTCCCAGGCATCATAAATATATTTCCAGCTAATAGCAACATAGCCTTTTGTTACAAACTAAGACCACCTTAGTCTGGCCTTGTTGGTAGGGGGAGATAGAAAGTTGATAAACAATCTAACTACAGGCAAAAGGGACATCCCAAGAGATACTTAGCAATCATGAAATTAGCCCCCATTTAGCCCACATACAACTTTGTTTTTCATTTGTTTGGTTGATTGTTTATTTACCGGTCATCAACTCTGTCTCATTTTCTTTTATCTCCTACTTGATGACTGAGTGGTCACTTTGTAACTTTCAAAGTCTGGCTCCATTTCCTGGACCCCTCCATAAAAGATTATTTCATCTTCACCCTCTATGACTTGGGCCTCCCACATGTTATTTATGATTTGTTGGGTAATGCATTTAAAGTATAATTCAGTCCCAAATCCTTTAGTAATTAAGGCTTGGTGGAAGAGTTGGACTTAGAGCTAGATCTTATAGAACGGTTAAATCAAAGATAGGAGAGGAGGAGGAAGAGAACTCCAAGTAAGGAACGCTGTGAACACAGGCTCTAAGCTCAGAATAAGCGGCTCAGTTAGACCAGAGACTGTCTGATGAAGGCAGTTTTCACACAGAGATTCGCCTCTAGAAAAACATAGAGGCAAAGGAATTTGCACTTAATTCAAGAGTTACTGAAAGCGCTCGTTCTAGGGATATTCTGGAGATTTCATTTTGTCACCATACCATGAGAAAAGAGTGTAATAAACCCCAACCTCAACCTCTAGAGAAAGCTATATAAATCATGCCTATACCCAGGTACACACACACACTAAAACATACAAAAGCTGGGAGCTCAAATAAAAGCCTGATTAGTTCCAGAGGCCTTTTCTTAACTTAAGAATGTTGCTTGGGAATGCATTATCCCCCAGAGAGTATTACCCCCTACAAAGAATGTAAGCCTGGGAAAGTTTGAACTATCCTTCGTATTTCATCAGCCATTTTTAAAGCTCTTACGGTTAGTGTAACTTCAATGCCAAAAATTTAGATGATATTTGGAAAATTATATTTAAGGCCCAGCAATTCCTAGACCACTTCTCAGATGCTTTCAAATTAAAGATCAATTGAAAACCATAGTCATGCATTCCAAATGTCAGTGATGTAATGGGCCATGGGTAAAGCAATATGTCTGTATTTTTGTAGTGATAAAAAAGAAATAGACATTTTAAAACCCTTTAATTTTCTTCTTTTTGAACTCTTTTTTTCTAGAACTGGATATTGGTAAATTCCAAAATTGTCAGGGACTCTTCTCCTCAAATGCAAGGAAAAAATATTGGGATATAACATTTTTTTGTGTGTGCCAGCACTTCCTGATCTCTTATCACACACAAGGAGAGGGCAAGTATAGACATTATGCAAGATGTTACAGAGAAAAGTCACTGAGGACATGGGGAAAAATGCTCACCTTACATGAACCTAGATACTCACAGAGATGCTGTATAAGAGGAAAGCAATTAGGATAAGGGGCCAAGAGAGCAAATACATGTAATAAATTGTTATTGAAAATAAAATTCTGAACAAAGAGGCAAACATAGTCATGATAAGTAGGTGATGCTGTGGTAAGAAATAACTCCCAAACCCCAAAGTCATAACCCAACGAAAGTTAATGTTTTCCTCAATGAAAAAACTGCTACAGGCACTGGTTTCTCCCCAGAGCATCTTCAAATGATTGACTTTACAGTTTTAAGCTTACTTTTGTAACTCAAGACCCTCCACAATCACCAAGGCATGCAAGAAGTAGTTGGAGGTATATATGATAGCTTTTCAATTCTTCAATCCAGAAATGACACCTTCACTTTTTCCCACGTTCTGTTACCAGAACTAGTAATTAAGTGCTACACAACAGCCAGGAGGCCCAGGAATATAGGGTACCAACATTATTTGTGAAAGAGAGTGGACAGTGTACATCCAGAGGCAAAAGGAAGAGGAAATGGAAAATGGGGGGAAATGAAACTTACAGAAGGAAGAAGCAGAAGCTAAATAATGTAATTTAACCACAGACGTAGAACAAAGAATCCCTCAATTCTGAATTCTGATCTCAACTCTACCCCAGTCCTGTACAATATTTAGTTCTACAAGTTTTAGGATCCTTAGCCATGTAAAGAGAATTTATTGAGCTAGATGTGCAAAGTAACCTAAAAAAAATAACTATTCTAGAGAGTTAAAGTTTTCTGAAAAGAGCAGCTGGCAAAATATATACATGTATAAGACAGAAGCCTAAGAGATAGAAACTAAAAGCTTCACAGAAATAAAGAATACTCTGCATTTTCTATATAAATGAGATAATGACTTGAAAATGATATAATGACTTGAAAATGTCATCTACATTTCTAGCTATAGACACCAGAACATTAAACTAAACTTATTCTAAAGAACTTCTCTGCTTAGGAAACCACAGATTTGACACAGATGTCCTGGTGAAGGAGTCACAAGCCAGTGTTAGAACTCAAGTCTGCAAGTCTGTGATAGTAACCAAGCCCTGCCACTATGACCGCTCTGGAACTCAAGTCTCTCAGGTATATGATAGAATCAATACCAGCATCATCTACCTGCAATACAGAAGTTTGTTGCAAGGCTCAGAGTGCTCTATAAAATAAGCACTAACCAGAAAGTTGTCATATTCCCAAGGTGGCAGTGGCACCTACAGGTTTCTTCAAAGAGTACCTGCTTCTAAGAGGATTTTTAGATCACATGCTCACAAAACCATTTAATTTTTTTGGTATTATTTCCTAAGTAAGAACAATCTGATAATATTGCATGGTCTCTATTCGAAATGAACTGTATACCCTTGCAGAGGATTGCTGGTTTTCTGAAGTCTAAAGGTATCTTGCTTAAAGAAAAAATATATGTGTGTGTGTACGTAGTTTCAGGCATACATATATGAAAACATTTATTGTTGGTCTGTGTGCATGTATGTTCTTTTCCCTATGCCCCCATACCCATTTGCCTCCTCACTAGAACCCAGCCTAGGAGACACGCAAAATGAATACAGGCCTTATGAATTCAGCAGCCTCATGTATTTGGGATGCTCAAAAGCAGCAGTCATCTATCAAAGAAAGTGTATTGGACTAAATGGAGAGATTTTTAATAAGAGGCAAGGGGGTGCACTTTGCCTAATAAAAAGAGCATAGAGAGACCCTGGCTGTGGCTAATGTGCATAAAAAATTCAGCCTGTCAGATCCTCACTTTTCTAATTCAGTAATCTAAATAATTTATTTGACATTTTAGCTCAAGATGACCTTTCTTAGGAAAAAATTACTGTTTTAAACTTTTAGCAAGTGCAACCCCAGCCACAGAATCCCTATTGAAGGCTGCATTTTCCTAAATGAGCAAAGGTTAATCTCACAGTGCTCAAACACATTGCTGACCCTTTTAAACAGCTCACAAAATGTCACTTAATTTTTTAATCTAATTTCAATTATATTGTAATATTTGGGTTGAGTATTTGGTGGGGGTGGGGGTGGGGATGTGAGAAGTTGTAGGTGAATGATTCATTTTAAATAAAACAGGTATTAGACAGGGTCGTGCACCCCCCAAGGTTTGGATATATATAAAATAAAGTCATGCACAATATCTAATTATATCATGTGCAATTTCCCTCAAGGATTAACAAGTAGGCATTAAGATGGTTGATTCTTGAGAGAAACAATATGAGAACCCAGGGTTTTCAAAGGTGCTGTGTGATTGAGGCAATTAGCCTTTAAGTTAAGCTACTCAAAGGAAACCCATGCCCTAAGCTACCCAGTGTCTAATTTATCCTCGGATTCCATTCCTGGACAGTTCTGAATCGGTGCAAGAGATCGGGACAGTGACGGATGTTGTAGATACATCACTTTCTCATCCATCCCGCAAGCAGTTACTGAAATCCCAACCTTTTCTCTCAAGAGCCATTCCTTAGCTTGCTAGCAAGTCAGAAAAACAAAAAAGGTAAAATTGTTAGTATGAGGTTTAACTGAACCTTCCACTGTACAATAAGCTATCATTTTATCGTTCCCTGCTAGCAAGCTTCTTTAGGACATTTAGAAATGTGTAACGCTTTGTTAACCAGGGTTTCTTCCTACTCACACCGAAGGATAATGGAATTTGATCTAATGTGACAAACATCCTGTTTTCTGCGAAATCATTCATTGTCATTTTTTAAGCAATGTCATCATTGGAACACTGGGTGGCTTAAGTTCCTCTGGTATTTAAAAATCCAAAGTATTGTCATTGGTAGCTATGCCAATGATCTGAGTAGAATAAGTTGATGTGAACATCAAACCAAGAAATGAAAGCTCAGCTCCACTGCTTCCTTGTTATTATCACCTCTTTTTACACAGCATCCCCCAGAGAATCTGCTGCTTCTTATTCTCATTGCCCTGAAATACCGTATTTCCCTTAATCAAAAGTACCTAAAAACCACACTCTCATAGCAGTGGCTTCAAAAGAAGTTTTGTGTCCAACGACCTACGTGAAGATGAACCAGTTTCCTACCCCTCTCCCTTGCTTTACAACTGATATCAAATTTGCCTCCAAAGGGACGTTTGGATGATAAGAGACACAGACACAAATGCAGTGGTGCCTTGGTACTCATTAATTTGTTCCAGAACCCATAGTGAGTGCCAAAACTGACGAGTACCAAAGCTGACTCTTAACCAGTTTCGGGAAGTGGGACAAGTCCCAAGCAAGTGCCAAGTGCTGAAACATTTTTTTTTTTTCATCAAAATGTGCGGAGTGCAGGGTTTGACGAGTTCGGAAGCCGACAAGTACCAAAGTATAACTAAGGATATTTGCTCATCATTTTTACTTTAAAATATACCTTCATACAAGCACTGTCATCAATGAGAACTATGTGAAGTCTAGCATACTATGCTGTTTTATAAATAAAAAAAATCCATTTCTGTTATTTTAATTATGTTCATTTGGAGTGTTCTCAAGTCAAGGTGTGTCTCAGCATCGGCCTGGAAGTGCTGTAAGAAAGCACAAGTTTGGGGACCCCCTCCCAAATCCCACGGAGTCACAGTTTGTGCATGTGGGTCCACTCTCATGTATTTTTTAATAGCTATTTAGACTTTTTTAATGCTTACCTATGCTTACTTAAAAATCACTAGCCAGGTAGTAAGTGCTGAGATGGGTTATCTAGTATAAGTAAAATAGTAAACAGTTAGGGAGCCTGTAGAAGAGAATTCCCACCATGCCTTAGTTAAGAGATAATCATTAAAAGTACCTGAATGATTAAATCACGTCCAATACAAAAATCCTCTGTAAAAACATATTTGAAACAATACCTTATGATTTTAGTCCCTGTCATTAAATATATCATATCCCTGGCCCTGATCATTGTACGGATTATTCAGTATAGAAATTGCTGTTGCCAGAAATTGCTGGCACTCCATAATAACACACAGCCAGTTTAGATAATTTAAAAAAAAAAAAAAAAAAACTACGTAGTAACACATTGCCACACCACTCATGAAAGAGTAACATTAAGAAATTTTGCCTAGGCATTACCACTAAATTCCCCACTCCAGATTTCTGGGTTCTGATTAAAGTTCTGATAAATGGAATAGGTTGAAATGTTGGAGAGAAAGCACAGGAAACTGAAAGGTAGTTCCTACAATCTCACTCCTTTTTCTCTCACTCCTTTAGAAGATTTTAGAAGATTCTTTTCAACATCTCAGATCCCAACAGTGCAACAAGTATCTCAATGTTGACCCATGGAATACAAGTTCTGCAAAATATTTCTAGGATCAAATAGGTTGGGAGGTCCTGGAGGGGTAGCTCAGTTGGTTGGAGTGTCATCCTCATACACGAAGTTGTGGGTTTGATCTCCAGCCAGGGCACATACAAGCATCAATCAATGAAAACACAGTTAAGTGGAACAACAAATCAGTGTCTGTCTGTCTGTCTGTCTCTCTCTCTCTCTCTCTCATCAATAAAATCAAATAGGTTTGGAGATCCAAATACATGTGAGCATAGTAAGTCTCTGGGAAACTTTTACTATAGAAATGAAACCTCTTTTATCAGGCTTTTCCTTTCTGTCAAATAGGATCCTTACTTCATATTTTGCATTAACACCAATGAGATGTTCCACAAAACACACTTTGAAAAACACAGTAACAGTTGTGAATCAAACAAGACCAGGTTTCTGTTTTTCCACCTCTGTGAACTTTTTTAGAGCTCAATAGAATTAAAATAGGTATAGCAAAGTCAGCAGTAAATAAACGTATCTTCTTTTGGAATGTTGAAAATGGCTTGACCTCATAATTAATGAAATGAGAGGAAGAGGGAGAAGAATATGCGCCTGAACAAGGCACACTGTAGATTGAAAGTACAAGTCCAGGAATCCTTTTGCTTTTGAAAGCTCAGCAGCATTGTAATGTAATTAACTGTTGTTTCTTTTTTCTTAACTTTGAGTAAACTTGCTTACTATGCTTAAGGTAAGATGGAAAATAATTTAATTACAATGTCCAAAATTGCCCCAACCTGTGACATAAACATAGCCATTAACATTGACAATCAGACTCGGTGTATCTGCAAGCTCTGTTCATCCAGGTACCACCCACTGATGACGATAACAAAGTATTACATCTTTCAGGGAACTACTCCTTGTTGAGGGCTTTATTGCCTGCTTCTGGGGTAAAATATTTATCTACACTATCTGGAAGATCTAAATTAAGTCCTCAGAAAACGTTCCAGTGAGGTGGGTGTTATATAATCATCACTTTTCAGATGACAGGCTGAGATTTAGGGAAGTTCAATAGCTCATCCCAGTACTTGGGAGAGCTCTGGTGGCAGTTCAGTACTCTGAGCCTTTTAAGTACTCCACTCCACAGCTGTTCTTCATGTTTTCATGGACTGGCCCTGATAAACCAAACCTGGAGTCCTGACTGGACACTGAAAGCTGGCACTCCAACACCAGCACCTCCAATAAGGCTGCCATGGCCACCACTGACACTGCCACGATCCACACAGCCACCATCCACACAGCCACCACAGCTGCCATCCACACAGCCACCATCCACACAGCCACCATCCACACAGCCATCATTGCCTGCATGATGATTCCTGCTGAAAGCCCAATGATAGTTTTGTGAAATAAGAATGCTGCTTCCTGCCTTTCTTCTTTGTGATGATCAGCTGGTGCTTTGTCAGTGTCCCAGAGTGTTCCTCCAGATCTCTATGAGACAGACAGATCTTTTTTCTTTTAGAGGAGTCTTGCCATTCCTGCCACCAGCCAATCTGCAGCTGCTGCCTCACTACCAATCAAAATGGAATCCTCAACTCTCTATGCCCACCAAAGGACACTCCACCAGAGGAAGAATAGCAGCATGGTCCCATTCGTGTGGGTGAATAGAAGGGAGAATGAAGACAACCTCCCTATCTCTGCGTATGCTAGTTCCAGAAGGGGCTAAGTGGCCTGCTTTTGGTATATTCTGGTATTTAGAGAAAGAGCACATTCAAGAACACACATCCCTTTCATCTGCCAGTGCACACATACCTGGTGGGAAGACAGTTACAAAACTTCCATGAAAGCTGTACACTGCCCCCCAAATTGTATTTACCCTGAGGCCCTGATGCTAAGTCAGGCTCCTGCAGACTCCATCTCTCACTGTGTACGGAGTGAGCATTTTCTTTTCTTTCATGTTTCCCCTGAAACATGACATTCATTTAGCCCCTCTTCCCATCCCTACCCTCAAACACCAGGACATATTTCTCCTTAATATGACTTCCACAGTTCCTCCCTCATCACATCCCTGACTTCTATCATTCCATTCTTCCCCACACCCCTACCAATAAACTTCACAAACCTCCAGATAAACAAATGACACAAAGAGACCCTTTGAGGGAAAGATGTCACCATAATTCGGATGCCCATTAAGGGAGATTCATGACTGCAGCCATCTCTTAATTTCATCCATTCCCAACTCCTTCCCTAGGACTCATTCCATGCCTTCAACCCAATCCTCTTTTCTAGCTTCTTCCCATCAGCCAACAGATGTTTACTATGCCCTTGCTTTTCTCTCTCACCTTCCTTTCATTTTCAAACTCCACTCTTCATCTTTCCTCCTAACCATCATTCACCCACACAGCTCCCGTAATCAGGCATCTAAAATTGTTATTTCAATCCCCATTCTTTTTTTTTCAATTTTTTTATTGTTGTTCAGTTACATTTGTCGCCATTTTTCTCCCCACTAATCCCCATTTTTAATATTTGTATACCCAATGGCTATTCTTCTTTCTTTCTTTTTTTTTTTTTTAATCCTCACCCAAGGATATGTTTGTTGATTTGAGAGAGAGAAACATTGATCAGCTGCATCCTGTTCATGCCCTAACCGGGGGCTGACCCACAACTTATGTATGCACCCTGACCAGGATCAAACCTGCAACATTTTGGTTGTGGGTAGCGAGGGCCCCAATGGCTACTTTTCAACCCCGAATTTTCTTCTGAGCAATACTGCCGACCACTTCTTCTGTACTGAACCCTCTTCCTCCTTTCTCTTCTAGGTCATTTACCTTTTTCTCTGATTATTTCCTTGCTTCTCTGACAAATGACCCCTCTCTGATTTGTTTGCAGGCTTCCATACTCTGCCTGCTCCTGAAGCACTGAGACTTCACCCTCTTATTACTCTATACACTCTCCTTGAGAAAAGCTTCTCTAGTTCATGGTTTTATTTACCACCTATAGCCTGAAGTGCCCACATCTTCATCGCCCACTCGGTTGTCCTCCTTGAGCTCCAGACCCATAATTCCAATAGTCAATTGAACAAGTGCGTCTGAGTGTCCCATAGTCACTTAAATTCTACTTGTTCAAAATAGAATTGTCTTTTCTATGTACTCTGCAGTGTGTATTTATTTTAATGAAAAGCACCACCATCTACACAATCACCCAGGAAGGAAAATTAGGAGGCCCTTCACCTTCTGTGTCACCAGGCCATGCCAATCTGTTTTCTATCTCTCAGATCTGTTCTGTCCATGTTGTTCTCACTGCCACGGTTTGGGCACTCATAATTTTCTACCTGCCCCCGTTTCACACTTAAATAGCATCCAGCTGCAAGTATGGTCCCATATATTTATTCTGAACTGAACTCAATTCTTCAATGTGCCATTTTCTTTAACACGTCCATGGTTTTATCCATTCTGCCCTTCTATTCAAAATGTATCTTCCTTCTCTTTGTTCATCTGGTAAAATCCTGTCTACTCCTAAAAACTTAAAACTTCAAATGTAAGTGATTCCTGATGTTACAATCCAGAATCCTGTCTTTCTCCTTCATGCTGCCATAGGACACTAAATACATACCTCCATTAATCGTGATGTTTTCCCTGGTTTGCAGCTCTCTTTACAAGTCTCCTCCTGTGGACAGTAAGTGTTTCAAGGGTATAGAGAGGTTGTATTGTATTCATCTTCACTTCCCCCAAGTTTAACACAGTACTTCTCTCATAGTAAGATTTTAGTGATTGCTGAATGATGATATGTTTTCTGTGCTTTAAAATGAGTGATGGTGAGGACTTTTGCCTGGGTTTGTTTCTCAGCCAGCCCTCTTTCTTTGTCTCACCCCTTTCATTGAGGTTCCACAGTTGTTGGGTTTTTCTAACCAGAGAACGTAGTGTGATTCTGTAAATGTTTTCTTGCTGTTGTACCTTTCAGACTCTTTTCTTCCTTGCTTTGGGGGGCTTGAATCTACCTTTGGTCACTGGAAAGGGCTTTCTAGTTGGAGGAGTAGCAGGGAAACAGTATGCTCCCACAGAAAGAATTCTGGACAACAAACAATCGGACACTCGGGTTCTCTGGCTCAAACTCTGCCTCTGAGTGTGTGACCTAGATTAAGTCAAGGACTGTCTCAGAGTCTTTATTTAATCAACTGAAAAAAAATAAATGAATGAGCAACTCAGTTATGTCCAAGATCCCTCTCATCTCTGAATTTTTAGGTACAAGCAAGAATTAGCTAGAAAAGAAGGGGGAACCAAAGGAAAGTCTAGCATAACACTCAGGCCTGGATTCAAAGCCTGGCTCTGTCAATTACCAGCTGTCACTTTAAGTAGACCATCTGACCTCTCTAAAACTCAGTTTCCTTGTTTATAAGATATAAGTAACAAATGTTAGCCCATAATAGGGATAGGTGAGAATTAAATCAGTTGATACATGGACAGCAGTTAGAATAGCAGTCAATGCATGGAAAGAACTGGATAGCATTTAGAAGAGCACTTACCAAATAAAAGACCAAGAATGAACCTAAATTGGACTTCTCAGCTTGTTATTTAAATGCTGACTAGTCGTAACCTTAGGAGGACTCCCTTCATCTTATCAGTCAACAAACCTGTGGGTACCAAGATAGTCTGCATTTTATATCTCAGACCTGCTGTTTCTGCCAAAGAACCAACCATTCTACCAACCACTGATATAAAGAAATCTGGCATTCCTTGAAACCAGCAGGCAGGATATTAAGGTTCTGAAAGTCCATCTTGACATTTATCCGTTACCAACCACAATAACCTATAATCAGTCTTCCTCAAGTCTGGGGAAAGGAGTTAGGGGAGAAGATGGCACTGGAGGAAAAGAGTTGATGCTTTTTCTCATCCCAGAGAGGAGGCAAATTCATCAAAAGCCTGCTTTTAATCAGGAGACAGGAGTGAAAACGGAAGGTATAACTAAAAAAAAAATTTTAATAAAAAATTTCCTCAGTTTGAAGCCACACTTCTCATTCAACATTCTTCCTTTTCTCCCAAGCAAATCCCCTTTAATGAGCTTTCTAAGAAGGGCCTGCACCTCAGTCTTAACAGACCAATAGGTAAGAGAGGTGGGTGGGATCAACTCCCAGATTGAGAGGCTTAGTAACAGGAACCCCTCACCTCCATCAAAGGGCTGACTCACCCTTCAGAGAGACTATAAAATTATCTACCATCTCTCATACAACATGCGGATTCTATACTTAACTGCTCCATCTGATGCGTGGCATGACAGGTAAAGGAGAAACCCAGCACTCTGTTCAGGATGTCTTGAGAACAAGTCGTGCAGCTGGCAACGTGATCCCCTCATCATTGTTAGGGAAAGAGCACATGGGGCTCTTGACATGAGTAAGTCCTGCCTACATCAGCGGGACAGGAGATGTTTGGCTACAGGTTGCCACTCGTCCAAATTAACAATAGAGAACTTGGAAGACATTGGAGCAATGCCATTCGTCCTCGCCGCCCTTGTTATTATTTTAATATGCCTTTGTTTACCCTTATTTCCCTTTAAGGATAAGGAAAGTCCTTGTAAGAATTCATAATTCTCCATCCTACTCTGCCTATAGAGAAGGTGGCGCACCTGAAAGGGCATTGCCTTACAAGGGGTTTGGCTTCCTGTGCCAGCAGACCCTGCCAGGCGGGTGGCTCCTGCTCTGAGTCCAGCAGGAGCAGTGCCAGTGGGCTCAGAGATGGGGGCCCTCACCTGCCCACCATGCGGCAACCTTTAAAAGGGAAAGCGAGCAGCCCAACGTCTTTTTTTTCTTCAAGGCGATGGTGAGGGGTTTTGATCTTGCCTGGGTTTGTTTCTCAGCCAGCCCTCTTCCTTTGTCTCACCCCTTTCACTGAGGTTCCACAGTTTTTTCTTTTTTTCCTAACCAGAAAATGTAGTGTGATTCTGTAAATGTTTTCTTGCTGTTGTACTTTTCAGACTATTTTCTTCCTTGTTTTTTGGGGGCCTGAATCTGCCTTTGGTCACACTATCTGCTCCTCTATGGTCACCTCGGAGAAGATTAACCCTTTCATTAAGAAAGCCCAGCCAGGGTCAAACTGTCGCCTGGCTAAGGACTCTTACATCCCTTTGATCTCCCAGCTATGGAGAAATTATTAGCAAATTCTAAGCCTTCCCATGTGATTTGTTTTTGTAAATTTGTAGAAATTATTCCTAATCCTATTACGTGGCCTAGGGCAAACCTGCATTAAATATAGGAGACTTTTTGTTATGTGGCAGATGGATAATAAAGGAATGCTGAATGCAGCTCCATTCCAAGTTATGGGAATCTGGACACTTCATCAGCATTCTCTTAATCCTCTGCCATGGCTCCGCCTTTGATGAATGCTCTCATTTATGACCACTGATGCCGCTCACTTAATTTCAGGGAAGAAAAATAATACCTAGCTGTTAATGTGAATATTTGAGTTTATGGCTGTACAATGAATAATTGTGACATTATCAAAGGAACATCTCCTTATACATTATTCAGTTGTATAGACCACATTAACCAGAGATTGGAAACTTGCAATTTTGCATCTTCCATCTTCTTTGGAACGGAGACACCACACAGACAAAAGTCAGTGTCTCAAACCAAATTCTACCTGACAATGCATATCAGCCTGCACTATATTTTGCTCATTGTGGTGCCAATCTCCTATCTCACCAATGACATTTTTTCAAAGAAGGAGGGGATTTCCTAGAGACTCGACCCCATGCAACTTCCATAGCTTATTATCGAATAGGAAAATGTAGTCCTGGTTCCTGCTTTAGTACTGGGGCCGTGGAGGGTGTCTTGAGGGTTAGACTGAAGATTAAGACAGCACACCTTTGCTGCTTATACTTATATAAACTGGGGGTCTTTTCAACGTATGTTTTCACTTAGAAAGCAGGAGAGAATGTTTGCAAGTCGTCCATGAATCACTGGGTCTTTGCTAGGTTCAGCCAGGCAGAGATCATGCTGGTACCATTAGGAAGGATCATGCAGAATCACCGGCTTCTCTGTTACAGAGACGGATGGGCCTCGGCTGCCTCAGCGTGTGCGCCTTTGTTTCCGGGGAAGTCGGGACTGAGGAGCCAGAGAAAGGAGATGAATACGATAGAACATTTTCCCTGTAAAAACCTCACTAAAGAGTGTTCTTAACTAAGATATGTGTGTAGGATGTGCACAAACATGTTGTTTGAAAACACCAGGAATATTTTGTAAAAGAGCGAATTTTATTTTATGCAACAAAAAATACCTGTACCAGACTAGAAATGGCACCAGTGAACCACTGACTTTTTTAAAGTATTTCAGTTTTAATTTAATTTCAATAATGCTTGGTAAATAGACTTGGGGGTTAAGCTCAGATTCACCTAACGATGCTTCCTGAGTTGCCATTTGGACAAACCTCATGAGATCTGTTATAGTCATCAATGGCAAAAGGCCTGCAATCAGGTCTGTGAGACGAGAGGGGCACTCAGGTAAATGACATCAGCAGCAGGTGCCATTTTTTCTGTTTTAGTAAGCTATAAGCTGAACGTTTTCATATTCTGCTGACTTCCACACAACACTGTTTATTGGTGCAAGCCATGAACTGGAAGGTTGTAGAGAAAAACTGTTTTAGCCCACTTTCAAAAAATTCGTTATAGAAATACACTATAGCACCAGAAGCAGGTGTAAACAGGTTATGAATAATTCTATCCAAACTCTGTCTGATTTAGGAACGCACAGTATAAATAATACATAACTTTTATGCCGTTAAAAGAGGGGCCTTTGTTGGGCTCTTTGATGTATGAAAATAATAAACTGAATAGCGAATGTGACCTTAGTTGGCAGACGAGATGTTCTCTCTCACCCAGGCCTCCGACCACTGATGTTGATGCCACTGAGCATCAGGTGTGGACTCTTCAAACCTCTGAAACAATGCAAATTAAACAAAGACCCTCAGCTGAGGAAACTGCAAAGTTACTTTTGTAATGGGTGACTTGGTAAGTGCCTTCAACCCACAGGTCACCATTTTGCTTGTGATAGGCATCATCTTCGAAAGATAAAATGCCTCTAAAAACAATTCTAACATCCATTCTACCAGCATTGATCAGTG
The DNA here is from genome assembly GCA_039655065.1 of Glossophaga mutica. Classification (NCBI taxonomy): domain Eukaryota; kingdom Metazoa; phylum Chordata; class Mammalia; order Chiroptera; family Phyllostomidae; genus Glossophaga; species Glossophaga mutica. The sequence goes on along the minus strand of CM077303.1, from coordinate 67,516,746 downwards.
GTCATTCTGGATTATCTTTCTCAGAAAAAATAATGAAGAAGGAAAAAAACCCTAGATGGGACAGCATATCCTTGTATTAAGAACCAATAAATACTGCTTCTGGTGCCGATTTACCATAAATGTCTTCTGTCTTATTAGAAGTGTCTTATCCCTAATCAAGAGAGATGGGGTGGGGGGCACCGAATGCCAATGGCCCTTAACTATGGGCATCAGAAATCTGTGGTGTTGCAGAAAACACTGAGGCCAGTTGCCCACCTTAAATCTACTAAATTAGATTTTCAGGAGTGGAAACCAAGCATTTGAATTTTTTGCTAAATTCCATAGGGAACTTATGGATCCTGATTCACAGCCATAGTTGATAACTGCTCCTCTATAATAATAGATACTGCATTTATTAAAGGCATTGTGGCAAAGGGAAGAGGGCATCAGCTTTGAAAGACGACAACCCTAGATTCATGTTGCGACATGTAACTTCAGCTGTTTCAGTCTCAGTTTCCATGTCTGTAAAACGGGGATATTTCCCTTTACCTCACAGAGTTACTGTGAAGTTACCATTACAGATCCGGAATATGGTGGGCACTCAGAATACCTGTGGCTCTTACGTGAAGTTGAGCTGACTCCCTATTGCACAAGGAAGAAGAGGAAGAGGAAAGCTGGGTGGGAATCAAGTTCGCCAAGCCTCTTTATGGAAAACAAACAGGGTTTACCGTCCAAATAATTTGCTGTTATTTTTTATTCTGAAAACAGAACAGCTTTTCAAAATAGCCTCAACTCTTTTTTCTTCCAAAAAACAACAACTTTAAGAAAAGCTAACTAATGTAGAATTTGTTTCCCATGTTACTTAAAGTGCTCAGGGAAGCAAGAGGGAGGGAAAGAAAACATCTTCACAGTTTTTCTAAGACCTTTGTCTCTCTTTGAGGAAAATTTGGAAGAATAAGACAAAGCCCAATGAGACGTCAGAGGCAAAAGCTGTACATACATTTTTTTATATAGAAAATGAAAATTGAATATACCACGTACAGTAAGATTGGGGTTGCTTGTCACAATCAGAGGAGCCTGCCTGGACAAAACGAAATATTCACACACACACATACACACACACGTACGCACACAAACATACAAACATGGCCGCATAATAGAGAAAAATACTTTCTTCCCCTAACCAACCTGACACTTACAGGATTTGGGGCCCTGGCATGAAGCAGAGCCAGGCTCCTGGCCTCACTGATGATTTTATCAAGGCAGAGCGACCACCACAGGACTCCAGACGCACAGACCAAAATTTTCTGCTTTAATCTAATATGCCTGGTGTCAGTTTTCTTTTATGCAAACACATCTACAGCAAATGGGTTGGGAAGCTCGCCGTCTATATCATGCGCAATAAATTATACTTTCCTGAAATGTTGCCTCGCTAAAATATGCTAAGAAAGCTGTGAACAATATTTACAAATAGTTCAGATGTCACAACAAAACACCCACCACTCATGCATTCTTACATTTCACTATAATAAGTGCAGTAATAGAGGGTACCACTCTTAAACATTAGAAAATTATCTTTATGGAGACAAATTCTTTAAGTTTATAGAAGAATCTTTTTTTCCTTCCTAAAGAGTCTACTCTCTCAATTATCAAAACAGCAGCCTCAATTTTGCTTGCTTCCAGAATCTCATCACACAGCAGGCTGTTAGTACTTGTTTCTATTTTGGTACATCCTGACAAAGCAAAAAAACTTCGTTTTCTGATTTTATATGCCTGTAACGTGTTTAAAAATTGATGCAAACTAACAAATGCTATGTCACTTCGGGGAAGAAGGAAAAAGTTGCCTTGTATATCAGCCAAATGACCTGACTGTTGTTTAATCTGGGAGGCTAGTGGCAAGGCAGGGCCATTGGGGAAAAGCCGGAAACAGGGCAGTTAAATGTGTCTACAGGCCTGTAACGAGGAAAGAGAAGGGCCTATATTATAACTTAGTTTTCCTGCCTCTAGTATCCATGTTATTTCAAAACAAGACAAGCATGAGAAGGACCTTTCAAAGTAAAATGTGGGGTACTAGTGTAAGATGCTGTTCTGAGAAAAGCAGAAAGAAGTTGTAATGTGAAGAATGTCAAAAGTAAGATATTTCAGTATCAGGCATTTTAACAATGAAATAGATACTGCTATGATAGATAAGAGACATCAGGAAAAGGGCTCTACCAAAGGAGTACAAAAAGTTTTCCAATGTTGATGTTGTTCATAAAGCAATACTGAATTTCAATATTGTGGTGCTTACAAAAACCTGAAGTCCAGCTATTTACACTGCTTCTCTCTGACACTGAGAATCAGTCACACAGTATGTACATATTATTTATAAAAAAGTGATGATGAACATGTAAAGAGAATTACTTTTGTAATCCAGGAAATCAAATATTTTTTAAATAAAGCATCTGCTTCATTGGTTCATTTACAGCTACTTTGCTACTTATATACAAACACTTCTCTCCTTGGGTCTGCTTTCTAAACTCCGCCAGTGGGTTTTTTGTCACTTTATTACATTAACCCTGCATTCGCATTCTAAACGTAGGGCTTGAAAAAGAAAACCCGCAGTTCGTAATTCCCCCTGATGCAAGCACTATCCTCTCAGCTGCATCCTCTCAGTAAGGAAAACAGAATCAGGTGAAAAATAAATGTTTACCTACCATCAAAACACCTTTCAAGTCCAATACACATTTTTGTTCTATTAATGCTAACACAAATATGAAGACACTGTGGCAAGGGGAGCTTTAAAATATAGCTAGACAGACTGATTAAAACGCACTGCTTTCTCTCTGCCAAATTCCTGCCTATGGGGAGCAATTAAATGTGCCGTCCACGCATTCAAACACTGAATAAGAAGTGAATCTTGCATCTCTGCCACTTAGACAAGTATCATTTCAAGGGAAAGATTTATCAACAACTCACAGGCAGTTTGGGGTTTGGTTTTGTTTGTCAAACACCACAAGTCTTCACACTGCATCTGGACTCTGTTACAAAGTCACACGGGGACGGGAAACCCAGGAGAAGGGCACTCATTTGGCCAATGAACAAGCAAATAAACCCAAACATCAAGGAGGCAGCTTTGAACAAATAAACCACTCTGTGCTAGATGGAACACATATAACATTACCCAGGAATGTAACCAAACAGCAGAAGAGCTACTTTATTGTGGCTTCTTTGCAGTTAGAGACGTTGAATGTAATTGCAGAAGCCCATAATTAAAAATTTTCATGTGAAATTTATTCCACCAATGCCATATGAAATCTTGGATGACAAAAGACCCCAGCATTTAAAGATATTTGAAAATAATAATAGGGTTCCAAATTAGTTGGGAAACAAAATGATTCTACAAGATTTGGTGCCGACATTTTTATTTTTAGGTTTAAAATTTTTTTCTGCTCCATTGATTATTTCCTGTGTGTAGGTTTGTGATTGCCAGAGAGATAAATGGTTGATGGCTGTTATTACCCTGCCCCAGTTATGACACTTCCACCCGACTGCCTGGCTTCAGTGATCTTTTGGGTATGACATTTCGGCTTTGGCTTGGGTCCCCGTCATCCTCCGAGGCAGAGTCCAGGCAATGATCTTTCTGGGACCTGACTAAATGCCTAGTTAACTGCAAGGTTACTCACACTGGAGCAGGTCACAAAGAAACACTCAAGCCCCCAGATGTCTTTCTTCTTGGCTCAGACAAAGCAGATGTCTTAGATTTTGCAAGGCCGTGTGTAATCTATTTTGGCTTTGCAATTAAGAAACTATATATTTACCATGTCTTTGGACATTTCTTCCTTGCTGCTTCAAGGAGAATCTTTCTTTCAAGTGCATGTAAATCAAACAACATTGGAAACTTTGCAAGTAATGGATGCTTCTCCAAGTAGATTTAGGATAAAATGTAGGAGGGGGAAATTTTTCTAATTTACTGACCAGTTTATTCAGGTCACAGATATCACAAGATTAATCAGCATTGTGTTGTTAATAAAAGGCAAATCTGTTAATATGACTGAAATCATTACTGAGCATTTTTATTTTGAGATCTACTTTCAAGACTTACAAGCAGATGAATTCACACCAGGCTGAGAGCTGGCAGACAAATTAATATGCCAGAGCTTCGTTCTTAATGAATTTTGATGTTTCTGTTTCAGTATATAAAAACATTTTAGCATGATCTTAAAAGAAATAGCTTAGTTTCCTGGGAATAAAGAAAAATGAATGATAAAAAGGTACCTTAATTGACATTAAGGATATTTGAATAAAACTCAATAGTTATATAGGTTTTATGTACACACAAACATATATATAACAAATATAAATGTGGGTATCATATTCTAAAAGGAGTTATATCAATTCAAGTAATTTGATACATCTTCACAGAATCTATCCAAACCCCACTTACAAGTTCTCCAAATATGTTTTTTTATTTCATTCTTTATTGGTTCCAAACATCACAGCCTAGCTGTTAAGTAACCACTGTCTTTAAAGCATTATAAATATTCATTTTTAGACAATAAAGTCTTTAAAAATCCTCTCAAAGAATTTCAAGCTATTGCAAATGGATAAATCGCCGCACACCTTGCCTGCATTTGCATAGTTGAATTGTGTGTTGTAACTGTGGAATCTTTCACTTCTATTACGCAAAGGCACGCGCTGCTGTGTCTCCATGAATCTTTCCTTCAGGGGCTGCAGCGTTATCGTAATAAAGTCAAATATCCCACATACTACCGTAGGTGCTCCATTTTTACCTGGAAGGGAATTGGATAAAAAGCAAAATGTGCTAGCCCTGGAGTCTGAATTCCTTTCACTTGCCAGCTTCTGTCATCTTCTTTGTGGTAATTGAATTGCTCTTGTTCTGTGGATTAATTTTAACAGACTTTCTCTTATTTGCATAACAGCAAAATGAAAAGCACTTTTCAAATAAACTTAATATATATTATGTTACCATCATCTTTAACTTTGTTTTTCTTTTTTCTCTAAAGTTGCACTGAAGTGCTTTAAAGCTTTTTCTAGACTATAAATTCTGGGATAAAGTTTTCATAAAGCAAACTCATGCCAGCCTGATGTGCCAGCCACAATGGCCACAGTCATTCTTCTTATTTACATTTAGAACACTGCTAAAACACAAGTTTATTAAAAGTTAAGGCTTCAGCCAGTTTTTGTGATTTCATGTATATTTATGAGATTTGTTTTTGCGGGGTGGGGTTATCTTTAATCTGACTCAATCACTAAAAGTATCAACTGAGGCTTCTGGTTGTGTTCATAAATATCTAATATCAACACAGGTTGCTGAGAGAAACAAATTTTTCAACTAAAGAAAAGTCTACTGGTATAAAATTTCAAATTTCTAAAATATAAAATAATCCATAGAACATAGTTGTCCTTTCATGTAATAAATTTGCATCTTTGTTAAATTATTGGTGGTGAAGCAATTTTTTTAATTTGCTAATTTTGTTTTTGTTTAGTTTGTGTGGGTTTTTTTTTTTTTACTTTGCCTTTAAATATATGCATGAGGAGGAGTTTTGTATTTTTCTGTGACTACAGACTTGATTTTTACTTCTGGTGTTCTAAGAAATCAAAGGCGAGTTAGAGTACAATAAGGAATAAAAATGGGATCAATTGAATAATATCTGTGAAGTCTGAACAAAGTGGAATTCTGAATGGCATCCCTTACTATATAAATAAGCTATTACAAAAGGAGTGTTAGAAATCATTATATTGTGTGATTTCTTGTGAATAATGGAAATGCTCTCTATCAGGTATTTTTGTTTAAATGGAATAAATGTTTGAGAGAGAAAGTGTTCAGCCATTGTAACCTTCACAACACTAGTATTAGTACTGTTTTAACTTATCTTTTGAAAAGGAGACATATACCAAAAAAGAAATTCATAAAGTAACAAAAAAGCAGTGCAGTTTAAATCTACCCTCCATCTCCATCATTTGTTAGTGGATCATTTCTCCTACATAAGGACACTGATGAAGACTTCCAAGCATCCTTACTCTGAGATTCTCCTGTCAGAGCTAAACAACAGCGTAGCGCTCTTTTAGGGTGATATGTCTCCTCCAATTCAGGATGCCCTGTGTTGACCCCGCTCTCAGAAGTTCTTAAAGAAATTAAAGATAGGGTTACTATATAAATAGACTGCCAACACCTTTACATGAATGGAATTTGTCATCTCCCCAAAATCATTTAGCATGGTTGTCTACAGGGTACTGCAATTGACCATTATCCATTTAAAGTAATTTAAATAAAATCTATGTTGCATAGAATTCAAATTATATTTGGTGGCAATATTTACCAGTAAGGGACATACCTAATCGTACTGGAGAGCTCCCAATTCCCCATTTATAAATAACATTTCCAACTAGGGGTGACAGCTGGAGGAGACATTCCAGCTATTTCTCTGTCGGGCTCTGTTTTTTCTTGGAATTAGAAGGAGCGCCGGGCAGAGCATCAGGGGGCTGGTGGAAATCCCGCCATCACCACCGTGTGCGTCCAGACAAAGCCCTGCATGCCTGTGGGTCTCAGTCACTTTTTAAATAAAAAATGTCCAGAGGATCTAGAAAGCTCCCTCCTCTCCCACGACGAGGAAATGTGAGCAGGAGGGTGTTTTGAGTAGATGGTGTAGAATGTAAGCAGAGAGGTCGTCACTAAACAGGGAGTGAGGCTCCAGAAACCATGTTTTCCCAAAGGCAGCCTGCCGCAGCCAAAGTCCGGTGGCAGGTGGCTGTCACGTAAAAGACTAAATATGCAAAGTTTTCATCTAAGTGAATAGGAATATACTAGGATGATTTAAGTTCATATAGATGTTTAACCAGAATATTGTCACTTTTAATTTATTATGTCTTCAATAACTTTTAATAAGAAATTCTGCATAGTTGCTCAGATTGCTTGAAGATCTAAAACTGTGCACAAAAAAGAATAAAACACAAATAAGAAGAGTCTTTTGTTGCTGTTGTTGCTGTTGTTCTCTTCTATGAAGGAACATGAAGTGTCCTTGACATAAGTATTGACAGAACTCTCTTTCAAATACCACAGTTCAGGTGCAAAGAACTTTTCCACAAGCGCTTTTTATTTGGCTGTGGTGGTAAAATACTAGCTGGTGTTTACAGAGAATTTATGTGATCATTCCTGGGATATGAATTATAAGAGAGAAGTAGTAAATGCATTATATGAGAGCAGCATCAAATTCCCCTTCTTACTTCCTAAGGGAATATGTGACGTCTGGTAACTTAACTCCTCTAGTCACTACACCTGAGAAATCCGAGTGTGAGAATCCAAACGGCCTCAGCCTGTTGGGGCAAAGGGGTCACTGTAGCCAAAATATGGAACTACCCCATCTTGACTTCATACCCCTCGCTTCTTGTCTTCTCTCCTTTTTAAATTCTCTAGTCACCGCCATGAACCATAAACCTCCCACAGCAGCTCAGTGTTTCCTTGGAAATAATGATGCTATTAGAATACAACAAGCGCATCAACAAATCAATAAAGGCAAACTGACAGAGTTTTGAATCGTCATGCCTAGGTGACAGAAAAATATTCTCATCCTCAAAACATATAAAACTATTTAAAGTTTGCAGGACTTTTTTTCATAATTTTCTTTGAAATGCTTTTCCTTTTTACCTAAAATTATGTCTCCAAATAATAAAATGTATTCAAGACAAACACACACTGAGACAGAGTGGACAGACATAAAACTGGTAAATCCTCATCACGGTCAGTCTTTACATCTGTGCGTGTTTACGTCTTGTAGCCCAATACTGGTTCAAGATCTTCTGACATCGTGCTTCTATTATTCCATTTATGATCATTTAGTGAAATCTGAATATATAAATTATCTACAACATGCGCCCAGTTTATTTCCCATTTCTCTAATTACGAAGGCAATGGTGCCTGCTTAGCAGGCAGCGAGCGCCTGCTTGATCCAAACTTTCCAGGGGATTTTAGATGACTCTGTCAGCTGCACGGCCAGGCTAGTTCAAAGAGAGCAAGAAGCACTCGCATCCAAGTGAAATCTATATTTGGTAATTCTTCAAATATCATTTTTCGGTGGCTTTGTAGTGCATATTGCTTACTCAGATAATGTGCATGCCTTTCCTGTGAGGTACTTTTTTGAAATGTGATCTTGGGTCACTCGATGTTAAACTTACTTTACCTACACATAGGATGAGTAATGCCAGATAAAGTACTGTCATTAAAAGCATTTTTATTAAGGGAGTTGGGAGAGAAACACTTTAAGCAGTGTTATCGAGCTCTTTGTTGAACCAGGTGGGACACTCATATGAATAGATTCTCTTCAGACCTAGACTTCAGCCCCAGCACACCTGGCCTCTGTTTGGAAAAGAAAGTCTCTCTTGTTTGGCTACACAGTCAGCTACAAAGAGCCAAAACAACCTTAATTTATCCGTTAAGAATAGAGGTCCATATTTAAGAGTCATCAGCAATGAAGGAAAATACACTGGATCATTTCAAGTGCATGCTAATCATTTAATGTAATAAATGGAGCAACTCTAATTATCTCCCGAGGAAATGATTTCACACTAAAACAATGGGAATGAAGAGGTTACTTCAGGAGCATAATACACAGCTGAAAATTACTCATGTGAATCTGGAGGAGATTTTTCTTGCATGAGAGAGAAAAAGAGAGGGAGTGAGAGAGAGAGAGAGAGAGAGAGAGAAACTTTCCCCCACGTATTCCTAAGGCTCTGTCCCCTAAATTCTGTAAAGTAAATGGGGTTCGAGATCTGCAGAAGCAGCCCCGCAGAGCTCTTGTTTCATGACCCAAACAAAGCTTCTACCGGGCTCCAGATCAGTGCGCATCACAGCTGCTTTGAAAGCTGCTCCATAATAAGAAGGTATCTGACTCAAACACAGCAAAACAATTAAATTAGTCTGTAGACCACTGTAGCCTCACCACTTTCTTCTCCATTCCTCCCCCAAAATGATCTATTTGCCACCTACGCTAGCCATTACAGGAGTCCCAGTGAGATGCCTGAAACTGTTTTAAATGTTTTGATCTGTTGTGACCAATTTTTTTAATTTTAAATATAATGCTTTTTGTTCAAAAAAATCTGCTTAGGTGTGTTTCTCTTCCTTCTTAACATCATAAAATTAAGGCAAAAATGTAATGGAGGATTTGTGGAAAAATAAAAGTTTTAATGATTTGGTTGGTTCCCAGGCAAAGGACAGGTTTCACCCTAAGCTTTAAATGGTGTGCTCAGTTCCACATTTCTGCTGCCTCATTTCTCTGTTTCTTTTGATGAGGCACGGAAAGTCAGCGCTGCCCTTTTCGGCACCTCACGAACATGTTCACGTTAAATAAAATGACTGCAGTGGATGAGCATACCTGAACAGCGATTTTGACTTCTTCCAAACCCTTCCCTGAAGCAAACACAAATCCGAAACACAACAGCAAAAACAGGTAATATAAACTCGATTTGGGGATCATCCTTCCTCCCATTTCTCATTCCATTGCTTTTGGGAATGATGAGCACATTAGAAGAATTTTCCTCTTTGGAGGTAAGTGTGAATATACTAAGTGTAAATAAACACACAACTCTGTTTTTGTTTTGGTCATATTCAAAGACATGTTGAACAGACTCAAATCGCTGTTAGGTTATAATTCGTAAACAAATCAGAGAGCATAAAACAACGACATGAAATAGGAAACAATTCAGTGCAAGACTGATTAATTCTCTCATCAGTGTGAAAATGCCTAAGTAGAAATCATAATTTTGAGAGAGCAGATTTGCATTCATTTAAAACTGACATCTATATTTCATAAAAGGGACTGCTTTGGCATTCTTTTTACCCCAGCAGCGCTGCTCCCTGTGCAGGCGAAAACAACTGATATCAGGTATGAAGTTAATTGGAATCAACTGCCCCCGTCTTTGGAGGCGCGCACCGGAATGTGTACCACTCAGGCTCGGCTTACCATAATATTCTCTACGGAATCGTTGACCACAGGATTCTCATTCACAAACAGCCAGGTTAAACAGTTAAATGCTAGCAAATCCTGCATAGCCCTGTGGGAAATTTCACTTTAATCCCGAACTTATAAGAGGACAATCAAAGCCCAAAGCCTGGTAACAAATCTGATCCTCTGTTGCAATCTGCGTCCTCATGGGAAGCAGAGAGGTGCTCTCTGTACAAGCCCGAGATGGATAAATACCTAAATGATGAGATAGATGGGGAATGCAGAAGAGGCGTCTGGCCTCAGCCATTCGCTTCCAATTCCATATTACACTGTGAGAGGCAATTCTTGTGCAGCTCAGGAGCAGCCAGTCCTGATTACTAGAAGTTGAAGTGTGGCTTAAGGAATGATTAATGACAGTGTCGGGAGAAAAACAAAGCACAATGAGAGTTATCTCTAATCCACCTGCTTGCTGATGCTATAGTAAGGGAATGAAAATGGCCCCAGTGAGCCCTGATGATAAAAAAATCAAACTAGAAAGGTGCAAAGCTGTAGATATGTATTAATCTGATATATAAAAACTAGGTCTTAGCTTGAATAAAGCATTAGGCATGAATGGAGCCCCACAGGTGATAGATACTGGGCCATAGTGGACTTCACATTGTCTGTATTTTTTAAATCAAACAGAACTGTTCCCTTCAGTATTGCCTTTGACATTAATAGGTTGGTATTTGAAAAGTCACAGTTCACTAGATGAGCAGGCTTGTGAGTGCAAGCTCATTAAACAAACCCCCTTTTCTTGTTGTTCTTAAAAACATTTGGTGACACCATACCACCACCTTGTGGTGTCTCTGTGCATGTGCATGCCACCCCTAGGGAGAGGTCTAAAATGCAATCACATTTCCCAAACATATCAATCCAGGTGGAAGGTAATTATCAGATCGATGGTATAATTTATAAGCAAGTGCATTTATGAGCAGCTTTCACCTAAGACAACACATTGCCGATAAGATCATTGGAGTTTCATAATGTATTTTTGAATGCAATATGAGGTCTCAGCCTGGTCATTCCAATTACATCTGTTCTAATTTCAGGCCACCAGTGCCGGAAAGATCAGAAGACATCAAATATCATCCATCTGAACAAAATGAACAGGAAGCCCTTTACCTACCCGCTCCTTTCCAAATAGTTACTGATTTCCAAAATTTAACATAGCTAAATAAAAACAACACTTCAAGCTTTCATAATTTTTCTATTTGTGAAAAAAATTTAGAAAAGCAATATGTATATGTACTTTATTCTAAAACAAAGGCTGTTTCGCTCATGTCTCCATACATATAACAGAACTGTAAGGACCCGTGTAAGCTGGATTTTCACATTCAGACAGTTCGTTGATTCTCCATGCATTAGCCATTTGATGTGAACTTAATTCCATGGCTGCAGTAGCATTCAGTAATTCTATTTGGGATGCAGTCACTCCTGTTACAGTTAATACAGATGATTCCCTGATCCGTGTGGCCTCTAGAGACCAACTTATTCCTGGGTTTGGGAAAGCCGATTCTGCTTTTGTCCAAACTGCTCAACGCCTATTGCATCTCTCCCCTTTAATCTAACTAGCAACAAGTTAAATGTTAATTCATATTTCATGCGGGTTTTTTTTAATATTGAAAGTCTAATGAAGATTTAGTGTTCCGTTTTTTAACAAGGCTGACATTACTGTTGAAAGAAAGCAAATACATTATTTTAATTAATATCAATTCATAAGTGCTCCTGATTTATACATTAAACAAAGAGAGAAAGTGTCTTGTCATACACTACAATTGATTCTGCATTCACCCATCATTTACTCAGAGCCCGGTCCCCCCCTTCCGCCATGGGAAAGGCATGATAGAAGCTGCCATGTAGAATTGTGTGTCTCTCACGCACAGTTAATGCTGTGCTGTGATCGCCTCGCCCCTTGCTTCCTCCTGATGAGCTTCAAGTCAGTTCGAGCCAACTGTGCTTGTCTCCACCTGACATCTTCTACTACCAAATAAGCAGCCTCTATTGTTTTAAGCTTAATTCTTTTGTGTATGGCATAGCCTTCCAATAACCACAAAAGCCTGACAATACGTGTGTCATAAAGGCATAATGTTAGGCCAAAGGAGGCAATTAATAACAGCAGTTTTAATGCAGCTGGGAACAAGAATTGCCTTACACACCAAAGCATCTCTAGCCACTTAGCTAAGTGTAGAAATAGCAAGATGACAAGGACCCAAAACAGAGAAACAAATACCCTGCTTTACATGTTAGGACACAGTAGGCAGTTAAGACAATTACAAAATTTTGGAAGATGCTCTGATTCTATCGGACCATCATTCAACTGAGTATCACCTATTAACTAAATTCTGTGAGATTTCCTTTTTCTTCCCTTTAGTTCTCTCAGTTGCAGCCAACTGTCTTCATTTAAAGTCAAACTTGTGTTTTCGTCTTGTGAAATCTCTACCCCAAAGTAGGCACGGCGCTCATTTTCCCTCCTACCCTCTTTCTAATCCCATCCTCACATATGCTCTCCGTCAAGTTACTTCTGTCAATTTGATTTAAAAAAAAAAAAAAAAAAGAGGAGACACTAGGGCACTTCACATTCAGAGCTTTGAATAAAAAATATTTTTCTCTGAGAGCTCCTGCTAATCCCTGCCCCAGAAAGACCCCGGAGATAAAGGCAGAGGCGCAGATATCCTGTGGGTGGGCCAGTGGGAGGGGGAGGAGCCCCAGTACTTAATGTAGAAATGTTTTTAAGCCAAAGAACGGATTTCATTTCTTCTTAATTGTTGGGCTGTGGTACAAGGCAGTAATTATTTTGTCCCCTAGTACTTCGACCGAAAAAAAAAAAAAAAAAAAAAGCGCCTACCCTGGTGCTTCATGCCTGAATCACTCCGACTGGTAATGCTGGCTGCTGTTTGCGGGGAGAAAACATTCCAAGGCCCCAAGTCAGGATATTAATCCCATCTCATTTTTAAAAGAATAAATACTAAATCATTTGCCACCAGCAAGACAGTTGGGACCAGGAGAAAGGACGTGACCCGAAATACCAGCCAAATTCCTCTCCAGTCAAACCCAGTCCCGTCGTTCAATCAGTTTAAATCGAAAGGTGTGTTTGTGTTTCTGGACGTCCCGAGGCCCCAGCCCCTGGCTTCCTCCCTCAGGTTCCTGAGAGGTAGAAAGGCCGGAGGAACATTCTGCACACACAGTTGCTGCTCTGCAGGGTCAGCTAGGACTGGGAACGAGCTTCAGAATTCAACTTCCGAGGGGGAAGCTCAACCCCAACAGGAATGCAGGTTACATTTATGCTCTCTAAAATTGGGCATCTCTCGATTTATTTATCCTGCCATGAGTATTTATCTGGCATTATACTGCCGCAGTAACCCAGGGAGTTGCTTTGTACTTAGTCCGTTACCACTCTTGTTTTGCGGCAACTCTGTAAATAACTTGTGTCACTATTCTATGTCCCATTTCCAGATGGAAGATAAGACGTTATTTCTGCTTCAGTGCAAAATCTCAACAGCTGATGTGAGGAGGTGTTCAGATTCCTATCTAAATTACATGCCAGGCATTCTGCATTAACATTGTTAGGTGGGTTATTTATCTACAGCCTGAATATATTTCCAGGATATCAAATGATGACTTAGAAGCTATCTTCCGTGATGTGATGTGCATGCCTAGAGCAATATAAGAAAAATTTTGAAACCACCTCTGCTGAAGATCTTAGCTTTAAAAAAAGAAAAAAAAAAAACAGATGCAACATTGTTCTATTTACCTTAATTAGCACAAATCCTAGCCATATTTGTTTATAACACTGTGTTAGTGACTGCATGAAGCAGTTAGGAAGCTGTCTACAAGGCCACTGGGTATGCAAGGAAAACTACACAGTCATTACTACCCAGTAGAGGGCAAGCACATTATATTTTATTGCTAATTTGGAACAAATCCCCGTAATTTGGTGTTTAAAGATTGTGCATGGGTTATGAGCATAAAGTTGTTGAATAAATGTACCATGGTATGTTTTTAGCTTCTGTGGGTGTTTTAATTGAATAATAGTCTCCTTCATGTATAGCTTAATGAAATTCATTACGTATTTGGGAATTCAAACAAGGTACACTATTTGGAAAAGAAATTAAAAGAATCTGCTTATGCTAGCTAAAACTCCCATACATGGCTAGAATCTGGAGACTGGGGGAATTAAAAAAAACTGTATTTGGGTGGATAAATTTTTTTTAAATCATCTTCAGTCTCCCTTTGTTAGAAGTGAAGCTCTAAGCCTCCTCTACTCCACCCTGAGGTTTTCTTTCTCCCCAGGTGGAGGGTAGTTTGGGACAGTGTTGTGTTATTCCATTAGTTTATGTTTTAAGACTAAGAAGAGATATTTCTGTGTTATAAATTATTTATAAACACAGGAACAAAGGGAGGCTGTCAGGGCTGCTGCGACTTTGAGAAAATAAAAAAGAAGTGATGAATTTATGGGGAATCCAATTTGATAAAGAGGGAGGAGATGCAACGGCTAATTATTAACATCCATCTGCAGTCAGAGAACTGAAAGTAGAGAGTAAGATGGATACATTTACATCTGTCTGCCGCTAAAAGAAATCTCACTAATGGTATTCCACACCGTCACCAAACTCTCCCCATCCAGCTGGAGAGTCTTGGCGACATGTGATGATATTTTAATCAACAGCAGAGCAAGGGAGAGATGCAAAGAACTTCAGAAATGGACATTCAAAAACAACTTTACTTCCTCCTGCACTCGTTCGATTCTCAGAAATGGAACATTTTTTTAAAGAGTAGTGTGGCCTTTATCTTTGAACTTCATTGATTTGTCGGCCAGCAGGTTTTGAAAACTTTTAAATTTAAGCAGCTGCAAGTCACACCCCAACTGATATCAAACCCAGCGTAGAGGGAGAGGTAACAAAGTATGACCAGCAGGGAAAAAAAAAAAGAAAAAAAAGAAAGGTTTGTGGTGTGAGAAATTCACGTATATTTTATTTTATTTTGACTCTGAGCCCACCTCTTGTCTTCTGGACATTGCTTTCATCAGTGGTACAGAACCAAAGATGGCCTGCTTCCGAACACTCGGGATCCTGAGCAACTGCCTTCCTTTCCTGAAAGGAGCAAAGGGGAAGGATAAATACATTAAGAATTTGTCAAATAAAAAGAAAAGCTTCTTGCCTGTATGCAGCTTGAGGATGGGGGTGGGGCGGATGAGCCCTTCCTTCTTGAGCACGAGTTTCAGTCTGCAGACCCTTGAAAAGGGTCACCATTTCAACTTTGCCCTTGTCATCTTATTTTCAGCAGCAAGGACATCTATACTTGGGAGGTTTCAAATCACCTTTGAAAAATTTAGGGCACTATTTTTACCCGTCACCCTCCTACATACAAGCCTTGGGCTGGTTCCCATATCTGCTATTCATAGATTTGGCCGTTTTCAGCCTGGATTTTTGATGTGTTGTCCATCATGTGATTTTTCCCAGTTGGTCTGAATTAGCCAGCCAGGGTCTGGGAAGAGGGATTTTTTCCAATTCTCTTACTTTGTCACATATTTTTAAATCAGGCAGGAGGAAAGAGTGGTGTGGCTCTTTTCAAAATTTTGGAGATGCTAATTTATTTATAGTCTTCTGCACTGCGGACCTTCAGTGAAGTAAGGCTTTCTGACAAGATCACACAGCTATGAGTCCAAACCAGATTTGTTTTTGAGCTAAACATTATTGCATTTTTATTGAAATTTTCCCAGTTAATAAAGCTGCTTTACAAATCTTCATGAACTGTAAAGAATTCTGGAAACATGTATTTAAGAAAATACATATGATGATACATTTCTAAGATTTCTATAAATGTTTCATTTAGTATTTAATGCTGGAAAGAAGGGCTGTCCACAAGAAACTATGACTAATATCAGAGACAAAGACAAAAAAAAATAAAAAATAAGCTGACCACAACTTCTGTTTTTTCTACCAGGACACTACCACAAATATAGGACAGGCAGAAAGGCTGACATGTATTTTGCAATTTTCTACAAAGTTGATTTTGATATTTTCAAACATTGCATAATAATCTCTAAAATGGAGATGTTTAAAAGGTATTTTCTCTCATGTTCAATTATTATTAAAGTCATTGGTTTTCACCGGGGAAGTTAAATGCTGGAAATAGGCCTGCAAATTTCTATAGAGTTCTCTACAATGGAAAGCTGGCCATGAATTTAATGAGGTCACGTGGTGAATTGGAATAAATGGGTCTGTTTTTAATAGCAATTTTGTTAGAAAGGTACAGAAAGGTCAGCCAATACATCAATCTAAATTAAACTTTTGAGAACTGTTCATTTCTCATTTTTTCCCAAATACTTTTCAGTTATGATCTGGAATGTGTGTAGGGATGTATAGAAATTCCATAAGGATTTAAATCAACATGGTTTACCAGATGTCAAAGTTAGACCAGGGAGCGTAAGGACCAGAGGCTCAGGAAACTGCAGAAGGAAGGGACCACCGCAGGGGCTCACACTCTGGTGCAGCGGCTCCAGGAGGGACACAGAGCTGGAATATGCCCCCTGCCTTTCAGAAGAACACTGTTCCTGTTCTCTAAACCTGTGAAATTTCGACAAATGGGGAGAAAATCATTGAGATCTGGGGGATTTGGGCAAGAAATGAAGGGGACAAAAGTAGATTAGAAGAAGGCACTGAGGAGGGAGGAAAGATGACTTTGTGGGGTCAGTGCCCCAAAATGTGGCAACTGAAATCGCTATCCCTCTGTCTGGAAAGCAAGTGTCTGGAGGTGCATCTCAGGGGCTCACTTCCACTTAAGTGCATGATTCAAACGCTGAAGCTTTGATAATACCTTCATGAGCTCAGAGAAAAGCAGGAAATGCTGTTGGAAAAGAAAGGGTGTTAGTAGGAGAACAGAAAACCTGCCTCTAGGGCCACCACCTAGCTGATGAGGTGAGCAAATCCCTTCGCATTTCTGGGCCTTTGTCTCTTCATCATCTCTGTAAAGAATTAGGATAATGGGCTTCTTGTAAAAGATCTTATTACTGGGGACTGCATTACATCATCAAAAAAGAAAAAACTAAAGAAAAATCACCTGCTTTAGGTCTTTAAATTATATGTTCCTAGGACTAAGAATTCTCTAATCTCTCTCTCTCTCTCTCTCTCTCTCCCCTCCCTCCCCCCACCCACACATACACATGTATACTTGAAAAATTAAATAAGCTGAACAAAATTCTTTTGGGTATGAATTATACAATGTATTACAGAAAAGTAAAAGGTGAATCTTCCATTTTTTTCTATTTTCTCTTACCAATGCAAATAAATTTTATGAAATAAAATCACACTCAGAGATTGACAATAGACAGGTTTTCCACTCAGTCTCCTCCATCCAACTTTGAGAGACCCAATCGGTTTTCCAGCCCCGGAACTGTAGGTCTGTGGATGGCAGTGGGTTCCGGACAGAGCAGACGGCACGGCAGATGCTCGAGGAAGGCACCTCAGGTCCTGGCGACAGGGATGGCCTAAAGGGCAACACATCCTTACAAAGGATAACTACAGATTTATGAAAATTAAGACACTAATATAACTTTGTTCAGCCTTTTATCCAAAACCTTTATTCAAAATTACTAGTACTTCATTTTTACACGTGCTTCTCTCCCAGACGCACACTGAGTTTATCTGCTCCACATCTCCAGCACCTGTTCCTTCGCTCACCCTGCTCCTGGGCCTCCCCTTGTTCTCTCCTGAGTCTCCTCTCCCCGCATGCAGATTCTAGTCAGCCCTCAGGCACAGCTCCCGCGTAGGGTGGGTGGACCTGTCTCCAGTCGCTCCTAGAACAATGCTAGTTTGTATGAATATTAACAGCTCTCCCTTTTGCTTTCTAATCTGGACAATAAATTTTAGTCACCATGCCCATTGCCAACTTACTGCTTCCCCACCCCCAATACACCCTCCTTTGCTCTCCTTTGTGACAGCAGAACTGGACCCTGTAAGCATTTTCCTTTGCCATGTGCCACAGTGTTGTGGCTTGTCAGTGGAGGGCATTGAAGGGGCAAGACCAAAGGACCTCTCTTCCTGATTCTGGTTCTTTTCTTCTTGCTCCTACCACGCAGTGGTCAGTGGGTAGCTTTCTGGCCAGTGGTCCACAGGGACACCCTTCAGCAAATTATCCACACCCAAGCAGATGCCTTCTCCATGAGTTTAGGTGGTAACCAAGACACCATTTCCTGATCACCAGCAGCTCAGCAAACTTCTTCACCATCCAGGAGGCAAAGAGAAGTTCACAAACCCAGTTTCTGCCTCTTCTAACAGAAGTAATCAATTAAGGCAATAAGCAAACACCCACCAGCCACCACCCTGAGAAATTGATAAAGGTAAACAAAATTTCTAAGACATAATACTAAAGTAAGTCAATGTTAACAAAGCAGCACTCCTTGGATTCAGGAAATAAAAAGTGATTTTAAAAAAAATAAGTGTTTCTTTCTACTGCATAGAATTCCATTGTGTAAATGTACCTCAGTTTTTTGATCCATTCATTTACTGATGGGCATCTAGGTTGCTTCCAACACTTGGCTATTGTAAATTGTGCTGCTATGAACATAGGGGTGCATAGGTTCTTTTGGATTGGTGTTTCAGGGTTCTTAGGCTATAATCCCAGCAGTGGAATTGCTGGGTCAAAAGGTAGATCCATTTTTAGTTTTCTTAGAAAATTCCATACTGTTTTTTATACTGGTTGTACCAGTCTGCACAGAAAGAAAGAAGGAGCTCCTACCCTTTGCAACAGCATGGATGGAACTGGAGAGCATCATGCTAAGCAAAATAAGCCAGGCAGTGAAAGACAAATACCATATGATCTCACCTTTAACAGGACCTAATCAACAAAACAAACAAACAAGCATAATATAACCAAAGACACTGAAATTGAGAACAGGCTGAAAGTCACCAGACTTCAGAGGGGAGGGAATTTCAGGGGAAAAGGGGAAGGGTTTACAGGAACAAGTATAAAGGACACATGGACAAAAACTATGGGGGGTGGAAATGGGAGGGAGGTAGGGAGGGCTGGGGTGGTGGGCTGGGGTGGGAGTAAGAGACAGAAAACTGTACAAGATCAACAATTAAAATTTTTTAAAAAAAGTGTTTCTAATGATACAAAAACCTAGAATTCAAAATCAAAACTATATGATAGACTCAATAAGAAGTTTCCTAGAGTGTGGAATTACACATACATGTGCTTCTTTAGCTTGTTGACTGTACATATTTTTAAGCCACTTTATGGCAATTTCCCTTAAGACAGGCTAGTATTTTAGCTTGAGAACTTGCACCTAGCCTTTGATAAGAAAATGTCGATTAGAGAAGAGACATGCCAGGTAGCACTGAAATTTAGTAAGATGATAATCTTCCCGTTTTTAATCTCAAACTGTTTTTGTAAAGTCAAATTCTTACTGATAAGAGAAGAAGAAAAAATAGAACCCTGATGGTTCTCTGGAAACATGGTCCCAACAGAGTATCTCAGCTCCATCTTAACTGGGCTATGACAGGTTACATTGCCTTTCCTCACAGTCCCCAAAATCCTCACCTCGTTGCCATCATGTTCGGCCATATGACTTGCTTGGGGCATACATAGGTAAGCAGGATAAACACGTCACTTCCAAGACAAGCCCTTTGGACTCAGGGTGTGATTGGTCACTTCCTCTCCCTGGGCCGTGACACTGGCCCTGCACTCACAGTGGCATGCCTTCAGCCTGGATCGCAAGGTGAAGACAAGGCGGAGCGGTCAACCAACGTGGCCCTGCAAACAGTAAATCGCTGTGGTTATAACCTGTAAGAAGTTTCGTGCTGTTACCATAGCGTAACCTAATGTACTCTAATTTCAGACAGCAATGGATAATGGGAATTGAGAAGAAAGACTTGAAGAAATAGGTGAAGAGCCTGAGTAACGGGGAGAGTGAGTGGTGCCCGGGGAGATCACAGGCTCTTCGCCAAGCACATCTTCGCAACACAGGTCCAGGCTCCCTGTTCTCAATTATTTTATCCCGGCTTCTAAACTGCTAATTTTATTATATATTTGGGAACCCTCTATACCTCTATCACTCTCATTAAAGCACAAAATGTTTTAGAGTCTATATATATAAACCAAATATGTGAGGGATAGATGGGCAATAATAAGAGAATTAAGGCATTTAAGTATAAAATCCAATAGAAAATGTAAAAATGTGATGGTATGTTCCTACCCAGAGATACCAACCCATGATGGCAAAGTAAAATAGGTGTTATATTTTTCCACAAAATGTGTAGTGCTGTGTTAATAGACGTTTATAATTGAGTATAATAATGATGACAGATGGATTATACTGGACAAATTAAAAGTATGTCTCCCTTACCTATAAAGTGGCAAAACTATTAATCTATTCAGTATATGTAAAATACGAGTATAAATATGTAGAAGGATACACAAAGCCGTCTATTATTTTTCACAATAGGGTACTTAGTGCTTAAACTAATCAAGTATTTATCTTCTGTAGTTTGCCAATTACTTTTAAAGAAATCATAAAAGAAAACAAATTCTCTTAACACTAAAACTATGTTGAATACAGTTCATTTTTCTGAAGATTCCGATGGCACCACAATCTTGCAATACCTCATGATCTTCATTTATTGCAACCCTGCTAACAAAGGGAAGATGTGGAAATTATACCCTTTGAGAACATAGGGAACACGGAACACCCAGATACGAGTCCTCACCCTGTCACTTATTAAAAGGGAGTCCGTGCACTGTTTTCCCAGAATGGCCCCACTTTGCGCCATTAAACTGACATACTTATTAGTGCTACTCTCTTTCAACCTCAAAACTGTTTCCATTGAATAATAAATGATACAGTCACCCTACTTACATCTGACCTTGAAGATTCATTCAAGAGTTTGGAATCCTGGTTTCTTTAATTGCAGAATTAAAGATCAAATTGAGATAGTATGCACTAAAGGGATTGCAAGCTCTGAAGCACTACGTACATGTAAGGTACGATCACCATTATTGGAAATGTTTTGTCAATAGAGTATCAAATAATAATGTATGCTGTCAATAAATATTCATTGGGTTACTAGTATAAGCCAGGGATTGGACTTGTCACTAGAGTAGAGATGGGAAAAAAAGAGTCCTTACTTGCCCATAGATTTTACACTAGTGTGTCTGTGAAATTAACCCCATGGAAAAAAATCCAAATGAATAAGGGTGCACTTATTGTTTCCATTCAATTGGGGAGACAATGAACACACAGAAAGGTGGGGTTCGCAGATCACTCTGCAACTAGGTCCATTTTGTACAGAAGCTAAAACGTAAGAATCCTAGTTCACATTTGTGCTATGGCCGGTTCATTATTTTGTTTTTAAAAGATTAATGGAAATTCTTGTAGCGCCCTTGATCTTACCTCAAGAGATCTCCTAGTTCATCCTGGCCTCTAGGCAGGATTGCCCTCAAAGGCAAAACAAAAATAAGGCTAATCCTTGCAATTGTGAACAAAGTTGGTCAGTCATGTTTATACTGGCTCCTCAAACCCATCTTTGGGACGTTATTTTCAAGCTTAATGGCCTCATCTTCAAAACATGAGTTGTCATAGCCTTAAAGACCTCAGAACAGTCTAACTTTCTCAGTTGAGAAACAGAAGATTTCTAAGGGAAATAACTAAAAAAAAAGGAAGACTTCTATAGTCAAATGTCCAAATGAATCATAATTGAGCAATGTTTTGGCAACAGATCTATAAAGGTAAGTTTTCAGGCTGAAGATAAACATTAGTCTTTTTCTGCTACATTCTGTGACTATCAAGAAAAAAGCTCCTTTTGACACTATTATTGCACTATAAACACGAAGATTATGAATCACTAATATACATGCACCTAAATAAGTGTTTGTTGTAAATTTCAGAAGACCAAAGCCAGAGACTAGCAGCGTCTTCCACATCTCTTCCAGGTTCCAAAATCATATTTTAATCATATCTGTCTGGGAGTCAGAAAACATCCCCGACAAATCTGAGCTCAGTGCCTGTTCTGATGCAGCTGTGACAGCCATTCAGAGAGCTCCAAGCGCCCTCTTTTGGCCTGCAGAAAGAATTGCAGTCCTCTTCTATTGTCAAGAGAGCCCCTTGGAAAAGAATATGTGTAGGACAACAAAGCCCTTTGCCTATGAGAAAAGCACAATGATGACTAGACAAGTGGAAGTTGCCTCTGGTCAAAACACTTCTGCTTTCAGAAAGCCTCTTTCAATGAGTTTCAATATACATCCCTCTCAACCCTGGTCGGCAGGCACAGCCCACTCTGAAGCCTTAGTGAAAGGCTGGATTTTTATAGCAATTCATCAGGGAGCACCTGATTGTCTCTTATAAACTGCCTCTGAGGACTGCTTATGGCAAACAGTTACCTGTCCTCTTCTCCTATCCTCATTTAGAATTTATATTATTCTGTCTTATACTGTAGATGGCTATTGACAAAGCAGCTCGTCAGCTCCAAGAAGGCTGGATTATGTTTGTCTCTTGCCCCAAGAACTCAGCACAAATCCTGGTGCACTTGGGGCTTTGTAGATATTGAAAGGATCATGGCATGTGGAAGAACTCATGTGGAGAAACCCTTTAGTAGTATTATTGTGGAGTGGGTTTTCTTTTTTCAATATCTTTCAGTCTAATTCCCTGGTAAACTTACCAGTAGCTTTCCTTTTAGGACTTCCGGGACACAGGTCCTGGAGGACAGCAGTAAGTGCTTGAGCACAGCAAAACGGACTCAATGGCATGAGGTAGCATAACTGTTTCTAAGGCAAGAGGAGGCACTCGAAATTTTTTGATCACTTTAACAGGTCTCTGCCTTTTAAAAATCTACAGAAAATGTAGTGAAAGTTAACTGTAACCCTCAGCCTTCTACCTTAACAAAGAGCTATAGAGTCAGTTTATACTCGGGTAAAAAAATGTTCAAAACCTACCACAAGGTCAACATCAAATTTTACAATATGAGGTTGTGGGAAAGTCACCTTTTAAAACAGATATCCTTAAGCAACTTTCAAATATCTTGAACAATATATTAAACTAAATATTTTCTCAAGCAACCAGCACATCAAATTCACAGCTCCAATTAGTACTTCTGCTGAGTAAGGCGGATGGTTGTTGGAGATGTTTGCTTATAAATTACAGTAAATTTTTCGATGGAATGTATACCTCAGATATGATTAAGTGTGACTTTCTGAAATTCCAAAGGGCAAAGTTGGCCGCATGTGCATCTACAGCCTAAATCACACAGCACCCTACAAGTCCATCATGACTACCTACATGACCAAATTAAGTTTTATCAGCACTATCTCAAAGGAAATTTGAAGATGCACTGGGCATCCTTCAATCAGACAGGGCCATTCTGTGTTATGAATCTGAATTTACTGAGCACCGTGGCAGTTCCTTGACTAGAAAGGGAATAGGTGATGCCGAGGACCATGGTCCCCAACCGGAGCAACCATCAGTCCACTTAACCGAGTGGCTGACCAGAGTGGTGAGTATTTACAGATACCAGTTAAAAGAAGCCCAACTAGAGACACCCCAATTTAAATGAACAGAATAAAACCTCTTGTAGCAAAATAGTAACAAATGGCACATGCAAGCCTACTCCATATCTGTATAGAAAAAATATATTTCAAAATAATAAATCTTTTGAATGATATTTGTTGGAAGGGGCAAGCAGAAAATACAAATTACCTCTTTCTTTCCCTAGTCCAGGAAGACTTTGTAAAGTAACTAAAATAAGAATGTTGCTTTCAATACCAAGCTGTGGCGACGGGATCAGAAGTGAAGTGCCCATGCACAGAGAGGGGTAATGTGCAAAGAGGACAAATACCTTTGCCAGACAGGAAAAGTTTGTTTGAAAAGTAAGTTGTAAAATCCTAAATTTTGTCTGTTTTTCTGTGCTAATATTTGAAGAACTGATGACTAAATTGCAATGTGACATAATAATGCAGTCTAATGGGATGAAGGTAATTAATTACTGGAGGTTTTACATTTATTTTTTAAAACCCCCAGTAGATAAGAAGCAGATAGATTTGTAAATAGGGAATACTAGTCTTTAAGGCAATGGTAAACTTTAGTTTTAAGTCTTAGCTTTAAAGTATATCATTAATAAAAATGACTATTCACTGCACAGTAGATAAAACTTTGATATCTATTATGTCCATGCATGCATACATAAATATGGACCTGGGTGTATAAATGTACTTGAATATATATACACATGCCATACATAACCACAAAACATAGTTGCTTGGGGAAATATTTAAATTAAGAAACAAACTGATAACTCTCCTTTGCAGAAACTATTTGTTAGCATTTCCCTAAACACATACTAAACAAAGAAAATATGACATATTTATTAACATTTTCTCTCTGAGCTGAAACATTCTGTATTTGATCATCATGCATAACCATTTAGTTAAGCAGAAAACAAGTTTTTTTTAAAAAAAACATGCTCAGTCCTTTACTCTTGCTATATTGTCAACTATTTAAGGATGTCCCTTGCTGCTGAATCATCCACTGCCTCATGAAACTAAGAGAAGCAAAGGAGGAAGTCTGACTTTACGGTGATGGTACCTCTCTATCTGTCTATTAAATTATCTGTTATTCTAAACCTAATTCAAAAACCTAGCTGGTCTAGGGTTCATAACTTCTTTTGTGCCATGGAATCAATTGACAGTCTGGTGAAATCTGTGGATCCTTTCCATGAATGATATTTTTAAGTGCATATAATAAAATACAGAAAAGAACAAAAAGTACATTAAAATTTTTTAATTGAAAATTATGATAAAATAGTACATGTGCTTTTTTAACTAACTGAACATAAACATCTAGTGATGGATTTAATAGCCACCATAATTAGAATGTAGTGATGAGCATAAATGACATTTTGAGTGACCTGCAACAACTATAACATGCTATTAAAATTATCTGCAATATCTCAACAAACAAGTGCTGGCAAGGCTGTGAAGAAAAGAGAACCCTCGTGCACTGCTGGTGGGACTGCAGACTGGTGCTGCCACAGTGGGAAACAGTTTGGAGGTTTAGAATTAAAAACGGAACTTGCCTTAAGACTCAACGATTCATTTCTGGGTGTTTATCCAAAGAAACCCAAAACACTAATTTGAAAGAATATATGCACCCCTGTGTTCATTACAGTGTCATTTACAATAGCCAACCTTGGAAGTAACCCAAGTGCCCATCAGTCGATGAGTGCATAAAAAAGCTGAGGTACATATATACAGTGGAATATTAGTCATAAAAAAAGAATGACATCCTACCATTTGCAGCAGCTTAGATGGACCTAGAGGGTATTATGCTCAGTGAAACAGTCAGACAGAGAAAGACAAATACCATATGATTTCACTGTATGTGGAATCTATGGAACAAAATAAACAATCAAACAAAATAGAAACAGACTCGTAGATGCAGAGAACAGACTGATGGTTGGCAGAGCAGAGGGTTATTGAGGGGGGAAAGGTGAGGGGATTAAGAATTACAAAATGGTAGTTACAAAGTAGCCATGGGGATGTACAGTATCATACAGGGAATATGGTCAATAATATTGTAATAACTGCATATGGTGCCAGGTGGGTACTTGAAATATCGGTGGAGACCTCTTTGTGATGTATATCACTACCTAACCACTATGCTGTACGCCTGAAACTAATACAAAGTAATACTGAATGTAAACTATAACTGAAAATAAAAATTCAAAAAATACATCTGTCAGACAACAGTGTGGCGGTTACAGAGGGAAGGGGAGTGGAGGAAGTTACAAAGGGTAAAATGGGTCAAATTCATGGTGACAAAAGATTTGACCTAGGTGGCAAACACACAAGATGCTCTCTGCAGATGGGGTGTCATAGAATTGTACACTTGAAACCAATGTAATTTTGTTAAGCAGTGTCGCCCCAATAAATTTTAAAAATAATACAACATGTATATGATATCTACTGATGACAAATTTAAAAATATTGATAAAGCTAATACAGTTCATTGCCTACATTCATAACTGAGTAAATTTTAGTGAGAAGTTAGTGAGGAGAAATATGAATTTTTCCCCATCCATGCTCATGGACTCCTGTATCTTAAACAACTCCACCGACAATGGCTTACAGTAATACACACAGGTCTTTAATGGTCTGATTTTAATAAAGCAACAGTAATGTGTATTACTTGTTTAGGAATAAAATGTGTGTCTATATTCCCTTCTGTGTTATCAATACAACTTACAGAAATCTTTACAATGCTGAACTTACACAGAAAAAAGAAAACAATGCTTACTATTATACCTTTTAATTTCATTAGTAATGAAATTGTCAAGGCCAATTAGTAAAGTATTGAATTGCCTCTAGACATCGTAACACGGAGGGAGAATATTAGAGAATTAAAAGACAAAGAGGTCAAAGAAAAGGGGGTTGAACATATCTGCATATTTTAATAGAATAGAGAAATCTTAAATTCAGTGGTGATTAATAAGTGATCAAGAGATTTCATGCACAAAGACATTCACTAACTGTGGTTTACAAGTGTTCTCTTGCTGCAAATCTGGATTGAATAGCGTTGCTACAGACCTAGGTGTGGATGGAGCTTGAAAAAGCTGAGTGAGATAAACATCAGCTATAGCAGAAGGAAAGCGCTGCCCACAGAGCTCGGCTTGGGAAGAGAATGGAGGGAGCGAGGCAGGGTCAGCACGGTCATGGTAAGGAGTGGAGTTAAGGGTGAGAAGCAGCAAGGTCTGAAAGTCTGGAACCACACCGAGGTTTTCCATTTCCAGGAAATCAAAGTCTACTCCACTCTGGGTGGCATTTGAGACTTTCCAATGCATCCCTGATCTCCAGCTAAATGAGCCATTGCTTTCTAAACTTGTTAGTGTACATTTGCTTCAGCATTCCATAGCTTCTTGAATGTTCTTTTCTTCATCTTTACTTATAAATACCTCACTACTTCTTCAAGATGAAGTTCAAATGTCTATTCTTTGAAATGTTTTCTAATGAACATCTAGCAATTAGAATTCATCTCTGCTCTTCTTTGGCCTTTCATCATGCCACCATATCACAGCAGGCCCTTCATTGGGTTGGCTGTGTAAAGGGCTGATTAAAATTACTAGATTTGTGTGGCAAAACCACAAGTTCCTCATGTCTGATGCTCTCTGTCGCATTTAACATTGTGGCTAGGGTGGAATAGGTACTAAATAAACGTTTCTATATCATCAGCAATATCTCATCAGTATAAACCAAATCCAACGACTGTCTACCATCATGGAGCCACATTGCTATCGTCAGTACAAACGTCCAGGATGAGGGTGTTAAATGTCTCCAGAAATCACCTTACCAGCTATTTATTTCTCCTTTGTTTTCTTTCAATAATGAAAAAATTAAATTCCAGAACTTTTTTCCTCATTACCCAACATGACAGAGCTTATAAAATAACATGCATTCCCTAACACCCAATCCACTCACCTTTCAGCTTCACTCTAAAATATAGTAAGAAGAGAAGACAAGTAGGAGCTCTGGGTGGAAAGGCCATAATTCTCACCTTCTCATCATATTACATTTAGATATTAGGGAGTTTAAGTTGCACTTTTCTTCATAACTACAAGTTAAAATTAAATAGAAAAATTTAACAAGATGACAAATGATATGTCACAGGAAAAATGGGGACAGTCTTGAATTTGAAGGGGAAAGATATCAGTAAACAAGCTATAAAGAGCTGAAACCCCCAGAAGAAGCAGTGTAGGGGTAGGAGATGGGGAGAGATGAGTAGAGAGGGTAGGGAAGGCTGACGTGCCTCCCTGATGTCTCCTGCAATCACTTCTGCTCTTCTAGTTCCTCAGACCAAAAGCCCTGGATCATCCCTGACCCTCCTTTTCCCCACCTCCTCGTCTAGCAGTCCATCAGCAACCTCTGTGGGCTGCACCTTCAACGTGCGTCCAGAATTAGGCAATGTCTTGCCACTCCCACTATCATCTCTTCCCTAGATTATTGAAATACTCACCTAAATGGTTTCGACTTCTTCCTTTTCAGTCTATTCTCAGCATAGCAATTGGGCAGGGGACAGGGGGCAGGTAAACTGTTTGTGAGGTCACTTCCCTTCTCTGCTTAAAGCCCTCCAATGGCTCCCCATCAGCCCCAAGATAAGAGTCGATTTTCTTACTGTGGTCTACAAGCCCTAATTATTGCCCCTTTGCTCCCCATTAACTTCATACTCCACTATCACACTCGCTCACTCATTTTCAGCCACACTGGCCTCCTCTCCAGCCTCTTTAATCCAGGCCCCACCACTGCTTCTAGGCCTTTGAACTTGCTCTTCCAAGACAAGAAGGAGCCTGGCTGATTCCACAGCCTAGGTCAAAACCAAGTTCTCAGTAATACCTTCCCTGGACACCTGCCTATGTTGAGTTCCCTTTCCCCTGGTGATTTATGTGCCCTGCTGGTACTTTCTTTACTCCCCTTAGGTCTTTGCATTGCATATTTGTAACCTGATGCTCAAATTAAATGTTAACTCAATGAAGGATTTTTATCTTTTCTTTCCTTTTTTATTTGATCATTGATCTATTCCTAGAATGCTGACTGATATCTAGTAGATACTAAATAAGTGTTTGTTGAATAAGTGCACAAATTGTACTGTGCTCTCAAGAGGGTCTTAACAGAGTAAGCCCTGCACCTCTCCAAAGGAAAACTTTACCCACACACTAAAATCATTTAACACTAAACAAATTATCTAAAAGGTCATTCAGATTTTTTTCTTCCAGAAACAAATTAGACAATTTTCTACTGGCCTAAGAACTCCCTATTCGATCACTCAATGACTATAATTTATTAAGCATTCCAAATTCTCAGGCCACAGATAAGAGGAGGGGTGTGTGTGTGTGTGTGTGTGTGTGTGTGTGTGTGTAAGGAAATGGGACAAAAGAGCCATGTCCTTCAGAGACACTAATGTCCTTCAGACCTAAAGATTGGTAAAGACATGATTGGCAGGCACCAAATTAGTCTGTTCCTAAGAAAGCAGAATAAAGAGTTTTTGCCAAAACTGGCATACAAAATAAAGAAATCTCCAGAAAGAATGGAAGCTATCATGTGGAACTCAGAAGTTGTCCTGAGCCTTTGGAATTCTGGGTATAATTCTCTTTCTAAAAATCAGTTTCACAATGAATAAATATTCATTTCAGAAATTCTTCATAAATTTCAGGTATCTTTATAATCCAAACTTAGGGGAGTGTACTTTTTTAAATCCTCATCTGAGGATATGCTTATTGGTTTCAGAAAGATAGAGAAACAAATTCAATGAGAGAAACACCAATCAGTTGCCTTCTGCACTCCCTGACCAGGGATTGAACCCACAACCTAAGTATGTGCCCTGATCAGGAATCGAACCCATAACCTTTTGGTGGGGGGGACAATGTTCCAACCAACTGAGTCACCCATCCAGGGTATGAGAGTGCGTTAATCATAAATGGTACCTAGAACCTAAAAATATATATATAATAAATATTATTAACAGAAATTCAATATTATAAATAATATTGGACAGAACTTCACAGGGTTTTCAGTACATATTTTTAAGTATACAGACTATATTATTATAGTTAATCTTCCCCCAGTCTTTACTACCCAACTTTGTCTGTGTTTTACCTGATCATAAATTTTATCTATTTTTATTAAATCATATATGGAACAAGATAAAAAAAAGCAAGCTAGCTACATATAGTAGGTGTGTATGCACCAAGTTCTATTATCCATATTTTGCAGGTAAACTGAAACTCGGAGAGTTTAATAAATATGTGCAAGGCTACACATCTCACTAAATTATAAATCTTAGATGCATACAGAGATGATCTGGCACGTGCCCTGTCTACCAAACCACGTTTTTTTCTGTGACATACCATCCAAGCTAGTGTAATTCCTTGTCCAAAATGTTAATCCAGTATAAAATATCACTTGTGTTTATTTGTCCAAGGCTGTCCCTCAAGCTGCAGTATGGACTCTTCAAGTTTTCACATGTACACGTGAAATGCCCAGTCAGATTGGTTTCTCTGCATTTGGCCCTGGGAGGAGCCCATGCCTGGGCAGCAGTATTTGTCTTGGCTGATGGTACAGCCATACAAGTGCACACACTCAGAACTCAGTCTCTCTGCCTAGTGTTCTTCCCAGTCTCTAGCACTCACCCAAGTTCATTAGCAAGTTCAAGCACACCAGGCTAGTACCCAAAGGAATTTGTTAGACATGTATTTAGGAACTGGGGCTACCTACCTTATCCTAGTGAAGTACCTGGCATATAGTGGATGCTCGGTAAGAATAGCTAAATTACTCAAAATGATTGAACTATTTAGAATAAAGGATTCATGCATTGGAACATGGACATTTACATTATACCAATACATTTGATAGTCTAGTCATAATAACAGTCCTTAGCAAGATCTCATTTATAATGACGTCATAAAACTCACTTTAAAATCCAGATGGGGCAGGACATCTCCCAGCATAGCCATTAGGGCCGCGTGAAGGAAGCTACAGGAAAACCTCTCAGAAGGCTCAGCATGCAACGCCTGTGGAGCTCAGAGGATAGAGACTGGAAGCTGATACTAGTCTAGAAAGGGGGCAGAAACTGCGGCCTTTTGTGGCTAAAAAGAGAGGATTTTGGCAGGACCAACCTGCACTTCAGTTTATGATACGAAAGAGCCTAACGCTTCCTTTGAGCCAGAACAGATGCCAAAGGAAGTAGTGGACCTTGAGTTACTATCAATGGACCATGCCCAAGAGGTCACCCTCCAGGATTAGGTGACTCCAACGAAAAAACTGGGACCAGAGTGAACCAGAGAGCACATCTTCGCTGCCAGGGAGTAATCAGAGTTTCTGGGGCATCAAAGAAAGCTTCCATCTGACACTTAGAGGGCCACAGAGTCCTGTGACCGCTGTACTATATAAGAAGGACTTTTACTTCTCCTTCCCCACTTCTCCCTCACCTCATCACAACCTTATGTGAGACAAAGTGGAATATGCAGGCAAAGACGGATCCCATATCCTCTCTCCCCACTGCAGCTTTTGGAGCCTGAGTCAGGCTGGGATTTATGGGGTGTGAGGCTGGGGAGAGGATCTTTAGGTTGAGCATGATAGATTGAATATTTGACATTGCAGATATTGGGCTCCCAAGCTGAGCACTCTTTGTGCACATTGTGCTTCTTACCCATGGCAACTTCCTCTTTCCATATATGCCTATTATACAGTACATACACAGACCACACGGTGTAGGGCTTAGGAGCTCTGGTCTGGCTAAGGAGGCAGACAGACGTGACCTTAGTTAACCTCTGTAGGCCTCAGTTTGCTCACATGCAGAAAGAGAATGACAAGAGCACTACCAGATCAGGGTGTTGTGAAAGTGTGGCAGTCCATGGGAAACAGTAGAAGATTCATGCATTTTATCAAAATGTACTGAGTATATACTGCACTCACTTCCTCAGACTGCAGGAACAAAGCACCACAAGTAGGTGGCCTGGAGCCCCAGAAATTTATTGTTTCACAGTACAGATGACTTTTTTAAGCCAGGATTGAGAACCACTGCTCTAGTCTAGATGAATATTAACCCCAACAGGTATGGATTACTGAGAGCAACCTGTTTCTCAATATTCTGAGAATCTTCAACCTGACCTGGCTCTGCCCAGTGTAATCGTTTTTATCCAACATGAATATGAACTAGAATATGCACATCATATTCATTTCACCCACAGAAAGACAATCAAGTGATTTCATCAGAAGGAAGAGTTAAGCTCCTGCTGCCTTGGAAAATGCCCAATAATGTGTCCTGCAAAAAGGTTGAAATGTCAAATGACGTTGCTTCCGACAAAACTGAATCAGCGTGACCGCAAATGCTAATATATGCAGATCTTTCCTCTGCCCTTCGAATGTCAAATGGCCACAACAGTCATGAAATCTGCACTGCCCTATCTTCCCAGGACCTTTGAACCTGCAGTAACAAATTATTAACTTAAAAAAAAAAAAAACAATTCCCTATTAGAGGAAATGTATAGTCTAAGGAAAAGGAAGACTTCATGAAGACACAGCCAAAGAGAGAAGCATGCCATTGACGCCACACTGATACCTGGTAGGGTGCCATGCTTTGCCATTCACAAAGCTGTTGGTACTGCCATCTAACCCTTCGCAACAGCTGTGGTTAGTGGTAATCATTCATATTTCTATTTTATAAATAAGGAAATAGAGAGTTCAGGAGGTCAAGCAGACTCATCCGATGTTAATGGCATGGACAAAACTTAATGAACTCAGATCTTATTCAGGAACTTTGAGCCTTTTCCTCTTCCTTTCCCAGGATGTGGGGTACTAGCTACAATGAAAACTTCCTTCCTAGACCAAATAAATGCAAGGTCTGCTTTTAAATCTTATCAGTCAATTATTATACTACTCATAAGTCAGAAAGGATGAATTTATTCACAAAAATAGTATTTTTCACAAATGTCCAGATTACTGGACACTTTCTATAATTTTGTCATCAACAGTTTAAAACCAACAGTTCCACAGTAGAGCCGGTTTGGGACAGATTCTTTAAATGCCAGGCAGCATTTTTTAAAAACTGTTTTTCTCGGTATTGTCTCTGATGTAAGTCAAGTAAACTGAAAACAGAAAAATTGAACCCAACAGATATGAATGCAATCAGCACTAGGAGACAATTCTGCGTCAAACGAAGAGGCGCATGCCTAAATTAAAAAGAGCTCTCTAGCATTTCCTCTAAAAGTCTGAACTGACAAAGAGTGTAGTAATGGTAACCCACATAAAAGGGAGTAGTTTGAAGAACAGTGATGAATACAAAATGCCCCATTTTAAATAACATCTGTGGCTCTTTGCAATCAATAATAATAAAATGATTCTCTTTATTTTGTGTTCTCATGTAGAGGCTAAGGGACAAATAGCCCTCAGAGTAACGAGATGGCAGGGACACCCCTTCCTTTCATATTAATCCTCAAAATAGCGGTCAAATTTTGCAGAACCAAACAGCCACATGAAGACTGGACAGAGAATAAGGGACCAGGGCGACAGGAAAACAGATGCTTTGGCAAGAAGACAGGCTATAAATGTTGGTTTCCCAGGATTTTGATAGCAGGAGTGTTTGTCTTCGTGAAAGCAGAATCTAATTGAATAAAAGAGTTTTTTAAATAGTGGGCCATTAATTAGGCGGCATGGGGTAAAGCAGGGATTCATACTGTAGGAGGCTTCTGGGACCCCAGGCTGCACTCATCGACTCTGTCACGGTGCCAGAGGAATGAGAGAACCGAATGTTGTGCCTCTTCTGGAAACCTACCTGATACATTTGGAAGTGGCTTCCCCATGCATTGCCTCTGCTCAAATCATCCCATAATTACTCTGGCACTGTGAGCCGCAAACTTGGCGGGCTCTGAGCGATATCAGATGTTTTTCTCATGCTTGCTGAACCTCTCTTAGACAAATTTTGCATTGTTTTTTGTGTCAGTTTTATCGTGGAACATCGTGTTGCCATCTGGGAAGAAAAACAACATGGTAGAGGAGCAGCTGGTAAATGGCAATGGCCAAATAAACATTGGCAAGCGCCCTCCATTAGGTGAGATAAGAGGGATGGGCGGCCGCCAGCAAAGACAATCCCTCACCGCTGGAACATCTTTCACTGTCCCCTTCTCTCTTATCTCCATTCAAATTCGTGGTGATTTTTCATTCAGAATCTCAAGCTCTCCAAGTGTCAGGTATTGGGCTTTCCCTCCTTTGTCTAGAGGAACAAGACAGGTCCACAAAATGCTCCACCAACTGAATTCCTCTCCCTGGACAGGACAACAGGCTTGGTGAACAAGGGGAAAGCTTTTGATACCTTCACAGTAAGGTGCCCCTGAGGAACCAGAGGGTAGAAAAGCTCCCACCAAGCTTTTCAGCCAATATGCTGGCTTTTATTTTGGTCACACCCAACATCACTAGTATTCATGGCTTTCAAACCCATACATCTTTTAAGGACTATAGACATATGGTAAACCAATGTAAATAACACTAACATGTCTTTCGGAACAGGACAGAAATGAGAAGTCAGTCACACTTGATTAACAAAGTTATCCTCCATGCTTTCTTGTTTCTAAAACATAATGTTTCCCATTGTAACATTACTGGAATTGCATTTCTGCATGCGTGCAGTAAATGTCTAGAAAGACACCTGACAACCTCCAGGCAGCAGAACAAGTTGTGGAATGCCAACAGTCATTACTGTCTGCACATGTGCAAACTGGTGAGCGTTCGAAGGTGCACGTCCATCCAACCACCTCAGCTGTGTTATTTCTACTGTTGAAATCAACACTATTGAATTTTTAACTTAAATTAGGATTCCCAGTTCAGGCTTAAAACATCTTCAAAAAATTACATTGAATACAGCAATGAGTTTTTTTGAATGTTTAATTTAGTTCTCAGTAATTTGTTTCATACAGGCATCATGATGAAAGGCAATGGAACTTACTAAATCACTCAAAATAACTTAAAATGTTTGAAGTTAGTCCAGATTGGAATGTTGAGCATATATGAGATCTGTCCAGAAAAAGTCCAGCCATTGTTAATTTAACAAGAATGGTTTGTGCAACATCGATGTAACCTGGCAGCCAAGGAGAGTGGACTGGAATGCACATGTGTGAACAATGACGCCTTCACTGTGCTAGTCAGTGGGGTGGTAGACACCATTGAGTGAGCGTGTGTATACTGTGCGGCCATCACATTCCAAATGACTGAGTGAGTAGAGCAATTGAATCTGCATCAAATTTTGCATTAAGCTTGAACATTCCTCCATGGAAACTATTCAGATGATTCAGAAGGCCACAGCTATGGGCAACTGGTGACTGGAAGCATCATCATGACAACATGCCCGCTCATGCAGTACATGTTGTGCCTTATTTTTTGGCAAAACATTAAATCACCCAGGTGACTCAACGCCCCCTACACCACAGATTTGGTGCCCTGTGACTTCTGGCTTTTCCCAAAATTTAAATTTCCTTTGAAAGGGAAGGGATTTCAGACTGTCGGTGAGATTCAGGAAAATACAACGGGGCAGCCGATGGTGACTGGGTGTGAAGTCCCAAGGTGCCTATTTTGAAGGGGACTGAGGCATCACTGTCCTATGTACAATGTTTCTTGTATTTTGTATCTTCTTCAATAAATGTCTCTATTTTTCACATTACATGGTTGTATACTTTCTAGACAGACCTCATATGTCATGAAGACTGACATTTAAGACAGGACATCTACCCGACAGAAACCTTTTGACTGACTTTCAATATATAATCTAATTAATGTAAAAATTTTATATGGTATATGAAATAATTAACTGAATTGTATAAATGTAATTAATTATATATAACATACAATGTAATTCATAAATACAATAGATAATGTAATTAATATATAATTATATGTAATATAATTAATATTATATATAGTTTTTATTAATTCAATTATATATTTAATATATTCAATAATATATATTATACAGAGATAGGCAAAAGTAAGTTTACAGTTGCTTGTATGTGAAACAGAACATATTCTTGTATTATTATTATTCATTAGTTATTGTATTATTTTCCATACGAACAACTGTAACCTACTTTTGCCAACCCCTGTGTTTAGATATAGATTAGATATAGATATAGATATAGATATAGATACAGATAGATATAAATTCAACCAGAGAGAAAGTGGAAATGTGAACAAAACTCTAGTACTCTCAATAAGATTATATTTCAAGTTCTAAAAAAAATAAGATAATAAGCAAGAAGAGCAATATACCACCATGATATTTGTGAAGGCCAGTGGCTAAGAACCTTTGAATGCTGGAGTAAAAAAGGGTTAAACACAAATTCTTATTGTGATAGTCATGAAAATAGCATAAAGTTATATGCATTATTGACTATAAAAAACATCACACAGAAAGCCTATGTAGAGTTAATATCAATATGTTGTTTCTTCCACCACCACCATCAACAACAAAAAAGTCAATGGGATGTTAGAGGAAATAGGCTAACTTTCAGAGTTGTTGGGAATCATTATATTCATTTCTTTGTTTTGAAGCGTAAGGTCCGACACTTCCACAGCTCACTTGTGACAGAACTCCAGCTAGAAATTATGAGCAAAGCTGGGGTGGGGGGTGGGCAGGCAGTGGGGGACTTCGTAAAGGGGAGAATGGGAGAAGGTGAAATGGAAAGCTTTGACCTAAAAGATGGGCCAAGTCAGGACCGACCAGAAACTCTCCTTCAACAACATCAAAACAAGTTCTCTGGAAACATTCTTGCCACTAAATGAATGCTCATCTATACGTCTATGTTCGGACCTGATCAAGAAGATTGCTGGAAAAACCCATCAGACAAATACATAAAGAAAACTTCCTAGAAGTCTGTTTAGATTCACTTTAATATCATCCATGAGAAAAGTCAGTCACTCTGAATACTTTTATAAATAATGTAATTTACCACTTTCTTGTCAACATACTATTCATTCTTTTGTCGTCTGTCAGGTACACATATGACAGTTGTTCTCGCCCTGATTTGAGCTCTGAGATTGTATTAGTCTCTCTATCCACCCCGTATAACATATGTTATACATACTTAATTCAGAAACTTTGAGATTGTAATCCATTACACCATAATGCTTAGTCTATGAACTCCATAAAATTTCATCCCACAGACTATTAATATTTATAAGAAACTTTATCCTATAATAGCAGAGAAATATTTTCTAAAGTAAATTCATTGGCAAACAGAAGCACTTCCTAGGTTCTTGAGCCTCTACTAAGCCTATCACCCTAGATGGACTCTGTAGTGGTGACAAAAAGGGTTATTCCTGGACTCATTTTACCAATGAAGAAATTGAATTTTAAAATGGTAAATAGCCCTGGCCAGATGACTCATTGATTGGACCATTGTCCTGTACACCAAAAGGTTGTAGGTTTGATTCCAGGGCAGGGCACATACCTAGATTGCAAGTTCAATCCCTGGTTAGAACACATACAGGAGGCAACCCATTGCTGTTTTTCTCTCACATCAGTGTTTCTCTCTCTCTCTCTCTCTCTCTCTCTCTCTCTCTCTCTCTCTCTCTCTCTCTCTCTCTCTCTCTCTCTCAAAATCAACAAATATATCCTCAGGTGAGAATTTATATATATATAAAATAACTTGCCCCAAAGTCAAGCAGCTTGAAAACTCAGAGAATCTATCTCAAAGGCCTGTGACCTTAACCACTATGCTCTAATGCAGGTGTTCAATAGTTAAGGACCCAATTAGAACCTGTGCTATAACTTTCGAGTCAGTAGTTTGATAAGTAATCCCATCAGTAGTTCAGGTAAGCTTCCTGGAAGAGCTGGAAAATGAATAGGACCTTAAAGGGTCAGAAAGCTTGGTTAAGATAAATTTTGTCAAAGCAAATAAACAAAACTAAAAAGCAACTATTAGACAACAAGGAAGGCAAACTCGGGAGAGAATAAATGGAATTTTGAGGAAGGCCTACAGGAGAAGCAATTGGAATTGCAATTACATGCTGGCCAAGGCAGAGCAAATCAATTTGTAAAGGATGGATGTCCCCATTGGAAAGCTTCCAGGGAGACACAGCAGTATGGACAGGAAGTAGCCCCCTCCCCTTGATGAGTAAGTCAGAGCCTTCCTGAGAAGGGTAATAGCCTCACCACTCAGTGGGGCCCAGATGACAGAATGTAAGAAGGCGACAGAGTTAATATGATCATTGCAGGATAAATTAAAGCATATAATCACATGGATATTTTTCACCCCAAAAGACAGGATCTTGTCACTTAACAGGATCAATGAAGAAAGAAGCATATCCCTGGCCCCTAAGAAGCACCCAGAGCTGATGAATTTCTGACTTGTTGAGAAGGAGATGGTTTTGACACAGATTCAAGCTCATCTTCTGACTGACCAGAAGGCCTCTGTTAACAACAGAATTCCGGAGAAATAGTGTGAAATGCAATTATTAAGTACCCCAAACTCCAAGAAGGCAACAACATGGCTATGTAAGTTAAAGCTCAGGCTTCCCAGATTTAAGATGCTCATGGTAGGAAAACCTTGTCATCAACATTAGAAAAGGGACACACTGAGTTTGAAAAGTAGGCAAAGAATCGTGAGTAAAAACTGAAAAAAAAAGATGCCAGCGTTGCACACTGTCAAAGCCAGGCCTGGGATGGTGTCAGGGATGTCGGGGAGGGGAGAGTCTCTGCCACAAAGTGGGCCTAGGTGGGAACCCTGTAGGTTACAGAACCTGTTAAATACGGAAGGGCCGTTCGTCAGGGTAGGCATCACCCTCTCTCTCGGGCCAATGACCCTGGAAGCAGCAAGTTCATGACATCCAACTGACATCACCCTCTGAAGCATGAGTGGCATTAATAGTCTGATTTGGAAAAAAGCAAGTGAAGCCACATACACACACACAAAAGGAACTTGTTAAATAGAAATTGCCTGCTGAATTTGCCTTGAGCTCCAGACACAGATGACATCTTCTGTAGCACACAGGCACCACCATGCTTTAAGGCAGTAGCAGTGTGTGGGTTCTCAGACTCTATGTTACTCTCTCCTTCCTTTCAATTGCCTTTTAATTGCAGCTCCAGGAGCGGCCATGTGCACAGGCAGCTGCTTCTAGGCAAAAATAGACTCTGTCGTGGTAGGTAAAACTCCCGGCTCTAGGTATTTTTATTCCCTTTCATTCAAGCTACCTACAACTTACTCGCCCCACCAAATAGCAGAGCATATTACATAGCTGCTGCAACCAGAATGCTGTAGTGCTGGTATGAGAACTGACAGAAAAAGTTACTAGATGGCTTGGAAATAGAAAGCAGTGTTTATGAAAGTTTATACATTGTAAATGTGATAAATCAGTTTCACCAATAAATGTTACCGAATGTTAACTATCGGAGGCTTCTAAATCTATTTAATTCCTAGTATATTTAACAGATAAGTGCAAAAATTGAAAATAAGAAGTAACTTTGTCAATGCTCCAGCTTTTTAAAAGTTAAATAAGGGTTATAGGAAAAAATTAAATTTGACAACATAATACTTTGTCTTCATATCAGAAAACACCTTGAACAAATTAAAAATACAAATGTAAAACAGTACCTTGACATTTCTTTGGGCAAACCACATTCCCTCTCAGTTTATTTGGGTCTGTTTTCATTTTCCAAAACATGGTTGAGTGAAGGAAGTGTGTGACCCATCCTACATTCACATCCTTGGGCAGAATGACTATTTTAGGAATGGACACATGGCCACATCTACACAGTGAAACTCAATTCAGGAGATTGCACTGCACTCACTGGAAAAGAGAATCCTTCGCTGGGGTGGCCGAGAGGTCTGGACCTCTCTCCATGTGGTCAGTTACCACCTTGAATGAGGTCATTCCAGAGGAAATCCGAGCTGAGCAATGGACAGATTCTGGATCTGGATGATGCTATTAAGTCCCTGAACCAAGCTCTACCTAAAGGCAGTTCTTTGAAGTCTTCAGTGAGCCAATAAATTCCCATTTTTATTCATCTATTTTGAATTGGTTTTCTGCCTCTCATAACCAACAAAAGCGTTAAAACTCAAAACAAGGGAGGAAGGAAATAGAATATAATAATGCATGAGGGCAGCAATTTTATGAATATTTAAATTGCTCATAAAAATGTATAAGTATGTTATCTCATGGAAAACTAGCAATTTAATAAGAGGATAAGATGGTTAATAAACACGAAAATTTTAAAAATATACCAGGTTAGTAATCACAGAAATGCAACTTCATGAAAAGTTGTGATGATCATCCAAAGTGGAAGCAAAGGTGAGGTACGATGAGCACTCTCGAGCCCTGCTTGCGAGAGTGTAAGTCTGTACAGACACTTCGTCAATTCTCGGAGCTTACCCATGAAGTATGGAACCAGCCTGTGTGCACGGAGGGCAGGGACGGACCGAGAAACAGGCAGGCCACTCCAGATTGGCAGGTGGCACTTTTATTCAACAAGGGAACATGCCAAGCTTGTTTTGATGACCTCTCAGCCACCCCAGCGAAGGATTCTCTTTCCCAGTCATTGCAGTACAATCTCTTAAATTGAGGTTCACTGTGTAGACGTGGCCATGTGCCCATTCCTAAAATAGTCATTCTGCCCAAGGATATGGAGTGCAGGATGGGTCACACTCTTCCCTCACTAACACAGCTCCTCATCCACCAGACAGAATCTTAAAGTTTATAGAGGGCTTTAACTGGGCTCCATCATGCATACTGTCTCTATTCAATAATTAATAAGCTACTCAGGAATTACACTTACAGTAACGTCGAATTGTTAGGCTATACTTTTAAAAATCTTTTTCTTTTTCTATATTATCTTCATTTGATATTTTTGGCATTTTCTACGTAATATCTCAGTAAAATTTCAAGAAAAAAGTAAAACAAAAAAAAGAAAGCAAGTACTCTTAGTGATGATTAAAAGGTAATCAAAAATTATATTTGTTGGTTCTTTGCATCCGAGAGTGTAATGTATCGGGGCCTAAAGAACTGAACTTACTGAAAGCACATTGGTGTTCCATGTTTTCCCCAAATCTCTTGCATTTTGATTCCTTCTTCATATTTTCAGTTCTCTTTCCAGGAGGGAAATCAGGTACTCAGAGCCAACAGGAGCAGAGTAGGACTTTTGTTCTCTCTGTTAACTATTAATATTGCACCACACGCCCTTGAAAGAAGTTTCATCTCTCTGGACTCCCTTTAAGATTTCCATCAAGGCTCTCCCTCTCTGGGCCAGCAAATTTCTCTGTATGGCACATACTTGGTTTCTGCTCACTCATCTCTGCTTAGCTGACTCTGATTTCATTCTTTTAGAACAGGAACAGCAGTAGTGATTTTAAATATTATGCTCCCCTTTTTCCTTTTCCTCTGGATTAAAGCAGGATATCAAGAGGGAATTTTCCAGTTTCCCTAGAACTGTATTCAAGATCAAAGCTAAAGACTGAAATATGCTAAGACTCCCATATTCTAATATATAAAATATCCCTATAGGGCTCACTAATCGGCCTCAGTTTAGAACAAGCCTACTGCCAATCATTACCACCTCTTCCTGGGTAATCTAAGAAGACAACTTAGAGGGTAATGAGGAGAGCAGCCTTTTAAAGAGGCACTATACCATGAAGGAGAAGGAAAGTAGTTTGTCATGTACTAAAACCCAGAAAATTTTCAAAGGAAATCCATATTAAGAATAAGGGTGACCATATGAAGGAAAGATGGACAATTCATTTTCCAGTTGGCCATCTATTTGGCTACCACACCTCAGCTACCTGAGCCAAGGAAAAGAGAATGAGAGGGCACAGTGAGGTTGGGGTAAAAGGCAGCCATTAAGCTATCTGCCCCATTATTTGAAATGTCGTGGATAAATGATTTCCCTGAGGGACAAGGAGAAAAGTGTTGAATTCTGGCTGTCTTCCAAGACTTCGCCAGGAAAGTTGATCTCAGTTTTGGGGTGGGCAACTTTTGCAGGGGTTAAGGAAGTGAAAAGGTAAAAACAGATTTCTCACTATGTATTAAGAAGGGAAGGGCTTTGAAGACCCTCAGAAGAACCTACATATGAGAGGACCAGCAACTACATACCTACCACACAGAAGGCGTTAACGATTACCCTGAGGCAAACAAATGAGGACAAGTGACAAGCAGGGAACTCTCTCTCACCACAGGCAGTTAAATAAGGAGGAGTTTGCCCCTGTTCCTCTTCTATGTTGCCTAAACATCACAGAAAACCTCCTGACCAGAAGATAGAAGAGGGA
Source organism: Glossophaga mutica (assembly GCA_039655065.1). Taxonomy (NCBI): domain Eukaryota; kingdom Metazoa; phylum Chordata; class Mammalia; order Chiroptera; family Phyllostomidae; genus Glossophaga; species Glossophaga mutica. The sequence continues at coordinate 67,475,006 of CM077303.1, read as the reverse complement.
GAAATCAATTCTTTGTAGAATGAAGGGAAGAAAATAGCTTTGAATTTAATACAAAATTAAATTTTTGAAAATACAAAAGACTATTCTATTAATTAAAAGTGACTAGAACATTCTGCAATCCAGCCAACACATTATTAATGTACCCATTGTTAAAAGTGTGCAATTAAGTACAATGAAGAACAGTTATTGAAAGCTTACACCCAAATGAATGGAAAATTCTTCAATAAATATCTTTAGTTGTATCTTCCCAGGATTTTATCTCCTTTTAGAATGGAAACAACCAGGTTATCATTATCTGTTGTTCTCTCCCTTTCTTTCCCTTGTCTGAGTTATTCTGTAGCTGTGCGCTCAAGATACTTGTGTCTCTTGGTATCCCCTATAGCGGCACAGAAAATGACTTGAAGGAACAGTCTGAACTGAGAGCCTTCAAAGGACCCCAATTCCACCTTTGCAATGCGAAAATTCAAACATGCCAAGGGGCTCCTCTGTAGACTACCCAGGACTAGAAGATTGCAGAGTCTGCATCAAGGAGCAATGACTAGATAGGGTACAGATGTGATCACATAAACATTCAAAGAGAGGAAGGACCTTGGAGCTCCTTGGCACTGTGAAATCCGGAGGGAGTTCACTCTGATGAGAGATTCAAGATGCCTGTGATAGTAGATGGCCAGAGACTGATTTTATAGATCACCACAGGCAAAATCACTTAAAATCTCCCAACTCATCCTAATAATAACTTGCACCAAAATCCGCAAGGTGGGGTGATATAGGAAATCAAAGGAGTGGAAAAGTGAGTTATTAAACTAAAATAAATTAGGAAATCAATAAGCATACTAAGAAAATGAAACCTCAGTGTCAGATTTTTTTTAAGTACTGGTAAAAAGAAAGTTCTTCCCCCACTTCACCACAGTAACACTAACCACAGTAGACCAGGACATTCATTTCAAGAGTCATGCCACCCTAAGGCAAGGGCAGATCCTGCAGCCTGCATGCAAGTTAGCCCACTTTACCAAGGAAATTCAGCCTGCAGAAAGAGGAGACTAGAATAAAACAGTGTTCAACAAATGTGTTCAAGCAGAAGGAATGGTGGAACAGGGGAACTTTTAGGGATAGCCAAGAAAATATGAACTACTCTGAAGACCCTGCCGGGAAAAGAGATTTCAAAGATTACATCAATAGGGATTTGGAAAAAAGAATAATTTCATAATATTTTCCTTTATTGCATATTAATCTTATCATTTTGGTTATATTGAATGGCCAAGCTAATTGTTGTCTGAAAGATTTAATAAATTATAGTTAAGGTGTCAATGGTTGAAAAATTAGCATTTGTATTTTAAATGGGCCTTTCAATATCTTAGACCAAATTCCTAAGCAACAAAAATTTTAGGCACCACTATAAGAAGGAGAAAAATCTTTTGAGGAAGAACTGCATATTTATAAAATGCATTAGTGATATTTGCAAACTACTATAATACATTAACATAATATTCTTCTACAAAGCCACTGTTTCTGACCAGTGTTGTCAAGGCCAATGTTTTAAGGTTTGTCTTTTGTTTTACACTCACTGGTGATGAATTTGAGCTGATTCAACACACAGCTCAAACCTTTTCTGACAATTGAATAAATGAAATAGTAGAGCCATAGCTACATGATGGTCATACTGTTCGGATTTTTTTTAAGTCTGACACAAAATTTCCTATATCCCATGAATAAAACAAGTATGACAAGTTCTGTTTCAGAATATTCCAGCTGCATATTTCATATCCAACTATTTGTAAAAAGCCCTAAAGTAATACTGTAAACACTAAGAGATGACTTCTCCATTTTTAATGGTTTGCACTGCTTAAAAAAAAGAGAGAAAGGTTAGTCTGCTGTTGTAGGACTTATAGAAAATTGAAATTTAGTACATTTCAATCTAAGTAGTACTTACTAGTTGGGAATTCAAAATACCTCTGACTTTTTGTACTTTTTGGAAAGTGAACTAGGGATTTGATGGGGTGCACTATCTAGCATGACTAGAGATAGTGTAACTGTGAAGCAACACTCAGCCCCAAAGACCTGGGAAATAAGCACAGACAAAGCATACAAGGGCTTCAAATTTCCTGCAGCTCAGTGGAAACCAGCTAATCACAGGGTAAGCAAGTAGATGACCAGGTAAGATGCAATTAAGAGTGGTGGCAAAATAATTCACTGTCACCATTTATTTAATTCAGTCACTCTGAGCTAAGGTAGCTACAACCAGAGAACTGTACTCCCCACTCCAGTATCTGGGGACTTCAGGGATTTCTAGCACAAAGACCCATCAGCTGAAGGGCAATGTGACAGAGGATTCAGAGAGATTGGTTGGCTAATGGACGGGGAATAAATTCTCCCAGAACGCTCCCTGCTCCAACCATTGGAAATGGAGTCGCCCTTCAGATCATCTGTGTGCCTGTTTCTTTTTTCCATTTTCAATTTATAATAACAATAACGACCTAGACATAGGACATTTCCTGGGCTTTAATGACTGTCTGAGGTTAATGGCCCTCAACTACACCTCAGGCCATCAACCCCTCCCAGCTAGTCATTAATCTCCAGGAAATATCCTGTTCCAGGGTCATTATTGTTTCAATATCAACTATACCTTAAAAGCTTTATGGATTCTGCAAATACAGATCTTTTGCCAATAGAGGTTATAAAACCTGTTTGGAATTCTGAAATTATCTTGAGTTTCATCTTCCAGACATGTTTTGTTCAAAACTACAGCTAGCTTAAGAAAACATTCAACTTCATCTTTGTTTGTTTACATTTTCTCAGGAAAGAGGACTATTAAATATTATAAGGACCCAATGAATATCAGTGATGAATGGAAGAAAAAGAACAGCTCTAAAGGGAAGCACCCTCTCTCCTGAATGGTAGCATAACTCAGCCTTTGAGAACACTGTTATTTGTGAAAATAACTCCCTAAAATGATTTATATGTTTAAGCATCACCAGACTACAACCCGTGCATAGAATTTTCAAAATACAACGTAACTCTAAAATCTAATTTTTCACTTTTATCAGAAGCACCCCTATTTGTCCATTAATATTATTACAACATTCTACCCACAGCTGCTGAAACATGGATGAAATACAGCTTCTAGAAGGGGACAGCTGTCAAGGTTCTGATTCAGCAGCAAGGGGAAGTGGTTGCCCAAGAAGCATTTGAGATCTAGAGAGCTGGTATAAACAATGGAGGAGGTCAGAGCAGGCTTTTAGAACAAGGAAATCCAACAATGGTAAGCGGGGCATGCCCAGTAAACAGGCAGACCATAGAAATATGGGGACTTGGGCAGGCAGGCCATTGAAGAGATGGGGAAGCACCAGACTGGCCCAGCTTTGGGTCAGAGATCCATGCATAGTGGTTCTGAGAAGAACAGAGTCTAACTACAGAATTAGCTGGAACTGCATTTTCAGGTAGACTTATGACAGAGTTCCGGATCCTAAAACCAAGGAATAAACTAGGTCACTGGTCACAGGAATGGGCACAAGCTGAGGTGCCAGACCAGGAGCACAGTCAGAGAAAACAGGAAGGCGGACTAACCAGATTCTACCCAAGTTAAGATTCCCACGATCGGCAAGGGAGTGATCCTGGAACCTGATTCACATCTGATTCTGTAGCTGTTGGGTGACACACAGCTATCCACCCCAGTCTGAAGTTTCCCTAAATTATAGTTATATGTTCCCCTCTGCATTCCAAAGTACTTTCTATCCACCAGTACTGGAACATTTTATTACATGGTAGTGCCTTCCGAAACATATTTACTTGTCTTCTAGTCATCTTTGGGTCATTTCATTATCTAAATCAATACTTACTGGGTACTCATCAAAATGTTTGCTAAATAAATAAAGGATCAAATACGGTCATGCACCACATAACATTTGGTGATTGATAAAGTATATATACAACAGTGGTCCCATGAAATTATAACAAAGCTGAAAAATTCCTATCACCTAGTGATATCATAGCTATCATAACATCATAGTGTAACATTACTGACGTGTTTGTAGTGGGGCTGGTAAAAAGAATCCTGGGCTGAGAGTCACATGAAAGTATAGCACGTACAATGATACCAGTGGGCTATACTATCTATTTGTGTGAGTACACTCTATGGTCTTTGCACTATAGGAAAACTGCATAAGGATTCATTTCTCAGAACATACCCCTATCATATCATTAAGCAGCACATGACTGTATATAGCCAAAACTAAGCCAATCAGAAGTCATTTATGGTATGACTATTCTAGCATAATACTACCTCTGCTAAACAAAAGACAGCCCAAAATCTCAGTGTATGAAAGACTTCTCTATAATTATCAAATGGGACTAGCAAGCAAATTTAAAGAGTCGTGTTTCCATTATACCACAAAAGAACACAGAAAAATTGAAAAGCTAGTATAAAATTACACGAAACTTCAGGGTAAAGTTTTAATAAACGTTTGCTTGCAGAGACTCTAGGTATCCTTTTTAGGAATCCTCCCTAGATTGATCACTTTCTAACTGCAAATTTTTTTAATTAAAGCTAGAAAAGCAAATTTAAAATGAAGCAAAGGGTGATTAAAACAGAGATCAAACATCAGTTACTTCAGAAGAAATGATCTCCTCGAAAACCAAAACAATCTCACGAATATGCAGGGTACACTGAATAACTGCTCTGTAATACCAGCTCCATGGTATAATTAAGGAAATTCCTCCTTCCTATTGTACTCTCCCAGGCTTACTGAAGAATAAATCAGAAAATGTTGAGGGGTATGTTTTCAGGCATGGGAGATTTTTTATATTGTTCTTTCTTAATCCCATCAAGACATTTAATCTCTCTTGTCCTTATTTTCCTCGTTTGTAAAATAAAAAGCAGGTGACTGATAGGCTAATGAATAAAAATTCAAAATGGAAAAAATCTAAGTGCATATTTTGATTATACCTTTAAAAATTCATGACTATACAAATACATTCTTTGAAGTGCTTTTATGGGGGGGGGGGGAAACAACCCAAATAAATTTGGTCACAGTGAAACATTCGTTGACAACCTCAGGTAGATTGAGTTGTGTCCCCCAAATTCCTATACTGAAGTCCTAATCCCTCAGAATGTGACTTTATTTGGAGGTAGGGTCGATAAAGAGGTAATTAATTTTAAATGAGGCCATTAGGGTAGGCGCTAATCCCATACGACTGGTGTCCTTGTTAGAAGAGGAAATTAGGACAGAGACACACAGAGGGAGGACCGTGTGAGGACACAGAGTACACAGTCATCTGTGAGCCAAGGAAAGCAGCCTCAGGAGAAACAGCCCCACCGACACCTTGGTCAGGACTCGCAGCCTTCAGAACTGTGAGGAACTCACTGTCTGTGGTTTAAACCACCTAGGCTGCAGTACTTTGCTATGGCAGCCCTGACAAATTAACATAGGCCCTCTCCTGGCCCTCAAGAGGAGGCAAGTATGTGAACAGATAAATCGTATGGTAAGAAAGGAATTTTGAAGCAAATATGAGTATGATCAACCAGCAGAATTTTATGCAGTGAATGAAATAATTATAGAGAGTATGTTGCAACCTGAAAAATATTTACAAAAATATTAAATGAAAGGCAAAATACAGCAATATATCTATTCTATAGTAACTATAAAAGATGGCTTGGTCATAGACAAAAAGTAGAAGAAACTTGGAAAAATAAAGGATTTTTACTAAGATGAGATCCTTGGTGAACTTTTTTAAAAATTGCTGTTCTAGTAGCAACGGTGCCATAAATTTAAAAAAATGTAATTTTAGTAGCAGTTTGAGAGTTTTGAGTATCACCATCTACTGAACCCTTTGGGGAAATCTTAGGAGGAGCTTCAGGCTGAGACTAGACATCCAATGGACTCACCAAAGAATATTAACCCAACCTGGACCCCGGAGTCTTCTCAGATGCCTCGTGAAGACTATTCAGCTGACACTCAAGCTGTCTCAGAAGTACTAGCAAAGAACCTTGGTAACTTGGCTCTCAACCCTAGTACCAAATTGCCTTTCCCTGCTACCAGAATGTTCACCTGAAAATCAGGAGAGAAGAAAAAGCTTACAGGACCTTGGACGGGGGCTGAGTCAAGGCATGCTCTGTTATCAAGAACTGCTAAATCGAGGCAAAAACAGGGCCTTGGGAGCAAATTGAGGTCCTTGATATAAGCCTTCTTGCCATTGAGGAGGTGGCTTGATTAACACCCAGCACAGCTTTAGAGAGGCTGTTTTCACCTTGTTAACTTCTTCAAGCCAGACCTTGCCCAGAGCAGAAGAGTCACTGAGAGATGTCAGATTTTGCTGCATTGCTGCCAGGAGTACACTCAAGGCATGCTCCTGAGTCAAGGAGGAGGGTTGGAGTAAGGACATTGGTGACTGCTCAGAAAGAAAGGTTGCAAAAGATGTTATAAATTATTACATACCACACCCTGCCTTTGCTTCAAAAGACTCACAAGAGAGGAAACTTGATACTGTATCAAGATCCAGAAGATTTAGATGTAGCTGTCATCACTGCCTATACCATGGAGATCCTTCTGATAATATTAGCATGGAGAATAATTATAACATGGAGTCTATTTTAGCCATAAACCTTATTCTTATACTTTTTTTCTTGCTGGTAATTTTAAAGTCATTATGCAGCAGCTTGGGAAAGCTTCTATGCAAGGACAGACTGTAGACCAGTATTTTGATAACCTATGATAGAAGTTCTGTGATGTCTTTTTCTTGCATCTTTTTCTTGTCTACTTTGATGTCAGTAACTTACAGGGAATCTGTGTAGTTTGCATTTGAATGACTTCAATACACTTCAGTTTCTTTTTTATTTGACCCAAGGAAGGACTAATAGGTCTTGAGTGTTATTGTTTTGTTTTAGAAGCCTGAAGTTGGTAAGATGAAACTCAACGTCAAGAATTAGAAGCAAGTAACTTGTGCAGAAGGAATGTAAAAAAGAAAAAAAAAAAAACATTGGGTGGTTTGGCTCATGCATGACTGGTGCAGGGTGTATTAACTAGATTCTCTGGTTTTCAAAAATTTGAATTGTAACAAATGTTTCCATGTGCTATTTCGATTTTTAGTAGCAAATAAATGTGCACATAGGGCATCTTATTAAAATTTGAGGCATAAAAAGATTTAATTTTAAAATAAAATATTTAATACATAATTATTTGCCAGTTCAAACTACATCAGTTTATTGTAATGGCTCCTTCCCTCCTTCTCTCTATGTCTCTCTTTTTCTCCCTCCTTCATATTTCTGTTGAAGTTATTGCTTTTGAGAAAACTATTCTGAGAGGATTCTGAAAGGAAATTCAAAAAAAGTTCGTGAACCTAAACAGTGTACAGAAATAGTCACTAAAAATAAGTAGGGACATGAGGAAAATAGCATAATTGAGTCTATATTCAAAAAACAATGACCTAAAATGAGGTTCTAGAGCCTTCCCTGGATATGAGCCTCAAAACTGGGCTCATTTATACAATTATTTAAGAAAAATAAGCCAAAGTGGCACGCAGACAAGTAAGGTGAGTAGAAGAAAAAGCTCTCCATCCCCATGAGGCAGCGGGAAGGCCAGAGCCCATGCACCTTCCCTCAGAGCTCACGTCCCTGGCCAGTCCCCTCCCAGCAGAAGGGCAGAAGCTCAGCAAACAGCTTAAACGTCCAGCCTGGAAAAAGAGAGGGTGCTTCACAATAGGTTGCCACACAAAGGCCACTGCACTCCTGGCAGCAATGCAGCAAAATCCGACATCTCTCAGTGACTCTTCTGCGCGGGGCAAGGTCTGGCATGAAGAAGTTAACAAGGTGAAAACAGCCTCTCTAAAGCTGTGCTGGGTGTTAATCAAGCCACCTCCTCAATGGCAGGAAGGCTCATATCAAGGACCTCAATTTGCCCCCAAGGCCCTGTTTTTGCCTTGATTTAGCAGTTCTCGATAACAGTAATCTGTTGTCCTCCTCTCACACAAGGCCCCAACCTTGGGGTTCTGCTTCTCCTACAGGCTTGCCTTTGGTAGCCCCTCAAGGAGAAAAGCTCCCCGGGAGGGAGCAAGCTTTATTTTTATCCCAGTTAAAGTCCCTATCCAATCCATTAATAGCTACGATAACCTTGGTCCAGGGCATTTCCTGGAGAAGCTATAACCTGCTGGGGTTAATGAACTCTCCCTACCATTAATTCCTGGGAGAGGCCATTGGCCTGAATTGTTACTTAATTACTCTTCTGTGTACAGCTTCATAAAGCAATGAAATGCCTTCTTTCAGGAAGAAGGGAGATGGTAATGGGGGTCATCAGAGGCCATTAATTTTACAAATAGTTTGTTAGAAACTACAGTGTGTTAAGAAGTCACTCTGGACCACAAATCAACTCTATGTGGTCCTTATTAAGTCAAGATCCGAAACCTTCCAGGTTAATATGATTCACACACACATAAAAAGTTATAAACAGTGAAGAATCTGGCCAAAATGTACATACTCAGTATACAGAAATGTATTCATTATACGCATTCTGCAACTGATTTTGTAATATTTTCCTCCTCTAGCTCCTATGCCTAAAGTTGGCAGAAAAGACTCAGTGGGGCCAATTTGAGATATCATGAACTTTCCCAGCTAAAACTCTCTTTTGGGTAATTTCCCAGTGTTTTAGGGAGATTCTCCCTCACCACAGAGCTCTTCTTTTACAGAAGGTGAGAGGTGCAGGAAAAGCTATGAATCCTTAAAGCGTTGAAGGAGGAGCTTTAGGTCTTCATGCCTCCTCGCGGTGTTCCTGGAACCGCTGGCCTTTCAGGCTTCACGCTGGCCCATAGCCTTTGCTATTGACCATGATTGTGAGGTCGTGGATTGTGTGTCCATCTCAGCAAGACCTACGGTGCCCCATGTACTAGGCCTCATAACACATCTACACGACTGAGTCTGAAAATGCTCGGCTGCTTTCTCTGCACCATCGTATTTAGAATTGCAACCCCCTCCCCCCCCACCCCCCGCCCCCGCGACACACAGTGCACTCTGCATTTCCTCTTACCACCATCACTCATTTGTTTCTTCAAGCATTATCCTGTCACACCAAATGAAAGTAAACTTACTCATTTATTTTGTTGTTTGTGCTACCTCTTTCCCCACATACACATCCCCTAGAATGTAAATTCCATGAGGGCAGTTGCTTTTGGCTGTTTAGTTCACTCTGTCTGCCTAGTGCTTAGAAGAGTGCCTGGCATACAGAGGTGCTCTTTCAACGTTTCCGTGTTTGTCAAATGAGTGAATGGTTAGTTGGCTACATGATAGGATTAGACTGCAGGACTTAGGACCCAGAATTCCCATATTAGTTACAGGGAGGGAACTCAACCTGCCAGAGACATAGAAGGAAGGGGTTACCCCTTCATATTACCCAGAAGTCAGACCCGTAAAACCTACTTCTACCAGAGGAGAGACTCAGCTGTGAAACACAGGCACCCATCTAGGCTCTGAACCTAGCATCCATGATGAGAAACCATTGTCATCCTCCCCACTGTGACATGCTGCCCCACCCATCCAATGTCAATAGCAGAGTCATGACTTCTTGGAAGGTTCCGAGATTCTATTGGATAGTTCCAGTGGGGAAAGATTAGACTCTTCAGAAGCAAATTGACTAGGGCAGAATCAGAAAGACCATACACATCAGAAGGGAGGTAGAATTTGTTGAAGTAACGGAGAAAAAGAGGAAACTAAGGGGCAGACTGAGCCAAATTAGTTAATTCTGCTTGGTTTTTCTTTGCCCAATAGAATACTAAAGATCTCAAAACTAGGGATCCTTGCAGAGGCCAGGCTAGAGAGCAGAGAGATTACTTTTTCAGAGTGATTATGAACCCATGCCATTCCCATGGCCCTTAAATATAGCAGCTAGGCCTAGAGCAAAAAGGGACTTAAGAACAATTGATAACCTTTATCGATTCTTACTGCTGTGTATAAATTTCCAAAGCGTTTTTGGTTGGTGAACCGTCTCTGAGTATACCTGCTAGCAGGACATACGTTGAATTTGCCAGTTATCCGTATATCCTCACTGCGTCCTTACTGAGGCATATTCAGATCATGGGCAGAGAATCAGGAGGCTGGGTTTTGTCATGGCCAAATGAAAGGGGCTGGAGGGAGAAAACCAGTTAATTTTGTTCCTGCGTTTTGGGACTCTTGGCTACTTACTCTGTATTTCATAACTGGAACTATTTCCCCAGTTCATTAGATACTCCTCTGCTGGTATTTTAGGGGATCTACAATGGAAGAACACAAGGAAAATCAGCTAGATTATGAGTAAGTAATCGTGGTTATGTAAAACCACATCCTAGGACCAAGATATGAAGCAGGTCTGCTATTGATGCTTTCCCTCATCTAGTCTCACTCTCTCTTTCTCCTATCTATCCATGCCCCACTGCACTCCACCCCAAGGACTCCACGCTTTCCTGAAGTGCAAATAGTCGTAAATCCCCTATCCAAGCCAACCTTTCCAAGGTAGGATTTTCTTTTCCAAAATCATCTCATTCCTACTCAAAAGTCCTTCTGTCTCACTTTCTTAATCCTGGTTAATCACTTCAGTTAATTAATTGACACACAGGAAAATAAAAGTTTATTGAGATTTTCCCATGTGCAAGGTACCCTTTCTGGACCACGCTAGCATTACCATTCTTTTTTATTAAATTTACTTCAAAAAAGAAGTTTACATTTTTATTAAATTTACTGGAGTGACATTGGTAAATTATATAGATTACAAGCGTTCAAAACTGTAATACATCATTTATATACTGCATTGTATGTTTAAAACCCAAAGTCCAAGCTCCTTCTGTCACCATATATTTTACCCCCTTTAGCCTTTACTATCTTGCCCCCTGACCCCCTTCCCTGTAGAAACCACCAGACTGTTGTCTGCGTCTGTGAGGCTTTTTGGTTTTTTTGTCTTGTTTGTTCATTTGTTGTTCTCAGTTTTATATCCCACGTGAGTGAAATCATATGGTTCTTGATTTTTTCATCTGACTTATTTCACTTAGCATAATATTCTCAAGTTCAATCCATGTTCTCACACAATAGAGTATTTCACCTTTTGTTATGGCTGAGTAGTGTTTCATTGCATATTTATACTACATCCTCTTTATCCAATCATCTATTGAAGAAAACTTCGGTTTCCATGTCTTGGCCACTGTGAATGATGCTGCAATGAACAGAAGTAGATCTATATTTACAAATGAATGTTTCCAAATTTTTCAGGTAGATACCCAAAAGAGAGGTTGCTGACTCTGTTCTTCATTCTTTGAGGCACCTCCATCCGTACTGTTTTCCACACTGAATGTACCAATTTACATTCCTGCCAGCTGTGAATGAGGGTTCCTTTTTTCCTACAGTATTCCCAACACATTATTATTTGTCTTCATGATAGTCATTCTAACAGGTGTGAGGTGATATCTCGTAGTTTTGATTTTCGTCTTCCTAATAGCTGGTGATGTTGAGGATTTTTTTACGTATCTGTTTTTCATATATCTGTCAGCCATTTGTATGCCTTCTTGGGAAAAGTGTCTGTTCAGGTCCACTGCCCATTTTTTAATTGAATTTTGTTGTTGTTGTTGAATTGTATGAGTTCTTTATATATTCTGGATATTAAATCCTTGTTGGAGATTTTGCTTGCAAATATCTTTTTCCATTTAGTTGGTTACATATTTGTTTTTGTTGACAGTTTCTTTTTTTAATATATTTTATTGATTATGCTATTACAGTTGTCCCCTTTCTCCATCATTCCCCTCCACCCTGCACACCCCCTCCCACCCGCATTCCCCCCCTTTAGTTCATGTCCATGTGTCATAAGTTCTTTAGCTTCTACATTACCCACACTGATCTTGCCCTCCCCCTGTCTATTTTCTACCCACCATCTATGCTACTTGTTCTCTGTACCTTTTCCCCCTCTCTCCTCCTCCCACTCCCCTGTTGCTAACCCTCCATATGATCTCCAATTCTGTGGCTCTGTTCCTGTTCTAGTTGTTTGCTTTTGTTTTAGTTGTGGTTGTTACTATCTGTGAGTTTGCTGACTTTTCACTGTCATATTTTTTATCTTCTTTTTCTTAGATAAGTCCCTTTAACATTTCATATAATAAGGGCTTGGTGATGATGAACTCCTTGAACTTGACCTTATCTGAGAAGCACTTTATCTGTCCATCCATTCTAAATGACAGCTTTGCTGGATAAAGCAATTTTGGATGTAGGTCCCTGCCTTTCAAGACTTCAAATACTTCTTTCCAGCCCCTTCTTGCCTGGAAGGTCTTTTTTGAGAATTCAGCTGATAGTCTGATGGGAACTCCTTTGTAGGTGACTGTCCCCTTATCCCTTGCTGCTTCTAGAATTCTCTGCTTCATTTTCATCTTGGCTAATGTAATTAGATGTGCCTTGGCGTGTTCCTCCTTGGGTCCAACTTCTTTGGGACTCTCTGAGCTTCCTGGACGTCCTGGTAGTCTATTTCCTTTGCCAGATTGGGGAAGTTCTCCTTTATTATTTGTTCAAATAAGTTTTCCACTTGTTGCTCTTCTTCTTCCCCTTCTGGGACCCCTATAATTCGGATGTTGGGACATTTAAAGATGTCCCGGAGGTTCCTAAGCCTCTCCTCATTTTTTTGAATTCTTGTTTCTCCCTCCTTTTCTGTTTGGTTGTTTGTTTCTTCCTTCTGGTCCACTCCATTGATTTGAGTCCCAGTTTTCCTCCCATCTCTATTGGTTCCCCATGCATCTTCCTTCATTTCACGTATTGTAGCCTGCATTTTTTCACCTAATTTGTGAGCAAAATCAACCAATCCTGTGAGCATCCTGATCACCAGTGCTTTGAACTGTGCATCTGATAGGTTGGCTATGTCTTCATTGCTTAGAGGAATTGTCTCTGGGGCTCTGATTTGTTTTCCATTTTGAGCCATTTTTGGTGTTTTTTTTTTGTTTTGGTTTGGTTCTGGTCTGGTCACGGCTGTTACGTTGTGAGGGGTGGAGCCTTATATATTCTTCAGTGCGGGGCAGCCCCATCGCTGAGTTGTGATGCTGTACGTGGGGGCAGGGTCTGAGGGGGAACAATGGGGCCTGCTCCTCTCTCTCTTGAGTTACCATCCCTTCCACCGCTTCCCTTTCACCTGGATTATCTGCGCGTGCAAATGTGGGACCACCTGGTCAGCCGGCTGCCTTGCGCAGCCTCACTGGGTCTGCACTGTTGCCACCCTCTGCGACAGCCTCCGCCTGTGGGCCTGCCAGCCGCCTGCACACTTGGGAACCACTAGCCACTGCCTCCTGTGTTCCCAGGTCCGCACCTCCACTTTTTCCTGCTGCAACTCTGCCCCTCTTACCAGTCTGGATGAATGGTTGTTGGACTTCCTTACAGTTCAATTTTATAGGTTCTGGTTGTTTTCTTGTTTCTAAATATTTGTGGTCCTTAATTTTGGTTGTGAGAGGAGGTAGAGTGTGTCCACCTACGCCTCCATCTTGGCCGGAAGTCTTTTATTGACAGTTTCTTTTGCTGTGCAGAAGTTTTTTAGTTTGAGATAGCCCCCATTCGTTTGTTTATGCTTTTGTCTTCCTTGCTTTTAAGTGAAAAGCATAAAATCTCTAAGATCAAGGTTCATAAGTTTAGTTCCTGTGTATTCTTCTGTGTAACTTATAATTTTGGGCTAAGTTTTAGGTCTTCGATCTATTTTGAGTTAATTTTGTATGTGATGATATAGCAGTCTATTTTAGTTCTTTTGCATGTGGCTTTCCAATTTTCCCAGCCCCATTTATTGAAGAGGCTTTCTTTTCTCCATTGTATGTTTTTGCCTCATTTGTTGAAGGTTACTTATCCATATACATGTGGGTTTATTTCTGGACTCTTAATTCTGTTCCATTGGTATGTGTATCTATTTTTCTACCAATACTGTACTTTTTTTATTATAGTCACTTTGTGGCACAATTTGAAGTCAGAGAGTGTGATTACCTTAGACTTTGGTTTCCCTCCACCCCTCAGGATTGCTTTAGCTATTCAGGGTCTTTTGTGGTTTGATACAAATCTGATGATGTTTTTTGTTCTATTTCTTTTAAAAATGCCATTGGGAATTGAATGGGGATTGCATTAAAACTGTATATTGCTTTAGGTAATATGTCCATTTTTACTATGTTGATTCTTCCAAACCATGAACATAAAATATCTTATCATTTTTTATATTCAACTTCTGTTAATGTCTTATAGTTTTCAGGCCTTCACATCATTTGTTAGACTTATTCTCAGGAATTTCATTCTTTTTGTTGTATTTGCAAAGGGAATTTGTTTTTTTATTTATTTTTCTCAAATTTTATTGTTAGTATATTGATTTTCTATCTTGAAACTGTATTTCTTACTGCATTTTGTACTGTATGTTTATTACTTCTCATAGTTTATTGGTGGAGTCTTTAGGGGTTTCTATATAAAAAATCTTGTCATCTGCAAAAAAATGACATTCATACTTCATTCCAAATTTAGATACCTTTTATTTCTTTCTCTTGCCTGATTCCTCTGGCTAGGATTTCCAGTACTGTTTTGAATAGGAGTGGTAAGAATGGTCAACCTTGTCTTGTTCCAGATCTTAGAGGAACAGCTTTCAGGTTTTTACCATTGAGTATGCTATTAGCTAACAGTTGTGATATATGGACTTTATTATGTTAAGGTACTTTGCTTCTATACCCATTTTATTGAGTGTTTTAATCATAAATGAATTCTGTATCTTGCCAAATGCTTCTTCTGCATCTATTGATATGATCATTTCATTTCTATCCTTTATTTTGTTAATGTGGTATATCACATTGATCCATTTGCATATGTTGAACCATCCTTCAGCCCCTGGAATGAACCCTGGTTGATTGTAATGTATTATCTTTTTTATGTATTGTTGTATTCAATTTGCTAGTATTTTGTTTGGGATTTTTGCATCTGTATTCATCAGAGATGTTGGTCTGTACTTTGTGTGCGTGTGTTATTCTTAACAGGCTTTGGTACCAGAGATATGTTGGCCTCATAAGATGTGTTAAGAAGTATTGCCCCTCCTTCAATGTTTTTGAAAGAGTTTGAGAAGAATAGCAAGTAATTCTTTGAATAATTGATAGAACTCACTATTAAAGCCATCTGGTCCTGAACTTTTACTTTTTGGGAGGTTTTAAATTTTTTTTTTCAATTTTCTCACTGTTATCAGTCTGTTTGGATTTTCCATGTCATCGTGATTCACTCTGCAACAGTCATGTATTTCTAAGAACTTTTCCAGTTGTTTTAGGTTTTGAGTCTGGTGGCATATAGGCTTTCATAGTATTATTTATGACCCTTTGTATCGCCATGGTGTCTGTAGTAACTTTTCCTTTTTCATTTCTGGATTTATTTGAGTCTTTTCTTTTTTTAGTCTTAGTGAATCTAAGGGGTTTGTCAATTTTATTAATCTTAGAACCAGTTTTTTGTTGCATTAAGTTTTTCTATTGTCTTTTTGCTCTCTATTTCAATCAATTCTGCTCTAATTTTTATTATGTCCTTCCTTTGGCTAACTTTGGGATGCATTTGTTCTTTTTCTAGTTCTTTAAAATGTAACATTAAGTGGTTTATTTGGGAATTTTCTTGTTTCTCGATAACATGTAATAATACAAACTAACATGTAATGACACAAACTTCCTTCTTACTACCACTTTTGTTGCATCTTAATAGATTTGATGTGTTGTATTGTCATTTTCATTTGTCTCTATGTATTGTTTTTAATTATATTTTATTGTTTATGCTATTGCCATTGTCCAGTTTTCCCACCTTTGCCCACCTCTACCAAGCTGCACCACTCCTTCGGTTGCAATCTCCACACTGTAGTCGATGTCCATGGGTCATGCATATATGTCCTTTGGCTACTCTATTCCTCATGCTGTACATCCCCATGACTATCCTGTAAATACCAAATTGTACTACTTAACCTTTTCACCTTTTTTTCCCATTCCTCCAACCCCTTTCTCATCTGACAACCATCAAAATGTCCTCTGTATCTACAATTCTGTTTATCTTCTGCTTATTTATTCTGTTTTTAGTTTCTGTTGTTGATAGGTATGCATTTATCTTATTGTTCATATTTTTTATCTTTTCTTCTTCTTAAAGAAGGCCCTTTAACATTTCCTTAATACTGTATTAGTCATGATGAACTCTTTTAGCTTTTACTTGTCTGGGAAGCACTTACCTGTTCTTCAGTTCTAAATGATAATTTTGCTGGGTAGAGTAATCTTGGTAGTAGATCCTCATTTTTCATCACTTTGAATATTTCTTATCAGTCCCTTCTGGCCTGCAAAGTTTCTTTTGGGAAATCAGCTGACAGTGTTATGGGAGCCCCTTGTAGGTAACTAACTGCTTTTCCCCTTGTTCCTTTGAATATTCTCTTTGTCTTTCACTGTTGGCATTTTAATTGTAATATGTCTTGGGGTGGGCCACTTTGGGTTCATCTTGTCTGGGACTCTCTGCACTTCCTGGACTTGTGTGTTTATTTCCTTCACCAAGTTAGGGAAGTTTTCAGTCATTATTTTTTCAAATCAGTTTCCAATTTCTTGCACTTTCTCTTCTCCTTCCTTGATGTGAAGGTAGAAGTGCTTGAAGTTGTCCCCGAGGCTCCTTACACTATCTTCATTTTTTTGGATTTTTTTCTTGTTGCTATTCTGATTAGTTTGGTTTTTTTGTTTTTGTTTTTGTGTTTGTTTTTGTTTTTGCTTCCTTATATTCCAACTTGCTGATTTGATTCTCAGTTTCATCCACTCCACTGTTGTTTTCCTGTATATTGTCCCTTATTTCAATTAAAGTGTCCTTCATTTCTGACTACTTATTTATGCTTTTGAGGTCCTCACTAAGTTCCTTGAGCATCCTTATAGCTAGTATTCTGAACTCTGTGTCTAGTATATTGCTTGTCTCCATTTTATTTAGTTCTTTTTCTGGAGTTTTGTTCTATTTTTTCATTTGCACCATGTTTCTTTGGCTCCTCATTTTGGCAGCCTCTATGTGTTTGTTTCTATGTATTAGGTAGAGCTGCTACATTTCTCAGGCTTGGTAGAGCAGTCTAACGTCATAGGTGTCCTGTACATTCCAGTGGTACGTCTCCTCTATCACCAAGCCTGTTACTCAAGGTGAGCCCACCATGTGGGCTATGTACACCCTCCTTTTGTAGTTGAGCCTTGACTGCTATTGGCATGTCCAAGATCAGCCACCAACTCTATTCTGTCCAGGGTCACACTATATAAGCTACTAAGAGATCTGCAAATGGCTGCTACTCCACTGGGCTGAGAGGTGCCCAGGTAAGGCCAATCTGTGCACCAAGGCCGGCTGCTGCTAGTACTTGGCCTGGGGCAACTTAGCGAAAGGTACAAGATTCCTGAAGGCAGATGCTGCTTGTTTATGAGAATTTAGGAAAATCTGAAGCAAGGGCCAAAACAAGCCCTTCATATGGAAAAACCACTGGAAACAGCTTGGGTGGGCCTAAAAATTGGGTGGGGTTTGGCCTCAGTGTATCACCAGCGTGGGGCAAACAGTGTGACCCAGGTTGGTGGAGTCTTAGATATGGCACCTGCCTGCTGGCTCTGTGGATCTGTATGGGGAGGTCTCAGAAAAAGAACAATGGCATCTGACAGAACTTCTCTCTAGGAGAAAACTCCCTCCAGCTCTCAAGCTAATGCTGGACAATTCATTTTCTCCACATACGTCTCTTGTGCCTTTCAACCTACTCCCCCCACGCTTGAGCTCAGGGGGAATGAGTCCAAGTAAGTTTGGGGGTGGGGGGGCCATGTAAGAAGAACTGCCTGAGACTCCAGATGTTTCTGTTTTCCACAGCCTTAATCCCTAATGGTTTTTACAGCCAGAAGTTATGGGGACTTCTCTTTCTGGTTCTGAAGCCCTAGGCTGGGGGTCCTGGTGTGGGTCTGGGAACCCTTGCTCCTTTGATATCCCTCCTGATTTTTATCTACCACACATGGGTGTGGGACCAGCCTGTTCCACATCTCCACCCCTTTTACCAGTCTTGATGTGGCTTCTTCTTTAATTCCATAGTTGGTTTCTTCTTTAATTCTGTAGTTGTAGGATTTCTACTCAGCTCAATTTTTGATGGCTCTGAATGATGGCTGTGCTGTAGTTTAGTTGTAACTTTGATGTGGTTGTGATAATTCTCTTCTTATTGGCTGACTAGTATTCCATTGTGTAAATGTCCCATAGTTGTTTTATCCACTCATCTACTGATGGACACTTGGACTGCTTCCATATCTTGGCGACTGTAAATAATGCTTCAATGAACACACAGGTGCTTATGTTCTTTTGAATTAGTGTTTTAGGTTCCTTTGGATATATTCCCAGAAGTGGGAAAGCCGGGTCAAAATGCAGACCCATTTTTAATTTTTTTTAAAGCTAGTGCTTTTTTTTTTTTTTTTTAAGACTTTATTTATTTATTTTTAGAGAGATGGGGAAGGGAGGGAGAAAGAGAGGGAGTGAAACATCAAAGTATGGTTGTCTCTAGCATACCCCATACTGGGGATATGGCCGGCAACCCAGGCATGTGCCCTGACTGGGAATCAAACCGATGATGCTTTGGTTCGCAGGCCTGCGCTCAATCCACTGAGCTACACCAGCCAGGGCCTCCATTTTTAATTTTTGAGTTATCTCCCTACTGCTTTCCACAGTGGCTGCACCAATCTGCATACCCACCAACAGTACAAAAGGGTTCCTCTTTCTCCACATCCTGGCCAGCACTTGTTGTTTATTGATTTATTGATGCTAGCCATTTTTAATTGGGTTGTTTGTTTTTTGTTGTTGAGTTTTGTGAGTTCTTTATAAATTTTGGATATTAACCCCTTATCAGATGAATCAGCAAATATGTTTTCCCATTCTGTGGGTTTTCTTTTTATTTTGTTGATATTTTCCTTTGCTGTGTAAAAACTTTATAGTTTGATCTAGTCCCATTTGTTTATTTTTTTCTTTTGTTTCCCTTGCCCAGAGAGATATAACCAATAACAAATTGCTACAAGTAATGTCCCATATTTTGTTGTTTTTATTTTCTTCTACAAATTCCATGGTTTGGGGTCTAACATTTAAGTCTTTGATCTATTTTGAATTTCTTCTTGTATGTGGTATAAGAAGGTGGTCTACTTTCATTTTTCTGCATCTATCCATCCAATTCTCCCAACACTGTTTATGGACTAAACTATCTTTAGCCCATTGTATGTGCTTGCTTCCTCCGTTGAATATTAATTGGCTATAAAGATGTGGCCTTATAATTGATTGCTATGGCCCTATTGTATAGTTTGATATTAGGTAGCATTATTCTTCCAACTTTGTTCTTCTTTCTCAGGATCACTGTTGCTATGCAGGGCCTTTTGTGGTTCCATATAAATATTTGAAATGTTTCTTCTAGTTCTCTGAAATATGTCATTGGCATCTTGATAGGAATTGCTTTGAATCTATAGATTGCTCTGGGTATTGTGGACATTTTAATGATGTTAATTCTTCCTATCCAGGAATACAGTATGTGTTTCCACTTGTTTGTATCTTCCTCAATTTCTTTCTTCAAGTACAGGTTTTATAATTTTCCAAGTACAGGTCTTTTACATCCTTGGTTAGGTATATTCCTAGGTGTTTTACTCTTTTTTGTAGCAATTGTGAATGGGAGTATTTTCTAATTTCCCTTTTTGTTAGTTCATTATTGGCAAATAAAAATGCAACTTATTTCTGGATATTAATTTTTTATCCTGCTAACTGCTGAATTCATTTATCAATTCTAGTAGTTTCTTGGTGGAATCTTTGGGATTCTCTATGTACAGTATCACATCATCTGTAAATAAAGATAGTTTTACTTCTTTTCCAATTTGAATGTTTTTTATTTCTTTTTCTGTCTGATTCCTGTGGCTAGGACTTTCAGTACTACATTGAATAAGAGAAGTGACAAGTAGACATCCCTGTCTTGTTCCCCTAAAGGGAAAACTTGTAGTTTTTGTCTGTTGAATATGATGCTGGCAGTGAGTATGTCATATATAGCCTGTATTATGTTTACATATGTTCCTTCTAATTCCACTTTACTGAGAGTTTTTATAATAAATGCATGCTGGATTTATCAAATGCTTCTTCTGCATCTATTGATATGATAATGTGTTTTTTATCCTTGATTTTGTTTATGTGATGGATCACATTTATTGATTTGCGAATGTTATACCAATCTTGCATTCCCAGAACAAATCCCACTTGATCATGGTGTATGGTCTTTTGATGTATTGCTGTATTTAGTTTGCTAATATTTTGTTGAGAATTTTAGCATCTATGTTCATTGGGGATATTGTCTTATGAAATTTTTTTGTAGTTTCTTTATGTGGTTTTGGAATTAGGATAATGCTGGCCTCATAAAATGGGTTAGGAGCCTTCCCTCCTTTTGAATTTTATGAAATAGTTTGAGAAGAAGAGGAGTTAGTTCTTGGAATGTTTGGTAAAATTCATCTGTGAAGCCATCTGGTCCAGGGCTTTTGTTGGTAATTTTTTGATTACTGCTTCAGTTTTATTAGGTATAATCTGTCTATTCAGATTCTCTGGCTCTTCCTGTTTTATTTTTGGAAGATTGTATGTTTCTAGAAACTTACCCATTTTGTCCAGGATGTCCAGTCTGTTGACATATAATTGTTAAAATATTTTCTTACAATCCCTTGTATTTTTTTGGTGTCAGTCATCATTTCTCCTCTTTCATTTCTGATTTAATTTATTTGGGTCCTCTGTCTTTTCTTCTTGATGAGTCAAGTTAAAATTTTGTCAGTCTTGTTTATCTTTTCATAGAAACTGCTCTTGGATTCATTGATCTTTTGTAACATTTTTTCAGACTGTATTTCATTTATTTATTCTCTGATCTTTATTATTCCCTTCCTTCTACTCACTTTGGGCTTTGTGTGTTTTTCTTTTTCAAGTATTTTTAAGTGTAAAGTTAGATTGTTTATTCAAACTTTTCTTGTTTTTTGAGATAGGCTTGTAATGCTATGAATTTCTCTCTTAGGATTGTTTTCCCACTTTCCCACAGATTTTGGATTGTTGTGTCCTCATTTTCATTTGTTTCAAGTTATCTTTTGATTTCCTCCTTGATCTCATTGTTGACCAATTTGTCATTTAGTAACATATTACTTAGCTTCCATGTCTTTGTGTGATTTTTGGTGTTCTTCATATGACTGATTTCTAGTTTCATAGCATTGTGGTCAGAGGTGATGTTTGAGATTATTTCAATCTTTCTGAATTTATTGAGATAGTTTTGTGTCCTAACATGTGGTCTATCTTAGAAAACCTTCCATGTGCACTTGAAATGTATGCATATTCTTCTGCTTTGGAGTGAATGACTCTGAAGATATCAAATAAACCCATTTGATCTGTGTGTCATATAAGGCCACTGGTTGATTCTCTGTCTGGGAGATCTATCCATTGAAGTCAAGAGGGTGTTAAAATCCCTCAGTATGACTGCTTTCTGTCTCTGCTTAGGTGTTTTTTTTACCTTTTCATCCAAATCGCTGATTTGATCCTCTGCTCCATCTCACATACTCTTTATTCATTCTGGTGTATTATTTATTTAAGATATTCCTTTCTTTATTTTTGGCTGGTCGTTTTTATGGTTTCTATGTCTTTTTCCTGCTGTTGAGTATCCTTGTAATCATTACTTTACAATCTTTATCTGATAAATTGCTTCCCTCCACTTCATCTAGCTCTTTGTCTGAAGAATTCTCTTGTTCTTTCACTAGGGGTCTGTTTCTTTACCCTGGCATTATAGCTGGTTCTTAGTATTTGTTTCTCAGTATCAGGTAGATCTGTAAAAACTCTGATATAGGCCTTTGTCTAATGCTGCTTGTGACTGGCCCTGGACAACCTGTTTGGAGCTATCAATGCTCTACAGCATGTGGCTCACTCTGCTGGGCTTGTTTGTGTGCAGAAAAAAACAGGCTACACACCAAGACCAGGTTTTATCAGCACTGGGCCTTTGGGAGGGTCAGCTGAAGTCTCTTAGAGCTCCCAGAGACCAACCATAGTTAAACTAATCAATGATATAGCCTCAGGTTGTAATCAGCAACCTGGCTTAATCTCCATAGGGTGGGGCGGGGCAGAGTAATTCCTGTGGGTGGGGCTATGGATTCCCCTCAGGTTGATGCCACTTGGAGAGAAGTGCTCTGCCTGAGAAAGATGGCTCCTGCAGTGTGGGGAATCATTCAGCACAGGGATCCTGGCACCTGTTCCTTCCGTTCTCTCCGAACAGCCATGAACCCCAGACTCTCCTCAGGCATTTCTAGTCCACTCTGCCCTCCCTCTGCCAGAGCCAAGGATAAGTGGCTGAAAACAAAATTTTGGCCCTTTAAGAGGCTCCCTGTGTCTCTAGCCATCTCTTCCTGGCAGAAAGAAACCTTACAGCTTTTCACAGTTGGATGTTATCTGGGTTCTTTTTTGCTCTGGTGCTGTAGGCAGTTTAGATCCCACACTTCTCAGATAGAAACCCCCAGCCGCTGAAATATCCTTCCAGAACCTCAACTGCTGCCCATGGGAGCCCAGTCAGCTCTCTCATGCCTCCTCTGCACTCCCTAGCAGCCTCACTGTGGTTAAGTGGTTTCTTTTCTCTGTCTTCTGTTATAAGGCTTCTCTCTAGCTAGTGTTCAGTTGGTTATTCAGGATGATTTCTCTACAATTTACTTGTAATTCCAGATTGGTCCTGGGAGGAGGTTGGTGCAGCTTCCACTTACTCCTCTACCATCTTGGATGATCATCAAGTATTTGTTTAAATAGGTTCTCTGTTTCTTTCTCCCTCTCTTCTCTTTTTGGTATATCCATTATTCTTATATTGCCTTCTGATGAAGTCAGAAAGTTCTTGTAGAGTTTTTCCTTTCCTTTTCTTTTTTCTTTGTTGGTCTCAAGTCTCTTTTTTCATCTGCATCATTTCTAGATTTCTATATTCAATGTCACTAATTCTTTTCTCCACCTGGCCAGCTCTGTTTCCTAAACTTGCTAGTTCATTCATCATCTCTTTTATTGAGTTTTTCTTTTCCAGAATTTTTATTTGGTTCTTTTTTAAAGTTTTAATCTCCCTGGTCAAGTGCTCTTTTTGTTTATTGATTTTATTCCTCAGTTCATTATAATCCCTATCTGTGTTTTTGTGTATCTTTTTGAGCTTTTTCAGAATTGTAATCTTCAATACTGTACTGTGTCATTTAAGTCACACATTTCTGTCTTTAAGTTTATTTTCTGGAGAGTTTTCACTTTCTTTCTGAGCTGCCTCATTATCTTGGTTATTTTAGGTATTTGATGGATTCCTTCTCTGTCTAGGCATCTATGATAATTGGATCATTAAGAGTGGCATTCCGCCCTGGTTGGTGTAGCTCAGTGGACTGAGCGTGGGCCTGTGAACCAAAGAGTGGCATTCCCTGTAGGTTGATAAGAAGTCTTTTTTTTTTTTGTTTTCCAGCTGGTGGCACTGAAGCACAGGCTTCTAGTTTCTCTTGTATTGGTCTGCTTTCTAGAATCTCTGAGGGAGGTGGAAAATGCCCTTTATATTCTCGTGTGATGGACAGCTCCTTTGTGACCCAATGGCCTTGGTCTCAGAGCACCACCCCTGTGGGGAAATGTGCTGGGCATGGGAGTTCCAAGCTATCCCTTGCAACCAGATTCTGCTGGCAACACAACCACAATAACTGGAGGTGGAGTAGGCTGGAAGAGATCAGCTGGTACCTTTGTACCTTTGTCTCCTCCCAGAAATGGCAATTTCCATATGCCAGACACCTCACCTCTGTGTCTCTATCCTGTCACAGGGATTGGTGGCAGCATGTACCCACCATTCAGGAAAAAAATGCCTCCATGGTTCCAGTACTCAGTGTTGCAGATAATGTGTTCTGTAGCCCTGCATTCATCACTACAGCTTGTTCTGGGGCTCACTGCAAGCTCTGAGGGGGTGAGAAGGAGTGAGCTCTGGGAGGGTGAAGGAAGGCCAGGCTTCTTGGCTTTGTTTTTTGTCTGGCAATGGCAGCTGCCAGACAACCACAGCTACCCCTCTATACTCAGTCTCTGCCTTGGTCACTGGGTTCAGCTACAGCATGCACCAACCACTCTGGCAGGGTTCGTGGTATCTCCTTGCTTCTCTGGGCTCAGGGAGTGCACAACAAGCTGATTCCTCCCCTTTGCCAAGACCCACAGTGAGCTCCAGGCTGTGTCCATCTCTGGCATCATCCTGGCTCTTCTCCCTTCCCTCCTCCCTAACTCGCTCCCACTCACCCGCCTTCAGAAGTTTCAATGTGTGGGTCTCCCAAACATGTTTGTGTGTTGTGCAGGGAATCCTTTTTTTTAATTGTAGCTGTTTAAATTGTTGTAACTTCAAGGGGAGAGGCCAGAGTAACCTCTCACCCAGCCATTCATCTGATGTCATCGATATTTGCATTCTTGAAAGTGAGTGGCTAGATCATATTTGTGTCTGTTCAGTGGAGTGATTTTCCATGGTAGATTCTCAGACTTTGTAGTGGGCAAAAGAGAAGTTTTGAGATGGTAGGAGGGAGAGAGGGACTAAAACCCTACCTGCCATGGAAACCTTTTGTGGTTCTGCATAAAGTTGGGCTCAACCATTAGTGATGTGCCGGCTGCCTGGATAAAAGTACTCAATAAAAGTGTATTGCATGAGCAGATTTTGTGAACAATTTGTGTGATAATCCATTCTCTTCAATGCAAGAGGTGATTTAAAGAAGGAAACTTCCCTGGAATCAGAGTGGAGTACTTTGGACAAAAAAGTGTGGGGAAAACCTCTCTTGCTGACTGAGTTTAGAATTATTGATACAAATTGTAGGGCATGATTGAGAAATATAATTTCCTAAGAATGAAAAAAGAAAAAGTGTGCTCCCAGAAATAGTCATGTTAATGAATTACATGTCTTCTAGATATCCCCTTTAGTCCAAAGTTTTTTGATCTTAAGATAACTGGCCCTTGTTCATTTGGGGGGCTGAGACTACAGGTCCGAGAAAGTGGAAATCTTAAGATTGGCCCAATCAAAGAGGAACATTAACAGTTTAAACACAGACCTTGAAAAGGATATGCAGAGAATAGATGAAGCAAATCAGGAACTTCTTCTAAAAATTCATGAGAAAGAAGATGAGATTCGGAGGTGAGTGTTGGGATTTCACAAGGGGAGAGCTCCCAGTCCAAAAGGAGGGAGGAAGAGTGAAGAAGAAGAGGCAAAACTGAATTTTTCAGCTTTCTCTAGAGACCTATGTCTTATGTAGCAAAAACTTTCTTCTTCATTCCTTGGAATTTCTCTGATGTAAACCTTGAAATATGACAACTTTCAGACAGATTTCTAAAAGACTAGGTGATATTTACCTGAGTTGAAAAAACATTGGGTACTTGACTTGGGAAGCAGGGGAATCTTACCTTTCCTACCTTTAAAGTGAATCTGATTTTAAGGATCCAGGAAAGAAGGGTTCCAAACTTGCGATTTGTATTAATTATCATTGAAATACCCTTAAAACTGATGTGCGTTTTATCAGCTCTGAAACCGCCAGTTTCTCACAGTGTGTGCTTGTATCAACCAGGCTGGAAGGTGAGATCACTCAGACCAGAGACTTGGCAGAAGATGAGGAGTGGGAGAAGGAAAACTGCACCACACTGGAAAGGGAAAGAGCCTTGCAGGAGCTAGAAGAAGAAACAGCCAGACTCGTAAGCAAGAAGCTGGGAAGAGCCATTTGAAAAGTTTTATTCCTCATCCTACCCTTCATCAACCGTCAGATAACCTAGTCTCACCTTTTTACATGCAAAGAAGAGTCAAAAGTCATGGCAAAATGTGTCCATGCATGGAAGGGGATGAGTGGTGGGCAGGGTTTCTTTGGTAACATTGAATATTGGTAGCCCTATACATGGGTATCTCTATCCCTGGAAATTTGGTGTGTACATATTTAGATCAAACCACAGGTTTTTTTCTGACATCATGAAGTAAAATGGAGTTTCTGTAGGAAAATATCACTGGGGTGAAATGAAGAACAATGGACTGAATGAAGATAGATGGTGGTAGGCAGATGCACACTTACACTCTGCCTCTTTCAACAGGAAAGGAAGAATGAGGCTCTGGTCCACAATATAGAAGAACTTCAAAGAAAGGTGGGATAGCGCTCTGTGTTCCCCGGCGTCCCCATACCATTCCCAGTCATCAGAGAGGGAGGGAAATCATGACGGAGGAACCCATATGTGAGGGAGGCCTGTGCTGGGGTGGATACTACTCCTGCTCCCCTCTCTTGAGACTGAGCTTCATGACCCACAGACAGTGATTCTCCCTGGAAGCCTCGGGTGAAAGCAGTGGGTGGGGTCTTCAGGGTCTTCAGTGATCTCATGGGTTCTTCATTCTAACACAGGGAAATTCATTCCAACAGACACTCTGGTAAAGTAATTTGACTGGAACCTTTGTGGTGAGAGGTTAATTTTACTTTCAACCCAGACTTTAAAAAAATAATTCCTAAGAATTCCATTTTTCCTTGTCCAGGTATTCCCTATACCTTGACTCTAAATCAGAACACAGTGGGTTTTCTATCATATCCTACTTTCTGACCCATGCCCACAACTCTGAGTAACCCAGCATGGGTTAGGGGTTCAAGGAAGTACTCCTGTCTTAAGTAGACTCTAGCTTTTGTGGCTAAGATGAGTGAGAAGATGGAGGTAGAATAAAGATGTTCCCAAGTATCTACCAAGGGACTATCTCCTGGCAGTTTTTATTAAGGCCAAGTTACTGGCCCCCACACATCAGAAAATGCCATTGTCTTCTATATCTTTTAATTAGATGTATTTTTTACTTGAAATGTATTTTTTTGAAACCATAGCTTACAAGGAAATTACCTAAGGCAGCCAAGTATGAAAAAGTCAGTCTAAAGGGAACGCCAGAAGAGTCAAAGGTAAATGAAAAACAATTTTAAATGGGTTTGGGGTATATGACCAGGAAATAAGCCTTCAAGTGGAAACGATTGTGAAAGTTGGGATATATTCTTTGTAGTTTTAGTCCAAGTCAGGCTTAAGCCTGAGACACTGAATGCTGAATTCTCCTCTGCCCTTAGTAAGAAATTTTACTCTGAAGCCATATATTTTGTTTTTTATTCTCTTTCCCATCAGAAAAAGCACAGCACAAATGCACAAATACTTATGTAATACTGGAGATAGCTGAAATCCCTAGTTTAAATCCTAGCCTCAGCATTTAATGTGGTTGATGTATGAAGTTGGGCAATTTAATCAGTTCCTGCCATCCTCAATTTGAGTACTGAAAGAAGTCACATATATAAAAAAATTGTGTATATAAAATATTCTTTTCCTTTTTTGAAGGACTAAAGTCTTGAAAAGTGACATGATTTTAAAGTAATTATTTAAAAGTCTAAGTGAAGTGTATGTATGAATTCATAGAGGCAGAGCTAAGATTTATAAATCTACTATGTTGGACAGATTACACACCTTGTCTATGATTCCAGTCCCGAAAGAATCTATTCAATAGTTCACTCAGATATTTAATGACCTCTATCTTCCAAGCACATCATACAATGTTTGGCATTTCTCTGATTGCATTCCAAAGCTAAAAATCTGAGCACAACTACAACCCATCTAATCAAAGATACAAGAATTTAAGACATTAATTTTGAGAGCAGATAAAATTCTTAATATTTCCTGTACAATTAGTTTTTTCCTTGTCTTATCTGCTTCTCCTTAGCTTATTAAACCCACACTTAAGCCTATACTGTATGTACAAAGCATCTGAAGATATGGACATACTGAAAATAGAATAGAAAATGAAACAACAGGGAATTACTCCCCTATCTTCTGTTGACCAAATTGGTGTCAATGCTCCTCTCCCCACATACACACAAAACAGAAACTCCAAATCTACCAAGTAATCTTGTTTGGCCATGCTTATCCAAAAAACTTTTTTAACATATTTTATTGATTATGCTATTACAGTTGTCCCAATTTTCCCCTTTGTCCCACTCCACCAGGTACCCACATTTCCTCCAGCAATCTGCCAACTTTGTTCATGTCCATGGGTTGTGCATACAAATTCTTTGGTTTCTGTTTCCTATACTGTTCTTAACATCCCCCTATTTCATACCTACCAATTATGCTTCTTAACCCCTGCACATTTTGCCTCATTTTATCCCTTCCCCCTCCCAGCTGATAACCCTCCAAATGATCTCCATATCTATGATTCTGTTTCTGCTCTGCTTGTTTCCTTAGTATGTTTTTAGATTCAGTTATTGATAGTTGTGAATTTGTTACCATTTTAATATTCATAGTTTTGATCTTCTTTTTCTTAAATAAGCCCCTTTAACATTTCATGTAATAATGGCTTGGTGATGATGAACTCCTTCAGCTTTACCTTGCCTGGGAAGCACTTTATCTGTCTTTCTATTCTAAATGATAGCTTTGCTGGACAGAGTAATCTAGGCTGTAGGTCCTTACTTTTCATCACTTTGAATACTTCTTGTCAGCCTCTTCTAGCCTACAAAGTTTCTTTTGAGAAATCAGCTGACAGTCTTATGGGAACTCCTTTGTAGGTAACTCCCTGCTTTTCTCTTGATGCCTTTAAGATTCTTTCTTTATCTTTAACCTTCAGCATTTTAATTATGATGTGTCTTGGTGTGGTCCTCTTTGGGTCCATTTTGTTTGAGACTCTCTGTGCTTCCTGGACTTTATACCTAGTTCCTTCACCAAATTAGGGAAGTTTTCTCTTATTATTTTTTCAAATAAAATTTGAATTTCTTGCTCTTCTCCTCTTTCTTCTGGATCCCTGTGATTTGGATGTTGGTACATTTGGAGATGTCCCAGAAGCTTTGTAGACTATCTCATTTATTTTAATTCTTTTTTCTTCTTGTTGTTCTGATTGAATGCTTATTTCTTCCTTATGTTGTAAATCATTGATTTGATTCTCAGCTTCACCCTCTCCACTGCTGGTTCCCTGTAGATTTTTCTTTATTTCACTTACTGTAACCTTCATTTCTTCCTGGGTCTTTTTTATGGTGTTGCCATACTCAATGAGTTATTTGAGCATCCTGATAACCAGTGTTTTGAACTGTGCATCTGATAGGTTGGTTATCTCTGTTTCAATTAGTTCTTTTTCTGGGGTTATGTTCTGTTCTTTCATTTGGACCATATTTCTTTGCTAAATTTGACAGCCTCCCTGTGTTTGTTCCTGTGTATTAGGTAGAGCTACTTGACCCCCTGTCTTGGCAGCATGAACTATTATTGTACAAAAGGCACCTGTAAATTGTGGGGGGTAGAGCCTTAGGTAATCTCCAAGGTGGGACAACCTGTTTCACTGCTTTATGGCTCTGTGTCAGGGGAGGGCTTGGAGAGAGGACAGTGCAGCTGCCTGGCTTCTAGAGGTTTGCCCAGCACTTGCCTTGTTCAGTCACTTCACTTATTCCTTCTATGTGACTGGCACCCTTCCAGCCCTTGTCCTGGTGCTGAATCCCAGAGAGGGTATGTTCTAAGTCCATGCATGCCCCTTAAGCAGAGTTTCCTGAAAATCTCAGAGTTTCTTCTGCCACTCCAACCCCCACTGGTTTTTATAGCCAGAAGTCATGGGAATTTATCTCCTGGCACTGAAACCCTGGGCAGTGTGGTCTGGCCTTCTGCTGGGATCATTTGTTGCCAAGGTATCCTTTCCAACTTTTATCAACCACACACACAGATGGGACAGCCTGATCCACTGCCACCACCTATCGGTACCACACCACAACTCCATGTGTCTCCACACCTCTTCTGTGTCTCCACCCTTTCTACTCCTCTGGATGAATGCAGCTTCTTTAAATCCTTGGTTGTCGGACTCCCATAAAGATCAATTTTCCAACAGTTCTGGGTGTTATTTGTCTTGAGGCAGAATGTATTCACCTACATCTCCATCTCAACCAGAAGTCTTATCCAGGAAACTTTCTATCAGGAAGAAATTGAAGCTAAGACTAGAAAGAATTATGAAGCCCCTTAACTATTTTTGTCAGGAGTTTTTCTCCTCTCTCCCCAGAACAAGTTTTTCTGGCAGTAACCTGGCCAGAATCTAGTGGTGACACTTTAAGTCTGGCTATGCTGGCTATATCAGGTGACCTGAGGTGATAGACAATAGAGAGTTCCAAGCACTGTCAGAACAATGGCTATTATTTTCTTGGCAGTGATTAACCCAATCCTAAAGAGTTCTAGAGTATCATTAACCATTTGAATCATTCCCTTTTGCCCACCTGTATTCTGGAATTATTAGGTGATACCTCTAATTCTAAGAAATATGCAGCATTCCTTTTGCTTCTGTTCCTCTTGCATGAGGGGATCAGTTCAGAACTTGCTTCAACTCCTAGTGACTCAGACCATTGTCTTGAAAATATAGCCCTTAGCTGGAACCAAATTTTCCAAGCAAACAGACAGGCAAAAAAACTGGGGTAGCAATACTCATATAAGACAAAATAAATTTCAAAAAAAGGGCCATAAAGAGAGACCCAGAAGGTTACTTCATAATACTCAAAGGAAGAATCCACCAAGAAGACATAAACATTGTGAATATATATGCACCCAACATAGGAGCACCTAAATACATAAAGAAAATCTTAGAGGACTTCAAGAAAGATATTGACAGCAACAAAATTATAGTAAGATATTTTAACACCCCAGTGTCAAAAATGGACAGATATTCCAAACAAAATATCAACAAAGATATTGTGGCATTGAATGATACCCTAGATGAAATGGACTTAACTGATATATATAGAGCCCTTCATCCCAAAGAAGCTGAATACACATTCTTTTCAAATGCACATGGAATATTTTCAAAGATAGACCACATGATAGGACACAAAACCAGCCTCAACAAATTAAAAAAATTAAAATCATACCAAGCATGTTCTCCGACCACAAGGGACTGAAACTAGAAACCAACCCCAAAGGGAAAAACCCAAAACACTCAAAATCATGGAGATTGAATAGCATGCTATTAAACAATGAATGGGTCAAGAATGAAATCAGGGAGGAAATCAAAAAGTTTCTGGAAACAAACAAACATGAACTCACAACAACCCAAAATGGGACACAGCAAAGGTAGTCCTGAGAGGGAAGTCCATAGCGATACAGGCCTACCTATAAAAAATAGAAACATTTCAAATAAATGACCTAAACCTACATCTACAAGAACTGTAAGAACAACAACAAACAAAGCCCAGAGTGAGTAGAAGGAAGAAAATAACCAAGATCAGAGCAGAATTAAATGACATAGATACTAAAAGAACAATTCTGAGAATCATAAATCCAGGAACACCAGCTCCTTTGAAAAGATAAACAAAATGAACAAGCCTTTAAGCAAACTCATCAAGAAAAAAAGAGAGAAGATCCAAATGAACAAAATCAGAAATGAAAGGAGATTACAACAAATACCACAGAAATACAAAGGATTGTAAGGTACGACTACGAAAAACTAAATGTCCAGAAATTTGAATATCTGGGTGAAATGGGCAAATTTCTAGAAAAATGTAACCTTCCCAAGCAGAATGAAGAAGAAGTAGAAAGCCTGAACAGACTGATAACTGATAGTGAAATCAAAGCAGTAATCAAAAAACTCCCAGCACACAAAAGCCCTGGACCAGACAGTTTTACAGAGGAATTTTACAAAACATTAAAGGAAGAGCTAACTCATATCCTTCTCAGACTATTCCAAAAAATCCAAGAAGAGAGAAGATTCACAGACTCTTTTTATGAAGCAAGCATCATCCTAATCCAAAAACCAGATAAAGATAAAGATACAATGAAGAAAGAAAACTACAGGCTAATATTTCTGATGAACATAGATGCTAAAATCCTCAACAAAATATTGGCAAACTGCATCCAACAATACATTAAAAAGATCATACACCATGGCCAAGTGGGATTCATCCCAGGGATGCAAGGATGGTTCAATATTCTCAAATCAGTAAATGTAATACATCACATAAACAAAAGCAAAGACAAAAATCACATGATCATATCAATAGATGCGGAAAAAGCATTTGATAAGGTACAACACCCATTTATGATAAAAACACTCAGCAAAGTGGGAATAGAGGGAGCATTCCTCGACATAGTAAAGGCCATATATGAGAGACCTGCAGCCAACATCAAACTCAATGGGCAAAAACTAAAATCTTTTCCACTAAGATCAGGAACAAGACAAGGTTGTCCACTTTCACCACTTCTATTCAATATAGTATTGGAAGTCGTAGCCACAGCAATTAGACAAAAAAGGGAAATAAAAGGCATCCAACTCAGAAAGGAGGAAACAAAACTATCATTGTTTGCAGATGACATGATAGTGTACATAGAAAATCTATAGACTCTGCAAAAAAAACTGCTCGACCTAATAAATTAAGTTGGCCAAACAGCGGGATACAAAGTCAATATCCAGAAATCAAAGGCATTTTTATATACCAACAATGAAACAGCAGAAACAGAAATCAAGAAAAAAAAATCCCATTCGATATACCAAAAAGAAAAATAAAGCACCTAGGAGTAAACCTAACCAAGGAGGTAAAAGACCTGTATGCAGAAAATTACACAACACTGAAGAAAGAAATCAAGGAAGATACAAACAAATGGAAACACATAATGTGTTCATGGATCAGAAGAATTAATATCATCAAAATGTCCATACTACCCAAAGCAATTTACAGGTTCAGTGCAATACCTATTAAAGTACCATTGGCATATTTCACAGACATAGAACAAACACTTCAAAAATTTATATGGAACCATAAATGACCCCAAATAGCTGCTGCAATTTTGAGAAAGAAGAGCAAAGTAGGAGGGATCACAATACCTGATACCAAACTGTATTACAAGGCCACTGTAATCAAAACAGCCTGGTACTGGCATAAAAACAGGGACATGGACCAGTGGACTAGAACAGAGAGCCCAGAAATAAACCCAAGTCCCTGTGGTCAATTAATATTCGACAAAATAGGGGCAGCAACATAAAATGGAGTAAAAATAGTCCCTTCAACAAGTGGTGTTGGGAGAACTGGACAACTACATGCAAAAAAATGAAACTTGAGCACCAACTTATACCATACACAAAAATAAATTCAAGATGGATAAAAGATTTAAATATAAGCTGTGTCACCATTAAAGTCTTACAGGAGAATATAGGCAGGAAAATCTCAGATATTTCATGCAGCAACATTTTTACTGATATGTCCCCTAAAGCAAGGGACATAAAGGAAAGAATAAACAAATGGGATTTCATCAAAACAAAAAGCTTCTGCATGGCTAAAGAAAACAGTATTAAAATAAAAAGAGAACCAACTGTATGGGAAAACATATTTTCCAATGATACCTCAGACAAGGGTTTAATCTCTAAAATATAAAGAACTCATATGACTCCACTTTAAGAAGACAAGCAACCCAATTAAAAAATGGGCAAAGGACTTGAACAGACACTTCTCCAAGGAGGACATACAGAGGATCCGGAGACACATGAAAAGATGTTCAGTATTGCTAGCTATCAGAGAGATGCAAACTAAAACCACAATGAGATACTACTTCACACCAGTCAGAATGGCCATCATAAACAAAGCAACAAACAACAAGTGTTGGAGAGGTTGTAGAGAAAAGGGGACCCTTGTGTACTGTTGGTGAGATTGCAGACTGGTACAACCACTATGGAAAACTATGGAATTTTCTAAGAAAACTAAAAATGGATCTACCTTTTGACCCAGCAATTCCACTGGTAGGATTATATGCTAAGAACCCTGAAACACCAATCCAAAAGAACCTATGCACTCCAGTGTTCATAGCAGCACAATTTACAAGAGCTAAGTGCTGGAAGCAACCTAGGTGCCCATTAGTAAATGAATGAATCAAAAAACTATGGTACACTTACACAATGGAATTCTATGCAGCAGAAAGAAAGAAGAAGCTTCTACCCTTTGTGACAGCATGGATGGAACTGGAAAACATTATGCTAAGTGAAATAAGCCAGGTGGTGAAAGACAAATACCCTATGATCTCACCTTTAGCAGGAACCTAAACAACAAAACAAACAAACAGCAAAATATAACCCAAGACACTGAAATTGGGAACAGGCTGACAGTGACCAGGGGGGAGAGGGGAGGGAATTTCAGGGGGAAAGGGGAAGGGTTTACAGGAACAAGTATACAAGACACATGGACAAAAACTAGGGGGGTGGAAATGGGAGGGAGGTGGGGAGGGCTGGGCCAGTGGGCTGGGTTGGGAGTAAAAGACAGAAAACTGTACAAGAACAACAATTAAAATAAAATTTAAAAAGTAAAAAATAAATAAAATTTTAAAAATAAATTAAAAATAATAAAAAGAAAGAAAATATAGCCCTTAGCACATTTGGCTATCTGGACCTGGCTGGAGGGGAAAGGAACTGTTGGAAGAGTCCAAATGTGAAATAATGCTACTTAGGTGAAAGTGGGAACACTACCCTTGAAAATGGAAGGAGGGAAAGATGCAGTCAGGTCTGCTCTATCTACAGAATATATCCCAAATTCATCTGTTTCTCTCTATCTACTACTACTACTATTACTACTGCCCTTTTGCAAAGTACCATAACCCCTCATCTGGAGACCAAAGTAGCCTCCTAACTCTTTCTGCTTCTACTCTTACTCTTAAACATTGAACTTCCCACACATAGAAAAGTCCTCTTTAAAAACACAAATCAGATTATGCTGTTACTTCTTCAAGCTCTTTTGTGGCTTCTCACTGTAATTACAATAATGAATCAAACTCTTTCTGGAAACTATAAGGCCCCACAATATCTCATCCATGTCTAACATTCCTCACCTAATCTTCTTCTTACCAGTGTCCCCTATGTTCCAGCCATATAATAACTTATCCATACACACCAGATTTTGCTACTTCACAGGCATGGCCTTTGCTGTAACTTCTGCATTGCACGTATTTCTTCCAGATATCCATTTTTCTAATATTTATCCCTTAGACATCAGCTCAAATATCATTACATACACAGTAGCTCTTATACCATCACTCACTTTCATCACATTACTCTGTTTTCATTTCCTTCACAGCATTTATCATTATCATATTGACTTATTTATGTCCCCCAACTAGAAAGTCAGCCGTGTGAGGCATATAGCCTATCAATCCTGTTACCACTGTATCCTCAGTCCCCACTAGCCCCTTCCCTGTCATTCCAGCTCAGTGGCCAATATAAAATAGGCTTTCATCGAATATTTAAGGAAGGAAAAGAGGGAAGAGGAATACAGGGAGGGAGAATAGAGTGAGCAATGAATATATAAAAGGAAAAGGAAGAGTGAATTTTTTCAAGCTTGATGTTTTTCCTAAGAGAAAAGGCTAAGAAGGAAGCAAGAATTGAAGTTTAGGGGTAAAGCACTGATGGATGGGAAAAGGTTGGAAGTACAGAAGACCAGGCAGCTGCGAAGGATGCTGGATGGTTTGGCTCCTCCATCAAAAAAACATCTGAAACCATGCCTGATATCCTCCAGCCATCTGTAAGACAACCTCCAGACAGCATTTCAGAATGGAATCCTGTATGGTTTTCACTTTGCTGAGTTACCAATCTCTGTTCCTTTCTACAGCTTAAGATACAGAAGCTGGAAGCTTCCTGTGCTGACCAAGAGAAGGAGCTGAACAAGGTAACGAAATAAACACTACTTCTCCCAAAGGAAGAGAAACTAAATCCTCAACCAGACTATCTAATACATTCCTCAAGTGACTGAATTTTAAGGTTCCAGATCCAGACCATTATGGGGCCAGGAAGGCGATAAAGAGAAAAAAAAGATGAATACAATCCCCTGGGTTTAGTTCTCTTTGACCTTTTTACAAGGTACATTCTGTAATCTATAAGTCCAACAAATTAGTATGCATTCTTCTCCCAACTCTTCCCAAATATTTCCCATTGGGATGGTAAAATACTGCTTGTTTATTCTCAAAAAAAGGAAATGAGGTCATATGTATAGCAAAAACAAATTTAGAACAATTAGAAAACTACATTTAGGATCTGGGATGTAGAAGGAAACAAGTATACTTTTGTCTATGTAGCAGTTTACTGAGAGAAATTTAAGGCTAATTTTTTGCTTCTTAGGTAATGGAAGATTTTGCATTTGTGGCCCAGCTCTGTGAAGATCAGGCTCTCTGCATAAAGGTACAGCTTCTAAGTCAAGGGACAGCAAAGGGTTTGTTAAGGTACAGGATGAATGTATCCAGGTTTTTCAAAGAATACAGTCTGGAACAATTTTAACTCTTCAAGGTGGTACCACCAAAGGACTTTAGGGTCCTTGAAACTCTACCACCAATATCATTCTATTACTGCCCTGGTCTCCCAACCTCTGTGCTCTTAAATTACTAATGAGCACTTTTCCTATTTATTTGTAATCCCTATTGCCCTAGAGACCTGCGCAATAGTGAAGTGTAGTGAGAGATCAATGGGGGTGGGGTGGGGAGGCTAGGAGAGGAGATAAAGTCGCAGTGGGAATACCAAACATTCATGTTGCCATGTAATAATACATGCTTACTAGGAGTAGAAAAAGTATAAAGTTTCTGATCAGTAACTGTGGTTTCTTTTCTTTCTCTTTGAAGAAGTACCAAGAAACTTTGAGGAAAATAGAAGAAGAATTAGAGATTCGGTTCCTTGAGAAAGAAGTGTGAGCTTTGGCAAACAAAGGAACATCCTGGTTTTAGTGGTAACTCCATCTCAGCCTGAGTCAGAGCAAACATTTCTCTGACCAATTCCCATTTGGAATTGAGTGAGCCCCCACACCACATGGCTTTCCCCTGTTAGGATCTGGCCGACCCCCTTCAGACCACACCAACTTTAAAGGGCAGGCCCTTCTCCCATTCTTCTTAAAAGACTCAAGAAGCACATCTCCCTTTATAATTTTATCACATTATCAATTATTCAAATCTGTATTAAGGCCAAGAACATATGCTTTTAAAAGAGTTATTGGTTAGTCACCTTTCATAGGAGGACATTCCTTATATATCACAGAAAATGCCTTAAAACTTAATACCATCCTTACTTCCCCCAAACATATGAGAACTAACCATGTGGGGTAAAAGTGAAACTAATCTCTAGACACAGATTAAAGCTATCATAGCATAAAATTCAAGCTATATTAAACTATAAACATTAAAAATTAGAAATGATAAATAAGATTCTAAATGGTAAGAAACCAAAACCAAAATCCTCACTTCCATTTCTTGACCCTCTTTGGAAGTCAAATTTAAATTCAGTTAAGTATTTCTATTTATTAAATATTTTGGGATCTTGGGAATCAAATGAAAAAGACCCAAACTGCATGGCAGCCTCTAACTAGGCCAAGTACACACTGTGGCCTGGGGGTGAGGACACTAGGACTTGGAGATCCTCACCCCTAAAGGACACCTTCAAGTCTCCTTAAATTCTTCCTGAGCAGTAGGTATGACTTGACTGCTAAGCTAAGATCCTAGATCCGGGCTGCCCAATAGAACTTTCTCTGCTATCAAATAGGTAGCAACTAGCCACCTACTGAGTTGTAATGGAGGAACTGATTATTTTTCATGTTAATTAATTTAAATGTACATATCTACATGTACTCACTAGCTATAATAGTGGACAGCATGGCTTTAGATTCTAAAACTGTTTTTAAATAACCATCCCATAATATGAATATTTGAGAGTACTTATTCAACCCCTATTTTGGTTCTTTTCCCCCAGATCAAAAGTCTTGAACATGAACTCCGAGAGAAAAGATTTTAAACACCAAAATAATAAGGTAAGCACTCCACTCCATCTTCAGTGTCCCTCAGTGCCAATGCCTTTCAAAGGAGTTTCCCAAATACTACAAGCCAGCAACCATACACCAATCTTCCCATGTACACTTTCCAAGAACAGTACCAGGCATAATTCCAAGGCATTCTAAACCTAAATGAGCAAAGAGGATACCAAGGAACAATTGTTTTCACTTTTTTTATAGACACACAAATGACATGTTCTCAAAGAAAATAGCATAAGACCTCAGAGAATTCAGAATGGAAGTAAGAAGGAACATTTAACTCTGTGGAACATTTAACCACAGGGTACACTCCGTGGAGAGGGGGCCAATGCATGACACACGCACCACTCATTCCTTCCACCTCTAATCATCACAGTACTCTTCCCTGATGAGCTCAACACAGTCCAGAATCTTTCACAACACAGACCACCAGGCATCTCTCACCATCTAATCAGAGTTGGTATGTGAATCAAAACATAGGAAGTCATTGCTGCTTTATGATTCAGCTTCAGTGTCTATTCTTATTTAATATCATGATGTCGCCAGAACACATGCAAAGGCTGGAAGGAAATAGAATTGGATACAAAGCACCAGGCCTCTCGGCCCACGTGATATCTAGTAGCAGCAAGTACCTAAGACTAAAAGATAAATTTTTGTTGGACTTTGTCTTTGTAATTTATATTGTCTTTAGAGCCAAGGTTAGCATTCACCAGAAATTTTATGTTGTTGAGATAACGTAGCCTTTATAATCTCAAAAAAGAAGCAAGTATCAATAATTAACCATTGATTGTCCTTGGAGTCATCAGATGTTTGGATGTTTGTTAGACGGTGTTCACAGTCGCCATGGTTCCCATTGTCCTGAACAGGTTATTCTGGCCCCAAGATTGTGTATCTATTCAGCAAACAACTTCTGAAATTAATCTCTCTAGAACTAAGCTTGGCATGATCCCTGATGTGTCCCATCATTTACCCCCTGTGGCTTATCAAAGTACTCCCTCAGACTACCTGCCAGAGGTCAAACAGAGCTGTCTTTATGAAGGTTATCAATCCCATGATGGTTCTAGGACCTATGATGTTTGAGCAATCGTTATAGAGAGGCTACCTGAGCAGCCCACCAGCTGGCATGCCACTTAATCTCACTCAAGCTATAAAACCAAATTTGTAACCCAGAAAGCTTCTCATTCTAATTCCATGAGCCTCACTTCCACAATTTTAAATGATTATAATTCCTCTTCCTTTTTTTATCTCACAAGGAAGTTAAAAGAAAAATGAAATAACCAAGAACATATTTTAGAAAAGGGATGCCATAGAAATCCAGGATATATCTTCACCTTTACATTTTTTTAACTTGTTAAGATTATCCCTTTGAATAAGTTTGTATGGTTTTCAT
Source organism: Glossophaga mutica (assembly GCA_039655065.1). NCBI lineage: Eukaryota > Metazoa > Chordata > Mammalia > Chiroptera > Phyllostomidae > Glossophaga > Glossophaga mutica. Next base: position 67,435,879 of record CM077303.1, on the reverse strand, counting down.
AGCTTGTAAACCTCTCTAAGGATTACTAGCTAAGGAGAAGATAAAAGTGTACTTGAGAGAGCCCAGAATCAGAATAGCCAGTCTTCAGGCACACCGACCTCTGGCAACATACTTTACCTTCCTATGACTTCATTTATTCCTATCAGTATATTAAAAAGGTTACATAAAATTTTATACATATATAGTTATCTTTGAAAATTTTATCTTTTATGCATATAAAAATGTGTGATATTATCTAAATATAACATTTAACTCATGGTTCACTGAATATTATTTGTGAATAATATAGCTTCCAGTGATGATAACTTCCAGAAATTGCTAATTTATCAATGTCCCTTCTTTTTCTCTCAGGTTAAGTCTCTCCAAAATAGAGGAATATGGGTCTGTAAAAAGTAAGTAAATATCTTTGAGTATACTTTGTTGGGGTCATGCATAGCCATCCGGGCAGAAAGCAAAGTGTAGACAAGGAGAACCTGTACACACACAGAGTCAGCAAGCTAGTGTCATTAATGACTTCATTTCTCAGTTCTGAAATTATGGCCACCTTGTTCAAAGGCAATTACTAATCTCAACTTTCCAGTATTAAAAATCAATGACCTAATAGCAATAAGAAATGAGAATCATATTGTCTAAAACAAGCGCGGTCAATCTTACATTACACTCATTGCCCTTTTCCTTTAACAACTTGTATTAGAGAATGTCTCTGGTTCCTCAGTAACTTCAGTATATTAGAAGTGGAGAGATCTTTTTGTGGTTCATAAGCATGATGATTGGGTTTTCACTCTATTTTTGCGTGACATTCCTCTCCCAAACTTTGTTACAGTGTTAGTACCTATCCTTCTGACATGAAAAAATATGTATAGAAATGGGGAGATAACTTCTAAATCCAAGTATACCACTGCCTGACAGCAGATAAAAGAGAGAGAGAAATGACTGTGAAAAGGAGATAGCACCCAACATCATCCAGCACATAATAATTGCACGAAAATACTTGTTAAATTAAATGAGGACTCAAAAGTCAAACAACTGAGAAGATATTATCTCTGAAGGATCCACTGTGATAGCAAAGTAAAATTGGTATCCATGAAGCTCCTGCATTTTCAAGAAAAGGTCAAATTATGTTCAATATAATCTGTTTATGAAAGCATAGAGAAACATATATTCAAGGCAGTATGAAAAAGGATTTAGAAAGAGTTCCATCAAAATGGTTAACATAAAATTAAAGGTCAGCTCCAATTTTCTGGCAATTTTGTTTAAGGGGAATATCCCTTCATACCAGGTAAGTAAAGTATTATTTGTTTTGTTATCTCTAAATACAAAGTTCCCAGAACAACTAGCAGAACTTTCCTTAAAACTCCCAGTCTGTCTTTAATATTTACTTTAATTCCAGTGCCCAGCATGGCATTGCCCATGTGGGATCCCAGAATAAGAACTGTGTGCCTTGCAAAGAGTTGGTACCCTGGAAGGAACCTCGCCATATCCTGCGAGTCTAGTTTATCACATCAAACTACAAATGTCTGTCCTCTTATTCTGCTCCAATGTCCTGTGGGGGCACTGGTATATTGGGCACTGATTCAAGAGATAAGAAAACTGGAATATTCCTAGGATTTTCCCTGGAAATATCAACTCACAGATGTCATCTCAAAACCTTCTCATGGATATCATATCCAGCTTCAGGGAGAGTGGTGGGAACAGGTTTGTAAAGGGCTTCTGATCCCAATTCTGATCAAGATGCTGTACTAGAAAGGATCCTGGCTCCTCTTACCAAGATTAACTCTACCAGAAAACTTTAAAAACAGGAGTGCAGGGAGAAGGGGCTGTTTTTGACTGGTGAGGGCAGGTGGGTAGTGAATTTGTCCTGGGGCAGGAAGCAGCCCAGCACAGCTGGATAAGGGTAATATAGGAAAAAGAAAGAAATTTACAGGGAAATTTATAAAAATTTATTAGGAAATTTTAAAGGTAACCTAAATGAAAGAAGAAAATACCACAGTCATGGGTAGGAAGCCTTAGTATCATAAATACATCAATTGTCTCCAAATGATTAAGTGAGTCAATTCAATTCCATGCTCCCCAAAAGATTTTTCATGTAACTGAATAAAATGACTCTAAAAAATATTGTATGTGAGACTTAGTCTCACATACAGTATTGTGTTGGTGGAGGTGAAGGTAAAGATGTCTTACCTCTGTGCACAACTATAGCAAAAAATACACAGACTACAAAACAAATATCACCTAGAATTGTTGGAAAATCAAGCTGTGTGGAAGTCCAACAACCAAGGATCTAAAGAAGCTACATTATTCCAGATGTGTAGGGGAGGCAGAGATGTGGAGAGGAGCAGAGATATGGAGATGTGGAGATGCAAGGCACAGAGACAGGAATGGGCAGTCCCACATACACATGTGTTAGACAAAAAATGTGAGGAATACCTCGAGAGCAAGGGATCCCAGCCCCAGTCCAGTCCACCCAGGCCAGGGTCCCAGCACCAGAAAGATTAGTATCCATAACTTCTGGCTGTGAAAACAGTAGGACAAACTGCCAGATTCTCAAGAGACTCTTCTTAAAGAGCCTCAATGGACTTAGGACCCATGCAGACCCACCCACTCTGGGATTCAACACCAGGACAACAGCTGGAAAGGCACCTGTGGCATGTGGGGAGAAAGTGAACTATGAGTGCTGGGAGACAGCTTCCTCCTGGGCAAAACTCCAGAGGCCAGGCAACAGCATTGTCCCCTCTGAGAGCTCTCCCCCACACAGAGCAACAAAGCAATGACATGGGTTGCCTTAGTCTGGTAATTACCTAAGGTTTCACCCCATACAACTTAACAGGTATGCTTTTCTATAATAGGCCACACTACCAAGACAGGGAATCAAAGCAGCTCTACCTAACACACTGAAACAAATATAGTGAGGCTGCCAAAATGAGGAGACAAAGAATTAGGGCCCAAATGGAAGAACAGAACAAAACTCCAGGAAAAGAATTAAATAAAATGGAGAAGGTACCCGTCAGATGCATGGTTCAAAACATTGGTTATCAGGATGCTCCAGGAATTCTTTGGGTACTTCAATGGCATAAAAAAGACCCAGGCAGAAATGATGGTTGCATTAAGTGAAATAAAGAAAAATCTACAGGAAACCAACAGTGGAGAGGATGAAGTCAAGAGTCAAGTCAATGATTAGGAACAGAAGGAAGGGAAAAGCATCCAATCAGAACAGCAGGAAGAAAAAAGAATTCAAAAAAATGAGGACAGGTTTAGGAACCTCTGGTACATTTTTAAATGTACCAACATCCAAATCATAGGGGTGCCAGAAGGAAAAGAGGAAGAGCAAGTAATTCAAAACTTATTTGGAAAAAAATGAAAGAAAACTTCCCTAATTTGGTGAAGGAAATAGACATGCAAGTATAGAAAACATAGAGTCCCAATCAAGTTGGACCCAAAGAGAACCACACCAAAATACATCATAATTAAAATGGTAAAGGTTAAAGATAAAGACAGAATCTTAAAAGCATCAAGAGAAAAGCAGAGAGTCACCTACAAACAAGTTCCCATAAAACTATCAGCTGATCTCTCAAAAGAAACTTTACAGGCTGGAAAGAAGCATTCAAAGTGATAAAAGCAAGAACCTACAACCAGGATCACTCTATCCAGCAAAGCTAACATTTAGAATTGAAGGGCAGATAAAGTGTTTCCCAGACAAAATAAAACTAAATGAGTTCATCACCACCAAACCATTATTATATGAAATGCTAAAGGGAATTACATTAAAAAAAGATCAAAACAATGAACATTAAAGTGGCAATAAATTCACAACTATCAATAATTGAATCTAAATAACAAACTATAAGGAGAACAGGAATAGAATTACAGATGTGGAGATCATGTAGAGGGATATCAGTTGGGATGGGAAGAGAGACTAGGGGCAGGGGAAGGCAAAGGAATTAAGAAGCACAAATTGGTAGGTACAATATAGACCCATGCCCATGGACATAAACTAAGGGGGGATTGCTGGAGGGAATGGGGGTACCAGGTGGAGGGGGACAAAGAGAAAAAATTGGGAGAACTGTAATAGCATAATCAATAAAATATATTTTTTAGAAAAGAAAAGGAAAAAATAAAATGAAATCAAGCAGTAGGAACAAAATGTTGTGTGTAAAAGATCAAAAATAAACTGGACAACTTTAAAGAAGACCAAGGAGTGGGGAACATGCCCTTCCAGATATCAGGACTTTCCGTGAAGCAACAGTGATTATGATACTGTAACATCATCACAGGAATTAGAAAACTGACCAATGAAATAGAACAAAAAGTTCAGAAACAGTGCCTGTATTGAATTTTGATATGTGGCAATGACTGTATATCAGAGGGGAAAGAATGAATTGTTCAGTAAATATTGTGAGGAGGAAATGGTATCCAGATCTTTTAAAAATAAGATTAGGTTACTACCATATAGTATATACAAAAAGTAAGCCCTGATGTGTTGAGGACATAAATATAAAAAAAAATGGGCATTAATTATCTACTATCACCTTTAAAAATGATTCCAAAACTTAGTGGCTTCAAACAACAAACATTTATTATTTCAGTTTCTATGGGTCAGAAATCTGTGAATCATTTATCTGGGTTGTTCTAGCTCAGAGTCTTTTATGAGGTTACATTTGGGATGTTGGCCAAAGTTACGGTCATTGGAAGGCTTGGCTGGGGACAGAGGATCTCTATTTAAGGTAGTTTATATACACATCCAGCAAATTTTGTTAATTATTGACAACAGGTCTTAGTTGCTCATTGCATGGACCTCTCCACAGAATTGACTGTGTGTCCTTGCAAAATGACAGCTGTCTTCCTTCCTAAGAGTAAAAAGGAAGCTGTGATGCCTTAAGTATGTAGTCCAGGAAGTCACACACTGTCACTTCCTCAATATTTTATTCTTTTGAAGCAAATCACTAAGTCCAATCCACTCTCTAATGAAAGGAAATCTCTTAAAGGGAGAAATATCATAGAATTTGTAGACATATTTTTAAACTACCCTAAACTCTTAATGGAAAATAGTATCTTTTAGGCCTTTGGATAGGACATGATTTTTTTTTTTAACAAAACACACAAAGTGTTGACCCTAATTAAAGAAAGTGTTGATAAACTAGAATTTATTAAAATTATGAACTTGTTCTTTCACAGTTTAGAGCAAATGAAAGTTATAAAATAGAGGGAAGAAACTAAAATGCACACAGTGGAAAAGGATTAATATCACATATAAAGATCTCCTACATTGAATAAGAAAGGCCAAACAACCTAGCAGATGAGTGGGCAAGAAGAAACACATAAGACCAATAAAGCTATCAACAGATGTTCAGCATCATTGTTTGTCAGGAAAATGAAAGCCAAGACCATAATGAGACATTACTTTCCACCCAATCTGATGGGCCAAATTTTAAAAATTTGAGCAAATCACATGTTGGAGAGGATGTAGAATCACAGAAATGTAGGCCAATGATGTATAATTTTGTATCACTATTGTGTAAAACAATTTTCAGAAGCAAAAATAAAAATAAAACAGAAAATAAAGGAGCAAGATAATCGCAGACAGTGCTATGTCCTAGAAGAAAATAAAACCCAGTAGTAGGAGAGAGGGTAGCCAGCTGGTAGGCCAGCCCAGGGGAAGGGGCTGCCTTTGTACAAGGTTGCTGGGAATAGAAGCAACAGTGAGTGGGAGACATCCGAACACCAAGAAGGAACCCGACATGCATTTACATTTGACTTACTATTTTGTGCCTGGTTTTCTAACCTCTGGTTAACAGTTTGTTGGCTTTTTCTTTTCAGGATTTTCCGATACTTCTTTTTCATCACCCTGTTTTTCATCAGACTGCTGGGCTACCTGTTCTTCCATATAAGTTTTATAAATCCAGATGTCCTCATCAACATACTGCCCATGATACTAAGCAGGGGCATCCTGTGGAAGCTAAGATGCTTCCTCTTCCCATCTCTCACGCTTGAGGCAGAGGACATGTTACCTCATTGATCCCCAAGAAATATCCTTGAGCAAAAGAAACAAGTGGTGTCAGTCTGGGAGATGGCAGAGCTTGTGGAGGGAAAAGGTTTTCTTCAGTTTTCCCCTTGAGGTTTGCCTACTTGACTATCTTCCCTCCCCATACTGTCTTTCCAAGATTGACTTGCCCAGTAAAGAGTTCTGTCAACAGATTTCTGTGGCTATATGGACAAGCTAAAGAGTATCGGACAGTACGCAAAACTAATGTCATAGATGCTAAGCAAAGTTATAATTTATCAATTCTTCTCTTGAACCTTAATCTAAGAAACTGGATCCCTGCAATGCAGAAGATTGCTCACTACTTACATTCGAACTCTTTGGTTGCAAGTGACCTTAGCTTAAGCTAATTTATTAATTTATAGCAAAAAAAATTATTGGCTCATGAAACTAAAAATATGAGGTTCAGACATGGCCACACCCAGAAACCTCAAAGCAATGTTATTTGGTTTCATCTCCCTCTTCTCTCTTTGAATGGGCATTCTGCTCTTGGTGATGATGTCTTCAGGAAGGTGGGAAGAAGAGACAGATATATCACATGCACACCAGATGAATTCTGCAATGGAAAAAGAGGAGGGAGTGATTCCCCATGCCTCTGTCCAATAGGTGACATCAGAGCTGTGGACTACATTAGTCTGAAAAGGAAAGTGACATACCGAGCACTAAGTAAATTGACCCTATGTCAGCAAAGCCATTCTTAACTGAAGGACAAAAAGTAGTGATACCTTAGATGAATATTTTAAATAGAAGTAACCAAATAGAAGTACCAAAAAATTAAGCATCTTTCTTAATCTGCTAAATTGCATGTAGCAGGTTAATTCTTAACCCCAAGCTTCAGAGAAAACCAAAGTCTTTTCTCCTGGTAATTACTAGAGTAATACACAAACACCTGTAGTCTGACAATACAAATAACTGTGAGTTATTTACCCAGCACCCTAAATGGAAACACCCTCCACCATGTCAGTAAGATCTGCATTGCACACACCATTTAATCCTGCAATGAATGGTGGCAGAATTCTGGGATCCAGTGGAAGCTAGCAGTTGCTTCCCAGGGGGTGGTCAATACTGCATGAAACTGGACTTTGTTCTTGACAGAAGGGAAAGGTAAGTTGTGACCAGTTTCCATGTGTCAGAATTCTGCCCCATGACGGGGCAAAAAAATGCATACCCTCTAAACTCACGATTTTGACATTTGGAATCATAAAAGAAAAGGATTTTCACATGTTGTAGTTTCAGAGTCATTCAAGAAAACTTTGTTTAAATTGCCTTTCATATGTATTTCATTCTTCATCTCTATATTTACTCTGCTGTAGCTAGGTGGAGTAATTCTGAGGAAACAGCTCAAAAGTTATTACAGAAAAGGCAAGTCCCTACTGCAGGCTTAGAATACTCAGATTCCCCTTTTTGTCGCTTAAGTAAAGGTAAATGTTGACTATTGTTTGGGGTCATACCCAGAGTACAGTAGTTGAGAGTGAGAATTCAGAGCACAGATGTCGGCTTAGAGGTCAGGAGAGCCAGCAATAAAAAGTAAAAAGATAAAAAATAAATGAATAAAAAGTTAGCTCTGGCTGGTGTGACTCAGTGGATTGAGCACCAACCTGTGAACCAAAAGGTCACTCGTCCAATTCCCAGTCATGGCACATGCCTGGGTTGCAGGCCAGATCCCCGGCTGGGGGAGTGTGAGGGGCAACCAATCGATGTTTCTCTCCCTCTCTTTCTGACCTCGCTTCCTCTCTCTCTAAAATACATGCATACATACGTAAATATATAAATAAAATCTTTTTTTTAAAAAAAAACTGTTTCCAGAAGGTAGAGAAAGTTAACAAAACAGTTTCCACCATGTTAACATAATTTCTGTAGAAAAAGATTCAGTGTCCCTTGAAAATACAAGACGAGAAAGAGTCTGTGGTATTTTAGATGGTTTCATAAAAAGGAGGGGGGAAGAAAGGAACAGAAAAAATGAAGAATACGTTGATCCCTTATTGTTGTAAACTTTGACAACGAATTACTATTTTCTATGACAGCTTCCTTAAAATGGTTTAAAATTTTTAATTTTATAATACTGAGAAGCAGAGTTCTTCTAAAAGCACGTTTCAACAGTTAAAATCACCATGTCAAAATTTCTTGGAGCTTCCAGGGTGGTGACTGTAGGGATGCGCGGGCGGGGCGGGGGTGGGGGGGCGGTGCTCAGAGGAGCTTGGGAGCCCCTAGCCCCTCCCTCATGCCTTGCCCTACGCACCTCTTCCATCTTGCTCTTCCTGAGTTATATCTTTTATAATAAACTGGTAATCTAGTAAAAAATTTTTAAGTTATTTCTGCTAAGCAGCAAAACTAATAGAAGCTCTTCTGTGTTTACAGTGAGAACTGCAAGGGGCGCATTCATATGCAGCCCCGGTCAGAACCTGCCTAGAAACCAGTGTAGGGGAGCTCAGCTGCTGTTGGCTGGGCGGCCTTGCTTCTGCTGAGTATTTACAGCTGAGACGGACTGTAGGTGTCAGCAGTCGGCCTCCCAGTGTCTCGATGGTTGCAGACAACAAAGCAGCTTGCTTTGGCTCTGGAGCAGTGCACTTCCCTCATGATTTGACCAAGGCTGCATGGTTCCCTTAGGAACAGTAGAGGGCACTGTCTCCTGATTCCTGCAGCATCCAGCTATTTCTTTTTTTTTTTTTTTTTTTTTTTTTTTTTTTTTTTTTTTAAGCAATGATTTAATTTATTTTTTGGGAAAAGTTTTCAGATTTATTCTTTTTTTTTGTTGTTTTTTTTTAAATTTTTATTTTAATTGTTGATCTTGTACAGTTTTCTGTCTTTTATTCTCACCCCAACCCACCACCCCAGCCCTTCCCTCCCATTTCCACCCCCCCATAGTTTTTATCCATGTGTCCTTTTTACTTGTTTCTGTAAATCCTTCCCCTTTTCCCCTGAAATTCCCTCCCCTCTCCCCTCTGGTGACTTTCAGCCTGTTCCCAATTTCTATGTCTTTGGTTATATTATGCTTGTTTCTTTGTTTTGTTGATTAGGTTCCTGTTAAAGGTGAGATCATATGGTATTTGTCTTTCACTGCCTGGCTTACTTCGCTTAGCATGATGCTCTCAAGTTCCATCCATGCCGTTGCATAGGGTATGAGCTCCTTCTTTCTTTCTGCTGCAGTATTTCTTTACATTACACTCATGCTAGATGCAAACTAGATGGAGGAAGGTCCATCATAAGGGCAAACCTGTCCCATTTTCTTCACAGGTTCCTAGACCAGTGAGTTATGAATATCAAGAGCACAGACGATATATGCAGTACCCTGTCCCAAGAGCTGAGTCACTACCTCCAATTATGATGTGACTCAAATCTCCAAAATGTGCCCTGAGTAGATTTCCTTACACACTCTCTCTCCTTTTATACCTGCGTTCATCTTGAAGCAGGACTCCACACTTTGATAAACTCCAAAATAAACCTCACTCCTCAGTGGTAAATACATTAAGTTTTATAAATATATAAACTTAAGATTCATGAGAAGAAAAGGATGCATGTTGCTCCTCGCTTTGCAGAAACTGAATCAAATTCCCTCTTGGCGATGTTTACTTTTCTTTTCAAAGTCCTCCCTCCTCCCGACTCTTTAAACAATCTACCTTCTACTTCCTCCACACAGGTTTTAAAAAAATTACTGCCCAGAACTATTCAGCTCTCCCTCTCATTATGTTTTACATGCAACAAAATTAAAGTGTAGGAGTAACCCGTACAGTGAACTGAGTTCTTTCTGCCACACACACTAAGATGCCTCAGCAGATCCAGAAAGAGCACAGCCTGAGTTGGCCGTGACACTCAACCATCCCCTTTTACAAAAGAAATTATATTAATGATCATAAATTCCATTCAGCAAACTCTTCTTGTGTACAAGGCACTTCAATGTTTCATTTGCATTATCACATTAAACACAATCTTACAAGGTATATATTATCATGCACAGTTTACAGACATGGAAGCTGGTTCTGATAGCAAATAAAACAACTAAAGTTCTGAGTTGAAATAACCAAGATCCTATGCCTGGCTCCAAAGCTTGGCCTGTAAAGCTCGGATTATTGATAGCAGGGGTTGACCAGACTTCTGGCCAGGGAGAGCATGGGGCATAGTCCAGAGTGTTGGGATGTTCACCCACCTGTGAAGTGGCAAGTCCCAGCCATGGGTACACTTATAGAAGAATTAGGCAATGGAGAGACTCTCAAATAAATCATAGACTCATAGCATTGGCAGGGGATTTAGAGACTGCTCATTCAAGCCCAGTGAGGTACTCTTCCCCAAGATCACTCAACTAGTTAGTAACAGAATCAGGATAAGAACCTGGTCTCTTGAGTCCCTTTCCAAGGGTCTTTCTACTAAAATACCCTTTCCCAACTCTTTAGAAGGGGCACTAACATAATGAGGATTTCTTTGCATTTCTTATTTAAAACCAAAATCAACTTTACCCTGCTGTCTTTTAAGAATATGTAATTCTTACTTCTGGGGAAATAAACCTCCATATTTCTCTCCCTGCTCCTATGGAAACTAACAGGAAGGGCAAAAGAAGAAAGGGTGACGCTTGGAACACATCAACCTTTATTTAGCAGAGCACATTAATAAATCTTTAATTATGCAAAGTACAAATTGTGGAGGAGTGGTAAGTGCTGGAGCTAAACTGCTCTTCATAATCACAATATACAAGGAATTTTTGTCACATATGGGAGAAGAAGCAAGAGAGAGAGCTGAGCAACATGAGACTGAAGTACAAGTTGGTGGAAATGAACAAGAGACTTTCAGAAGACCAGGAAAGCTAATACTCAATTTGATTTTATTTTCTTTTTTCTTTTTAATATATTTTATTGACTATGCTATTACAGTTGTCCCATTTTTCCCCCATCATTCCCCTCCATCCTGCACACCCCCTCCCACCAACATTCCCACCCTTTAGTTCATATCCATGTGTTATAAGTTCTTTAGTTTCTACATTTCCCACACTATTCTTGCCCTCCCCCTGTCTATTTTCTACCCACTGTCTATGCTACTTATTCTCTGTACCTTTTCCCCCTCTCTCCTCCTCCCACTCCCCTGTTGCTAACCCTCCATATGATCTCCATTTCTGTGTTTCTGCTCCTGTTCTATTGTTTGCTTAGTTTGCTTTTGTTTTAGGTGTGGTTCTTAATAGCTGTGAGTTTGCTGTCTTTTCACTGTCATATTTTTTATCTTCTTTTTCTTAGATAAGTCCCTTTATCATTTCATATAATAAGGGCTTAGTGATGATGAACTCCTTGAACTTGACCTTATCTGAGAAGCACTTTATCTTCCCTTCCATTCTAAATGACAGCTTTGCTGGATAGAGCAATCTTAGATGTAGGTCCTTGCCTTTCATGACTTGGAATACTTCTTTCTAGCCCCTTCTTGCCTGGAAGGTCTTGAGAAATCAGATGACAGTCTGATGGGATCTCCTTTGTAGGTGACTGTCCCCTTATCCCTTGCTGCTTCTAGATTTCTCTCCTTCATTTTAATCTTGGCTAATGTAATTGTGATGTTCCTCCTTGGGTCCAACTTCTTTGGGACTCTCTGAGCTTCCTGGACTTCCTTGGTAGTCTATTTCCTTTGCCAGATTGGGGAAGTTCTCCTTTATTATTTGTTCAAATAAGTTTTCTACTTGTTGCTCTTCCTCTTCCTCTTCTAGTACTCCTATAATTCGGATGTTGGGACATTTAAAGATGTCCCGTTGGTTCCTAAGCCTCTCCTCATTTTTTTGAATTCTTGTTTCTCCCTCCTTTTCTGTTTGGTTGTTTGTTTCTTCCTTCTGGTCCACTCCATTGATTTGAGTCCCAGTTTTCCTCCCATCTCTATTAGTTCTCTGTGTGTTTTCCTTCATTTCACTTACTGTAACCTTCATTTGTTCATCTAATTTGTGAGCAAAATCAACCAATTCTGTGAACATTCTGATCACCAGGGCTTTGAACTGTGCATCTGATAGGTTGGCTATCTCTTGGGCGCTTAGATGAATTGGCTCTGGCACTTTGATTTATTCTCCTGTTTGAGTCATTTTTGGGTTTTTTTCTTTGGTCTGGTCCCAGCTGTTATGTAGTGAGCAGCGGAGCCTTAGGTGTTCCCCAGGGCAGGGCAGCCCAGTTGCTGGGTAGTGACGCTATATGTGGTGGCAGGGTCCGAGAGGGAATAATGGTGCTTGCTCTGCTCTCTCTCAGATTCCAGTCCCTTCCACCACTTCCCCTTCACCTGGATTATCTGTGCAGGAATGTGGGACCACCTGGTTAGCCAGCCGCCTTGCACTGCCTCACTGGGTCTGTACCATTGCCACCCAGTGCCTGGGGTCCACTAGCCACCACGTGTGCACCTGGGGTCTGCCAGCCACTGCTGCCTGCATGCCCGCGTCTGCCAACCTCCACTTTTTCCTGCCACGACTGCGCCCCTCTTACCAGTCTGGATGAATGGTGGTTGGACTTCCATACAGTTCAATTTTCTGTCAGTTCTGATTGTTTTCTTGTTTCTAAATCTTTGTTGTCCTTAATTTTGGTTGTGCAGGGAGGCACAGTGTGTCCACCTACACCTCCATCTTGGCTGGAAGTCTGATTTTCTTTTCTTTTCTTTTTTTTTTTTTTTTTAAGCCACCCTTCACCATGACAGGCCTTTATTCTTTTTTTTTTTTTTAATTTATTATTTATTTATCTTTTAGAGGGGAAGGGTAGGAGAGAAGGAGAGGGAGAGAAATATCAATGTACGGTTGCCTCTTGTGTGTCCCCTGCCGGGAACTGGCCTGCAACCCAGGCATGTGACCTGACTGGGAATCGAACCTTGATCCTCTGGTTCGCAGGCCCGCGCTCAATCCACCAAGCTACACCAGCCAGGGCTGATTTTATTTTCTAAGTGGTGCTGCAACGTATGCTCCCACACACCCACTTCTCTCTCCAGTAAAATCTTCTGCACATATTTGCAGATATTTTTGCCTCTACAACTTGTTTTTGGTCAACTCTTATGAGGGTTATATCTCAAGTTTGAATCAATGCTGGATCAGAGATGTTTATAAATTATAGAATGGAAAAATAACTAGGAAAAAAGGTCTGCAGAAATTCTCAGGAAAAGAAAAAAACAGTCATTGGAATGTGGAGGGTGGCAGGAAAGGCAATCTTAGGGAGCATTAAAGAGTGGGTGGCTGCTGGTGACATCTAGATTATAGATGAATCTTCTATGTTGTTCTCTTCTTTCCTCTTAGTTCTCACCCAAAGAGTCACCCGAAGTCAAGGAGGTTTTTCCCCTCTGATTTCTTATGGGAATTTTATGGTTTCAGGTCTTACATTTAAGTGTTTTTTGGTTGATTTTTGTATGTGGTATACACTCAAGGTCCAAATTCATTCTTTTGCATTTGGATATCTAGTTTTTTCAAAACAATTTATTTAAGAGACTGTTTTTCCCCATAGTGTATTCTTGAGGCCTTTGTCAAAAATTGGGTGTCCATATATGCATGGGTTTAATTCTGGACACACTATTCTGTTCCACCGATCGATGTCACTTTTTATGCCAATAGCATACTCTTTTGATTACTGCAGCTTTATAATGCAACTTGAAAGTAGGAAGTGTGATGTTTCCAGCTTTGTTGTTCTTGCTCAAGATTGCTTGAACCATTTGGTGACTCATGTGGCTCCGTACAATTTTTAGGGTTGTTTTTTCTATTTCTGTAAAGAATGCCATTGGAATTTTGATGGAGATTGAATTGAATTTGTAGATTGCTTCAGTATTAATTCTTCTAATTCATAAACATAGGCTATTGTTCCATTTATTTTTGTCTTCTTAAATTTATTTCATCAGCGCTTTACAGTTTTTAGTAGAACTTTGTCAAGGATTTTTGCCTCTATGTTTATCAGGTATACTAGCCTGTAATTTTCTTTTTCCTGTAGTGTCCTTGTCTGGCTTTGGTATTGGAGCATTGCTGGCCTTATAAAACTAGTTGGAAATATTCCCTCCTCTTCAATTTTTTGGAAGAATTTGAGATGAATTGGTATTCTTTTTTAAATGCTTAGTGAACTCATTAGTGAAGCCATGTTCCTGAACTTTTCTTTGTTGGAAGAGTTTTAACTACTGATTCAATCTCCTTACTTGTTTTTGGTCTGCTCATATTTTTCAATTAACTCTTTTTTTTGTAATAAAAAAACACATAACATAAAATTTACTTTCTTAACCATTTTTTGGTGTACAGTTAAGTGCTGTTAATTGTATTTATGTTGTGCAGCGCTCACCATCATGTATCTCCAGAATTCTTTTCATCTTGCAAAACAAACTTTATAGCCATTAAACAGTAACTCCCATTCTCCTTCCCTACAGCCCTCTGGCAAGCTCCATTATACTTCTGTATCTATGGATTTGACTATTCTATGTACCTCATATAACTGGAATTGTACAATATTTGTCTTTTGTGACTAGCTTATTTCACTTAGCATAATGCTCTGAAATTTTATCCATAATGTAGCATTTGTATCAATGTCCTTCCTTTGAAGGCTAAATAATATTCCATTGGGTGAATATACCACATTTTCCTTATCTATTCCTCCATCAGTGGACATTTGGGTTGCTCCTACATTTTAGCTAATGTAAATAATGCTGCTACAAACATGGGTGTATAAATATCTCTTCAAGACCCTGCTTTCAATTCTTTTGGACATATGCATATACCCAAAAGTAGAATTGCTGGGTCACATGGCAATTCTATGTTAAAAGTTAAGGAACAGAGACACTGTTTTCCAGTGATTGTGCCATTGTATATTCCCACCAAATGTGCACAAGGGCTCCCATTGCACTGCATCATGTCCACACTTATTATGTGCTGTTAGTATTTTTAATATAGTAGCCATATTAATAGGTATAAATTGCTCTTTTATGGTTTTGACTTCATTTCTCTAATAAATACTGATGTTGAGCATCTTTTCATGTGCTTATTGACCATTTTAATGACTTATGTGGCCATGTCTTTTTTGAAGAAATGTCTATTCAAATCCTTTGCCCATTTTTGAATCACTTTATTTACTCTTCAGTTGTTGAGTTTTAAGAATTCTCTAGGTATTGTGAATATCTAATTTGCAAATATTTATTTCCATTTTGTTGGTTGCTTTTTACTCTGTGAATAGTGTTTTTATTCACAAAAATTTTTTAAATTTCATGAAGTCAAATATGCCTACTTTTTATTTTGTTGCTATGCCTTTGGTATTACATTCAAGAAATCATTGCCAAATTCAATACTATAAAGGTTGTACACTATGATTTTTTCTGAGAGTTCTATCGTTTAAACTCTATGTTTAAGTCTTTGATCCATTTTAGCTATTTTTGTATATGGTGTTAGGTAAGGATCCTACTTCATTCTTTTGCATGTGTATAACCAGTTTTCCCAGCATCAGTTGTTGGGGGAGCAAAAAGCCCTACCTTTCCCATTGAATACATAAGCAAGGATTTATTTCTGGGCTCTCTACTCTGACCCATTTTTCTTCATGCCTGTCCTTATCCCAGGACCACACTGTCTTGTTTTGACAAGACGAAACAACTTTGTGGTAGGTTTTGACATCAGGAAATGTTAGTCCAACTTTTTTCTTCTTTCTCAAGATTATTTTGGATATCCACTGTTCTTTGAGATTCCATATAAATTTTTGAATGGGATTTTGTATTTCTGAAAAACAAAATAAAAAGTCATTGGGATCTGGGATTTTGGTAGGGATTAAATTGAAGTTGTAGATCACTTTAGGTAATATTGGTATCTTAATATTAAGATTTTCAACTCATGAATGCAAGATTTTTCCTATTTTTTACATATTCTTTAATTTCTTTCAGCAGTGTTTTGTAGTTTTTATTATAAAAATCTTTCATTTCCTTGGTTAACTCCTAAGAATTTTTTTTGAAACTACTGTAAATGGAATTGATTTCCTAATTTTCTTTCAAATTGTTTGTTTTTAGTGTCTACATATGCAGCTGGTTTTTGCATTTTCATTTTCTATCCCACTACTTTGCTGTATTTGTTCATTAGTTCTAACAGGTTTTTATGGAATCTTTAGGGTTTTCTATATACATGAGATCATATCATCTGTAAACAGAGATAATTTTACTTCCTTTCCCATTTGTATGCCTTTTTATTACTTTTTTCTTCTTTTTTTGCTTAATTGCTTTGGCTAAACTTCCAGCACTAAATTGAATGGAAATGGTAAAAGCCAGAATCCTTCCCTTGTTCCTGATTTTTTTCACTTTGCACCTAAAGTTTATTTTTTAAATGATTTTTATTGTATTTTTTCCCATCATTTAGTCCCTTCATACCCCCTCCCCACCCCCGTAATCACCACACTGTTGTCCATGTCTGTTAGTCCTTTTTCCTTTTTGCTCAATCCCTCCACCTCCTAACCTCACCCCCTTAGCTGTCACCTGCTCTCTATCTATGAGTCTGTCTCTATTTTGCTTGTTAGTTTAGTTTGTTCATTAGATTTCCCTTATGAGTGAGATCATATGGTATTTGTCTGTCTCTGACTGGCTTATTTCACTTAGCATAACATTCTCCAGGTCATCAACACTGACACAAAGGGTAAACCTTTCTTCTTTTTATGGCCAAGTAGTATTCCACTGAGTAAATGTCCCATAGTTGTTTTATCCACTTATCTACTGATGGACACTTGGGCTGTTTCTGTATCTTGGCAACTGTAAATAATGCTGCAATGAATATACAGGTGCTTATGTTCTTTTGAATTAGTGTTTTTGGTTCCTTTGGATATATTCCCAGAAGTGGAAAAGCTGAGTCAAAAGGCAGATACATTTTTAATTTTTTGAGGTACCTCCATACTGCTTTCCACAGTGGCTACACCAATCTGCACTCCCACCAACAGTGCTAAAGAGTTCCCCTTTCTCCGCATCCTGGCCAGCACTCATTTATTGATTTATTGATGCTAGCCATTTTTAATCGGGTTGTTTACTTTTTTGTTGTTGAGTTTTATGAGTTCTTTATAAATTTTAGATATTAACCCCTTATCAGGTGTATCAGTGAATATGTTCTCCCATTCTGTGGGTTTTCTTTTTATTTTGTTGATGTTTTCCTCTGCTGTGCAAAAACTGTTAAGTTTGATGTAATACCACTTATTTATTTTTTTCTCTTGTTTCCTTTGCCTGAGGAGATATATCTGATAAAATATTGCTATGAGCTATGTCTGAGATATTGCTGCCTATGTTTTCTTCTACAATTTTTATGGTTTGGGGTCTAACATTTAAGTCTTTAATCCACTTTGAATTTATTCTTGTGTATAGTGTAAAAGAAAAAAATCATGATTTTAAAGGAAAGGCTTTTGGTCTTTTAGCACTGAGTATAATGTCTACTGTAGGCTTTTCATATATGCTTTTAACTATGTTTAAGTACTTTTTTTCTGTTTCCAGTTTGCTGAGTGTCTTTATCTTGAAAGAATGTTGAATTTTGTGAAATGCTCTTTCTGTGTCAGTTGAGATGATCATGTGCTTTTATCCTCATTCTGTTAATGTGGTGTAATATACTGATCAATTTTCATTTCAATCATGTTTGCTTTCCCAGAATAAATCCCACATGCTCATAGTGCATAAGTCCTTTCTTTCAAATGCTGCTGAACTTGATTTGCCAGTACTTTGTTGAGAATTTTTGCATCAGTGTTTATAAGGAAATTAGTCTGTAGTTTTATTATGGTGCCTTTGTCTGGCTTTGATATCAGGGAAATGCTGGCCTCATAGAGTAAGTTAGGAAGTGTTCCCTCCCCTTCGTTTTTTGGAAAGGTTTGAGAATGATTAGTATTAGTTCTTCAAGTGTTGGTTAACATTTGCCATTGAAACCATCAGGTCCAGGGCTTTTCTCTGTTGGGAGATTTTTGATTATCGACTCAGTCTCTGTCCTTGTCAGATCTATTATTACAAGTTTGCTATTTTTTTCATGATCTAGCCTTGGCAGATTTTGTATGTCTGGGACTTCCCCATCTATTCTGGTTTATCTAATTTGTTGGTGCACAAAAGTTTATAATACTCTCTTTTAAAACTTTTTAAATTTTATAGCATTGGTAGCAATGCTCCCACTTTTTATTTCTGATTTTAGTTACTTAATTCTTTTTTTTTTTTTTTTAGTCATCTAGCTAAAAGTTGGGCAACTGTTGATTTTTTTCAAGAACTCAACTTTGGTTTCATTGATTTTCTCTATTTTTCTGTTCACTACTTACCTATGTTCTAATCCTAATTTAATCCTAAATCTGCGCATATAGCTGGCTCACCCAGCTTCCTGTCACACTTAAGTTTGATAAATGGCCTTCTACAGAGGACAGCACTACAATGTATCCCTAGAAACTCTCTCCAGATTGGCATCAGCCCATATTCAACCACAAGAAGCTCTTTCAATCTGAAATTCCAAATATATTAATGTCCACAGCTGTAGGAACAAGGCTGGATATGGGAAAGAGTAAAGAAAATGTGCCAAGGCAATAGTGAGTGATGGGTGGCAAGGAATCGTTCTATATATTTTCCTATCAGTTTAGTAGCTCATCAGAGAGAGGAAAATGTTAGCACATCTAGAAGAGTGGACTATTAGGTATTGAATGGCACTAGCTCTTTAAAAGCAACAGCTCTCCCTGCCTCCACCTACCAGAGCCCACTCCTCACACACATACCAGCCAATTTGGAAATGAGGGACCAAGCCCCTGGAGAAGTGGCCTTGCCTCTCTCCAGGGATCTTGGTCCCAGTGGCACAGGAAAGGCCACTATGGAAGTAAAAAAAAAAAAAATCTTGTATGGTCCCCACTTTGTTATTAGGACTAAAGCCATAGTCAATAGAATGTTTCTAAGTGTTCTTTCTCCTTCGTTCTCCCAAGAGTCAGGAAAAAAAATTTTATAAGGCAAAAACAGATTTATCTGTATACCCAACAATGAAGGAAGGCAGTCTTCTGTCAAATGGTGAAGATTAAGATTCTTAAGTAGTTGGTTTTGGGATCTACTACAGTGGGAAGACTTACTTTGTTGCCTTCAGGTGTTAGTCGTTACCTGACAGACACTTCAGCAGGCTTTTAAGTGGGTCTTCCTGCTGGGCCTGCTTTTCTAATCCCTGCTGATATATAAACTGGTGTTCCAGGAAGCTTGTGTTCCTCTTCTGTTTATCCAGGTACTTTCCTGTGAAGTGTAACAGATCCTTATCCCTGTTGTCAGAAGCCACAGTCTTCGGGTCTTGCAGAAGCTTGGTTGACTTGGTCTCCATCTCCAGAGCAGACTCTAGAGCCTTTACGCCAGTTCCCCAGTTATCTATGTCAGGCCTCTTAGGCAGAATGTTACGGTTCATGGAAGGCAGATTTTACCCTCACATCTTCATAGATATTTTAGGAACTGCTTCCCATGTTCCCTCTTTACCTCAGCTTGGTCTTTGAAGAATGCATCAAAGAGAGGTGCTCCCGTGTCTTTGTTGTACTAACAGGCCATAGATAAATAAGCATCACCGATGTTCAGCTCATAAGATGCCACATGATTAATAGCAACCTGACACTCTTCAGAAATGAGGTTCTGGACCTGGGGTGCCATCTCAGCTCTAGAGGAAACCAGGCATAAACAGTTTGATAAAATTCTTTTGCACCCTACAACCAGATTTTATTTCCCTTCCTTTTCTCAGATTCAGCCTGCATCCCTTGGGCAAAAAAGGTCCAAAAGTTGCCTTTATAACAGCTCCTGGCATTTCTTGCAGAATCCAAATCAGCTGATTCCAAACAAGGTATCTGATTTCTACTCTGCCTGATACAAAGCGGCTCTATGAATTTTCCACTATCCTCTTCCTGCTTGCAGTTCTGTCATTTAATCAAAGCAGAAGATCCTTGAGAGCAGTATCACAGTGCTGAAAAAAGAATAGTTTTTATCACTATGCTGCTCTCAATGACTCAAAAGATATAAGACATATAAGAAGAAACCAAAATCATGTTTCCAAAGGCACAATTTGGCCTGTTACGCAAGCCAAAGAAAGGTCTGTAACCATGTTACCCACATGGTGGTGCTAGCCTCAAAAAAATTACCCGAAAAGGAAAGGAAAACAGATTCACTTTCCTCTCATTAACGATAAAGTTGAACACTATGGTCAAGACATCACTCCCTTAAGGGGACTTACATTAATTCTGCAAATAAGCAACGAAAAAATATGAGTTCATGCTACTCTTCATCCCCACGCTACTTGCCAATGGGAATAAAAGGAGCCAAATCCCTGTTCTTTTCAACTTACCGATTCAATTTTTACCAACCTTGGGGCAGAAGAGTGACTCACACTATGCCATCCTGGCACAGAAACTTACTATGCCTGAGACGGAGCTGGTCCACTAACCATCTAAGGTTCTTCAGTAGGTTCTCATGAGCGCTGCTGGCAGCGAAAGAAGATGTGAACGGCAGACATTTCACTGGTATCGCTGAATAAAGAAGGCGGGCTCCATGTGGGTGCCTTCCAAGTCAATGGCAGAAAAGACTAGAAAGTCTGTTTTGAGCTTCTCAAACCAAAAATATGCTCTCCACTTGTCATACAACCAAGTCTCACCAGCTGTCTCTACTTTTTGTGGAATCTTAATCTTTCATTTAAATATTTTTAAAGCTCGCCCTGGCCAGTGTGACTCAGTAGGTTGGAGTATCATCCCGTAAACCAAAAGGCTAGGAGTTCGTTTCCTGATCAGAGCTCACGCCTAGTTTGTGGGTTCAGTCCCCAGTTGGAGCATATGCAAAAAACAACCAATTGATATTTCTCTCTCACGATGTTTCTTTCTCTCTCCCAACCCCTAACTTCCTCTCTGTGTCTAAAAGCAATGAAAAAAAAAAAAATCCTTGTGTAGGGTTTTAAAAAATTAAATGTTTTTAAAACTCAAGGGAGTCTCATGAAATATGCTAAATAGTACTTGGGCAATGTAGAGGATGCCAAATAGAACCAATTGCCAGGTGTACAAACAAATGACTTTTAAAAACATGGTATCTGTCAACACCAAAAAGCACTCAACTTTAGAAAGGGAGAACTGAGAAAAATTTCATGAAGTTCCTCTATAAATCAGCCCTCACCAGAGACTGACACTGATGACGTGACAGGCACAAGCACGGTGACACAGATCCCAAGTGCACTCGGACCTAGCCCTAGACACGAGCAGCTGGCTGACACCAATGATCTGGGAGGTGGCGCGAAATGTCACCTGCCAATATCCCCAAAGAGCCACCTTTGGCCTGTCATAGACCTTTGATCCTTTTACATGTTTAAAATCCCCAACTTTAGTGAAGAGTCACTACAAATATTATTTCTGTATCTTCACTCATAAATATACATTTTAACACGGGAGGAAGGAAAGACCTAAGGAAAAATTACCATTGGAATTAACGAGTTAATTGGATTAGCTAATTCACCCTCAGAATAGCAAGAAGCTGGATTCTGAGAAGGTGGCCTATGGGAAAATTAAGTATCAACACAGGCCAAGGGGCTGGCACTCATAAGCTCTGGAGCCAAGAAATAACTTGGGGTACGAGCAAGAATGAGTCTGCAAGAATCTTCCCATTTATCACAGATCAGACGGAGCAACGTGGAGGCTTACAGGCTCCATCAAACTCACGGCTGCATTTTATTCAGCTCACAGTTGTTGTTTTATGTACATTTGTTGCAAATACTTAAAATTCTGGAGCTGCAATCAAAATGTCTAGATTTTGGACTTTTCTGAAAAAAAATGAAATGTTTTGTCACCACTGGACAGAAGTCTCATGTGACAATAATTTCTCAAAGCTGAGGAATGACAGCTAAGCCAACAGAGTATATGGCCACTTGTTCACCACAGTCCCCATCACCCCACTGTGTCATACTCAGTCTGCCATCAGAGCCACCCCCACTCCCCTCTAAGCCCTAATGGATCTTGATTCCTAAGGGCCACATAGAGACAGAGCCTTAAAAGGAAGAAGATGATGGGGAGATACCAAAAGGCAGACAATTTTCTGAAAAGAACATAGTCCTACCTGGCAGAACTAAAGAAAACACCTAGAGAAAAATTAATATAGCATAGCTCGTACTGGGCCGAGCAGAAAACACAGGGGCTCCAGGGGTGCAGAGCAGGGTAAGGAGCAGAGATAACTGAAAAACCATATGATGTGATGAGAACGTTTTCCTGAATCTCGGCTTTCAATTTACGAGGAGGCAAACCACAGGACTTACTAATACGTCATACGGAATGGTCCAAGGCTCCCTGTGCGGCAAGGGGACAGCCGATGTGTCCGCTTTCCCACAGCTCCTGGATGAGGAGAGATGGGACTGAGCGGCAGTAAAGGAAGGTTGGCCTAGGCTGAACATCAGGAACGGATCATGCCCTAGAATTATGTGTTGAGCTCTCAGATAATTGCACAGAATTATAAAGTACTTGTGCTTAAGCAATTGGTGCCTGAGTCTTTATTTATAGAGGTGACTGAGTGATGACACGAAGAGGTCAGTGCCATTGAAAGAAGAGTTGTTGTTATCCCAAGTCCCCTAGAAACGAGAGGCGTGGCTCACCACCCAGGGCCGCCTGGGGAAGCACCGGAGTCCAACAGGAAGTAGAAGCAAGAGAGAGGAGAAAGAATGGTCTACAGCCTTGATTCTGTTCTCCATGGAAAAGGCAAGGCAGAGAAGGAAAGTAGCATAGCGTGGGCAAGTTTGAATAATGTTGGCAGCCTCTGGGCTGTGAGGGGCCATCTCTCCTTGCCTGGTGTCTGGCCCTGGCTGATGAGGCAGGGGAGACACTGGTTTGGTGAGAGTTAGATGAAGGAGTTGACTAAGAGTGTGGATTCAGGACAGGTTAGAGAGATGACTTTTGCACACCAGCGAAAGCCGGATTGCAGGAGAGATATAAACAACTCTGGCCATTAGTTGGACCCTGCGATTGATTAGTGAATGCTGAGCAGGCAAATACTGTATCTAAGAAAACATCATCA
The DNA here is from genome assembly GCA_039655065.1 of Glossophaga mutica. Taxonomy (NCBI): domain Eukaryota; kingdom Metazoa; phylum Chordata; class Mammalia; order Chiroptera; family Phyllostomidae; genus Glossophaga; species Glossophaga mutica. The sequence goes on along the minus strand of CM077303.1, from coordinate 67,412,916 downwards.
ATGGGGTTTAAGAAGCCTTCTGCCCAGTTCCTTCATATTATAAATGAGGGCAATGATATTTAAAGATGCAATGTCACTTGTCCAAATATCACTGAAGCTTGTTAGCTGTGCTCACGCGACAGAACTCCCATGTACAACTGCTAGCTCTCTGACTTCTCGGCTACCGTCCGTTGGCGCACACTAATATGCATACTGACTCATGCAATTCCCTTCATCGCTTCTTAAGAATCTAAAGCAGGGGTTGGCAAACTTCTTCTGTAAAGGATCAGACAGTAAATGTCTTAGGCTTGTGGATTATACAGTATCTGTTACGACTAGCTCTGCCATTGCCGCTACAGACAATGCATACACAAATGGGTGTGCCTGTGTTCCAATAAAACTTTGTTTATGTACACTAAAATTGGAATTTATATTGCTTTTCACCTGTCATGAAATACTCTTTATAAAATTTTTTTCCAGGCATTTAAAAATGCAAAACTATTCTTAGCTTGCAGGCTATACAAAAATAGACAGCAGGCTGAGTTTTGCCCATAAGCTGTAGCTACTAAACCCTGGGCTAAATAATGTCTGCTCACTTCCTATGAAATCTCAGATGTTTGGACCAGATGACAGTTCACCACTCTAGGTCTTAGTTTCTCCATTGATAAAATGAGGCAACTAAACCTTGCAGACTTGTGACCTTGAGGTTTTGCCAAGGGTACTGAAAAACAAAAATAAGCTGTGAAAGGAAATCTATGGACTCTCCTTCACGGGACATTATTAAGAAATACCTCTCTCAGATAGCTCCAGGATCCAAAGTAATTCAGAAATTATATTGTGAAGAACATTAGGTACACAGAATTTTAAAGTAAAAAACAGATTCATGGAATAAGTTTAGGGAAGAGGATTAAATGAATGTCTCTTCTCCAGGACTTCTCAAACCTAATATGGATCCAAAGGAGGGGTTGTCCAAAAAAGCAGCTTCTCAGATAAGAACTCGGATACAGGTAGTTTGGGTCAGAGGAAAAGATAGGAAACACAAATGATACAGGGAAAATAGAGATAGTAAAATGAGAACAGTCATATAGCTTATGTTAATGAACAAGTTATTGTAGCTGGAGCTGAGCTCTCCTGGAAACTCTCTGAGAAACTCTGATGTGGGTGGGGAAGTGTGGGCACTTATTTATCACGTCCAACCTCCCAGTGGTTAAGGGCTGTCTTGAGGGCATGAACAATCCTACACTGTATGTTGCACCTGCAGGGAGCTCAGAGAAGCTCCCAGAGTGCTAAAGGAAGCCCTTGGGTAAAGAAGAGAGCTTAAGGTGGGAAGCTATCAATGTGCCAGAAACATCCACCAGGCTATATTCAAAGAGGTGTTGAGGAGATAAGGGTATGGGTGTCAACATGTTGGTTAAAAGGTAATGGAGGGTCAATGTTTTTGTTTTGTTTTGTTTTGTTTTGTTTTGTTTTTTTACCTCATGTGCCCTCAAAACGCTTTTTTCCACAAAGATCCCAATTTGACTCTAGATTTCTTTAGTCCACGAAGCATCTATCCTTGGAGAGATACTGCACTAAGGTAAATAAAATAGTACCAGCGACTAAGCGATCTCAATAAAATCAGAGGATCTCTTCAGGCATTATTTTTTAAAATTAATATGACAAAGCATAGATTAAATACCAAAACTCCTCTGTCATCTCTGGGGCAGAAACTAGGCCGATACCCTTCACACAGTGCCAGGCATGAGGTCAACTCCAACAACAACCACAAAAGCGAAGAACAATTCACCTCCAAATGAGGTTGCCATCTGAAGTGATGTAAGTCTGAAGGGGAACAGAATGTTCAAAGTGTCTTTGGAGCCATGACAAGGCATCACCATCTGCGATCTGAGTTTCATCTCCCCAGCCCTTTGACCATCTGCACACCTGCTCAGGCATGTCACACTGAGGAAGGGATGGGCATGCCACCGTTAGTGCAGTGGCAAGAAAAACAAATAGCTCCATGGCCTCCAACGCTGCTACTTCCTTCAATTCTGAATCTGCTTCCATGAAGACACATATGGGAAAGGAATTCATAAGCCTGAAGTTTAAATCTACACAGGCCTGAAGTTTCCGTGTGATCTGGAATTTTTAGACTACCAGGTCATACATGGAAAATCAGCAATTGTTAAAGGAATAACATTGCAAATGTTAAGCAGAACTTAATCTGGAATCCATTACCTACATTCTCATGTTGAACATCGATCAATGCAAGCATCACCTCTTCTCTCTTTTCATTCAGATGTTGTGTCTAGACCTACTTTCCTCAGGAAACATAAAATAAATCCACCCAAAACTAATGATGGAGAAGTGACTCTGAGTGCTCAAAGCAATCAGTTTTCCTAGAGAGCCTTGCTCCAAAAAAGTGCAGCTTTGGCTGTTCCAACTCTCCAGATCCCCCACACCAGAGACTGTTCTAAGTAAACATGGCACATCCAAAGAGGAATAGACTGTGTTCAGGACCCATTCTGTACGAGGGCTGAGTTCATTGGTCTGTCTTCAATAGACAACAGGATTTTTATTCTAAATGTTAGGTCAGGCCCTCCCAGTTCAAATGTCTCTCCTTAAAAATAACTGAAAGTGTTCATTTAACGTAAGAATTTAAAAGATATCAAAAGACACAATGTTAATAAGAACTCGCTGAATATATTATATGCAATAAAATAGACACACCCTTTTCTAATTAGTTAGGTTAAGCAGAGGAACCTCTAGGGAGCAACACAGCACAGCAGTCGGATGTACGAACTCGGAGGTCAGACTGTTCGGGGTCACCCTGGAGTCACTGCTTACCGGCCATGTGAACATAGTCAAGTGACGTACATTCTCTGACACTTAGCTTCTTTGTACACAAAGGAGGGATGATTATCCATGCAAATAAAATGCATGTAAATGAAAATACATGTAAAGTATCTAATCTACCATGGGATCTGGAGCTTAATAAGAGTTTTAAAATGTTAGCTATTTGTGGTAGGCTGAAGGATGGCCTTCCAGAAGATATCCGTGTCCAAAAACCTGGAACTGGTAAATGTTGCCTCACATGGAACAAGCATTTCTGGAGATGTTATCAAGGTAAAGATCTGAGATAAAGAGAATATCTGGATTGTCTGAGTGGGTTGTAAATGTGACTACAGGTATCCTTATGAAAGGAGGGCAGTGGGCAATTTCACACACACTTGCATACACACAGAGGAAAAGCCAATTTGAAGATGAAACAGATTTAAAGGAGCTGGCCTTGAAGATTGCAGTGATGTGGTCAAAAGCGAAGAATGCAGCAGCCACCAGAAGCTGGAAGAGGAAAGGATTCTCCCCTAGAGCTTCTGAAGGGGGTGCAACCCTGCTGACAGCTTGGTTTCAGCCCAGTGATGCAGATTTTGGATTTCTGGCCTCCAGAATTGTGAGAGGATAAACTTCTGTTGCTTTAAGTCACCAAGTCTGTGGCAACTTGTTAGATCGGTCATAGGAAACTAATATGCTATTTTTATGTATTTATACTAATTCTCTATTGCTGCATAACAAAACTTAATGGCTTAAAACGACAAACATTTATTTTTTTTTCACAGATTCTGTGGGTCAAGAATCTGGGCACAGCATCTCTGCCTCAAAGGCTCTTACCAGGCTATGACCAGGGTGTGGGCTGTGGTCTCATCTTAACACCTGAATGAGAAAAACCCAGGCAGTACTTGGGTTAAATCGATAACAGACACACTTTCATCATCCCCTGATGAAGGGCATAAGCTCTAGTCAGCTCTATGAACCTGCTAACACCCAGGGATGTGTTAGGTGCATCATTCCAATAGCTAGCAGACTAAGGTCCTAAGGTTCTTCTTGATGCTGGCCAGAGGCTACCCCCAGGTCCCTGTGTCATGCGCTTCTCCACAAGGCAGCTCACAGCATGCAGCTGGCATCATCAGAGCAGGAGGCCAGGAGAGGGGGAGAAGGTGGAAGTCAACATTTTCTTTGACCCCATCTCAGAAGTGATGTCCCGTCACTTTAGCCTCATTTTCCTGGCTAGAAGTGATTCACTAGGTCTGAGATCACTAACTACCCAGCACACAATCTTTTTATTTGATAGTTGTCCTGGCTCTTTTTCATAATCAGCTGTTTTTTTAAAAAAATATTGAACTGATCTGATTACATTGATCTGCTTTTATTAACAGTCCTACATTTTATAATGTTAACAAAAAATTCCCAGTCTTCCAATCTATAAACACTTAACTTGGACTTTAAAATAAAAGAAGTATCAACAATATTTGTCTAACTTTACATCCATTTTCATGTGTTTCTGTGTAATGACTCCAACTCCGAATAAAATATTGGCTATGGAGTTGCCTAGAGATAGCCTGTACCTGCCACTGTTGTGATGAGAAGATTTTTCTAAATTTCTCTGCATTTGGCACAAGGAGAGTAACTTCCAGCTCAGAACCTCTCTCTTCATGCTCAGTGGTTCGTCTCTGTGTCTCACAGTCACAGGTGTCCTTCTCCCCTCCAAAATCTACGCTTAACCTTCAAAACTATCCCATCATATCACTAACATTTTGCTGTTTGAATGTTCATACCACTTAGATCAAACTTCATAGAACCTTTGAGCTGAAAATACCTTAATTCTGTCTAATCAAACTCTGTACCAGAAAAGCTCAGAGTGATTTCTCTCTGATGTTCTCTTCTGCTCTCAGAGTCAGGGTTGGGTCTAGAGCCCATTGCCTTAGCTCCTAATGAAATGATTGTGTGTGTGTGTACGCACTGTTCATCATGCACTGCTGTTAGATACTTTGATTAGTTCTCAAGTACACAACATGTACTCAGGAGAGGTTTGTAAGCAACACCAAATCCAAGCTAGAGCAACATATATACAGCCAAAAGGAACATAATCCTGTGATTAGGGTTTTGAAGGGAAGGGAAGTTAATGTGTGAACTTAGCCCTGTGCAGAACACTAATTCTTTCTTTGGCTCCCTGCCCTAATATTAGCCAAAGGCCAGTCAAGAGGCAGAAACCCCACAGTAGTTTGAACAGGAAAGGTTTAATATTAACTATTTACAGGGGATTAGCTACCTAAAGGTGATAAAGAGAACTCTAACGATTATCCTTGGTCTGAGTGAGAGAATCCAAGGAAGGAAGGGCCCCTGCCCTGAGGCTGGGAATCAGTCCGGGTCAGAGAACCGTGGGGTAGCCTACTGCATGGAAGGGAAGCTGCTTGCAGTCAGAGAGCAAAGGCTGGAGGGCAGAGAACCATCTCTGGGCACCAGTGGAAGCTGCCAGCAGAGGCAGCTATGGAATCCACTGGGAAGCTGTCAGGGGCACCCACAGAACTCACCTGGAAGCCACCCAGAGGGATGCTGCTTAGCTCACAGAGAAGCCAGCTTTCTAGGAAGCTGCCTGCAGTGGGACCACTGAAACCTGCTGGCCGTCACCTCCACAGGCTGTTCTGTGGCAGGATGGCCAAACACCACAGGAACAAGGAGAGAAAAGCTAGTCTGAACTGGGAAGAAAAGCCTCTGCCTGCAGGGTTTCCTCTTCGCCCTCTATTGACAAAACTTAACATGGTGCCAGGAGGTAGAAGAAATGTTTGCAAAATCCATTTCAAGCATGACAATGCAGCGTGACATGGAGCCAAGAGGCGGTAAATCACTAATAGGCACACTTTCACCATCAGGCAAGAGGCGCAAGCTCTAGTCAGCTCTGCGAACTTGCTAACATCCAAGGATGTGTCAGGCCTGAAGGCTTGGTGTATCCTCACTTTCCTTAATCCAACCTATGACACATGTTGAGTTTAATAGTCATTCTATTAAGTCACTGAGTTTGATAGCCATTCTATCACTTTAACAGGTAATAACTGCAAATAGCAAAAAGACAAAACACACTTATCAAGATTCCTGGAGCTCACACTAATAGTATTTCTTTCCATTTTATTTCTCCCAATACCAAACTTTAAGAAAAACAATTATTGCTTGATTTCTATTGCTGCTTGTGATACTGTGATTGTAATAAGAAATATATATTTGGTCTTTGTCTCCAGTTCCTAATACAGAAGTTTCTGAAACCCTTGGAATTTCCTAAATGATGGAAGGAGGCTCTATGGGAGAATCCATTTCCTGTTTTGGCTTCTAGAGGCAAGCTGCGTTCTGTGGGTCACGGCCCCTTCCTCCCTCTTCAAACCAGTGGTGTATCATCTTCTTTTTCCTCTCTGGCCCCTGCTCCTGTCCCCACATTTTCTGCCTGATGTATTCATCTCGTCTCCCTTTTACAAGGACCCTTGAGATTATATTGGCCCACCAAGATAATCTCCCCACCTGAAGGCTGTTGATTTAATCACATCTGCAAAATCTTTTGCTATGGAAGATGATATACTCACAGGTTCTAGAGATTAAGGTACATATATCTTTGGGAAGGCATTATTCTATCTATCATACAATTCTCCTAAACTTAAAGGCTCCTGACTATTACCTGCTTTTTTCTTCATGAATATTTTCTCATATAAAAGTGTCTCTAAACCTACCTACCTAGTTTTCAAGATGCTGTAATGGGCCACCAGATACCTTTGGTTTCTCTTTAGGTCCACTATTCTTAATCTTCCCAAGAAATTTTCATTTAATCAACTTCCTTCTTGTAACTCCTTTCCATTAAACAATAAAATAGATAATACCTGAGATTATGAAATTACTAGAAGTAAAGAGGCAAGCCTCCCCACAGACCACTGAATTACCTATCAACCTTTCTATATGTTCTTGAATTGTCTTCTGACAGTTGGAGTGATTTCTGGGTTACTGAACAGAAGTGAAAATGACTATTTAGCATGAGCACACATGCATGCATACACACACACACACACACACACACACACACAGAACCGTGCCCAGGAACCTAAAATTACTTACTTTATTTCCCTCTCTGTTTCAGGTTTTCTGCTCTCCTTGTGCTTCTCAACACATATATGGCAGTAGAGAGGGTGGAAAACATAATTAAGTCTAGGGCATTTAAAGATTCTCTGAGCAAAGACATTTTTTAGACAGTGTCAAAATGGGATCAGGAAACAACAGTGAGATGCTTCTACACCCCTAATAGAATGGTTAAAGTCCAAAACACTGGCGATGCTAAATTCTGGCAGAACATGGAGCAGCAGGTGCTCTCAGTCATTGGTGGCAGGAATGCAAAAGGGTGCAGCCACTTGGGAAGGTAGTTTGGCAGTTTCTTACAAAGAAAGAAACTGGCGTATCCTACTCTTACCAGATGATATGATTATTTACCTAGAAAACCCAAAGCACTAATTAGGCTAGGTTAAGCTGCCCTGATAAATCAACAACATTTCAGTTGCGTACAGGACAAGTTTATTGCAGTCTGAAGGAAGTGCTGCTGGTCAGCAGGCAGCTCTCCATGATGTCATGCAGCAGCTCAGGACACCTCCACCTTGTGGCTCCACCACCCCCCCCGCCCCCCGGGGACGTCATACTATAGGCCTGAGAATACTTGCCACGTGCATAGCAAAGTGTTGTCTCCCAAAATATACAAAAAGTGACTCCCAATCAGTAAAAGCTTTTCAGATACCTAAATGGAATCTCCTTAGAAAACAATTCAGAGACTATTTTCTGTAAAGCAGGTTCATTTGGAGGTAATCCGTTTCCTTAAAACTCTTACCAAATATTTTGCCACCAAAATAGTCGCTTTCAAGAGTTTTGGCAAGAGTCACTGTAGACATGGCTGATAGAGATATAAATTAGTTATATTTAAAATGCACCTGGCTTTTGACCCAGCTGCAACACATCCCGGAATCTTTTCCATAGAAATACTAACCGGAAGACATAAAGAAATCACTACTGACCACTCTGCTTAAAGCAAACGCTCTTCGTCTCCTCACCTCCTTCTGTTCCTGGCTCAGACCTCATCTCCTCAGAAACATTTTTCCGTAGCCCATCTTATTTACAGTTGCAACACCGCTATTTCCCTTCCCTGTTTTATTTTTCTCTGTAGCACTTGCCCTCATATGACATACAATATAATTTCATTATGTTTATGGTCCAACTTGCCCCAGGAGTATGAACCTCCATTTTCGCTGTCATTGTTCATTGCCCAGATAAAAAAATTCTGGGCACAGTAGGTACTCAATAAGGATATGTTACATAAAATGGTAAATTTCAACATTGTTTATAATAGTGAAAACATTTAGCAACAACCTTAATGCAGGTTAAGTAAAAAATAGTAACTCTACTACTAAAAAATTAGGTTACCATTTAAAATATTTTATATCTACCAACTGATAAATATATCCATGATATGTTTACAATAAAAAAGCAATTATTAAACAACATATGCAAATGTATGGGAGACTATATCATCCATTTTCATTGGTTACCTCTGGAGAATGAAACTGGAGAGGAGAAAGGAGAAGGAAGAGGGTAAAGGACTTGCTCTAATTTACCTGTCACTGCTTTCTACCAGATGCTGAGCTTTATTCAGGCCAACAGATCTCTAGAGTATTGCTTCACCTTGACTTGAACTCAGGGTCACCCTTAGACTCAGGCCTTTGGGCCCTGGCACTATGCCTGTCATCTGGACGGGCCCTCTCGGCCATCATCTGGCTGTGCTTCTTCCCAAGGGGCAAGGAGTTCATGAGCACGTGCCAATCTGAGGCCCATATTCCCCCATATTTAGGCAACAACCTAGGCACCCAGAACCTCAGAATTCCCTGCCCAACCAATAGCCTGGAGCTCGTTTCCAATCCTGCCTGGAACTTTTCCCAGGACAGTCCTCCTAGGCAAGGACAGAGCCAACAGTGTCCTCTCCCCTAGGCCTGACCGGCAGCCAAGAGGCAGCTGCCAGGATTTGGTGGACAGAGCTTGGATGTGTGGGCTGGGGAATCCCCAGGACTTCTCTTGTTCCAGAACAAGGCCAGGGCTGTGAAGACAAAGAGGTGAACCACAGGCCGGGGCCTTCATTTGTCCTTTGCTCCAGGTCCCACAAATGTTAGGGATAGGACGGCCTGAGCTTGACCACGTCAGCTTTCTCTACCAAAACCCGATTTTTGCCAATGCTGGAAGTTTTTTTCCAATCTCATGTTGGCCTAAATGCACTTCTCATCCTTTGGATTGGACTTGATTGAAACAAAAACCAACTGCTCTCTGAAGGCTGCAGATCATTTCCCAGGACACAAACAACATATGTCGTCCTGTCTCAGACACCCCAGGACATAACAATGGCTCTGCCAGTCTAAAAGGCATTTGATGGCAGAAATCCAGGCAGCATCTTGAAGCCAGTTAATTCAACCATGCCTGTCACTCACTGTCATCCTTCACCACTATGCAAAATGCAAGCCCCTCTGGTCGTGTGTCCTTTCTTCTATCTCACCCCAGAACACTCCCTCTACCTGCTTGTCCCCACCTCCCAGTGCTAAGTCACTTGTTGTCTCACTGTCCATATGATGAGATGTGGGATACAAATCATGTCTGTCTTGCTCAACATGGCATCCTTCAGATTACTACCTACCCTCCTTTGTAGAAAAACACCTTCTTTAAGGGGTGTACCAGCCGTCTGTAGCTCGCACTCTTTCTTTTGTCATTGTTATTATTCACTTTCCAGTTACCAGTCACATTTATCACATATTTGGGCTCATGTTTATTACCTTCCTTTATTCTCTAGTTCTGTCAGCTAGGTTCCAGATGACTCTGATGTCCAATGTGCACAACCTATGTGACCACAGTTCCTTGACTGTCCACTCTACTTCAGCAATTTACTCTTATTCCAAATCCAGTTCTTTGCTACTTTCTAAAACTATTCTACCTTTTAAACTAAAACCCTGATACCCACCCCCAGATTGTATCTTCCTACCTTTTCTTAGTCTTTATTCTCACTACGACTTTCTTATACCTTACCAATACCTCCAAACATTTAATTTCGCATTTTCTTCCCCCAGTCTGCCTGCCCCATCAATCGATTGAATTTCTAGTCATCCTCTAATTATCACTGTAAACAAAAACATGATTGTGTCACTCTGTTACTTAAAATTCATCACAGGCTCTTCCTAACTCTTAGACATTTCAAGTTCCTTAAACAACAGCTTCTGTAATTTGGCCTTGACTGACCACTCCAACCTTATTCCCCACTCAACACATACCCTGCACTCCAGCTTTGTGGGCCTAGTTTCGGTTCATTTCTCCGTCTACCTAGAATGCTTTCTCCCTTATCTCCTCTAGGCTAATTCAATCTTTAAATTTTCAAATTAAACTTTTATTTTACATATGTATAGATGCACATGTAGATAGATATAAGATGTACTGAAGAGATGAGATAACCTGTGTACCCTTTACCCAGTGTCCCCTAATGGCATCATCTTAGAAAACGGCAGCAATATCAGCACCTAGGTGTCGATATTGATATAGCCGAGATACAGAAGAGCTCCACCATGAGGACGCCTCGCATTCTGCCATCATGGTCCAACGCTCCCTGCCTTCCCGCCCCATCCCCTCCTCAGCCCCCAGCAACCACTGATCTGTGCTCCCTTTCTATAATTTTGTCATTTCCAGATTGTTATATAAATTATGTTATACAGTTTATAAACTTTTGAGATTGGCTCTTTTCAGTCAGCGTGATTTTCTGGTAAATCACCCATGTTGTTAGATGTATCGACAATGCATTCTTTTATTGCCGATAATATTCAGTGGAATGAATGCACCACGGTTTGTTTCTTCAATCACTGACCCATTAAAACCATCCGGACTGTTTAAAGTTTTTTTTATGAATAAAGCTACAGTTGACATTCATGTAAAGGTTTTTGTGTGAAAATAAATTCTCTATTCTTCGGAATAAATACAAGAGATTATAATGGCTATATCATGTGGTTGCTGCACGTTTAGTTTTTGCTTTTGTTTTAAGAAACTGCCAAAGTATTTTTCAGAGTAGCTATGATTTTTCACGTTCCTACAAGCAGTGCATGACTGCTCTGATCCAGTTTCTCTGCATCCTCACCAGTATTTGGTGTTATTATATTTTTAGGTATGGGTTGATAGCTCATTCTGATTATAATTTATATTTTCTTAGTGGCTAATGGCATTCAATATCTTATGTGTTTACTTGCCACCTCTATATTCTCTTTAGTGAACTATCTTTTCATAGATTTTTCTATTTTTTTTCTTTTTTTACTTAATCTTTATTGTATTTTTTCCCATGGATTTTTCTCATAGGATTATTTTTAAATAATTGTGTTTTAAAAAGTTTTTTTAAATATATCTTAGGTGCTAGTCCTTTCTCAGATATGTAGTTTACAAATATTTTCTCCCAATCTATAGCTTGCCATTGAATTTGTTTATTACTTTTGTCAAAAATAAGTTGGGCATGTTTATGTATATCTATTTCTGGGTCCCCAGTTCCATTCCGCTGATTTATTTGTCTATCCTTTTACCAGTACCACACAACCTTGATTACTGTAGCTCAGTAAGTCTGGAAATCAGGTAGATTGGTTTCTCCAAATTCCCTTTTTTTTTTGCTTTTTGCAAAATATGTTTTATCGATTCTAGTTCTTTTGCGTTTCCTCATAAATTTTAGAATAATCTTATCTATATCTACATAAACATCTTGCTGGAGTACGGATATGGAGCACATTAAATCTGCATATCAATTTAGAAAGAATTACATCTTTACTTTGCATGAAGATAGTATGTCACTCTGTGCAGGTAATATTTTTTATTTCCTTCATCAGCACTTTGTAGTTTTAGCAGGTGTGTCCTGTACACGTTTTGTTAGATCTGTATCTCCAGCACTTTATTCTTTGAGTGATCGTGAATACTAACAGTATTTTGTGGATGCCCATCTACTTGTCTGTCTCCACTCGACAGCACACTCGGTGACAGTGCAGTGTCTTACTTGGGGTTGAATCCTTACACGAGGATAGTGTCTGACACATAAATGTCCCTCAATAAATATATGTTGGAAAGCTTTCGTCCTCTCCCCAAAAATTTTAGGAGCTTGTTTGTGACCTTCCTAGGGAAGTTCACACTCCCTTTATTAGTTAAGACTCTGCAGTCAGGCCTTATCAACCTCTAAAAATGAAGCTTCCACAACTACCCTACCTGCATCCTTTCCTCAGCCAAAATGGTCATCTTGTCCTCATACCCCTCCTCCCAGCCTGCATTTCTACCTACCAGTCTCAGGAATGGTGTGAGTAGATGGATCTTATCTTATGCCTTATTTCTACCTTTTCTAGAATCTTGGTTCTAATGGCCCTGACATCGTTTTTCACGGTATTTGGGGATTGGAACCATCTTGACATTTACTGACTCGTTTTATTTCTATCTAAGTACACCGTTATCCCCAGGATCTCCATACCTGCAAGGTGCATGCAAGCAGAATCTGTGTCTTTTGTCCTTAGCATATGCATAGTGCCTAGCATTTCTTGCAAATAGGTACTCAATAAACATTTGTTGTTGCAGAAAAAGAAAAATCAAAACTTAGAGTGTTTTAAGAGGATCTAATATATTAAGCTGCAAATTAAGTAAATCTTTTTTTCCATCTAGCTCAACTCTTTACTTACTGTAACATTGTAACTAGACACAGTCACTTAACCCCCTGGTCTTCACTTGCTTCATCAGCAAATAGGAGTAAAACTTGATGATATGTAGACACCTTAAAAGACATTTGAGGTTGGTGGTGATTATGTTCAAATGGTGTTTAATAGAATTGTTTTTGTCAGTGGATTTGTTACAGATAGTTCAAATGACTAGTTTCAGAGGTAACAGGGTGAGAAAGCAACTTCAAGCGTTCAGAAGAGAGTCACTAGCTCCAGGTCAATTCAGCCTGTTTCCAGCCTCGTTATAAGGCAGCTGCCCTGTGGCACCAGCCTCTGAGGTGAGTGACTGGCTCAGCCAATGCAGACATCCCATTCATTAATTCTCAGCAGATGCATCTTCGTGTGCAAGCTCACTTTTGCTCACAGATCGATTTCTCTATGAAATGTCTCAAAGGTAAATATTTTGGAAGTGAATACAGCATAGGTTGTTTGCAGAGTCGCTTTTTGAAGAAGAAGGAAAAAAAGGAAAGTCAAAGTCATTGTGGTTCCATGAGTGGTTTCAAGCATTAACAATCAATGGGAGATGGCGTCCACAGAGGTGCAACGGGAGAAATTGAGAGGGCAGCACACGACTCAAGAAAACTGCTGTTGCTGCCAGAAAAAGGTCTCTAGCTCCCTTGGTGCACAGTAGTGAGCCCTACTGGACCCCCAAAACCTCCTCCATTAGATCAAAGAATGGACCACACAAACAAGAAAGTCAGAGAAATCATCCAAAGGAAGACTTTGAGACTATTCTCAATGGAAGCTAAAGGTGGAGTTTGGGATTCTAGAGAAATACTGTTATAATTCAACAGAAAATAATTTTAGCAATTTCTGTAGGAGAAAAGAGAAGCAGATGAATCAGACTAGCTTGGGTGTATAAAGGGACCAGTGGGAGTAGTAATGATCTGGAATAAAGAGGAAAGAAGAAGGAGCCACACAGAAAGTTATTTGTCCTCTATGTTTGACATAATTTTAGCTCTTGACCCCAAATGTCAATTAAGGGCTATTATGTATTATAGCATCTACACACACAGAGAGAGCTGGTGCTCCTAATATTTCACTATTTCAAAAAGCATAATGAGAAATCAGTATTGTAAAGTGAATTCCATCACCAATTCAACTCTCTTAGAACTGAGATGCTTGAAGAGAAAGGTATGAACTAATGTACATTTATAAACAGGAGACTATTATTCCAGTAAAAAGGTTGTAATTTCTTACCGAAGGCAAATCCACTGTTACAGAATGTTTTGGGTAAAATATTTCAGATAAGAATTAACTTTTCTTTTGTCATCGTATAAAACCTCATGGGATTCACTCCATTGTCTTCTGGGGTGTGTAATCACCCTTTACTGCTGTGCCCTTGAGTTTAAGAAAATCCTTGAGGGAAAGAAAATGCTTCGTTTCCTGCCCTCCAACTCCCACGGTAAAAGGAGCTACTTTACATTTGCAGGTGCCCCTCCCCCCAGAGTATGCAACGTAACATTCAGAAACTTTAAAACAAAGCCAAAATTACTGATGATCTCTTTCTACCTCTGTAGCTGAATCCTAGTAACCAGGTCAGTTAACTTGTACCTCAGTTCCAATTATCACATCTCTTCTTGCTTTCATTTGAGCTAGTTTTACTCACTTCCTACGGCTCGGAAGATTAAACCATAATTCCGGGCATTAGCCTGGACTTCCTCTTTTTCACCTTCAACCGAATGACTATCAGATTCTAGAAACTTCACATCCTAAATATCTCTTAAGTCCAATTGTCACTAACCTCAATGTGGGCCACCATCAATTCACACCTGTGTTAATATTAGCATGTCCTCTGAATTCTTCTCCCAGCCTCTAAATTTTCTGCTGTCAGATTATTCACCCTGTTGCAGCCAGGGTAATCATTCTAAAATGTCATTTTAGTAATCATTCTAAAATTATTCTCATAGTACAGCCCTGTAACAACTTCCTCTCATTCCCCAAATAAAGTCCAAACTGTTTAACAAGAATGAAAGGCTCATCCTGCTGTCACCCCAGTTACCACACTGACTTGGTATTGCTCACCCCTCCACCCACACTCACCTCCAATCTAGACTCCAGACACATTGAACTAACTTTCAGTTCCCCCAAACAAGCTATTCTCTTTCTCATTTCCTGGCCAGTGTTCATACATGGAACATTACCTACTGCCTACCCATTCTTCGGGTCCCTGTGTAGATGGTACCTTCTCCTTTCCTGGCTCCCCAAAATGACTTATATGCCCTCCTAAGTGTTGTCATAGAAACCTGTACTTTACCCTGTTATAGAAGTTCTTGTGCTGGAGTATAAATGCCCATTTAGTAACTTCTGTTTTCCCTTGGACTGCAAGCCTCTGGAGGTCAGGGTATGAATGGGTCTTGTCATCTCTCATTCTAATATCTTGTACATATCCTGGCACATCCAAGCTCCACAGTAAATGCTGGCTAAATGAATTAATGCACACCCAGGCCTGAGGAATGAGGTCATGCCTCCATCTGGCTGCTCCCTTCCACTCTTGATGGAGAGTAGTCTAGTCCTTTGAATGGACCTTGCTTAAAATTCTTCCAAGTCTTCTCATTGCTCTTAGAATAAAGCCTAAAGCCCTTAATATGACCTGAAAGCCCTACTCCATCTAGCCTGTGGTTCATTACCATTTGCGGCCACCAAGACGGCCCCAACGTCCCAGCTTCCCGGTGTTAACATTCTTGTGCAGTCCACCCAGCGCTGTATCAGTATTAGTCTGGGTGACCGATAGCATACATGAAAGTGATGACATATCACTTTTGAGGCTAGATCATAAAAATCATTACATCTTCTGCCTCTCTCTCTCTCGTGGGTCACTTACTCCGGAGAAAGTGAGCTGCCATGTTGCGAGTAACCTTGTGGACCCATGTAGTGAGAAAACCAGGTCCCTGGCCTACAGCCAGTGAAGAACTGAAGAACCCAGGCTGTTGGCTGAGGCTTCTTGGAAGGAAATGCTCTAACCCCAGTCAATCCTCCGGATGACTGCTGCCACGACCAATATTGTTATTGCAACCCCATGAGAGACCCTGAGCCAGAATCATCATCTCAGCCACTCCTGGATACCTGACTCACAGAAACTATGAGATCATAAATGCTTGTTGTTTTAACTCACTAAATTCCAGAGTCATTTGTTATAGAGCAATAGACAACTAATATAACACTCTAGCCCCACCGTTGCCCACTGCCCCTGGTTAGACTTCTCACTTCCAGAACCACGGTAGGCTCCCTCTTGCCTGGGGTCTTCTTGCATGCCTTTCACCACCACGATTGCTTCATATGTGAGCCTAAATAGCATTTCCTTAGGAGCATGTCTTGTGCCCCCAGACCGGGTCTGGTCATCTTTCACGTGCTTTCAGAACAGCTGGCAACTTTTCTTCTTAGCCTGCTTGCACATCTATTATATCATTCAGTAACTATTTGTGGATTTGCCAACTACCTGCCAACTGCTGGACTAGGTAAGGGGCAAAACAAGTGTTATCCTGTCCTCATAAGCTTTATAATCTCGAGTAATTGCTTACCTAATTACTCACATTTCATCATTTACTTGATTGTGTACATTTGATATTTATCAGTTAACTGGCATGAAATCTCACGGGGACTCTGGCCTGAGGTTCCCCAGGCGAGCCCCAGGTTCATTCAGAGCCTGGTTACGACAGCGCCGTGGCAGCGATCATCAGGAGACTGGTCAGCAAACCAAGATTAGAAGTGCTAGGAAACCACATGACAGAATTCATTCTCCTTACTTTCCTAGCAGACTCTTGTCACACCTCTCACATGCTCATCTTCCTTTGGCTTCCCTCCCCGCCTCTTGAGGGACACCGAGTATCCTTGCAGCATAGAGGGCTGCGACAGCAGAAGAAGTAGTCTAAGTCAATGGACCATGGCTTTAGGTCTGGCTTTGCCACTAAATAGTTGTAAAGTTTAGGATGAGCTCCTTACCCTTTTGCACCCTCTCTTTCTTTATTTGGGGAATAGATGAGTCAGATTAACTGAGCGCTGACGCCCTGCCAGAGCACGGAGCTCCCTATTTGAGATTCTTCCAAATGAAAGCCTTAGAATCAGCCCAATGCCTTGCATCTGTATAGAACATTTAATCTTTGTCCAAGGCTTTCCTATATATTATTTTACCTGACTCTCACAAAGAACTAATGATGATGTTATAAATCTTCCATCACAGTCAAGGATGTGGACACCTGGAGACTTGTGAGGGCTTAAGACCTGAGAGATTTCCTCTTCGATCCCCTATTTTTGGTCTAATATTATATTAATATTTCAAAGGGCACTATACCTTTCCCAGGTAAGAAGACTTTGTTTCATGTGGACATTGAACACTAGAGTCCTCAAAATCCCAGACAGCTTGGTGACTACAATGTCACCAGTGTGACACATAGGACACTGAGTGAGCGTGAGGAGAAAACACTTTGACTCTAACATGCTGCAAAAGGAATCAATTTATATTTGCCTTTTGAGTTTAGAAAAATAAAATTCCTTTAAAATTTCAGGATGGAACACTGACTCACTCCAAGAGGATCTTGCTTCTTTGCCTCTTTCCCTGGTTTTTCCTCCCCAGCCACCCCCAGGGTTCTGTTCTTAGACCTTCACTACTCACTCCACCTTATCTTTCTGGTTGAGTCCATCTACTCCCACTATTCACTGACAATCCATATACCACCAACTCCCAAATATTTACAAGTTCCAACTTCTCCAAGCCCCAGGTCTGCATTACTAATCACCTGCCACACGGCTCCTCCAGGCTACACTGTGGCCACACCCACACCTAACCATGGCCTAAAGGGCCTCCTGAATCCCATGGTCTAAAGCAGCGATTTTCAACCAGTGGACTGTGTGGCAGGCACACTGCTGTGCCGCAAGGATTGTTAAAACATGCAGTACTTGACTATCTGGTCAGGAGCACTGACCTCTTTTCCCTTAGATTGTCGAATAAAAAAAGTGACAATAGCCAATACAACTATAGCTGTCCAGTATGAATGAATCAAGATTGTACCTATTTTTGTCATATCAGCAAAGAAATATTTATGTCCGATGTGTTAGCAGAATTTTAGTAATTAGTTTATGTGTGCCACAAGATGGAAAAAGGTTGAAAATCGCTGGTCTAAAGGACCCCACTGTGGCTCTTCTCTGTGACCCTCACCATAGGGCGAGGATTCTGCAGTCCAACGGGATTTGCCCACTCAGAGTCCACGCCCCCACTTCTAAACCATGCTCCCGGCACCCAGGACCCACCTCCAAAGCACCCAAAGTCCTCCTTCCCAGGTTGATTCTCAAGAGGGCAAACTACACCACTTTGTATCCAGCCCTAGGTGGCTCGCTGTTGGGGACGTGGACAGAACTCGCAGGCTGGCGGGTCCACACATCGTGTGTGATGTAGACAGAGGTGGAAAGAGAATGGAGTGAGCATGGTGGGCCTGGCACTTTCATATAGCCACATACCAGCATGGAACTCAGAGGAATCCAAGAATTCTACTTTCAAACACATGCAGGTAGATGAGAGAATATAACATTTTATTTAATAATGTGTTCGCTTGATTTATAGCTTTTAAATATTTAGACATATGGAATGTAAACCTCCACTTGTACCCTTTAACAAATACAAGCAGAGGGTCTGGCCACCACATAATTAACTCACCTAAAACCAAACCAGTCTTTGCCTCTTCACCTGTCTTAGCTTAGGTTGCTTGAAAAGTTCCACCTGCAATAAGAACTTACTTGCAAGTAGTCTACACGAGAGGTGATTGATCTCTAAGGAGCAGGAGTATAGGTGTGGCAAGGGTGAGATGGCGGAAAAACCAACATTGAAGCGTGTTATTGAGGTTCCACTGGGAATATCAGAGTTTGATTCTAACAGATGCTCCTTAGAAGGTCCCAGAGGTGAGGAGTGGGAGCATTTATCCTTTGAATCCTTCCACATTGATTTATGGCTATATTACCAATGAGACCTCCCTCAAACTTTATGTGCTCGGACTCAAGGAGCTCTGGGGCAAAAAGTGGAGGACCATGGGAAGCAAGATGCTCCCAGCACAAGTGAACTGAAGCTGCCCTATAATAATCTACCCCGAACATGGTCAAAAATAGAGGGGAAGTCAGGAATATTGAATATGCTTCTACACCACCCTACCTTCTTTCCTTCCTCCCAGTCTAAACATCTACTCTCCTCCAGTAGTCTATTTTTATTAATAACACCACTCACCGAAGAGTCTCCCAAGGAGAGAATTCTGGATACACCCTCACTTCCCCTCTCTCGTTCTCCTCGCACCATCAGTCACAATATCCTGATAATTTTGCCTCTGAAACAGTTCTCAGCTGGAGCCCTTCCTCTGCATTTCCCTCCACTTGCCTTATTAAGTCCCAGTCCAACTGCAAAAGCCTCACCCAGAGCTACTAGTGGAGGACTCCATGCAGCTGCCTTTTGTAGGCAGCACTCACTGACTTCTTCTTAATTTTTATTTTGATTGTTGATCAAGTACAGTTTTCTGCATTTTACCCCCATCCCAGCCCTCCCCACTTCCCTGCCGTTTCCACCCCCTTGTTATTGTCCACGTGTCCTTTATACTTGTTCCTGACTTTTTATAGGGCCTCCCACTGACCCATCACTCCCAACCTCTAGTCTCATTTATACACCTCTGTGTGTACTATCATGTCACTATTCTGTTTCAGGGCACCACTGTCCCCCATTGGTACAGAAGCAAATCAGAATACCACACCTAGGCTACAAATATCCTCTCTCTCTCTCTTTCCAGACTCCCCGATCCTCAGCTCATCATCTCCCAGAGACACACATACACACTCCAGTCACACCCAGCTTCTTGCTCCTCTCTAAGCCAGCCTTGCCCTTTCATGCCTCCACATTATTATTCATGCTGTTTTTCCAGTCTAGAAATCATTTCTGCAGCTGCCACCCCCTCATACCTACACATCTGCTAAATCCTTAGGCTTCTGTCAGGACCCACTGGAACCTTCCTTTCTCTGACTCCTCCCGGCTGATTCAGTGCTCTTAGCCCTGCTGGAGCACTTCAGTCATGTCATAATGATGCCCTTGCATGACTCTCTCCATTTTTGGAAGTTCTTCCAGGTCAGGAAATGATGTTTTATTCATCTTTGTATTCTTAGAACCCAACACGGTGGTTGGCACAAAACAAAGTGACAGGATTATAAGATATGTGTAAGAATGAGCCATTCTGAGTAAATCAAGAACAACTCCTTCACAGACCTCTGGTTTCAGAGATACTTGAAAAAAGAATGCAGAGGGCAAACAGTGCTGAGCGGAATCTGATACCCACAAAGCCTGGAGAGGTGAAGTCAGCTGAAAATCAGCTAAGTCATTGTTGTTTCTCATGGAAGCAGCAAACAGGCACTAATGTGGTATTTAACACATGAGCAACAAGTAACAGCAAAGAATAAACTGGAATAGGCAGGGCTAATGATAGGAAAATTACCTAGCACAGCCTATATTTAGGAGGAAGAGAGAAACAGGAAAATATTTAGAATGAGCTCTAACTCAGTTCAATCCTCATGACAATGTATGCCCTTTGTACTTACTTAATTTAAAACCTTCCTTTAGAGAACATTCTACATTTTGTAACTGTAATGTAAAATTGGCTGATTTCTATTTGCGTCTAAACAAGAATATGCCTTTATTAAAAAAAAAAAAAGGCTCTGTGAAGTATTTGGAATTACAAATGCAGAGTGAGGGATGGGGAGTTTGCAGAGTGATATTCCCAACTCAAGAGGGCCGAGGACCTAAGCACCAGAAAGAGCAACCATCTAGGAAACTCGCCCCAGCCACCAAGAGGACCAAGAACTTCTACTGTAGAACTGGAGATATAGATAATGGAATGAGAAAGTAGGGCAACATCACAGCATAATATCCCAGCATTGCAGAGAGGTAAGAAAAAAATTTAGCAACCATAAATGAAAATGATTGTCAAAAGTAAATGAAATCAGCTAAGTCATTGTAAACACTATCCCAATTGGTTCTGTAAAAGTGTAATCCACACTTCTCTTAAATCAATACAGAAAATAAAAACCAAGACAAATGATGAGACCCTACTCACGGAAAGAGCTACCCCAACCTACCATGTCCAAATAATCTTTGCTTGTTTCCCACCAAACTTGTTCTGTAATGTACATCACCTAAAAAAATGATCCCATCCATTCTATCTCTGTTCCTTCTAACTGGAATACAGAGGGCACAGTTAAGAATGTAAGAAGAAACACAGTTGATTTCATCTTCAATCATGTCATGTCCTGCTTTTTTATGAGACCACTAGTAGGAGACATGGGGAAGATGGGAATTTCAGCGACGCTTGAGTCTTCCACTCTACTGGGAATCAGACGTTCATTTTCTATCAGCTTCAACTGCTTCATCCCCCTACCTAGGAAACTTCCTCGTCAGCTGAGGCATGTGAGGTTAGTTCCTTAGTTGTATGTTATAAGCAGCATGATTTTTCACATTAGTTACTACACTTTGAGTCATCTATACAGCATTTGAAATTAAAGTCAGATCACAGAGGAAGTAAAAAGGCATTCCACATGTCTCTCTGTGCTACAGGATAAAATCCAGCCTTCTCTCCTCACTTAAGTCAGTCAGGAATTAAATGGAACAAAACAAAATGGTATGACAAAGATGGCCAAGAAAGTCACGTAATCAGCTGTACCCATCTGTTTGGGGGCAGGTAGGCAAGACTGCAGTCTTTAACTGAAGAATAAGGGATTTGTGTGAACTATAAGTTAAAAATTTTGAGTGTATGAGTTGTTAAATATAGAAATGAATGACTAAGAAGGATGCAGTAGCAGTAGGTGGGTTCTAAAAACAGAAGTGGTTCCCTGGCTGGTGTGGCTAAGTGGATTGAGTGCCAACCTGCAAACCAAAGGGTCGCTGGTTCGATTCCCAGTCAGAGCACATGCCTGAGTTGTGGGCCAGGTCCCCAGGAGGGGGTGCACAAGAGGCAACCACACATTGATGCTTCTCTCCCTCTTTTCTCCCTCCTTTCCACTATCTAGGAATAAATAAGTAAAATCTTTTTAAAAACACTGCACTAATGATTGCAGAGCTCTGTAAATATGCTAAACACTTTAAATGGGTAAATATTGTCGCATGTGAATTATATCTCAATAAAGCTGTTTTAAAGAAAAAGGCTCAGAAGAATGTCATTTAAATAAGCAATCTAAGACATATTAGTTAGATACTAAAATATAAAAAAATTCTCTAGCATTTAAGTGACTTACAGGCACTATAAATATTCAACATTGGGACTGTCTCAGAAAATCTATGCTGTAATAAGACCTTTCCAGAGAACAGATATGACAAGGTGGAAACACGCCACAGAGATGGCAAGTGGTTTTCCCAGCAGTCCAACAAAAGTAATTTAGTTTTTCCAGGGTTTGTGCCAGAATCCACATTCTTTGATGAAGTTCTCTCCGTTCTCCCTTATTAATTCAAATATGAAAAAGACACTAGTAGAGTTTAAGAAAAGTAGTGATTTTCCAAAGACATTTTACTGTGTTTCAGAATATGGAAATTCCAGACAGCATGCATATATCAAAACATCAAGTTTTACACCTTCAATAATATATATATTTATACCTCAAAACGTAGAAAAAAAAGAAAAGAAAATTCGAGAGAACGAATCAGGAGACAGTACTACAGTTGTCCTCTCCCACACACAACAACAGGCACCAGCTCCAGACGCCTTTAAGCGTGGAGCAGACAGCTGTCCCCCCTTACTTGTGGGGGACATGCTCCAAGAACTCCTTTTTGATTCCTGAAACCTGTAAAAGTTCCAAACCCTATATACTATCTTGTTTCCTATATGTACTTATACCTATGATAAAGTTTAATGTATAAATACAGGCACAGTAATAGATTAACAACAATAACTAATAGCATAGAACAATTATAACAATATGCCGTAGTACAAGTTATGTGAACACGGCCTGTCTCTCGCTCAAACTATCAAAGTGTACTGGACGCTGCGAGATGATACAATGCCTATGAGATGAGATGTGTTTGCAGTTGGAGGTGTGACAGCAAAATTAACACAAATTTCTTTGCCCTTCCTCACAATTTTACAGAGAAAAGATTCATCCTTACAGAAAAAAAATACCATAAAGATTAAATAAAAAATAAAAAAGATTCATTGTTACCATAGATCTTAGCAACCTCAGTATTTCATTTCCTTGTCAAGTCCAGAACTTCCACTTTTTTACTGAAAGGAGGCACTTTATGGCTTCTCTTTGGATATCTGAATTGCCAGCATCACCACTCTCGCACTTTGGGACCATTGCTAAGTGCTGAGGGTGACTGGAACACCAGCACAGCAAGCCGTGACAGTCAGTCTGATAGCCTAGCTGGCCACTGTGTGACTCACTGGTGGGGAGTGGATTCAACCTGGAGACAGTGGACAGGAGGGTGATTCACGTCCGGGGCAGGACAGAGCGGGATGGCACAAGACTTCATTGTGCTACTCAGAGCAGCATGCAGTTTAACCATATGAACTGTTTATTCTGGAATTTCCCATTTCATATTTTCAGACCGTAATTGCCCATGGGTAATTCAAAGTGCGGAAAGCAGAACTGCAGATAAGGGGGACAACAGCTGCTCTCTAAGGTGCCGGTGTCAGCAGGGACCTAGAAAGCTTACAGTGCCAGAAACCTTAGCCAGGCATGCCCCTCATACCCCTTTAGAAATGTATTTAAACTGATACTAGTGTAGAGCGGTAATTAATGCACCTGTGGACTTGTACATGCATTCACAAGCTCCCACTCCATCGAACCGACCTAACACCTCCATCTGCTTTTTGCCCAAGTCCACATGGGGAAAAGACTTTATCCTGAGAGAGAGTATTAACCAGAGGCTTTACATATGTGAGTGGCCTACCTGCTACCAGTGTGCTACAGTTTTACAAAGCACAGGAACTCTCTGTATCCTAAACAATATCTGCCCCACTCCATTATCATCTTATGGAAGCAGGAAAAAAATAAAAGTAAGTTGTATCTCCTGAAGCAATCTAGCCTTTCAAAGATAACACTTCAGCTTTTCATGCAAAGCTTTTACCTAATACCTGGGTAGTTTTCTGAAGTGGTTCTAGACAGAAAGATGTAACTTCTTCCGAGCTGCATTAAATCCTTCAGGGGGCATCACCATTTTAGGAGCTTTCGTATCTGCAGGCCCAGGGAAGGGGTTCAGCCTAGGTCAACACTCCAATACTTGATGATTACCCTCAATCACCCAAACCTGGGACTTCAGTTATCTTCTTAGCTCTTTAGGGAGAAAGTTAAGAGCATGTCATTCTGTCCCGTCTCTAGCATGGACTGCACCTCAGCCACCTCTGACATGCCTCAATCCATTTTCTAAGAAATCTATAACAAAGGGGCTGTTTCCAATCATATACTTGTGATGCTAATCCATACATGTGCCATTCAGCATTGGACCCTTGGGCTTTTCCCTCAGACCCAGCCAGGTCCCTTGGTGCCATCACTGAATGTGTGAAAAATCTCCTCCCACCCCAGCTGGTCTTGAGACAGGTGGAAAGTGAAAGAGTATTCTTTCCAGATTTCACTAAAAATCTCTGGGCACACTTGACAATGGTCAAATGTTTGTAAAATTCCCAAAGATAAAACCAAATTTTTATGGGACCCTTTTCATTATTCTACATCACAATGTTACTATTTAACCTCGCATGCATACAAAAAAAAAAAAAAAAAGACACTTCCCTGGTGTAGACTATCTCTAATTGAAAGGCCTGCTGCCCCAGTGTTGACACCTGGGAGGAAACTGGGGGGCAGGGGAGAAGCTGAGGCCAAGGGAAAGCATCTAACAAAGCTTAAAAATCAGAATCGGAAAGCACAGCTCTCGACAGAGCCCCGTGCACTGACCCCTGTGACCCCCTGTAGCTCTGAAGTCCCCACTCCCACTCCCCACTCCTCCGTGGCTGCAAGCTCCGGGGATGCTGACGTTAAAGTCTCAGGGAATCTCAGCCCCGACAGGCTGTCTCCAGTTCCGCTTTATTGTTCCTCTCAAGCTGGCTGCTTAGAAAAATTATGTTTGTTCTTCTACTTCCTTTGTCAATACTTCCCCCAGCAGCCAAAACAAACACTCAGCAAATACAGCAACACACCAATCCCAGAACCAGAAAAAAAAAAAGAAAGAGAAAGAAAATGAAAATCTCACTGCACACATGTAGCACAGAAACACAAAAGCTCGATTTCTGGGAGAAAAGAAAACAGCTGTGCTCTGTGTCCTTGTTTTTCTCCCCTCCTTCCCCACCCTCATCTTCCTGCCCCATCCCACATCAAGAAACCCGGAGGGTTTCTTCAGCCTGGGATTTTTGCCAAAGGGTCAAGGACACTAGCTGCTCCAAACTCACAGCCCTTCCGGCCCTGCTCCACCATTCACATTTGTTCCTGCGGGGCTGGGCAGCTGGGCTCAAGGTCAGCCACACTAACGCTTGTGTGTTCCGGTGTTGAAAGTGTGGCAGTGAGGCTCCAGAAGCCTGGCCCATCTAAGGTTTGACCTTTCCTCACAATGGCTCCACTGACAGGGCTTCAGAAACTGTGATATGCACTTTGAGAAGGAACACACTGTGCTAGGAAAAGGCCCTTAATGGGAGGAAGTTGACCTCAATTCTGGTCAGTCTCCTTCACTGGTCCCTCTGCAGCCCCACCTGAGGGAGGCTGGGCAGATCATTTAAACCAGTAGGCTTTTGCTATAAATGGGGAAACCAAATCCCGACCTGACTAAAAACAAATCCAGGGCTCACTGATATCTTGAGGTCCCTTTGGGCTCCAGTATCAATGATTTCTTGGTAATCTAGACCTGGGAGAGCAAAATTTCTTGCTAATCCAGTATCAATGATTTCTTGCTAATTATTGGCAAGGGGCAGGTGACACCGCTGGAGGAGGCATGCTAGGTCCAAACGGGTGGCCACTATTTAACTCCAGCCTAATTCGGACATTCAGGAATATAGGCTTGGTTTTGCCAGAAATTCTCTGTTTGAAGAAAAGGGAGAAGTATGATTTTGTGTGTATGTGTGTGTGTGTGAAATCTTTTGATTTTAAAATTTTATACCTAATTTTAAAACTTTATAATTTTGTGAAGGCCAAAAGAAACCTTCTAACCATTTCTACCCTCCACAAGTTTGTAAACTTCAGTCTAAAAAGTGACTCTGAACTAAAAGGCATCCACTTGGGGACTTCAGGTCAAGATAGTGGCGTAGGTAAACACACTACACCTCCTTGTACAACTTACAGAAAACATTACAACTAGACTACAAAACAAATAGCATCCAGAACCATCAGAAAATTGAGCTGTATGGAAGTCCTACAACCAAGGATTTAAAGAAGCCACGTTCATCCAGAGGAGTAGGAGGGGCGGAGACACCGAGAGAGGTGGAGAGGCCTGGAGCCAAGGAGTGACAGGAAGAGGCAACAAACAGGTGGTCCTGCATTCCTGTGTGGTGGATAGAAATCAGGAGGGATGCTTCCGACGTGAGGAATCCCAACTCCACACCAGACCGCCCAGCCGCCCAGGGTTCCAGCACCAGGAAGTTAAATCCCTGTAACTTCTGACAGTAAAAACCAGTGGGGGTTGGGGTGGTGGGAGAAACTGCTGGATCCTCAGGAGACTGCTCTTAAAGGGCCCACACAGACTTAGGACTTATGCAGACCTACCCCTTCTAGGCTTTAGCATCAGGGCAACAGCTGGAAGGGCACAAGTGACATACAGGGAGAAAGTGAAGTGACTGGAAATAGAGCAAAGTTTCCAGAGTGAAGGGATTGGAAACCCAGGAGACAGCTTCCTCCCGAGCAAACCTCCAGAAGCCAGGCACCAGCATTGTCCCCTCTCTGAGCCCTCCCCCACACAGAGCCACAAAGCAGTGAAGCAGGTTGCCCCACCCTGGTGATCACCTAAGTCTCCACTCCACACAATTTACAGGTCTGCTCTTCTACAATAGGCCATGCTCCTGAGACAGGGAGTCAGAGTAGCTCTCCCTAATACACAGAAACAAATACAGGGAGGCTGCCAAATTGAGGACACAGAGTGTGGCCCAATTGAAAGAACAGAACAAAACTGCAGAAAAAGAATTAAATGAGTGAGGATAACTAACCTATCAGATGCAGAGTTCAAAACGCTGGTTATTAGGATGCTACAGGAACTCATGAGTACAGCAACAGCATAAAAAAGACCCAGGCAGAAATGAATGTTACATTAAGTGAAACAAAGAAAAATCTACAGGGAACCAACAGTAAAGGGGATGAAGCCTAAAATCAAATCAACAATTTAAAACATTAGGAAGAAAAAAGCATTCAATCAAAATAGCAAGAAGAAAAAAGAATTAAAAAAAACAAGGATAGTCTAAGAAGCCTCTGGGACATCTCCAAATGTACCAACATCCTAATCATAGGGATGCCACAAGGAGAAGAGGAAAAGCAAGAAACTGAAAACTTATTTGAAAAAATAATGAAAGAAAACTTCCCTAATTTGATGAAGAAAATAGACACACAAGTCCAGGAAACACAGAGAGTCTCAAACAAGATGGACCCAAAGAGGACCACACCAAGACACATCATAATTAAAATGCCGAAGGTTAAAGATAAAAAGAGAATCTTAAAGGCATCCAGAGAAAAGCAGAGAGTTACCTACAAAGAAGTTCCCATAAGACTGTCAGCTGATTTCTCAAAAGAAACTTTGTCGGCTAGAAGGGACTGGCAAGAAGTATTCAAAGTAATGAAAAGCAAGGACCTACAGCCTAGATTACTCTATCCAGCAAAGCTATCATTTAGAATGGAAGAGCAGATAAAGTGCTTCCCAGACAAGGTAAAGCTGAAAGAGTTCATCATCACCAAACCATTATGACATGATATGTTAAAGGGACTTATTTAAGAAAAAGAAGATCAAAACTATGAACATTAAAATGGGAACAAATTCACAACTAAATTTTTAAAAAAATAACTAAACAAACAAGCAGAACAGCAACAGAATCATAGGTATGGCGATCACTAGAAGGGTTATCAAATGGGAGACAGAAGGAAAAGAAGTGGAGAAAAGGTATAGGGACTAAGAAGCATAAACTGGTAAGTACAAAATAGACAGGGAGATTTTAAGAGCAGTATAGTAAACGGAGTAGCCAAAGAACTTATATGTACAACCCATGGATATGAACTAAGTAAGGGGTGGGAAGTGTTGCTGGAGGGAATGGGGGTACTGGGCTGAGGGCAGCAAAGGGGAAATAATGGCACAACTGTAATAGCATAATCAACAAAATATATTAAAAATAAAATAAATAAAAATGATCCACTTGGGGTGATGTGAAAGGGTAGCCTCATATCAAAATCTCCCAAAGGACTTTTTCAACTAACCAAGTACCCACTCACAATGTATCTTTAGGCATATATTTTCCCTCTATGATGCTTGCTTTTGCCCTTGAAACTTACTGCATGACACAATGTGAGTGTACTATACATGTGAATGTTGTGGCAACAGCGAAAGATTAACAATTACTAGACAGTAAGTGCTTATGTTCATTTGGACCATAAAGTTTTGCAAAATGTTTTCATGATCATTTTCACATCATCATCACTTTTCTTTAAAAAAAAAAGAAGGAAGAAAATATAAATCAATAGTTCAGAGTAATTAACTTACTTGCCCAAATGTCACATGACTGACAAGTGATAAACACGAAATTTGATCCAGTTTTCCAGCTTGGGAGTCTTGAGAGGCCCCTTAGTACCTAGCAGCGTACGTCTAAATAGCATGTTCCCTTCTTCCAGGGCCTGGCCTGGCCTTGCTGTACTGGTATTCTTCCCAGTCCTGACATGACTCCTCATCATTCAAAACTTTTGCACCTGATGACACAACCACTCTTACCACGGCTTATTAGGGTAACATGTACCATGGCCAGAGACCACTACCTATAGTAAGGATAGTTGTTTCCCCAAATGAAATGAATGTTCCACTATTAATCATCTTTCCATACACAAGGAAGCAGGAAAGGAAGGGGAAGAATCTCCCTGTCTTTGGGGGTTTGAAAAACCAGGATCGGATTTTGGATGTGGAAGAGGAAGTCAAGGAATTTAGCACTGGGGTAAACTGGCCCTTTCCCCATGATGCAGCTCAGGCTGAAAAGGAAGGAAGACCAGGAGGAACGCCCTGCACGAGGCATGGCCAATGGGTTTAGAATCTGGGGAAGCTATTATGAGGTTTAAATTTGCTTTTTCTTCATTGCAAACCCCTCTGTATTCTCAATCTTTCGGTAAAAATTTTAAACGTCATAAACTTGCCTTATTTGCTTTACGTTCTAAAGAATCACAAAAGGAGCAACCGTCCACATTTGGAATGAAGAAATGCAGAAGAAAATGGAAAACATAATGCTGCATATCTTCTGATTGCCCTTCTAGTTCTGCCCTCCATCCTTCTCTAACCTGCTGTCTACTCCGAGGCTGAGCTGTACAGATGACGTCTACGGGCTTCCTTACTCTCAGACTTCTGGTTGGGTTTGTTCAAGGAGGAAATCAGAAGTGGGGAAGAAGGAGTCTGCAATTAAGGTATTTACTCCCAAGCAGTTGAGATTTACTGGCTGCATCCCTTGACCCAAAGCCCCAGCTTCTGCCGAAATGGCCTCCACTTGGCACGTTCAGCACATCACATTCGAGTGATGGCTCCCTTCCCTTGCCTCTTCGTTGTAGAAGTGGTCATGGGAATCCAGATTCCAGACCTGGGGCGCCACACACTATTGACCCTTTTGTAAATCAGTCTTTTATTAAACTCTCTTAAAATGACCCAGCTGAGTGTTTATCTATTTCCTGCTGGGAACCTGATTAACACAACCACTTTGTTTTAGCTGTTGTTAACTGATCAGAATGAGGAAAAATTTCCATAGATTTTTATCTGTGATTTTATCATACAGATTTTAAGAGTCCACTTCAGGAACTGTTGACAACAGACACACTCATGAAACCAACATCCTGATGAAAATAAATGAAACTTCCATCACCCAAAAAGTACTCTCATGTTCCTTTCAGAGCCACTTTCCCCAACCCCAAAGAAGCTACCCCTGGATTAAACAACTTTTCACAAAATGGGAAGAGGAAGACCGAAAACAAGTTTGGGCTAACTAAAATTAAATGTGACAAACAGAAATGGCTCATAGAATTAATAGCTATTCTTATTTGTTAGTAATCAGCATTTATTGGTAATATAGTACCAGAAAAAATGGGAGAGGGGAACTTGATAAATGCCTGACTTCCTAAAATCATGTGGAATGAAAGGTTCGGACTTATTTTTAGTTGGGCATCATAGGTTAGGGTAAGGCTGAGGTCTGGAGAATTTTATTTGATTTATACACAGATCATTCATTGTTTACCACAGGACTTTGTCATCCTGAAGACAGATGACGACGGAACTAGAGAAAGGTGCCTGATACAAAGTGTACATCTCTAATTATCAGTGGTCTGTAATCTGGTCTGGAATGGTGCTTTTAACTAATGAAGGGCCCCCTACTATGGAAGGATCCTTTAAGTTCACTTCAAATATACACTCTTTCTTGGGGAATGTTAAAGGGGAATTTCAGAGCAGTTTGGTAGATAGCAGAATAGCACAGAGACTTTAATTTAGTAGAGATTATAATGACTAAACTGAAGTCGTGGGTAGGCAGCACAGAAGGAGATTAGTGGTAGAGGAACCATATGAAAAAACAGCTGAGTTACCACAGTAGCCGAGCACTGGCGCAAGAGCGCTGGCTGCCCATTTCTAAGGGGAGGAAACAGAGCAGTTGCTGCAGAGTGACGTCAGATTCTGATGGATTATGAGAGCTACTGCTGACTTTTCCGTCCTCAATAATACTCCCATTCTCTGTGAGGCCTGCATGGATGGGGGCTAAGATATATTTTCTTTCTTTCCTTTTCATGTAATAAACTACAAATAATTGAGGAAACTTGAGTTTATCTCTTTTCCCTACCAAGTGAAAGAGCCTAGCAAACTGCAAGAAAGGTTTCTAAAACGAAGAGCGATCATAAGACATAGGCCCAGGAGTCTTTAAATCTGTGTGGGAGAAACTAGTTTTATTTCCCTAATGTCTTTAAATAAGTCTGAATGGGAGAAAACGCCAATGAAGAGATTGCTGAATCACTGGTCGGTTGTGGTTTCTAGCCATGATGCCTCCCAAACAAGAACACTTGGCAGCCTATGCAAGGAGTTGCAGGGGATTCATGGTGAGAGCCTGGGCCTGGGCCCGAGGCTACAGTATGGGCAATGGAGCCAATAATTTTAAGGAGGGTGACACACAAGATTTTGAAGACAGAAGGTGGTATAGGCTAGAAGCAAGATTTGAAAGGGAGACATAAACTGCTGAGTAAGAGGAGTCATTCATTCAACACACATTGATGAACCCTATGCTATGGGATATGAAACAAAACAAAGAGACATGATTCTGCTCTTGGGGAGCTCATAGTGTGATCTGATAATTCTGCACTGATTCCACTATTAGCAACCACTGCAGCAAGGAAGCCCACAGATTCAGTTTGTGCAGCTCAGCCTCAGGGTAGAGAGCAGGTTAGAACAGGATGGAGGACAGATCTAGAGAAGCTATCAGAAGACACCCAGCATAATGTGTGTGTGTGTGTGTGTGTGTGAACTAAATAAGTCATTCAACACTTATACATGCCATGTGAGTACTCAGTAAATGGGAGTAATTATTAATGTAATTATTATTCTATTATAAGACCATTTTGATTTTGCTGGACCTTTGTACCCTCTTCTTGAGAAAATGCCCCTCTGGCAGAAGCCAACGGCTGCCTGCCGGTAGCCATCCCTTCTCCTTCGTAGGGTAAGAGAAGCCTGATTTTGTCTGACAGATATTAGGACCTGACAGTAGTGACTTGTTCCATGAGATGGCACCATTTGAAATTTCTTTGTATTTTCCATATTCTAGATTAACTTTTATTTCAATCTGTTTGGAGAACAAAAAAATCAGAACTTATACTTCCTCATGTGCATTCCTGATTTGTCTCAGTTTGGTCCTTTCTATCACTTTACCAATGTTAACAATATTATTACTCTCAGTAGGAGAGAGGGCACATGCACACCCCTTTGTAAATTCTCCATTCTGATGCTACATTAAGCTTGAAGCTTAGAATGACACCTAATGAAAAAGTGAAGGGTCTCCCCATCCCCACCTCCCACCTCTCCTCCTTGGTCTTCTGATTCTCTCTGCATTCCTGAAGACCTGTGATGTCCTACCCTAGGCCTGACCCCACATCAAGTTCCAAGTTTATTTCATCAGAATTTTATCTCTTCACTGCAGCTGATTTCAGTTATGAATGCAAAAGAGATAACCAAACTCAAGGTGCCTTAGGGAACTAAAGTTTCCCTCAGCAATGTTTGCACTTTGCATTTTTAAAAAATCTCTCCAATTAAACCTCATGATTTGTTCATTGTTCGTGTCATAGCTAAAACAAATCCAAGCAATAGAATGGAAATGGTTTGCTGCAGCAGGTCATTTCCATCAGCTGAATGAGACCAAGTCAGCTTTTACCTTCTAGGCCTATGCATGATGCTGTTTCTGTGAATGAAAATGAGTGCAGCCGCCTATCTTAGTCCACTCAGCTAAATTCATAGACTGAGTGGTGTGTAAACAGCACAATTTCATTTCTTACAATTCTGGAGGTTGGGAAATCCAAGATCAAGGCACCAGCACATTCAGTGTCTGATAAGGCCTGCTTCCTAGTTCACAGACCACTATCTTTTTGCTGTGATGGCACATGGAAGAAGGGTAAGGGAGCGCTCTGCGTTTCCCTTCATAAGGGTACTAGTCCCAAAGTCCCCGTCACCAAATGCCATCACATTGAGGATTAGGTTTCAACAAACGAATTTGAGTGGAGATGAACATTTAATCTATAGTAGCCTACAAACCATACGCTTACATGACAAAGGAATAAGTTCTGGTCCTTCTTACACCATTTGGATCTGTTAACA
Source organism: Glossophaga mutica (assembly GCA_039655065.1). Taxonomy (NCBI): domain Eukaryota; kingdom Metazoa; phylum Chordata; class Mammalia; order Chiroptera; family Phyllostomidae; genus Glossophaga; species Glossophaga mutica. Next base: position 67,380,357 of record CM077303.1, on the reverse strand, counting down.
CTCTCCAAACCTGACCAATACACAAGGAAAAGGAAGTTGATTAAATATTTACAAAGTTAGTGGGGCCATGGAGAGTGTAATGAGAAAGCAGCTGAAAACTAGGTTCAAGGTTTGAACATGAAAAACATAAAATTTAATAGCTTCCTAAGAAAGACAAGGAGGCAACAAATGGGTGGGAAATTTTTCCAAAAGATACAGATAGTGTTCAATTTTAGATCCTGTGCTGCTCCTATCAACAACATGAAATCAAGCTGAATATTTCAGCAGCACATACAATTCAGCTAATGAGAAAAATATGCAAGCATTTGAGCAGCTGTCTTCTAGACACACTTTAATGTATGGATCTGGAAATCATCCCAAATTCTCAGGCAAAACCAAATCAATCAAAAAGCCATTAGGGTTATCTTACCATACATCAACAAGGCAGTCCCATTTTCAAAAAGTAACATCTTCTGGATCCAAAAGAAGGTCTCTTGAGTTACCCTGTATTGTAAGAGAAAGCCCCCAGACCTGGAAAGCTGCTTCAGCTTTGTCTCACTAGCTTCATTGGTGTTGGACAAACCACTTCACCTTTCCAAAAATACATTCAAGGTCTCGTCTAGCCTAACCTGAGCGGTTTGATTTTCCTGATGTTTTCTAATTTCTAATCGTTTTCTAATAGCTATCTTATATTTTAATTTGGGGAAGAAAAAAAGAAAAGGTGAGTTAACAGTTTTATGCCTAATCTACCTAGCATCTATCTAGAAGAATCTACACCAAAATGTTTAGTGTTTTTATCAAATTAGTGTCACAGAGAATGAATTATTTCTTCACTCGTGCACAAAAGTATTTACTGAAGAATGGAATGATAAAAGGAATTTATCTCTGTGTAGTAAAGCATTCGGTCTTGTTCAAAGAAAATATCCAACCTATGTCCTGGCTTCTAGACGTAATCTTTGGATCCCCCAGATCGGAGTATCTTGTCTGGAGGCATTGAGTCACACTGGATAGTCTAAAAATGTGATTTAGGCATAGGCCGGTCATTCCCATGTAGTGTTTGAGGAAGGAGGAGAGGGGCTGACAAAACCAGCCATGCAATTTAGGGTGCAGACTCTGGGTCATACAGTTGACCTGGAGACTGAGGTTCACCATGCGGACCCAATAAAATGGAGGCCCAAGAATAACTCTGGGCATAGGGCCCAGATGAACTGCTCTGGTTGTCAGTATCCCATGAATATTATTACACATGGATGCCAACAGATTAATGTGCCCTCACTCCACAGGGAGAGGACAACGGAAACCTCTTGTGTGCCATAATTCTCCTAGACTCTGCCATATTTACTTCTTCCCTGGGCCGATTTTTACCTGTATCCTTTTCCTATAATAAATCAGACTGTGAGTATGATTATGTTATGTGAGTGCCTCTAGTGAATTTCCACACCTGTGGATGGTGTATTGGACCCTCCAAACTTGTCATTGATGTCAGATATGAGGATGGCCACAGGGACTGTGCCTCATTTTATTGTTGGCCTAAAGTCCCTAAAATATCATAGCAATGCATTTTTTAAAAAATTAAAATTTAAACTACATATTCTTCCTAAAAATCCAGTGACCTACGACCATCTCTCACAGACCAAACAGCAGCCTCCCAAAATGTTTTTTCACTTGGTCTTCCTCTTTCTCGTCTATCTCTCTCCTTTGTCTCTATTCTTCTCCCCAAAGGATTCTTATTTATTCACAATGAGAGTCATTTTTTTTCTATTTCTGTTTACTTTTGACTCCTATGTGTCCATTGCCCTGGAATTTTCTTTTCCTGTCAAGAGTTACCTGAATTTCTTCTAGTTGTTAGTGTGTGTATATTCAAATTTTTCTACCATGAATATGTCTTGTAAATGAAAAAACTAACCTCCTCAAAACTTGTCGCATAGATTTTCCAGTCTTGACACATATTCACACACAGAAATATAACTTCGAATTAGAACAATTAATTTAAAGGAGTTTATATTTGACAGTTTTTAAAATACTCTTTTCCAATTTTTGACATTATTGATATAGTTTGCATTCCAACTTCTAATCCCCAAACTTTTCTCCCTGTTTTTACAATTCTCTCTCAACTTCACCTGAGAAACTCTTCATATCCTGCACCTCTTCCTATCTTCTCTGCATCTGCTGTCTTCATTTCCACTAGTTATTCCCTGGCTTTTTATAGGTAAATCCTGCTTTGCTATTTACCTTCCCTTCTTTGCCTTTTCACAAAATGCCTCCAAGATGTCCCATAAGTGAGAACAAAAACCATCTGCACCAGTGAAGCTTACTGACTACATTAACAAGACCCGATTATTCCAACGTGTTTAACAACATAACTTTATTATTCCAGGAAACTCACCTCAAAAAATAATAAAAGCTACAGATAACTTTACTCTTCATTTCAGTAACTTTCTGAAAGACTAATGAATTCTTCAATAAAAAGTGTCAAAAAATAGTATGTACCCTAAGACTCTTCGACTCCCCTTCAAATAACCTCACCTTGCTATGCCCACCAACCCTAGGTTATTATATCATAAATTTTATTCAATCCTAACCAAGCCCCTGTTTTGAAAGACCCACCTTCATCTAAGTAGGTCTGAAAAATTTCAATAAATATCCAGGCTTTGCCCTTTCTCTTCAGAGGCTCTGTTACAACTAACTATCAAGGCCATGTTCTCCCTTATCCTGGTGAGAATGAACTCGGTTTTATACTATCACAGGTTGTTCTGGGGACATTTTAGGAAGGCAGCATTTGACCTAAGGCCCAAGAGCAAAGAAGTAAAGACAAAGTAGCCAGCCATAATTTCACTTTATGATATTGAGCATTTATATGTGTGCTTTTGGTACAGAGGGCAGCAGGAAAATGTGTTTCGGGGTGATAGAAAAGAGAAGGGAATATACAGAGTATGCTATTTTAAAATTCATAAGAAATTTCTACAACCAACGTATCATTTGACTCTTGTGACAATGTTATGTGGCAGACAGAGCACATATTGGGGTTCCTATTTTAAAGATGGAAACACCAGACTCACAGAGGTTAAGCAAGTTGAAGATTTGGGATACATAACATCAAACAGCTAGAGGAAAATTCTAAAGCTGGAGTCAGCAAACTGCATCCTTAGGCTAAATCTGGCCCCATGTCCTATTTGTGTAAATAAAATTGTGTTGGAACACAGCCACGTCCATTTGTTTGCACAACTGCCTATGGCTGCCGTGGTGCTGCAGCAGCATTGTTGAGTAGTTCTGACAGAAACCATATGGCCTGCAAGGCCTAAACTATTTACTATCTGGCCCTTGATATAAAAGGTTTACCAACCTCTGTCCTAAAGCAAGACATAAAGTTAACTCCCAAATAGATGGAATATGATGATTAACTCTAAAGGCCTTGAAGATCTTCATAGGACAAAGGAATATTTAATAAAGTGAAGTGAAAAATTTCCAGGTTCTAAGGTTTCTAAAAATACCATGAAAGAGTCCTTCCCCCTAGTTCTAAACCCAGAAACCAATTGCAGTGGTATTGCAAATTGAAATCGGGTTGTTTGAGAAAGATCGTTCAGCCAGCTTTTCAGGCATCTGTACAGCAGCAAACAGGAACATAAACAAACACAGTAATGAAAATATTGTTGAAGAAATTTGAACTTTAAAGACTTGAAGCATCGGAAAATATTAAGCAAACTCTACAATTGCTGAATCAGCAATAGCTGAGAAAGGAAACCCGTCTGACAGGAGCAGGCATGCATTATCAGGAAACACATCAATAGCTCTGTGGATAATAGAGGCAGCTCTCCTGGCTCTCATGGAATAATTTATGTCTGCTTTTTTACTTTCCCTCTGCAGCCTGCAATTGAGCCTCTGCGCAGATCCGACTGCTTCCCGGCTTGCTCCTCCGTAGTCTCCTCTCCAAACAAAGTGGTCCTTTTACAATAGCACTTAGGCCGAGTTACTACTTTGCTCGAAACCCTCCAATGGCTTCACATCTCATGAGAGGAAGATTTTCCTTGGAGCAAATAAAGCTGCATATTCAGGGCCCCTCATACCGGGCCCTTTCAAGCCCTGGGGAGAGGCCTGGCAGTATATTCACATGCTCATTTTGTTTTCTTGATTTGCAAACATGAGATACTTTAAACGCACTATATATTTTGATTTTCTCCTCTGTTACAATTGTCTTGGAGTCAGTGGTGTTAAAAGAGACACCGGCACTTGGAGATTTAATTAAGAAGTTGAATTAAAGAAGCATTTAGTTCGAGCTTGTGGGATATACTAGTATTATTGTGACTCACAGTTATTTCAGTGTAGAGTTTCTGCTGGCATGAGAATGGCTCCAAGGAATACTTCTGCTACCCTCCACACCAGCACACACTGTGACCTTAAGTTCAGGGTTAGAGGCCACAGACAGGACTTGTCTTCATCACACCAAAAATGCATGGCTAGCGGAGAAGAAAAGGTTTCAAATGTTTGGAGCCAGAAGCCAGTCTGTGGAAAACTCTTACAAATCTTGTACGTCATGTAGGAGATAAATTTGAGAAAAGCTTTCCCAAATTTGACAATAATCCTAAAACTATATGTGGCATTACCAATAATAAATTGTGAAATTAAAGAAGATTTTTGCTGCTATAAATGAAGTATACATATTGACCAAACTGAGAGACTGAATTATCTTTCTATAGAAAATTAAATTACAAAATAATGTGTAAAGAGGCCATCAGAGAGATTTTAGCCAAAAATATGAAGGGGGGAAAAATAGAGAGGTACCACGGTTAGCTAGGAAAATTATATGTTTTCTGATTTTGTGGTGTATGTGATGTAAAGGAGGGGGAAGCCCTTTTCCTCTAAACCTCCTAGGTTCTGCCCCTGGGACCCTGGAAATTAAACAGACAAAAGACAGATTAACAAGAGAAAAACAGTTTATTAACCGGAGCAAGACAATACTCACAGAAACTCAGTGATGAGTATTCAAAGCAGTGGTTAGAACTTGGAGCTTATGTGGCATTTTTACAAAAATAACAAATCTGTAGAAAAGTAACAAGACAAAGCAAATGGGATTTTGGCATTTAGGGGTAGCAAACTGGGAACTTAAAAATATGGGGCAAAGGAATAGAGAATAAGGGTTGTTTTAGTGAGGTGTGTTATATAGATTCCTCCCTATCTCTATGCTAGTAAGAGTCTCTGGTGTTTGAGAGTCATTTTGGCCTTTCTGGTAAGAGAGCAGGGAGGACAAAGAGTTTTGGGAGGTTTTTTGTTTGTTTGGTTGGTTGGGGGTTTTTTGCATCTGCTATTTTTCATTGTGTTCAACTCAAAATAATCCTATGCCAGAGTGGCATACTTGGGAATGGCATATTCTGATCCCCTACATTGATATTTGTTGCTGTTTAAAATTGATCATTTGATCATTTCTTGTGGTATTTTTCATTACAAATAACTACTTAGGTTTGTATCAAATTTTGTGTTCCTTCACATATAGAAGGCTCCTGGGACTGTAAAATTTCAAATCCCACAAATCCTGGATGCACCCTTAAACCTTGGAGTTGAATAAAAAACCTTTATAATTAGCCTGGTGCGGTTTGCAAAAGGAGGCCCCGGTGCTCCCTGACCCCTTCCCCACACCCCACCCTGCCTCCCTCCGTTCAAGCTGTGAGAGCTACCCGCTCTTTGTTCTTAGATCGTACTAGGCACGTTGCCACTGCGGGACTTTTGCACTGGCTGTCTCCTCTGTCCAAAATGCTCTTCCCCTATATACAATATCACCGTGACTTTTCTCTGGTTATCTTCATGTCTCTGCTAAAACATTGGCCTAACACAGCAAACTTCCCGGTTACCATTAGAAAAGAGCACTGCCCTCTAGCTCCAACCGCTTTCCACCATCCTACCTTGCCTTATTTTCCTCAACAATTAGCACTTGATACTTCAAGTAATTATTTATTACAATTTCCCTAAGTAGAATGTAGCTTCAATGAAAGAGGGACTCTTGTTTACTGCTGTATCCCCAGGACCTAGAAAAATTCCTGGCTCCTATTCAATTCTTTCAAATTATTTGTTAAGTGAATGAATAAGTAAACAAAAGAATGAATGAGTGAATGAGTTCTTAATTCCCAAATTTAAAGGGATTAGTAGTACACCCCCAGGCTCATTGCCGTGTTATTTACAATAGCTAAGATATGGAAGAAACTTAAGTGCCCATCAACAGACAGTTGTATGAGGAAGATGGGGTACACACATACAATGGAATACTACTAGACCATAAAAAAGAATGAAATCTCACCATTAGCAACAACATAGATGAGCCGAGAGGGTATTATGCTAAGTGAAATAAATCAAACACAGATAAATACCATATGATTGCATTTATATGTGGGATCTAAAAAAAAAAAATAATGAACAAACAAAACAGAAGCTGATGGTTGCCAGATGGGAAGGGGGATAGGAGGCTGAGTGAAAAAGATGAAGGATTTAAGAAACACAAATTGGTAGTCACAAAATAGCCACAGGGACATCAAATAGAGCATGAGAGCATATGGAATATAGTCAACAACACTGTAACAACTACGTATGGTGCCAGGTGAGCACTAGACCTATGGGGGAATCACTTCGAAAATTAGATAAATGTCTAACCGCTATGTTATATACCTGAAACTAGTATAAAATAGTATTAAATGTAAACTATAATTGAAACAAATGTTTAAACAATTAAAACTAAAAGGAATAGTATTAAATGCAAGACCAGATTGTGGCCATACCTTCTTTTATTTGCAAAATAAAATTGCTGCATATATTATATTGTTCAATAAACTATATCTAATTATTGGAGAGCACAGATTTAGTTTTTTCCAAGGGAATTTTATACTTTCACATAAACAGGCCAAAGGAAACAACATTTTCAAGTATTACTGAGGGCAAATAAACTATGCAGACACAGTTATGACTCTTTCGGAGATGGTAAACCAGGTGAACATTATTTTCACCAAATAACCAAATAGCACCTGATCGAGGCCCATTCCTATTGGGGGATAACCTCCATTTTACAACGTTTTAATCTTGTTGTACAAACAGCATTTTGAAATGCTAAAATGCTAATCTTAAAACTGTGACTTATTTCTCATATAATTAAGCATAAAGCTTCACCTCCTACCAAGCTGGAAGAAGTTTCAGAGATCACCAAGCCAGCTGGGTATTTGGAGGATGTAGGAGCTAGTATGCCAGAATCTGGAGGTGGAGCACACTCGTCCACAGCTACATTTTTAGCAGACTCCCCTTTGAAGGTTATGCAGCCTTCCCAACTCACCAGGACTTGGGAACTACTGGACTTGTTTGCTCCTCTTATTTGTGTTTCGTGAATGGTGACATTAATGTATATAAACCTTACATACAAAATGGAGACAAAGAATCCAATACCATCTGAGATGGAACACGTAAAATCACGTGGGAAACTTTTATTCCAATGGCTGTGCTCTCCCCCAGGCTAATGAAATCAGAATCTGTAGATGGAGCCTCTCATGGTGCTATGTTTACAAACCCCATAGTGAGTCTAATGCGCAGCCAGGATTGAGGAACCCTGATCTAGAAGAAAAGAATTTCAAGCAATAGAAACTATTATTGTTTTCTTCTTAGGCACTTTTTAGTTTCTGAGTCTTAAATATTGCCAAAAAGCAACTTAGAGATATCCCATTCTACTAACATATTTACAGCTGAAAATCTTGGATTATAGAGAGAAACTTGACCAAGGTCAAGTAATTAGTTAGAGTATGATATAAATCCTGAACCAAGGTACCTCATTTTGAGAGCTGGCCCCCCTGTTACTACATCAAACTCTTCTAATTCATTGCACTTCACTCCATAAGCCAGTCTCTAGTGACCTAATATCATCTTATTCAATCTCCTGGTCATGTCAGGGCTTCTGCCATAAATTGCAAATAGAATCAGTTACAAAATGGACTACATGGTGGGCTAAGCAGCTCCAGGATATCACTCAATAACAGTATTTCCCGAATTTCCCTTATCAAAAGACTCATGTAGGGAAATGGTTAACAATGCAGATTTTCAGGTTCCTCCACTGAAGATTCTGACTCAGTAACTTAGCACAGGACCTTGGAATATGTAAGTTTAACCAGGGTTGCAGCTCATCCATATGCTCTGCAAATTTGGAAAAGACAATACAAAAATAGTATTGGAATAGATGACATTTTATATCCACATTATGACTCTACATGAGGAGTCACCAAACTTTTCCCATAACGGGTCTGATAAAAATAGTTTAGGCTTAGCAGGCCGTGTGGTCTCATTTACAGCTATTCAGCTTGCTTTTGTAGTGTGAAAGCGGCCATACATAATATAGGCAAATGAGAGTGGCTATATTCCAATACAAGTATTTACAAAAACAGGTGAGGTGCTGGATTTGGCCCATACATTATAATCTGGCAACCTCCTGCTTTATAACTACCAAAATGTAAGTTTATAATTATATAATTTAGAAATATTTTCCTACAAGCAATAAAATCAAACAAAAATTAACAGTGATTTAAACAAACACACATTTATTTTATGTCACATAACAAATTTAGACTTAAATGCTTGCAAATGTTAGTTTAGTAACAATATCTTGAGAGTGGCAACATCTATATCCAGAAATCTCTAAAAGACATCTCTTTCTACATTGGCTGGATCTGGATCACACGCCTATACCAAGTTCTGGACTAAGTTCACCGTCTCTGAAACAAGGGAATACTGCCCAAGGTGTGCGTGTGTGTTGGGGAGAGAGGACAGAGATCTGATAACAAGGAATAAACCTGGGTACATAGTGCTTTCAGGTAACCAACCAAAAGTGTCTGCCACAGTCCACCTACTTGGCATTCTAGTTTCCGCCCACATCCTTTTTCCTACACATGCAATTCATGTAGGTGTGCTCACCCACCCACCTGCCAAGAGAAGAAAACCACAAATTCACATCTACTTACTACCTCCAGGTGCAAATCTAGGATCTTCAGGTGAAGCTCAATTCTCTTCCATTGGTCCAGAGACATCTTTGTATAGATCTGGCAGGTTTTTCTAAAGAATAGGTTATCTGTCTCCAACGCATCTAATATACTATGGTGGGAGAAGGCTAAATAAATAGTTAACATTTACTATTGATGCAGACCCCAGCTCATGGGGTCCGCCACATTGTAGATGAGGCACAAGAAATTCACATGGACTACCGAGTCCTATGGAGGAAAAGGGACAGCATGGCTTCTCTCTCAAGAGGAGAAAAGCCTCAGCCCTCACCTAGACAGGCCTTTATTAGGTTTCTCGGCACATTTACTATGCACAGGTTCACTTTAGATGGTTACCTTTTACAGATGACAAAGGAGCCAATGCCGCTAATCACATCACAGAAGAAAGATACTTGCAAATGAAAAGGGAAAAGTGGTTGAACCGGTTACACTCATCCTTGGAATGTTTAGCATGGGTTTTAGGAAGTTACTTTGCAGTAAATGTTTGCTGCCTCAATTCAGGGTGAGGGAATTTTAGCAAAAACAAGTCTCATAGCCATCTAGGTACAATGCAGACCTGATTCCCCATGGGAGAACCTATCCATGGGTGTGGGTCCTGTGCATCTCTGAGTGGGAGCTGGGCCCACGCCACGCAGAATGGTCTCCTACATACTATCATATGTTCCATTCTGTTAGAAAGGAATATTGATAAATGCCTGTTCTCTCAAAAGAAAAATGTCCTTGGTTAATCAATGTGACAGTTCTTAATTCTGTTTTCCTTCTGGAGTCTCTGGTTCTTCCTTCTAGTAAGACATTCTTTAATCATTACTTTCAACGACCATATCTAAGATGAGCATTTACAAGAAAGCTCTTTTCTAATTTTACCCTGGCATGTTGTACAAGTCCAGACACCTAGTGATTGCCTTTGAGGTTCAACAATTAAATGCAGTTGTTGGCAAGGCTTGCTGTATTTTAAACAGCAAAGTTTCTCCCAAAAACTTAGTTGATTCAGTCTATTTGCTTCTGGTCAATTCTTCGCATTAGTAACCACAATGAAAGATTTTGTCTAGACATAATCTTTGACTAAGACTTCTTCTCCCCCTGCTGCTAGATCCTGTGCTCTTCCAAATCTTCTGGCATTGAACACACATAATCAGGTCCTTGTGGTGGGAAGCTCCAGTTTCGTCAGCCTTCAGGATGCCACTTTCTTGCCTGCACTTGTTTTAACTTGGGTACCGAAGACGTTTTTCCAACCCTGAGTGAGTATAAACTTTGGGACTATGTCCATTTAGATTGGAGGTCACCATGAGAGAGTACCTTTCTTAGCAAACTCATACTTTCTTTCCTCTCTGTGTTGAGATTAGCTATCTAACTTAAGTTAGGCATCTCCTAACAGGACTTCTTTGCTTACAGCCACTAAAATAAGCCAACACACATAAACATCCTGAATTTTTCCTCCCAATTCCCATGGCACTACAACCTCTGTCAACATGTGGTCTGTGTTCTGAGATATATCAGGCAACTGGTTATTTAAATGTTTTGCCATGTCAAAGGTTTCCAGCTTAAGCGAACTGGGTCCTCGATGCCTACTCTGACCTGCCTCTGAAAGTCTGCTACTTGCAGCATTCCGCTGTCAGGGCCCAAATTCTCTATCAGTTAGATATTTTTTCAGTTGTAAGTTATTAAACTCAGTTAACCATAGTTTATAATATGGTTATTTTCTAAATATTTTATTTTTTAAAAATTTAAATATTTATCTCACATAAGATATCTAGATGTACAAGGGGGGGACCAAAAAAAAAAAAAACACCTGGAATTTATTTATAGAAAAATTGTGCATTTATTCTTACATGTTTAAACTTCAGTCACCTTTAAAGTACTCTCCATCTGATTCAATACACCTATCGAGATGTTTTTCTACTGCTCAAAACAGTTTTTGAATGCATGGATTTTGATGCCTTTTAGTGCTTCTGCCATTTTTTTGTTTCACTTCTTCCGGCAAAATGTTTCCCTTTGAGGACTTTTTTCATCCAGGGAAACAAAACAAAAACGTTGCTTGGGGTGAGATCAGGTGAATAGGGTGTGTGGGGCATAGGGGTCATGCCCTTTTTGGTCAAAAACTGCTGAACACTCAGTGTGGTGTGGGCAGGTGTGCTCGTAATCCCTCATCAAGAAATGGGCAAACATGTTGAAAAGAGTCTTCGAAAAAAATTCACTGAAGCTGAACACAACAATGCCAGCTGGTACACTGATACAGACAGGTTCCTAGAACACTCACCTGGTAGGGGAAGCCTGTACTACAAGGGGCCCGCCCTCTAGAGGATAATTTCATTTGGCTTTTTTCCGGGGGGTCCAGAAAGTGAGTAATTGCATTGGTTCAAAGACATCAAGACCCTGAAGCAGCATATCTCTGTGATTCTTTTGACTTCTTCATTATGTTTTCAAAATAGCCACACACATCATCATACCACATTCAAAGGCAGGAAATAGCATTGTCACCTAGACCATTTTTTCTCAGTTTCTGTTGCTTGTATTAAGAAGCAAAATCCTTCTCAAAGCCTCCCAGCAGACTCTTATTTTAAAATTTATTTTTAGAGAGATGGGAAGGGAGGGAGAAAGAGAAGGAGAGAAATACTGATATGAGAGAGAAACATTAATTGGTTGCTTCTCATAATCTCTCTGACCAGAGACTGAACCCACAACCCAGCCATGTGCCCTGATCAGGAATTGAACCAGTGACTTTTTGCTTTGCAAGACAATGCTAAATGAACCGAGCCACACCAGTCAGGGGCCAGCAAATTCTTACTTAAATCTCATTGGCCAGAATTCGATCATAAGCCTGCTTACTGTTCAATCCACAGCTGGGCCTACATTCCATACAATTAAAGAATCTCTGTTGAAAAAAAATGGGTTCTGTTAGCAAAGAAAATGGGAAGGTAATATTTTTGGATAATCAACCAGTAGTGTCTGTCTTAGCACTGTTCCCACCAAAGTTGGCAGGAGCTTCAAGTGAAATTTTTTTTTAATTAAAATAAAAATAAACTAAACTTCCTCATAAACCTTTTCTCATGAACTGCAAATTGCACAGTGCTACTATAGGCTGAACCAAAACTCCTGAAAAAAAGGCTCCATTAGTTTTCTATTGGTGCATAACAAATTACCACAAACTTAGCAGCTTAAAACAACACCCATTTATTATCTGCCAGTTCTGGAGGTCAGACGTCCAGGTGGTCTTGACTGGTTTCTCTGCATTTCTAAGGTGGCTGAAATCAGGGTTGGGCTCTGGGGAAGAATCCACTTACAAGTTCATTCAGGTGGTTGGCAGCATTCAGTTCTTCATGGTTACAGGTCTGAGGTCTCCTTGTTGGCGGTTGGCTGGGGGTCTCAACTTGCATCTGGCCTCTTTCCTCTTCAAAGGCAGCAATGATGTGTCAAATTCCTCCTGTGCTTCCAATTTTTTACCTTCTTTTCTGCTACCATCTGGAGAAAACTCTTAAATGACAATAGGTTAGATCTTGCTCACCCCGATAATCTCTCTTTTTTATAGCTTAATGATTAGCAACCTTAATTACATCTTCAAAATCCCTTTTGCTATGTAAAGTAACATAATCACCACGGTAACTCCAGAGGTGCAAAGGCTACAGGGCCATCTTGGAATTTGGCCTACCACACACGCTCTTACAGCTAAAATGTTGAAAACAAATCATTTACCATTACTGCCATCTACTAGAAATAATTAAATTATTTTATTACCTAACTCTAAAATTAGTAAATTGTCTCCAAAGAAAGGATCTGTTTTTGAAAATTACAGAAGAAAGCCGAAGAAAGAATAATGTTTTTGCAAACAGGAATGGTTTTAGCATTGAAGGAGTGAGAGAGTAAACATGTCAAAAAGGAGCTGTTAGCTATTTCCTCGGAAGTCGGAAGTCGACACTTTTGTCAGAAGGACTCTGTCCAGCTGTGAGAAGCACAAAACCATGAAATGAAAGGTAATTTTCAATACATTTAAATGTTTTATCACATAGATGTACACCCCCTATTTTGAAGGGAAAGAGATACGCAAGGTCTATGAATGAAAGATCAGATGACTCCCTGATTCCAATTAAATAAATGTAAATGAATATTAATCTGAAGTCACCATTCCAGACTGATCCCATTTCATAATTCCAATTCTGTGATTGTAATACAAATACATGTGCTAAAAGAATAATTGTGGATAACTTATCAAGTGAATCTGGCACACAGGAAAGACTGCCCTTCTAAGACAATCATGGCATGGGGCGTGTTCCCTGTGTTTCACGGAGCTATAGGTTCCAAGGACCAACACCACCAAACTGAGGGTTGGAGAGACAAGGTAGGAAAGGAGATGCAAGGGAGAGAAAAATAGGAAAGTTGCCCAAAAGACCAGAGCCAAGAGGAGCTCATACAACCTGAGTGTCCATAATTTCTAATAGTCCCTAATATCCCCCTTTTCCCCATTTCCTAAAGCCAATGAAGAGGTTGCTTTTTTCCTCATTCCTCAGCCTGCATTTTGACTTTTGGGACCTCCTTTCCCTTTCACAGCTGCACTTTGAATTATTAAATTGAACTAGATTCCACTGTCTGGGCTTTTCTGTCAACTGATACTTCTGTAAGAATTAATCAACAAGCAAGTCATTTTCCAAATAATCCTCTTAAAACTTATCTTTATCTTCTATCCCAACCCCCTATAAATCCACCACACACACACTCTCTCTCTTTCCCCTTCTAATCCAGACCTAAATAATATATATACATATGAGGTATGTATATATAAAGTCTACACACACACACAGGATGTCTGCCCAGAAAAAGTACAGCCATTGTTAATATAAAAAAGTACAGCCCAGAAAAAGTACAGCCATTGAGAATGGTTTGTGTGACATCGATATAACCTGGCAGCCAAGGAGAGTGGACTGGAATGCACATGCATGAACAATGATGACTTCATTGTACTAGTCAGTGGGGGCGGTAGACACTGATCGGTGATGAGCGAGTAGAGCAACAAATCTGCATCAAATTTCGTGTTAAGCTTGAACATTCCTCTGAAGAAACTATTCGGATGATTCAGAAGACTGCAGCTATGGGCAACTGGTGATTGGCAGCTTCATCATGACAATGTGCCCACTCATGCATCACATTCGTACAGTGTTTTTTGGCAAAACATCAAATCACCCAGGTGACTCAGCCCCCCTACAGCCCAGATTTGGTGCCCTGTGACTTCTGGCTTTTCCCAAGACTAAAATCACCTTTGAAAGGGAAGAGATTTCAGATGAGATCCAGTGATGAGATCCCGGAAAATACAACAGAACAGCTGATGGCAATTGGGAGAACTGTGTGAGGTCCCAAGGTGCCTACTTTGAAGGAGGATCATTATCCTGTGTATGATGTTTTTTGTATCTTGTATCTTCTTCAATAAATGTCTCTGTTTTTCATAGTACATGGCTGGATACTTTCTGGACTGATACATATTCTATAATGTGGAGGGAGTTTCTTGACTTACTTTTTACAGTTTTGAAAAATTCATAACCAGTAACACTTTAGCTAACAAGCTGCAAATCTATATCCCTCTTGAATTTTCTCTCACTGACAACCCCAGTGTTATCTTGCTATGAAATTTCCAGAGATGCCCATCCATCTGTTGCCTTGAACCTTCTGGAGGAGGCTCTACACAGACAACATAGCTCATAATAGTTTGTTACAAGTCCGGATGAGGTCAGCAAACTACATTGATTGCAAGACAGAGTGAAATGAAAGGAAATGAGCAGAGGGTGTTTGGTATTTGGGAGCTAAGCAAAATGTTTCAACAGAGCGAACAACCCAATCAGTTACCTGAGGTAAAAAAAAAAAAAAAAAGAGTTAGGCACAGGACTTTCAACCAACGGCAAGGGTCAATTTAGCATTTTACCTTAAGGGGGTGTTTTACAAAAGCAAAATCTCTCCCTCCAGACAAACAAAAACACGCAAATTCAATTTCATTCAGTTCCACTGATACCTAGCAGTTTGTTAGCTCTAGAGTTTTGTTTCAATTCCAAGATGTATAGATTTTGTGTCATTAAGACTTGCAGGTACCTTAGAGCCCAAGTGTATTTATGTCTAACGTGCATGTCTCAGTAGACCATACAGTCCCTTTTCAGGAATTTTTTTTTTAATTTCTCACCCAAGGATGTGTTTCTTGATTTTAGAGAGAGAAGAAGGGGGAGAGAGAGAGATGCAAAGAGAGAGAGAGAGAATATCAGTTGGCTGCCTCCCATAGGCACCCTGACTGGAGATGGAACCTGAAACCTTTTTGGTGAACGGGACAATGCTCCAACTAACTGAGCCACCCAGCCGAGGCAGAAATTCTTGAGTAAATGTTGACCTCAGAGTTATTTATCTTCTTTATTAACCTCTACATTAAAGATGACCCAGAAAAATTACAGAGCAAGCATATATTTGAATACTATGTGAAGAGGGGAAAGGATATAGATTTTCAAAGTCTCTAACGAAAACAGAACTAGGTAAAAACTGCTGTTAGATTCAATCTAACGACTTGAACACTTAATGAGAGATAGACATGAATAAAAATGGAATAAAATAGTAGAGTTGTAACTATTTATCCTTATTTTAGAAGCAAAGCCTGTTTTGCAAACACATTTTCACAAGGAAACCCAAATACAAATGGGATAAAAGTAAAGATTTTCTGGGTGAAACGAGGATATGGAACCCAGAGCCACATCCAGTGTCTAAACTCACTTAACCTCCAACTTGGTGCTTACATATCTCCATGAAAGCCGAAAAGATCCTTGAAGCGTAGTCTTTAAATCACAGATCAAAAACACACAACCATCTTCTGGGTACATTATCTAAAACTTCGACCTCACATAAGTTACTTAATTTTTTATTGCCAACTGAGTAGTATGAGGGACAGGCTAAAAGTGTTTTGCCAAGGTCATTTCAGGTCCAATACTCCTTATAGTTGCCCAAGTGACATAAATGCTGGAATATCAGCCAGAGGGGAATAGAGGAAGTGACCAGTGCCTTAGCAAATCAATCAATGTTTTTAGCATAAATGTTTTTAAATCTGCAAAATTTTTTTTAAAAAGTGAGTAATTTTTTCCTTCACAAGGCAAGGGGAAAAAATGTGCAAACCTTCCCTGATTGCCTCATTTATTTTTGTATATTGTTGAATAACACATGTATATTTACACATCTGTATATATGAGTGTTGGCAAAAGTATGTCTCGGTAGACCATACAGTTGTAAGTTTGCAAAATAGACTTTATTCTTGTATTATTATTTGTTAATTGTTATATTATTTATTTGTAAACGGTAAACCTACTTTTGCACACCCCTCTATTTGCAAATCACCTCAAAGTCTTTTTGCAAAGAGGTAAGAAATGAAGAGCAGCTAAGGACGGGTTCCGGTTCTAGATGGTGTGGTAAGAGGATCGTGAACCTCTCACAGACTCACCTAATGTGCAGCTACATGCGGAACAACTGCCTCCGACAAAGAAAAACTCAAGACTGGCTGAAGGATTCTGGCACATCCGGCCAACGAGAGAATGCCCCCACCAAAGAATGCAGGTGAGGCCGGGACACAATCTCTCCAGACACCCTGAGCCCCACTTCGTGAACCACGGTCAGGAGGGAATTCAAAACCTGGAGCTTCAGCAAAGGGTTCGAATCCCGCATTGGGCACCCCCAACTTTTAAAACCTGCACCCGAGAGACCAGCGCCAACACATCTATCTTTGATGATACAACGTCTCGCACCCAGGAAACCCTCAAAGCTGTAGCGATCTGAGAATCCCCTGACAGGGCTCACGCTGGGACCCACCTGCCCGGGGCCAGGGGCAGAGCTGGCCAGGCCTTGGGTGGGAGGGGCTCTCTGAAGCGCTGGCCTGAGAGGGCGGGCATCTGATCTGGCACGCATTTGGGGACCTACTGGGCGGCTCTTTAGTCCTGGCAGGAGTTCTTTCTCTCCTGTGCTCTAACCGATGCGCACCACATTTTTTTTTAACTCTAGGCTTTTTCCCCTCTTTTCCAGCAGGTGCCACCTTCCTGCTCTCCCTCCGCCTTGTTCCAGAGCGCAAGTATTTCCTGGAGAGGAGCTTTTAGATGCTTCTGGGGAACTTTTACATGGGTCTGCTGCCCCAGTCTTTTCACCTGCTGCCCAGGTGATGCCCCTTGATCACCTGGCTTTGGTGGCCTGAGGGACTCGCCTTCCTGCCCCAGTGTTTCTGTGAAAGAGGCCTATTTGCCTGTTCTGGAGCTTCCCCTGAGGGACAGGCTTCAGGTTGACCCACATGTAGGGGCCAATAGACAGACATGCTCTCAAGGAACAGAGACCAGTACACACCATCTTTGCCTCTCCCTCCGCCTCCCACAACTCACCGTTATCTCCGAGACAGGAGTTTACAAACTCTATGGGTACCCCAATTTTTGTCACTGCTGCCCATGGTGAAACAGGCTAGTAAGCCAGGACAAGTGCAATAGGGAAACTGAGACAGATAGTTAAACAGCCAAGCAGTTTACGACTCTCTAGTAAATCACAAAATCCTATCTTCCCAAATCAAGAACACTTAAGAGTAAATGGTTTACACTCCTCCCCAGCCAGGGGGTAAATAGCTTGAATCATCCTACTCAGAGAGGTAGAAAGTAGAAACCCAATTAAGTGCCATTTGTGCCAACCACACCCAAGGATGAATAAAGTTAAGGGGATAAATCTCATTTTGGCACATCAGCATAAAGATGATGAATATTCTATTGAGGTCCTCCCCTAAACTCCCAGCCTTTAAATTAAGCAAGAAAAGGAAAGGGTGGGGGTAGGGGGAAGGGCAGACACTGTGTAATGTCAAGACAGAAAAAGAAAAGCTTTGTGTGATATAACAGATAAAGATCCAGGGATCGAAAAGGATAAATTCTGGGAAAATTGAGGTCCTCATTCATTAACTACTTATTAAACAGTAACATTGTTCTGGAGATCTCGTGCCAGGTCCTGGGGGTACAAAGATGGGAGCTTTTGCCTACGTGGTGCCTACGGGCTGATGGAGGCAGGACTGCCATGTTGCGGAATTGCAGAAGGTGCTCTCTCGTGTTGTGTGATGAGGTGTCCCTGGGGGACAAACCAGACTTGATAAAATAAGTTCTGTAAGAGTCATGAACTCTGTAGGACCAAAGGGACAGAGTACGACTGCCTGGACAAGTTAGGAATGGCCTTACAGAAAAGGTGATATCTGAGCTGACTTCAGAAAATGAATGAAGGGTTGCCAGGCAGACAAGGGGAAGGGTCTGCTAGGCGCTGGATAAGGTGACCATGTGTAAGAAATACAAAACTTCTCTGACCCCTAAAATTTCTGCACTCCATAGAATGCCTAGTTTTTTAAAAAGCAACCTGGTATGTAATTAAGTAATTTTCTTAGTCACACAGTAGAACTACATACAAAAATCAGTGTGCACGCACTTTAATCAAGACTTAAAAGAAAATAAAATGTCCTGCTTTTTTCTTTCTATACTGAAGACAACTAACATAGGAGCCCTCTCTGAACTGCTTGCCCCCTCAGCAGATAGAAACATCAAATGCTATATAAAAACAACAGAAGTCTTTGGTAAAGTTCCTGCATTTTATCCAATTTCCCTTCCCTTCTGAACAGTATGGGAAAGTCAAAAGAAGTTACTAGGACAAGTCAGCAATTTAGTGGAATTTGATACAGGTTGCAGTGCCTCTGTGCTTCGGAATTTAAAATTTAGCGGTGAGAAAGGTTAGGGTAATAATTAGCCTCTGACTCACTCAATGGTAGAACACGAAGTGCACAGCACTTGGGCTGCAGAAAGGGCGTCTTGTCTACTAACACTCTCAGGCTCCAGAATTTGCTGTTCTGCCTTTCCCGACTGAGGAACACTGGACAAAAGAAAAGGCAGTTTTCTTTACTAATTGCTCAACATAAAGAACAACATGCCTTAAGACTAAAGCAACTTTAAAGATTCAACTTATATGCAGACCTACCAAGGAAAAACCAAGCTCTTTATAGTGTGATGTTATAACCCCTTCTTAAGTAATTTAAACAATTGCCAAGCTTGTTTCCAAGGTGTAGTATTTCCTTAGGTCCCATGATTTATTATCTGGGGCAGAAGATAAATAGCTAAATACGCTGAAAATATCAGCATCATCATTTAAACCTCTTAATTCCACTTTAAAAAGTGTGTGGGATTTCCCATGAGAAAGTATAGCATTGTTACTAAGTTCTCGGTCTCTGAAATCAGAATTCTTTGGTATAGATTCTAGATTCATCCCACCTTCCTGTATAGCTTTGGCAAATCACTAAAACTCCCTAAACCATATTTTCCTGAACTGCGAAATTCTTCCCTAAGAATAATAGTAACCTCACAGGGTTGTAGTGAGGATTAAATGAGATGACCTGTGCAAAGGATCTACCTTATCTTAATGACTCAATAAATCAACTGTTTTTCTCCTCATTTCATTCTCCTGATGGAGAAATGACTTGTGACATAAGAAAGTACTTGGTTAATAACCATCATTCCATCTCCAGCTGTGTGTCCGACTCATCTTCAAAAAACCTTTGGGAGGTTCCACTTGAAGCTGTGGTTTATTTCAAAGGAAAACAAACAGTGAGGGTAGAGGAGTGAGAGACCAGAGGCAAATCTCTTCCCTATGTTTGTAGACTCTTCTAAAAGGACAGCACATAAAAGAAAATACACAAGTAAAATAGGTCCACGTAGGATAAGAATCATGGTTTCTAAAGAATAGTGAAAGGTCAATGATTGGAGAGCCAATAAATCTATTTCTAATGTTTACTTCAGCTGTGACTTATTATGAAATGTTGATGAGGGTCACGGAAACTTTCAGTCCTTGGTTTCCCCACCTCTACAATGAAGATTTGAATAACTGGCCAACGCACGTTACATCTGATGTGCTTTCAGAGACTCAGAATGAAAATCATGAACATGTATTAATACAAAGACAAGGAGTTCCCTGCTGAGAAACACCAGACAAGCAAAAAAAAAAAAAAAAAAAATTGCATTTTGATGCTAATTGGATACTGCAGATTAAAGAAATTTATTAAAAATTATTGGGAAGAAAAATATGGTGATAAAAAGAGAGCATTTCTATAAGAAGAGACAGACAAAATCATAGAGCTTCAGTGACTCTCATTTACTTGGTAGAATTAAAAGGCTTCCTCTTCATCCTGTAAGAGAAATCCTTGGGAAGTTTGCGGACTGTCACCATCTGTTCAGCAAAACATGCATCAACATAATATTTTCCACATGTTACTTTTTTTAAAATTTTGAAAACAAATTAATCTTTTTGCTAGCCAGAATGTTTCACTATAACTATTGTCAAAAGAAATTCAGTAGAAAGTCTCTGTTTTGATTCCACTCCTCCCCCTACCCACTCCCCACCACCAAATCATTAGCATTTTCAATAGCATTGTGTGACTTAAAGCTGAGAAGAAACTAATAATCAGCTCCTTTTCAAATAATATCAAGTCTATATTCCGTAAGACTGTGAAATGCCTGCTCTGAAGATATTTCATGAGATTGTAAAGTCATCTGTCTCCATTTTGCCTCATCGGACTTCTACCAACAATGTGATCAAAGCCAAGGGTGCCATCACCACCTGGGTGTCCACTCTCGGCTGTGCTATGGCTGCCAACCATCCCTTTCCCTACTATCCTCCTTCCATCACCACTCCTCGGGCTGATGCACTCAGCAACCAGGACTGGAAGTCAACACAGTGGGCTATCTAGTGCTTGCCAAGCCAGCTCTGCACCCAGCACTATGCAAGGCACAAAAGGACATGGACAAACAGTGCCAGACATATTTCCTACCCACAAAGAGCTCACGAACTTGTTGAGAAGAAGACAGAAGCATTAGAGAATAAGGTAGTAAAAATACTCACTATGACATGGTAAAAATGGTATGACAGAGATGATGGTTATGATGACAACGATTGGGCAAGACCACAAGTTTAACTCCTTTATTTCATTTGTGCCTTCTCTTCCCAGCTTCTAGACATTGCTTAGCCAGAGATAAATTAACTTTTAATCAAGTCTGGTTTAAAGTGTAGTCTAGCCCAATAATTCTGGTAGTCCCATTTGGTAATACTCAGCTGTTTGATATCCATTTTCCAAAAATGGTGAAATCTTAGAAAACAGTTTTCCTGCTTACTTAGGTGGTTTTGTGTAGTTCTGAGCAAATCTTGGTCCATCTGTGTGACCTTTGATAATATTAGTGTCACTCCAGAAAGTAAATTTATTTACACCTAGGTGCAATGGCCAGTCCAAAAACTAGCTTTATTTCTACCTAGCTGCAATATGCATCAAGAAAGAAAACATTAATATGTTTATAACAGGTATGGCGAGCAAGTATTATTACTATTTTTAAACAAGTAAACTGAGACCCAAAGAGATCAGCAATACTTTAGAATAATTGTTATGGGCTAAACTGTGTCCCCAAAAATTCATGCTGAAATCCTAACTCCCAGTAACTCAGAATGTGGCAATATTTGGAGATAGAGATTTTAAAGAGGTAATTAAGTGAGAATGAGGTCATTCAGATAGGCTTCAATTCACTATCATAGTATCCTCATAGAAAGGGAAAATTTGAACACAGACAGGCGTAGCCAGCAGGAAATGTGAAGACACAGACAGAAGATGGCCATTTACATGCAAAGGAGAGAAACCTCAAATGAAACCATCTCAGATCAAGGAATCTCAGAGAGCTGGCCTCCGAAATGTGTTCAAGCCACCCAGTCCGTGGTAGTTTGTGACGGCAACCTTACCACACTCACACAACAGGAAACCTCTGGAAACATCATTCCGAGAACAGTACAACAAAAACACACGGTTTGTGTCTGCTTTTCATCTAGTATTAGCTGTTTTGCATACTTCAACAGTGTCTGGCACAATAGATGTTCAACAATTTTTGTTGAATTAATGAATGAACGTTATCCTTTTAGTTAATTCAAGACATTACTTTAATACATTTGAACATCCTAAATAGAAAACCAAATTGAAAAATAATGTCTTCCAGTTACAAAAAATAGTCACAGGTATGTAAAGTACAGCATAGGTAATGTAGAAAATGATATCGTAATAACTATGTATGGTGTCAGATGGGTACTAGACTTATCATGGTGATCATTTCATAAGTTATATAAATGTCTAATCACTACGCTGTACACCTAAAACTAATATAATAATATATGTGAGCTATAACTGAAAAATAAATTTTAAAAACAATTTAAAAATTAACGTCCTCATTTAAAAAAATTTCTGCATTTATATGAAAGGTAATTTCTAGTAATTGCTAAATAATTTTTTTAAGGTCGAATACAGCAACATGCCACAAGTCATCAGGTTTACAAATTTTAATAAGTTACTTCCTAGAGGTAAAAGCCTCAGATTATGGAGAGGTGATTGACAAAAGTATTTTATTTGAATCTTCATATATGTTTTTACAGGCAGAGCCCTCCTAAGAATCAATGGCATACTTTATTTCTGTCATCTCACTGATCTCTTCCAAATCATTCTGAAGTTGTTTCAAGTACAATTATCTCCAATTGATAAATGGAGAAAGTGAACTGGGAAGTCAAATAATATTCGTCAGTGTTGGAGAGTAGGTTCATAAGTAGGCAGTTAAACAGGATGAAGGCAGTTAAATATTTGTTCTTGGGAGAGGAGGGGAGAGGAATGAGAGAGAAGGAACTGAGGGGAACACAGTCTTTGAGCTCCCCCTTCCCCAATAAGTTTGATGATATCTGGGGTCCAGCAATTTACAACCTTTTCACATTCTCTCCAAAAGGGTTTCGTTCCTGAAGTATCTCCAGTACCTAATTGGAAGGCCTTGACTTCTATGTAAGCAGACCCATTCATTCACTTATTCAGTAACTACTTGTTGAGCATCTACTATATGCAAGACACTCTGGTGGGCCCTAGGGATGCAACAGAGAACAAAACAGACAAAAACAACCCTGCCCTCGCAGAGCTTACATTCCAGTGGTGGGGACAAAAAAATAAAAATGACAACTATGTAAAACTTACAATATGTTGGATAGCATTAGGCACTAAGGTGAAAAAATAAAACAGGGATGAAGAGTATAAAATGTGAGGGATGGGTTGAAAACTAGGTTAGCCAAGAAAGTTTTCACAGGGATGGGTTAGGAGGGAAACTGTATCAGAAAACATGGAAAACTTTTCTTACTTTCTCAAACAGTATCCTTTGATTTAGTTTCAAACAGTCTGGCTTCCGTTCACAACTCTACTCCTTATTTATTGCGTAAACTTGAGCAAATTTCCTAAGTTTTCTATGTGTCAATTTCCTTATCTGTAAAACAGTGATAGTAACTCTTAACTTGTAGAGTTGCACCAAATTAACACAAAAATAAAAAATATGTGTCAAGTTCTTGAAACAGTGCCTGACATATAAGAACTTGGTAAATATTAGGTTTTTAAGTTGTTCTTGTTTTTTTAATTATTTCTGCAAACTTATTTCAATATTGTTAAAATGAGATTCATGCCAGACCACTGCACCAGAGTGCTGTGGAAATTGATTAAAATACAAAGAGCTCTTGGAGCCTGAATCAATGTAAGTGCTAACTATATGTTTCCTGCTCTTGTTACTGTGGTAACCAGGTAAAATACTTATTTCTTCTCTTTTCTTTAAAGATTTTATTTATTTCTTTTTAGAGAGAGAGGTGGGAGGGAGAAAAAGCGGGGAGAAACGATCAACATGACAGAAAAACATCGATCAGCTGTCTCTCACATGGGCCCCCACCAGGAATCAAACCAGCAATGCAAGACCACACCCAATCAACAGCCACACCCGTCAGAGCTACAGTACTTATTTCTTAACAACTGAAATAGCATTTCTCTTGGAAAAACAGATGTTGGGAATAGAAGGTGAGATTCTATTCTATTGTAGACATATATCCATGGATCTAAGCAAAAAAAAGAAGAGCCGGTTAAGTTGATCTGTGCTTGAAAACCAGAGGGTGGGGAGATTGGCAGGAAGAGGAGGCAGAGGAGAAAAGGGAAAAGAAAGAGGGAGAAGGCCAAGGAGCTGCAGTGTGGCTAGAGACATATAGGGTGGGGAGCTAGGCATGTTCTCTAAGGATGAGATGGTAGAGACACATTTCACAAACAGGGTGCATGAAATTCAGTTGAAAATTATTTGTTTTCTAGCTACATAAACTCTTCCATCTGCCCATGACACCAAAGTCTTTAGTAAAAACAGTTATTACTCACAAGTGCTTTGTATGCATAAGTCTTTAGTGCAGATTAAGAAGGGTTTGGTGAGCCAAAAGTGACCATGAAAATGTAAACTCCACGGGAATTTGGAGAAATCTTAGAGAGGACTTTGGGATGCTCTGAGGAACGAATGAATAAGGCCTTCAGACAATCCTACCTAATTCTCTGACATCTCAATGACACTATTGATAATGATGACGATAGCATTAGTGTGTGGGTGCGTATTTTGGTGGTGGAGGGGAGTGGATATTATGGACCTTACACAATGGGGACTGGTGAAGCTGTCTCTGTAAGTCTTTCGTCTGAGGCTGAAACTTGAAGTACACAGGGCAGGTCATCAGGAAGAAAAGATACAAGGTAGGGGTGAGCAAGTACAATCGGGAACCCACAAGGACAGGGGCAGACCGCAGGCTGCAATGTCAGGTATAGCTGTGTCTAACTTCGATGATGCTGGTGTCCAGGACCCTTTGTCACAGAACTAAATATACATGTGCCTCAAGTCAGAGGACTTAGAGGAGGACCCCAGGGATGGTGGCTGGTGTCCTGTGCCAATGACGTAAACCACCAATAGGTAGCCACAAAATCTGTCAGTGCAAGCTACAAGAGCACCTTCCCTAGCTTTCCAAGCATAAAACACAAAACAGTTGCTGTTTTGCTTTTAACTTCCAAATCTATTGCAAACATGTCTCTTGTGGCCCATCCAGACCAGACACATTTAGGGAAGGGATTTCTAGGAAACAAATTTCAATCTAGCTGGGTTGACATATTACAAGGCCACCACGCTAATAATTCTCGCTATCATCTGAGCTAGATATTTCATATTCATTTGCAATTAAGAAAAATGAAGCTTGGGTGAAGGGAACTAACTTATTTGGAGTCACAAAGCTAGTAAGTGACAGAGCCAAAATTCCAAATGCCTCTACTTTATCTAACTTAGATATGTTAACTAACAAGGGTCCAAATGAAAATAGTGATTTAATAAGTATCTCAAAAGAAAGCTTCTAATATTATTAATTTTTATGATAAATCCTTACAAATGTAAAACACTTTGTAGTTTTCAATATTGTTTCTTATAAACTTTTCCTCTGAATTTTCAGAACAACGCTGTGAAAAATATGCTGGATTTTCAAAACAATGCTGTTTGTCTACACTGTACAATTGAGGAAACTAATTCTTCTTTATATTTCCCTAAAGCCACACAGCTAGTGGCAGAGCCAACTCTGGAATCCAAATCTTCTGACTTAGCCCATTATCTCAGAGCTCCATTGGACTTAAAGTAGCTGGCCAGTGTTGACAAATCACCCAGGAAAGAAAAGGTGATAAAAGACCATAAACAGTAGACCTGGTGGCAATTCTGTTAAAAAATTAAAAACACAATGCCACAGATCTGTTGCTAGTCTAGCAAGTGCATTTACCTACTTGGTCCTTACCCTCATCCCGGTGAGACCAGAACAATTGCCCGGCGTGGTTTTCCACGTCCAGCCACTGGGTTCTGAGTCTTCCTAGGTTCTGAAGGTGGCAGATGGACACTGACTCAGTCCATTTAAGGAAGAAACAAGAGTGCCATGTGTGAAAGGAGTCAACATCTTATCTTATCTTACAAAAAAAACTGAAGTTCTCTCTTGTACAGACTTCAAGAGAAATTTAACGATTTTGAATGTCATGGCTAGAATGTATTCATTCCTTCTACAAACATCTGTGGAATTTCTACCATGGGCAAGCAGAGCACTGAGCACTCTTGGACACACCATGAATCAAATATGTATTCCAACCTCAAGGAACTTATAAGAAATAAATGGGTGAGCCACGAAGATAAATCTATGTATCTTTAGATGCCCTGAGAGAAATTATAAATCAAGTTCTATGGGAATTCAGTTAGACATAATTACTTCTGGTTAGGGATAATAAAGGAAGGCTTTGTGGAGTGAGAACTTGAAAATAGCATCTAAAGACAGCAGCTATGAAAACAGAGTTGTTTAAATTCCCTGGATCATAGGGTGTGTGAGGTGAGGAAGCGGGACATAGGGTAAGGAGGGTAGGTTGGGAGCATTAGGAAATAAAGTTAGAAAGGTAACTGAAGCCAGATTGAGGTAGGCCTTGAAAGTCTTGATAAGGAATTTGTAATTTGTAAGGAGGGACCCCAAAACACCAGAATTATCTTCTGGAGGGCGGGCACCATTTTGTACAGGTTTTCCCCACCAGGTGAATGCTCTAGGAACCCATCTGTATCAGTGCACCAACTGATTTGTTGTGAGAGGCTGCATTTGGCTTCAGCGAATTTTTCTGAACACTCTTTCAATGCGCTTGCCCATTTCATGATGGGGGATTTACGAGCGCACCTGCCCACAGTGCACTGAGTGTTCAGCAGTTTTTGACCAAAAACGGCATGACCCCCATGCCCCATCCTCCCTATGCACCTGATCTGGCACTCTGAGTGACTCCTTTTTGTTTGTTTTCCAGGATGAAAAAAGTCCTCAAAGGGAAACAATTTGCGGATGTGGAAGAGGTGAAACAAAAAACGGCAGAAGCGCTAAAAGGCATCAAAATTGACACATTCAAAAACTGTTCTGAGCAGTAGAAAAAAATCTCGATAGGTGTATTGCACCAAATGAGGAGTACTCTGAAGGTGACTGAAGTTTAAATATGTAAGAATAAATATACAAATTTTATAAATAAATTCCAGTTTGGGGGGTTCCCCCTCATATGTACAAACAACTGAAGTTCTCAAAGAGTTTTGGAGCAACTTGAGACACAAGTGTTAACTATAGTTTGCAAAGTTTGAGGAAAAGCAAATCTCAACTAATTTACATTTAACCATTTTCAGTCCTAATTAAGTGTCATGTAGTAAATATTTATTCACTCCTTTTAATCAAATGTAATTTATTAATTCTAGCCATTAGTCCATTAGATTGGTCCCTCATCCCCCATGATGAATGCCTGGGTTTGGCTGGAGAAGTCAAGGAACCGAAAAGCCCTGTTGCTCACTAGATCCCATGCTTCGCTCGGCGTGTTCAAGCTCCAAGCTCATATTGTTCCGTTGTCATCCATTATTGTTTTTTATAAGCTGGTGGCCCTTGATCGGAAGAGAAATCTCTAGCCCATCTGTAGGTTCCAGTACAGGAGAAATAAAAATGGGCAAATCAGTACCTAATTTTCTGATGGAGAATTCATTACAAGGACGGTTGCCTCTGAAAGTATCTCAACAGGAGCCACATCAAGTCTTTGCATTTCAATGACTAGGAAAATGAATACACTTAGAAGCAAGACAGCTCATAAAATTATCCATCCCTGCATCATCCAACAGTCATAAGATAATGTCCCACGCTATGGTAACTGCATAATACTCACATGAAACTTCATTCTCATGGGAGAGAGGAAATCATTAGACTGGCACTGTTTCTTAAAGATTACACAGCATGAGACTGTGGGAGAATGGGGAAATGTTTAATTGTTCCTTTAGATACACATTTGTATGTGTAAAAATGCCAGAATACATTATTTTAATATATTGGCTTAATATTATATTATTTAATTTTATTATTATATTATTTTTAATTAAAATAACTCCACTTTCTTCCTGAAAAGTATAAATTACCCACTCTTAATAACATGTTCCAAAGACCAATGGGAAAATATCCAGTTATCATAATTGTTTATTTTCTTTTAGGAAAAAAGTAGAGACTATAACAGAAAATGATTGTCCCCTCCATCAGTATATTGGGTTGACCAAAAAGTCCATATAGTAGTTTCTGTAAAATAAAAGACCCATTTTTCATTTTCACCAATAATTTTATTGATCTGGCTATCTCCGGCATGGTATAACATTGATTATTCTCAATTAATGTCTTGATTCAATTGCTATCAACTTCAACTGGCCTACTCAACTGTGGAACATCGTCCAGTGAGAAATATCCAGCACAAAATTTCACAAACCCCTTTTGACACATTCTATCAGTCCCAGCACCTTCTCCATACAAATCTTTTTTAGTGATTCAGTTGCATTTTTACCTTTCTTAAAATAATAAAGCATAATCTGCTAAAAATGTTGTGTATTTTCTTCCATCTTCATTATTAAAATGGCTACATAAAAATGCACCAGTTTTTATAAGTTCTTTTTTAGATTCACACTGATATGACAGCTGTCATAATACAATCTAACAAACTTGTTTTAAATGAACTTAAAGACAACTAAGCACTACTACAGCCATCGCACAGAAAAGACTAAACAAAATTTTGGCCAACCTAATACATAAATGCTGAAATCTAGCATTTAATTAATTACACACTTTCATACACTTAGTTTTTAATTTTAGCTAAAACTACTTCCTTAGAGAGGACGGGAAGGTATAGAAACAGAGAGCCAGTCAGACCAGCAGCAGCCAGGGAGTCCTGGAGGGTTTTGGTCCTTTCCCTTCTACACCACCATTACTCCCCAGAACAAACCAACCCACTAACAATTCACCTTTTAAGTTTTTATTTAGTCTTTACTATTATTCTACTATGAATACTCTTGTCTATCCACAAAGCCTTCTTATCATGTAGCTAAAACTTCTTTGGTTCAGAGAAAAATCCAATGAAAAAACACATCTTCCTCTAGCAAAACTGTCGAAAACACATTCTTCTAAGGTTAAAGTTAAACAGCCTCATCTGACTTTCTTTCCCGTAGCAGCAAACACTGGGTCTGTCTCCAGCCTCCGCTGGCTGCCCTGCACATTTATAGCGGTCCACAGAGACCTCCGAGAGGCAAGTAACAAGCGGAATGAAAATGGAACAAATGATCCACCGCCCCAGCACTTTGTTTCTAGGAGCAACTGGTGTTCTCTTCCAAATCTCTGGGGCTAGAAATGATGGGAATGAGTAAGGGGAACTATGTGGTCCAGAAAAAAATACATGTGGACCTGAATGGCTTGTCATTATTAAATTTCCCTTCTGGGTCAACACACTGCCTCTTCGGAGCGCACCAGATTTCGCCTAACCTCATCCGCATTTAAAAGTCTATGGAAAAACAGGAGGGCCTTTCAGGGGGAAATTCATTCATGTTTGGATCCAGGCAGACTTAGGGACCTTTAATAGCACTGTCATTATCCTGCAGGGCACACCACAGAGCAACCAGCGAGCTCTCCCTCAATGGGCACAAAATTTCCTCTGGAATTTACAGAGCAGAAACCTTAAACACACTTCACCATAAGAACCAGATTACATAATGTCTCCATCACCCTCCTGACAGCTACAATTATGAGTCAATCCCTGGTTTAAATATGAAACCGGAAGCTCTGCGTTTCCCCTCTGAGTATGTGGCAGGCTAAGTCGAGCTCTCCAGGCCTGTCAGCTTGGAGATTCAAGCTGCTCCCACAGTCACTAATTTAGTAGGAGACCAAATGACGGGGTAATTAAAAGCAGCGCTGCAGAGACCCACTCCAGGACCAGATGTTCTCCTTGTTTAACCATTGCCCACACAAGGAACAGAAGAGCCCCCCCCCACCTTCATTTTTCCTTTTCTTTATCCTCCCCAGCTAATTTCCGTCTTCTGATCTTTCAATCCCACAAAATAAAATAAAAATAAAAGTCCCATTACCGAAAGATGACATGTTATTGAACACATGCCTATAAGTTGTAATGTGTCCTGTAGTCTCTTCTTTGTACTTCTTGAAGCCTCCGGGCTCAGAAGACTAAGTTGCCCTGGCAACCTCACATGACTAACAGCTCCATGCAGCCCCACCTAGCTGTAAGGACTCAGATTTGAGTCAACATGGGCCACCCTGGCACTTAGTAGTCCAGAGACTAAGTAAATAGCATTTCTTTGTGGTGTTTTAAGAGCCAAAGACTGGCTGAATGAGGCATCCCCTCCATTTTTATTGCCCAAAAGACAAGACAAATAGAAGTCTCCACCCTAACTTCTAGAGAGCCCTGGCTAGAAAGACCATAGGCCAACTGGTAAATAAAGAAGAGAGCTTCTCTTCATTTTTCTAGCTACTAGACAAACGCGGGGGGGGGGGGGGGGGGGCGGGGGGGAAACTTGAGCTAATAATTTAAATCTTCTAAAAATGGAGCAGTATATAATATAGGTAATCCAATTTTATCAAATTACATGAGCTAGCTTTAATATGTCCTTTGGGATCCAGGGTCTGGTCACTATCTAAACTGCAGAGTTCCCTAGTATTAAATACAGAAACACAGAATCCTTGAGGACTGAACCCCACAATCCAGGCAGGTGCCCTGTCTGGGTATTGAACCTGCAACTTTTTGGTTTATGGGATGATGCTCCAACCAAGTGAACCACACGAGCCAGGTCATAGGGTCCCATCTTTAAAATGGACTTTCTATAACTCACCACCTAATCATTGTGTGTATGTTGGGGTGAGGGGGCAGTAATGGGACTGGAGGTATACGAGGAGAGCTCTATTTACTTATGGCAATGTCACTTAAGTAATATTTCCTGCAGATACCTGGAGATATATTTGAAGAAGGATGTCCTCTATTATCTCATAGTTATGAGCTTCCTCATTGGAATGCAAAAGTAGACTGGTTTTTATTGAATTGGAAAATATTCATGTATTCAATGCCTCAGAGGAAAACACTCAAGTTAGACATCTAAACAAGACCCAAAATAATGAGAACCATGGAGACATATTTAGATCAACATATAAGAAATAATGATGCCCATCAAGCATGGCCATTACTGTTACTGTCTGCTTCCATGGGACATTTGAAGGATGCCGGAAGGATGGACTACTCACACTCCTTGGAAATATAAAACATGATTCACGCCTGCCACTATTACTGGTCCACTTGCTGGGAAAGAATGACTCCTCCACCTGAGTGCCCCACTCTGCCTTGGGTCATTTCAGGAAACATTGTAGCACATGTGTGCTCTCAAAAAAGGTTTCCTACTATTCAAACTTCTCTTGAACTTCTGCCCAACCAAGTTCCCCAATATCCACCTAGCTCCCCCTATTTCTTATTTAGATTTATAAACGACAAAAAAAAATAGCTGTTAAGTTACTCTTAATTCCCTACATTCCTGGTTTTATTCATTTGTTGTACATATTTGTTGTCCATTTATGATGGTCAGAGACAGCTCAGGGCACAGGGGATACCCAAATAAAAAAGACAAGTTCATGTTCGCAAGAAGGCATATTCTAGTGCAGTAAGACAAACTATTAACGCTGGAAATGTGTTACAAAGTCAACAAAACAGGCACTCAAACAATCTTATATAAAGATTGTCTGGAGTTCCATTTCCATACATCTTCCATATGTGCCAGTAGATCAGTTGCTCACCTCCAATTTAGAAAGAATTCCACAGGCACCCAGACCTTTATGATATGAATTCTCTGGCCTTTTAATATTCATCTTAAGATATAAAAATATTAAGCTCAGAGAGAATATGTGGGGTTTGGTAGGGAGAGGACACACAGTTGTACCAATGGGGTACAATGGGGTACCATTGTACCAATGGAGGAACTAGGGAAATCTTAGAGAATCATCTGAATATTAAAATAGCTGTCCCATCCTAGTCCTTCAACATTTGCTGGTTACATCATTTTTACAGCTCTGGCTGTGACCATTTCTGGACCTGAGACATGGCCCACACCACCTCTGAGAACATGGAAAATGAGGAGCAGTGACCTCAGAAACAACTTCCTTCTCCAAATGCAGTTTCTTGTCCGCCTAAACCTTTACAGCAGGGCAGGTGGTGTAAGTCGTACCAAAGAGCCTTTCAAAGCAGCAAGGCCTGCAGGTCAGCCTGGATCTTGTCCAAATTGGGTTCCACCCACGGCGAAAACCAATCTGTTTAAGGGTAGGCTTTTATGATGTTACAGAACGTCTGCGAGAGAGGGAGCTCAAGTTCCTGCCTGCTCTCCAAGTAACCCTCCCCACAAAGGTGCACACACACGCTCTGAGACAGAGAAAAGCTTGACGGGACTTCCCTCCTCCCAGGCCTGCAAAGAAATGCGCTTTAATTGCATCAAAGGGCTCTTCTCAATGGGGTTTCAGAGCTGCGAGAGCGGAGTTCCCAGCAAGGGTTCCTTTCCGGCTTGCCAGCATTCCTGCGCACTGCGAAGGGAAGGGGATGGGGCTCCTTCGGGAGGGCCGGAGGCTCATTTCCATTCCTCTCGCATACAGCCTCCGTTGTGCGGGCCGGGCCTGCCGAGGACAGCCGCGGCTGCCGGCGAACAAAGCGCCATTCATCCCCAGGGCCGGCTTCCTCCCGGCCGCTCGCAGCCGCAGATGGGCTGGCCCCGGCACGCCATCCTGCAGACCCGGGCGCACGGCCCGGCCAGGCGCGCACAGGGCCCGATTCAGGAGGCCGGCTCTGGCCGGGGCGACCCAGGCTCCTTTCTCAGCAGACTCGACCATGAGGACCGCCCGAAATCCTCCTTCATTTCTGGGCAGGGGATCTGCGGACACTGAGTCTTTTCAGCGTGGAAATCCTCAGTTTACTCACGGCTCCTTAAGAACGAAGATGTCCGTTTCTACGGCCCTGTCCTCGGCTCCCCACCCCTGCCCCTCGGGATGGTACGGCCCGAGTTCCCAAGTTGTGAGAGGACTTTGTTTCTCCTCGGCCTCCGAAATCCCGACGAAAGGGTCACTTCCTGACTTTTGTGTCTCTTCAACCCAGTGCCTTGAAAGTTCTTACCCTCTTATGACTAAGTACATAATTGCAAGCCTTCTCCGTAACTTTTTTTTCAGGACTTCAACATTCCTCTAGGTTGAAGCTTGGGACTCTGGCTTCACAACAAAGACCACTGTTTTTCCTCCCCCATCTCACTCCTGGGAAAAAGAAGCACAGAAAAGAAAATGGACTTGTTCTCCATCCCTGTTCTCAGCCTTCAAGCCTAGTTACTCTGCCGCTCACACTAGACCCAACAACAGGTTAATGCTGCAGAGAGCTTACAGGTCAAAAGAAGGGTTGCAGCTTCTCTTTTCTGTAACTCGCAGGCAGCTGCCGGGAGCTGGGGCTTGATTCCTACTTCACAATCTAAAGCAGAAACGAGCTCCAGACCCACATTCCTGGGGCACAGATTAAACAGGGAATGGCAGAATCAAAGAACACCAAATATAGGAAGACTTATCAACCCTAATCCATTCATTTTGCAGATAAGAAACAGATAAGATCAGAGAGGGGAAATGACTCGCCCACCCTCAGAAGGAAGCTGGTTCATTTCAGGGCATCTTAACAATTGTCCTCAAGCAAACTTTCAAAATGAACTAAAAAATAATTTTTGACACATACACATAAAAATTCTAAGAAAAATATTGTTAAAAATATATTTTATGCCGTGTGTGTGTGTGTATGTGTGTGTGTGTGTGTGTAAGATAGAGCCTACCTTTGAATTAGTGGGGGAAAAGTGAGAACCCAGATTTGAAATGAGGATTAGAAGAGTATCTTAAAGTGTTTTCACAAAGACTGCTCCCTGTTTCTTTTACTTCCTGCATTTGGAACATTGCTGACCTCTCTTCTCAAAGTAAAGTATTGCATCCTTGATGTGGTGAAAAAAAAATTAAAAAAACAAATCTGGTCACTCACCGCTTTAAGACTCTTTTCCTCTTGCTGGAAGAAAACTCCAGAATCTTAAACTAGAGATAGGCTTACTTTGCAGTGGTTATTTGTAAAGGTACAAATGAATCAGTGTATAAACATAAAGGAGAGAGAGTGCTTGCCACATACCAGGCACTGTTCTAAGCACTTGACATACATTACCTTATTTAATCCTCACAATAACTTACGGGGTCTACTACATTAATCTCCCATTTTATGGAATAGAAATCCAGGCACAGAAGTTACCTTTAAGTTTATGAAGATCACAGGAATGTGAAGTGACCAAGCCAGGAGGTCTGCCACCTAGGCCTGCTGTCTTTCATACTAGGCTTTACTGAAACTTCATGCATGAACACATGGGAACACACCCTCGGCACAGAGGTCTGGAGTTGGGAGCCAGGGTTGCTTGAGCCAGTCACAACTCTTTGTGCTTCTGAAAGAGGCCACAATGGCATGGCTGATAGAGGGAGAATCTGCTTCATCCTGTCTGGCCTGGAGAGAAAAGAGAGTCCTTCTGAGGACTAATTGAACACTGAAGCTCCCCTTTCAGAATTCAAAATAGTGTGAATTAAGAGTCAACACCTATTTCAAGCTGCCTTGAGATTTATTTATTTTTTGGCAATGCTTGGTAAACTACAACAGTGTCTCAGTTGCTCTGTCAAACAAAACTTGGGTGCAAGTTCGAGTCTGCCATTTCCGAAATAGGAGACTTTGAGAAATATTTCAGCCCTATAAACCTCATCTCTAAACTGGTGAAAAGAAGAATATGTATCTCATTGGCTTGTTGTGAGGATTAAATAAGATTAGCCAAGTAAATGTTCACTAAAGTATTTGTCCTACAGTAAGCATTTGTATCAATTCATCTAGACTACGCTACACTACGATTTTAAAAAATCTTGGTTGTAAAAACATAGATTTATTTCTCGCTCCCTCTATATATCCATCGCAAGTTAGCTGGAAGTTCTGTTCCATGTCCTCTCACTGCGGAAGGATCTGCTATTTCAAACCTTGCCAGTTGTCGTGGCAGAGGGGACAAGAAAGAATCGGAGGGTAATTAGACTGATAATGAAATGCTCGGCCTGGAAGGAATGCACATCACTTTTCCTTATAACTCATCAACTAGAACTAATACACTCCCTCCCATCTCACACCCCAACCAGAATATGGCCAGGAAGTACAATTCTACCATGTGCCCAGTCTCAGGGAACGCAGGTGACTGGAAATGCACGGTGACCAGCACTACTGACTACCACCACATTCAGTAGACAACCGCTCTTCCTATTCCTCAGGATAGCAAATACCAGTTGTGTGACTTCCAGATTTATAGCTAGTCCATGAGACTTTAGAGCAGCTTTGATGCAGCTGTGATCTCAGGAATCATGTTTTGACAAGATTCAGCAATAGCTTCTGTCGGCACCAGCCTGCAAAGATGTCCTCCTGCTTCTCAGGGATTCCACCTTCCCATGAGAGGAAGACAAAAACACAATCAAAATGCTCCCCTCTGGAGTTCATTGTGGGAGGGAGCAGAAGCTATGCAATTAAGAGCAAACACAGGTTTCGTGGCGCACTGAACTAATGGGAAAGGCACGGTAGTGACAGAGCACATCGTTGGCGTTCTCATTCGCTCCCACGTCAGATTTACTCAGCTGGGTCTTGTGAACATGACTCCTAACCTCTCCTCGACATTCCTCAAGTCATTGCAAATGCACTTGCCTTTGTTCTCCGAACAATTCAAATCTCATCTGGAATTAATTAGACGCATACCTTGTTGATCGACTGACCTGCACAGAAATGCGTATCTACTCCTCTCTTTGACTTCTGCTTATATTCAGTTTCAAATTGTTCTATGCTATTTTTATCTGGTTATTCCCCTATTGCTGCTATTTTAATTTTTATTGATCGACTTGAGAGAGACAGAGATTTATTGTCCCACTTATGTATGCGTTCATTTGTTGCTTCTCGTATGCGCCCTGACCAGAGAGATCAGACCCACAGTTTTGGCATATCAGGATGACGCTCTAACCAACCGAGTCACCCAGTACCTGGCCAAGGGCTGATGGGCATTTTAGATAGTTACTAACTTGTCGGTATCATAAATATGAAAAATAACACTGAAGTCAATATTCTGGTACCTAAAATCTCTGTCTGCATGTATAATGAACTCCTGATGCTGAAATCTCTAGGTAAAATTATGTGAGTTTTACTCCAGAAAAGCAATCGGACCCATGTGGCAGCCTTCGCCTCTACTGGCCTGATTACCTAGCATCGCAGGAATCCCCTGGTCTGTTGGCATCGTGGGCAACAGTAGGACCAGACTCTCTGAGAACCTTTTCCAAAACTTCCCCATTTAAAAAACTGTAATGGCTCAATTTAAAATAACGATTATAGGACTATACAGCAACAGAAAAGAGTGCTTTTGATTTAGTAAGTGAAGAAAGCAGGCACTACAATGGCAACCATATTTTTAAAGTGATTACTAAAAGGACTATGGAGGACTACATTAAAAAGAACTCATGTGTGAAGTTAACAG
Organism: Glossophaga mutica; assembly: GCA_039655065.1. Taxonomy (NCBI): domain Eukaryota; kingdom Metazoa; phylum Chordata; class Mammalia; order Chiroptera; family Phyllostomidae; genus Glossophaga; species Glossophaga mutica. The sequence continues at coordinate 67,344,047 of CM077303.1, read as the reverse complement.
GCAAATTTTTTCCCTTTTAATCTTCCAGAATTTTAGAACATGGTTATATTGCTTTATAATAGTCTAAAAAACCTGAAGTAGAGCAAAGGACCCATCTGACGAGAATGCTGGCTGGGAAAGCTGTGTAGCAGCTGCTCTTGCAGCAGTTCCTGGCCTTCATTGCACTTGAGCCAGCCCCAGCTGCTTGAATGTGGAGGACACATTTGGGTTCCCCAGGGTTTTCTTGTAGCTGTTTCCTCCCCTTCAAACAGGGCGCCACCCGGGTGGCAAAGCAAACGCGGCAGCGTTGGGCACCACCAGACCTGACTGGGAGTTCTCCTGAAGGCTTGAGACCTCCTCTGAGAGGGGGACTGGACTTGGAGGGGGTGGCAGGGTGGTTCAGAACAAAATGGTTTCAGAGCAAGGAACCATTTAAAAGAAACAGGAAATGAGTCCCTCAAACCTAAACCATGTGGAAAGACAGGCCACATTATTTAAACAAACCAACAGTAATACAAGTCTATATAAAAGCCCTGTTACTCCCACAGTCCTGGAAAATCATTTGCAGTACAATGGAGAAAATCTATTTGTTCAACAAACACTTCTTAAGCACCTGTGTAACCCAAGAATTGGGATTATTTTAAGGTTTCAGATTAAATGTCATCTCAGCCCTACCAGGATATACATTCTACGCTGTGAACGAGATAGACATACAAGTAACTAACCAGGTCTGCCCATGGGATAAATTTGATAAAAGAGGCAGCACATGTCTCAATGTTAACAGAAGAGGCATGGGATAAATTTGATAAAAGAGGCAGCACATGTCTCAATGTTAACAAAAGAGGCAACCAAAAGGGCCTGATTTGGCAACTGCAGAAAGAATCCCCAGGGTAGAGGATGAGAGACAGATGCCACAAGGTGAGAGGGAAGATGGTAGAGGCTGAGTAAAGACTTCCCTACCTCGAAGCTTACCAGGGAGGAAAACAGAAAAGACGCGAGGATAGATAGTAGCTTCAGTTGGATTTCAGTATCAAGAGAGGGTAATTTCCCAGGTAGGAGAGGCCTGAATATGTTTACAGATTAAGAGGAGAAATGCAGCTCAGAGAGAGAAGTTGAAGATACAAGATAGACAGGGCAGGTGGGAGGGGATGGCATCAGGCCCATTTGTAGCTCTTGGAATTTTTACCTTATCGAACACAATTTACCAAACATTCCTCCCTATAGAAAGAGCTTGTATCTTCCAGCTTTTCTACTGGCATGGTTTTAGCAGTGTATGAGACCTAAGATTCTATCTCATGGAAAGCTGGCACTTTTTAAGTAACAATGATCTTATAGAATGTATAGATTGTGTCTACTCTAAAAGGCATCAAATTAATAACTATTGGACACTTCCTTTGCCTTTCCTTCCCTCCTCAAGAGGCACCTAAACATGACCTCAAAATTGCAGGTGCCAGGAAACAACGATGCACCCCACATCACCGCATTCAGAAAAACCCAGGAATCCATAAGCAGGAACAAAACAGGGAAGCAGTTGTCTTAGGGAATATTATATTTTCGTTTATTTTTCAAGTGTTTTCGTTTTTTAGTTGCATGGCCTTTTATCCATTTTCAATTATTTGTTCTTTCAAAACTCATTGGTTTATCACAGATGTGCATCTGGTGATGAAATATGTGTAAAATAAAAATGATGAAAATATTTCTCAATAGAAATAATGTTTTTGCTATTAATTAGTTACTTGTTTTTCTCCTTCAATGAATAAAACTAATGCTAATTCCCTAAAAATACATATTTGTGTAGAAAAGACAATAGTGAAATGAAATAATCCTTTTCAGGGAATTTTTTTTAGCTTTTTAAAATATAAAACTTTCTACAGAATTCTAGTGGTCAAAGGAAATTACAGGATACAGGATCTAGTCAACTTAAATAGCAAATCTTATTTTATCTGTTCTCCATCTTTTAGAGATATTGTTACAGTCTAAAAACAAACACTTCCTGTCCCTGAGATCAGTAGGCTACCCTTTAGTACTAATATGTAAGATATTTATTGGTTCACTTTCACTCGAAATCAGCACCCAAATTAGCACTGGTAAACAGGGGACCATGGAGTCTGGTATGGACACAGAAAAGATGAAAATACCAGTACATCTTTATTCGTAACATAATTGTGTTTCTGAAAGGTGCACAATGGAAAATTAAATGGAAAATTAATATTTTTCCTTTTAATTGCATTATTGCCTTACAGCCATCTTAAGGTGGACTTTTTAAACCTCCAATAATTAAATTGTTAATTCACATATCTAGGACATTGAAGCCTTCTCTGAGAAAAGCCAGCATAACTCATAATAGATATTTTACTTTATATAAGTAACCAGCCCATCTGTTTCAGTGAGGACCAATCAATATTATGAGGTCAGTAGGATTGACAGTAAGGACTATTTACCTTAGAAAAACAGCTATTTTACCATCTGCGAGAAACTATGGTCCAAAGCAGGGATTGGGCATTACAGTCCATGGGCAAAGTGCCACCTCCTACCTGTTTTTGTAAATAAAGTTTTATTGGAACCCAGCCACGCTCATTCATTTATGTATTGTCTATGGCTGCCTTAAGGCTCTCATGGCAGAGTTGAGTCACTGCAACAGAGACCACATGGCTCATGAAGCCTAAATATTTACTATCTGGTCCTTTCCAGAAAAGATTTGCTGCCTATGTCTATTTGAAATATTACATAAACAGTTACTCAATTTTTTTCAGTGTGGAACTCAAAGAGTATCTGTACCTTTACCCCAAAACAGAAGAATTCAAGGCTTAATTAAACAGTTGTTTTTTAAACTTAAATTGTCTGTTTATGTCAACTGTAGTAAAAACTGATAATTCTTTCTGTAATACACTCCAAAAATTCCTCTGAATGACTCCTTAAAAAGCAGAATGGGCCTTCTCATACCACTTTAGCATTTGAAGAGCCTGATCTCCTACCATATATACATATTTTGGTCAACGTAGTTTCTTCCCCCACATAGTGTTTAGTTCTATTTTTCAACATTTATTCTTCTATGTGAGGTTCTTCCTCTGAACAATAGATAGTATGTCAGGCCACTTAGCTGTTATTTCTATCCTTGGATTCTTTTCAATATATCTGGGTTGGGCTTTTCCTAGTGTGTTTCTGGAAATGTGCTTTTCTATATTTATTCTGCACATGACTGGTTCAGTGTACTTCATTTTACTTCCTTCCTTAATAAACTATTTTGTTAACGGAGTCTATTTATTTTTTTTTATCATTCTTTATCCTGTTGCGGTTATTTTTAAGATGCTACTGATTCCCTGACACCCAAACTGCAAGGTACAGTATGTCAGTTCTACTTCTCACAGGAGTTGTCTAAAGGTCACATCAATCTCTGATTCTTTTAAGATATTCTACCTGAAAAATTTGCCTTCTTATTAGAGGTCCTTTCTAACGGGATTCAAACTATAGGTTTTACTGAACATCTAAGTTACTTTTCTTATATATTTCTGGAAATGTTTATGGGTATGTGTTGCTACACCACTAACAATTCCAAGGGATTAAAAATAACTGGCAAACCCACCTTATATCAAATCACCTATGTGAAGTGTTATCATGTGCCCTTATATGCAACATCAAAATGAAACTGCCATCTTTTCTTTAAGATGGAAAATATGAGCTGGATTATGGCCCTTTAAAGTATATTCAGCTGAACACAAGCAGATGGTTGGGCACAAACAACTGAGCAATTGTTCCAAAAGAATATTAATTAATGATGGTAACCTGTTCAAAGGGCGACATCACTAGTGATCAGTCACAAGGTTCCACAATCAAAGCTACCCTTTTTAACTAATTTTTACCCTTTTTAACTACCCTTTTTATTCTAATTTAAATGAAAACATCAGAGACTTGCTGGTTATACTGATGGCAAGTTAGAAAGGACACCTAACAGGGAGGTAAGCACCATGCTGAAATGAACAATGATAAGTGTAAAATTCTACCTTAAGTAGTTTTACAGAATCCGTTGTTTAGTATCCTACTGAAAATTTATACTGGTACAGTAATTCATGCCAACAAATGTGTCACAACAGTGTGAATATATAAACCAACATTTTCAATGGCTTACAAAAATAAAAGAATGAATCTTTGACTATGTTTATCAAGATTAGTTGTATTCTGTGATAGAGCCATTCATAAATATCTCTATTCTCTCTCTTCTCCCCTCCCCCACTGCCCAACCCTCCTCCACACACACAGAGAAAATGTATTTTTCTGTCCTGTTGAATTCAGCCCTGGTCATGTGATTTGCTTTGCCAAAGAAATGTGAACAGGAGTAAGATGTGTTTCTTCCTTGTTCCGAGAGGGCAAGCCTCAGGCAGAAGATCCAGTATAAGCTCTGCCACATGTTCTGTTCTTTCTGCCCCTGTGACCAACAACGAGTGCACAGTGGCTGCCCTGTCTGCCGGCGTGCCAGAGCCAGGACAACGGTGACAACAGGGAGCTCCCAGCTCGCAGCCCGAAATGAGCACGTGGAATGTGCTACTGAGATTTCAGAGTTGTTGATTATAGAGTCATAATCCAGCCTATTTTCTATTAGCACAGTTGAGACCACTTCTGAAATACTATGTTTCTATGCTTTAAGTCCAGAGGCTGCTGTCTAAAATGATAAGGATAAAAGACGCCCTATATGGAAGAAAAGAGCAGATATAAGCGATACGATATATGTTTATTAGATGGAGTAGATATGTGACAACAAAGGAGCTCCCAAAATGGAATGGGCTAGCCTATCAAGTGGTGATTCCTTTCAAACAGAAATGTTTAAAGAGTAGCTCAACAAGTCTATGGGAAAAACTAAAGCTTAGGAACAAGGCTGAGTGAGACAACTTCTAATGTCCCCACGATTTCTGAGATTATAAGGCTGAAACAGATCTAACAATACCCATGTCACATGTTAACATTTCCAAAGCTATAAAAACTCACTCCCTACAGCCTTGTAATATAATATATTAGATGAAAACAAGTACATATATGATTATTTCTTCTTAATAATCATTGCCAAACCCCAATCGCTCCCCCAATGGCTTCCAGAAGCCTTGCCTGTCCCACATTAAAGTTCCCGAGTAACAGCTTTCAAGGACTAGGCTGCCTCTATGGATCTACAGCTCTCTACTGAGAGAGAGTTTTACAAAGACTTCTATCGCCTCCACAGTTTTGGGAATAATGGCTTCAGTTCCATTCCAGACAGATCTATTAATTCGAAATTAAGTACTACACGTATTTGTTAAAGTCTCTTAGGTAATGAAGTTTCTAATTTCAAAAATTAGCAATAGTCTTGGAAAAAAACTTGTGTGCCTCCCTGATAAAGAAGCTACACAGACCTTGAAACAACTTCCTAGTTTTCAAAATGAAAATTCTTTTGCTGATAGAATATCAACCTACCCCTTGTGCATTTTAGAAAGATGAATAATCCCAGCATTTTTACTTCCTCCAATATGCTGATAGCAACAACCAATAAAAGCCAAGAAATAAAAAGACAATGCTGCAAGACCGCCTGGTCTTTTTAGACCACAATTTGTTAGCAATGCTAAGCACATTGAAAGCATTAAGACAGAAATATTAAATATTTTGCTAAATTATAGAATCTGTCATGTATTTTAGTATAATTTCATTTATTTCTCAATATTCCATTTGCCTCTGGCATTTAGCAATACTGTATAACTGCTAAAAACAATAAAAGAAGAAATACAGCAAAAGTAATAGAAGACTAAACTCTGTACTGCCTGAAAATACCCTGGGATCATTCGTAAGATAAATTGTCCAAACACTTTATCTTAATTTGTTGTGTATAAAAAAATCTCAAGTATCAAAGCTTGATAATCTTCTGTTGTAGCAGACAAAAGTCCCATAAGGAGCCAAGTGTAGCAGGGGCTGCCAACTGGTACCTTCCAGGCCTTTTAGGAACAGGACCGCACAGCAGGAGGTGAGCTTGACTGTAACGCACTTTAATCATCCCAAAATCATCCCCACCCCCTCTGACCCATGGAAAAATTGTCTTCCACGCAACTGGTCCCTGGTACCAAAAAGGTTGGGGACCATTGAAGTACAGGATAGGTCTTTTCAAAGAAGCAGGAGGAGACAGACCTTAGATGTGGCCAGAGTGACAAAGGTTACTACTAAAACAGTATAGAGCAATGGTTAAGAACTAAACTCAAGAATCAAGCAGACTTAGGTTTTCTTCTTTGCTTTATCATGACTAGCTATGTCAGCTTGGTCCAATTATTGAACTTAACTGTCAGGTTCTTTATCTATAGGGTGGAGATAATAATAGCATACACTGTAGTGTTTTCCCTTGAGTGAAATGAGACACGACATTATCTCAGTGCCTCATAGTAACTGTATCAGTTACTTATTGTTATATAGCCAGCCACTCTAAGACTTAGGGGTTTAAAGTTTGTTTGTTTGCTCATGATTCTATAGATTGGCAGTTTGGGCTGGGCTCATCGGGGAGTTTTTCCTCTCCAAATGGCAGCTGAGTCTGCAGTCAGCTGACACATTGGCTGGGGTTGGCTGGGCCTGAATGGCCTTGCTCACAGTCCAGGGACTCAGGTGAGATAACCGGATGAACCAGATTGGCTGGGGTGGCCCCTTTCCAAATGCCACTCTCTCGCTGCATACACTATTTCATCTTAAATGACGTTAGCCTGGGCTTGTTTACCAGCAGCAGTATTCCAAGAGGTCACGGCTCAGTGCAAACTTGCTTTATCAAGCTCCGGCTTGCATCATGTTTGCTGACATCCTTCTAGGCAAGGCAAATCACATAGTCAAGTCCACAGTCATTGTAGGAGCACACCGGACAAGTTGTAGAAACCAAGATTCACAGCTCATCAGAGGCCATTCCTTTTTATGCTGCTGCAAGAAATTAGTAAACTAGTTTAACTTAGTAAATGCTAGCTATGGTTATCATCACCACTACTATCACATTGTCATCATCTTAATCTGAAATGAGTTATCTTTGAAGAAATAAATTAAGAGTTTCAGATTTCCAAGGTCAACAACTTGGCAGGCAAATGCAATCCATAAGAATTACTGAGCACCTACGTACACCTAATTCTTTCCTAGATGCTGGGGATATAGCAGTGAACCAGGCTTTGCCTCAAGGAACTTATGTTGTAGTGGACAGAAAAGAAGACTTCAGAAAGAATGGTAAACATGTGGAATGTTCAGAAAGAATGGACTGTACTGGGGGTTTCATATTGAACTTTTGAACCTACTGAGAAATGTCTCCTATCAAATATGTATCCTGTGGAAACTGTTAGTCTTACTCAGTCAGGATTAAAGGAGACAGAAGATCAGAAAGCAGCACAGTGCATAATAAACTGTGTGTAGTCAGTAATCCCTCAATATAATAATTTCTTTTTTCTCCCTCAGGGAACTTAATCCCCTTTACCCTGGCATTTGCCTTTAACTTTCGTATTATTTAAATGGAGTCCTATTCTTAGGCTAGATGGATTCAGAAAGAGCATCCATGTTTTAGCCTAGAGCTATTTGAGGGATTAGTTCACAAAGCAATGTGATCAGCTTCAATGTTCCTTGAAACTTCCCTAGGCAATTTCCCATCATAAAGGATTAGAAGCTCAGGGCCCTAAAATTCACATTGTTTTTGGACCATCACCTTGGAGTAAGTCATCAGATTATCTGATTAGAAGTAGTCTGAGAACCCCTGAGAAATAATAAGGGTATGCAAGGATCGAGTGGGCATCTTAAAACATAAAGCCACAGACCCAGGGCCGTGAGGAGGCTGCAGCACTGCGCCAGGTCTCAGCAGGAGACAACCGAGCAGCAGGGACCCGGGGCTGATTGATTACAGACAGGACTCTGCGTAGAAGTAGGAAACAAAAAACTCCAACAAGTAATTTACTGTTAAAGTTAACACTTAGAATTAATGTCAGGTTAAATGCAAAAAGCAAGGTCTATTCTCTACATCAAGGAACAAGATTAGAAGCTTATCAAAGACACGAGCCATAGTCATTTCAGCTTGATATTGGCTGGGGGCCTATTATGTGCCAAACACATAATCCTGGTCCAGATTTTAGGAATATACAGATGAATAGAATGTAGTCTTCAGGTGGACTGACCAACCAAAGGAAATGATCAGAAGCAAAAGTTGGGTCAGTCAGAATCAGAATACAGGAACTGGTTGATGTCATACCACAAAATGTGTTGTTTTGACATGGTCTGGAGTCAGTTCCTCTGGTTGAAGCCTTTCTTGACCACAAGCAATTAGTCACTGCTTCCTCCATTTCTACAGTTCTCTGTTCTTACCTCGACTGTAGAATTTATCCTGTTCTACCTCTTTGTGTCTGGTTTTCCCTAGATTAGCTCCCCAACTTCCAGCACAAAGTCTGGCACACAGTAGGTGTCCAACAGAGGTGTTTTAATTATGTGCTTGATTAAGTGAATAAACGAGTGAAGAAACCTACCTTGTTTGGAGCCTTCCTTTACAGCCACGGGGCTTGCCCCGCTGGGTTTGAAAAGGCTGTGCTTAGAAACAGGTTCGGAGCTGAAGTGCAACACACCATTCACTCATCTCACAGCGTTCTTTTTCCGTCTCTTCAATATAGAACTCAGTGTCATCGCTGCAGGACATCACAACTAAACTGATGACTATTCAAATTTAATACTTTAATTATCAAGAAACCTATGGAAAAGAAATCTTTTATTATAGTAACTTTAACAAGTGCTTCTTAAAGGCAGAAGAAAAAAACATATGTAAAGCAAAATAAAAGGTAAACATGTTAGGAAGGTAGATACACAGTCAGTCTCATTTTTCTATATAATGTTTTTCATACCCACTTCAAGGGTGGAATTTGGCCCTCTCCCTCACACATACATACATGCTATGTTACTTTGGTCTCATGAACAGGTGCTTGTCAGCTACTTCCTTTTTCTAAAACAAGAAGCATTGAGTCAGCGATTTGGCCAGGGGGAAAGAACTCTAAGCAATGACTATTAATACTGAAGACTTCCCAATGTTGGCAAAACCCATTTCCTCTTTAGAAGACAGAGAGAGCTACTGAAAGTCAGTCTCACTCATAGAGTCAAAGATTTAGGGAAAACTGCCCGAAGCCTTGGTTTAGTGAAAATTTGGACCACGTATTTTGGGACATGTCCCAGAGTTCTTTAGGTTAGTTATTAACAGAGGCACTTGCATTTCAGGGTAAAAGCTAACAAAAAATTAAGATGTATTTAGAATTTCTATGTTCCAAGTACTATGATAAGTTCTTGTATAATTATTCGGCCCCAGCAGCCCTGAGGGTAAAGTTGGGAGTGGAGATCTGGTCTGAGTTAAAGAACATGATCTTTATAGTTACTTTATACTGTATCCAGCTGACACTCCTAATTCAGGATAAACGTAGTTAAAACATAGAAGAAATCTCTTTTCAGAAGAACTGTGTTCCACAAATTTCTCATTTCTCTAGCTGAGAGAAGCCCAGAAAGAATGTTAGCTCCCAGATGTCCAGGCCATAGGATCCAGTGACTGGGACTGAACATCAGACAACCTATTACATACTTCCTCCTTCTGCTTACATTATAAGGTGTTGGTTCATCTTTGAAAGACCAAGGCATCTAAACTATCTTGCTGACAACCCATTCTGGCCCAAACCACCACATTCACTTGAAACAAGAGGTGTGTGCAGTGGTTCAGGGTGACCCAGTGAAGAGCCGTCCCATTTAAAGCTATTAAGTGTGGTTTCTTTTCCAGTGAGATCATCCTGTTTAATCCCTCTGGGCTGAAACAGCCTATAAAGCTCTCTCTCTAACAGTTTATCTCCCTCCATTTCTTGGTGGACTAAAGGACTCAACTATTCAAGTAAGAGGAAGGAAGATGTTGGTAGTGAGGGGGAAGATAGGTAAAAGAATGCAAGCAGGACAATGCTGGTACGTGGAGAAACTACTCCAGAGATTGCAAAAGGACACAGAGGTTGGGAGCACATACAAGAAGGAAGTGTAGAGCCTCCTCATCCACTTCCTCACCATTCAGTAAATTAAATTTATCCTTGCTTAGAACCAACTGTAAAAAAAAAAAAAAAAAAAAAAAAAAAAGGAAGACACTGGAAGAACCACATTTGTTCCTGTGTTTCATCATGGGAAAATGAATAATTGTAATTACCCAGAGCAATTTCATCTTGTTTATAAATCATCACAGTGGTGCCTTCCTGGAAGCCCATGTAAAATAAAAAGGTATATTCCTTATCAAAAATTTCTCCATTGAGAAATTTCTGAATAAAAAACATTGGTGGGGTAGAGAGGATGTGACCAGCAACCTTTGTTTTAACAAGCCCTTCAGATAAAGTCAGAGAACCAAGGACATATGCCTGTATCTCTCCCATACATTTTTAGCATAACATGATAAAGCCATAGGAGTTTTTTCCAGGATAGACTATGAGATATTCAAAAGAAAAGTAGATCTCTATTTACTGATTGCTATAGTGAAACATAAGATGCAGAATAGTATGGAGGACATAATATCATTTATGTAGTAAAAAGTATCATCTATCTATCTTCTCTGTGCTGGAGGAACAATAAACAATATTTATATCTAGAGATCAAGATATTTGGAGATGAGAGAAATGAGGGAGACATTTTCTTTTTATATTTATGGTTTTTTACACTTTTGTTTACCATCAGAATTCCTTTTTATTTTACCTTTGTATTTTTAAGGTTTCACAGTTGATTCTGATGATCATTTGGAACTGAGAACTGGTTGTTAGTTTCCATTAGCTTAGAAGCCATGAAGTGACTGTTTAAACACTGAACAGGGCTGTGATGGCACTCTGTCCTTTCCACTCACCTAGAAGCAGGAAGAACCCGAGGCCAAAACTGTTAAGTACCCTTAACTTATCTTCTGATCTTTCTACTCTCCTCTTTCTAAGCCTCTCCCATCCTCCTACTTCTGGGAGAAACTTGAACCTCCTCATCTCTGTCCTCAAAACTGACAGCTCAGGAGCTACACTGCCCCACCCACCCATGCCTGCCCACCATAAAACATCTTCAAAATTATTCCTTCCAAGTTGCGCCTCCCAGCATAAAAATTTTACCTTCTTCTTCCCTTTCCCATTCAAATGTTTAGCCTTAATATTCTACTCTCATTTAGTTATAACTGAGGAAGGCAATTCCAGAAAGTCACACCGTGGGTTACATCAGCACTTCTCAATCTTATTTCCCCAACCCACACAACACCTGGGAATTATGGCACATGGAATAATGTGAAGAAAAGGGGAGAGGAGAGGGACTGTCTCAGAATTTTAAGGAGAATGATGCGTGTGGTTTGAAACAGCCCCCAATTCCTATTTACAATACATGAGTGACTTCTTTTGGAAGGCACTAATTTCATAGTTAACTTCTCAGGACTATTTATGTGTTCATGGGGCATTTCTTTTTTTCTTTTTTTTTTTTTAATTAATGGAGCAATTCCTTAGGCCAAAAGTAAATCTCTCATTATGGAACTACAGATACATTGCTGGTGGAGAAGATATTTGGAGTAAGGGAGCCTTCCGGGGTTTCTCCCCAACACATCACAGCCATGAGTGCATATCTCACCTAAACATTGGGCTTTTCTCCCCTGCTCAAAACTTTGCTAAACATTTGCTAAAAAATCTTGCATAACCTTCCCAGAGAATCACTTGAAATTCCACTTATTAGGCCAGTCCTGCCTAATAAGGCAAGAGAAGGAAATTATGCGTTCTATCACCTCCTCAGTTTTTAATGGTATTGACTGTTGAAACCCAGAGGAATGCTAGCTTCCATAAGCTTCTCTCCACAGACTGATATTTTCAGTCTGGAATGCTAAGAACCAACAACCTTTATTTTGCCCCTGCGGCAGGACATAGTTTACCTGACCTAGAATAGGCAGCTCTGTTTTTCTGATGGAAATCTTGGAAACCAACACGGAAAATATAATGACAGTAGTCACAAAGCAAGGAAATATTCGCCCACAAATATTTTTTACAGTCCAAACCGTCACAAATGCTTGGCTTCCATTTTGAATGGTCACTTTTCTTTCCCTACAACACTTCAAAAATATCCAGTTCCTTTTTTTCTTTAAGATTTCATTTATTTATTTTTTAGAGAGAGAGGAAGGGAGGGAGAAAGAGAAGGAGAGAAACAATGATGTGAGAGAGAAAGCTCAATTGGGTGCCTCTTGGGTACCAGCTCCAACCAGGGACCGAAACTGCAACCCAGGCATGTGTCCTAACTGGGAATTGAACTGGTGATCTTTTGCTGTGTGGGACAATGTCCAACCAACTGTGCCACATCAGTCAGGGAAAAATAAAAATCCATTTCTGAAACTCCTGTAATTCCACTATCGATATTAAACTTCACTCTCAATATTGGTGAACCCATCATCACCTAAATCAATCTCCAAATACCTTTACTATCACAAAAACTAGAAATGACATCATTATTACAAATGTAGACAGTACTCCTGCAAGTGAACTACAAAGATATTACTGAACAAATGTTTTGGCTTAGCACAATTTGACTGGGATCATGTAGACCCAGACTAAATACTCTTCCTTAGGGTGAAAAAATAACAGTCTAAAGGTCCAATCACATTTTTCATAAGAGTCACCGCAGAGAAGCTGAATGCTAATGATTCCAGCCATTAAAATTCCAGCCTGAGATCGAGAGGATGGATCCGCTGCTATTTCACCAAGAAAAGCTGCAGTCGTTTATTAGAAGCTCAAATGTTGACCAAAGCCTCAGAGTGGAATTCAATTAAAATTCTGGCACTCAAAAACCGTAACCTTGAGCTATCTAATAGGAATTTAACAAATATCTTAAAGCAGTTTCGGTTTTACACAAGTCACATTGGTTGCAAATAACAGAAGTCACTCAAACCACCTTAATTACAAGAGGGGTTATTATTAGGTTATCTCATGGATCCCAAGGGTGGGAAGAAAAAGCCCTATAAAGGATTAGAGTCCTTATAGGACTAAAGCCCTATAAGGACCAGAAAATTCTAAGAAACTAAGGCAGTAATATCTATCTATCTATCTATCTCCCCTCCCTCTCTCTCTCTTCCCTTCCTCTATCCCTCCCTCATTTTTTTCTCTTTTCCCCTCTTCCTCCCCGTATGGTTTCTCCTCTCTGCCTTTCTCTGAGGATTTTCCTTCATCTTATCTCTAAACTGAAGCACTTCATTTGCTTCTCTATGCACAAATTACAAGCCAACTTCCCAACCAGCAGAAACAGACCAAAAGCTCCATTGCAAACTCCCAGGGAACAATCAGATAGGCCCAACATGAGTGAACTCTCCCTTTGTGATTGAGCCCACGCAGATGTATAAGGGCAGAATCTTATCGAATGAACACAGCTTCTGGGGCTCCAGTCCCTGAGGGGCTTGGGAAGATACTAGTTATCCCTCTCACTGAAAAATATTTTTAAATCTAAAGGTCAACAAATTGACAAATGGAAAAAACATGAGGCTAAACCTTTGGGAATTCTTTCTCTCAGCTTGTTTTCACAACTATGAGAACTTATAAAATATTATTTGTTCTTTCTTAGAGGAAAATACATACATACTAACAAAATAAATTTTTCCCTGTACTCAAAAAGTCAGTGGACTTGGAGGGTTCAGGAAATTCAGGCACCACCCCTAAGAAGTAATAGGTACCCTTGCATGATTCACTACAGCTGCCTAAATCTCCTTCCCCTCTGCCCACCTGCCAATCTCTAAGGCCCCTTCCAGATGTGCCATGCTAATTCTTCTAGGATGTTAACATCTATTCTTATAATAACTACTTGAAGAGAAGGGCGGTCTGGTCTATGAGGCACCTTTGGGAGGAATATTCATTCAGGCCAGAGATCCAGCAAGTCTGCATCTCACTTGATTTTGTCATTGGTATTTTTGGGACTCCAGAGATTAGGATTCCTGGGTAAGTGGTTTACGTATTGGTAGCATCATTCACTCTTTCAAACTATTTGGGTGCCAATCATGGGAGTCTCTAAAAGAATTTGGGGTATCAAAAGTGAGTTAATTTTTCTTATGTTCACCAACAAAATTAGTTTCCAGGGCATTCAAACGCATCCTGATAAATTGGGCATTTCTAGTGTCACTTAGATTCCAGTGTGCATTCAAAGTAATCCCAATAACAATGCACATGGCCTTATTAAGCTCTGCTCTGGGAATTCATGCAGAAGTGATAGTATAAGAGCTTTAAACGTAGAAAGAGAGCATCCTGAAGCCTGCTAACTCATTTCCTCTGCTGGAAATCAATAAGCTGTGACCACCATCAACGCTATCAAAAAGCAGATGCTCGGCAGACCAGTCACACTGCAGATTTCACGCCCTTTCCCATTAGAACTGCTGAGTGTGGCTTTTGAACCAGGCCAGATCAATCAGATACAACAGCAGATATTTCTTGTCTCCACCAGCACAAATTTCCGCTCTAAAAGGAAAATGGGTTCCTATTTTTAAAGTTTAGTAATAAATCAGGAAGTGTTATATCCACTGTGCCAACTATACTTTTTTCTTGCATAGATCCTACTTTGCAATTAAAGATATTTAGAATAGTCGACCAGAGATTTTACTACTAGAAACATTATTTTACAAGTGGCCTCGGACTCAAAGAAATACTGTTATTACCAAGGAAAACGTATTTTGTTTATATGTTCAATCGTAACGAATATAAGGATTGAGCACAAATTCCTAGAACATAGAAGGTGAGCAATAAATACATGTTTACCTTTGCTTCCCGAGTTCAGTCAAAGTGCAAGGAAAAAAAAAGAGAGAGAGAGAAAGAGAGAGAAGTCTGGAATTTCTCAGGAATTTGTATACAAGGCTATAAAACTTCCTTCAATTGAATTTTAATTTTTCCCCATGATCTCTCAAGTATTTTCGCATTTATCATCGTTCTTTTACAATCAGCATGTGATATAAACAAGATTCAATATCAACAACTTCATCCTTAATGAAAAATTTTAAGCAAGAATGGACAAGAGACTTCTCCAAATTTTTTAGCAACTTAGTATTAGGGTAGAACTCAGAGTTTCTGATTCTGCTTTGTTACAATGCCTGATTAAGAATCTTATACAAACAAGCCCTGTATAACTGGCTGTAGGTGTTTTCCTCAAAGAACTATTTTCTTTAGAAGGCAGGCCATCAATATCACACCAATAAATAATAGCCAATTTTGACTCCCTTTGCTTCTCTGTCCCTTTGTGTATATATTTATCTAAATAATATATGAGGTCTGTCCAGAAGGTATCCAGCCATGTACTATGAAAAATAGAGACATTTGTTGAAGAAGATACAAGATACAAAAAACATTGTACATAGGACAATGATGCCCTTTCAAAGTAGGCACCTTGGAACCTCACACAGTTCTCTCAATTGCCATCAGCTGCCCTGTTGTATTTTCCTGAATCTCATCAACGGTCTGAAATCTCTTCCCTTTCAAAGGTTATTTTAGTTTTGGGAAAAGCCAGAAGTCACAGGGCATCAAATCTGGGCTGTAGGGGGACTGAGTCACCTGGATGATTTGATGTTTCGCCAAAAAACTCTGCATGAGACGTGATGCATGAGCAGGCATGTTATGATGAAGCTGCCAATCACTCATCGCTTTATCCCTGAAAGCCTTCTGAACTATCTAAATAGTTTCAGCAGAGGAATGTTCAAGCTTAATGCAAAATTTGATACAGATTCGTTGCTGCACTCACCCAGTCGTTTTGAATGCGAGGGACACACAATGCACATGTTCACTCATCCGTGTCTACCGCCCTCACTGACTAGTACAGTGAAGTCATCATTGTTCACACATGCACATTCCAGTCTACTCTCCTTGGATGCCAGGTTACATCAGCATCACACAAACCATTCTCATACTAACAATGGCTAGGCTTTTCCTGGACGGGCCTAGATTTGATTTGTGTGTGTGTGTGTGTGTGTGTGTGTGTGTGTGTGTGTGTGTGTGTAAACTGATTAGATCCCATACTTGCTTAAGAGAAGAACTCAAGCTCTAAAAAATGAGATTAATTTAAATATGAAAACTGAACAAGATTTGCTATACATGTGCCATTCAAATTGCAATCCCATCTCAGGACTGCAACCATCATGAGATGTCCTGATGAAGTTTTTCAGCTTGAGCGAAAATAATACAGAATTTCAGTATTTTGAAAGGCAATAAAGCAAAATCAATAAGATGAAAAACTGTCATAGCTTCTAACTGTATTCAGGGGCCTTTGTGAGAATTTTGCAACTCTCAATAATGGGCAGGAGGCTGATTTTTACTACATGGTTTGTAAGTAACAGACTGTTATCATCATCATCATCATATATATTTTTGCCAAACACCCATCACATGAAATCTGATTCATAGCAGCATTCAACACTGTTATCCCAGAGATGCCTCTTACCCACAACCCTACCTGCTACCAAAGCCTTTATGAAAATGAGTACGTGTTTCGTTAAGAACTTCCCCCTTCCACTCATACTCCCTATTCTATCCTTCCCTATGCTGCAGTTTCTACCAGAGACTGATCCAGATGAACTGGCACATACCTATAAACTTGAATTTGCCAAAACACGCTGGGAGGAGAGGAAATTCATCCTCTGCTTTCAGTTGTCTACCTGACAGCCCTCTGGTTCTTTGCTACTTCATTATGCATGTCTACCTGCGTGTATGCCCTGTACTGCCATCCCTCTGTATTTTTCTTCATAAATTTTTGATTAAAAATTAAAATGTTATCTTATAAAAAATACATGTATGTGTGTCCGGTCATAGAAAAAGCCAAATAGTACTAAAAGTCTTTAAAATATTATAATTAAAAATATTAGTCATCTGCCTTTCCTCTTCTCAGAGGCAACCACTTTCTACCCATTGAACTATTTCTTCTGCTTCTTCATATTTCTGAATAATTCTCTTACACTGTTAATTCTTCATTTTTTCTTTTATGTATGATCTATTGGCTTCCTACTGAAGAAGATAGAATTTAACTCTCTTTTATAAACCCCTTACCAAGCACATACACATGAATTTTCTATCCTACCAATATTGAATTTTTTATTATTTCAATCTGTAGTGCCTACATTATTGTAATTGTATAAATACCATTCACACATAAGACATGGAATGTACTTTGATCACATTTTCTTCCTTGTAAAATTTTTGTTTTTCTTAGAGTGAATAATTGTCACTATTTTTGTTCTCTGTGTACTTTTCAGTAATCAATGCCCAACTCTCCGACAGTTATAAAACTCCTCTCAGTATAATCAAAGCACATAAGATAACCCATAATTTTTTTCTCCTTCTTCCCCAAGGGTCCACACCCTTCTACAGCTCTCTCCTCTCTTGCTCCAATGTGGGCCATTTGCTCTCTCGGCCCACTGTACAATTGTCATCCTGGGACTTTCTATCACCACCATTGTGGAAATGTTCTTTATTTTTGTTCTGTGTTGAGTTCCGTATATCTGAAATCTATGTCTTTCTCTGCTAGGTTTTATTCCCTCATTTTGATAGAACACATCTTTGAGTAAGTTGCTCAGAAAGTTTACATGAAAAGTAAATGACACATTCATGTCTAAGAAGTCTTCATTCTACCTACACGTTTGACTGATTGTTTAGGTAAAGTAACCTAGTCTGGAAATAATTTTTATGCAGAAATTTGAAAGATTGCACCATTGCTTTCTAGCTTTCAATGTTGTTTTTGAGAAGTCTGTTATTCTAATTCCCAGTGGT
This sequence comes from Glossophaga mutica, assembly GCA_039655065.1. Taxonomy (NCBI): domain Eukaryota; kingdom Metazoa; phylum Chordata; class Mammalia; order Chiroptera; family Phyllostomidae; genus Glossophaga; species Glossophaga mutica. The sequence continues at coordinate 67,326,327 of CM077303.1, read as the reverse complement.
TTGTAGGTTGTAGTTTGGTTGCTTGGTTGGTTGGGTGTGTGTGTGTGGCGGGGGTGGGGGGAAGGTTAATTTGCCTTCACTGGAAAGTCTCGATTTTTTACTTTAACTTTGAAACGTTACAGTGATGTGGTTTGCTGTAGGGTGTTTTACATTTTCTGTTCTAGGCAGCTAGTGGACCCTTTCAATCTATAGCTTTATAACCTTCAGTTTGGAAAGTTCTTTTTGTATTAGTTCTTTGATAATTCCTTTCTCTTCATTTTCTTCATTCTCTCTTTGTGAAATTTATTTCGGTTGAGGCTGGATCTCCTGGACAGCACCTCTAATAGTTTTATGTTTTCCCACTCATTTCTTTCACTTCCTTCTCTGGGCGATGGCGATTTCTTCAACTTTACCTCCCAATCCTTATTTTGAATGTTTTTAGTTCCGCCCTCATATATTTAGTTTGCAAACAATTTCCTTCTTCTTTGCATATTTCACAGTGAAATTTCTTCCATCTTCCCAGGGATTTTTTTCCCTGAAATTTCTGAATCTAATGCTTCTTTTATAGACCTCAACTTTGAGCTCTACCCACACCCACTTCCAGAGGAGCTTGCCTGCAAATGCTGTTTTTCTCAAATTACTCAGCAGAAATCCCCTTGTTTTCTTTTATCCTACTTCCTGCAGGCACTTACCTTTTGCCTCCCCCTTACTGAGTCATAATGTCTTCCAAACCTGGATGACATCTCCTTCACACTTCACACCTCTTTTCTCCGTTGGATGGATTTAAACCTCTGTCATTTTTTTACTGTCACTTTAGTGGTGTTTGGGGAAATGATTCATGTGTTCCAACCACCATGTTGACTACATGTGCCTCTCTTCTCTTTCCACCATACTTCATTAATTTCTTTGTCCAATATTCTCTCAGCATGAGTATATACTGGTGGATAGTAAAAGATACAAGAAGGATAACATATATTCTTAGCTCACAGGGAGCTTATACACAAGTTGAAATACAAAAACACATACATTGACAATGTTTTTAAAAAAATTAATACAAACTTTTAGAAATTTGATAAAGTCCTAATTTAGTGCTATATCTGAGTAAGTAGAAGGGAGTGATATAGCTAACCACTGCAGGCATTCAAATTTAAGAACAATCTCCTTTGTCTAGAGTGAGAGCAGCTTCACTAAAAAGTAGTATTTAAATTTCATAGAATTTGGAAACCCATTGATTGAGAGTGAGGGAAATCCTAGTGAGATCAACAGAAACACAAAGCATGAGAATGGGGAATGAAATTGGAAAAAATGAAAGGTTCATACAAGTAAACTATAACTAGGTTGTCATCAGTTCCACATTTTAGGTGAAAACTATGCAAATAAATATAGGGATAATAATAAAAAAAAACACTGTACTGAGACTCCACCCAGGTTGTGGTCCTAGCTGCATCTTGGACTCGATTTATAGGTAGGGTGAGTCATTACACTGCCTCCTAACTTCCCATCCATAGACTTGGAATTATACCTAACAAAACTATTCTTTCTTCTTTATAATGGAACTTCTGAGCACAACAATTAGCCTCTCCTGAAGAAATTAGCAGATGAAGGAGCAGATTCTATAACATCAGCTTTCTGAACACTTTATACAAAAGATTTTCAAATTTTTAAATTGATTTTAGAGATAGAGGGGGAGAGAGAGAGAGAGAGAGAGGCATCAACATATTGCTCTACTTATTTATGTTTTCATTGGCTGAGTCTAGTATGTGCCCTGACTGGGAATCAAACCCCCAACTTTGGTGTGTCAAGATGATGCTCTAACCAATGGAGCTACCTGGCCAGTGCTATACAGAAGACTTTTAGATCTACATGACCAAATGTTAAAAAAAATAATAATAATAAAGGAGCATGCAGATAGATTTATAGCTCCAAAGGAAATGGTAGTGAACTTTTAGAAAGAGGAAAGGTAATTGCGGGATAAAAGGTTCTCTGGAACAGCAAGTATGCTAAAGATGGTACCTACATAAGAGTTCAGAGTATTACTTAGCAAAGGGACAATGCCCATTATTCAAAAGAGGAGAGGGATACAAGAGGAAACAATTCAAATTGTAGCAGTGTACATTTAAATAAACTAAAATGCAGTCGATTTATGTTTGCAGAAATTATTTTGGCTATTTGGTAGCAAAAATAATTGTATTATATGAATATTGTAAATGGATGGCATGCCCATATCTTTTATAGTGAACAAAAATCTGGATAAATCATCATTCCGAGTGCTAACAAGTTTTGTGTCTTTTATTTTTTCCCTTCTCCCCAGCAACCATCCAGGAATTTTCCAAGCCCATTCCATGTTCACAGTTCAATATTCATTCTTCCATTTTCTTCTTTTAGTTTTCTTGGGTTTTTTGTTTGTTTTGAAAAATGCTAAGAAATTCTTTGTATCAAAGTCTCTTACAACTCCCTAAATGGGTAGATTCCTGTCTTTTTTCTGGGAATGCTGAGAGTAACCAGGTGTTTCCATAGTGACTATTCAAGAAAGCTGCATTTTTCAAAGGGTTGTGAGAAGAAACCCTAATTCTGGTGGTGACTGAGTGTTATGACCCTTGCCAAAGACATGCTGTAGGAGCGCAACTCTCTCATTGGCAGTAACGAATACAGTTGCCCAAAATCAGTCTAGATACCATACCATAGCCAGATATAAGTCCAAGAAAGCCAATTGACAGTTACTTTCCTCACATCCTAACAAAACCTGTGTATCTAACTTATATCTTTATTCACAGCAAAAGCCAGCTGTCTATAATTAATGTCAGTGCATTTTTGTATGTGTCTTACTGGATACCTTCTATTTGCCCGCCCCCCCACCCACCCCCGGATCCCCTCTCCATTCTTCTCGCTCTGTTCTGTGCCTTGCTAGGCTGATCTATAGGGACCACATCGACAAGATTCCTGGGCCCTCTGGCTTCCTGTTGGGTTTGCCAAGAGCCTCAGCAGAAGATCAAAGGTGGGAGAAGAGCAAGATCAGTGTGGGTAAGCCCCCTGCTCCCTTTGTGAGGTGGCCTTAGGTTGGATATGTCCTTCTACCCAGGATCAATGTGTGTCTCCAGATGACCTTCTCCACACAACTTTATTGTTTTTTCTGGCTCCGTAACTTATGCTTACCCTTTCAGATCTGGGTGTACTAACACTTCACCCATTGCTACTAGCTTCGGATGCTATACTAAGTCTTGTGGTTCCCCTAACTCTACCCTCCCTCCGCCTGCCATACATAACTTTATAAACAGTGCCTTTGTAAATAAACTCTCCTGGAATCATCCTAATTTGGGTATGCCATCTGTTTCTTGCTAGGCACTGACAGAGGTAATCATTCAAGAATGTTATTTTTAATAAAAGATTTTATCTGAAAAGTCTATAGCTGAGTCCTGGCTGAGTAACTCAATTGGTTGGAGAATCATCCTGATACATCAAGGTTGTGGGTTCAATCCCTGGTCAGGCCACATACAAGAATCTACGAATGAATGCATAAATAGGTGGGACAACAAATCAATGTCTCTCTCTCTCTCTCCTCTACTCTTTTTCTCTCCCTTCCTCTCTCTCTTTAGAGTCAATTTAAAAAATTTAAATAAAAGTCTATAGTTGAAAAGAGGTGCAACTAATATAGCAAGTGAAAATATTACAGCTTTGAAGTCAGAGAAAGGTTGGTTCAAATTCTACACCATGCTTTTATGAACTGTGCCCTTGAACAAGATATTCAAACTTTCAGAACCTCAGTTGTTTAATTATTAAATCAGGGAGTATTAATACCTACATCAAAGAATTGGTGCGAAGATTAAATAAGATAATTTTTAAATGAGATTAAATAAGTCAAAATAAGGCAAGTTCTCTATTTCTATTAGTCAATAAAGCAATCATAATAAAAATATAAGTATTTACTAGTTAATAACTAATTCTTCTTTTGCAAGGAACTTAATCCAGAGGATGGACTTTAGATATTACAGATTAGGTACCTGAAAGTTATGTTCGTAAGATTAGATAGAATTTACCCAGGACAATTTTCTTCACACAGAATATAAGATTTGTTACTTTTGATTTTTCCATCAGTGTTCTAGTTGCAGACTTCTAAAAAAAGTTTCCTTGAGATTTTGGCAGAGAATCAAGATCAGAAGTCACTTTATTTGTTGTCAAATATAGTGACCACTTTGTCCAGAAATCTTCTTCAGGATGGCCTTACACAAGCGCCATTGCACATGTGTGGAACTTCATTCAAAAGCAAAACAAGAGCCGCCATTCCCCTATCAGTGCCATGAATTAATCACTAGCTTTAATTAAGAATCGCATTACAGAGGCCTCTATAATTGGAGAGTTAATTTAATGAGCTAGTCCAAGTTAAAGTAATTTCCACTTCCTTGAACTTAACTGTGGTGAATGGAGTTTTTCAGGAAAACGTCATTACCTGTTCGATTATTCTAAACTTCCAGACCAACTACTTTTGATCATGCTTGTCTCCAGTCCAAGGAACAAAATCCGACATGGGTTTGAAACTGGAAGGATGCTGACAGGACATCCATGAAGCAGATGTACTTTTGTTTTACAAAGTTTACATATGTTAATAGATTTAAATTGGTCTATGAACAAAGTCAATTGCCATTTCTTGATTATTTATATAAATTAAAGGATGGCTTAACTTAATTCCTACCACGTGTGCCCTCTGGCAATAAAAGTTGCTGAAGATTTCAGTCCTTTTCCTCCAAGGGGTTGAGGAAGAATGACTACTGACTGTGCCAACATTTAGCTGTACTTCAGAAGGGGCAGTTTATTTTGGAGCCTATAATGATCTAATCAAGAAAATCATGGATCTGATGTAACTTCCCCTAGTCAGCTCCAGCACCTCTGCTGGAAAAGACCACAAACAAATTGCAAACAAAAGAAACAAAACTGTGTAGGATTTCTCCACTAGGCACAGTCCCAAACCAAGACATTCAGTTTAAGGATCTTGACATCATGGCCAAAATAGACAAAGCAGATGTGGTTAGCTTGGCTGGGCATTGATTATTGGGGTAAAATGGCAGAAGAATACACTATCCCCCACACCTCAAGGATTTGAGGTGCTTTTGAAGACAAGTAAAAGAGGTTTATGAATCTTTACCAGTACTGACATGTACCTATTTGAAAACGAACACATTTATTGAACATTATAAGTAGCTCTCTTCCAGCACCCTTTAAATAGAGGATCTTTAATATGACAAAATACAAAAGAAAGGAAATTTTCTCATCTATTTCATATTTAGCTTGATCAAGGCTCGGTTTCCATGATAAGAGAGTATAGGCTCTCAACTTGTTAGGCCTGGATTTCTTAACTCAAGGTAAATATATGCTAGCTCTACTTACTTTTGTCCTCTATCCTAAGACAGAAGTAAAGAGAGAAGACCATGTCACAACACCAGGACAAACTCTAACCTCATTTCTGCCTCTACCTCACTTTGTAGTTTGGAGCAGGTAACATCATTTCTGAGTCTCAAATGTACAGTGAGATTGTTCAGTGCAATGAGATAATACATATACATTCTAAAGTGCTTTACAGCCCTGGCTGATGTAGCTCAGTGGATTGACTGTAGGCCTGTGAACTGAAGGGTTGCTGGTTCGATTCCCCATCAGGGCACATGCCTGGGTTGCCAGCCACCTTCCCAGAAGAGGACACGTGAGAGGCAACGCACTGATCTTTCTCTCCCTTTCTTTCCCTTTCCCTTCCCTTCTCTCTAAACATAAATAAATAAAATCTTTTTTTTAAAGTGCTTTACAAATGATAGTGGAATAATGAAAAACAGCCCCTGTTTCCATTTCTCAAAAGTCTCCAATTAATAGCTCAGTAGAGAAAAGGAGTGCAGATTTTCTTGCTGACGTTCTTGTGTTTAATAAAATAGGTGATGATAGGTGTAAGTCAATACAATTATCCATTTTATGTGATAACATAGTTTATGTTAAAATTTAAAAATGCAGTTTATAAACCTTTTTATTAATCACCTTCAAGGAAAAAAAGGAGGTCTTATCAATGGCTTAGATAAAATTGAGGGTGATAAATACATGAGGGGTAACTATGAAAATTGTTATATAACATATGCTTTACTTTTAAAAAATAACATTTTGTATCTGACTGCAAGAATAGTGTGTGCTCATTGGAGGACATTTGGAAATTATTTTTAAAGTTAAGTTTTTTAATATTATGGTCCCTTTTAACCCCTAGTCAGATGTGCATAGGTTCTACTTCTTACAGAATTTTCTCTCCTTCACCAAAGGTGAGACCAAATGGACAACCAAACCCTCCCAGTACCACCGTGCCACAGTTTAAGTGAGGGTGCTCAGTGGTCCAGATCTATTCCTCTATGGGAGTTTTCTTCACATGCTCTATGTTTGGACAGAGCAAACAAATGGGTGAAGTTGAGTCTTGGGAGGCAGAATTCTAAGCTGTCCCTCAAGGTTCCCAGGCCTTGGAGTTGCACACATCTTCTCCCAGGTGTCTGATCAAACACTAATCCAGGTGCTGCAGTGAAAAACTTTGCACATGTAATTAAAGTCACAAATCAGTTACTCTTCATTTAGGGAGACTATCCTTAGCAGGCCTGAGCTAATCAGGTGAACCCAGTAAGGGGACTCAATTCTTCTGACAGAAAGAGATTGGAAGCATGAAAGGGAAGCCTCTAGAAACTGAGACTAGCCCCTGGGTCAGAGTCGGCAAGTAAACAGGGACCTCACTCCCGCAAGGACAAGGAACAGGATTTAGCCAACAACCTGAATGAGCAGAGGAGGGAATTTCTTTTCCAGGGCCTCCAGAAAAGAACACAGCCTGGCCAGCACCTTGATTTCAGCCTTCTAAGAATCTGAGCAGAGAAGCCAGTCATGCCCAGGCTTGGCCTTGTGACCTCCAGAACTGTAAGTTAATAAATGAGTATTATTTTAAGCTGCTATGTTCATATTAATTTGTCATGCAACAATAGGAAACTAATGCAAAAGTTCTATTTGTAAAGATCTTCAACTTGCTTTTATTAAGGAAAGCCGTTCATTCCTTTCTATTGCTGCTACAGTATTCTATTGCATGGATGTACCACCATTTGTTTATTTATCTAGCTTTTGAGGAATATTTGAGCTGTTTCCAGTTGGGGGCTATTCTGAGTAATGTTGTTATGAACATTTGTGTACAGGTCTTCTTGGGGAAGTAAACATCAGGTGCTACTTTTAAGTTCGGCACAAGAAACATATAAGGAACCATTAACTCAGGATACTTCAGTTCTACATCTCTTATTCAGTCACCCTACATTTGAGTTCTGACCCATGAAAATCAAACACCCTGGGTCTTACGAAGCAGCCACCAAGGGCCCTGGCTGGGTCCCTCAGCCTACCTCCCCACCAATTCCAGGCCATGCTCCACAATGCCTGCTTTGAACATTTTTGGCAATCCAACAGATATAAAAAGCCTAAAGATATCCAGAGACCACAGTAGTTACATTTAAACTAGCTAGCAGATGAAAAGGAAGCAAATAAACAGAACAGAAACCATGTGATCTCTCCACCATGATCCTCACCATGGATACTAATTCTAGGACAAATCAAATATAAATCCAATGCTTTTGGCAATGCTATTGAGACTTTCCACAAGTTTTCGTTGTATTTGTCCACCTCTAAAGAAACATTAGAAAAGTATTTCATAGTCGCTAATACCATATTTCGCACTCAGTGATAGAAGAGAATAACAATTTCACAGCCTTTTTAAAATATAAAGAGGGGAGGAGAAGAAGTTTGGCAACTTACCTACAAATTCAGTGAATCAAAAATAGAGTAAGAATTCAGGTATCTAGAATTCTCAGCAGGTGCACTTCACATTAGCAATAGTTCTTTTCACTTGAAATAGACCTAGAACCAGAGATACTAGAAAAATATTCAACCACAATGAATACTTACATAGTTTTTGCTTAAGCTTAGCTTTCATGTTTTGGTGGAGAGCTGTTAAACTTTTGGGAATCTAGTTGCTTGTTTGATTGAATGTGATTTTTTTTTTTCCAATATCAAAAGCCATGATACGCTGGGGTGGTGGGCTGGAGTGGGAGTAAAAAACAGAAAACTGCACAAGATCAACAATTAAAATTTTTTTAAAAAAAGCCATGATACGGAGACAAAATAGAAAAGGGGAAGAAGAGATACTGACTTGAGTGACTGTGATGAGACGCCTCATTCCAAATTTATGTTGCCTCAAAACTCTTCTCTTTACTGATAAAAGTATAAAATTTCAAATACACAAGTATACTGGTTTTAGAAATGGTAACTTCAAGAATGCTGTTGGTCACAGAAGCTAGTGCTTTGAAATAACCAGAATTAAAGAAACACCCCTTGTTTATAGAAACTGGCACTATGAGCCCTGACTGCAAAACGAAAGGTCGCCGGTTCGATTCCAGAGCAGGGCACAGGCCCGGGCTGCAGGCCAGGTTCCTGGCTCAGGCGGTGTGGGAGGCAACCAGTGAATGTTTCTCCTTCTTTCTCCCTTCCCCTCTCTCTGAAAATAAATAAATAAAATCTTTTAAAAATGGCATTGTAAGGTGTAGGATTTACCTGAGAATAGAAAGACATACATACAAACTGATACAAAGTGTTCCCCTTTATAAGGCGAACATACTAAAAGAAGTACTGGAGAAGAAAAAACTCGTCTTTTTAAAGTCAAGCCAATTGTAGAATGAGTCGAATGGATAATGCAAACAATATCCATTTGACTACCTCCCTGATCCTTGAAGCGCTTTCTTCTATCTCAAGTCAACAGTAATGGCCTCTCCCTCTCAAAACTCCCACCTAATCCCAGCACTTACCCCCCCTCAAGGACTCAGCTCATGCTCATTCACCTTCTGTGTACATGTTCTCGTACAACCAGGAGACCAGGCTTGTTCCCATTCATTCAGCACTGGTTTCTTACCCTGAATCCCTAAACTGCTTCCCACTCAGCCCTTTGAGTGGCAGTGAAAGATTGACATTGGCAGGAGAAAACTTGCACTGAGGAGCCCTCTGATTGCGTCAGTCACTCTGGCAAAAAATCGGAGTACTCCATGAGAGAAGGGCTCGGGAACTTCCACACTGGTCGTTAGTCTGATCAAACTCTAACTGCACCCAGGGCCCCAGGGAGTGACTGGTTTACTTTTGGAATGATTCTCATATTCATTTGAGCTCACCCTCCCCAGGTAGCTTATAACGCATTTCCCACCTGCTGTGAGTGACAAGTCATAGACTTTATAACCCAAGGGCCCAATGCTGTGGTTTTGAGATTGTCTCATTATTCACTGTAGAACTGTCCCACAAGTGACTTTAGGAAATACTACTCTTTGGCCCACAGAGTGGGGGAGGACCAGTGCATTTTATTATATTAATAATGATAATAATAACAACAATCATAATAGTAATAATACCTGGGATTTCCCAAGGGAGTAAACTTATAGTCCACTGGAGCAAGCAGCTTTTATAAATTTTCCATTAGAGCCGATTCTAGTTGCTGAGATTGAGACTCATAAAGGGATATCAGTAGTTGGTAGCATCTGTCTGGGATGAAGGGACTCCAGGACGTGTATGTGTGTCTAGGGGGAAGACAGCAGCTTCTCCCTCACAGTGAGACTTTGGAACCATTTTCTTAATCTTTCTTCTCTGTTTACTGGGATTTGGTAGTTTTCTGAAGAAAAGACCCTAATCATAATGTTGTGATGAAACGGGTAAGTCTCATTTCCAATCATCAGTCACCAACTAACTGTATGACCTTGAGCTAATAACTTAATTCAGTTACTTCATCTGTAAAATGGGAAAGCCCTTCCCTAGACCATGTGGTGTCCTAAGGATGTGTAGCTCCGTGATCTATTTACCTGCCATATATGCCTAAAAATATGACAACCCTTTTGGCCATGAAGATACACACCTTTGGGATGTGGAAATTAGTCAAATCTTTATTGAAAATGTTTAGTTTACTACTTAGTTGTGTACACATATTTAAAATCGTGTATAAAGTGATATGTTAATTTTTATACTATATTTCTCTATCACTTCATAAAACAATGTTATTCCTCACCAGTGTCATTTTGTGACCAGTCCAAGATTTTTCAACACATCATCCTCACTACCTTCCCCGTCATTTGAGAACTAACACTTTTTTTAATACACAGACAATTTAGTAGGGATTACTAAATGAATACCATAAATCATAGTTTTTTTGTTTTTTATATATTTTGATTTTTCAGTTACAGTTGACATACGTTGTTGTATTAGTTTCAGGTGTACAGCATCATGAGTATGCATTTATATACCTTAGGAAGTGATTTACTGAATAAGCCCGGTACCCATCTGACACCATACATGGTCATTATTACAATATTGTTGACTCCGTTCTCTATGCTGTACTCTACATCCCCATGACAAGAGCTAACACTTTTTGGATCCATCTACAATGCTGTCGCTTCAAATGTTGTCCCAAACACCCATTTGCATAGCACTTTCAGTTCCTGTAGGTGTGTATTTATGATCTCCCTGGTGTGTCACTTGCTGAATTGCCTTTGATGTGTTCTCTAAAAGGCCTGCTGAAAAAAATATCTAACACTTGCATCTCAAGGCTAATCACTTTAAAAAATAATCACCAAATCAGTGATAAATTTCTTTTCCTTTTTTTTAACCAGTTCTGGTAAATGACCTCCACAAGCATCCAGAAGAGACATTAACATAGATCATTTCACACCAATGCACCTTCCCCTAACAGTAGTTTGCTGTTCTGAATTCAGATACTGAAAGAGCACCAAAAAGAACAACAACAACAACAACAACAACAACAAAAAAAACTTCATAGGATGTGTATTGAAAGTGACTTCCTTTTCTCTGGGAAATAATTTTGAAGATAAAAATTTCACCTTATGTTTGAGTACATGAGCGTTTATGTAAAGCTATCAGTTTGAATTAACTCCAGAAATTTAGAAATAACTTATGCTTTGTTTTTCTCTCTTGGTTTGGCTTTGGAACCGAAGGCCGCAACACTTTAAAATTGTATTAGTGTTATTCTCCTTTTAAAAAGAAGAATTAGAATTTAATATATCTACTGCACCAACAACGCTCACTCTGAACCACAGGAGAATTCAAAGGAAGTCCTTTAAAACGTAGCCACTGGCCCTGGCTGGGTAGCTGAGTTGGTTAGAGCATCAAATTCATATGCCAAGGTTTTGGGTTTGATCCTTGGTCAAGGTACATACAAGAACCAACCAAAAAATGCATTAATAAGTGAAACAACAAATCAATATCTCTCTTTCTCTCCAAAATAAAAAAAAAAATTAAGGAAGCACCCCACTGATTTCTCATGTACAGCCCAACATAGACTAAGAAGGTAGAAAAAGAAAAGTTCACTCTCAGTGTTTTATACTCTTTTAGTTTCTCCTCTGAAGTCAGTTTTCCAACACAATTTGGGCCTTGTCTTTTTGCTCTGATTTTTGTCCTTTACACGGAAGGGGAAACTGCTGGTGCCTGTAATAGTGGCTGGTAGCTGCTGCCTTTAATTTGCTCTCTTGGTCACTGGAGAAAATGTTGCCAGTTTAGAGGGGCCCTTCCCAAGATACTAGGGCATTCCTGCCAGGAGTCCACTTGAAACTTTTTCCAATCAGGCAGGAAATGAAAAGAAACCTGTCCTTCTATTTGGCTCAAAATAAGAATGAGTGCATGGAGAAGAGTCCCGGGGGGGAAAAAAAGCAAGAAAAATAAACTCAGCTTTCCACCACCACCACCTCCACTTTTTTTTGTCCCCAGAAGAAACCTACAGGCAAGCTGTTCTCGGTGGATGTTAAATATTCAAAATCACAGGAAGTGAGAGGTATGCATGATTACAACAACAGAAAAAGTAGGAACATCATTGTTGTGTTGTCTCTTCAGCTCTGCAACACGTAAGTTATGTGTCCCGTTGAATGTCTCCCTCACCTACCTCAGCTGGGGGGATGGGAAGAACAAAGAGGCTTTTAGCTTCAAAGACAAAATAAGTGAGTTCTAGAAAGAGATCCAGAGTTACCTTAATAGATCCTAACTCTAATTTCCATCAGAATGGATAGCACAGTCTGAGGCGAGGGCATCCTCAGGCAGCCAATCATGGGGATTCACTGTTCAAAGCCTTGCTAGTCACAAGGGAAATCCACTGATAAGTGCCCGCCCCCACCCTAGACACTGGCTACTGGATTTTCATCAGACCCCTGTTCCCTCTTTCAGAGGGAAACATTTTGCTACTGGATTTCATTAGACCCCTGCTCCCTCTTTCAGAGGGAAAACATTTTGCCAGTATCCTTATTAAGAGAATTCTGAGTAGAATTGTTTAAGGAGAGAGTTAATACTGACATGGTGTTCAAGATGGCCAACTCCTCCCCCATATAAAAATCTGAAAATAATTCTGATAAAAAGAGCATCTCTGCTTTGTGAGCAAGCCAGATGGCTGCACACCCCTTCATCAAGTCTGTTAGTTTTTACATTGCCGCCTTGAAAGTTTCTCCCCAGGAAAACACATTAGGCATGAGACTTTTTGACTGAGTTAGGAATCTGTTTTAAAACAAGGTCCATCCACACTGAATCCTGGGTCAGCCCAACATAATTGCGTGCTTCATTTTCTTCAGGATATTTTCTCTGGCAGATTGACTACCCTCTGGATAACTAAATATATCACTTATGGTCAACAAAGTGAAAACATTGAGGCCTCTTTGTGGAGAAGTCAGACCAAAGCTCGGTGCTTGCCTAAATCTCTGGTTCTGTGCAATATGTTGGGGCTGGGTGAACCCTAGAGTAGTGAGGCACCCATATTTTAAAAATGTCTCAGATTCTACTTGGAGGTTTATTTGTAGAGCTGCTCGTTAAAGGATAAGCAGAAAGGACATTGGGGGTCACTTATTAAGGGAAACTTCCTGTTTCATCAGAAAGAGGGGATCAAATTCTTGATAATCCCACACAATCCCGCTTCCTCTAAGTAATTGTAATATGCCAAAGACAATTGCTAGTTAAAGTCCAGTCTTGGAACTGACACAGTTGGTTCTAGGGTGAGTGTCCATCACGCAACATACTGTGTGAGTACATTAAAAAAAATCAGCATCTCTGCAAATGCAGAATAATTGACAATGGTCTGAACTGATCAAAATAAGTGTTAGTGTGCACGAAACTATTCTTTATATAGGCATAGAGTCCACAGCATGGGGTAAAGAGACCGACTTCAGAGTGATCCTCCTAAAAATTCAATGGAAAACCAGTGGGCATCTGGATATGTGGCGTTTAGAGGGAGGGCCCATATCCTCTTTCATGTTCTCTAAAGGGCACCTCTCAAAAATTGTTGAGAACCAGCAGTATTAGTCTGGATTATACACACTGTACAAAAATAACATACCTTACCTCCATGACTTCGTTGTAGCAATTCGATCTTTGAAGTGAATGCATTACCCTCTTCTCAAATCCTGACTCTGCCATAGGCTGGCAACCATGTGTTACATGCAGTTCAAGTAAACTAGTTTAAACCATAACTGTATATAAAACATCGGTAAGCAGACTTTCTTCTTCCAGTGAATCTTTTTAAAAAATCTCTTTAATAATATGATTAAGTTAACCACTAATGAAAACAAAATATATCTGGTGAAACAACTTTGAAGTATAATGAATGTTTAATGATATAGTTTGGTGCTCCTTTCACTAGTTCCAATTTAACATTAATCATCACTGTAAATTATAATCCCTCGTAAAAAGCTTAATCTTGTTTAGTATCAAAGCACTTTCAAATTTGTATTCCATGTAAAAACAGATATTAAAAATGTGTCATTCATCCATCATGTCTGCTAGATATAATCGAAGAGATCCGTTATATGGTAAGTTTTAAAGAAAACTAAGTTTAAATAAAACTTCAGCATTTTATCAACTTTATCACTTGATCATTGCTTAATTCAATTTTAACTTCTCTGTCTCAGCATATTGATACACCAAAATTTTTGCAGGAGCTTCTCAAAATGTATAAATTATTTTTCAAGACCAACTTTGCTGAGATACAGTTCCCATACTGTTTTAAAGTATACAAGTCAGTGTTTTTTAGCATATCCACGAGGTGGTACAATCATCACAGCTACCTAATTTTAGACCAGTTTTGTCACCCCCAAAAGAAACCTCATATTCATTAGCAGTTGTTCCCTATTCCCCCCTCCTCCAGCCTCTGGCAACCACTAATCTACTCTCTGTTTCTATTGATTTGCCTATTATGAACATTTCATAAAAGTGAAATCATACAACATGTGGTCTTTCATGTTTGGCTTCTTTGAACATCATGTTTTTGAGGTTCATCCAATGTTGTAGCATCTATCAGTACTTCATTCTAAGAGGCTGGAATTTTTTCATTTTTAGATGAAATTTTGTTTTTTGGCTGTTGCTAAGTATGTGTGATATTATAGAGATATCTGTCAGGTATTGTTTTGTTGAACGGGTCTTGTGACACAGTGAACAGCAGGATGTAGAGATAAGAAGCGTGGATGGCACGGCGCCAAAATCGGCCTAAGGAGCGCTCAGGAAGGGCACTGAGCCATCGAATCTCCTCGCAGAGGGGCCAAGTGCTGACGCCAGTCAGGTGAGAAGAAAGGAGTAATTGTGGGGCTTTTTAGGGCTTGGGGACATGGCTCTTGGTGCTTCGGAGTGTTTTAACTCCTTTCAGTGGGCTGCCAAAAATCCTAGAGTTCAAACATGTGCAGAGGACACAAAGTTGAGAACCACTGTTTTGTTTACCTTGGTTTTTCTCTGTTTGGCTAAATGGTAATTGCCATCAATATATAACAAACCCTTTTGGGGGTAAAAACAAAGTGCTCTAGATTTGACTCAATATGCAATTTGCTTATCTTTTAGCAGAAAATCATGCTTTGGTGGGTCACAACCCCAGATGGTCTATTTATCATGGCTTTTGCTTTCTTTTCCCAAGACACAGGCTGAGCAAGGGCAGCCTACACAGTGCTACAGTGCCACTGAAACCATGAAAGAGCAGCCCCCTTTCTCCCTGTCACACAGAGAGCCCCTTCTACCTGATTCCTTTTAAGCACCATGCCATCCCCTTCTCTTCCTTATAACATGTCCACTAGTCATAAGACTTTTAACTAATTTACTTCGAGCCAGGTGTGATTTCATTTGACTACAATTACAGGGTTCTTGCCTATTTTAAGCATGATTCTAGAGTAATGGTTTCCATATAAACCATATGATCATGTAGAAAACTTGTTTAAAATGCAGATTTTCTTGTTGTGATTTTGATTTGGTAAATCTGAGGTAGAACCAGAAATTTTTGTTGTAAGTAAGCACCATTGGCCTGTGTTAAGACAGAAGATCCTTTAAAAGAGTTTGAAAAATATTGCCCTACTGGTTTCAGTTTATATGCTCCCTAGGACACTACTACTTCAAAAATGTCCCTCTCAAATGTTTATGTATTCCATAAAGCAATGAAGTTTCAGAAGAGGACATAAATTTGATTTTTTGTTATCGCCTATCACTTAGTATGCCCTTCTTTAAAAAAAAAAAAGACTTCATTTATTTATTTATTTTTAGAGAGAGGGGAAGGGAGAGAGAAAGAGAAGGAGAGAAACATTGATGCAAGGGAGAAACATCCACAGAATGCCTCTCCTAAGTGCCCTGACTGGGAACAAAACCTGCAACCCAGGCATGTGCCCTGATCATGAATCGAATCAGCAACCTCTCATTTTGCGGGACAACGCCCAGCCAGCTGAGCTACTCTGGTCAGGGCCACTTAGTATGTCCTTCTGATGCCAATTTTTTTTCCATGTCTTTCTCCATACACAGTGTAAGATAATTGTAATATTATTGCTGTTTGATGGGAAGATGGTGACTATGGAGAGGACTCTACAAAAAGCTAGCTCAAGCAGGAAAAGAAGAAAAGGCAATTTAGCATGCTTGTACTTTGAGAAAATTGGTGCACTGAGGAAGTGCTCTCTGGTATTTCTATTTTGAGGAAATAAATGTTATTTGCAGCAAGGACATGCTTTTCAAGTGGGGACAGTTTGTACAACAATGTCTATTTCCTTTAAAACTTTTGCAGAAAGCATTTTCAGAATACACACTCAGAGTATGAAATTGTGTGTGTCTGAAAGATTCTGCCCCAATATTTAATTTAACTTTGCCACTCATTGATCTTTGGTCCTGGGGTCCTTCTTCAGGTCTCCAGATCAAATCTTTTAGGTAGCACATTGAGAAATTTTGAACAGCATACCCACAATGGAACTCACAGCAGGTTTTGGCAAAGAGCTGAGGGCATCTGGTGAGAGCAACCTGACATCATCTTTCATAGTCACATGTCACCATCAATTTTGTTGAAAACTGAAAGAATGCACATAATTGTCAAGTAAAATTGCCTACCTAAGTCTAAGGCATTCCCTTTTCATCGAAAGGCTATGCGTCCATTTATAACAACATTAACAGTCAAAGATTTTTGATAATACTTCTGCCCCAAATATGTCCTCTGGTTAAAGGGTAGCATTTACCTTATTTCTATATCTTACTTTGGGCTCTATGCTTGAGTATCTAGCACGAAGCTCTAAATCTTACTTGAAATAGTGGGATATTTGAGTGCACAAAGCAAGAAGCATTGAGACCATGGGTGAACCAAGGCAGAAGTATACTAAGGTTAGAGAGGTTATTAAATATGGTTCAGCAAGTCCAAAACAAAACATAAATCAAGGCTCAGAGTTAGCAGAGAGACAGGCACCAAGCAAGGAAGCTGAAATTGGATCTGTAAATGTGTGGGAAAACAAAAAGCTAACACAGGCGAAAACAGAGGGAAGCTCAGCACTGGGGAGAGCTCAGGTAAGTGGTCAGGCAACGGAGAGAGCTGCCTGCACAGAAGGCCAAGGCAGCCCAGTCTCAAAACAGATGGGAAGCATCCGATGGGAAAAAAATGCATTCTGGAAAATCAACTCTCGGGGTCCAAAGGTTCTTAAGCATTTTTTGTTGAGATTGATCCCAGAATTTAGCCAGTGAAATTAGTGGAAAGAAAGACATAATTGGGAAGTAAGACAGATCGTATCCTTAAAACTGTACTTACAAATTCAAATGTGCATGAGAGGGTGAGACGTGAGGTGGAAATGAAAGCACCAGTTATAAAGGGTGTAAGTTGGGTATCATGTCCTTGGAGAAGCCATCCTGGAATTCCCTACCTGGGTTAGGAGCCCCTCCTGCTACTCACAACATCCTGATCTTTCAGTTCTATGGCATCTCCCCTATGGGGTTGTCCAACTCCCCATCCAGGCAGCAACCACATGGAAGGTAAATACATTACAGCTGATTTATCTTAATATACCCTGTAGATAGTGATTTTACAATATAGCCTTATCAAATGTCAATAATTACCTTTGTTTTATCAACTATAAGTTCCTTGCAGAGAGGAAATACAATTTTATGACACTTCAAGGGCACCGTAATTTAGTTGATAAAGAAGATGAACATTTCATCTAGTGACCTGTATTCCCTTAAAGCTCACTCAAGGAGCATTTCAGGGACAGGTCCTCTGCAGTCCCACCAAAGACCCCTCTTACCGACACGAGCAGCATATTCCTCACACTGACTACTTTGTAAAAAGTGCAAGACTGACTTAGTGGCTAAGTGTCAAGTGTTAAATCTTTTCAAAACATTCCATTCCACTTTGTTTTCTATAAGGGCCCTTGGTCATTTTTCAAAGAGGCAATAGCACAAAGCAATTAAGAACACAGACTCGGACGGGCTGCTGGGATTGTATTCCAGCTCTTCCACTTACTCTACGATGACCTAAGGCAAGTTACGTAACCTCTCTGTGCCTCATTTTTGTCATATCTAAAATGGGGATAAAGGTTGTGTGGTGAATTATCTACACTGCACGTAATTTTTTAAAACAGTGCCTCGCATACGATAAGCTGTATACATTATATAAAAATTAGCTACTGCTATATTTTACTTTGCCAGAAATCACTGATTACTTTGATTAATGATTATATTATCCACAATATATTTGGGTCTGTCCTCAAACCTTTACTGCTCTTAATTTCACATTTTGCTCTAGTTTTCAGTAAAAGGTATTTTATTATAAATATAAGTGAAAGTGCTAAAAATGGAAGAGAAAAAGTATGTTGATATTACTTCATTTATCATAAAATAACTTTCTGAATTTATCATATAAGGCTCCAAAAATTTATCTGAAGAAACTCGGATGCGGTATTGAGTAAAGTGGATATCTTTTGCATTAATCATTTTCTTAGAAGCTACTAAACCTGAGGTCATTATTAAACAAAAAGAGAATCTCACATACTTCTGGAAAATTTCAAAACATTGCCAACATCTATTCTGATCATCCCTACTTCCTGTGGTGGGGTTTGAAAACCACGCCAACTTTCATAACTGCTGAGATTTACAGAGTAAATCCTCATTTGATAATTCTCATTGAATAGGCAGTACGCTCTTCCTTTTCTAAATTCCACATATGCAGCTTTTATAGAATGTTAAAAAAAAAAAAATTCCAACCAGCCCCAAGCTGGCTCTAAACAGGTACACACACTTTCTTAGCTCCATCTCCAGGATATCCTGAAAAAACCCTCTTTCCTCATGATTGCCCCCGGATCTAGCTGATTTCCAACCTGGAACCTGTTTTACTAAAAGAGAAAAAAGTTTTATTTTCAGCCTCCAAGGGTCTGGCTGGCATCTGGTAACTAACTAGTGAAAAGTGGAAAAGAGTGGATCAATAGTAAAATTTTCATTTACCTAAAATGCTCAAGAGCTAGAATGTGATTAAAAGTTATCATTAATAAGTTTTCCAGAATTAGCAATTTTCAAAGTTTTTTTAATAAAGGAAAATAACATGATACTAAAATCACACTTGAACATAACTTGATAGTTCCAAGACCCAGGCTGTGTTTTATGATGGTTTCCAGGAAGAGCAGTCATTGTTTAATAGGATCAGAAAGACAATGGACTATAAATAAGTCACTGCAGCATCCTTCCAAAGTTGCTTTTTTTAAATCCTCGTTTATTTATTTATTTATTTATTTATTTATTTATTTTCTATTTATTTTAGTTTGACATTTGTCTCAAGTTGGGGGCGAGACAAATGTCACTTATTTGAGGTTTCTGTTTTTCCTGATTTTTAAAATATTCCTCATCTTGGCCATTTTATGTCATATGGTATGCTTAAACTCCAGTTTACAGATGGGTTAATAGGCATTGGCAAGCCAATAATATCTCCTTTGTAAAACAGCAAAAAGAACTGTTTTTTAATAAGTCCAACCAGCCCTCACTATTAGAAGTATAGAGCACATTTGAGTCCAAGTCCTCTTCCTCAGAAACCCTGTTGTTACCATGGGAAAACTGTGAAAATGCTCAAACGTGGGCATGTTATAATTAGAACCAAACGTGGGCTTTCTGGGACCTGTCATGATGTTTCTAGGAAGCTAGTTCTGTGTCGGCTTCGTAAGACATCCTTTTCCTACAATCATGACTCATTTGTGACTTCCAAGCCTCACTCCTCCTCCTCCTAACTCACCCCCCACTTGTTCTGGGGTGGAAGAATGCCCAAACCCCCCAGAGACGGTGAGTAGGCGGGTGTCCAGTCCACTAAGGAGAACGCACTTCTAGGCATTGAGGAAGTGGGACAAAGGATGTAGCTGGGCATAGTCAGAGCTAATGATGTGATGGGTACATGTTAATCATACATGGGGAGACTCATTTTTTTTGGCAACCCCAGCCCACTCACTAATCCATCCAAGCTCTCCCGTTCCTCCCTCCTTTCTTCCTTTCAGGAAAGCATGTGCAAGTTCTCCGCAGAACGATGAATCTGCTCCTCAGGGGACCTCGCGAGTCAGAAATGCTTTTAAAAAGGAAAGAGGAGCCAAAGCGTTTGCATAAGTAGGCCAGCTGCAGAGCCTCAAGGGGCAGAGCTGGGGGGAGAACCCTCCTTGTGGCTGTGGCCCCAAACCTCCCAGTGCCACTTGTTTCCATTGTCTGGCCACAACCCCAAACAAGCCAGCCCACACCTCTGTGACTGCACTCACTGTCATTTTCAGGAAAAGGGATGTTCTGAATCTTTCTTGGCATTTCTGTGAAATCATAGAAATAATTCATTGAATCACAGAACTGAAAAAGATAATGTAATCACTTTTATTTTTAAAATTCTGAAAATGTGATCAGGAGAGGTAAGTGACCTGTGCAAGCTCACACAACTCTCAATCCGTAGAGCTGGAACCAGAATCTGTATCTTTTTATTCCTCGTCCTTTGCCTTTTTCACATGAGCGTGTAAAAGCAAATCGTATAGTGGATATGCTCCCTTCACCTCTGTTCTCTTCCTATGGTTGCTTTTAACGCTCTCTTGTCATCTGTGTGATGTGTAACCAGCACACAGTGAGCCAAGTCTGATGATGAAGGCTCATTTGTAGCACTTGTTAAAAACAGAGGTACCTAGAACTTTCCAGGAGTTTCTCAGGTGGGTCTCAGGAATCATTGAACAAGTTTCCCACATGAATCTCATGATCCAGTCTGTTCAGGGGAAAACAATGTTGAGCAAAAGTCGAAAAAAATGTATGTTTGAAGGGCAAGGTGTCCCAACAAGAACAGAACAGGGGGACAGATAGGACCAGGAATTTTGCCTCCAAGCCGCTTTTTTTGTGGGTTAACCGCTAGACCACACTTCCTCTCTAGGAGAGGCAAGGAATGAAAACCAAAGGTTTGCCACTGATTCATGCTGCCTGCTAATGCTGCTTATTGCGCCACGCTGTGACCCTAGGGTCTATGGCTTGGAAACAGATGTGGGGAGTGAGCAGCTGAGGTACTGGGGGGTGGGGGAGGCAGGGAGAAGGCCGACAGCCAATAAAGAACTTCCTCTGCTGCTAAATTTTAGGCAGGAGTGGAAGTTGGTCTAAATTGTTACCATGCAGATCTGGAATCATTTTTGCTATTGCCTGGCTCCAATTCCAGGTTTCTTCATTCTGCAACCAGAACTGAAAACTCGGTAATGCTCCTGACCTGACTTTTGCCTCTGCCCTTATCTGAATGCATACTATGAAGTTACACATTTAGCCTGACAGTCATTTCATTAGGCAAGAGAGTTCGGTCTTGCCCCGCACCCTCCCTCCCCATGCGCACTTTTTAAAAGGAAGTACAGAAGAGTTATGCAATTTGACCAAGGTTACACTATTCTCAATATTGTGGTCGTTTGATTAAAAGCACAACTAAGCCATTTCAACAAAGATTTCCAGATTCCCTTTAACGTATTCTTATCACCAGGCAACTAAAAAAAAAACTGGATTTATTTTCTTCCATAAGATGAGTACTTAAATGTACCCTTAGATATGTAGTTTACCACATCCATATTTATCAAAAATTCATAGTTTTGAGCATTAACTGTTGATTTAGAAATAGTCTCTGTGACTTCGTTTCTAAACCGGAAGCTTCTCGAGGGTGGGGCAGAATTGCAGCTTTGGTTTTCACTGGACACTGCAACTGAGGCAGTGTGTGCTGCCAGCAGGCGTGGGAACTGGGTTTTAGGCCCATGGGGTTGAGTTTCCCAGATTTAACAAAGAAAAACACAGGACAGCCAATTAAACTTGAATCTCAGATTTTTTAAATGTTAGTATAAATATGTCTCACGCAGTGTTTGGGACACACTAATACTACAAAATCATTCATTATTTTTCTGAAATCCAAATTTAACTGCGCAATCTGTTGCCCAATCTTGCAGCTCTAGCGAGGGTCCTCTCCATTCCCATTAGAGTCTCCAGAATTCTTTCCAAGATGATTGAAATGCAAACCCTTCTCTACAGAAGGTTTCTAGCATAGCAGCTGAGAAGAAAGCAGTCTGTCCACACAACTGCCATACTACACTGTGATAAATTGTATAATAGAAATGCAAAGCGGTCCAGAATCACGAGGCAAGGAGCAACCAAACAAAACATCTGTGGTCTGCCCTGGCAGGGGAGCTCAGTTGTTTAGAGCGTCATCCCCATCCACCAGGGTTGTGGGTTTGATCCCCAGTCAGGGCACATATAAGAAGTAACCAATGACTGCATATATAAGTGGAACAGCAAGTCAATGTTTCTCTCTCTCTCAAGTTAATAACTAAACTTTTTTTTAAATAATTATGGTCATGAAGGTTTCTCAGTGTTCATAACATTCAGTTTGGTCTTAAAGGATAAGAAGTTTATCAGACGAGGTACGATGGCTTGGAAGAGTGTAATAAAGTCAGTATGGCCGAAGCATATGCTGTGCACGAATAGGGCCAGGGGTCAGAGTTCATAAGCCTCAAGAGGTGAGGTTTGCAAGGTTGACTGGGGTAGCCTTGTAAAATGCCTTTAAGCCAAGCTGAAGTTTTGAAAATCTTCTTGACAGATAGGGAAGCCAGCAATGTTTTTTTTTAGCTGAGTAGCATAATCATTTCTGTTTTTGAAAGATAATTCTGTTGGCAGATTGGAGTGGGCAGAACTTGTAGGCAGGGAGACTAATTAAGAGGTTATTGAAATAGCCTGGGCAAAAAAAAATTGAGCTTATTTCAACAAAAGCAATTATGGTGGAAATAGTGAGGGAAGCAAAAATTACAGCAACATTTAGGTGACAGAGTCAATACAACTTGGTGATTGATTGCAGAAAGGCAGTAAGATGGAGAACAGGGTTCATGTAGTGGAAGTCTCCAGACAAATAACAGGCATTATCTTTACTCCAGTTGTCGCTAAAAAATAGACCAGTAATACACACTCTATTTTCTTCATTAGGCTACTATGAAGACCAATTAGAATAATTTATGTAAAAGCAGTTTAAGTATAAAAAGCTGTAGAAATGTTCTGCTGTTAAATGAACGTGTATCTACCTCAGTAGGCACTGCACTGTTTCTAGGAAGAACTTACATTTGATCCATCTTTGGTACCCCCAGCATACTGCCTTGAATGTTTAGAAAACCAACATATGTTGGAGCTTTGGATCAAATTTGAAATTCAACCATGCCAAACCAGGTATCTAACCAAGAGAAATGCCCGTAGAGAGACTTGCACAGAAAAGTTTGAACTAGTTTATTTGTAGTAGTCAAAAACTGAAAATAACTCAAATGTCTACTGACAGATGAATGGCTAAACAAAGTGTGGTGTAGCCATGTAGTGAAAGAGTTCTCAGCAATACAGTGAATGATCCATTCATACATGCAACAATGTGGATTAATCTCAAAATTACTATGCAAAGAGAAAGAAGCTAGAAAAGAAAAACAGTACCTACTCTATGATTCCATTTGTATAAGTTTATGTATTGCAAACTAAAATAGTGACAGAAATTAGAACAGTTGTTGTCTTGGAGTGGAAAGGGTGTGGGGGAGGTTGAGAGGGGATTGTAAAAGGCACAAGAATACTTTGGGGTGTAAGAAATGTGTTCCCTGTCTTGAGCGTCATCGTGATTTTACAATGCATACTTAATTCAAAACTTATCAAATATAAATTTTAATGTTCATCTTACATCAACTTTATTTTATGCCAGTTTATTTTATGTCAGTTATACCTCAATAAGTCTTTTTAAAAAGAGAACTTATCTGTGTTGTGTGCTTTCAGCGGCTAGGATCACAGAGAGAATAACCATTTTATAATCCATTTCAGGTAGTACACAATTTCTAGGTATTATTTATAAAGAAGAATTTTTTTAACTTTATAGACATAAGTCAATAAATCACAATACAATGGTCTCTTACTATCTACAGTAATAATGTCACAGAAAGTCCCAACATGAGTCAAAGGGCTGTGATTCCAGTTCTGATCTTTCATGGCATCACTGGGTGGCCTCAGCAATCTCCAGAATGCCTCCAAGCATAGCTGGTGCATTTCAAAAATGAAGATCCTGAACTGGATAAAGAGGTATCATATTACGCGTCTGCAGAAGGTGAAGAGAAGAATGGTTAAAGAGCCAAGCTAGCCAAATTCTAGAACCCCTTCTCTTGCTAAATAAAGACTGAATGTCTATGTCCCCCAAATTCACATGTTGAAGCCTTAACCCTCATTGTGATGATATTTGAAAGTGGGGCCTTTGGAAGATAATTAAGGTTAGTTGAGGTCACAAGGAAGCAGGCCTCATGTTGAAATTAGTGCTCTCAGACGGAGAGGAAGAGACCAGAGCTTGCTCTCCACCCGGTAAGGGCAGAACCAGAAAGAAGCCATCTGCAGCCCAGCAAGAGAATCCTCACCAGAATCTGACCATGCTGGACCCTAATCTTGGAATTCCCACCCTCCAGAACTGTGAGAAGTAAATGTCTGTTGTTTAAGCTATGCAGTATAGGTACTTTGATACAGCAGCCCAAGCTGACTAAGACATTCCTCCAACCAGAGTGGTTTGTTTCTGTTAGTTCTATGTAGTTTATTCATATGACTTATTTTGAAGAAACAGTTTTCACAGATTTCAAAAGAGAATTTACAACTAACATAATACATGGCCTCTAAAATCTCCTCAGGTACCAAATCCAGTGATCCTAATTGGTAAAATTAAATCAGCCAGACATCCACTGTAATTCTTTAAGTATTTTTTTAAGTATTTTTTAAGTATTTTTATTGATTATGCTATTACATTTTCCCCAATTTTTTATCTCCCCTCCACCCTGCACCCCCCCAATCCTCCAGCATCCCCCCACTTAGTTCATGTCCATGGGTTGTACATCTAAGTTCTTTGACTCCTCTGTTTCCTATACCATTTTTGACCTCTCCCCATCCATTTTATGCCTACCAACTATGCTTCTTATTCCCTGTACCTTTCCCCCCATTCCTTCCCTTCCCTTCCCCACTGAAAACCCTCCATGTGATGTCCATTTATTTCTCTGATCCTGTTCCTGTTCTGATTGTTTGCTTAGTTTTTGTTTTTGTTGTTTTTCTTTTTTTAGGTTCATTTGTTGATAGTTGTGAGTTTATTGTCATTTTACTGTTCATAGTTTTTTATCTTTTTCTATTTCTTAGATAAGTCCCATTAACATTCATATAAGAGCTTGGTGATCATGAACTCCTTTAACTTTACCTTATCTGGGAAGCACTTTATCTGCCTTTCTGTTCTAAATAATAGTTTTACAAGCTAGAGTAATCTTGGATGTAGGCCCTTGCCTTTCATGACTTCAAATACTTCTTTCCAGCCCCTTCTTGCCTGTAAGGTTTCTTTTGAGAAATCAGCTGATAGCCTAATGGGAACTCCTTCGTAGGTAACTCTCTCTTTTCCTCTTGCTGCTTTTAAGATTCTCTGTTTATCTTTAATTTTGGATAACTTAATGATGATATGCCTTGGCGTGTTCTTCTTTGGGTCCACTTCTTTGGAACTCTCTGGGCTTTTTGGGCTTCCCGGACTTCCTGGAGTCTATTTCCCTCACCAGACTGGGGAAGTTTTTCCTCATTATTAGTTCAAATAAGTTTTCAATTTCTTGCTCTTATTCTTCTCCTTCTGTCACCCCTATAATTCGGATATTGGAACGTTTCAAGTTGTCCCAGAGGTTCCTAAGCCTCCCTTCATTTTTTTGAATTCTTGTTTCTTCATTCTGTTCCAGTTGGATGTTTATTTCTTCCTGTTGTTCCAAATCATTGATTTGAGTCCTGGCTTCCTTCCTGTCACTGTTGGTTTCCTGAATATTTTGCTTTATTTCACTTGGGTATCCTTCATTTGTTCTTTCATTTTGCAACCAAGCTCAATCAGTTCTGTGAGCATTTTGATTACCAAAGCTTTGAACTCTCTTTCAGATAGACTGGCCATCTCCTCAACACTTGGCTCTCTTTCTGGAGTTTTGCTCTGGTCTTTCATTTGGGCCATATTTCTTTGTCTCAGTGTATCTGTTAAGTTGTAAGGGGGCAGGGACTTAACTATTTACCCAGGCAGGGCAACCCCCCTTGCTGCGCAGTGGCACTGTCTGTGGGGGAGGGGCCAGAGAGGGAACAATGCAGCTCACGGCTCTAGCCCACTTTCCAACAGACTCTTGTGTGACACTGTGAGTTTCTCCCATGGTGGCAACCTCTGCCATTGTCCAGCTCTGAGTCTCAGTTTCCCATTCAGCCAGCCCTGCCTGCAGGGTCTGCCACCTTGCCCTGGGTTTTCTCTGTTGGCCCATCTTACTGGTCTGGTTAGTCTGGTTAGTCTGATTGACTGTTATTTTAATTCCTTGGTTGTTGGAGTTCCATGCAGGTTGATTTTCTGGCACTTCTGTTGTTTATTGATTTTAGATTGGTTATTATCCTCCTTTTGGTTGTGTGAGGTAGCAAAGGGTTTCTACTTACACCTCCATCTTGGCCAGAACTCCTCCACTGTAATTCTTTATAAGCAGACATTTATTTATAAAGTTGCTTTATAAAGTATTAAGGAACTTGCAGGAATCCTCCAGAAATTTTCTACCCGACTCTTTTCAGTATTTTATTTTGACCCAGTTGGAAGTGATGCTCTTCCCTGTGTTTATCTGCAGTGTGCCCCTTGGGGGTTGTGGCCACACCTAGAGGACAGTAAGCTATAGAACAGATACTTCCCGCGCCTCCAAGCACAGGGTCCAGCTGCTGTCCCAGTGGCTTCTCCAGTCACCTATGCTCCTCTGCACTTTCATGGTACTCTCATGGTGGTTCTCAAGGCCTCTAGAATTGTTTATCAGTGAGTCTAAGTAATTCAGAAAAATCATTCTCTCAGAACCTTCAGAGAGCCATGCACTCAAATCTGCTGATTTGTGTGGGAGTCATGTTTTCCAAGAGACCCCATCTGCCTTGCAGCTCACAACTCTTCTTCCTGCTTTCTTTTTTCCACTTAATATATTTGTACATTGTGCCTGTGTTCTTTTTCATTTTCCCCAACTGCAGTGACTCAGTTTGTTTTCCTAGTGCCCACATCCTTTCCCCAAAATGTAGAGAATCATAAACATGGTATCATGGAAAAGAAACCTAGGCTCTAATTTTGGCTTTGCCATTCAACTTCCCATGTGATTTGGGGGAACACATGTCATCCTTCTGAGCCTTGGTTTTCTCAACTTAAAATGAGAAGTTTGGACAAGTTTTTTCTGAAGTGTTTGACCTACCATTGCTGATATGGGACACAACTTTAGATTGTCCGTAACATACCTAATAAGTATGTACTTATTTTAATGCACATTAGAAACATATAATCACCCCTATGTTCATTGCAGCATTGTTTACAATCACCAAGATATGAAAGCAGCCCAACTGTCCATCAGTAGATGAGTGGATAAAACAACTATGGGACATTTATACAATGGAACACTACTTAGACGTAAGAAAGATAGTTTTACCCATTGCAACTGTATGGATGGACCTGGAAAGCATTGTGCTAGGTGAAATAGTCCAGTCAGAGAAAGACAAATACCGTATGATTTCACTCATATGTGGACTCTAATGAACAAACTGAACCAACAAACAAAATGAAACGGAGACAGACTCATAGTTGGAGAGCAGGATGACACCTGTGGGGACAGAGGTTGAGGGTAGAGGGATTAAGCAAAAACGAAAAAGATCTCATGGACATGGACAACAGTGTGGTGATTGCTGGGGGAGGGGAGTATAAGGGGACTAAGTAGCAATAGGAAAAAATACAATAAAGATTAAATTTATATATATATACATATATGTGTGTATATATATGTATATATAATTGGTACTTCAACCAGCTTAAATTAAATCTTAATCTAATTGGTAGATTATCTAATGGAAATGAGATATTTTTCAGTGAACTGATTTAAAATAAAGTATTAAGCAGACTCAAAGGGTAACTGGATGTGGCAACAATTTGAAAAATGGTCCATAATGGTGACCTGGAAGCAGTGTTAAGTTTTGTCTCAATGTTTCATAGGAAAACTACATTTCCAAGTTTCCTCGATGTCGAGTTGGAATCTGGTGCCTTAGTTCTGGCCAATGAAATGTGAACACAGCTCATGTGTCTCTTCTAAGAGAAGCTAGTGTGCTTTCTAGTCTCTTGACCTTTCTAGTCTCTTGTCACAGTAGCTTTAGAAGCTGTGGCATGATCATGATCTAGAAAGAACTTAAGACATTGAATGATCAGGTAAAGGAAAACGTCTGCCTACCTGAGTAGGAAATAAATTTGTGTTGCCTTATGCCACAAAGACTTCTGGGTTTGTTGTCTCAGTACAGATTATCTTATCCTGACTAATGCAAAGCCTCTTAAGATAATCACCATCCATCTAACTCCAAAATTCTGCTTTCTCTTCTTCTTCAGTTTTAACCTATACTTTTTTCCAGCCTCTAACTTCAAAGAAGTTTCTTTTAAACTAATTTGCTCATGTTTTGCCCTTCCAACTATCTCTGTTTTTAGAAGTGGCTTTTATTTTTAATGATGGCTGTAGGTCTAGATAACTACATAGAACCTTCCTCACATCCAAAGAGGACATGACAGTCAGTGCCGTTGCCTGTTCGTGGTGCCTTTCTGAATAGCATTTAGCGACCGTCACTCCTTCAGACTGCTTATGCATAGAGATGACACTTTCTGCAGAGTCTTATTCACTACTGACATCACCACTTCCGGTGGTTATGAGCCTGTGTCCTTGGCTTATTAAAACCACTTCTACTGTTTTGTGTCAAACTAGCCAGCTTAGAGCTATTGGTTCCCAAAGTCCACCAGCAAGATCTATTGTTAGAAGTTGTGCTAGGAAACTTGTCTATCAGTTCTGTTCTTAGCATAAACCCTTATCAAGCCCCAAACAGCTGGAAGAGCCTGCTTTCTTTTACCTTCACTATATACCAGAACAGCCAACGCTACGTGATGAAAATCATCATTTTAACCCTTGGAAGCTGATTACATCTTGGGACTTTATGTTGGCTTGTGTTGTCTGGTTCTGTCATTTAATGGTCATAAATATTTATTGCTTTTTTAAAAGTATTTTTCAAGAAGCATGATTTAAAGCCTGGGTCAAATCATAGCCTCTTAGTTCTAATCACTGCCAGTGCTCTATATACTTTCAATTTATGCAGTCTGCCAAGTTTTTGTCTGCGTCTTCTCTAGAGGACATTAAATTTTGATTCAGTTTGCTTCTCTGGTGCTTGATTAATCAGTGTATCAAGTGTGCTGCTCAGTCAGCGAAGCTAAGAGATGGTTTTTAACAATGTAAGTTGATAGAAATTTTTTTATTACACATAATGTTTTTCTTACTCAAGATAATATAGAAACCTAGTTCTCTTAAGGTTCATGTATCAGTGGTGACCCTTCAAATGGGCCAGGAAAGACGTGGCTTTTACTCTGTAAGTTTATAAATGAAATGATCGTTGGTTTGTTATTTACACCCCAGAAACTTCCAAAAATAATTTAAGATTATCTTAGAACTATTAAAAGTCATTAGACATTTAAAATACAGTGTGTGTAACAATATCGATGTCTGCTGATACTCACAAAGCCATGGAGTCACAGAAGAGTGGAAATGGAAGCAAAAGACCAACTATGTGAGCCCACTCCTACCTACCAGATAGAGACAATAAAAACTGGAACGCAAAGGGAGACATGCTATTTTATTTTTATAACATCATTGAGATACAACACGCACTATCAAATTCACCAGTTTTAATTGTATGATTCAATGGCTCTTAGTATATCCAAAAGTTATGCGATCATTGTTACAATCAATTTGCAAACATTAACATCACTCAAAAGGAAACCATGTACCCATTCGCAATCACTACTCACTTTCCCTCAACTCCCCTCACCCTAGGCAAACACTTATCTACTTGCTACTTCTGATGATTTGCCTATTCTGGATACCATACGTAAATGGAATCATGCAATATGTGATCTTTTGTGATGTGTTCTTTCACTTAACAAATGTTTTTGAGGTTCATTTGAGTTATAGCACTAATGTAGCATATCATTACTTCATTTCATTTTTAATTAAGTAATTATTTAATCTTTATTGTATTTGTTCCATTACTATTTAGTCCCCTTCTACTCCCTTCCCCACAGCAATCACCCCACTATTGTCCATGGCCATGGGACCTTTTTCCTCTTTGCTCCATCCCTCCAGCCCCCTACCCTGCCACCCCATCTGCTGTCAGCCTGCTCTCTATCTATGAAACTGTCTCTGTTTTGCTTGTTAGTTCAGTTCGTTCATTAGATTCCACATATGAGTGAAATCATATGGTATTTGTCTTTCTCTGACTGGATTATTTCACTTAGTGCAATGTTCTCCAGACCCATCCACACTGTTGCAAAGGGTACAGTTTTCTTTTTTTCATGGCTGAGAGGTAGTGTATTGTGTAAATGTCCCTTAATTGTTTCATCCACTCATCTACTGGTGGACACTTGGGCTGCTTCCATACCTTGGTAATGGTAAATAATGCTGCAATGGACATAGGGGTGCTTGTGTTCTTTTGAATTAGTGTTTTGGATTCCTTCAGATATATTCCAAGACGGGGGATTGCTGGGTCAAAAGGCAGATCCATTTTTATTTTTGAGGTATCTCCATACTGCTTTCCATAGTAGCTACACCAATCTGCACTCCCACCAATAGTGCAAAAGGGTTCCCCTTTCTCCACATCCTCTCCAGCACTTGTTTGTTGATTTACCGGTGACAGCCATTCTGACCGGTGTGAGATGGTATCTCATTGTGGTTTTTAATTTACATTTCTCTGATGATTAGTGACATTGAGCATCTTCTCATATGTCTATTGGCCATCAGTACGTTCTCTTTGGAGAAGAGTCTATTCAGGTCCTTTGCCCATTTTTTAAATCAATTGCTTGGGGGGGTTGGTATTGAGTTTTGTAATTACTTCATAAATTTTGTATATTAACACCTTATCAGATGTATCAGCAAATATGTTCTCCCATTCTTTGGGTTGTCTTTTTATTTTGTTGATAACTTCCTTTGCTATGCAAAAGCTGTTTAGTTTTATGTTGTCCTATTTGTTTACTTTTTCTTGTGTTTCCCTTGCCTAGAGAGATATGTCTGATAACATATTGCCACTAGCAATGTCTGAGATTTTGCTGCCTATGCTTCTAGGATTTTTATGGTTTCATGTCTAACATTTAAGTCTTTGATCCATTTTTAATTTATGTGTGTGGTGTAAGAAGGTGGTCTAGTTTCATTTTTCTGCATGTATCTGTCCAATTTTCCCAACACCATTTATTAAATAAACTATCTTTAGCTCATTGTATATGCTTGCTTCCTCTGTCAAATATTAATTGACTATAAATGTGTAGGTTTATTTCTGGGCTCTCTGTTCTGTTCCATTGGTCTACGTGTCTGTTTTTATGCCAGTATCATGCTGTTTTGATTACTATGACTTTGTAGCATAGTTTGATATTAGGTAGCATGAGTACTATAACTTTGTTCTTCTATCTCAGGAACACTGTTGTGACGTGTGGCCTTTGGTGATCCCATATAAATTTTTGAAATATTTGTTCTAGTTCTGTGAAATACATCATTGAAATCTTGATAGGAATTGCATTGAATGGGTAGATAGCTTTGAGTAGTATAGACATTTCAATGATGTGAATTCTTCCTGTCCATGAACATGGCATGTGCTTCCACTTATTTGTATCTTCTTCAATTTCTTTCTTTAGGGTCTTATTATTTTCCAAGCATAGGTCTTTTACATCCTTGGTTAAGTTTATTCCTAGGTATTTTATTCTTTTTGAAGCAATCATGAGTGAGATTGTTTTCTTAATTTCCCTTTCTGTTGGTTCATTACTGGCACATAAAAATACCAGTAACTGATTTCTGGATATTAATTTTTTATCCTGCCACTTTGCTGAATTCACTTATCATTTCTAATAGTTTCTTGGTGGAACCTTTGGGGTTCTCTATGTACAGTATCATGTCATCTGCAAATAGTGACAGTTTTACTTCTTCCTTTCCAATTTGGATGCCTTTTATTTCTTCTTCCTGTGTGGCTAGGAATTCCAGTACTATGTTGACTAAGAGAGGTAAAAGCAGACATACCTGTCTTGTTCTGATCTTAAGGGGAACACTTATGGTTTTTGCCTATTGAGTATGATGCTAGCAGTGGGTTTCTCATATATGGCCTTTATTATGTTTATATATGTTCCCTCTATGCCCACTTTGCTGAGAGTTTTTATCATAAATGGGTGCTGGACTTTCTCAAATGCTTTTTCTGCATCTATTAATATAATCATATGGTTTTTATCCTTCATTTTGTTTAAGTGGTGAATCACATTTATTGATTTGTGGATATTGTACCAACCTTACATTCCCAGAATAAATCCCACTTGATCATGGTATATTATCTTTTTTGATGCATTGATGTGTACAGTTTGATAATACTTTGTTGAGGATTTTAGCATCTATTTTCATGAGGGATATTGTCCTATAATTTTTTGTAGTATCTTTATCTGGTTTTGGAATTAGGATAATGCTGGCCTCATAAAATGAGTTTGGGATCCTTCCCCTTTCTTTAATTTTATGAAATAGTTTGAGAAGAAGAGGTGTTAGTTCTTCCTGGAATGTTTGGTAAAATCATCTGTAAAGCCATCTACTCCAGGGCTTTTGTTTTTTGGGAATTTTTTGATTACTGCTTCAATTTTATTAGATATAATCTGTCTATTCAGATTCTCTGATTTATTTTTGGAAGACTGTATGTTTCCAGAAACATCCATTTTGTCCAGGTTGTCCAGTTTGTTGGCATATAGTTAGTTGTTCATAATATTTTCTTACAATCCTTTGTATTTCTTTGGTGTCAGTTGTTATTTCTATTCTTTCATTTCTTATTTCATTTATTTGAGTCCTTTCTTTTTCAAGTTCCTTTAAGGGGGAAGTTAATTTATTTGAGCTTTGTCTTGTTTTTTTTTTTTTTTTAATATAGGCCTATGATGCTATGAATTTCCCTCTTAGGATTGCTTTCCCAGTGTCCCACAGATTTTGGATTATTTCATCCTCATTTTCTTTTGTTTTAAGGTATCTTTTGGTTTCTTCCTTGATCTCATTGACCCATTCATTGTTTAATAACATGTTATTTAGCTCCCATGTCTTTGCATGTTTTTCAGTGTTCTTGTGATTGATTTCTAGTTTCATAGCAATGTGGTCAAGAAAAGATGCTTGATATGATTTCAGTCCTCTTTAATTGTTGAGACTTGTTTTGTGTCCTAACATGTGGTCTACCCTGGAAAACATTTCATGTGCACTTGAAAATTATGTGTTTTCTACTGCTTTGGGGTGAAATGCTCATAAGATATCAGTTAAATTCATTTGATCTAGTGTGTAATTTAAGACCACTGTCTCCTTGTTGATTTTCTGCCTGGAATATTTATCCATTGAATTCAATGCAATGTTAAACTCCCCAAGTATGACTGTATTTCTGTGGATTTCTCCCCTTATGTCAATCATGATTTAGTTTACATATTTAAGTGCTCCTATGCTGGGTGTGTAAATGTTTACTAGGGTTATATCCTCTTGTTGAATTGTACTGTTTATAATTATATAGTGTCCTTCTTTATCTCTTACTATAGCCTTGGTTTTAAAGTCTATTTTGTTGGATATAAGAACTGCTATCCCAGCGTTCTTTTTACCATTGCATGAAATATTTTTTCCCATCACTTTATTTTTAGTCTGTGTGTATCTTTCGATTTGAGATGCATCTCTTAGAGGCAGCATATACCGGTCTTGTTTTCTTATTCATTCTACTACCCTATGCCTTTTGGTGGGAGCATTTAAGCCATTTACATTTAAGGTGATTATCGATAGATATGCATGTAGTACCATTTTATTGTTAGACTATTTTCTTCAGTTTTTCTCTTTCTTTCTGTTTTTCTTCTTCTTAAAGCAAGCCCTTTAACATTTGTTGCAGTACTGGATTGGTGTTAACAAACTCCTTTGGCTTTTTCTTGTCTGGAAGCTACTTATTTCTCCTTTGATTTTAAATGACAGCCTTGCTGGGTAGAGTAGCCTTGGTTGTAGGTCCTTGCTTTTCATCACTTTCAATATTTCATGCCCCTCCCTTCTGGCCTGATATGTTTCTGCTGAGTAATCAGATGCCAGTCTAATTGGTGCTCTTTTGTAGGTAACTAACTGTTTTTCTCTTATAGCTGTTAGCATTTTCTCCTTGTCTTTAAATCGTGTCTTTTTAATTATGATGTGTCTTGGTGTAGGCCTCTTTGAGTCCAACTTGGTTGAGACTCTCTGAACTTCCTGGACATGTGTGCCTTTTTTCTTGACCAGATTAGGGAAGTTTTCAGTCATTATTTCTTCAAATACATTCTTGATCCCTTGCTCACTGTCTTCTCCTTCTGATACTCCCATGATGCTGATGTAGGTATACTTCATGTTGTCCAAAATGTTGTTTTGTAAGCTCTCCTCATTTTTTAAATTCTTTTTTCTTTTTGCTGTTCTGTCTAGGTGTATTTTTCTACCTTTTCTTCCAAAACACTGATTTGATCTTCTGCTTCATCTAAGCTACTGTTATTCTTCCTACTGTATTATTTCTTTCAGATATTCTTTTTTTCTGACTTGTCCTTTTTTATGGTTTCTATGTCTTTTTTCTTTGTAATCATTACTCTATTATTGTTGAGTATCCTTTTAATCATTACTTTAAACTCTCTATCCAATAAATTGACTGCCTCCATTTTATTCTTCTGGAGAATTCTCTTGTTCTTTCATTTGGGGTCTGTTCCTTTGCCTTGCCATTTGGCTGCTTCTTTGTATTTTCAGTCTTATCTGTTAAACTAATCAGCTGCTAAACTAATCAGCTGTTAATATGATCAGTCTGTAATCAGCAGCTGGGTTTATGCGCCACAGGATGGGGCAGAATAATTCCTGTGTGTGTGGCTATTGCTTCCCTCAGGTTGATGCCACTTGAAGCAGAGTGCTCAGCCTGAGAAATATGGCTTCTGTAGTATAGGGAATGACTCAGCACAGGGATTCTCTCCCCAGAGCTACCAGCCCCAGACTCTCCTCAAGCATTTCTACTGCACTCTGCCCTCCCTCTGCTAGAGCCAAGGGTAAGTGGCTACAAACACAATTTTGTGTGTTTAAGAGGCTCTTCTGTGCCAGGGAGAAAGAAACATTGCTGCTTTTCACAGCTGGATTTTATCTGGGTTCTTTCCAGTGCCAGGGCTGTAGGCTGGGAAGCCCAGTTTGGGGTTTAGACCCCACTCTTTTCAGAGGGCACTCCCAGGCTGCTGAAATATCCTTTCAAAACTTCCGCCCATGGTTGCCCAGCCACACCTTTCATGCCTTTTCTGCACTGCCTAGCAGTCTTTTTGTGGTGAAGTGGTTTCTTCTGTCAGTCGTGGTTATAAGGCTTCTCTCCAGCTAGTGTTCAGTTGGTTATTCTGGATGATTTCTCTACAATTTAGTTGTAATTCCAGGTTGGTCCTAGGAGGAGGTTGGTGTAGCTTCCACTTACTCTTCTGCTGTCTTGGATCTTCTCATTTCTTTCTAATTGCTGAATAATATTCCATTATATTGCTATACCACATCTTGTTTACCTATTCATTCTTTAAAGAACATTTGGGTTGCTTCTACCTTGAGACTATTTATAGACAATGGTGATATGAAAATCATGTGTATATGACCCTTGAACAACATAGGTTTCAACTGTAAGAGTCCACTTATGTGAATTTTTTTCAATTAATATTGTAAATGTACACTCCTTATCATTTTCTTAATAACACTTTCTTTTCTCTAGCCTACCTTATTATAAGAATATTATATATATAACATACAAAATGTGTTAATCTACTGTTTGCATTATTAAGAAGGCTTTCGGTCAATAATAGGCTATTCATAATTTTTGGGAATCGAAAGTTATACACAGATTTTCAGCTGTGCATTGTTCAAAGGTTAACTGCATTCATTTTTATGTGAGCATAAGTTTTTATTTCTCTTGGGTATGTAGCTAGGGATGGAATTGCTGTATCTGTGACAACTCTGTTACCTTATAAGAAACTGCCAGGCTTTTTTCCCAGCCAGCTACACCATATTACATTCCCACCAGCAATGTAAGAGGGTCCTAATTATTCCATATCTACAGTAAAATTCATCAGTACATATTTGTTTATTTTTTATTATAGTCATCTTAGTGGGTGCAAAGTGGAATCTAATTGTAGTTTTTATTGGCATTTCCCTGATGGCTAATGATGCTAAGAATCTTCACACATGTTTATTAGCTATCTGTATATTTTCGATGAAGAAGTACCTATTCAGATCTTTTGCCCATTTTTAAATTGATTGATTTGTCTTTTTACTGTTGAGTTGTGAGAGTCCTTTATATGTGCTAGATACAAGTTCCTTATCATATATATAATTTACACATATTTTCTCCCATTCCATTGGTTGCATTTTCAATTTCCTGATGGCATCCTTTGAAATACAAAATTTTTAATTTTGCTGAAGTCACATGTGTCTGTTTGTGTGTGTGTGTGTGTGTGTGCTTTTGGTGTTATGTCTAGAAACCATTGCCTAATCCAAAGTCACATTGATTTATTCCTATGTTTTCTTCTAAGACTTTTTATAAAATTTGTTTTTCTTTTCTTTGATATTTTTATAAAAGTTTTATTTTTTACTTGTGTTTGTTTTATTTCTTACATTTAGGTTTTTGATCTATGTTGACTTAATTTTGTGTATGGTGTGAGATAGGGAGCCAATTATATTCTATCCAGTTGTCCCAGGACCATTTGTTTGAAAAGACTATTCTTTCCCCCAAGGAATTGTCTTAACAACACTACCAAATATCAGTTGATTATGTATATGACAGTTATTTATAGGTTTGATTTCACTGATCTATATGTCTACCCTTATGCCAGTATTACACTGTCTTGATTACTGTAGCTATGCACTAACTTTTGAATTTAGGAAGTGTGAGACCACCAACTGTGTTCTTTTTCAAGATTGTTCTGGCTATTCTAGATCATTTATGTCTCTAAGTGAGTTTTTAGGATCAGCTTGTCAATTTCTGTAAAGAGGGAAGTTAGGATTTTTATAGGGATTTCACTGAATCTGTAGATTGCTTTGAGTAGTATTGTCATTTTAGCAATATTAAGTCTTTTAGTCCACAAACATGGGATAGCTTGATATTTGTTTATGTCTTTTTTTCTCATCTAGGTCTTTAATTTCTTTCAATAATGTTTTGCAGTTTTCAGTGTATAAGTTTTACACTACTTTGTTAAATATATTCCTGAATATTTTATTCTTTTAAATGCTATTACAAATGAAATTGTTTCTTTGATTTCATTTTTGGATTGTTCAGTGCTACTGTATAAAAATACAGTTGTTTTTTGTATATTGATCTTATGTCCTGACATCTTGCTGAGCTCATTTATTAGTTCTAAGAGTGTTCAAATTTTTCTATATATAAGATTATATTGTCTGCAAATAGAGAAAGTTCTACTTCCTCTTTTCTAATTTAGATGCCTTTTTATTCCCTTTTCTTTTCTAATGTCCTGTCTAAAAACTTGGTGCAATGTTAGACACACTTGGCAGAGCAGACATTCTTGTCTTTCTCCTGATATTACAGGGAAATATTCAGTCTTTCACCATTAAGTCTGATATTGGCTGTGGGTTTTTCCTAGATGCCCTTTGTCATCTAGGAAAGGTTGAGACAGATCCCTTCTATTCCTTAATTTGCTAGGTGTTTTTATCATGAAGGGATAATGAATTTTATCAAATGTTTTTTCTTTTTCTTTTTTTTGAACATGTTTATTGATTTTAGAGAGAGAAGAAGGAAGATAGAAACAGAAACATGGATGTGAGAGAGAAACAAGGGTTGGTTGCCTCCCATATGCATGCCAACCAGAGATCAAACCTGCAACCTAGGTATGTGTCTGACCGGGAAACAAATTTGCATCCTCTTGTTGTACCAGGCATTGCTCCAGCCTACTGAGCCACAGCAGCCAGGGCACAAATACTTTCCCTTCATCTATTGGCATATACTATGGTTTTTTCTTTTTTCCATTCAAAGAGTATACCATCACATCAATTGACGTTCAGATGTTATACCAACTTGTATTCATGGGATGAATTCTACTTGGTCATAGTGTAAATTCTTTTTATACATTACTGTACTTGCTTTGCTCACAACTTTTTTTGAGGATTTTTGCATTTGTAGTCATAAGAGTTATTGGCCTATAGTCTTCATTTCCTATAATGTCCTTCTCTGGTTTTGATATCAGGATTCATAAATGATGTATTATTCTTGAAGTATGAAAATTCTTGGAAAAAATCAGACAGTGGGAAAGACTGAAAGTTGGAAATTGTAAACTCTTCACTCTATCCCGAGTTCACTGTAAATAGAATTAATGTGTGTATTATTTTGAAGGTTTATGGTTAATAAATGAAAAGTGATTATCTGAGAACACATGAATTAAAATTAACACACTCATCTTCAGATTCTTGGTTTTCTGACTCTCAACCCAAGGAACTTCCCACACTTGGGAAACAATGCATTTGTGGAGGTTTTCCAATCTGTTGTAACACAGTCATACAAGTTTTCATGAAACAGATTAAATGCAATAGGTAGGCTATTGAAGATAAATATTGGAACATCAAGTTTACTATTAATTTGAACATCCATATGTGATGACAAGCAATACACTTTGCTTTTTATTTTAATGTATTTCTCAGCATAGCCAAACTTATTATATATATGTAAACTATGTATATTATACAATATCATTTATGTATACGCTGCAGCCACATTTCTTATATCTCATCATAAATCTTTGTATTAGATAGAATGACATGGGTTGCCGTATCAACAACCCCAAAATGTCAGTGGCTTCAAAAATAAAAATGTATATCTTTTTCTCAATGAATGATCTAGTATGGGTGGCAGGTCTTCCTGATTATATGCTAACTTTCCTCTAAATGATAGCTCAGACACTCAGGATCCTTCAGTCTTATAATCAGCAGTACATGGTTTCCCAGATATGGTTTCTTCAACATATAGCTTGTGAAGTTGTCATACTCGTCTGTACGGAGCTATAGAAGGGTGTGGAAGACCACACATGGGAGGTTCATATCGGCCAGATCTGGAAGTGATGTACATAATGTATGCTTCCATGCTATTGCTAGACATATGACAACGCTTAATTATAAGAAAAGTTGGGAACTGTAGTCTTCAAGTGGGCCAAGAAAAAAACAAGAGAGAGAGAAAATAGGTTTGGTGACCATCCAGCCACTCTCTGCCACGATTATTATTCTCCTCTATGAGAAATTTGAAGAATCAGAAAATTTCATTCCAAAACCTTTTTTTCTAAATTGAATGTACAATATTCCTTACTAAATCTGTCTTCCCCCTCCTAAATTTAAAAACTAGAATTTTGGGTTAAAAATTACTTGAGCTGTATTTTAATAATATAACAAATTATTTTTTTACTAAATTTTAATTGTTCACCATATATTGGCAAAGGTTGTGTATATGTATAAATATTTCTAATGTATGTATCTCTACATGTCTTATCTAAGTAGACTCCATATTCCATGAGGGAAGAAAAGAATATGTCTTAGCTTTGTGTCCCTGGCTCTTACCATGATATCTAGAATATCATGAGTATGATATTCATTTATTCAGCAATATATATTAAGAAGCTACTATAAAAAAGTTAATGTGGTAGGCATTGGAGTACAAAAGAAAGCAGTTAAAGATATTTTCCTGTCCTCACAAAGCTTGTAGTCAAGAATTCTGTATCAACCAACAAAGTGACTATAAGGATCCTGAAATTCTCCCCCTCCACAACATCTGACAGTGACCCACAAAATATTTAAAATACTATTGTGGTGACTTTGTAAAATGTCAGCTTGGCTAAGCTGACCTATATTTCCCATAATTCCCTATCTTGTGTAATTCCAGTTAAGAGGGAGTCACAAGAGAGATTTGGAGAGGGGAATGAGGTAGCAACCATTTTGTAACTCATACATGTTGCTTATCTGCTGACTTACCCTAAGCTTGAGGAAACAACTATATCAACTACTCCAACTTGACTCTCCCTGTATTTTCCTTCACCTTCTCTGACTCCTGGGCCATGTGTGTGTGTTTAGCTCTGTGACAAACCACCCCGCCACCTACAGAACACCCATACTGCCAAAAGAAGAGGGTCTTCAGTCCATCCTCATAGGTTCTTACTTGTGCTTGCGAGTTTCAAGCTGTTCTTGTTGCCTATCTCTTTACATCCCCCTTCCCTTGCCTGCCCTGTGCACTTCAAGCCCTAGCAAAGACAAGACTTAAGATTACAGAAACTTCTCAACCAGCTTCTATTGTACAATTGCCTAAGGTCAAATCCCTATAAAACAACAACAAAAAACCTCTCTCTCACTATAGCTTTCTACTTACCTATATTATGCTTCTCTGAACCCTAAACCCTGACTGTTACAACTATTTTAAATGAATGGGTGAGCCTACAACAAAGAGAAATTTGCTGAGGCCAGAAATAAAACACAAGGCCAGGAAGCTAAGTGAGAACTGAAGTTTTCCAGCTGCCCTAACATCATATGCAGACACCAACAAAATGGACTTGCCATGTGCCAAGTGTCTAATCCCTTATTAATCCAATGAGGCAGGTCATAATTACTCCAGTTCTGTGGATGAGAGAGTTAAGATGCAAGGTGGTTAAGGTCACAGAGCTAAGCAAATAGCAAAGCCAAAATTGGGATCCAGGTAGTCTGGCTACAAGGCCTGTGCTTTAACTCTATGCTGGGAGACCCATGACCAATCACTTTAGTACACAGTAGGACTAGGAACACTCTTCAATGCTATGAGAGCAGAATTACAGACTGAAGACAACCTGATATAAAACCTGGACTCAAAAACCATGGATTTAGATAGATATTCCAAAAGAAAGATCTCTCTGGAGAATGTATAACTTGGAGAAATTAAAGAAACTTTCACTTGATAATGAAACTTAAAATCTAAAAGCTTAGCACTATAATTTAAAGTGCCATAAGGTCCATAGGGCCCCTCAGGTACCTCTTTGGTAGAAGCAATTAATAAATAGTCTTCTTTGAGAGAACACACCCTCAGCCTCTGCCTCAGAATTTCTATGCATAAGAGGAACAACAGAAATTAATACATAATTTTTTAAATGCACCATACTGATAAGGAAACAAGCCACTATGAGCAAAATTCACAGAAACAAACACACACAAAAAAAAAACTAGACCTCCAGCCATTTCAGGCACTGGAATTGGATATGGATAATAAAAGATATATTTGTTTTGAAAATATTGAAAGGAATTGGAATATAAAAAAGAGAAAAGACTACAAAAAACTAGAAGTCATAACATGACTGCAGCCTGTAGTTGGCGAGCCAGGAAAATGATGGTGGTGATGCAATTCACGGGCCAGAGCAGCCAGACCTCGTCTTGGAAGAAGAGAACCTCGAAGATGAGGAAGAAGTTGTGCAGAACCAGTTCTCTGTCAAATGCTGGCACCACTGCATACAGTTCAAATCAGGGAGCCGGAAGCCCAGACTCAGTTATCTGTATGAACAGGCACTGAAGCTGCTGTTCAGTAGCTGCAAACGCTGGCGCCATTCCCTGAAGGTGCTCCAGGCACAGGGTAGCAACGCTGTTTGACTGACTCTCCCTGTGAAGGTGTCAACAACTGCTGCCGCGAGAGGGCCTTTGTGTTCATGCACAAAATACCACATCTGCGGCTAGATTATTATCAATTCCCAATGGACAAGGGCCGCGTCTCAAACACACATACACACGTTTGGCCGCACTTTCTACTGTAGGCTCCAGATACCACCCATCACACAGCACTTTTGTACTTGGCCCCTATACCTACGCTTCCTGTGCTCACACTTCAGCTATGCAGGGGCTACTGGTGCTTTCTCAAGCTGAGCCCTGAATGCACAGAAAAGTGCACAGAGTATCTCATAATGAGTGACCGGCTGGACCAGGCTGCACAGTGTCTGGCACTGTAGTGGAAAACGAGCGCTCAGTGGCCAAGGCCCGCAAGTCCAACTACAGGTGGCACGAGCTTTGCGACCTCATCTCCCAGAACCTGGAAAAGGTGCCATCGCTCAACGACAGTGGGGTAGCTTTGCTGCTTGCTGACAGTCTATTATATCTGAGAAGGCAAGTGGGCGGGGGAGGTGTAAAGGAGTCCATCAGCTGTAATGACACTGTGGAAGTTCGCCCAGATGTTCAATAGCTATGCTCAGTTAGAGGAGAACATGATCACTGATTAGACAGAGACCATCTCGGAGCTGGGGCTGGAGGAGGAGGACCACGTGAACCTGGCCCACTTGGAGTAGCTCATCAGCCAGCAGCCCCTCCTCCTCAATTGTATCTTGCTGTTCCAAACCCACACCACTTGCTGAGTGGTACGAGCTCTTGGCCTTGCATCAGTCCACCCCCCGGGAGATCACTGACAATGTACCCAGAGTCTGTGAAGACAGCGGACCCCTTCAAGACTACAGAAGAAATCCCAGACACTATAGGTCATGTTTGCCAAGTTTTATGAGGACAATAGGGTGTTAGATGATGCCCACATCACCTTGGGGAAGGCCACCAAGGGGAGCTTCAAGTGGATGGATAGACTGGCAAGCGTGTTGTGCGAGTAGGATGAGCTGGAGCTCTAACACAAGAATTATGACCAGGGCTGTGGCTGCTGTGGAAGGCAACAACACTGCTCACCCTTCCTGCCAAGCACTTCCATGGCTCAGAGTCCATGCAGAATCATGTGTACCAGTCATTGAAGGTGTGGTTCATGCTCGCCGACCTGGAGGAAAGTCTTGGCACCTTTCAGTCCACCAGTGCTGTGTGTGACCGCATCCTGCACCTGTGGATCCCCACCCCCAGATCACCATCAACTACACCACATTTCTGGTAGAGCACAAGTACTTCGAGACTTTTAAAGTGCACAAGTGCTCCATCTCCCTGCTCAGGTGGCTCAATGTGTCCAACATCTGCACACCTACCTCACCAAATTCATCGCCTGCTAGAGGGCGGCAAGCTGGAAGGTGAGTGTCTGTAAGCGCGTGTGGGACCTCTTTGAGCAGGCGTGGATGGCAAATACGCAAAGACCCTGCACCCTCTTCATGCGCTGTTGGAGGAGAAGTGGGATGTGGCCCAGCAGGAACTCCATTGCAGTGTACCTGGTGGTCACTCGGGTGGTGGAGTCCACCCAGCAGTAGGACCTGTGCAATAATTACATCAAGTGGGAGGCCGATATCCATGGAGTCTCCTATACCTCTGGCATCTACCAGATTGCCCTAGAGGTATTGTCAGACAAGCACCCGGAAGATGTGCTTGTGATTTGCGGAGTGTAAACTGGGGAAGATTAACTGTGCCCAAGCCATCTACAGCTTCTGCTTTCAGATCTACAACCTTGGATGACTGGGGCCTTCTAGAAGATGTGGAAGTTTCAAGGTCCAGTGTGGCTACAAGGACACCATACAGGAGATGCTGCAGATCTGCCAAAGCATTCAGGCCACGTACAACATGCAGGTCAACTTCATGGCCTTGTAGATGCTCAGGTGTGGGCAGCACCATGGGCACCATGGCCGACCTTGCCCCGGGGCAGAGAGGTATGAGTGACAGGAAGCCTCTGGAGCAGCAGGCTGAGCAGCTTGGGGCAGAGGCCAAGCACTGCCAGACCCCGCGGGCCCAAAGATCTTGTTCTTGAAGAGGAACGCATCCTGCGGGGAGCTGGCAGAGCTGACACAGCAGGATAACCTAGAGGAGATGGAACTGAGCCAGGATGAGGATGAGGACGAGATGAGTCTCAGCCCAGTTAGGTGCAGCTGAACGAAGCAGCAGTGTGCCGGCCGCCATGTTCCAGAGTCTGAAAAAAACTGACACCTGTGTTTGTATGACCAAAAAAAAAAAAAAAGTAAAAGTCAATTTTAAAAAGCACAAATATACTTAAGGTATAAAAAAGTCATTCAAACTCAGTGATCACTAATGATCATTTATGTCTTGTTTTTTAATACCATTCTCCAATAAAAGAAACTAGGGATACTCCTTGGAGAAATGGTTGAGTCTAGGACTTGAGGAAATATACAAAATGAGTTTAGAGAATCTTGTACTGACAGACAGTAAAAAGGTGCAAAAAAACAAAACCCTGTATCACAGTGATACGGGGACATAGGAGTCAACTGAAAGAGCTTCCAACGGCTGAAGTTGAAATAGTTGGAGCACTAAAATTAAGTAATCTTGGACTATAACTCAAAGTATAAAATAAATATCCACAAGTCTATACTGATACAGATAAATGATTAAATCAATAAGTAAATGGGGGAGAAGAAACAAATCTCCCACAAAGAACAATTACAAATAATGTATTGCATATTCCGTTGTCAAGGAGGTCAGCACCACTGACTCCTTGGCTGTGGGCCACACATAGTGACTTTCTTCCAAAGAAGACAGTGGGAAAAGGGGTTGGGTGGCAAGTAACTTTACAGTGGAGAAATCCGATAAAAATTACCTCAGCCAGGTAATCAAGGTCAACGTCAATGATGAGCTGTATTAATAGTATGTACCCTTGATATTATATGATAAGAAATGGCTCTTTGGGAGGAAGTTATGTGATCGTCCTCCCAAAAACCCGTAACTCCAGTCTAATCAGGAGAAAACTTCAGAAAAATCTTAGTAGAGGGACATTTTACAAAACACATGACCAGTACATCCCAAAACTGTCATGGTCACCACCAAACAAGGAAAATCTAAGAAATTGTCA
The DNA here is from genome assembly GCA_039655065.1 of Glossophaga mutica. Classification (NCBI taxonomy): domain Eukaryota; kingdom Metazoa; phylum Chordata; class Mammalia; order Chiroptera; family Phyllostomidae; genus Glossophaga; species Glossophaga mutica. The sequence continues at coordinate 67,281,726 of CM077303.1, read as the reverse complement.
CAGTCAACAGGAACCTAAGCAGATGCAACAGCTAAATGTAATATGGTGCCCTGGATAGGAGCCTAGAACAGAAAGAGGGCGTAAGGTAAAAATTAAAGAACTACAAATATATTCAATTGATAATAGTGTATCATTATTAGTTCATTAATTACAATAAATATACTATACTAATATGTGATTAATAGGAGAAACTGCATTCAGAATGAATGGGAAATCTCTGTAGTATATTTTTTATTTTTATGCAAATATAAGAAAATAAAGTTGGGTTTTTAATTTTTAAAAGTCTCACTAGATAAATTAAACAGTGGTTTGGACATAGCTGAAGAGAGATTTATTTGTAGAATATATATCCAAAGAGCACTCAGAATTCAGTTCAGGGATACCAAGAGAGGTTAAGAAACTCAGAAGTTATAACAAGGAGCTCCAACATATACCTAATTAAAGTTCCAAAAGGAGAATAAAAGGGAATGGAAGGGAGATAAAAATGAAAGAGGAAGTCTGAGTAATCTCCAGAATTAATTAAAGATACAATTTCTTAGAGTCCAGTAAATATCAAATAGAAAAAAACATCTATACATAAGACAAACTGTAGGCAAAGAAAAAATCTTAAAAGCAGTCAAAGGGGAAAAAAACTAATTAATTACCTATAAAGTAACATGAGTTTGACTAAAAACTAACTTCTCAGCCAGAAGATAGTGTAATAATATCTTCAAAATTGTGAGAGTAAATCACTTCGAACATAGAATTTTATACCTGGGAAACTATTCTTGAGAATAAAAATTAAATAAAAACATTTCGATAAACAAAAACTGAAGAAGTTTACCATCCAAAGACCCTACTAAATGAACATCTAAAGGATGTATTACAATAGGAAATAAATGATCACAAAGGGTATCAAATCCAAGAATTGTAACTAAAGAAATGATCAAACCTATGATAAATCTAAACTAGTATTGAAAGCATAAAAAGGTAATATCTATTTCGTGAAGTATAAAAACATAGAGCTAAGACACTAGACACGGTTACATGTAAGATAAGAGAAGCGTAATCTGAGTTCACACATATGACGATCTTCATACCATTCAGGAGTTGGGTAAAATAACACTCACCTTAGACTTTGTTAAATGTACATCCTTAAATTCCAAGAGTAATGACTAAAATAACAGAGAATAGAGTGTATATATACACACACACATACCTATGTGTATATATATATATATATAACTAACATAGAAATAAAACACAATTAAACATAGAACAAAAATCCCAACCAATTTCAATAGTCAAGAGAAAAAATAATAAACTGTATATGCAGACAAATAGACAAACAAAAATGGCACAAATAAATTTTTTTAAATCAATAATTATGTAAATATCAGACAATGGCCCTGCTATTGTGTTCATCTCCTTCTTCAGTGTTAGTCAGTCGTCTCTGATCAAATTTGGTACTCGAGCCTGCACAGCCACCTTACCATAAAATATACTGTATGATAGAGATGGTGGCAAACTCGCTGTCTCTTATTGTCTCTCTAAACTCCCATTAATAGGTGTGACTAGGAGAAAGTCCTGATATGGACAGTAAAAATGAAACATATCAAATTTAAACATGTCATACATATTTGAGCATTTTCACCAGCCTATGACTACAAAATAAGAAATCACTGTTCATATCCAAATAATAATTATACAGATCCCACTGGCCTATTTTAGGAAAAGAACCTTCTTAGAGCATCCCCCAGTTATTTCTCAGAGTTCTCACAGTACTGCCTCACATGTCCTCTGAAGAAAGAGCCCCGATTTCCTTCTACTCCTTTCCTCCTTAACATTCCACTCTGCCCTGCTCTGGATGAGCCTGTGCACACACCCCTTTAGTGAGCACTGCCGTCCGCTGCAGCTGAACCCCCAGTCTCACCTTGGGAAGTACATGTTCTGCTCCCCAGTTCTCCACATTTATACCTGAAACCAGTTTGTGACTTTCAAAAATATTTCAGTGAAAGCTTAAATAATGGTGTAACTATTACACAATGTGGCTATTAGAACATCTAGCCATATGCAAAGAAGAAATACAAATAGCCAACAGGTATATGAGAAATGCTCAATGTCATTAATCATCAGGGAAATGCAAATGAAAACCACAATGAGTTACTACTGCCTCATACCTGTTAGGATGACTGTTATCGAAAAATGAAAGACAGCCCCTGAGTGGCTCGGTTGGTTGGAGCTTTGTCCCCTACACCAAAAGACTGCGGATTTGATTCCCAACTGGAGCAGATACCTAAATTTCAGTTTCAATCCCCAGATGGGGCATGTCTAAGAGGCAACCTATCAATGTTTCTCTCTCTCTCTTTCTCTCCCTTCCTTTCTCTCTGAAAAATCAATTTAAAAAAACATATTCTCAGGTGAGGATTAAAAAAAAAAAGGCTGTAAGTGTTGGCAAGGACGTGAAGAAATTAGAACCTTTTTACAATATTGGGGGGAAAGCAAAATGGTATCACCTACTATTAAAAACAGTATGGAGTTTCCTCAAAAAATAAAAATGAAACTAGAACTGCCATATGATCCAGGAATCCTACTTCTGGGTGTTTATCCCAAGAACTGAAATCAAAATCCCGAAAAGATATCAGCACTCCCCTGTTTGTATGGCACTATTCACAATAGTCAAGAAGTGAGACCAGCCTAAATGTCCACTGATGAATGAATGGATTAAAAAATGTGGTATAGACATACAATGGAATGGTATTTAGCCTTAAAAGAAGAAGGAAATCCTGCGATCTTTGACAACATGGGTGAAACTTGAGGACATTATTCTAGGTGAAATGAGCCAGTTACAGAGGATAGGAATAGACAATTTAACTCATATAAGGTATCTGAAATAGTCAGACTCATAGAAATAAAGAGTGGAGTGGTGGTTGTGAGGGGCTGGGAAGAGGGGGAAAGGGAGAACTGATCATCAGTGGTACAAAATTTCAGGTATGCGAGATGAGTAAGTTCTGGAGAGCTGCTGCACAGCATTGTGCCTACGGACAGCAGTACTCTATTGTGCGCCTAAAAATCTGTTGACAGAGTAGATCTCATGTTAAGTCTTCTTACCGTAATAAAATAAAATTTTTAAAAAATAGCCCAGTCACAGAACCCAAAAAGCTAAACTCAACCTAAAACCTCAGGGCTCCATTGATTGATCAAGCCCAGCAGCCCCCAGTAAAAATCTTCAGGCCTTTCCACCGCACAAACCCAGGTCTAACTAAATCCCAACTTTCCTAATCTATGATTCACTTTCTTATCCCTGAATGACTGATAGCAGAGTCATGGATTCCCTTGAGAAAGATTCTACTCCTTACCTACTGCATGTGTCTCAACCTCAGAGACCGGAGAAATGAATCATTGATAATATTCTAAAGTCTTCTAATGTCTGAATTATTCTGTCTCAAAAAAAATGCCATGTGTGAAATATCAATAGTCCGACGCATGTGTTGCTCTGCCAGATCGACTTCAGGTCCTTTTCACGCTTCTCCTCACATATTAGGTGGAGAGAGGGGCATGTGTGTTCATGTGATAGAAGTCCCGTTCCCCAGTTTGCTATGGAGAAGTACTTAGACAAGAACCCCATTTTATTCAGGTAATGTGACCTGCTCTAACAAGTAAGAAAAAAACGCCAAGGAACATATATATAAAGGACCCATGGACGAAGACAAGAGAGGAGGGCGAAGAGGACTGAATGCCGGGGGCGGGTAGGCAGGGCAGCGGCGAGCAATGCCGGGGGAGGAGGCGGCTGTGATTGAACAACAATAAAAATAATTTTTTAAAGATAAAAAATTTCAACAAAATAGTTTCTCTTCTTTTTATTTAATGTTGAAAGATAATGTTCCCGGTCTGCAGGAGTGTTCCATTTAGAGGCAATTCAGGAACCCAGACTTCTTTCCTCCTGGGTCTGCCACGCTCAAGACTCTGTCAACGGCACCCGCCGAGGAAACGGAGGAAGAGAGCGTGGAAGCCTGTCCGCTTCTGCACAGGCTTGCCCTGCAAGTGCCACGCACCACTTCCACTTACGTATTTTTAACAAGAACCCACCACATCATCACAACTAATCGTAAAGAAGGCTAGGAATATAGTCTAGCTGTGTGTCCAGAAAAGAAAAAAAAAGGAAACCATTCATAAACAGCTAGCAGTGTTTTTCACAGACACAATCAAATACTCAAAGAAAAATCCATTTCTGTACATTAGGCAACCTCCATTTGGATTTCAAAAGAAGAAAATATTTAATTCTACTGGTATACAATTGTGCTGGTACATTCAATTTACATTCTTAAAAATTGTTTTACCACCTAGTCGAAAGCAAGTACATTTACATGAATTCATGGCATCCAGAACTCCCCAAAGAGTAGGTAGGGAGGTCCATGATTTAAATCTACATGACTAAAAGCAAAATAATCACTCCCAAGACAAAGAAAAAGGTTCCTCTAAAGGCTAATTCCTGCCACTTGCTTTATAAACCAAAACTCAATTCAACCTCAAAATAGCAGTGCTCTGCCCTCAAAAAGTTCAAATGTAGTCTCCACGGGTTCCCTGTTACAATTAGTTTGCAAAGTCATTCAGAATTCTTCATCCTTCTATGTCACATGATGACACACACAATGGATTTGACAAACCAGGCTATCAATAACGTTTGTGGAATTGAATTTATCTGATGTCAAGGACCTTCTTGGTGGGTATTTTGAACTGGGGAACACACCTGGAACAGTGAGTTGGAAAGACGCTTTAATGTGTGTTTCCACTACACGCATCAGCTGTGTACACACTAGAAGGAGAGCACCTAGTGTGTGTACGCACTAGGAGGAGAGCACCTAGTGTGTGTACGCACTAGGAGGAGAGCACCTAGTATGTGTACACACTAGGAGGAGAACAGCTGTGGGAAAGGCTGGTGGTTTTCCTAGTAGTCTGGAGCAAGGCACATGTGCGCATGCAGAGGGTTTCCTGACTAACTGCAGCCTAGCCTCTGTTTAGAAGCAGTAACAACTGTACAGCTTCAGGATTCAAACAAGCTAGTGAATCCAAGCTATTTGCACAAGAACTTCAAAGACTTTTATAATCCCGGTGTCTTAAGTAGGTGAGCCTTGCACACATATATTTGTGAGTAGAATCAATTACTTTTCATCAGCCCACAGTCTATAGGATCCACCAGGCTTTTTCACTTCACTAGGCCGATGTACCTGTTTCTTCAAACTACTGTGTCCAAAGGCTACACACACTGACCTGACACATTCTGAGCATTTATTAAATAGAAATTTTTTAGCAATTAGGTTCTCCTGATTCTAAAGTCTAAGTCAGCATCTGTCATGTTTTTAGCCTACAACATACTCCCTACATACCATTAGTTTAAAAGGTAAATTTAAATCTATAGCTGAAACAATTTATGAGGCCTCTAATAAATCCACTGCATGAAAATATATATATAAAACAAACTAGGAATAGAAGGGAGTTTTCTTAAATTAATAAAGAACATCTACTAAAAAGACATTAAGTGATACTTAATAACAACGCAATAGAAGTATCCCTATTTAGTCAGAAATTAATTTTATTAGCCAATGTCACCCTAGTAAATTCAATAAAAGAGAAATTTCAAGAAACAAACAAAAAAGAAATAAGATATGAGTGCCTACTATTCCTGGCTTTTTAAAAGCATTTTATTGGATTACCCAAATAGTTCAACAAAACAAGAAAATAAAGTAGATATAGTAATAGGAAAGGTGCAAACAAAATCCTTAGAATTAATAAACATGTCTCTAGATAGACAGTACACTATACAAAAAAATTAGCAACATTTCCATGTGCTAGCAGCAATCAATTAGAAAATATAAGATCTTTTTTTCTAAAAGATTTTATTCAGTCAGTGCAGGGACAAAAAGTCCTAAGTTTACATCTAACCAAGTATGTTCAAGATATTTATATGGAATATTTTAGTATCTCAAGGATGTAAGAAAATATTTAAATAAATGAAAAAGATACCATTTTGTGAAGAAAATTCAGTATCATAAAAGTGGTAATTTTCTCTAAGTTAACCTGTAAATTCAATGCAATCAAAATTGCAAGAGTACCCTGGCTGGTGTGGCTCAGTGGGTTGACCATCATCCTGCAAACCAAAAGATCGCAGTTCGATTCCCTATCAGGGCACATGCCTGAGTTGCAGGTCAAGTCCCCAGTTGGGGGCATAAGAGAGGCAACCAATGTTTCCTTCACACATTAATGTTTCTCTCCCTCTCTTTCTCCCTTCCCTCCCCTCTCTCTAAAAATAAGTAAAATCTTTTTTAAAAAAATTCCAAGAGCATTGTTATGAAGCTGATTCTTAATTTCATATAGAATGATAAAAAATTAAAATGAGTAAGACAATTTTGAATAGAAGAAGAAAAGATGAAGAAGTCATAATGACCCACTAACTGTCAAGACTTATTATAAATCTGTACTAAATAAACTATGGTATTTGCAGGGATGAATAAACAGATTAATGGGACAGAATAGAGAGCTCAGGAAAATATCGACATATATAGGGAAACTTTGTATTTGACAAAGGGTGAAATGATAGACCATTAAATAAACAGTACAAGAAAAACTTTTTTACCCATATGGAAAACTGTAATATTAGAATGATCTCCATCATGCATAAAATTATATTCCAGATGAATTAAAGACCTAAATAAGAAAAACAGAGTTTTAACTTTCAGAAGAAAGTATTGGAGAACATAAAACGGGTTGACAAGAAAAGGGTAAGCCTTTTAAAAAGATTGATACACATCACTTCATAAAAATTTTAAACTTCTATATTTAAGAACATATCATAAACAAACAAACCAAAAAAGTCAAACAATGTACTGGGAAAAATGCACTTGCAACATATATAACAGATAAAAAAAATAGGTGCTCAGGATATGTAAATAATGTTGACAAATTAATTTTTTAAAAAACTCAGTAGAAAATTGAGTAAGCCGATGGCCAGACAATTTATACAGGATAAAAGCCAAATGTAATAAAACATATAAAAATATCCCTTAGAGCAGTAACAAAAGAAGTGCAAATTAAAACTGAGATACTAATTTCCTCTCATAAAACTGATAAACATTTTAAGGTTGATAATTCCAAGGGTATGTGAGGATGGTAGAAGCAGGAGCTCTTACATGTGCTGGTGGAAGGGAAAATTGGGACACTGAGCAATAGCTGATAAAACCAGAGAAAAAATTTTGAGCCAGCTCTTCCACTTCCAGTTATATAAACTAGACAAAATTTCCCTATGTATACTAAGAAGGGTGTATAATGATGTTAACTTCTTCTAAAAGCAAAAATAAATTGGGGAAAAACTACATATTATCTTTGGGGACTACAAAAATAAATTATATAATTGAATACTGCATGGTAATTATTTTACAGTATAATTTATATTTATATTAACATGATATTAACATAGATAAAACTAAAAGCTATAAGTTTGTACTAAGCATTTATTAAATCTTGTGGTAGAAATATGAGCATCTATTAGATTTTTATCAAAACTTTGTATATGTATGAAATATTCTATAATTTTTAAATAATAACAAACTGCTATTTTATACATTATTCATTAGAATTGGCTAAATCCGGGATATTCTAAATGATTTTTCTCTTATAATTTGGCCAGTGTAAACAGCAGCATCAACATTTCACAAAAACTAATCAATGAGCTAGAATTTTACTGATACTTTTTGTTCAATATTAGGATGCGGCACCCATTAAAATAGTGTTTATTAAACGTTAAAATAATAAAACAACTATTGTGCCTAAATGGTGAAATGGTCACTCTCCTTCAGATATGTTGTGAAGAGACGACCCACAGATTATTTAGGTTTTAGGCCAAATCACGGTCACTGATGAAGTCCTGTGGACCTAGGAAAGTCACATTTCCACTTTGGCCCTCAGTGTCCCCCTCTACACAATGAAAGCTAGACAGGGGGAATCCTGAGAGTAGTGACACTCATAACTCAAGTCCCAGAATTTGACTTGAGAACAAAAAAGTAAATTTAAGTTCAAGCATCCCAGGCTCAAGAAACAAAGCTTTTGATAGACTATAAGAGGACAGCTGCTAATTGAGTAAACAACTTAGGTAATTAAATTGAGAACTTAAGCCTCATCATAAATATAAAGCAAAATCTATTGATTTCCTGGGTTTTGAAGGTCAGTAGCTGGTTGAGGAACTTAAGCAACTGAATGTAGAATATTTTTAAGTATCCAACTTCCACAAACCCAGGCTCTTTTTGAAGTCAGACTTTGCCACAGGCAAACTAAACAGAGCTTCAATTTAACTTCAAGATGTGTCCATAACAACTGATTACCCCAAATCCATCTCTTTTTCTTCTCCCAGTGGCAAAATGCAAACGTTTTAAATACCTCCATAATTACAGTAAACACAGACAACAATCTCTAAGATTGCAGCATACTATTTGGTGTCCTAACCTATGGGCTGCCTTTAAGGAGCTCCATTAGAAGATGGCCATCTGGGAAGCGGAATTAAACACCAGATTCCAGGTGTTGAAGAGGCGATGCAGGGGTATTTTTTTCTTCTTTTCAGTGGTGAATGAAAATGGTTGTTATATAAGCTATTTTCTAGTTTATACACACACACACACACACACAACCTGGAAGTTTGTGTGAGATTATGATGTAAATAATATTAAAAGAAGAAAGTTTTCAACTTTGACCTGACAACTGGTTATGAGAGTAAACCAGCTCTGATAATCCTGGTATTTCAGATTGTTTCCGCATCCTTGCCACCTCTTCTCACACTGCCAGCCCTCCAGGAAATCTAGAATAATCCAAAACTCCATAGGACCCATGATTACAATTTAATATATGTTCAGCAATAAGTGTTCTTTATATATTTAAACTTATTTTATTCATCTTCTTTTGTTTGTTTCTGGTGGCCTTGTTTTCCCCTTCCCTTTCTGTCTTCAGTTAGAATATAGGTGTTTCTATGTTGGTGTAGAAGCTATAGGTGATATTTCTATTCTTCTAGTGGTTTTCCTAAGTACATGTACTTTGCTGTATGTTTTCCTAACAGTCTAAACTTTTAGTGTCTCTCTCCTCCAAACAAGCAAGACAATGACCCTAGAGTATATGAACATATCCCACTCACATAAAGTTGTCTAGTTTTGTTTTCTTATAGTTTAACATAAGATGGTATTATTATTTTTAATGATCCAACTTCTTTTTAAATCTACCTACATCTTTCAACTTCTGTGCTCAGTGTTACTTGTTACGTTTCTCCTGGCCCCTCTGAGTATTCTTGCCTCTATGGTCAAGTTGCTCTTTAGAAAGGATGCACGGGTGGAACGTGTGTCTGAAAATGTCTTTAGTCTACCCTTGCCCTTGTATAAACCACTTGTGGGAACAGGATTGTAGGTCGTGGGTCATTTTCCCCCAGGACTTTGAAGATGACTACTTCATTGTCCTCAAATCTGTGATTGCAGATGAGAAGCCTACTGGCAATCTAATTCTCTTGGTAATCTTTTTTAGAATTAGGCAGTCTGAGATTTTCTCTTTATTCTTGATATTCTGTAGTTCTGCTTTGAGGTAGCTTTATTCAAGCCACTTGAAACTTGAAATGCACTTTCCATCTAAGGATTCACATCTCTTCAATTCAGGAAAACTCACAGTCAATTTTCCTTCAAATATTGCCTCTCAAAAACTGCCTTTAATCTTATCTTCTGTACAAACTAGATTCTCTAACTCTAACCTCTATATACTTTCAGGGTATAAGATTTTGGGTACGTGGTAAAATTCTGATGCTCAGATAATACGAAAAACTCTAAGACAGGTGTCTCCAAATCGGTAGGGTCTCTAGCTTGCTCTGAAAGCAACTTAGCAAGGTACGTCATAATGAAACTATGAAACAATGGAGACTAAAAAAAGTCCATAAAATGGACTTCATACAAGGAACCACAAAATGTTTAATCTAAAAGAAACTTCATTTTTGAGAAGATAAACCTGAGACATGGAGATTAAGGATCATTTCAGTTCAAGCTATTGTGATATTCAAGACTAAACACAAAATTTCGTGAATTTCAGTAAAGTATGCTTAATGTTATTCCACATTACTGCCCTAAAACATTAGAAATATTTTACATATCACATCAAAATCCATGTTCAGTTCATTTTCCACTCCAGCAGTGGAGGACTGTGACTATCAGGGGGCAGCAGGGACCTATGCAACACCACTGGAATCACGAGGGGTTAACAGGCTAACCCAGAAATGTGGAAAAATCAGCCCTCCAACACCGAGTCCTGCCCAAGCAGCTAAACAGAAATGATTCACTCAAAGAAAAATTACTGGAAATATTGTGAATTAAAAGGCCTGTTCAGTTGAGAAGCTGACTATTTGCTCACTGTAAGCAAACCCACACTGATGTTCTGGGGGTGGCTGCAAAAATAAAGTTTCTACCAATTTCTTAAGAACTGTATTATAAGAGCTAATTGGTGAAAACTGATTTCACAAGAAGGGCCCTTTCGTGGGCTAAACAGTTTCTAATCATAAGTACCAAAAAAAAACCCCATGACTGATTAAAGGGGGGGAGAAAAGCTTTAAGGTAAATCAGGCATGGAGATAATTAGCCAGAGAAATGAACTATGCCAGGAATATGGTTGTTCTCTGAGAGGAGGAGATAACTAGAGCTGAACAAGAGTCATGTACTACTTTAATTCATTAACTGATGAGTAATTTTAGTATTTAAATGTGTGCTATATGCCCAGGGTATCATGGGAAAAGAAGGCCAAATATTATTGACATCTGGGTTAATAAATATAATACATTGTGTTTCTTTCCTCCTTCGCAGCAAAATGAAAAGGAGAGCTTGTAGAAGGGAAAGGGATTCCATTTTATCAACTCTGGGTGAGGCAAAGCAAGATGTAATTGGACTTTGCCTGCAAGTATATAAAGGAACAATACTAAGTCAAACAAATACAGATCCTCAACCTGGTTAAGAAGCCCCAAAAGAACAATTTATAAGTTAGAGAAGAGAAAGGGCATTTTTTAGCTGAGCCTGGAAGAAAGAAGCAAATGTAGATTAAAAACAAATGGATATGTTAAGATGAAGATGAAAAATAGCCTTAATCTTGCTGAAGAAAGGTGAGGTTGCCAGCATTTCTGCTGTGGTAAAGAACAAAAGCTTGGGGGGTTGTAGAGAAAGAACTATATTTGAAAAAACCATCAGGGAATGGAGTTAGGTAGGCAATAGAGGAAGAACAAAAACAGAGCTGATGTACAATGACCAAGGAGGAAATATAAGTATTTTTGTAGGCCCTTTGGGTTTAATTATGAGTCTTTCTTTAGCAGCTCTCTGCAGTCAGGAGCAGTAGACAAAAGAGGTGCCTCTGAGGGCGGGAGAATCTGATTAACAGGACCAGAAAAGTCAAACAGGCTGAAAACTCATCCTCAAGTTGTTGCACATTTAGTCCATGAAGGGGAGAGACTAATGTGGATGGAGGAAATGAACTGTCAAGGCTGACAACCAGAACTTCGAGTGAACTAGTAAACAAAGGGTAAGAGGCCAGAAGTGATGGTCCTCGGGCAAGGGAAACTAAGCTAAAAGCAGGGCTAGCTCCAAAGGGAGGTGGCCAATGGTGCCAATTACCTTATTCCAAGGGATCCAGAAAAATCAAGTCCAGATCCAAGGTAGTGCCAATATCCATGGGCCTGTCTGAGAACAGGGAACCCCAACAGGAGTCATTAGGCAGCAGTAATGCACAGTCAAAGCAGCTGCACAGTGAGAGCCCCAAGATGATGAGAATTTACATTTGATCTTGGCCAAAAAGCCAAGAAGCAGTAGAGAACCTCCATATTTACATAGCAACAAGTCACAATGATGACTTGTGCTGTGAGTAAGATCCAACCCACGAGAGAAGCTGACAAGGAATTAGCTCCTCGGTCATAGAATCAGGGGTTAGGACTGTGCTTGAATCCCAGAATACAAGTAGACTAGGGTACAGATCAGAACCCAAGGCAGAAGCCAGCCATAAAGACTGAGTACGTACAATGGGGCCTGAGAGATAATCCTGAACTAGGGAGGACACTCAGGGTTCACCCAAGGCATTTTAAGCATATAGGCCATGGACCATTTGTCAATTCTAATGTGAATCCTAGGGAATAAAAATGTTTTTCTGACTCTTAATATATATTCAGACTTGGTTCTCATCAGCTCAGAAGTTAGCAGAGCTATCCTTAAGTTGTGAGGTTTCAGTTTCTATAACTCAGTGATTCTCAAACACAGGCAGTTTTGTGCCCCAAGTGTCATTTGACAATGTCTGGAGATATTTCTGATGAGCATGACTGGAAAGATTGCCACCGGCATCTAGCTAATAAAGGCCTAGGATGCTGCTAAGCATCTGACAATACACAGGACAGATCCCCCCAACAAAGAATGATCTGGCCCAAAATATCAATAGTATGGAGGATGAGAAAGTCTGCTCTAGATAGGGATGGGGCTGGCAGGGACTGACACCGACAATGAAAGATCAAGTAGGGAAGTTGCTATTCCATTGTGAATGTTCATGCCTTTATTCAATCACCCTTTCAGCAAACACAGCATTTATTATGTGCTAGAGACTGTACCGGGCACTGGGGATGCAATGTTTATTAAGAAATACTTCTCGCCTTCAAGAAATTGTTAGTCTAAAAGGAATATCTCAACTTCACAGCCTTTATACAGTTTTATCGAAAATGCTAGGAGCCAAAATAAATTATCGTTTCCTTCTATTCTGTCCTTTGCAGAATAATTTAAATTATCCCCATAGGCAAACTTGATTTGGGCTTAAAATCATAACGGGATGCCATCAAAAGACATGGAATGTGTCTAACATTTCCAGGAGCACTAACTTCAGGTCCTCTGGCAAAGAAGAGGCCGGAATGTGGGTGCAAGAATGTGGGTAGGAAAAGTGACAGATGGGGCCAGCTGAACAGGCCTCCTGAATAGCCTTCACAGTTTGGTCAACAACCAGTAAGGCAGTCACATTTTTAAATGCAACTGAAAAGTATTTTGGAAGAAATACACTGCTGCTTACAACTTACTGTGGGATGTATCAAAATATAATATAGATTGAGGTTGGCTGTAAAGATGATAATTGAATTGAAATGTAAAAAGCAAGAGTAGTACAATGTTAATGGTGTAGTCAAGGTGGTAGGTTCACAGTAAAAATCTTTCAACTTTTTTTAATGATAAAAGCTAATTTTATTCATTAGTTTTTTAAATTTAGTCTTTACTGTATTTTTTTCCATTCCCATTTAGTTTCCTTATATCCCCCTACCCCCAGCAATCACCACACTCTTCTCCATGTCCGTAAGTCCCTTTTCCTTTTGGCTCAATCCCTCCACCATATAACGTGGCCCCCCAACCCCTAACTGCCATCCTGTTCTCCAACTATAAGTCTGTCCCCATTTTCCTTGTTACTTCAGTTTGTTCATTAGATTCCACATATGAGTGAAATCATATGGTATTTGTCTTTCTTTGATGGGCTATTTTCACTTAGCACAATGTTCTATAGGTCCATCCATACTGTTGCAATGGGTAAAACTTTCTTCTTTTTTATGTCTGTGTAGTATTCCATTGTGTAAATGTCCCATAGTTGTTTTATCCACTCATCTACTGATGGACACTTGAGCTGCTTCATTATCTTGGTAATGGTAAAAAATGCTGCAATGAACATGTGCTGGCGAGAATGTGGAGAAAAGGGAACCTTTTTGCACTCTTGGTGGGAATGTGGATTGGTGCAGCTGCTGTGGAAAGCAGTAGGGAGATACCTGAAAAAAATTAAAAATGGCTCTACCTTTTACCTGGAGATTCCACTTCTGGGAATATATCTGAAGGAACTCAAAACATTAATTCAACACTTCTTTGTTTGAAAATTTTTATAATAAAATCTTGACAGAATTCAGCTTAACTCCCCACTTCTTGTTTAGAAGAAAATAAAACTAAACCATATGCATTAAAGTAGACTATACAATATTCCTGGCAACAATGAGCTGGACTTTTGCTTTAGGAGCACAGCTGTGGCACAGTACTTGAAATGCAGTCCATGGACCCCAGTCATCAGCATCAAAATGCAGAATCTCAGAATCCAAACATTCTCAGTCAAATTTGCATTTTAATAAATCTGCAGGTGGTTCTTATGCACATTAAAATTTGAGAAGCACTAAAGTAATGAAAGGGGCAATGACCTAGCAGACCCTAGTTCTACTTTTCATTCACTCATAAATTTTAAAAACTTATGTATTGAGTCCTTTCATGTTCCTGGCACTGTTTCAAATGCTGAGGATGCTGCAATGATTAAGACAAATACTTACTTAAATGCTAATGAAAGAGACAGTCAATAAACAAGAAAATAAAATATTAGAGAAAATGTATGTGCAAACAAGTAAGGATATTAAGAAAAATTGGTTAGAAGCTGTTCTAATTAGGGAATTCAGCGGAGTCCTGAACGACAAGACAGGGAGCAGTGAGCCCTGAGGCAGGAGCCAGGCTGGAAGCACCAACTCACCTGTCTGGCAGTCTTCATCTCCAAAATAAAGAGATTAAACCAAATCTTCTCTGAAGTTTTTTTAAATTCTCTGATGGCATGACTATTTTTAAGATGACTATTCATAAGTGTTCTAGGAAGAATACAGAACTGTAGTTTTAATGGAAACAAGCCCATGGCTACATTTTTAAGGTAGCACATATTAAGATGGCCATATGTCCAGTGGTTCTAGTCAGCATTTGAGTTAGGGCATCATTCATAGATCTATTCTTCCTGTATTTGCCTCCTCATACCTCAGTTCATACAACCAGGCCAAAGAGGATTGTTTGTTACTCATCACCAGCTAAGTGCTCAGGAAGCCCTTGGGTCTAGGACCCATTCCTATCATGATCCCTTCATCTTCCATTTATTAGTTGATGCATTAAACAGTGGGTTCCATCAGCCAAGGATGCCAGCATCCCAGCAGCTGAGACTGGAGGCAAGGATCTGATATTTAGCAAATGGATCGAGGAATACCTAACTCTAACTCCATCAAGCATCCCCTGAGTTGCCTGTGGAAACTGTTCACACACTAAACAGCAGCAAAATGGTAAACAAAGAAACATGTTACACATCTCTTTTGGCAAGATTCGGTTGGAGCACCTGGCTTAGGCCCAACATTTCCAGGGAGTTTTACCTTCCTCCCAGTCCTAAATCCACCCCTTGCCAGCATCAAGCTGCTGAAAGAAAGAATGGATATCCTGCCAACCTCATCTCCAGCCCTTCTCCCTGCTACATTTGTGATCCAGATAAACTGGAACGAGTTTCATTCCTCAAACCCACTCCGTTCTTTCTTATTTCTAAGCCTTAATATGCTGTTCCCTCAGCCTAGAACACTCTTTCCATCCGCAGCTCTATTCATCTGGTTGAATTCTGCTCATCTTTGGGTCTCTGAGTCCTCTCCTATACTAGCTTGTTCCTTTGTCACAACCTTTATCACTCTGTATTGCGACAATGCGTTTACTTATCTGCAGCCCCTTATGTTAAGAAACATGAAGAGTCAGGAACATCTTGTTCAGCTTTTTTAACCCAGAATTATATTCCCAGTCTATGTGGTACATAATAGGTGCTTAATATTCATTGATTGAATAAATATAATTTCCATTTGTCCCTTATTAACTTTTTTAGCCTTGCTCTACCGTCTGTGTAGATTTATGCTCTTCTCAACAAACTTTTCCAATCTTTCTGAACAAGGAAAGGTTTCAGAATTGAAAACTTCCCCCTTGATAGTTTAATGTCCAAAAAAAAAAAATTTCTTTTCAAGCGTTCTTAGGAAGGGAACCACAGTATTTTTGAAAATACAGAAGAATTTTCTTTAATCTAGGAAGCCCTGACTCCTGCGACAGCTAAAATAAATACATTGCCTTAGTCATCACTATTCTCTTAAACCAGTTTGAGGAAACATGTTTTGCTTTTTGTTTTAAACAGGAACAGATTGCTCAGGGTTTGGGGGAGCCAGACACGAATCAGAAAGCCCTTCCTCTTTTATTTTATAAGTCCTTGTGCTCTGCCCAGCTCTGCGATATTCACTGAGCTGCCCATGAAACAACTTTCTTTCTCCTCCCCAGGAGCCTTTGTGTGGTGCTGAAGAGGGAAAGAAACGGAGCGAGGGCTCCTCCAGGGGCCAGGCTCAGAAGGTTAGTTAGCCCAGGGGCGCAGGGCCATGAATTCGGCTCACCTCACCATGGACTCAGAAAACTCTGAACCCAAGTGGCCTGAGTCTCAACAGGACAGGAAATTGGGGTTAAAAATTAACTCGTCAGCTGCTGGACAGGCTTGGCAAGCTGGGGAATGATACTCACCAGATCAAAGGAAGAGCAAGCAGCTGGTACCTGCTCCAAAACTCCTTTGGCATTTTCCCTCTGGCTCTGGACCAGCTTGTTCTTTTTTTCAATTTTTGGAAGTGGATACAGGGAAACCAACATTTACTGAATTCGTTTTATGTGCCAGGCACAGTGCTAAGTGCTTTTACATGCATTATCTTATATAATCATCCACACAACCATGTGAGGTATTTATTTTTAATCCTCATTTTACAAAGAAATTGATACTCAGAGAAAGCAAGTAACTTAGGCACCTAATAAATAATGGAGCCTCTGCCCTGGCCAGGTGTTTCAGTTGGTTAGAGCGTCATTCTGTACATGAAAACATTGCAGGTTAAGGGCATGTACAGGAAACTACCGATCAGTGTTTCTCTCTCTCTCTCTCTCTGTCTCTCTCTCTCTCTCTCTCTCTCTCTCTCTCTCCTCTCCTGCCCCCACCTTCTCTCTCTTGCAAACTGGTGAACATATCCTCAGGTAAAGATTAAAATAAATAAATATACAGGATAAATAGAATAAAAAAGGTGCCTTGGTTCAACCTCACATCTAATGAATTCAAATCCCAGTATTTTTTTTTTTCTTCTACACCTGGAGGTTTTTAACTGGAAACCATAGGAATGTGCCCAAAATCTTTTAGCTACAGCACAAAATATAAGGCTCTGCACAGCTTATAACATCATAACAATAACCATTCTGTAGGTGACCAGTAGTTGATCCTAGCCAGAATATTGTCTCCCAATATATTGATATACTAAAATTTTTCTGAAAGAGCATTTTGGCAAAGGTTAGCTGTTTACCCAAATAATCCAGCTTTCCTTAACAATTCAAAATGATTTCAACATCCAGAAATTGTGTTCTCATCTTAAACAACAGCCCTAAGCACTTCAAATTTCCCTTAGCGTGGTATATCTACATTTTGTAGTGTCTGTCTAGGGAGAGTGTGATGATTTGCGCCTCTTCCCCACTACAGCATTCCATTCCTTTCTCTTAAAAGACAGGAAGGCAGAGAGAATGTGATTCATTTTTGTGTTGCTTAATCCAGGGCCTGGCAAACATGGTTACTTGTTGAATGTTTGTTGGATTAATCTAGCAGAGACCACAGTTAAAAAAACAACTCATTGTAATGCAATTTGATAAGAGCTGACATTAAAATAGGTTCAAGACGAGGTATAGGCATGCAAAAACAATCAATTAATTCTAGTTAGGGGAAGGGCTGTTGGGGAAAGTTGCACAATGAAATGAGTTCACCAGGTGGAGAAGGAATAGGAAGAAAGGCATTTCAAAGATAGAGAAGCTTAAACAAAGGCAAGAAGGCAGGAAAGTATGGCAAGAAGCTGAAAGAGGGACCCATGGATTTGTCTTCTTGAACTTTGGAGGAAAACAAAGGAAAAGAAGCAAGAGCCAAAAGAGTTAAGAATTTTTGTCAGCAACATCAAGCTTTTTATTTCCTGACATTTCACGCTTAACATATTGTTTAAGGTGTGGTTGTAGTCCAGAGGCTATAAAGTCTGAAATCTGCTTGCAAACAGGCCATTCCCTTAGACTTCTTACTCCTAACTTGTAGGACTTCTTACTCCTAACTTGTAGGACTTCAGGGGGAAGTGACATTGAGTGACCCATAAGGCTAAGGATCATCAGCACTGAGGAAACCTTTTTGGAAAATAGAGACAATGTTTTCCTACTAAGAGTCAGAAATGAAATGCTTCCCATAGTATTTACACATCAGCCTATCCCTGAACTGTTTCTTTCAGGGAGCCCCATGCTCTCTCCCCAATGTGTTCTCTTTTATAGCTTAGTCAAAGCCTTTCTTCTTTGCTTTCTCTTTTTTTTTTTTTTTTTTTTTTTTACTTCCAAGGAAAAGAATCCCATGCACACCTGACAAATAGAATGAAGGTTTTATTGAAAGGATCTAGGGTAGTGAAATCCAGTGGTTCCATCAGGGATGGGTGCCTATGAAATGCCAGAGAGAAAATCTTTTCCCTCTGGGGCTATTTAATACCTCCTCATCTCCTCTTTGTTTCCTTCTTCTTTACTATTTCCCTGCAAATAGCAAACATGGCCACACCACCCATCCCAAGTACATACCAACTCAGTTCAAATCCCTAAGAACCCAAATATAAAACAGCCAAATTTCAGTGAGCTCTTCACTCTTGATTCAATAAGCTATGAGCTGATCAGATGGAAAATCATGGTTTCTGGGGCAATTCATGGGTGGAAGAGGATCCATTTTCAAAGGATATGCATATATTATAAAAGCCCCCTACCTTTCTCTATGATTCCTTTGGCCCTGCCAGAATTTAGACTTTTAATCCAGATCTTTTAATGGATGCATGTTGTTTAAGGATAATGTTTTCCAAATATTTTAAAAGCATAGATATTTTTTTCCCAGTAAAATAGTTCACTGTAACCCCAGATGTAAAACAGATGAAAAGCAGAGTTGTTCCCATTGACCTGGGCGGGAAGAAGGGAGAACGGAGCGTCCCTCTTCTGTGCCTTCTGGTCCCTGGTGCCCCAAGAAGGAAGCCACCACGCCTGGGTTTCTAACTAATGATAGTCACTTTCACTATCACAACCTGTCTACACTTTTGTTTCTTGACTTGTGAATGTTAGTATCTCTTGACTGCCCATCAAAAAAGATAAAGCACTTTTAACTCAATTCTACTTCCTCCCCCTCCATTCCTAGTTTGAAAAGTTAACTTACTTTTAGTCCTTTTTTTTCATTATTGTTAGAACTTTAAATATTATGATTAAAGAGTATATTTTTCTTTTGACTTTAGGTAACATCTCTTCTTTCCACCAACTAAAATAGCTCCCTTGCTTTTAACCCCTGCCCCACTTTTAGCATCTGAACACATGATACTTAATAGGTTTTGTACGGGTCATTTCCACTCCTTGATCTACTCTGTTACAAAGAGTATTTATTCTTTTACTGGTCTATGAATGCAAAGTTTATTTTAGAGCATAAGCTCCTGAGAAGCAATGAGAGAGGTGGTTTGTATTATTTTAATGGCACCACTCACAGGAGAAGAAGCAGACAGATACAGTGTGGTGGTACAGGTGGTGGAAACCATCGTGGCTGATTTCAAGAAGCTGGGTATCTAAATTTGAAATATAAATTTTACTTATATGTGGAAACTTCCACCCACATTACTACTAGTAGTGAGTGGAACTAACAAGCAAAACAGAGACAGACTCACAGGTGGAGAGCAGGTGGACAGCTATTGGGGAGTTAGGGAGCGGAGGGATCAAGCAAAAAGGAAAAAGGACTCGTGGACATGGACAACAGTGTGGTGATTGCAGCGGGGGAGAGAGGATATAAGGGAGATAAAGGGCACTGGGAAAATAAATAAATAAATTTGAAACAGGCTGGGGAGGAGAAAAGGAATGAATTCCTGCAGAAACTCAAGCATCCCTTAGATTTCATAGTCCATTTCCCTTCACAAATGCAACTATTTTCATTATTCTATACACTACAACGGAACACTGCCACATTCGCACACTGGTAGAACCATTTTCAGTTAGCGGCAGCCAGTTTCCTAGTGGCTTTGTCAAGAAGATGCCATGCCATAACCACAGACAAGTATTGCATGGTCTGTGAAATGCTCATAGTTTTTTCCTTGTTGCTGACAAGTCAAGTCATCCCTCAGCCTCTTCCTCGTGCTCTTTTCTCCTTTCCCAGCCCTTCTATGAAACAAATCAAAAATATTTTTTCAATCAATCTTCTGCATTGATGTAACTTCCTTCTGTAAATGATTTTCTTAGTAATTCACTGACTCTCTTGGGCTCATTTTAGTTCCCAGGTAATTGGCCAGTAATTCAACACTTGTGTTAGAGAAGGTGCTGAAAACTGGTGAGGGAAGAAAACTTTCATAAGAGCTAATTTGTCATGGCTTTTATAAGTGGTGATAAAACATTAAGAATCCGCGCACAGAACAGATGATCCTGGTAGTATTAGGAACAGGAACGGGTCCCTGGGGACTTTGTGGATTAGCTTTCTCTGGAGTTTTCTCCTTCTTCTTTAGTTATTCTCATTGGCTATGGGTTTAGGATGTCTCAGTCCATGGGCAAGAGAGAAAAATGTGATGAGCTTTCAAAGTACCATCTAATCAAGGTACATTAATCGAGTCATTAACTGATTTTGAGTACCTACTGGAATCTGGGGACATTTTCAAGTGTGCAATCTTATTTGATCTTCCCCAAAATGCTGTGAGTAAAACACACACAGATACTATGTAGTCACTTTATTTTGCAGAAAAGAAAACTGTGATATGTAGGAATTAGCTGTATTTTACAACATCGCATAGCCAAGATGAAGCAATAGCTTCTTATACTATGCTATGTTGCCATTTCCACTTACTACTCAGGATTGGACCAGACAATTCTCTGGGAATGACAAAGTTTAACTAGTAGTTTATCAGACAGGATTCCTGGGATATAATCGCCCATCAACTTTATATTGTTTCACACTGTCCCTTTAAATGTTAAGTGATAAGGAATATTCTTCCTCTGAATTGGATGAAAACTCAAAAGTCCCATGATTCTTCTAATTATCCAGGTAATAAAAAACCCAGCTGTCCTTTCAAGCTGCAAACATGATCTCAAGGTCATAATTAAGAGTACTAGTTACATGTAATAATCAAAACTTCAAATCAGATATGGAATTAAAAATCCTCCCTGCCTTCCTGCTATAAGATTTTTGTGGGAAGTTGGGGAAATGGTTGGGTAGGGGAAGAGGAACCCTTCTTCCTGTACCTTCCCTTTGCTATTTTGCTAATCGGGTTGTGATCCTTTCTTCCAAAGCCAAAGGGTGTTGGAGGAGAGAGGAGAGATCGGGGTAGACAGGAAATCTCTCACTTAATTAGTACAATTGTAAAATGGTCCTGCACTGTCAGGCAAATAGCATTCACTCTTATGAGCTATTTTGTGGATTCTTAGAAAGAGCTCCATCACTGAGGGCTTCTCATCTGAGACTCCCTTGATATGACTCATGCACCAGTCCTCCAGTTCATCCATCTAAAGCAAACCAACTTGCCTGATGCCTTTTAGATTTCTCAAGACAGGGGGAAAACTCTGGTCATCTTTGTATTCTAATTTCATATTAAGTTCAGTGAGTGCTTTTAAGCCCCTTGCACTGCACTTAAGATACAGTGAAGGTACCTTATCCTTCCTCTTGGGGAGAGTTAGAATCCCAGCCCATCTCTCTCTAAAGAAAATACTCTTTAAATCCTTCCTTAATCCTATTCTTTTAGACCCTGGATGTAGTAAGAGTTTTTGGCCATGTAATTGGTTTTGAGACTGAAATTTTCCATTTGTATCTGAAACCTCTCCAGGAAACGTATCTGTTAACTCTATATGTCTTAGTCAAAATTTTCAAACATTATATCCTGTTACATTGAGTAAGTATACAAAACATGACCTCTGCTCTTTAGCAGCTTCCTTTCTAACTGGGAAAGCAACCAACATATGAAACTACAGGTGGATAGAAACGGCATTAACCACAAGTGCTACAGATGCTCAGTAAACGGAGAATCTCCAGAGGCTAGAATAATACATTCTATAAGCCTTGTAATAGAACAAGCAAAAAACTAGAGCAAAGCAGGCATTCCAGAGGGGAAAACCAGCATTAAAAAAGAAAAGTATGTGATACAAATGATCATGATATTTGAACTAGCTCCCAAAATCGTCTCTTCTCTCCATTTCTGTCATTATAGCCTTAATTCGGGCCACCATTCTCACTCATCTTGGTCTGCCTAAGTTTAATATTCCTCCCCTCTGCCACCTTTTCTTTGTTTATTCTTGTCATCTGGATGATACTCCCCTCTAGATTCATCTTTAGTTGTTTCTCCTAGCCAGTCATCCCAGAAATTCCCCCAAATCTCTATATTATTTTGCCCCTTTTTCACACACTATTCTCCCCATCTGTCTTTCCTACTACCACTTCATCTTCACTTGGTACGTTTCATAGTCGATCTGCATTTTGTATCCATTCTCATCTACTCCCAGTGTAACTTCCTTTGTATACCAAAGCTCAGAAAGCTAAAAATCACATTTCTCAGATTCTGGGTGTGCAAAAGTCTTCATCATTCAGATGTATTTACTCAATGATCAGAAGGTGAAAACACCAGCTGTGGGCGTTTCCTATGGGCAAAGAAAGTTGTGCAGATACAGACATTTCTGCATTCCAGCACACAGTCTCCAGCTTCCTGGGTGGTTGTTGGCAGCAGTAGCTTCCTGATTCCAGCTTCCTGACTTCTGGATTTTAGTCACAGCAACATGTTTTTGAAATCAACTCATCCAGTGGACCTTTTGATTCCCACCGCCGGAATGTGACAAAATAGTGGCCCCCATAGATCCCACAATTCACAGAATGGTGGCATTCCGTGAATCGTTACTGGAGACTCAGAGCTCCTTTTTCTAACTCTTCCAATAATTTCATAAGCATATAAATCCCTTTCTGCTTAAAACACTTAATGTGCCTTCTTTTTCCTATACAAAAGCTTATTTGGTCCACTCTCTAATGCCAAGTCATTCTGTAGGCCCTAGCTCCAATGCCCCTTCATCTAGGAAATCTGAGTCATCCACAAGATAAACAGCAAGCAGGAAGGTATTCTCAGTGGAAGATTACATTGTCTCCTTATACTTTCATAGCACCCTGTATATAAGAATATATACAGAATATAAGATTGTCCTAATATTTATCTTCCCTCCTTGCTAAGCTTCCCTACTTCTCTTCCAAAAGGAGAGACTTTGTCATACCCATTTTTGTACCCAAGCTCCTAGCATAGTCCCTAGTACATGATAAACCTTCAATATATGTTAAGTAATTAACGACCACATGGAGAGATGGATGGGTGGGTGGAGGGGTGGATAAATAGACCCTTAAACTGAAACAAGTAACGACCTTTTGTGAATCACTATTTTTCTGTTTATACATAGCTTATAATCTAGTCAGGGTTTTTTTTGTTCTTCATAATGAGAATACTTTTAAAATATCTCCTACTAACTCATGGAAGTCAAAGAGTAGGACTTTCTCAATTTTCCTTTCTGAAGCAATATTACAAAGAAGAAAGTATAAAATTGCATGAGTATTTTCCCCAGACTTAGTTTCATAGCAAGGGACCAGAAAAACAAAAGTATAGAAATCTTTTCCTCTTATCTTAATATAAAATATAACCATAGAATAAGGACTACATTGGAATAGCATTTAGTTGGAATAAAAGTGAGGAAACACTATATCAAAAAAGATAGGTTGTGCATGTATTAAATACAATAGTTACTAGTAATAATAACTATTTTAATATATATTGTTTTTCATTTCATAGTCTAGAAATTGAGCTTAGCTAATTAGGGGCAGAAGAATTGGGATTTAAACCTGACTCTGTCAAGAGACATACCTTAAATATAAAGACACAGAAAAGTTTAAAGTAAAAGGATAGAAAAGATGTACCATGCCAACTTACCAAAAAGAAAATTGGTATAGTATAATAATATCAAATTAACAAGACTCGAAGGCAAGAGGTATGACTGAAAATAAAGAAGAATATTTTATATTCATAGAAGTATCAATTCAACAGAAATCATAAATTTCAATGCATTTAATACCAGCTTTGAAATGCATAATGCAAATAATCAAATTCATAATAATAACTGATAATTTTAACATATTTCTTTCAGTAACTCATAGACTAGGCAGATAAGAAAATTGTTAAGGATATATGAAATTGTAACAAAATGATTAAAAACTTGATATAATAATGTACATAACACTATACATGTAAAACCAACAACTCTGTAATACATATTTTTTCTATTTGCATGTGGAACATTTACTAAAATAGATCTTGTACTGGGCCATAAAGAAAGTCTCAACTGGGCCATAAAGGAAGTCTCAGAGGACAGAGTCACTCAGAGTAAATTCTTGGACCGCAGTGGAATTAACCTAGAAATTAATAACAGAAAAGTAAACAAAATAATCCAGAAATCCCAATAGAAATTAGAATTGTTTTTAAAAATATTTTTGATATTTACTTAATTTTAGAGGCAGTGGAAGGGAGGAAGAAAAGGAGGGAGAGAAACATCAATATGCAAGAGAAACATCCATTGGCTGCCTCTCAGGGACCTAGCCTGCAGTGCAGGCATATGCCCTGCCCAGGCACCAAACTGGTGACCCTTTGATTTGTGGGTCGACTCCCAACACACTGAGCTACACCAGTCAAGGCTAGAAACTATTTTTAACTAAGTGTAAATGAAGACTTCACATGTCAATACTTGTGGTATGCAGCTACAGCAGTGCTGAAAAAGAAATACATAACTTTAAATGCACATATTAACAAGAAAAAAGGCTAAATATCAAGTATACAAGCTTCTATCTCAAGAAACTAGGCTGCGAAAAAAAACCCAGCATGTTAAACCCAAAGAAAATAAGAGCAGAAATCAATAAAATAGAAAGCAAACATACACTAGAGAAAATTAACAAAGGTAAAAGGTGGCTTTTTGAAAACAAATTAAATTTAAAAATTGATAAAACCCAAGAAAAGTTATTCAATAAAAAACAGAAAGAGCCCTGGCAAGTGTGGCTCAGTTGGTTGGAGTATCAGTTGGTAGCTGAAGGGCTGGGGGTTCTATTCCCAATCAGAGCATGTGCCTGGGTTGCAGGTTCCATCCTCCGTCCAGGTGCATGTGATCCCCAGTCCAGGTGCCTACGGGAGGCAACCTATAGATGCTTCTCTCTCACATTCATGTTTCTCTCTCTTCTGCCTCTCTCTTTAAAAAAATAGAAAGAAAACACAACTTGCTAATATCATATATTAAAAGGGGGACTTCAGTATAGATTCCATAGACATTAAAAAGATAATAAACAGATAATAAATAAATTTGAGTTTAAATAAAATGGACAAATTTCTTGAAAAACACAACTTACCAAAAATGACTAAAAAAATAAATAGAATATCTTAGTTCGGTGGGTATCAAAGACATTGAATACATACTTAAAACAATGAAAATCTTTAGGCCCAGATCCTTCACCAGTAAATTCTTCTAAATGTTTAAAGAAATAAGAACAATTTTATGTAAACTCTTTCTGATAATTAAAAGGACTATTTCCCAACTCATTTTATAATACCAGTATAACTTGATACCAAAGTCGACAAACATTAAAAGGAAGAAAAATTACAGGTCAGTATCTCTCAGACATAATGCAAAAATCCCAAACAAGATATTAGCAAATTGAATCCAAGGAAACATAATAAGGATAATTATATTTCAATCAAGTAGGCTTATTACAAGAATGCAAGGTTGGTAAATATTTCAAAATGAATAATAATAATAACTGATAGAATAAAGGAGAAAATCCATATGATTATTTCAAGAGAAAAATAAACAAGTCGGTCTCACTTAAAATGCGAGGCTTTAAAAAATAGCACTGTGTGAATAAGAAATGTATTCATCTAGAAGTAAAAGAAAATAATAAAACTGAGTAAAAGTAGCTTAAAGCAAATGGGGTTCACGAAATGTAGAGGCAGGCAGTTAAAGCGGTTTCAATGTTTAATGATGCCATACAGGATCCAGACTCTTTCTGTCCTGCTGTGCCACTTTTTGAAACATCTATACTCGCGCCTGGCACCACAGTAAGTGTTCAGTAAATATCTGTTGAATGAAATAATCGGTGCTTTAATATTCACCCTGAAGTTTATTACCTAATGACCATAAGACTAGCCTAATGGCCTCCAGCTCCATATCCAGCCATGAAGAACAAAGCAGAAAGGATTGTGGTGCCTATATCCAGAAAACCAGAAACCCTCAGCTTTCATTTCCTTGTATAGAACTGACTCATTCAGCCACCTGACTACAAGAGAATTTGGAGAGTAAGTATTTTTAGCTGGGCACATTATCACCCTGAAAAAAACAGAAGTTCTGTTACTCAGGACAAAGTAAGAATAGATACCGGGTCCCTCAATATAGAAGACACAATGATAAGCATTGTTAAATCCACAATACTGGTAAGAAAAGTCACCATCTCTGAGGAGACTGAAGTTTACCAAGAAAGTCAGAGAAGGAAAAAACTAACCACAACACCGGGAAGAGTGAGATAACGACCATGCAATAGGTCCGAACAAAGTGCTCCGGGAAATCAAAGGCAGAAAAGACAACATCTGTTGGGGAGCCCTGAATGGTTTCATAGACAAACCCTTTGAAAAGTTTTTTTCAATGGCTAAGATTCTCACAAGTAGCAATGGGCAGTAGGATAGTCTAGCGGTGAAACTACCAGCAAAAGCAATTAGGCAATATATCTGGTATCTGAGGAACAATAAATGTACACTACAGTGTCAGATATTCCTAAGGAGAAAATCAAGGATTTGGAAAGGACAAGGGATAAGGAAAGGACAAAATAGATGTGATATTCCCCTCGTTTGATTAAGATATAATTGTGCGATACTGTGATTTACAATAAGATATGTGTACAGTATTTGGTCTTCATCTCTGTTTCTAGTATAGAGCTCCTCAAACCATTGTGACTAATGAGAAAGTGAAAACGGTGTCTTTTGTTATGTTAATTAGGCGACTTTTGCATCACACCTAAGCATGAAGGCTGGTTGCCAGGGGAACCAAGCATGTGATTAGAAAATTGGAACTTTCATTCCCACACTTCCCCATCTGCTACCCCCCCCCCATTTCCTAGCCCCAACATCCTGGCAGGGGAGAAGGGCTGAAGATTGAGTTCAGTCACCAATGGCTAATGATTTCATGAACGCTGCCAATGTGATAAAGGCTTCATAAACACTGGAAAGGATAGGGTTTAGAGAGCATCAGGGTTGGCAAACAAGTGGAAATTCAAGAGCAGTGGCCTACCCAGAGAAGGCTTGGAAGCTCCATGTCATGGAAGCACCATACTCTTTCTTCACACCTTGCCCTGTGCATCTCTTTCATCTGGCTCTTCTGTTATGTCCTTTTACAAGAAACCATTAACACAGTAAATAGAATGTTTCTCTGAGTTCTCGGTGCCTCTAGCAAATGAATCAAACCTGAGGGAGGGAGTCATTGGAATCTCCTATAAATAGCTGGTCAGTCGTAAGCCCAGATGACCACCTGACTTGTAGCTGGCATCTGAAGTGGTGTGGGGACAATCTTGTAGGACTGAGCCATTAATCTATGGAATACGTATAATGCTGTCTGCAGATAGGTAGTGTCAGAATTGAGTTGAATGGTAGGACACCAGCTGGTGTCAGAGAATGACTTGATGGTGTGGTGAACCACCTCTACCCACCAAGTTGAAATTGGGAGTAAGACCCTTAAATTTTCACGTGACATCGTATTAGTTTAAGGTGTACACCATAATAATTTGATATAGGTATCTGCTGAGAAATGATTATAGATGTAGTACTTTTGAATGTGAAAAGCTTGCAACTAAGAAACAAATTTCGAGAATGCTGTAGTTGTTTAGGAGAGCAGTCCATGTTCCAGGTCTGAACAAGAACAAAGCAGAAAGTTCTTAGCGCTGTAATGGTTTTAACTGAATGCTGGGCTGACAAGGAAAAGAAAGGCGGAATGAAGGAGACCCTGCAGAGGAAGAACCATCTGGATGTGGCAATTGGTAGGATGCTAAGATTAGAGAAAAGGTGATGACAGTCTTAAGCTGTACCGAAAAAGGGCGGTGACGTCATTAACAGAAGAAGAGGGGTGGTAAGATGATATCTAAGTGAATCTCAGCACACTGAAAGAGGCAGCTTCAGAATGAATCCCCATGAACAAGTACTTCTCTGATGGAGCAAGCCTAGGGAGAAAAAACCCAGGGCAAACTCTTGAAAAAGGGTTGGGAGAGTGGAAAATTTAAGAGGAGCCAGTGAAAAAAAGAGGGGAAATTAAAGAAAGAGGAGTTAGAAATGTAAACATCAGCAGGAAGGGGCCCCAAGCTTTCTGGCATCAAAAACAGAAGAAAGGGATTTTTTTGCGTGCAGTACTCACTCATCACCTATATACCTCATCCGATCCTAAATTCCTTTAAAATGAAACGTGTCTAATTCACTCTCGTGTTTCCAATGCGTAGTCCCTTAGTAGTCAATGCCTGCCACTGAATAGTCAAATACAGCAGTGCTCCTTATCCGTAGTTTTGCTTTTCAAGGTTTCAGTTACCTACAGTCTGAAAATATTAAAATATTCCAGAGATAAACAATTCATAAGTTTAAATTTTGTGCCATTCTAAGTAGCTTGATGAAATCTTGCGCCATCCGCCTGTGGGCTGCCTGGGATGAGAAGCACCCCCTTGCCCAGCTTGCCCGTACTGTACATGCTCCCCTCCTGTTAGTCTCTTCCTATTCGTCTTCCTTATCTTAGACTGTCACGGTATCGCAGTGTTTGTGCTCCAGGAACACTGGTTTTACTTAATAATGGCACATCCATGCAACTTTTATTACAGAATATTGTTGTAATTATACTATTTTATTATTAGTTGGTGTCGTCAGTCTCCTACTGTGCTGAATTTTTATTATACTTTATCATAGATATGTATGTATGAGGGTCTTGGAATGTGTTCCCTCATGATAAGGAGAGGCTACTTAATACAGAGGCAGAGAGGAAGTTTGGAAGAACCAAAGGGGGCTAGAAAGAAAGGAGGAAGAAACGAAAAAGTTGGGTTGGTGATTCGGAGAGTGTTTTCAACAGAATGGTAGAAGTAAAAGACCCATTGCAAGCAGTGACAGGCGTGACTAACCCAGGATGAAGACAGTGCATAGGGACTGCTTTTTCAACTGGGTTAACTGTGAAAAGAACGGGGGCAAGTAGAGAAAAATCTGGTTTTTCTTTGCTTTTATTTTGTTTCCTGTGATGGGAATACCATTCAAGATATTATTTTGAGTTTTTCCTTCAGATATCTAAAGCATTCAGATGGCTCTATTGTTTACTCAAAAGTCTTCTCAGCTTCTTTTGTTGTTATTCTCCCAAACTCTTAAGCCCTTAGGAGAAATTAGGACTTTTTTTTTGTTAAAGAACCAGTTTCTTGAAGAAAAATGAAGGGAAATATATTTCCCACAGCCAGAGCAGGAGGGAAAAAATAGAAAGCCGTCTGCAGAGTCCCAGGGCAGAGTGGCAGCCCTGTCTCCCAGCAACCCCACAAAAGGAGGTAAGACCTACAGGGCAAGGGCTGTGTGACCTGCCTGGGGATACAGGACCCTGGGCAGGCTCAGCAAAGATGCCCACGTGCCAAGGAGGGTGTGTGGACACAGACTCCTCAACAGTAACCCAGCAGATCAATGGCAGAGAGAATAATTTCTGCCTTCTTTATTCTATCCCCATTCTCAAGCCTTCCTACTGCAAAACTTCCACTGGGGGGAAAGTAAACCCTAAAAAAAGAAAGAAGTTGAATGTAAAAAGTAATACATTCCATTTTGATCAAATGAAAAAAGAAAGACATTAATATTTTTTAACCACATCAGCAGAATGGGGCTTCAAGTCAGAACTTTTTCTAAGTTGCATTATAGAAAGGACAGGGAGATAGATTGTCCACTGAGTCTGTGGACTGAGCTCCTCTGGAGCAGGTCTGTAAGCAGAGGAGCAGGGGGCTGGAGGACAGCCAAGTGCAAAGCTAAAAGCACCAAGCACATACAGCATGATATGGGCAGTACCCAACTGAGCTGCCCTGAGAGAGAGGCCACGGGGGGACGAGAAAGAAGTTCAGGAAAATCTTCTCAGATGGTTTCTATTTTTTAAATAAACTTTGGGGCCAAATCACTGAAAAGGGAGAACAGATAATTTTGGAACAGCATTCCTGAGGAGTTGCATGAAAAGACAAATCGATTTGTATATTGGTCAACAACAGCAAATACCTAGTGGCTTTTCGAGAACATGAAATCAGCAAAATAGGAATAAGTGTGTGTTTATGCATTGATTTATGTGTTTATATTCTGCTTTGTTCAGCAAAGAACAGAGGTTGCGTACAGGGCATACAGAAGAACAGCAAAAATTAAAAAAACTCAGGAACAGAGAAAATATAGAGAGAATAGAATAGACTCGCATGAAGAATGTTAATAGCTGGGGTGTTCTGTGAACAATAAGGAAAGATGGAAATCAAGCCATTAGCTGCTCATGGTACTGAGATTTGTCAAATAAGTGAAGTCAAAATAGGATGGATAGACTGAAAGAACTGGGGAGAGTGAACTGCAAAATACAGCTAAGACAAATAATAGGAAAAGACTGAAGAATAAACAGAAGCTTGTGATCCAGAACTCTACATACAAACCATATACTAAGATGCTAACTCACGGAAGCACACTTAACAGACCACTGCAGACTAGTTAGCAATGGTGTACTCTACCCCTGAAATCCAGCTATTCCAAGATAGGTAATGACAGAATATTCAACCCAATTCTGTGCTTTTATTTTCTTTTATTTTATTTATTTTATTTTATTTACTGATTTGAGCGGGAGAAACATCTATTTGTTGTTCCATTTATGCGTTCATTGGTTGATTCTTGTATGCGCTCTGATTCTGATCAGGGATTGAACCTACAACCTTGGTGTATGGGAATGGTGCTCTAACCAGCTGGGCTACATGACCGGGACCCAATTCTGTGCTTTTAGCCATTGAGTCAATAAATACTTATTGATCATCAACTTCTAATAGGCTAAGAACTGAGGATATAAATAAATAAGACAAGATCCTTGAGGTATTCAATGGGGAAGTCAAGGAAAGCAAATAATCTCTATGCAAAGTGATTAATGCCCTAGTGGGGACATGGGCACAGCCCTGTGGGCCTGGGGCTGGGCGCTGTGCACAACTGCTCTGCCTCCCCCGGGACGTCAGGAAAGCATGGCCAAAGGAGCCTTTGCCTGGTGTCTTGAAAGATGAGTGGGAGTTTCAGAGAGAAAATGTGACAGAGTGATAATGTCTAAAGGCCTGGAGGCATGAATGCGCATTGCATGTTTTATAAATTAAAGGACATTCTGCATTGCTTTATCAAAGCACTTAGAAGTGAGGGGTCCATGAGGCTGAAAAGGGAAGGGCCATATGTGTCGTCACGTAACCTACTGGGACCGAGGAGGACTTGAGTTTTTTATCGCAAAAGTGAGAAACTCTGTGATGTGGAAAGATGCCCGTGACAGCAGCACGGAGAACATGTTGGTGGTGGGAATGAATAATCAGGATGACCCCTTAGGAGTCTTACAAATCACTCATTGGAGAACTAAACTGCAGTGAACTAATCACAGGTCAGGTGCGCAGAGAGGTACTGTAAAGGCTGATGGAATTCTCTGCAGAAATCGACCACCTTGGTCACTCCCAGGGGGACTGCAAAAACCATGATCTTGCAGGAGGCCGCTGCAATATCTCCATATAAGTTTTAAAATGTTTGTGGCCTTTGACCTCATAATTCCATGTCTAGGATTCTGCCTTAAGAAAATAATCAGATTTTTGTCCAAGGATGTCCACCTAGTGTTATCTAAAACTTAAAGACATCCTAAATGTACAATAATGAGAGAACTGTTAAATAAATTATAGGACAGTTTATATAACAGATGACTATGTAGTCTTTAGAAATATACATTTTTAAAAACTGTGCAATGACATGGAAGAACCTCACAATGAAATATTAAATTAAAAAGGATACAAAATGATAGTTTGATATAAATTTTATAAAGAAAGATATATATGAATTAAAATATTAAATACTAAAATTCACCAATACATTAATTGTGTTCATCCCTGAGTGGTGAGATAATTTTTATTTTCTTCTCTTTCCATTTTTCCAAATTATATTCAATGTATATGTATTATTTATAGAATCAGTTTTTTTTTTAAAGCAGCTTTTTTTCTTCTTCTTCTTTAGATTTTATTTATTTATCTTTAGAGGGGAAGGGAAAGAGAGAGGGAGAGAAACATCAATGTGCGGTTGTCTCCTGTATGTCCCCTGCCGGGAACTGGCCTGACAACCCAGGCATGTGCCCTGACTGGGAATCGAACCGCGATCCTTCGGTTCGCAGGCCCGCGCTCAATCCACTGAACTACACCAGCCAGGGAAGAATCAGACAGTTTTAAAAATAAATGAATAATATAAAACAGATTCCCAAATATAAAAAAAAAATAGAGCTACTGGAAAACACAAGTAGCTGAGAGAGAAATAAGTCTGCTTTGTAGCAAAGATGAAGCCAGCCTTGCTGGTCATGCCATCACCACCATGGGCATCGCCATTGCAAAAGATTCAGAATCTAATGATGGTATCTTGTTGCTTCACTGCCCAAAGAAAAGGCAATCAAGAGGGAAAAAAGTGTCCCTTCAATGCTATCATACGTACAACCAGGACACAATAGGTGGATCTCTATGAAGATATTCTTACTACATTTAGTGGCATCCCTTTTCATTTTTATCTTTTTAAAAAAAAATTATTGTTGTTCAATTACAGTTGTCCCCATACCTTTTATACAAATCTCAATATAATGTATCCAGAAAACTCAGATAACCAGATTTTTCCCTGGGACATACAGTGATTGCTACTTTTTATAATAATGACACTGAGGTGCTGTTAAGTATTTAGACACTTACTACTACCCCCAAACTCTTATGTGATGGTCAGAGTAGGGGGAGGTTTCATCTTCTAATTCTTTAAAAATTAGTTCATGTGTGATATAATGGACTTAATTATCTAAAATATTCAATTAACCAGAGACCACCTCCTGTTCTCTAAGAGTGCTAAATTAAGTAGAATTTACACCAATGCATCATTTCTTAATTATTTTAATAGCTGGTTGTTAGATGTGAGCAAACAATTTCCACCTTGGGGAAATGTTACTCTCACCCAGAACCCATGCAGCCAAAAGGAGCTAGAAGGACCATCCATGTCATGCACCTCTAAATTCATGACATTCACAACTATTAATTTCAAGTGTGCCCTCCATGCTGCCCAGCATAGAGCATTTTCCTAGTTCATTTACAACCCTAGGACTATGAGTCCCTATTTTCTCCAATCTCAAACTTCTAACACCTCCTCCCCCATCTTCACTCTCAGCTCTTGACCTTGATTGCTATTTCACTGAAGAAAATAGAAACAATCATAAAGAGAACTTCCACAAGTTCCCACCAACACCTCCACCCGCCCACCAGCATCTGGGCCCTATATTCTGCCTTTCTCCCGTTACCGGGGATGAACTGTCCATCTTCCTATCTGAGGCTAAACTCTCCACTTGTTCACTAGATCCCAATCCTTTTAAATACTCGAGAACATTGTTCCAGATATTCCTGCTTTTCTTTTTGTCCTACATCATTTTTCTTCTTGATTGAATTATTCCATCAGCATAAACTTGTTATTTTTCTCATCTGTTTTTCCCTCCTGCTACAAGTTCATATTTCCATTCTTCTTTACTGCAATTCCTCTGAAGACTTATCTATACTCATATCTCTAAACCCTGTTCTACTATTTCCTCTAAAACCCCCTTGAGTCAGGCTTTTGCCTCTTCCAAGAACCAAAACTGCTCTTTACCTACAGTGTCCACTTTTTAATCTAATGGTCAATTCATTTATGTGACTCCTCAGGCATATTTAATGCCATTGTTCACTCTCTCCATCTAGAAATATTTTATTGACTTGTCTTCTCAGACATCACTCTCTCTTGGTTTGCTTCCTACTTCCCAGTCTTCTTTGCTCATTTCTCCTTATTTTATCGATGTTATTTCATTATTTTGTTAATATTGGGTGTCCCAGGATTCAGTCATTGGCCCTCTTCTCTTTTTTATATATACATTCACTCCTTTAGTGATCGCACTTGTTATCATGGCTTAAAATTCTATCTATATACCAACTGCTCCTAAATTTACATCTCCAGCCCAGACCTCTCCCCCCATGCCAGACATGGGTGTCCGACTGCCTACTCAACATCTCCACTTGGATATCTAATGGTATTTCTAACTTGACATTTGATCTCCCTCGTAATAGACTTTTGCTCCTCCTTCAGTCTTCCTCTTCTTGCTTAGAACAAAGAGTCAACCCCTGATCCCTCCTTTTGTTTTACACATTGGTCCATCAGCAACATCCGTAAGCTCTACCTTTAAAATGTATCCACAATCTGGTGACTGGTAGCCTTTTCTACTGCTTCCTCTCTTACCCAAGTCATTATTAGCTCTCTCCTGAATTGTTTCCAAAACCACCTGACTAGGCTCCCCTGCTCCCTCCTCTGTGGTCTATTCTCATAGAAGCCAGAGAGACCCAAATCTTTACAATGCCCTACGAGGTCATGCACAATCTCATCCCAAACCTTACCACTCTGACCTCACTCAACCTGCTCCAGTCACACGGGTTTTCCTGTCCTTTATCCAGCACTCCAGGCACACTTCCTCCTAAAGACCTTCCACTTGATGTTGGCTCCCTCTGTTCTTCCCCAGCCATCCCCATGACTCACTCCCTTGCCTCCTTCGGATCTTTGCACAGATGTCACCTGTTCAGTGAGGCATTTCCTGACCATCCTATTTAAAACTGCAACCCGCCCTCTCCGCCAACGCACCCTGTCCCTTTTACCTGCTTTATTTTTCTTCTCAGCACTTATCCTCATCCACTGTATTATACCTTTGGTTTCTCTGGCTCAGAGTTAGACTGTGTTCACTGTTTACTGTGGCTGTAGGTGTCAGAGGTTAACTTTTCCTCTGGCGTCCTTGTTTTTGCCTCCCTTAGTTTTTATAGGTTTCCCTAAAGAGTTCTTAGCAACTGTTTGAGATGCACAGTTCTTTCAACTCTTATAAAAAAAAGTCCTGTTGATATGGTGGCGAGGCGTGGGAGAAAGAGGAATAGTCTATAGTCCCTGTGATTAGGTCTCAGTCTGTTACGGAGCCCGCACCCCTGCTCTGTGACCTTCACAAGTGCTTCTCGTTTTGTTTTGTTTTGTTTTGTTTTGTTTTGTTTTGTTTTGCTGTGTTTTGTTTTCCCCTTAGGACAGACAGGAAGGACGCAGGGTGCTTGAGTAGGGCATTTCAGTTCCTCTAGGTTAGTTTGTAGTTTCTGGTAAAGTAGTTTCTCCTGAGGACAGGTTTTGGTGAGCAGAACAGAATGCCCTGGGCATACTTCAAAGGAGCCACTTTCCCCTGCCCTACCAGAAACACAAGGGGATTTTCTCCTCTGATCTTTGCTGTGAGAACCTGACAAAGCTCCCAGGCTCGGAAGTAAAATGTACAGAAGTGTGGGGGCCTCCCCTAAGGCTGGGCCCCCCTGGAGTTTTTATCTCTCAGACTTGTCCACACAGATCCTCTAGCAATTTGTCATTTACACATCAGGTTCCCTACCCCTCAGATGCTCTGTGTCTGCTTGTTTGTGTCTTGGAATTCATGAGCAACACTTTGCCCTGTGACGTCAATCGTCTGGTGGATCTAAGAAGAGTCGTCAATGTTCAGTTTGTTCAGCTGTTTCTTGTTGTATGGAGGACACGGCTTCCAAGCTCTTTGTATGCTGGACCAGAAACTGGACATCCATATTTCATCTTTTTATTCAGTTATGTGTTTTATTATCCTTCTTACCAGAATGTAAGTTCTATAAGGGCAGGGATTTCTGTTTGATTTGTTCCCCACAACATCACCAGGGCTTAGAACAGTGACTGACACATAGTAGGCACAGATGACATTTCTTTGAAGAAACTGAATAAATGAAAAAAAACATCTCTCAATAGTTTCTAGCACAGAAATTTCTTAGTTGGGACCATTGAACAAAGGCCCTCACCTCTACTGTCCCTCTACTTGAAAAGCTCTTTCTCATTCTTACTCCATTTAACCTGGTTAATTCCTATGCATTCTTCGTCAGCCTCAGTGTCAGTTCCTCAGGGAAACCTTTCCTCACCTTCAGGTTAAGAATCAGAAGCACTGGTAATCCAGTTATTCCATCTCACAGTTATTGCAATTAAATATATGATTACTTCTGCCTATTTAATATTTCAATCCCACACATGATTGTAGGTTCTTTAAAAGGAAGAACTATATCTCTTCTACTCCCTTTAGTATACCTGGCACCTAACAGGCTGCTCAACCTACGTTGGATGCTCAGCAAACATTTGCTATATAAATAAAGGCAGGTTATCTAGTCTTGGCAAGATAACTATATTGTCATTACATAACAAATTGCCCCAAAACTTAGTGTCTTGAAAACAACAAAGAATCATATACTATCTCTCAGAGTTTCTGTGGGTCAGTAACTAAGTATGGCTTAGCTGAGTGGTCTGGTGGATGAGGGGGTGGGGAGGGAGCAGGGGCCGTGTGCCTCTCATGAAGTTGCAGTCAAGACACCAGCCAGGGCTGCAGCTATCTGAAGACTTGGCTGAGGCTGGAGGATGCACATCCATGGTGGAGCTTTCAAATGGCTGGCAATTTTGTGCTGGCTGTTGACAGGTGGCCTCAGTTTCTGCCCATAGGAGCGAGTGTCTTTCGAGGCTTTTTGAAGATTCTCACAACATGACTGCTAGCCTCCCCCAGAGTGGGCAGTCCCAGAGAGAGCAAAAGGAAATGGTGATACTTTGTTTGTGATCTAGCCTCAGAAGTCACAAATCATGATTTCCGCCACATTCTGTTTATCAGAAGGAAGCCCCTACATCTGGTCCACATTTAGGTGACAGAGAATTAGATTCTCCACCTTTACAAAGAATTGTGTCAAAAATCTGGGGACATATTTTAAAACCAGCACATAGCCATGTAACAAATTAATGTATAAGGGAATGAGTAAGAATTTGATGTAGTGACTCAAAATCAAATACCCTAATTTTAGAATAGAAAAGGAAAAATAACTCTATAGTAGTTTGAGAGTAATATAATAAGGAATCAAACAGTAGAGCCCTGACCAGAGTAGCTCAGTTAGCTGGGTGTCATCACACAAAGTAAAAGATCACCGGTTTGATTCTTGGTCAGGGCACCTGCCTGGGTTGTGAGTTCAGTCCCCAGTCAGAGTGCATATCAGAGGCAACCAATCAATGTTTGTCTCTCACAACCATGTTTCTCTTCCTCTTTTTTCCCTTCCCCTCTCTTTAAAAATAAATTTTTAGAAAGAATTGAACAGTAGATTAACAACTGGAGAGTTTACTTCTTTTCCTTAATATCAATATAGATGCGGAGGTATAATGTTCATAAATGCTTCTCTACCTGAGAATATTTGGGGAAAAAAACAATACCTAATCCTAGAAGGTCAAGGCCAATAGCCTGCAAAGATAAATAGATAGATAGATAGACCGATGTAACTATAGATATATACATAGGTATAGATATAAAATATATCAATATATAAAATATATATACAAGGGGGATCCAAAATAACCCAGAACTATCTTCTGGAGGGTAGGCCCCTTGTAGTACAGGCTTCCCCTCCTAGGTGAGTGTTCTGTAACCCGTATGTATCAGTGTATCAGCTGGTGTTGTTGTGAGAGGCTGTGTTTGGCTTCAGTGAATTTTTTAAAGACATTTTCAACATCATTGCCCATTTCGTGATGGGGGATTTATGAGTACACCTGCCCATACCACACTAAATGTTCAGCAATTTTTGACCAAAAACAGCATGACCCCCCTGCCCCACCTTCCCTATTCAACCTATCTTACCTTCAGTGACTTTTTTTGTTTCCCCAAATGAAAAAAGTCCTCAAAGGGAAATGTTTTGCTAATGTGGAAGAGGTGAACCAAAAAACGGCAAAAGCACTGAAAGGCATCAAAATCAACAAGCTTAAAAACTGTTTGAGCAGTGGCAAAAATGTCTTAATAGGTGTATTGCATCAAATGGAGAGTACTTCGAAGGTGACTAAAGTTTAAACATGTAAAAATAAATACACAATTTTTTATAAATAAGTTCCATTTTTTGAGTCCCCTCTCAAAAAGCTGATGAATGGAATAGTTGCAAAATAATTGCACCCCCCATCCTTGCAGGATCACAATAGCCCCATAAATATCTGAAAGAGAAAATCTTCAGTCCATTTACACATTGTTAGGATTGCTGGTAGAAAGTAGGAGGTGCATTGTTTTCTCTGCCTATTCATATCAGCCACATATCTGATCCTAAGATTGGAAAATTAAGTGGATACTATACAAGGTTAGAATTTGAAAAGACATAAATTCTTTAGCACAGGCCAAGGCC
The DNA here is from genome assembly GCA_039655065.1 of Glossophaga mutica. Taxonomy (NCBI): domain Eukaryota; kingdom Metazoa; phylum Chordata; class Mammalia; order Chiroptera; family Phyllostomidae; genus Glossophaga; species Glossophaga mutica. The sequence continues at coordinate 67,243,275 of CM077303.1, read as the reverse complement.
TCTAACCCCCCTTTTTGTGGAGAAGTTAGTTTCGGCATCAGGTCTCCCTGGTTTGGGTATATGCTGTCTGACTGTGAAAGGTCTCTCTCTGGTTTTAACTGACTGCTGCTGTCTTCTTCCTTTCCTTTCCTGAGCCATTTTGAGCACGGAAGGATGGTTCGCAGATCAAATAAATAATAAATAGCTCACACCGCATAAGAAATATGTGCACATAGAGATGGTAGTGACTCATGGTGGATAAAAAGTTCAGTTTAAAATATGTGTGTGTACCCCTGTGTCTGAGTCTATTCCTATTTCATCTGAATTCCTACTAAATGAACATTCACTTAAGTGACTTTTTCATGTAACAAAAACTTACTCCTTTAGGTACTCAAACATTGTTACTTTAATTTAATCACTGTTAATGGACATTTTTTTAAAAACTACTATAGATTGTTCTACATTTTTCCCCCCTTTTTAATTTATTATTTATTTATCTTTTTAGAGGGGAAGGGTAGGAGAGAAGGAGAGGGAGAGAAACATCAATGTACGGTTGCCTCTCGTGTGTCCCCCACCGGGAACTGGCCCGCAACCCAGGCATGTGCCCTGACTGGGAATCGAACCGCGATCCTCTGGTTCGCAGGCCCGCGCTCAATCCACTGAGCTACACCAGCCAGGGCGATTGTTCTACATTTTTAAACTAAGTACGCTAAATTTTAAACTTAGCTTGGTGATTCCAGGTTATCCTTATGATTATTAATGGTTGTTCGACATTTTACTAGGTAACCGAATGCAACAGCAGGATTACGAGATTAGGAATCACAATGACTTCACCAAGTTCTTAAACCTCCCTGACACACAGCTGTCTCATCTGTAAAACAGGAAGAATATCTTCCCTGGATTTCTAAACGATTATGGTAAGTATTAAATGTATAACCTATGTAAATGTTACCAATATATTACTGACTATAAAAAAGTAAATACTAAAATAAAGGACCAGTTTAGCCACAAAATGTTATGCAGCTTTGATTTTGAGGTTTTTATGTTTATTGTATACAAGTCATGATTTCTTAAAGCAGTTAAATTATGTTTAAAATTATAGTAAATAGCCCTGGCTGGGTGCTCAGTTGGTTAGAACATCATCCAGATACAGAAAGATTGTGGGTTTGATCCCCAGTCAGAGCACATACAAGAATCAATCGGTGAATGACTAAATAAGTGGAATAACAAATCCATGTTTCTCTCTCTCTTCCTCCCTCTCTCTAAAATAAATTTTAAAACATTTTTTGATTACAGTAAATAGAGTCTAAGTAAATTGGTTCTCCTACAGAAAAAAAATTACTTTTAATTATATGATTTTTATAATACCCATTTTTTGGTATGTGGAGTTCTCTTTTGCTTAGTTTTTCCTTCTTTGCTCTAGCTAGCTAGCTGAGTTTGCTAGAAGAATGACCTCTGAATAACTGAAGTAGTCTAATCTGTATCTCTTCCTAGCATACATGCAAATGTCATGAATACTTTACATGATATAATATATCCCATGTTGATTCTCTGTGAGAAAGGACAAAGGCATGTGAAAATATGGCCAGCACTGACCACGGCCAAAATGGTTAAGCTTCCCAAGCATTTGGAAAAGGTGCTACATGACTATATTTCTAATATGATCATCAGATTTTGCTACATTAATTTCTAAAAAGCCATAGTTTTGGCCGGTCACATTACTAAACAGAGTGAATGGTATTTGGGGTATTATCGCTCTAGAGCAGTTGTGTAAGCAATGCGTATCTTTTCCAGAGGGAACCTTCAACCTTACCCTCCCAACTCCATCACAGAGCAGAAAGGACAACTGAGCTACAGAGGTTATAGGCTCCAAATTTGACAGTGATTCCAAAAGTCATTTCAGGGCAATGCCTAGCAGTAGTTTCTAAGTGCTGGGCTGTGGCCCAGGGCACCAGAATCAGCTGGCAACCTATTCCTTCTTCCGACCTTACACTATTGAAGCCAAATCTCTTGAAGATGAAGCATAGGTACTTGTATTTTCAAGCAAACATCCAAGTGGTTCTTGTGAGGAGGTCATATTTGAGAATCGCTGGTCAAAACTGGATGAGTGAAGGTGCCCACCACTCTGCATTATCTCACTGTTAACTAGAATGTTCCCCAGAGAGGTGCAGGCTTCTGCCCTTCTCCCACCCCAATAAATACCCACCAAAAGTCAGTGGTACTCTGACTGTCATTCCTCAGGAAGTATTTGCTAAGTTCCTGCCCCATGCACTGGGATGGGGACCAGCTTTACTGCCACAAATAAAGCAGATGTGGTCTTTTTATCACTAAGCTTAAAATGCTATGGTAGGAGGAGGGAGAGATGGTATATTAAGCAAATTATCATTTAAATTTCTATATATCATGGGTGCTATAAGGAAAATAGTGTGTTTGAGAAAGTATAAATAGTGCTTCAAATATTGGTGGAATATGGGAGTAGTCAAAGAAGGCTTCTGTCAAGAAATAAAACTCTTTGCAACAGCATAGATGGAACTGGAGAGCATTATGCTAAGTGAAGTAAGGGACAAGTACCATATGATCTCACCTTTAACTGGAACATAGTCAACAAAAGAAAAAAAGCAAATGAAATATAACCAGAGTCATTGAAAATAAGAACAATCTAACAATAGCCAGAGGAGAGTGGGGAGAGGACAGAGGGGAGAAGGTTTTTCAGGAACTATGGACAAAACCAAGGGGGAGGGTGGAAGCAAGGGAGGAAGGTGGGTTTGGAGGAGGTGGGGGGGAGAATACAGAGAACTGTAATTGAACAACAATAAAATAATTTTAAAAAAAGAAGTAAAGCTCAAATTTGGGATTAGAGATTATTTAAAATTTGAGATTTGAAGTAATGGGTACCAATTTATAGGATGGGCAATCCAAGAGTTATTAACAGTGGGGATACTAACCCTGAGGCAGTGAGGAGTTTCACTTTTGTGTATGTTTGTTCTCAAACCGTACGTTCAGGTCCATCAAGCAGTGTGTCTTTAAACAGCATAGGAAAGGGACAGAATCAGAAGAGAGTCCACAGGACCCATGGGGTCCATTAAGAAATCCCATTCCTAGATGTTTATTTTATATTTATTATTAGTTTCCAACCTGGGGTTCTAGTAATCAGATTTTACATAGTTTGATCTGGAACAGTGGTTCCCAATCTTGGTCGTACATTGGAGTATCCTGAGGAGGTTTTCTTAAAATAAAAAAGTACTGATGGCTTGGCCTCACTCCTGGAAATTCTAATGTAATTGTTCTATGGTATAGTCTGGACATAAAGATTTTCTAAAGATCCACAGATGATTCTAACATGTACACAATTTTGAGAATCACTATTTAAAGGAAAAAAGAAAATTAAGTCTGAATTGATCAATGAGGAAAGTCAATGAGCAGTTCAAATAATCTGTGTTTTGCATCCCTTTCTTGGAAAGCAAAGAACAGCTAGTAAAACTGACCCTTAAGTTCTTAGCACACCAACCAGTAAAGATGGACTCACTGGCTCTCTAGTTAGTGTGTACATGACCCTCTGTGACACTCGATCTGTTTTCATGAGGGTCTAGTGTGTTGGGCCCAAGAATAAGATTAAGAATATCTTTTCCCTTAGAAAATGTGAAGTTTACTTGGGAAGAGAACCAACATTTATAAAGCAATAAAAATAAATATAGCTTAAGGTATTAACTGAGACAACGGAAGCGTTAAGAAATGGGAAAGAAACTTCACTGAAGGCTGGGCAGACGGAAAGAGACAAGAGGATATGGGTCTTAAGTGATTGATCTTGGAAGAGGGAAAAGGAGTAAGCCCAGGCAATGAAGTAGGAATAACCATGGTAGGAAAAAAGAGAATAGGGAAGAAACCTGCCTTATTGCCTGCAGTGCGGGAGCTGGGAGTGGGAGGATGTCAGCTCTTTCTCCAGTTGAAGTTGGCCAATAACCAACAGCCATTATTACATCTTGTTCTCTTGAAAACCATTTTTTGTGGCATCTCCCCTTATAGTGAAGAAGACTGATTCTGTTTTTTTTTTTTTCATTTCCTCCATCAGAAGTGACTAACCTTTGATTTTCAAGTACTTTGAGGTCAACTGCCAGGTTTTACATTTTTTAGTTTCTCAAGGTCCTCCAGTCCTCTTGTTACAGGTAGATAAAATATACTTTCATATATTAATGGTATATGAAATGGTATATAATTTATTGATTGCTCAGGTACCAGTTCTTTCAGATTACCTACCTAAAAAGAAATCAAATCACAGATATGCTATATTACACATTTACTAAGTACCAGGCACTTGGGAGGAAATGCATGTATGTTAGCTTATTTAATTTTTACAGCATATTACTAGGAAACTATTATCTCCATTTTTTCAGATGCAAGCTCTAAAGTTCAGGGAAGGTAAGTGATTTGCCCAAGTCTACACAGCAAGTGTGGTGGAGCCCTGTCTGTGGTCCAAGTCTACCTTATTTCAAAGACTAACTTGTAGGTATTGCCTTTTACAAAGTTTATAATAGACAAGAAATTAAGATTCTTGTTATTACTTTACTACATCTTAGACCTCATGATCACCGTGCAGAACCATCTGTGGTACTTTTCTAAACTGCAGAAGCGTCAATCCCACCTAGAACTACTAAATGAGAATGGCTTGGGCAAGGCCTGGAAATCTGTAATATTTTCTAAACTCTCAGGTGCTTATGCTATGGAGCCTGGAAAGAGAACAAAGGTCCTGTTCAGTGGCAAGGGCTGGGAAACATTTGTGCGGCCTAAATGCTACTTCCTATGCTTGTATGCAGGTCTGAAAAAGAGTCCTCACCTGGAAATGTGTAATAACATCTTTCTATTTAAACTGCTGGAAACAGCCATAATAAGGAAAACAGTGACGATGCTAATTGAAAGAAGCAAGTTTGAGAGGACACCATGCTGGAGGAGCTCCACCAATCTCGAATTTTGGAAACTTATGAAATGCCACCATTTCTACTCAGCAACAGCCTATGGAACTGTTGCATTCCATAGTGTCAAAACATATTACACTAGCCCTGTTGTTTGTGGTTTGCAATATGCTTCTGAAGCTGAAGCCTGCTTAAGATGAACCCACTTGCCAGCTTCAGTTATTTTAGCATATATTTTTGTATCTTTATAAATTATTTTATTTAAGTAAGGGCTGAGAGAGATCAGACGCTCAATGCTACTACAGAAAATATGTATGGAACAGGCTTGGGCACCACTAAATAATGACCATCTTGTTAAGCATAATCTCAACAGCTTTAAATGTTTTTCCAAGTAGCGTGTGGCTATTGTAGGCAAAGGGGGCTGGGAAAAAAAAACACAGTAGGGTGGGAAAACCAGAAGTTAGCCTTTATTTCCAAATACTTTAGAGTATTTTAGAGTATTTGGAAATAAAGTGGGATAGGTAGGTTGAGGTCAATCCTTTATCCTTTATCCTTTTGGGAGCAATTAATATTCATTGAAAGAATGAATCATTCTCAATGTAATTCAGAGAATCATTCTGAAATGATTATACTTAAAACTAAATTTTCTTGCATTTGGGGCAAAATTCAAGGGCTGTTAACACAAAATGAGCCATAAAGGAAATTCAGGCATTTTTTACATTTCCTTAAGGACTGAGCCACTAAGTAGAAAGCAAAACTGAAATTAAGCCTTATGAAGCATCTATCAATCATTTGCAGGATGTGGCTTATTTGAAGTTCTGTGCTATTCATTGTTTCATAAGTAATTGAAAATTACCAAGAAATGTATTGATACCAAGTTTGTTTGACAGTTCCTAAATATAAACACAAGAGAATGTAAATAAATCAACTTCTGAAGATAGAAGGGATACCTATCATTGGATCTTATGTAACAACTCATAACTGCCTAGGCTTTCAAAAATAGACAAGGGCATAGCAATTAAAAGACAGTTTTGGAACACATAAACTTAATCCAAGCGATAAAATTAAGGCCATAAATTTTTTTGCCTACCAGATCCTACATATTCATTTGTTGTTACAAATGGTTTAATATAGACAGGGAGGGCAACCTACCCAACATCTCCATATTCTATGATTCCCTGGGAAGTGGCAATTATCAAACACAGAGAGAAAGTGGAAGAGAGCAATTAACATCATAATTTCTTTTGCTTTATCAAGTCTGAATTGCAACAGGCTATTTTAGTGTTTTGTTTCATACAATTAGAACCTTCTGCCATTTGATGAGAACACACTGTTGGGACTTATTCTTAGAGCAATCTCATCAAGTAGAAATATCTCAAAAGCATCAACTGAAAAATGGGCATGTACTTAACAGAGGAAAAACCTAGGATACCACAGTATGGGAAGTTACCTCTGTACATAAAGCAGTTTTACATAAATACCTTTGAAATCATAGGCTTACAGTGATCTACCAATTACTGGTGGTAATTGTGAAAGCACTGTGCTACATAGAGGATCTGCTACCTATTGGTGCTTCAGAACGTGACTACACCAAGATCCACTCTTCCTAGAAATGATTCTTTGCTCTCGGTGAGTAACAGACTCACTTTGCAAAGGTGAAAAAGGAAAAGGCTGAGTGATGTAACATCTTTTTAAAAAGTGAATTCCCCATTTTACATCTTAGTTCTATATTTATAGATTCATAAAGCATTCCATCTGGAAGAAACCTTGAAGATCAAGAAGCAACTCTTTACAGGTGAGGAAACTCAGACCCAAAAGACTTAAGTGGCAAGTTCAAGGTCATATCCCTAGTTCACTGCTGACCTACCAGTTATATCATCAGTGCTTGAGCTTATTAGAGAGAGACAGAAAGAGAGATTTCCCTTTCACATTCTACCAAATAGAAATTCTTTGAGGTTAACAACTAGCTCTTTTGGTGGGGGAAGGTGCTAAACCCATTGGTCATTCCCATATTAACACCTTGAGTGCTTTAGACAGGCAATGTCTAGGTGACATTTCTGTGGAAGTGTGAAAGGGAGGTTTGTTTGAAACTGTGGAGGGGTAAGCAGAGAGACAATCACACAGAGGGCTGCCGAGCTTGTCATCACACTCGAAGTCTACCTTTAGGTTCTAGCTTACTACTCGTATGACCTTAAGAAAGTTATTTGATGTCTTTGAGCCTCAATTTCCTCATGTCTATAACCAGGATAATAACAATTACTCCCAAGTTTATTATAAAGTTAGATTTCAGGCTTTTACATGAATTATGAAAATGACCAAGCAAAATATCTGGCAATTAGTAGGCACTCATTAAATGTTAGTACTTCATTTTTCTTTTCATTCACCACTATCTCTATCCAAAAGGTCTAATAATATCAAAGTGGTTTTTAGACCACCGGGCCTAAATTTTCTTATCCACGAAATAAAGATAAGACATCCTACTCCACAGGGCCACCATGAAGGTTAGATGTGATAATATCTGTGCAAGTGTTATATAAAGCGTTGGGCTGGCCAAAAAGTCTGTATGGTTTTTTTCCATAAAATTAAAAAAAACATTTTTCATTTTCACCAATAAAACTATTGATTTGGATACTTTGTATATGTCAGCTATCTCCAGCCTGGTATAATGTTGATCTCAATTAATGTCTTGATTAGGTCACTATCAACTTCAACTGGTCTATCTGACCATGGAGCATTGTCCAGCGAGAAATGTCCAGTACGAATCTTCACAAACCACTTTTGACACATTCGATCAGTCACAGCACCTTCTCCATACACTGCTCAGATCTTTTTTTGCATTTCAGTTGCATTTTTACCTTTCTTGCAATAATAAAGCATAATATGCTAAAAATGTTGTGTTATTTTCTTGCATCTTCAATATTAAAATAGCTACACAAAAATTCACCTATTTTAATGTGTTTTTTTTCAAAATGCATGCTGATATGAATCTAACAAATTGTTTTGGATGAAGTTAAAGACAACTAAGCACTACTAGAGCCATCTTACAGAAAAACAAGCAAACAAACTTTTTGGCCAACCCAATATATACTGTTATACACATAAGAATTTAGTACTATTATTGCTATTATCCACATCCCAATACTCCAGACTCAATACTTTCTTTTCCACGTACCTGAAACTCTTCCTTCAATCCCTAACTTGTCCTCTTCTCTGGTCAGATGAACAGTCCCTTAGAATTTGCCATGGGCTGGGGGGCGGGGTGTGGCACGGCTCTCTTCTCTACCCACTGTGAGCTGTCCCTCCATCCAACTCTTGCACAGCATGCATTCATTACCTCATTTGACACTTACCACATATTAAGACATTTTTGCACTTATATATTTGGATTTTTCTACTAAATTACTGGACTCTTCAAGGACAACAATGTGGTTTTTGTTTTTGGTTGTTTCTTTTTCTTTTTCTTTTAAATATAAACCCCGCAAGTCTAGCAGAGCACTTTGATCAGAGCAGGCTCACCATAGCTGTCTGCTGAGTGATTGACCAATGGCAGTATTGAATGTGGCCCACAGCTTTGTTTCAGTTACTCTGCTTACAGTGAAAATTTTCAGAAAACTTAGGGAATTGAAACTACCATTTGTTATGTCCATGGAATCTATAGGTAGGAATTTGGACTGGGCACAGTGGGAATGGTTTGTGTCTGCTCCTCAATGTCTGATGCTAAAAGGCTTGAGGTCTGGAGGCTGCAATCACCTGAAGGCTCATTAGCTCACATTTGATGCCAGCTGTCAGCTAGGAACTAAATAGAAGCTGTCCACTGGAACATACCTACATAGCCTCTTCAAAGTTGACCTGGAATTCTTCCACAACATTGTGTCTGCAAAAAAGATATCTGAGCAGAAGCTGTGTCCTTTATATGCCCTAGCCTCAGAAGTCACACAGCATCACTTCTGTCCTATTTTACTGGTGGGAGGAAGAAGTCATGACCCCACCCAAGTTGAAGGGTGGGGAAATAAAATCCATTTCTTGATGGCAAAAGAGGCTGGTTGTGAAGGAGCATGTCACAATGGAAATAATGCTGTGGAAACTTTTCAAAAACATAATCTGACACAGCCTTTGTTGTTCTGATGAGATAACACCAAGTTTATCTGTGTTTTATTTTTAATGGGCTGTCTTACTCTTAAATCTCTAAATAGATGGCATGAAATCTAGAGGTCATTTGATTTACAAATTGAGAGGCATGGAAAAGATTTGGGCTTAGTAAGCATAGCTACTAAGTAAACATCCCTCTCCAGTGAATGGTCAGCTGGATATTCAGTGACAGAACCATTCATTACTATTCAGGTAATAAGTGAGCAGTCCCACATTGGGCATTTGGTTGGAGCTTCTCTTTCTTCCCCCAAAAGTGCCTTATCCTCAATTCTACAGAGCTTGCTCCCTGATTGGTTTCTCTGACTGAGAGCTGACTCCTTCTATAGCTCAGCTAACAATCTGTCCAGGATGCCGTCATGCTTAATAGCTCACTGATGGTTGCATGGCCCAAGGAGAGTAGATGCCTGTTTTTCAAGTTTATATGTTCTTTACTTTTCTGAGAAAGATTCAGAATTCCCTCTTATCAGTACTTTCCCACACCTGACAACCAAAAAACAAACAAACAAAAGTGGATAAGGTGGCAAAAATATAGATACTACAGACCCAGAGTATGAAAAATAATCTGCAAGCATGTATTATTATAACAGGGAAGCATGTTTCTCCAAGAAAAGGTACACAGTAGAATTTCTACATGGTCAATTTAATACAGAATATTTGTTCCCTTCCAAGACATACAGCAAGCAAAACCATGGGAGAATAATAAAGCCTGCATTCCACTCTTCCCCACACACACACACACCTGTACACACACACACACACACACACACACACACACACACACCTCCTTTTAGTACTCTTTCCTGCTCTATCCAACCTTAACAGCACTGGCTACCATGATAGCTAATCACCCAGGCCTTCTGGTCTGCTAAGAAAATTTTTTGAGCACATTCATATACATGTGAGTGAATGATTTTGCTGGGCCACTCACCCAGCTTCTCAGAGTCCTAAGGCCAATCTGCTCCACTAGTCCTGGTGAATTGATTGATTAATTACTGAATTAATCATTCCTCCCCGGTACACTATTTGTTTTTAGGACTAGACCTTTGGACTTTCAGAAACCAGTAGCAAGAATCAGCAATACTTAGTAAGAGCCTTAAAGTGAAATCTTTTGACCCACCAGTCAGACTCCTGGTAAATAATTGAACCCAAACCTGTGTGTGTAAGGTAGATGTAGTGTACGTGTTTAACACTATGTTATTCATCATGATGAATAAATAAAGGGAAAATCTGGAATAATCAGAATATCCAAAACTAGGAGAAGAGTTAAATAATGACTAGGAAGCTTCATAATGACATAATATGCAAACATTTAAAATAATACATTGAATATATATTTATTGGCATGAAAATTCTTTGATAACACATTATAAAATATAAAAAGTAGGTTATATAACACAATATAGAGAATCAGCTGGTCTTTATAAATATATTTTTGTATGTATATATTTTTCCATGTATGTATCCATCCAGGAAAATCCTGGAAAAATATACACCAAAATATTGTGTTACAAAATCTCTAGCAGGTGTTTTGAAATTATTTTCATTTTTATTACTTTTGCTTACTTGAGTTTTTTATTTTTACCCAATGATGTATACTAACTATATTCCTTTTCTAGTTTAAGTAAGTTAAAAAAATAGTAGTAAGTCAGTAGAAAACATATTTTAACCACATAGTTTTGCATTTCTCCTCAAATTGTATCCCATTACCAGCCATCCATTTTTTCCATGGATGGTCTAAGTTTCAAGAGATAGATAGTAGGCATATTACAAGTACATGAATCTTACAGCTCAATATGCGCATTACAGTAGGTAATTATTTTAGAATGAAAATGGAGGTCAATGTCTGTACCTAAAACAAAAGATAAATAAGAAGTAGAAATCTCGGTGCCAAGAGAATGTCTCTTCATTGCCCAAATTCAATCAGAGCTAGATTAAGGTACTGCCAGCCAGGCTGTTTTATGGGGAGTCACCATACTGGGGAGCAATCCGCCTTTGCTGAGAATGTAATAAGTTGGAGAGCATTGTATTTACCAAAAATTTTCTCAGGAAGAGTGAAATGTGTGGCTTGAAGAAATACTTGGAAAAGGCAAATATTGGGATGGAATGGGAGATCTCCCGAGGGACATGCTTAGGCCCCATTTTCTAAAGAGGTGGGTCAAGTTAACATCAGTGTTTCTGATTTGCTAAGTGGTATACATGAACTTCAGGACAGCACTTAAGCCTGAACTTAAGAAAAATAGGCAAGACTCAGCTTTCTGTGTTCTTCCTTCTACACTTTTCTCCTGCAGTGGTCAGACTCTCCTCTACTTAAATATTTAAAATTGATTTGTCGGGGTGACAAATTTTTGGCCTGCCCAGAAACTCACATGCTTCATTCAAACTTTGAATCCAGTACAGAAACTCTCAGGGCTCAAAGTCTCATCAATGATACCAAGTACTGGAGCTCCTGCCTCCAAGTGGCATCTTCACAGGATTGTATCTACAACCATTAAGTAATCTACTATCAAAATCCCTTAATAGTTCCCATTAATAAGACTTTGTTGCTGGAGTGTAAGAGGATGGGCTATATTCTCCCCTTTTGTTTCTTGTGAATTATCCAAATTATTGGCCCTTAGTATTTTGGTTCTATGTAAATAAATAAAATTTTGGTAATATTATTAGAATTTCTAGAAACATTGTCCTTTGGAGATAGTGCAATACTCCATACAGTCATCTGTTGAACACCTTCTACATGAGCTTAAAGGAGCTGACAAGTCAGTAGACGACAGTCTGTCTGATGGGCATGATGACAGAGAGATTCACAGCCTGTCATGGAAAGAGATTATCACCACCTAAAACCCTGGGAAGTGTGAACTTTGAAGGAAGAGGAAGATCACTGGACCAAAGAGAGGGAAAGATCATTTCCCACAGCATTGACCAACATGTGCAATTTCCCAAAGTTTGTTCTGTAGAACATCAGTTTAAAGAGATGCTGATAGGTGTTATCAGTAAAAGACTCTGTGACAAAAAAAAAAAAAAAAGTGTGAAAAACAGTGGGTTAAACATTAGACAAACACAAAATTAAGAATGTTCTACTAAAAACAACAGAGGGAAAAGGCTTCTTCAAAGGTGCCAACGCCGTGAAAGACAAAGAAAGGCAGTCACGGCAGTCATAGCAGTAGGCATGTCCCAGCTCCTGTCAACAGAGCGCCTGCTGCGAGGACAGCAGTGTGCCTATAGCCTCCAGCTGCTGCATCTTCTAATCTACTGCAGTGTTTGTACTGAGACCACTCTCCCTGCAGGATGCTCCCAACCAGGGACTGAGCGTGGGAGGACAACCACTGCTGGGCCATTCCTGCCCAGTGTAGGACTCCGCTAACGAGAAACTTGCTCTGGGGCACCCAAAGGACCTTGTGATAGATCTTGTATCGTGTGTCTTCTGTATCTTGACTATGGTGGTAACGATCTGTATATGTGACAATGTTGCACACAACTAAATGCATGTATATAGATAAGTATATGTGAAACTGGAAATGTCTGAATCAGGTCTGTGGATTGTATCAATGACAGTTTCCTGATTTTGCCGTAGTGTTATAGTTACGCAAGGTGGGGCGGGGGGAACTGGGTGAAGAATATTGGTATCTTCCTATAGTATTTCTTCCAATTGCATGTGAATCTACAATTTTTAAAAAATTAAAAATTCTCACACACACACTTTAATCTTTCCTAGTGGGTTAACATTTACCTTCCCAAGGAATAGATGTATATTTTAATTGCACCTAAAGGAGACAATGCCTTTATCCAGCAGAGCAGTTTCAATAGCTGGCTGCCTTTCTATCTAGGATAGACCCAGGGGAGAGATATTTTTATTGCAGGCAAGTCTTTTGGAAATGTTCACATCTCACGACATCAGCAACTGCCTACTCCACCCACTCCATCTTCCTTCAGTGGATTGAAACTGAAAGTTCATTCTTATTCATGAAGAGCTGTGCTTAGCCTTGTCCAACTCGGTAACTGACTATTTGCACATTTCCCTGTGTTATAGAGAAAAACTTAAGAAAACTGTCTTATTCTAATTTTTGAAGGTGAAAGAAAAGTTCTATTCTTGAAACGTATGTCTAGGATGTCAAAGCATGAGAAATAAAAAGGCTGAATTCAAGTGGGTTTGTAAAAGCTTCCTCCCTCCCTCTCCTCTAGGCTACTATGGAGGAGTAAAAGGCTTTTTCTTAGTTGGCAATCAATCAACAAATATTTACAACCTTTTCAACAAGCTTTTTCAACCATTACTAGATCATTAGAGAAGACTTCCAGCTCCCAGCCGCCCCTTGAAGGCTTTAGGGATTTAGCTGCAGAAAGATGAAACCACACAGAGTTAGTAGAGCTTCCACTCTGCTCCCTGACTTCAACCGCAGGTAGCTTTTAAGACTCAATTTGTGGTTCTGGACACATGGGCTGGACTAGACTGGGAACCCAGAACAGAAGCAAATGACCAAAGCGATAAGCAATTAGAAAATTCTAATTATTGTTAGAGACTACTCAATTATATTAGACCTGTTTTAACTCCCCCCGCCCCGCACACAAAAGGTAGGTTAAACTACACAAAATAAACATTTTTGACTATTTGTGCTTCTTATCTGAATAATTGAAAATGTTCCACAATGAGTACATTTAGTAATTTGCCTTTATAAATTACCCGTGAGCCAAGATAGGAAGCGATCTACTTAGAATGCTGATTTTATTTATTTCCTTGCACATCTCTCAGTGGTTCAGCAGGCTGGAAACATCGTACCTGCTTACAAGACCGCAGCCCAGGAGTTCCATAAGTTTTGATCACTTAAAACCTCAGAGGGTGGGGAGAGGGGTTCATGGGAACGCTCTGTAATATCTGCTCAGTTTTCTGTAAACTGAAAACTATTCTTGAAAAAATAAAATGTATTAATTAAAAACAAAAACCTCATAGGGAACCAGAGTTAAGGTGACAAATATATCTGAATAATTTCCTTACTTTATATTCTGATATCCTGGACTTCTCCTCTTTCAAGCAGGTAAGACAAAAGCCTCCTGCCCTTATTCCCCACCCCACCCCCAAAATCTGCTGGTTCTGTTTTGAAAGGAATCTACTAAAGGAGGTGGGAAGAAATAGCTGGAGGAAGGGACCCTGAAAGTGTTTGAAGGGAGCAAGGGGGCAGACGCACATGGTTCTAAGGGACCTCACTCCTCACGAGAGCAGCTGGATGGGCCTGGCTGACACAAGAGGTAAGAAGAGAGGAAACCCTGAGGAAGATCCTCGAGCACTGAGTCCGTCATCCTCCTTGACTTTGGTAATACAGAAAATGGCAACACCCAGTGGGAACAAGAGAAAGGCATCCTGCGTTGGCATGTGAAAAGTTTAGGCATCTGACCGGGGCAGACAAGACTGGCACACGGTTCTGTGGCCCATGGCTGGGTCAGGAAGCACTGGCGTTGCCAGACAGAGCAATAAAGTGTGTGCAAAAGACTGTATTTCCTAAGGCACTCGTTTTGAAGGGATTCCCCTCTCCTGACCGAGCAGAGGAAGGATTGGACTGAGTCAAAAGTTCCCACAGGGCCGGGGCAAGGGCAGCAGAAACATCAATTTGCTACAGCAGGACAGCCCAGCTCTGCCCCATGACTGGTATGGCCTGAGGGAAATCCCTGTTATGTAAGTAGCTTCTGAAATGACTCACCACATCATGCAGTGTTGTTAAAATGCTGCATCCTTTGTAATAAAAATCCCCATTAATTTTTGTAAAAGTAAACTTACTTTCAGAGAGTCAGATGATGAGACCCATTTCAGAAAGAGTCAGAAAGGAAAGAATCTGCCACGTTGCAGCGCCCTCACTTTCCAATCCTGAAAAGACTCTCCGGGGACATCAAACCAATTGGATCTAAAACCCTGAGACTTCTGCCTCTACCACATTCCCATTCCACGGCCGTGGGCAAGAAGCTTCACTCCAAGGTCTCCTTTTCAACTGCTCCTCTTCCCAGGAGCAGCCACCACATCTGTGTGCCCCTGGTGACTCTTTGTCGTTGGTGTAAATATGGACAGAAAGCTAAACTGCATAGGGCAGAGCTTAAGATGTGAGATGCCAAAATCTAAACTGAAACCTCAGATTTTTAGAGTGATTCATGTGGACTTCTCAGAAATGTCAGTTAATTCCATTTCCCCAATCCTAAAAAGCCTAAGGGTATGTAGCATGGTAATTTCCTATCCTGGGTCAACGTGGAGAAAGGAACATCTGGGGGTTTCCATGGTTCTTTTACAGTTCGAGGATGTGGAGCTGATACTGGGATTCCCTGCAGCCACCTCGGTAACGGAGTGCGAGGATTGTGTTTGGCGTGTAGGATGTGCAGGATGGCCACAGACCTTCAAGTTTACAAGAAGTGATTTCCCCATCCAGACATGGTGGCTGATTGCTCGTCCCTATCCTACTTCCCCAGATAAAATTAGGATAAATGGATAAGGCCAAAGTTGTAGACCAGACTCCAAGCCCTACTCTTCTAGAAATTCCCTGCTGTGCCCAGGCTTCCCATGGGCCCTGTCCCATTGCCTTTACATAGAGCCAGCTCACCAGCACAGACACACAGGAGGCACCCACGGGCCATGGCACTCACCTCTGGAATTCGTCTAGACCATTTCCCTTAAAGAGATTGAGAAATTTGCCCAAGGTCACATAGCTAGGAACTGGCGAACCAGGGAGTCAGCTCTAAGTTTCCCTGAAGTGCAGAGCCTGCGTGATGACGATGGCATTGTTACCTGCGGCTGGACATGCTCCTTTAAAGGAAAAACAGTGCTGCCGGTTTGGTTTGACAGGTGACCCGGTCCAGGCTAAGAGCGTGAGTGTTCAAGAAGCTTATGATAAAACACACAGAGACTCTCAGGCCCAGGTGGCTCTATACATTGCAAGAGTTGTCACAATTTTAGCTGTTAGAATATATCTCCTCTGCCCGTATCTCATACTGTGCAGGTGGCCAGTTACTAAAAAGTATTGAAGTTAGTTGATGTGTATTTTGTATTTGCTATGTTCACTGTAGTTAACTGAGTGCTGTGTAAGAAGATTAAAAGAGTAATATAACATATTTCCTGTCCTCCAGCAACTCACATCTAAGGGGCTGGAGGTGGGAGTGAAGATATGAAAAGTAAAGCAAAAACACAAATGTCGAAGGTAAGATCGATGCCATGAGAGGAAAACCAAGCCCTGTGGAAGCATCGGCATTACCAAAATGATTTTTCCTCAAGGACATGAAGTTCTTTGTCATCGAGTTAACCCTAAACTCACCTAATAAAAGCTTCCTCTGCTGACTTCACCTCAGTAGAAATTGCCTGAAAAAGTCTTAACTTGCTGTTGCCATCAGCCCCTCCTCCTTCTACTTTTCTAACAGAGGAGCAAAATTCTCCACCGTTGTTGGTTTTTTCCCCTCCTGAGCATTCTTAACATGTTAGGACTCAGTTCGGATCATTTTGAGAACAGCATAATTGGTAGGAATGTGATCAAGGGCCCTGTTCACTAGGAATGTACACACAATTGACGCAGCCAAGTTATGTCGGTTTCGGTGGCGGAGTCTCAAGTCACGTAGAAGCAGCTTGAAGATTAATGCAGACAAAAAAAATTATTCACTTTTTTCCTCAGATTGTTACAGCAATATAGTGAGGCCATTCTCTCTGCTGGGCTTGTGTCAGCACTTCCCATCTAACCCTGTTTTTTCAAGTCTTGCAGACTTGGCTGTGAAACTGCCCTGTGGGTCTGTAATTCCGGAGACAGCTTTGTAAGGCCATTTTGATTAGATTTTTGCAAGTTTCCCTGTCTGAGCTGTCTCATTCCGTGATAGACAAGGAAGGTTGTGCAATTCTTAAGCTGTTGTGTCTCTAAAGTGAAATGAATTGCTAGTTAGGAATCAATTACAAATCCGTTGCTTTAATCCTTTAGAATTATATCAAAAACACCTCTGAGCTATATAAAAATTTTAGATGTGATATTTTAATGTCTCTTGTTATGAAATGTGAAGGTGTTATACATTTCATCTCATTCTCTCCTTCATGCTTCTTCACATGCTTCTTCTCACCTTCAAGTGATAGGTTTCATTCTGGTGCTTGATAATTCAGAGGCAATTGGTACCACTAAGTTTGGCTCCAATGTGAAACACACAGATAGATTTCTCATTCCTCTTGGCAGTGCCAAGAGTTGGGGTGTGTTTTTAGAGATAAAGCAATAAGGGAAGTCCACAGATTGGAGTGTTTTCTTTCAATCATCTTGCCTATGGCTTCTGCAGGCTGCAAAGAAAGGCAGTTTGGTGTAGTGGGAAGTGCCTGAGCTCTGAGTCAACAAACCTAGCACTGAATATCAGTGTTACCACTGTGACCAAGGGCATGTTGTCCGAACCCTGGTCTCCTCAATTACTAACCAGTGAAAATAACATTTCCTTTTAAGGGACTCAAGTGCTTAGGATTCACTTATTTATTCAATAAATATTTGGGGGGCATTTACTATGTGACAAGCATATAAACAATAGAACTACAGAGACAGTCCCTGGCCGGGTGAAGCCCACAGTCAGTCAGGGAGGCACACTGGAATCTAATAATGACCCAAGTAAATGGAAAAAGTTAGAGTCATGAAATGGTACATGCCACAAAGGAAAGACACGTGCTGCTTTGAGAGCTTATCACCCTCATCCAGGGAACCAAGTGCGTGACATTTGACCCAGATCTGAAGGATGAGGAAGCACTAGCTAGGCAGAGCTGGGGTGCCTGGGAAAGGGCTACTCCAGGCTGAGAGATCAGCATGGGCAAAGGCCTTGCAGCAGGAAAAAGCATGGACCCAGCCAGGTGAGTGGAGGGAACGTGGAGCCAGAGGAGGTGAAGTAAGGTTCAGAACAAGGTTTTGCAGATGATGATCCTGTTTATAGCACCTACTTTAACTCTCAAAAGTGTCCCCATTTGGATAATTATATGATCACACTACTCATAGGCCCCATTAATCATTTTGACCTTTTTCTTGAAAGCAGAAAAAGATTTTAAGCACAGTAATAACATGATGGTTTTAGAAAGCCAAACTACAGAGACCGCATCCCTACCTGAGTCTCTCCATGACTGCATATTTTATATTAATCTCGCATGAAACACTAGCCTGAAAAAAAGAAAATACTTCCAATTTATCAAGGTATAATTCAAGTAAGTATCTTCACAAATAGGCTCCTAATCAAGTTTTCATAATCGACTTTAAGGTATGTTCAGTGCCATATTAGTCAGTGTTCTCTAGAAGTGTGTTGTCTGTGTGTGTGTTGTGTGTACGTGTGCTGGAGACTCAGGGAAGAGTTGCCATTCAAGTCCAAAGGCAATCTGCTGGCAGAATTTCCTCTTATTTGGGAGAGATGAGTTTTTTTTTTTTCTTTGAAGGACTTAAACTGATTGAGTGAGGCCCACACACATTAAAGAGTATAATCTGCTTTATTCAACATCTATGGACTTAAATGTTGATTTCATCCCCCAAAAAACACATCTTCACAGAAACACTTATAATAATGTTTGAGCAAATATCTGGGTACCGTGGCCAAGCTAAGTTCATATACAAAATTAAGCATCACAAACATCTATGGGTACAGGTGATTGAATAAGTGAGTGAACGGTTTGTGGAGAGCACTTTGCCTAATCCCAATATCTTTGGGGTCTGCTCCCAAGTGAATCAACTCCCAAAGATTCTCATGGCATCTCTGTGCCAGGACAGCAGCTCAATCAAGACTGTTTCAAAACAAACAAAGCAAACTTTTAAAAGAAACACAACCAGCCTTTGTGTTTCCCAGGATCCCCACCTGCCGCAGGCCCCGCAGGTCCCACATTCCAGGGTGGAGTGCTGAGATGTTCCAGGAAGAGGTGTGGCTGCGAGACCTCCCCCCTTGAGAGTGTCCCACCTTGGAAGAATAAGGCAAGGACTGTTTAACTTGTCAAGGAAATTCCCTGCGGGAAACATTAACTTTCGAACTTCCCAATTTCAACAAGGAAGTTATAAAGACCGACATCTAGGAGCTGAAACTCTTCTCCCACACTGTTGTTAAAAAAGAAAGGGGGAGAAAAGAGACTTCTCACATAAGTAGCTTCCCTGTGATACTTTTGTGCTTGTGTGAAGAAATAGAAGCTATGTATATTATAGTTTAACCAACCCAAATGCATTTGTGATATCAAGTTATAATTTCCTCATGGCATTACATCTAACTTTTCTATTCTCCAAACCCCTCCCATATGCTCATGAAGAAAAAAAAAATGGTTCTCTGTCCAAATATCCCTGTACTCAAGAGGATAAGCAAGAGGAAAAAAGTTAGAATTCAGAGAGTATGAGGAACTTTCTGAAGACATTCAATCTAATGCCACACTCACTATTTGTTTTCTTTTTTTCTTTGTCTTTTTATAACCCAAAGAGGGACAACATATGTAATAAAGGGAAGAGAAGGATTTTAATGATAAGAATCATTATGCAGACTGGCTGCTTTTCAGCTTCACTGTAGACAGAACAAGAGACAATGAGCTTAGACTTAGGATAAGTGATTGGGGTTATAGAGACCTGTGATACTGAGTGAACTACAGACTAAAAGGGGTGTCTGAGAGAGACTGTGGGCTCTGCTTCCTGAAAAGATTAGTCTAACAAATGAGGATTTTCCACATCAGCAATATTAGGGCACACTGGTGTACTAAATATATTATCAGTGTATTTCAGCAAGGATTTTTGCCTCACATACTGCAGAAGCCACTTGCCCCAGGCCTATAACTGTCCAGAGGCCCCAAACTCTTTCCTTCTTTCTATTGCTCTCAGTTCAAAA
This sequence comes from Glossophaga mutica, assembly GCA_039655065.1. Taxonomy (NCBI): domain Eukaryota; kingdom Metazoa; phylum Chordata; class Mammalia; order Chiroptera; family Phyllostomidae; genus Glossophaga; species Glossophaga mutica. The sequence continues at coordinate 67,223,434 of CM077303.1, read as the reverse complement.
CACACCCAGGACTTTGTGTTTGGATCGCCTGCTCTGAAGTGTGCCCCTGCCCCTATGGCCAATGTTCTTGGTGTTTATTAGCTTTCCTTTCTAAAGTGTACACAATGCTAAACAAACACTAAGATTCATCTGTGTTGATACATACCATACACCTACACATCCCAACTTAAAGATATATATACAAAAGGCAAATCATTCTAAATAGTGTTCTATAACTTTTTCTCTATGTGTAAAAACACACCTTTCCTTTTTCCAAATAAAGGAATACATTGCTATGTGGAAAGCTGTTCTATTTCTCCCAGATCAGCCAGTTATTTAAAAGTTGAGACAAGCTGGAATTTAAAAATTTTTCTAAAAAAATGCTAACTTTAATTCAGGAACTAGCTAACTCCAACTTGGTTTACTGTAGATAGTAAATCTATTTTCTTCTCTAGAGATAGAATGAGCAGAAACAAACAAACTACTAATCAAGTCCTGGCAGGGTAGCTCACTCGGCATTATCCCAATATGCCAAGGTTGTGGGTTCAATCCCTGGTCAGGGCACGTACAAAAATCAACCAATAAATGAATAGTTGGGTGGATCAACAGGTTGCTATTTCTCTTTCTCTCTCTCACTCCCTTCCTCTCTCTCTCTAAAAATCAACAATTAAAAAATAATATTTTTTAAAATCTACTAATCCGATTTAAGACAAAGAAAAGGTAGGAGAAGTAGGAAAAGGAAGTAAATTGTTTATGTGACCATTTTTTTCATCTTATGATTTACACACACAAAAAAATAGGTCAAAGGACAAATGTTTCATCAACCCCTTTGCTCTACCTGTGTGGCCTTTCTTTTCTTTTTCTTTCCTTAAATAAGCACCTACAATCAATTTTTACTTATGACCGTTAGCTCTTATCTTCACACCCTTCTCACATTGTAGAAGCAAACCTGGCCACTTTAGAAATGTGTGCATTCAACATAGAACAATTAAGTGTGACATTGACCGCATCTTGCTAGGATAATGTAAGGTTGTTCTGCCTGAAGTTAGGATGGGATGCTCTAACTATAAATATTCTGTCAAAGTTCATTTGTGTATGGCTTAAACTGAGTTTGATTAAGTGATATTTCCAAATCCTGGCATATTTTTTAAAATTGTACACTCATTTGTAAACGTTTGGGAAGATAGTACCTTGTAGGTATGAAGGAAAGGAAATTTTTTTCATACCATAAAGGGTCTGATTTTTGTTTTGACATGATGAATCAGGAATCAATGCTAAGTCTAAGTTCCCAGGGAGAGAGACTTACTGAATTGTGTCCCCTCCAAAATTTGTATGTTGGAGCTCCAACCCCAAAAGTGACTGCATTAGCAGACGTGGCCTTAAGGCCAATAATAAAGGTTAAGTGAAATCACAGGGTGAGACCCTATTCCTGTAGAATTGGTGTCCTCATAGGAAGAAGAACACAACAGGAATCTCTGGCTCGCTCTCTCTGTGCATGTAAAAAAGAGGTCACATGAGAGCACAGCAAACGGCGACCGCCTACAAGCCAAGAACACAGGCCTCAGAATTAAACCTATCTTGCCAGCACCTTAATGTTGGAATTCCCAGTCTCTAGAACTGTGAGAAATAATTTCTGTTGTTTAAGCCACCCAGTTAAACTTTGTTACGGTAGCCCTAGCAGCCTGAGACAGGGCTGGAGTTCCCAACTGGGAGGAGCAGGAGATGGGCCAGGCCTACAAACCCAGTAAGCGATTTGACTAGCTAAAACATCCCATGGCTTAGGAAACACAAGGGAGGCACCAGTGTGTATAGAAACGTGGCCTGTGATTACAGTGAGCTCCAACAACCAAGCCAGAGGATCAGCTAGTGCACAGCTCAGTGGTTTAGAGCACAACATGACTTGAATCTCTGCTCTTTCCAGCTGTGTGGCCTTCAGCAACTTTTTCTGAGCTTCAGTTTTCTCGTTTGTTCAATGAGGATAAAGATAGTAACTATCCAATACTTACTGTGAGCAATAAATAAAGTATATAGGTAAAGAGCTCAGCATAGTACCTGCTTCCTAGGAAGCATGTACTTAAATTATCTAAAGCAAGAAAGAGAGCAGATAGGCCAACGTTGCCACTGAACAGCTAACATGGCCAGAGGGCAGAGGCAGAGCACAGCACAAAGTGACAATTCAAAATGGGAACCAAGGAACAACATCTCCAGCGATAGAACAGCTACCAGGAACCACAATACTACAAAGTAGGACTGTCGGACTCAGGTCCGGGGCTGCCTGCTTGTTATCTGTTCCAATCTGATGTGGAGAGATGTACATGTCATTATTCTAACAGAAAGCAGATGGCCCACTCAAAGAGTGTGAAAGCCAGAGTAATTATGGTTAAGGGATGTGGACAAAAGATACTAAACCAGCCCTGCACTAGCAAGAGAGAGATAGCACCAGAAGTCCTACACCTGGATGTCAAGGGGAGAGAGTTGCTGGATCCCAGTGAGACCTGCTCTGTAAGAAATAGCCCCAACAGGAGCTTTGGTCTTTTCTAGAAGAACACAGCCCTAATAACTTGAGGCCTAGCAGGAAGGACTGTGCGGGGTAAGAAGATTCATCTTGCTTTTCTACTACTTTCTGACTTCTTACCAGTCCCTCCCATCAGCCAAACCCAAAAAGAAGCCAAAGGCAAGGGAACCAAACCCAGCTGATTCAGTCCATATACATCAGCGTCCTGAGACTCAGAATAGAGAAGAGTGGGGTGTCAGTCTTTGAGGGCATGCAGAATACAAAGCGCAATGAACAAAGGATCATAGGAGTATACTGTTTCTCAGAATGAGATGGGGTCTGAAGACATTGTTCTCCGAATTGAGATTAGATAGCTTCATAGCCCTCCTCGGTCTTACTACCCACTCAGCAGGCAGAAAGGAGCTGAGAAATCTCTGTCTCCCCAGGGGTCAAACGCCCCTCCCCAGCTCCCTCTTTCAACACACATCTCCTCCTTTTATTATACTCTCTGTCCTGTTTCAGAATCTTTAGCACCTGGTTTCTGCTGGGGGATGGGAGCTGGCTGCTCTTTTCTCTTTCAGTTTTTGACAAACTTAAATTAATTTCTAGAAATTTTATTTCCAGATGAGCTCCAATGACCCTATCCCATTATACCTAGGGACAAGTGTGAGTTGAAATGTTTTACAGTCTGGTGCATGTATGAACACGATTCGGCGGCGGGGGGGGGGGGGGGGATTAAAATCTTCTGCTTCATCTCTAACCTGTACCCTAAATGCTCTACTTTTTCACTCTTAGTCACTGAAGAGTAATAAGATTTTGACCATATTCATCTTGGAATGTATAGCAAAGATGTTGACTTTGGGACCCAGTCCCCTTGACTTCACCCCTCCGGATACACACCCATGAGTCTCGTTGACATGAATGAATAGTTGTGTGTGCACAGTGTGAGGATACGAGACACAACTAAGGGGTCAGAGAGGCAATTTCTGTGCTAAAGCAAGAGCAATAAACTTTGTCCAACAAAGGAACCAGTGGAGTAGCAATGTAGACTATTATTTTTCTTTATCCTATAGGGAGACATTATAAGTTCTGTTAATTAATAGAATCTTTTATGCATCATGACCAGAAGAGCTTTTTCCTTTCAAAAAGAAATCCAACAGCACAGCAAACATATGCATTTTTGGCTACTTTTCAAGGCCATATTTATTAACTAAGTGCTGGGGTGGAGGATGGTTTTCTTGCCAACAGGATTCATAGGATACAGCACTTGAAAGCACATCAAGGAATGGACCATTTCTGTGACGAGCACAATCACTGCCTGTAACTCCAACTTAGCTGGTGCTGTCAGCACTGACCGCACAAACCACAGAGTAACTGAAGGACTTTAGGCACCTAGGATTGAACACAGTCTCCCAGTATTATGAGGTGCTGGGGCCAATCCCCAGGTCGCTTGAGTTTAGAAAAACTAGCAGCTGGTCAGACAGAGACCATTTCCGACTTCTCCCCACCATTTTGGACACAGGGATCTTCCTGGTGCCGAGCTCTCCCATATCCTGTTGCTAGGAAGGAGTATCCTATTCACCCGAGAGCCTACACTGCTCTGCGCACCCTCTGCAAAACAACAGTTCTGGAAGAAATCCAATGACCTATGAAACTAAAGCAGGGAATCTGCCAGGTAATTAAGACACAGGCAGGTTTTTTTCAGTTTTGTTTTTGTTTTTTTGGTGCCTCACCCTCGGGCATGCCCACCCTCCCTTTTCTCTCCCAACTTCCAAAGTCAGAAATTCTCCTTCCCTCAGAGGCAGCCTGTGAAGATGAGGTTGGAATAAAAGGTAGTTACAGGGTTCATGTAAGGTGACAAAGCTGGCACACGCTAAACACTTAGCATTATACAGCCACCCCTTAAGAGTGCTCCAAATCCATCAGTCATCATGGAAAAATTAGAAGCTTTACTGGATTCCTGCCTCTCCAAACAGATCTTTTGAACTTCTTAATGGACTCCATAATTCAGCATTTGAGAATAGAGCTTCAGACCAGCAAGACTGTCTCTATAACACACTGTCAGGCAACTTGGAACAGGCAGAGAGGAACAAGTCAAAACAATCAGCTATTTCATTAAGGGGATAAGATTAATCTTGAATGATGCCCAAGTCTGACTCACGTTGTCAAATATTATATATGATTCTATGAGCAGGCTATTTTCCCAATTCACTGAAACATCTGTGCATTTCAACGGGCTAAGTTTTACCCTGTCCACTGCCCTTTAGCTGTTTTTGTTGTGGATTATGTAATTTAGTGAGTGATGCAATCAGAAGAAGAATGCATTCTACCTGTGCTTTGTACACGATGTCTGATGATCACTGCAACAAGCTGGATGGCACGGAACCTTGGATTTCAACACCCTAAATTGCTCTGTGACCTTGGGTCTATTACTTCCCCTCTCCTGGCACCCACTGTGAAAATGAGGAGGAGCAAATAGTCTTGCCTCTTTCACTACTAGATTTGAAAAGTGCATCGCAACTGCCGTGAAAACACCACTGCTTCGAGAGACCAGTGCCCGTGAAAGTTAGGCTGAGAAGCCTGGAAAATGGGCAGCGGGCATAACTGAAAACAACAAAAAAAATTGTTTTGCTTTTTTTTAATTTGCCCTTGTGGTTAACTATGTGAGAAGCTTTGTGTTTAAAGAGGGACTCTGAGTTTAACTTAGATTTTCATTCAGTGATGTGAAGAGAAAAATAAGTTAGAGAAGTCTAGGGAGTAAAAAGTTTACATTTAATGTTAGAGGCAGAAAGGCTCACACTTTACCCTAAAATATATTCCACAAAGATCAATCATTTAAATGTAAAAGGAAAAGATGCCATAAAAACACTAGAATATCAGTGAATATTTTTAGAACCTTGGAGCCTTTCTAAGAATGTCCTAAAACCCAGATGTCATAAAGGGAAAACTGATAGATTTACTGCATTATAAAAACCTTTACAGGAAAAAGAAAAGATACAGATAAAGTCAATGTATCAAAGAAGAACTAAAGGCAATGTTTCATTTTCGCCTATCAGAAAAAGGCAAATGTCCTTAACATATGATGTGCTCTTTAAAAATCAATATGAAAATCATGAGCACAAAAATGAGCAAAGGAAATAAACAGGCAACTCAGGAAAAAGATTCAAGAGACTCAAAAATGTATGGAAAGATGTTCTTCCAATGCTCATAATTTTAAAAATCATAAACTAAAATAATGGAGACATAACAATTTTTTACCTACCACATTGACAAATATTTAAGTGCTCCTTAAATCACCTGATTAGTAGAAGTATAAAGAAATGGGTATTCCACATTCTAATGGTTAGAGTGAAAACTAATTAAAAATTGGCAAGTTGGAGACATATATTAAAATTTTACTTGTGAATTGGAATTGATTCTCCTTCTAGGAATTTATTCTGCAAATATTCTCCCCAAAGTGTACAAATACTACATTAGCATTATTTGTCACAAGAGAAATCTGGAAACAGCCATATAGTGTAATACTCTACTGATCCATATGGACTGACAATACAATCTGTCTCAGACATGTTCTTAACAAAACAAGTTCCAGAACAGTAAATACAGAGTACTTCCATTTGAGGTTAAGAAAGGATGTATAATATTTGGACATGTGTGTGTGTTTTGTTTCAATAGACTTCGTGATTAATCAGAATCTGGGCTCAGGTTTCTATATTAATTATAGCGAGCTATATGTTCCCTGTATTTTAAATAGAGGTACTATTGAATGTATTACCCATTCAGGACTTATTAAAAGGTAAATAACATCCTCAGTTGTGACCCTCAGCTCATCACCCATCTTGAATCTCCATTGAAGAGGACATTAGAGGATGATCAGGGTGAGGAAGAAAGAGAGCTGGACAAGTGTTGGCCTAATAGCACTATAGTTCCATGGGTTCCCTTCCTAATGAAGGAGGCTGAATGGAGTGCCTAGAGAGCAGAAAAGAAAAGACAGCGGGGCCCGCCAGAGGGAGAAAAACCATCTCACCACCATCTCATTGCTTGCCAATCTGCAAAAATTCAGAAGGCTCCCTCCGTGGTGCTCTCACAACAGAATGTGGTGAGGGAGTTCTTGGGTGAACTTCTCCATTTTCCCTAGAACCTGGGGGCACAGAATGAGGTGCCTGCCTCTTGCCTAGAAAAAGCCAAAGGCCAGAGGTTGCCAAGTTTTCCTGTGAGCTAAGTGATCACCCTGGAAGGTAGCCAGGGTGGTGTCATTTTGAAAAGGTCTTACTCCAGAGCCCTGCCTGCTGGGGCAAGATAATCCCAGCAGAAATATTCTGAGAATAGGAGAGGAATCATAAGACTGCACTTGAGGGAGAGTCATGAGAGGCGGGGCTAAGAGAACACCACAGAGAGCCATTCAGAGACCACAGTGCAGTCTTTTACTGGGCAGACGGAGTCTTTGAAAAACCCACAGCACCATCCCATGTAAGACAATGTCAGCATTAGGGATCCACCACATAGAGGGCAAAGATACTGGATAATATAACACCTACTGAGCCAGGTCTTGCCCTTTGAAACTTCCAGGGGTTACACAGCCCAGTCCTTGGAGGAGCCAGGGGCAGCCGGTTCCCTGTGGGATCCAGAGGAGCACAAAGGCAAGGAGGAGGAGAGTGAAAAGCCACATCCCACACTCCCCTTTCTTCATGCAGGCTTCTGAACCAGGATCAGGCTGCAGCTCGGAGGAAGAGAAGAAATTTTAAACTAGATGTAAGAAAGAATTTTTGATTTTGATCAGAGTGCCCTTCTTAATATATTTGAAAATAAAAGACTGTTTTAACATCTAGATGTGTTTGGAAAAGCCACAGGATCCGCCCAAGATACTGTCCAAGGGCTGCGCAGGGAGACCTGTCGAGTGAGTTTGAAGGTCTTGGGTTAGAGAAAGAACAAAGCTACTTTTTAAATTTCACCCCCATTTAGTCTTGTCTGTTAGACACACCGTGCTACATGCATTACACGTTCCTGAAAAGATAAACAAGAAGCTCTTTGCTGTACTCAAGGTGAGCGAATAGGGAAGGCATCACACAGGTGGGGCGGGGCCCTTTACGATCACTCATTGTACTTTTTACATCTTTTACAATAAACACAAATCACTCTTAAAATTTAAGATGTTTTAAATATGGAACTGATACACATTTTGTAGCCAGATGAATTTATGAAAACTCTGTGCCCAGGACATTTGGAGTATCTTTCTCAGAATACTCTCCTTCACCTTTAACACAGTTAACCAGTGCCTCCTTGGCCGATTCAGCTAGCATTGGGTGGAGTTCCTGGCCACCTAGTTGGCCCCATAGTGCACAGAACCTTCTGGCATCTATCCATCAACGTGTGCTAGAGAACAAATAGCCCTGAGAGGGAGGCTCCCAACAGCCAGTGGTGTGGCCAGTCAGTCTCCTGGATCTAGGGTGCACCCCAGGTGCTTTCCTTGAGGCTTTAAAGACGCTGTCAGGGCTCCTGACACGTTTATAAGGTATTGCAAAGATGCAAAAGAGCTCAGGTCTAAAGAGGTCCACTTTTTTAGCTGAGAGGCTCTTTCATCCACCCATTCATTTTTCGTTCAATGAATTCTGACACCGAGTATTATGATTGACTTCCATGTAGGAAACAAATTGCTGAAATGCTGAGAAAAGGAAAGAAAAGTATCCTTCAATGGCCCCTTTTCCTGAGAAGTATTTGTTTATGTCCCAGTAGTCCTTTCATGTCAAGTCAATGGTGCATTTGGTCTATATCCTCATAAACATTCATGACTCAGGCAAGGTGGTTTTTTGCCTTCAGATTAAATGGTCTGAGAGAGGGCTGCCCACCTGGGGGCTCCAATGAACAGATAGAAGGAATCAAGGAAGGACCACGCTTCAAGGCCTGAGCCACAGACTTTGAGTGACAGTAGCAAAAAAAGACAGCCCATCTCAGTTTGCAAATCTTTGTCCTCCCTTCCACAGAAGGAAAGTTTATGTACCTCACTATATGTACTCTCCTAAAAACTGATTGCAGAGCTCTATCCTCCAGGCTCAGGGAGAAACAACCAAGGTCTTCTTTCTATCTGCACTGGGGAATGCTGAGGAGGCTGTGAAGCAACGTGGCAGAAGAGACAGAGGCTGAGCTGCCAGCCCAGCCCCAGCTCTGCCAAGGCCTCTTTACACACTAGCACCACTCTGGGGTACCGGCTGTGTTGGCTCTTCTCAGCAACCGCCATTCATCCCTGTGAGTTCGGGATAAGGACCTCAGAAATCCAAGACAAGGTGAGAACCAAGGGCAAGGAGGGTCAGACATGAGGAACACAGGAGTCTGGGTTTCTGGCGGTAGAATCCAGCTCCATGGCTATGGGCCAGGATGACAGAGGTAACTGAAGTCAATGCAAGGCAGCAGAAGGAAAAGAGTAATGAGAGAGGGTAAAGAGTATGTCAAGAACTGGATTGTTTTTAAAAAGCAAAGGCAAAGATTCTTCTGGAGGAAAGAACTGGAAGCAGAGGCAACTTCTATTTAGGATTGGAAGCCTGCTTCCTCTCAGTGTGGTCTCCCTTTATCTAGGGAATGGAATCTGCTGGGTCATGCCATGAAGCCCTCATAGGTAGCTGTGCTAGGGAAGCGGCTAATGGGAGAATAACCTGGATTTTGGAACCTGTGTATGAATATAAAGGTAGATCCTAACATAGCTCTCTCTGGCTAGTTAAGTACTATCATAAGACTGCTGGGAAAGGAAATTACACAAAACTGAAATATAACAAATAATTAACAATGCAAAAGAACAAGCTCTGAAAGGTAAGGACAGGAAGCACTCCATAATCCTATAAATTATTCCTGTTTATTGAGTGCTAAAAGCACAAGTTCCAGACATATATAAATAATGTATTTGTATAAATAATTGAAAACACAAGGAAAATTACATAAGCAGGAACTGAATCTAAATTTAGCAAGGCCCGATTTAAGAACCCCTATAAATGATGCTTCTCACTCAGCCCCATCAGTTCATCCAGAGGAAAATCGAAATGAGAAACATTTTACTCTATTGTATGGAACTAGCCACAGCATTTCCTTTGGCTGGTTTTCAGTTTCCACTTCTAAAAAATGCTGGGCCAGGGGGGAGGAATATGAATAAATGAGCTCTAAAATCCCTTTGAGCTCTCACAACCTACTACCTACTTAAAAATCGCTCGAATATTCATTAATTAGGATCCTGTTTATACTACTGTTGTTCAGGATAGTAACTTATTTTAGGCTTGATTTTCCTATCTTTATTGCAAAATCCCCTATGTCAATGCTAATATCTCTGGGCATCCCACACATCTCTGAGTTTCAGTTTTATAATTTATGGCTGGACCTATTCTTAAGCAGCACTTTCTCTAGTAACATTGGTAATCTTTGTTTAGTGTTAAGCTAACAAATTACCAACTTTGGCTAAAAGAATATACTGTAACTATAAATCTTAATTCGTGAATTAGCTAATTGTTTCTCCCTACTTGGGACATTCACTTCTTGTCTGTTTCTACCAGAGGAAGGCTTTACATGGTGCCAAAAGCTCTGGTGTAAATTAAATAAATGGGCTTCACCCTGGCTGGTGTGGCTCAGTTGGTTGAAATGGCATCGTGTGGACTGAAGGTTGCAGATTCGATTCCTGGTCAGGACACATACCTAGGCTGAGGGTTTGGTCACTGCTCAAGGCACGCATGAGAGGGCAGCGAATCGATGTTCCTCTTTCACATTGATGCTCCTCTCTCTCTCTCTCTACCCCTCTCTCTCTCTCTCTTCCTCTCTCTCTAAAAGCAATGAAAAAAATGTCCTCAGGTGAGGATGAAGAAAATAGGCTTCATTTTCTAAGCTGTGGGAAATGCAAAAGGAGTATGCTCTTCCTGGTCTTCCTTCTTCTGGCAAGGGTGTCCCTTGATTCGGGGGACAAATAATCAAGTAGCCACCAGTAGCCCTGGTTAGTGAGAAAAGAAAAAGTTTAGGTGCACTTTCAGTTTGGCATACTTTTTCCTCCATGACTCTGATTAGACACAGAGATAACAGTTAAATCACAACAATTATCATTTATTGAATAGCAGCCATGTGGCAGGCACATATGTCATCTCTAATCTTATGCCAGTTTGGCAAAGTACACATTATTATCTATACCAGCAATTTTCAACCGGTGTGCTCTGACACATGGGTGTGCTGCAAGAATTTTTGAAACGTGCAATGCCTATTTAGTCAGGAGCACTGACCTCTTTTCCCTTGGATTGTCAAATTGAAAAAATGACAACAGCCAACACAACAATAGCCATCCAGTGTGAATGAATCAAAATTATACCTATTTTTTGTCAGATTGGCAAAAAATACATTTTTAGTGTGTCACAGAATTTTAGTAATTAGTTTATATGTGCCATGAGATGAAAAAGGTTGAAAATTGCTGGTCTATACTATTAGATACTAGTACTATAGATATTAGTACCTATGGGTATTTATAGGTACTATTATACTATAGATGCTATACCTTAGATATTAGTGTCTATACTATTAACCTTTGAGTCTCAAAGGTTAAGTAACTTATCTATGGTCACATAAGAGACAGAAATAACACTTCAACCTGGATCTTGTCTGACCCCAGAACTCTCACACAACTTCTGAGATCCTTTTCAAGAAATATGCTGCAGTGCTATGGCTATGGACCTGGAGACAAAATACCTGCATTCCGACCCTTAATCCAGAATTCACCAGCTCGAGGGGTTTACACAAGTTTTTCAGCTTCTTTAAGCCTTTGTTTTCTCATCTGTCTATAGTAATAGTACTGCCTATAGGGTAAAATGATGCAATGCTTCAGTAATACTGCAATGCAAGTACAGGTACTTAGCACCTTCCTTGGGAATAAGCACTCAGGGCATGGTGGGAGTTCTGGTTTTTATTGTTGTTTTTATATTGTACTCCCTGTAGAAGCAGAATTAATTCAAGTTCTGAAATGAAACAGAGGCCCTACATACCACAGTAGCCATTAACATTAGGTGCCAAATAAATTTTTGTTAATGATTTCTATAGTTTGCCTAATAAAGTACATTCCGTCTGGGCAAAGCATATGTGTGCTTTCATTTTTATTTACATTCCCTGGAGTCTCTTTTTCTTCCCTTATATATGTGCATGCACATGTACCCATATGTGTGTATGTTCAATAGTTTATGTATAGGGTAACCATTTATTATTATTCACATATCTCAATGATGCCACAATGTCATAGAAATGTTTTATTTTAGAGTTTGTCATATGGTGTGAAGTAGAATTTCTGCATCTGAGATTGATATTAAATAGTATCAAAATAACACATATAGTTTGCAGATTAATAAAGAATAAGTTTTGGGGAAAATGTCACATAGAAAAGTTGTGTGTGTATCCCATACCATTTATTTGTTATGCAGTTATGATGCTGCCAAGTTCATCATTTCTATTTTGGAGAGACAACAATTATTCTTACAGTATATTCATCTTCTACTGATAAATATAGATGATGAGCAACAATTGTTCCTTCTTAAGCTGCTCAGTCTACCAGAAAAAAAATTAATACCCCATAATCAAGTTGATTTCCTATTGTATGCATCTTCAAGGAAGCAGGCGAGACCCACAACGTACAGCCAAGACTGGCCACAGTTACTCTCTGAGCCAAAAAATCACAGATGTTTGAGGCATTAGGGGTTAGGAACCCTGGATAGAAAGTTGGGAAAAGGTGTATCTCTCTCCCAATCCCGTTAAGTGTAATCCAATAACCTCCCTGTGAGTAGCATGCTGTACTCCTTGAACAAAGAAGACAGTGAGCTGTGTGAAAACAATGACCTTTAGGACCTTTGCACTGACTACTGCCTCTTCCTAGAAATGCTCTACCAAGGGACAGCCACGTGACTAACTCTCTCACTTCCTTTAAGTCTTTCCTCATGTTACCTTCTCAGTGAGGCCTAGCCTAATCACTCTGTTTAAAACTGCAACACTGTCCCCTCAACACTGTCCCCTCAACACTCCTGATTCCCTTTACCCTGCTATATTGTTTCATTTTCCATACTTTTAAATTTACTTATGTATTAGATTAATACTTATTGTCAATCACTCAACTCTAAAATGTCCATGAGGGCAGGCACTTTTGCCCATTTTGTTCTTTATTGTATCCTAAGACCCAAGAGTAGTCTTCCTAGAATATAATAGGTACTCAATAAATATTTGTCAACTGATGCTCCTGTAGATGATATTGATGATAATAATAACCACAAAGCACTGACCTTGTTCAGTGCAGACAGGTATGTTCCTAATAAAATGCAAAAATGTTCATCTTTGAACAATGGAAAATTATAAAAACAAAATTCTTTTGCAAAAAAAGAAAAATTAATCAATTATCTGTCTCAAATTGCATTGCAATTCTCCAGGGCTTTTTTAAAGGCTTTTAAAAAATCTGCCTCACAAAGATCCCTAAGATTCTGTGTTAAGATGCAATGAGAGCATTTCACACCAAACACACACCAAATTGCAGTGTAAGATAGTTGTTCCCTTACACCAAATATTTTAAGTTTATGTGAGGATATTGTTTCAGAATGTAGTGCCTGCCTCCATGTTACATTCATCGTCGCCTCCTAGCACAGCAGTTCTACCCAGCCACAATCGAGGGTGGTGCTTCTGGTGTTACTACCAGAAATATCTCTACCTTGTTTGACCATATAAAAGGAGAAGAAATAAACTGTATTATAGCTAACACAACTTCACATCCTTATTCATCCTTCCCTAATTTTCATAGGGTCCTTCTCCTTAATGTTGACCAAGAGTTACAAATCTCTATCTTTCATTATTATTTTCCATGTACATTTATAACTAATAACTAGATTGATAAATATAAAAATTAAGTGCTTGATTATTTTTTGACAAAGTATACACGTTGTAGGCTTCAAAACATTTCAAGACTTCTGACTTAACATTTCTCTTGGAAATTAATTGTTATCTTCACTAGAATGAATTGAATCTAGGTTGGGGTTGATGTTAAAATCTAAGTGACTTCAAAAAGTAATCTAATTCACCCTGGCTGGTGTGGATTAGTGGGTTGAGTGCGGGCTTGTGAATCAAAGGGCCACTGGTTCGATTCCCAGTCAGGGCACATGCCTGGGTTTTGGGCCAGGTCCCCAGTAGGGGGTGTGCAGGAAGCACCTATACACTGATGTTTCTTTCTCTTTCTTTCTCTCTCCCTTCCCCCCAAATAAATAAATAAATAAATTTTTAAAAAGTAAACCAAACCTAATTCTAGTGAGAGGAAGCATATATGCCCTTACCAAACATGAATCTAAAATCATTAGAAATGTTGAATGGCTGTTATAACATTTGGAGTTCTCCCTTAGTTGGAATCACTTGTGGTGTTGAACAGAATATTACTAGGACAAAAGTTTAAACCTCATGCAAAGGTAACAGAATTAAATGTGTCCTCAGTGAATGATATTTTTTAAAAATTTTCTTTAAAAAACACTCCACGCACATAAAACCATCCAGTCCTAACTGACCATCGTCACTGTGATTTCCTGATCTAAGGCTTCTTTGTCCCCAAGTCCATGCTCTGACTGCAACTGTCACTGAGTCACACAGCCTGCTCCAGGCACAGAGCCAAGGTGATTACAACAACTGCTTGTGTGACAGCAAAAGGTGGTTTCAGAACCCTGGCAAATGTTTTGCCAAGCTTATGACTCTGGGGTGTAAATTTTGACTGCCATTCACAAGATGGAAAATAAATATGTGCCTAACCTAGCAAACCAACACCTTGGAAAATACATATGAACACAGAGTTTTAAACCAGGACACAGCAGGAGTGATCAGATTGATCCTACTCTGGCCTTGTAATAAGTAAACACGAGCACAACCACATTCCTCAAAAGCACCATTTCTGTGCACTGAATACATTCACGATCTTATTTTCTAGGGTTACAATTGTGGCTTGATCAATTTTTAATCCCACGTGCCTAGTACATGGTATATGCATGTAAAAATATTTATCTGACTGAAGTGGAATGAAAATGACAAGTCATTTAGAGGCAGAAAGGTACCTGCTGATTAATCTCATACTCTCAAAAAGCTAATTCAGGGGTGGGAGGAATCTAAGTACCCTTTCAATCTTTAAAACTGAACCAAATTGTTCAGTTTTAAATTAGTTTTTTTTAATTTGATGAAAACTAAGCCCTGCTTTTTCACTCCTCAAATAATATGGTATTCTACTAATGTATTAAGACAATCAAAAATTATTTATGTAAATAAGATGTCCTGACCACTTAACAACAACTATGCAGGATATCACTCTGTATTTATTTTCATGTTTTCGTGATTCTCTTTCTGCTTTCCATCTAAAATATAACCTAGGACATTAAAATTCTTCAACATCTTGGAAAGAAGCAAGCCTTTTACAATAATGCATGCATCTTTTGCCCTGGACTGAGAGTACATCTTTGTTTCATTTATGTAGTTCACCTGACAAACCCTAATTGAACTGAGTGCATACTTAGGCATTTGTGGGAGAGAAAAATAGACTAAAATATCAATAGCTACCATGCAATGAATACTTTCTAGGCTCCACTCCTATGTTAGTGCTTTACACGGATTATTTCACTCAAACAAGCTGATGGGGCTGCTACTGTTCTTATACCCACTTTTCAAAGGAAGAAGGTTAGAGGGGTAAAGTAATGTACTCAAGGTCACCTGTCTAATAAGTAGTGAGCTGATGTTCAACCCATGGTTTTTTGACCCCAAAGCCCAGTTCTTTCCTGTTTGCACGCAGAGGTGAAACCAAAGGAAGAAGATACATTTTCTTATTCCAACCAGCAATTTGGATGGCAAATGAGACGTGTGCCTGAGACAACCTAAATGATTCTAAGGGAATACAAGAAGAAATATAAGATGATGTAGGCAAAGGATCACTCTCTAGTAAAGTAAATCAGCTTTATATAAGCAAAGTAGAACTTGGGAAAGTCAATCCCAGGCCGGAAAGAATCTGCAATTTTTAGTTATCCCCACACTTCCTCCCTCTAGAATATTCATCTCCCAGCTCAGCCAGCTTTTTTGGGTTTTTGCTTTGCAGCTGGGTGTCCCCCAGGGCAGTCTGCTTCCATAGTTTTCTGGTCTCAGTAGAAATGTATCCTCCTTCCCTCTTAGTGAAGTCAAAGCTGGAGGCTTTCAAAAAGGATTCTATTAAGAAATGAAAGGGGAAATGAACAAGGCAGAGGAAGAAAAGAAGGAGGAGGGGAGAAGGTAAAAAAAGAAAAAAAGAGTAAAAGAACATTTGAAATTATGAAAATTAATGGTTACAAATGCCTGCTGGGTTCTTTTGTTTGTTTGTTTTGGTATTGTTGCTTTGTTTTGTTTTGTTTTTTTGGTCCTTAGCAAAGTTTACTCATAAATCTGTCTTTTCAATTTAGTAAATTCAAAGATCTCAAGTTTCTTTCTTTGCCTTTGATTGCAGGGGTGGGGGGTAGGTGACAGCTAAGGTCTCTGTGTGCCTGTTGTGCACGTATTATTTTATTTCACTATGAGGGTAGGATGGAAGTGCTGTTATTATCAGCTTTTACAAAATAGGAAACTGAGGTTCAGAAAAATGAAATTCCTTTACCAAGGGCCTTAGCCAATCAGAGTCAGAGAAGAGCACGACTTCTGACCAGGCTCCTGCTCTCCTAGTTTTATTTAGCATCCTTCAGAACTCTCCCCTCTTTTGCCCTCAGGCATTTCCTGCTACCTTCGGTCCTTTGCATTCTCTCCTCCACCCATAGCTTCTCCAGTATTTGAAGCAAAAGGTTACCGTAGAATAGTATAGAAGACTTTCAGAATATTTGTGTTCAAATTCTTATGGATCATAACTGTGTGATCTTTACCTTCCTGGTGAGATTTCCTCACCTGTAAAATGGGAATGAATAATGGTATTATCACCTTACAGGGTGAGAACTAAATATGTAAATATGAACCTAGGTGAAGTGATTAGAGAGCAGTGCCTGGCTCAGATAAGCACTAGGTAATTACAGTGCTGCTACTAGGGAGGTTGTTGCCTGGGAAGGAATGAGACATTAGGACTTTAACCCTCTTCCTAAAATATCACATATCAGTACTCACTGAGTCAGTCACTCTGCTACCGACGGGTCAACTCCATGATTTGGGACGATAATGGTTAGGCAGCAAGGAGGATCCAGAAGACAGAAATAACTTGGACTTTCCAGTGTCAGTAAAATCTATTACATTGATCTTTGAAGAAATGGTTCCTCTGGAAGAAAACAAACCCTGCTGTTGAGAGATAAACTGAACATATTAATATTGTATTTTATTTGAGCAAAAATGAATTCAAATAGGGTAGAGACAAACCAGAAGTGCTTAAGAGTGCTTCCCCAACAACAGCTAGAGAAGACTTTTTACTTTTTTTTTTTTTTGAACACAAGAGGCACAAGCAAAGCAAAGCAATCATTTAATTGGCTATAGTTTAAGTGTTTGCCTTATTAGGAAAAACCTGGTTGGCTATTTGTGATTGGTTGTTTCTTCACCTTGAGGCATTTTAGGCTTAGGTTTGGTTTGCTTACATGGGGTCCTAAGGCATTGAAGACAGTTTCAATCTAATGGCTTCTTTGTTCAATTAAACACTTTGTTGGCCATTTCCTTAGTATGTATATTTCTTCCAGCAAAATAGAAACTACAGATAAAATTATTTATCTTGAAGCTGGAACGAACTTCTGCGTTGATAGTTCAGTGTGGTTTTCACTACGCTCAGCCATAGCCTTCCAACTACCCTTGATTCCAACACAGATATTGTGAGAACACACAGACAGAAGATCAGTCGAAACCCCAAATATGAAGTATTTCCCCAAATGGACTCTTAAAGGAAAAAGTTATTCTTTTACTAAAGAGATCTATCTATCTACATATAAAGACAATTACATAATTTGGAGGATTGGGGAAAAGGCATTTTTTAACAAAGACCCTTTACAGAAAACATCATTGAACAAGATATTACTTCCAGTGAGGTTCATTTTCAATGACCTGAAGGATTTAAATGGGTCATTTAAGACAGATGGTTATTGGTGAAATTAACTGGTTAAGAATAGACACTAAGTCTTTGACATGAATAATAACCCTTTAAGCAAAATTAATATTCCTGCTATAATATATATTGAGTTTATATATGAATTCTAACTTCTCTCTTATTTATAGAACTTTCCAGTTCTTCATAGACTATTTGGGAAATTTCATGTTTTAGTATGTTCCTCAGACATTTCTGATGCACACCAAAATTTGGAAAACCATGACATGCTTTTTAATGGCACCCCATGGTGCCTTGTAAGGACATGATAATATTTCTCTAATCAACCTGTTCTTCTGGGACATTTAAGTTTACTCTAAGTTTTCAACACTATAGATTATATTGTAATGATCATCTTTATAACAACAACTAACCTTTATTGCATGTTTTCTACATGCCAGCCACTATAATAGACATTTATTTTCTTAAGACAAATTCGTAAGTGGTAGAATGACTAAGACAAGTTTTGAGTATTTTTAAGGTTTTTGATGCCCATTACCAAGCTGCTACTCCAGAAGGTTTGCTCTGTGGCCACTTTTGAGTGGGAAAACGCTGATAGCCATGTAACATGAAGGCTAGCATTCAGGTCTGAGCTCAGTAAGTACCTACAAACAGTGCCTCATTCAAGACACTTAGAAAAGATACAGCACAATGTCCTGACTGGAGCATCATATCTTAGCTGCTATTGTTGCTAAAAGTAGCACTCCTGAGTGGCTGCTTCCAGGAATGCCTGTCCAGAATCCAGTCACGGAGACTGATGCTGTTTCTGGGAACAGGCACATTTCACATGCTGTCCCTTCCAGGACCCATCAAGGCATAGCCGTCTCCGGTAGTCAAGGGAACAAAGGGCAGTGTGGAAATGCTGTATCCAAGATGACTTTTTGTAGAATTCAATATGAAAGTGTTCTGATATCAGCACCACCCCCCCGCAAAAAAAAAAAAAAAAAAAAAAATGCACAAACCTGTGTACCCAGGTAGTTACAAAATTAAAGCAGGCCTAACAAAATTAATCAGGCAGGCATATTGGAGCCATCCAGCGAACAAAAATGAAATGCCTTTCCCTCCCATTTCTCTTAGATTTTCATGGAATAAAATGTGTGGAGACTTCCAAATAATATGAATTAGATGTTCATACTGTATCTTAACCTTCTAATATGGGGAGAAAGAAATCATTTGGAATATGACATTTTTCCATGTAAAACCAGTGTGAGATTTTTTGGCTACCTAAATAGATATTTTAAAAATCACAGCAGCAACTCATTATAATGCTAGAACTGGGAAACAAAGCCATCTTGTTTTCAAAGAAATTTGGTTTATTTAATGAACAGAATTAGATCAGTTAGGATCTATGTATAAATAGTGAAATGCTAGGCTAATCACCCTTGCATAAAGTATTGTGAAGCCACTTGCTGTCATGAAAATGTAGAATTTTGAAACTGAAATGGATTTTATATGTCATTGGCTTCTCCAATCCTTTCAAGAATATAGTAAAAGTGGGGTTATAAATAATTTCAGTAGAGATTCTCTAATCCCCACTTTTATTTTATTAATTAGGGAATTGAGGCACAGAGAAGTTAAGTGAACTTCTGAGGGTCACATAGCTAGCAAATGGAAAGAGCAATGTATGTTTGACCATACACCAATACTCAATTTAGTGCCCATTCCTTTATTTTCTTTCACTTTTGTCATTCCCAAAAAGTTTCCAAAGGATTTGCGACCATTATATATAAATGTCCCTCTCTTGAGGCAAAGTAGTAAGTGAGGCATCACAACTACTGGTGAAAACAACACTATTTTTTCCAAAGCCTGTGTATATTAAATCTGTACCTTGTCACTAGGGGTCTATCAGAGCAACTGATCACTCTTCATGTGGATTTTAGAAAAGCTAATGTAGCCCTGGCTGGTGTAGCTCAGTGGATTGAGCGCGGGCCTGCGAACCAGAGGATCGCGGTTTGATTCCCAGTCAGGGCACATGCCTGGGTTGCAGGCCAGTTCCCGGCAGGGGACACATGAGAGGCAACCATACATTGTTCTCTCCCTCTCCCTCTCTCCTACCCTTCCCCTCTAAAGATAAATAAATAAAATTCTTAAAAAAAAAAAAAGAAAGAAATACCTTAAAAAAAAAAAAAAAAGAAAAGCTAATGTAGGAATCAATTGGCATGTGGGAAAGCAATGAAGAGGCAGAAAGAATGGGCTCTGGAGTTTTCTATAAGAATAGGGACAGTGATTTTTTTTTTAAAAAAGAGCTGTTTAAGAGAAGGGAGATCAGAAGACAATCTGTTTGATCTGAGAAGCCGTGTAGTCAGGACAAAGAGAGCTTCTGTGGTTGCTGTTCATGGTTGTGACCAGCCTGACTGAGCACCTGAGACCAGGTCTGGCGCATGGTAAAAGCTTAGCAAATGTTGGCTGAATAAAAGAACGTGAATCTAGCACTCAGGAGATCTGAGATCAAGCTCTGGGTTTCTCACTAGACTGGTCCACCCACTTTTCTGAGCCTAATTCCCATCATCTGTGACATGGAAGGCTCGGACTAAATTATTTATGTGGTAAATACAGGTACTTTTTCCTGCCAGTCTCCCACTTACTTGGAGCCTGCCCCCCATCAGCTCCAACACCTACATGATTATGATGGGATCACACTACTAACCCCCAAATTAGTCACATCTAACCCTGCCTTTCCCATGACTGGTCCAAACATAGGTACTCTGAAGCTGGGCCAATATAGTTTTTTTTCCAAAGAATTTCGGAACTGGAACCAAAAAATTAATACCAGCCTTCTTCCGGTGGCTGAAACAGGAAATACAAACACACAACTGGTTGGTGACTGCCTTCCCCAATCTGATCTGAGCTGTAGAAATCTCCAACGGAGAGAGGGAAACAACAGACACAGAGGTCGAGCAGGGAGGCAGAAACAACTTTTAAATCCACAATCCTAGTTGAACTGCAGGCCCAATGCATTTCTCTCTTTTTGGTAATTAGATGCCTTAGAATCTTCATGTTAAATCCCCCAATTAAAAAAATTAAATCATTCACTTAGCCCTTTAATTATCTACTAATTGAGATGAAAATAGTTATATCCAATATATTCTAATATCTCTTTTATTTCCAAAAGTTGATGATTTTAAGAATTATGAAAGCTACAGGGTGGCCAGTTAACAATATTATACTTTGACAGAAAGCAATTTAACTGGAGCAGACTGGAAAACAGAAGATGCTCTGCAGATGGGACATTTCCTAGAATGGGGATCAAAGAAATAGTCTCACTCAGGCCATCAGGGAGTTAAATGAAGTATTACTATCCTGTCTAAATGTGAGGGTAAGTCATGGCGAAACAAGACAGAATGGAGATTATTTGCAGTCTCAGGAAAGCTGAGAGACATTATGTAACATTTTAAATATTTTCTTCACCTCAGATTTGTCCCAGGTCTGATACAGTTCCATCTACATTAAAGGAGGAAGCGTGGATACTGGTAAAAAGTGAAACGAGAGAATTATAGAAGCTTTACTGACATCTTAAGCCAAATTGAATGAAGTAACTAAATGATATGTTTAGATTTAGCCTTCCCGCATATGATTCATGTCCCCAAGATCTCCTCACTCTGTAGTATAATAGTTTTTCATTTTCACTGAGCGACCCGAGCATGCATTTTGTGGAGTGATTACTATAAAAGAAGTACTGGAGAGGAATGATAAGCATAGTTCCCTGTGACTCTGAGATAAAGGCCTTGGTAATGAAGTGCTCTGGAGCTTCGATCTCATGCTGTGGATCTGCCTTGTCACCCTATATATTTACCTTAACGATGGTAAGAGGCAGAAGTCTCTCCCCCTCCCCATATTTTTCATGCACTTTCTCATAGATGAGGGTCATATTCTCCTATTACTGTTGTGTCGTTTGGTTTAAGTGTCGATCTGAACTGGGATTGGTATCTAATACCGATCTTACAATAGCCATTTCTAACGGAGTCGCTGGAGAGGCACTGATGGGCCAGGTCTCTCAGTCTGAAACACAGCAAGGAATGAAACCTATCCCTCCAGTGGCCTCCAAAGGGGTTGGGAGAATCCCAGGAAGTACACAAGATGATGATCCATTGAGGTATAGGAATAAAGCATTGGAAGTTTTATTTTTTACTTGTTTTTTATTTCTTTCATTTTTAAATTTTATTTTGGAGTCTTTTATAATGATTATAATGAAATTCTAATTTGTTATCAAATTATAACAAATTCCAATGCTACTAGGTTAATATAGTAGTATATGTATATAATATATATTGATTTTATTTGGCTCTGCATTTTAAAAACTATCAATAGGGATATATTCTGTTCTTTGAATCATCTTGGGAACAGGGATAATGAGATAAGCAGAATTATATTATGCAAATAATGCTAGACCTGTTAAGAGTCAGAGACCAGGAATTCCAATACTGATCTGCTTCTTCCTAGCTTATGTAAGCTTAAGCAAATAACTTCACCTTTTTGAGTCTTCAGTTTCCACATCTGCTAAATTGGCGTTGTCAGGCTTACATGAGATAATGTACGTAGGACTGGTGCATAAAGCCTAAAATAGTAAGGGGACAGTTACCTACAAAGGAGTTCCCATCAGACTGTCAGCTGATTTCTCAAAAGAGACCGTACAGGCAAGAAGGGGCTGGAAAGAAATATTTGAAATCTTGAAAAGCAGGGACCTACATCCAAAATTGCTCTATCCAGCAAAGCTGTCATTTAGAATGGATGGACAGATAAAGCGCTTTTCAGATAAGGTCAAGTTCAAGGAGTTCATCATCACCAAGCCCTTATTATATGAATGTTAAAGGGACTTACCTAAGAAAAAGAAGATCAAAAATAGAACGGTGAAAAGACAGCAAACTCACAGCTATTAAGAACCATACCTAAAACAAAAGCAAACAAAGCAAACAGCTAGAACAGGAACAGAACCACAGAAATGGAGATCATATGGAGGGTTAGCAACAGGGGTGTGGGAGGAGGAGGCAGGGGAAAGGTACAGAGAATAAATAGCATAGACGGTGGATAGAAAATAGACAGGGGGAGGGCAAGAATAGTATGGGAAATGTAGAAGCTAAAGAACTTATGACACATGAACATGAACTAAAGGGGGGAATGTGGGTGGGAGAGGGTGTGTAGGGTGGAGGAGAATGATGGGGGAGAAATGGAACAACTGTAATAGCATAATCAATAAAATATATTAAAAAAATTTAAAAAAGCCTAAAATAGTACCTAAAATAGTATATAAATCTCAAATATATTATTATCATCAATTTTCTGAGAATCTTTAAACATATCACATGTTATCATTAATAAACACATAAAAGGTAATATTCAAATTTGTAAAGAAAGTTTTCTTAAGGTCCATGAAAGTATCTTATTCTAATTATCGGGTAATAAGTATGCCTCAGGCAGTTGCATCAGAATGAAGGTTTTCCTTTCTTCTATTAGTATCTCAACAACACTTCCTCAGTTTCATTTCAATCCCTGACTTTGCAGAGAAACATCCAAATATCATTCACACATGACCAGAGGTAGAAAACGCTGGCAAGGAATCACACTAAAGTATTTGGGCTTGGACCTTTATACGACTTTTGTTCTGCACCTTTTTTTTTTTCTTTCATGAATGGCCTAGCCAGACAGGAAGGAGTTGGAATGAAAAAGTGGAATTTGGCTGGAAAAAAAGTTCCTGTTGTCCTTGTACTTTTATTAGAGAACAAATTCTCGTGCCACTGGAGGGGAGCTTTAACCTGAGCCCGGATAGCACTGTCTTACAGAGCAGAGCTTCTCAACCTTAGCGCTATTGACATTCTTCGTTGTGAGGGGCTATCCTTAGTAGCATCCCTGGCCCCTACTTACTAGATGCCAGTGGTGTTCTCTTTCTCCCTGCCCCAGTTGTGACAACCAAAAATATCTCCAGACACTACCAAACGTCTGAGAGCGGGGTCTGCAGAACTGACCCCGGTGGAGCACCAGTGTCTCATAATGCTTCCCCGTGACCTTTTCTACATGTTGAAGATAAGGTGAGTCTGAGCAATTAGGGAGAACTTGAAGTCTAAATTTTACTCTTTCTTCTGGAATGTTTGAAGGATGCATTTTGTAAACATTTGGCCTCTAGTTTATTTTTGCCTGAAAGCTCAAATCAGATGATGAGTGTAGAGTCAATATCATCTTTCTTTGTAAGAGTCCACACCTCTACAATTTTTGTGAGTATTAGAAGTAAAGCAAGGGAAGATGCCGGGACAATGTCCCCAGGTTGGAAGAAGTATGCCTGAATGTGGGTGGGAAGGGGTGCTTGGGCCGAGGGCTTAGGAAATATGAGGAATGTACCCACAATGCAGTGCATTTTATTGGTGTTGATATGAGCAAGCTCCTTTAAGTTGGCCACTGGTTTGGTGGCACAAGAGAGTCAGAAGGTAATTTTTCCCATTTCTTTCTTTCCTATCTCCTTCCTTTTCTTTTTCATCTTTATTTTTCTTCCTTTTTTCTTTTCTTATCTCCCACTTTTTTCCTTTTCCCCTTGTTCATGCCCTTCTTATAGTTCCTTTCTCTTCTTTTATTTTGGTCAAACACTGGCCATGGTAGTTCAGCACTGACTGTGAGTAGGGCTCTGGAGACAGATGGCCTGAGTTTTAATCTGGAATCTGCTACTTTCTTGCTATGAAACCTACTCAAGCAAGTTATTTATCAGTGTGTGCTTTTGCTTCCTCACCACTAAAATGGAGATGATACTAATAGTAACTATGCCATGGTGAGATCGGCAGTAACATATGTACAGTATGTGGAACAGTGCCTAGTATGCAGTAAGCAAGCAATAAACGTTAGCTATTATGATTATCTTCATGTCCTCCACCAGGGAAGACCATGTACCACATTTTTATATAAAAGAGCCCAGCAACAATTGCCCATTTGTATTCATGGAGTGGATTATTCTGTATTACTGGTCTGGGAAAGGAGAAAGTCAGGTATTGGCCTCATAACACTTTAAGGAATAATGCTGGTTTTATTTAACATCTCTGTGTTGGGGAAGCTGCACCAGGGGAATACTATGGATAAATGTACATTTCATAGTAATAGCACTTAACTAGTTCCACTAAATTTCTCCCTGATGCCTTGTTATTGCTAGTCTGAATACAACATATATAGTGTTTCTGTGTGACTGGAGAAAGAGCAAATTTTCAAATTACATAGATAAAAACAGAATCTCAAATACAGAAAAGATAATTGTGAAAAGCCTTTTAAAACAATACGTTTATTTTTTTATCTATTATTTTTCCTAGAAAACACAATAACCCACTGATAATAATGTTTAATATATGAGTATTTTAGCAACAGTTATTTCATGACAATATTTAGCTAAGGGTACAATAAATCCTGAGATTTTTTCATCTTGATATTAATTGTTCTGTGCTTTTAAAAATTATTGTTTTAAGGTGTGGAGGATGACCCATGTCCACACAAATTTCCTTCAAATGTCGAGGAGGCAAGAGGCAACTTTTGTCAAAACTGTCGAGGGTGTAATAGTATACATTTGGGGAAGATGAAAAAAATTTTAGAAATCAAGGCCCCTGTTTTGTTAATTTGATATTCAAAACATACACAAGGAACCTAAGAACCCTTTTTGTAATCAAAGAAACACAACAGAAATGTCCAGTATAGAATTTGTACATGTGTCATTAGAAAAGACAGAGAGGTGAAAGGCCCAGTGAAAACTACATTGGGATGAGTGAGATGAGAAGAACAGGTGACCTTGGGCGTTTAGCACACAGAAAGCAACCACAGAGAGTTCTTGAGTTGGGAATCAAAACAAGGTGCATTATTGTTAAAGATCATTTTCTCAGAGAATATAGGTACTGATTAGGAGATTGCTCAAATATACCAAAAGGGCCTATACAATAACTACCAGAAACATAACTGAAAACAAATAAACCAGCTACATAAACATCCATCACGTCACTGTATGGTAACACACTCCCGGGGTGGAAATGAGGCAGGTGTTGGTAAAAAGGGTAACATCTAAATAGGCCAAAGGGTAGGGAGTGCCTGTGAAAGCTTTATCTGCATGGGTTTCATCTTCAGCACTTTGGCCTTGTTGTTATATAAAAGTGTACAAAACAGAGCCAACCATTTATTAAATATCTCTTAGCTCCTATTGTTCCTTTGGAGGGTGAAGTTATAGAACCATCAGCATTTTTTTTTTCTAATTACAATCTCTTTGAACACATGGGTAAAACCATTTTCAAGAATGGCTTTTCATTTCACTGTTCTTGTTTATGTTTCACAATGATGTTTAAAGGTAACTCACCTACTGTTCATCTTCTGTTTTACGTGAAGCAAAGTCAGTCACTCCCATAGCACTTCATTCATAACTCGCATAGCACTTACCATGGTAATGGCAGTTCACCAGTGTTCATCTTCCCTAGACATAAGTTTCTTGAACTCAAGGACTGCTTTAATTCCATCTCTATTATTGAGCTAGGTGTACACAATTAATCCATCAGTTAATGTTTCTGATATAGACGTCTTCTGTAAGTTTATTGAAGATGGATCGTTTTAAGAGTTGATCTTAAACCACTCTCTAGTGAATTCTCATGATTATTTCTGAAGGTTTTCTCCATCCTTTACTGACTACTATTGGTTTTACAAAACATCAATATCTGAAATAAAAGCCTTAAAAAATCACCTTTAAATCAACTACATTTTGAGTGATTTCCAAGGAAATTTGACATTGTAGATATAAGAAAAGTGAAAAATAAACTGGAATCATACATAAATAGAATTTATGAATTTGCATGAAAACTTGGCAAAATCTCTAATGTTATTTAAACATTTGAATAGGTAGGAGATCCAAAGATGTAAGTTGAAAATAGAAATTAAAAGTTGTTCTTTTGGAGTAATAAATTACTATTACCATATAAAATAACATTTGATAAGCACCTATCAGACATTCACTTTATAGGTTATTGTACAAAAATAATTGAATACATATGAATATTTTGGTTTAATAAAAACTTGGAAACAGATAACTATAGACATTAAACAAATACATAGTTAAGAATAGTATCATGGAATACACCTAGAGTCACAGTTCTAAGATGCAGGCTAGATTAAATGCTGGAGAACTGTAAAAAGCAATTTTTCCTCCTAAATCAATTCTAAAAAGTTTTATGGAAAATACCAGGCAATGTACTTAAAATAAGCAAAAACAATAAGCCATGTAAAGAGAGACTGTTCAAAGTCTTTGGCACAGTTTGGCAGGAGACCCAGAAGGAAGACTGGCATGATCCGACAACGGAAGGAAACTTGAAGTAAACAAAGACTGGCTCAAAGCCAGAAGACAATAAGGGTGTGAAGTGTTTTAGGGCTTCCTGATAAAGAACTTTGGAGTTGAGGGTGGCATTCTCTAAGTTAGTGTCGTTTTAGGATTTTTAAACTTTTTGGAGAATGAAAATATTTCTTTCTGGTGAGGTTAGGATTGGCCAGATGTCACTGGAACTTAAGTTTAAAATTAATTTGAAACACAGAAATTTTTCAGGGTGGTATATATTTTAGATTTTATCATACAAAGATATGAAAGCTATTATCATAGGATTCCAAAATGGACATATTTGGGAATGCTAATAAGGTTAGTGTCATGACAGGAAACAACAGCAGTTATTTTTATCACTTGTCATGGAGAGTATGTATTTATGTGACATCTTGTATTTTCTAAGTGTTGCCTTTCGGCTTTCCATGTCTCCCCAGCTACACTGCAAGTTTCCAGACAGCAGGCCTCCCAGTAGCTAAAGCAGTCTTGAGGATTCTGGTATCTAATACAGCCGTGCCCTGGTGCTTGCCACCTTCAGAACTCATCAAACCCTGTACGCGTCACATTTTGACAAGAAAAAAATGTTTCAGCACTCAGCACTTGCTCAGGACTTGTTGCACTTGCTAGAACTTGTATGAGTCACCACACTGCCCAGCTTCAGCACTCATCACTTGCTTGGTACGCCTTGGTTTGGCGCTCATCACAAGTCCCAGAACAAAGTAACCATCAGTACCAAGGTGCCAATGTATTGGTATTCCTCCTCTACTCTCCAGCACCTGACTAGTGCCCTAACTGGTCTTTTATATAGACCACTGCAACAGCCTTTTCACGAGCCTCCAAATTTTTACCAAATATCTAGGAAAACATGGAAAACCAAAAGGAAACATTTAGATAGCACAAGGTGTTAATACAACACAGATAATAAAAAGGACTTTCTTTTTCCTCTAATACTAACAGTTCCTTTATAATGCATATAATACATATAGCCTCTATCACCTAAATGTCTGTATTCCTTCCATTATAACTGTTCAACTACATATTATGTATACACACACATGGCCAACACAGATGGAGGTCTGGAAGGGTCAATGCCATATGTGAAAGGCAGGCCTGATGTCCTGTTTGGTTTTTAAACTATAGTAGAGCAAACAGAAGTTACAACAAAATGCAGTTTTAATACTCCCTGGGTGGGTTGTGTAGAACTACCAGGCTTTCCACGTGCCTAATAAAGTACGATACAGCCCGACTAAAGTGTGATGTTGCAGAGTGGGAAGAGGAGGGACCCTGCAAAAAGTCAGAGAGAGTTAGAAAAACAGAAGGTTTTTTGTTTTGTTTTAGGAAAATAGAGATACTTGGTAGGAAACAGGGATATGAGAAGGGGTGGGAAAGAAAGGGGCAACCCTCAAGTCACCTAGGTTTAACCCAGGGTGGAGCAGAGCCAAAGAGCTGTTCGGTGTCTAAATGACAGACCAGAAAGAAGAGGCTAAAAGCCAGTTGGAGCAAACATCCTCTTGAGGGGGGCAAGGAAAAGAGCTGGAAATGGTGGTAGGTCTATCTCACTTTTATACACTTGGGGGCTGGACAAACCTGAAGAAAAATATACCTAGTTGAGATCAGGTAGGGCCGCTATTGGAGAGAAAGAGCTTGTCTCCAGCAGGGCTTCTTAAACTTTAATGTGCAGATGAATCACCTGGGGATCTTGTAAAAATGCAGATTATGATTGAGTAGGGTTGTAGGGTTTTGGGGGTGGAGCCCAGGAGTCTGCATTTCTAACAAGCTCCCAGGTGAACCTTTGCTGCTTTCAATAGGAAGGATTTACAGTACTTGACATGAGCATTTCAGGTATTTTTATAAAATAAATAAATCAGTGAATATGCTTACCAATATAGATATCTTCCATAGGTTTACCACAGACTTTAATTATGAAATTATCCTTCCTTTTACCTTGAGTTGATGGCAATGAAGACAATCTGAGGTCAAAAGAGGGAATATGGTGTGTCCCAGTTCAAAACAGACACGTATGTATTTGGGAGCGTAATCATTGGTAGATGTCTATATTAAGAACAAGACAGCTACCTGTGTTGTTTACAGCAACACATCTACACATCAAAGTGCCCATCAGAATATTCTGTGATAACAAAACCATTCTAGATCTGAACTATCTAACATGGTCACCGTGAACCATCTGTGACTACTCAGCACTTGAAACGTGGGTAGTACAACTGAGGGGTAAATTTTTAAAGGTTTTTTTAAAAATAAATTTTATTTATTGATTGGGGGAGAGAGCGAGCAAGAAAGAAATTTTTTGTTGTTCCACTTATTTATGCACTCATTGGTCGATTCTTGTATGTGCCCTGACCAGGGATCGAACCCATAACCTTGGTCCATGGGGATGATGCTCTCACCAACCGAGCTACCCTACCAGGGCAGGAGAAAATTTTTAATCTTATTTAACTGAAATTAAATTTAAATAGCCACACTGCTGGCTAGTTGCTACCACGATCATCAAAGCTGCTAGTATTCCACAACACAACCAGATGTTTTTTGCCTCCTACCGGAAGTAGTCTTCCTATCAAGGCCCTAGAATTAGTTACCCATTCACAAAAGAGACACCAGAGGTTTTCATAAAGTGCTTGAGGCCCACAGAAGGCAGCTGATAACCGCCAAGAATTTCATCTTCTCTTTATCTAAAGTATGGCTCTCTCGCCCTCCTGCCGCGTCACCCTCCACAGTAATAATGACTTGAAGTGGAGAACACCCCACCAACGATCCCATCTTAGACAAGTTACATGTAATACTAATCACGTGCACACGCAGGCTTTTGAAGAAAATTTGAGTTTGAGCTCTAGCCACATCCTTCCTAATGTGTGACCTTTGTTAAGTCACTTAAGCGCTCTGATCTTTAGTTTCTAATTCGCTTGTTAATTGGAGTTGATAATAGTACCTAGTGGGCAAGGGTGTTAGAAAGGCAAGTTCCTGAGGGGCATGAGTTTTACGGTCTTATAAAATGGCTAATTATTATTACTCACTAAAAGGGAAGGCAAATGGCATATTTAAAACAAAATGCAAGGAACTTCTTGGACACTTCGTCATTGGTGTTGTCATTGTTGTGTACTGAATTGGTGTTGCACGCACATGGTCTTGGAAATCTTGTTGTAATGGGATCTCACCTTCAAAGAAAGAGCGTGACAAAGCTATTTGCCAGAACCATGGTAAGGGAGGAGTGCTTTATTTAGTAGTGTGGGGCCTAGTAAGCATCCTCCCTGCTAAGATTATACTGAAAATAAAGGAAATTGCAGACTGCTCATTTCCCTTGTACTGGCTGTAATCTTGTGGAAACTTCCTGTAAAAGGCAGTTATAGCATTAAAAGTAAACTGATTTCACACTCACCGGATACTACCAGACCGACAATTGTAGTCCTTTGGGAAAAAAATAAAATAGCATACTTCTCCTTTACACTCTACATTAGTTTAGAAGAGCATGGAAACCCTAGTGATGGAGAAAAAGGCTCATGCCAGAGGCAAGGAAACTATTTAGAAACATGGTTACCATTTAGTAATTCCACTGAGAGGCAGAGCTCATTAGCCAAGAGACTGGTTACACGAAAAAAAAATCATTCATCAAACAAAGTACAGCATGAAAATAGTGTTCTCTTTGATCTAGGCACATATTAACTACAGTTTTACAATATAAAATTTTAATAACATCTGCTAAGAGGGAATGTTAAGAGCAGACTTAGAAATGGAACTGTGAATATGTATTTTATATTCTGTGAGAACCTCAAATGTTGGCATGGCTGTTTCCTCTTTTGGCTTTTTCAAGTATACAAATATCTGCTGAGAGCTTATTAGTGCAAGGCATGATGTGTGTGAAGTGCCGAACTGCAGTGGTGTCCAAGCCACAGTAGGAAGCCAGAGTGGACTCCTGACTTCCATCACAGTGTCAGTCAATACAGCTTCATTTATAAAGCTTTGGTATCATATTGCACTTGAATAGCTTCTATTACTTAAAACCAATGCTGATGAGAACACCAAAAAGTATGAAATGCTGCCTCTGCCTTCAACCCACTTAAAATGTAACTGGGAAAACAAACAGAAAATCACAAAAAGTTAAGTAGCGCACACACACACACCAAAGAGGGAGAGGAAGAGAATTATTAATACAGGTTTAAAATAGTAAAGATAAAAATAAAAGAAGAATTAGAGATGACCAATTCTCAGTTCATAAGAAAGATGATCCCTGTGGACCAAGTGGTCTGGAAGGAAGAGAGCCTTCATTGGAGTGCTCCACACCTCTTCCAGTGCCTCCAGGAGGGCAGGCTACTTTGCCGTCCTTGTGGCCTCTGGTCTGATACCTACCTGGAACTCAGAGCCCACTTGTACCTTCTTAACTTTGATGATATCCTACAGTGACAATTACTTGGCAATTGTGCTCTTGGCCTGTGGATGTTTGGATACTTAATTATCTATAACAGGTTAAGTGTCAAGTGGCTGTGGCTAATTCTTAAGCTCATGGCAGTAGTACTGAGAGCCACCTATATGCACCAGCTATTGTGGCCAGCTCCTTCTCACAAACTCTCCTGAGAAAATACACGGGAGCGAATGCAAGGAAGGGTCCCTTACTCTTCTGACCCCAATATGGCCACAGAATCCTTCTTGACTATTGCTCAGTCAACTGAATGGAGTTGGAACATAAGGTGAAACTGTGACCTATATATCTTCTTACATAGCTTTTCAAGACTTGTTGACTCCATCTTTCTTAGCTGAACCAGTTCTCTGGCCTTGACCAGTATCTACCTTAGCCTAAGATACACGTCTGTGCGTGTGTGTTCTGTTGGCAGAGGCTTAAAGTACAGATGTGTTTGGAGATGTGATGACACAAGAGGTTGCAAGGAAAGGGAGTAGTCTGTAAATGCTAAGAAGGACCTGACATACTTCTGGGAAAAACAAAAAACAAAAAAACAAAAAACAAAACCCAGATTTGTTAGGCCCGTTCCAGATTTGTGATCACAATGTCTAGAGTAGGGTCTAGAGTCTACATTAAAGTCCTGCTTGCAGTGTACAGCTGGTCCTCAAATAATATCACTTTATTCAATGTCATTTTGTTATATCATAGAAAATTAACTCTTTATATGAATTAGCCTTTGGTAAACTGGTTTTGTTATGTTTCCCTTAAAGTCATAGAACCTATCAATGTTAAGTGAGGACTTACAGTACTTTAAAAAAGAACTGTTTGGGGGCTATGTCTTGGTCATAGGATTGGGAACAACCTAAAAGCATTAATTCAGGTTATTGATATCTGGCCCCTTCGGGTAGGCACTGTGTGTGAAAGTGGCCAGCATAATGCCTTGCAAATGACAACCAAAATGATTTTCATATCTTCTCCCAAAGCCTGTTATTGATAATTTCCCTGATGCACCTGAATTTCAGATACAATTTTTTTTCAAAAGAAAATGAGGTTTTGCAAGGGACCCAATGTTCCTTTTACTTACTTAATCATAAGTCTGAGAACTATCATTTACTGACGACTTACTAAAGGCCAAGGTATGTGTCTAGCAAGAGTGGTACATAGAAAAAAAGCCCCACTTCTTTATTGAATGAACAAGGCTACTGAATGCTCTACATTAAACCTTCAGAGCAACTGCCACTGCCTATTATGGAGTTTACTATCTTTGTTTTACAAAATAGGGCTTATTGAGCTCTTAATCTGTTCTAAGTGCCATATATATATATTCATACCTTATTAATCATG
The DNA here is from genome assembly GCA_039655065.1 of Glossophaga mutica. Classification (NCBI taxonomy): domain Eukaryota; kingdom Metazoa; phylum Chordata; class Mammalia; order Chiroptera; family Phyllostomidae; genus Glossophaga; species Glossophaga mutica. The sequence continues at coordinate 67,190,829 of CM077303.1, read as the reverse complement.
ACAACAACTCTGTGAATTAGGTACTAGTATAGCCATTTTACACAGGCTGAGTTTAAGTAATTTGTCTAGAACACAAATTTTAACTGATGATACTTGACTCAAATCTGAGCAGCTGAAGCAGTCAGCAGTAGTACTGGAAGGAGAGCAGGCCAGTACCAAAACTCCCAATTACAGGTTCTTAGCAGGAACAAGATTTTTTAAAAAAATCTCAGGTTCAGAGGCAACAGAGATAAGATCTGATTATCCAAGGATCCTCTCACCCCTTCCTGTCACCAACACTACCCTTTCCTCACTTGGAGTAAGGACAATACTGCTCCTGCTGAGGCAGGAAGCAAGAAACCTCAGAAATTAACAGAATGCTTTTGGGGGGGGGCAGCTGACTGTTTTAGCTCCTTTATTAGTCACACATTTATTAAGCACTTACTATGGGCAAAACACTGTTAACAAGCTAGTGTGCGCGCTCCTGAGAACAGCAATCCTGAAACTTCCCGGAGACAGATGGCAAGAGTGCTGGCTTGTGTGGGAGGTTCTCCTACTTTCTTCTTCCTTAGGAATTGTTCTACCCTTCAACGTGGCAGGAACAGCAACCTTCATTCGCAGGTTGCACAAACCTGAGAATGAAGAGATATAAGCACTGCGCGCAGAGCTAGGTGGATTACCTAGGGAGATGCGTCAGAAAATCTGGAGCCTGTTTACGATTCAGTCCCCCAGGCCGGATCAAATACAGACTGGCTTTCTAAGTAGAGAAGAGATAACAGAATTCGAGAAGCCAGGGGCTCAGAGTCTTCCGGTTCAGGAGCCCCTATACTCCAGCCCGCAACCTAAGCAGGTTTTTGTGCAAAAATCTTTTGAGATTACTGCATACATTGTCCTCTAACAAAGCAAACGTGACAGCTGCCTATTCAATTCTCGATCCGCCTCCGTTCAGAGGAGTTCATGCCATAGATGCATCTTCTGCGCTATAGTTATGCAACCTCTCTCGCCGCGGGAGTTATTTCCTGTGCTTCTGGCTGCGCCAGATTCATGTAACACGCCTACCCTGGGCTTCAATGGAAGTCGTTCTCCATTAACAACCATGCTAGCTTTCGGAGATGAATGCTTTGCACAGCATACCCTTTGCGCAGTAAGGATCCAAGGTATTAAAACCAACTCTTTCTCTAACACACGCGCGCACACACACAACCGCCGTGCATGCAGCTAGGACACTGCAGCAATGCAAGCAGAGGACAGCAGGCGGAGCTCTCTTTGTACAGTCCCTCTTCTAACCCCCACCAACTAAAGATGAACTCATGCCAGTTCCATTCTTCACAACAAGACACACACACAACATATACACACATACACACGTCAGATCAGAGTAGCCTCCAGTATTCTCCTTGAGCACACTGTCATGCTAGCCTCTTCGTTCAGAAAACTTGGATATTCCAAAGCGAGTAACTGGGAGCAGCGCGCCGCAACAATGCAGCCTCCCAAGCAGCTCCCAGTGCAGCTCACACCCCCGCCCCCTTTCGCAGCGTGCCAAGAGTTTGGAGCGCGCGCACGCACACCGAACCCGTTGCCTGACGTATCCCTCCGCCTCCTTCCTCCCTTTCCCCGTTCAGTGGCTTGACAACGATTTGGGAAATGAAGGGAGGAGGGAACTACTTTCCTGAAACTTGCTATGCTGCACACGACTTCGAGTTGCAGTGATTCGTCCGAAGACCGCAGCTTTTAGTCCTCCTACCCACACGCCCTCACTCCCCGGGCACCCTGCTCGGCAACCCCACCCTGTGGTCACTTTGGCCCTTGGGGGAAGCGGGAGGCCGGGAGAAGTCGCCAGGGACTACTTCGCCTCCTCTTGCGGGAGCCCCCAGTTCGGGCAGCAGCGGCGGCGGCGGAAGGAGCGGGCGGCGTGAGCGCTTCCGCCGCCCCCCTCGCGACTCCCCTCTGGCGGGTGTGGGGAGGTGAGGAGCTGGCCCGTGGAGCTGCTGCTGGGCACTGGCTGGCGGGGGACTTGCGGCCGTCCTCCTCGCTCTCAAGCTGCTTCTCGGAACCCTGCTCCCCGGGAGTGGCTGCTCTTCATCAGCCCGCGTGGGAGCGATCGGCTTGCTTGCCACCGCCGCACACGCTTCCCACCGCCCCCTCTTCCCCCCTCTGGAGTCGTCCCGGCTGGAGCGTGTCTGGAGGAATCCGCCACCGCAGGCCCCTCTCCCGGTTCCGCTCGTTCTTGAGGACCGCCCCACTTGCTGCCGGGGGCTGAGCGGGTAGCCTGCAGCGAGGCGGGAGATGGTGGGGTGGGCTCCGGTAGGACCGCGCCGCCGCTGCCTGGAGCCTGGGCTCGGCACCCCCCTGCCGGCCCCCACCAAGCCGAGCTCTGCTTCCTCCTCGCCGCATCCCTGAGGGAAGCGCCGCCTCTGCTCCGGGCTTCTTCGCCCGCCCGCTCGCCCGTTCCTTCCCTGCCGGACCCCGCCGCACTCCACCCCAGTGGCGGGAGGAGCACCTCTCCAGTCAGCCCTTGCAGCCCCCCTTTCTTTTTTCCTTTCCACGAACCCTCTCCGGCCTCCTCGGGTCACTTGGCTGAGCACTGAGGCGAGGGAAGAGGCTGGGGTCGCCACGGCAGAGGTTGTTGCCGCCACCCCCCTGCGGGGGTGGCCAGGGTTCCCGGCTGGGGGGGCACCGTTCTGGGTGAGGCATCCACCATGGTGAGGCCCCTGAGCCGCTGCCCCCTCGCCCCCCCGGCCGTCGCTGCCTCCTGCCCCTCGGTGCTGCTGCTGCTCCTCCGCCTACTGTTGCTCCTCCATCTCCAGATCGGATCACGGTGAGGGAAAGATGAGCGAGGAGACGGCGACTTCTGACAACGAGTAAGCGCCTCATTGATCTTGATTACTAACCACCCCCCTCCCCACCCAGCCTTCCTCTGCTGTCCCCCAGACCCCTCAGAGATTTGGGTACCGGAACCCTAGAGCTTGCAACCCTAGAGCTTGCAACCCTAGAGGGTTCGGTGCATCTTGTTCTGCAGATAACATTTGATTTCTTTTGCCTTTTAATTTTATGGCAGCAACTCCTCCACCCCCCATTTAGTGGTTTCCTTCTGGGGAAAGGTATTGAGGGTAGGGGTTGGACGGCAGTTTTATGTCCAGGAGATGGAGTGATGTGGATGGATGGATGGAGGCAGGATAGAAATTACCCGTTTGCCTGGAAGACCTTTGCCCTGTCCTTTTTCACTTTAACATGCTAATCAACATACCGTGAATATCCATCCTGATTCCTTTATAGCTGTTTCACTTGCAAACTAATGTGTGGGAGCACCTCTTGCAGCAAACTGCTCTTGAATCTTAATTCGATGAGTCAGTGACTCTTAAATACCGATTAAGCCTCCACCCCCACCCCTCCTTTTTTAAACTTCTGACCTGTAAGATTCTTGTAAAAGATGGGGCTAGGGGAACATTTTTTTAATTTAATAGGGTAAGGACACCTGGAGTTTGGGAGATGTTGAACTAATATATTTTACGTTGGCGAACATTGGACATGCCTTTATCAGGTGCATAGAAGAATTTTGAATGTTAATTTTCATCCCTTAGCTATATTAAAATACACCCTTGACGTTGACTTAACAGTATTTACATTGCTGAACGTGTTGATGACTTCATTGATTAACTTCTAGAGCATCCCGTTTAAAGACTTGTTTATTTTGGCAATCCTTATATTTTACAAACAACATACTTTGCCTTTTACATATTTTGTTTTAACGTAACAGCTGCTTGAAGAAATAATGGTGCGGTGACAGTTTTCTGTTGAGACGCGATTTAATTTCATGCAGGATATTAGCATACGTTTTCTTGTAATTCAGGTTTTGTGTATCTTTTGAAAAGGGTTGGAAAGAGTTAAGTGAGTAAAGGCTAGCCCTAGGATGCATTCCTTTAAATAAAGTGCATTCCTCCAGTCAGAACTTTTTGAGAGAACTTTAAAGTCCAAAGCCTAGGCCTGTTTAACGTAGAATAGCTTGAGAAATGCCAAGCCCGATTCTCTTTCCCATTCCTCCCCCCCCAGCACACGCTTCTGATGAGCGGGTGTGGGAGAAGGTAGATTGCTGCAGTGTCAGTGCAGTCTGGAAGCAGAAGTGGCCGCCATGTTCTCTCTTTTTTTGTGAATCGCCTTCATTTGCATAGCACACTCTTCATTCATAAAAAAATAATTAAACATCCATCACCTTGGACATGTTGAAAGGATTTCCCAGGGGGAAAAAAAAAAATCGAAGCTTAATTGTATTCATGTAGATTTTTGAGTTCGGTAAGTAAGGAGAATTCGAAGTTATAAGTTAAAGTAAAAAACATGGGCACCCACAAATAACTACCCTTGTTCTCAGAATGTTGACACAGTTATGTGGGAAATATCAGTTCTGGGAGGTGCTGGGATCACGTGATCGCCTCCATTCATAAAATACCTGGCTGTCCATTCACAGTGCAGTACACTGTCTCACTGCCTTCTGCAGATTAGACCTACTTTGAGAGAGATCAAGAAGTACTGTATCTCAGATAACGCCTAGTTAGAAGAAAAGCTGTGAAAAATTCTGAATGGAATGACGATAATTTTTATTAGTATCTTTTAAGAAAGTAGCTTGGATCAAAATGTCGTTTGTTTTAGAAATGGGAAAGGACTAATTACCATATTTAAAGTAAAATACTGAATACCTCTTTGTTGGATGCAGCTAACAGAAAAGCGAATGAGAAATGTGAATTGACACACATGTAAAATATAGTTTCTAAATGGTTTCTATTGGTAATACTTACCATGGACAAATTCAGAGTGCAGGTTTTTGGTGTAGTGATGTCAGTGTGCTGTTACACGAAAAAATGAGTAAATATTCCCAGTGGTTTAATTCCAAAGATGTTGTTACCTGAAACACCAAATGGCTTTTTTTTTTTAAACTGGATGAGCTGCTGCTTTGTCTTACTTCTTTTTTTTTTTTTTTTTTAATTTTAATTGTACTTAGTCTGGGACTCACCCAGACTTTTAGAATTCTATTTTTACAGATTTATCCTACTTTATTGATAAGTTACTGTCTTGGAGCTTTGTTATGCTAGTTTTTGTAGGACAAAAATAATGTTTAGCATGTAGTATTTTGCTGTTAGATGTTAACTCTTCATGGAGACAGACTCTTGGGGTTTTACTTTTTTTTTTTTTTTTTTAATATTAGAAAGTGATGTGTTCATCTGGTAATCAGTTTTATTAAGGGCAACATTGTGCATTACCCAAACCACGGAACTTCTTTGGAATGTACCCTTTAAAAAAATTTTTATGTATTGATTTTAGAAAGAGGAGGTGGGGGAGCAGAATAGAGAGAGGGAGGGGGTAAGAAAAAAAAATCTGATTTCTTGTTCCACTTATTTATGCATTATTTGCAATAATTTATGCAAATTATTTATGCATAATTTATCCACTGGTCGATTCTTGTATGTGCCCTGACCTGGGATGGAACCAGCAACTTTGGCATATTGGGAGGACGCTCTAATCAACTGAGCTACTTGGCTAGGGCTGGAGTGTAGCTTTTGTTCTGATAATTTATGTATCTTATCTTTAATGTATTAAGTAGTATTTCGAAATGAGAATTTATTATTTATAATTATATATTACAAAGAAACCAGAGATTATTATGGCAGATACCCTTGAATCCTTACCACAGTTTAAAGCTGTCCTGTGATGCGGATTTTACTTATAAAATCTTTATATATTTTTTCCCCTTTTTCTTTTCTCATTGTTTTAAATGCCAAAATTAATAGGAATTTAATTACAGTAGAGATTGTTCTTAACACTTGAATGTTTTTTCACCTGATTTCAAACTTTAGAGAAAATGAAAATCACCAATATCTTGAGAAACCTTCACTTAACCTTTTTTAGCCATTATGGTAAAATCCAGTAAGGCCTTTAGAAGCCTCATTTTGAAATCCTCTTATTACACACCATATTATTTGAAATGACTTCTTTGTAGAGAGAAAGCTTCCAGAAGTTGATTGTGAGTATATATTTAACCAAGAATTAGTGAAGGGTCTATTATGTGTCAGACTTTGTCTTATGCAATACCAGACTTGGTAAAATTCAGCTTTTCTTCTCCAACCTTCAGTAGGAACTGGAAGGGAATTGAAAGTGCAGTTTAAAAAAGATAATTTCCTCCACTCAGGAGCAATAGTTTATTTCAGATAATGTACAAAATGGTCTTTAAAGTGAACACATAATAATTTGTTTGCATTCCTACTACTAAGAAAGTGTCTTAACATTTGATATATAAGCATGCCTTTTCTTTCTTATGATGTTGACGAATCATACTCATTTATTGGATTTTGTACTATGTGCCAAGCACCTTAATAAATGCTTTACCCATGTATTATGTGATTTACGTATATACATATATTTTCAACAGAATGGAATTGTGCAGTAGATACTATTACCGCTTAGTATTTTGTGAATCTTTTCCTGTGTCCTGTCTTTTCTAGAATACTATCATTTTAATGGCTATATTATATTCAGTATGTAATATACATTGGTTTTGAAAAATCTATAGTTTTGGATGTTTCTGAACAGTGCTGCATTTGATCCTTAGTTCTGTCTTCATCCAAATATAGTTTTTCCTTGAGATACTTTAGGAATGGAGTTAAAAGAGATGCAAAATTTTTATTTTATTCTTTCATCCAAATTGTCCTCCAGTGAAGAAAAACTGAATGTGTGAGAATACTTATACCTTGAAATAGTCTCTTCAGTTCTAGAAAGAAATTTTTGCCAATTTTGAATGAGGAAATGAGACCTTGTGCCTGTTTTAAAAAGGTGCTAGATGATAAAAAGACATTAAAAAATTGAAAGGTTGTTTTTGGTGAACAGAACTATTTTAAAACACTCTATTGTAAATAGAATTATATTGTATGTGATCATACAAAAGTCATTTGCGGATAATTTATTTAACTTCTTACCACCCTTTGTGCAGCATGGTATAGTGTAAAGAACACTGGACTTGAGATTGGGAGATGCATTGCTGTCCTCGCTGTCACTAATTTATTCTGTGATTCTGGGCAAGTGACAGCCTCTGTGGGCCTCAGTTTGCTCATTTGTAAATCAAGGTATTTGAACTAAAGCATTATTATTGGCGCTTCCCGTACTAACTTACCCTAAAGTAATAAAGTGGTAGACGTTTTGTAAGTCACTAGACTTGTAACATACCATGAATTTTGAAGGACCAAGATAAGAAATTTAGAAACAATTGGTATGTTAAGAATTTTTAAAGATTTTCTTGTCTTATAGCCACATGTCTTTGATAATATAACTCATATATATATATATATATATATATCACAGATGGAGAACTTTGTGGTGCTCTATTTAAGCCTCCTTAAAGGAAGGCCTTTGGGTTTAAATACCAACTTGAGTGTTTCTAGAGGAATACTTATATACTAACAAGATATCAGCCCTCTTGTTTTAATTGGCCAAGAAGTAACCAAGAAAAAGTAAGTCTTTTCATTTGGTTATTCATACAAATCTTGTTACTCTTAACACTAAAGGATAACTGAATAGATTAAGAAGTTAACTCAAATAATGTATTTTTTTTAATATTTAGATTTGGTTTGCTGCTTATGACAAAAACTTTTTTCATAGCAGCATCTCATTTTAGAGGCCAGATCCACAGTCATTACAGACTCCTAACAAGTTGATTTTTGTGTTTTGGCCACTCACAAAAGTTTTGAGTGAGAAAAAAATACTAATGTATTTTTTTTTTTAAGATTTTATTTATTTATATATTTTTTAGATTATTTATTTATCTTTAGAGGGGAAGGGTAGGAGAGAGGGAGAGAGAAATATCAATGTACGGTTGCCTCTCGTGTGTCCCCTGCTGGGAACTGGCCTGCAACCCAGGCATGTGCCCTGACTGGGAATCAAACCTCGATCCTCTGGTTCGCAGGCCCGCGCTCAATCCACTGAGCTAAACCAGCCAGGGCCTAATGTATTTTTTGTTAAAACATAGTTCATCAGTAGCAGATCATAGACCAATGTGTTACATTGCTTGAGACGTAGAGTTCTTGGAATTCAGACTACTAATCTCTGACTGAATTATGAATTGCATTCATAATGGAAGGAAATACCAAGAAACCATAACAGAATTAGAAGTCCTTGTGATAGCAATTGTATTAGTTCCTGAAGGTTGCCATAATAAAGAACCACAAATTAGGTGGCATAAAACAACAGAAATTTATTGTCTTACAGTTCTGGAGGTTCGAAGTTCAAAATCAAGGTGTTGGTAGAGCCACGCTTCTTTAGAAATCAATAGGGGAATCTTCCTTTGCCTCTTCCTAGCTGGTGGTGGTTGATGGCACTTTGGCTTTCCTTGGCTTGCAGCTGCCTAATTCCATACTTTCTTTTCATGATCACATGGTGTTCTCTCTGTGTGTCTCTGTGTCTTCGCATGGCCATTTTATAAGGACACCGTTCATTGGATTAGGAGCCCACCCTACTCCAGTATATCTTCCTCTTAACTAATTATATCTGCAATGACTCTATTTCTAAGCAAGTTCACTTTCTGAGATACTAGAGGTTTAGACTTCGACATTATTTATTTTTGGAAGAATATAATTCACCCATAACAGCAGTAGAAATCAGGTTTTTTTTTTGTTTTGTTTTGTTTTTTAAACAATTACTGTCCAGGGGTCAATAGGTATATTGACATAGCCGTTATTATGGTCTCTAGTATGAATTTATTATAATTATTAAACTACTGCTACAGCTCATATTTTAATGTTAGTAAAGAAGCACCTATATTTTGTATTACTGTTTCAAAATTAAAATGTTTTGATAATTATGTCAGTGTAATTAATTTCTTTTATAATCCCATGTATTTATTTTAAGTCTTTAATATTGTTCTGAGAAGGGGGCCATAGGCCTCATCAGACTGACAGAAAGATCCGAGGCACAAGAGCTGAAGATCTCCTGCTGTAGAAGCTTGAACCCAAAGATATGTATGTAAATTGGAAGAGTAAGAAAACGTGAAGGATAAGATGAACAAGTTCAACAAACAGCTAACAGTTCCAAAAAAAGAGATAATGGAGGAGAGGAAATATTCAAAGATAATGGCTGAGATTTTTCAAGAAGTAGCAAATTAAATCTAATTCAGTGAAATAAACACAAAACAAAGCCTCATAGTCAAACTGGGTTTATCTTGAGATTGCAAGAATGGATCGATGGAAGAAAATCCATGTAGTTTATCACATTTGAAGATTAAAGGAGAGAAATGATACAGTTTCAATAAGTGCCAGAAATGCAGTATTATCGCTTAATCTTTGTGCATACTATGGAAGTAAATGTTCTTAATTTATATATTTATTATATAAGTGTTCATAAATACAGATTTATGTTATTTCCGCTCCCTAGAATTTTAGACTTTTTAATTTTTCTGATTTAAAATGAGAGTGTTAGATTTGATCAACTTTAGGATTTTTTTAGTTCAAGAATTCTAGAATTCTAAGTGATTTTCTTTGTATTTCTGAACCATATTTAGTGTAGCATTCCTGTTACTCATAATATAGAATTTATTGGTGAAGGTTTCCTTGTATCTGAAATTTTTGAATTATCTTGGAAGGCATTTTCTTTCTACATTTAGAGTGCTAAGAATAAGCTTTAGTAAATTCAGTGATTGGAAATAACATTTAATCTGATTTGTGTTATAATTTTATTTCTAAACTTTATGTGTATAACAGGGATTATAATTTAGGTAAAGGCCATTATGACTTTGAAGTAGAGTGTAATTGTTTTGCTGGTGGTATTTAATGATACTACTGCACATGATTAAATACAATCTCACTTGTTAATGCCCATGTTTGGAGACTACTTTTGCAAATACATGATGTTTGTTACTTGGCTTCTCTGTATTCATGTCCCAGGATTACAAGAAATTTAAATGAAATTTAGTGAATCATGACTTTTCTGATGCCACATTTTCAAAGTTATTGTACTTTTCATCACATCAGAATGTTTTAGTAACTTGGGCATAAAGTCACCAATTTTTTTATTTTGATTTTTTACTGCTTTACTGTTAATTACATTGATATTTTAAGGTTGAAATTAGGGATCACTTTTGGGTTTGCCCCCATAATAATATGTGCAGGCATTTCACAGTTTTAGTGGCTGAATTATGTATATGGATTTCTTAGAAATTTTTCAGGACAAATGCCATTAGTAAATTTTTCTTCAAGAATTTCAGTTTAGTGACATATGAGAGCCTGTTAGACACTTGACTTTTCCTTAGCCTTGGAGATACAAAGATAAGTAAAACCTGATAACTGCTTTCACTATCCAACAATGGAATTAGATCCTTCTGAAATGGTGAGTGCTCTGCTTATGAAGTTCTTCAAGACTGTAGGGAGAAAGTGATTCTGTGGTGGGGGCGGGGGGGGGATGGCAGGGTGTTAGTGTGGCATTTTAGGAGTCAGTCAGAGATGAGCTGGAAAGGGAAAAGTTATCCCAAAAAGAAAGAGGGGAAATAAAACAAAAACAAGCATGGAAGGTTTGAAGAAACGCAACCAATTTTTTGGCTAGACATGTTTGGAGGAGTGGTTGGAGATAAATTTTTAAAAAGTGGGCCCAGTAAGTAGTCTGTGTATCAGCAGTCTTGGGGCAAAGAGTGACTGCTAGGCCCAGAGTCTGAGGTCCACAACATAAATGTGACAGAAGCTCTTGGAAACTTTTTCAAAACTTTTTTTGAAAAGTTGAGGGAAATTTATTAGTAACATTAATTTTGAACATAATTCCCATATATTTTTCAAATAAAGCACTAAGCATTCAAAGGAAATTTGTTCTTTGAGCTACCCTCCCTCTTCACTACAACTCTTAAGTCAGTAAGGGTAATAGTGAAAAGCACCAGCTTAAGTCTTTATCGTGTAGGCAGCAGGGAAACATTACTTTAAGTGAGGAAGACATATCAAATTTGTGTAGAAAGCTAAATACCAGGGAAAAAGCTAAATACCGGGGCTCTTTTGGATAGGTGACTAGAGGGAAAAGAAAATGGACTCCATTTGAGGAGGAAGATATAATAATGATCAAGGTGAAGAACAGCGGGAAATAGTTCATTTGGAACTGTTGAGGATGAATTTGTAAGGCAATTCAGATTTCCACTAAGTATGATTTTATTACTGGATGTGAAGGAAGCAGTAGGAAGAGTGTGGGATGACTTCATTTTAAATTTGGGCTGCTGCGATGCTCTTAAAGTGGGAAGAGAAAGAGAAGGTTTTTAAGAGGAAAATAACTCCATTTTGATCTTTTTAAATTTGTGGGTGCCTCCTGTGTATAAAGGTAGAAAATGTCCCATAAGGTTTTAATTATAGGTTTGGTGCCCAAAGAAGGTTAAGAGGGCAGAGTTAGAGGTCACAATTCAGCATATGTAGTAGTTGAAGCTAGTGGAAAATAGCCCAAGGAGAATAATAAGTAGAAATGAAAAGTTGAATAGTTAGAAATAGCAGTGTTTTTAAGGGAGAATTAAGAAGGGACATCAAAAGAGTGTTGAGAGGTAGGAAAGTTCAGAGAGAAAGGATTTAAAACAGAATGGGAAATGATGAAATGGAGACAGTAAAGAGCAATGTTATACTCTTTAGGGGGAAGTTAGGAGTTGAGATTATTTGTTGAATGTGGTGATGTCAGTTCTGGAGGGGAAGGGAAAAAGGAGACTTAAGGAAACATGGGTAATTGAGAGCAAGGCTGAGGAAAGAGGAGTCTATCAAGCAGTTTTACTGCTTGTCAGACACGGTGCTAGATTTAATCCTTCTAATAACCATGTGAGCTAAGTATTATACATAGTTTACACATAGAGATATCCGAGACTTAAGAAAGGTTTAGTTAACTTGCCCACAGCCACACAAGGGAGTAAGAGTAGAACTGAAATTCAAATTGCATAGTGTTTATACCACACTGTACTCAAAACACTTAATGGCTAGACTTGATTGTAAACAAAAAATTAATCTTGAAGTGATAAGTAGACACACAGAATTGACAGCCCTTTCAAGGGACTGGAAATGTTAATAAAGTGAAAGGACACATAGAGTAGAACTGGGAAAAATGGAAAGATTTTGATCAGAGAACAAAACTCCACAGAGTGATGGCACATGAGGGAAGATTGAAGTAGAAACAAGTTGTTGGAGTGGAGGAGTCAGGATCTGCTAGTTTATTTTAAATGGTCAATAAATAATGTGGCTGTTCGAGTTGCTGGGTAGGTATAAGGTGGTGAATTGGAGAGGAATCCTGAGCCAACACCAGTGTATTTAATGTGCATGTGGGATGAGGGACTTAAGAGTGGTAGTATGAATGCTGACGTCTGCCTCTGCAATTTAAAGAGACAGGATCTTGGAATTGGAGGTTGAAGAGGAGGGTGTCAGGAAGAAGGGAGATAAGAAAAGGGACGGGTTTCTCTGGGAGGAGTTGAGATTATTGAGAATGATAAGATTTCATATAATGGCCCTATCAGGACTGAGAGATGTTGGAAATTAGAAAGTAAAAGGAAAAATAGACCTGTGAATAAATTATCCAAATTTGGATTTTATTAAGAACTTTAAGGTTTCTGAAAGACTAACCATGTTGACTTTATCCAAATAAATTATATTGTCTCTGACAAAAGATTTTGTATTCTTTGGATACTCCAATCTTAATGGTTGGAAAGGCCTTTTCAAAACAAAATTCACTAATTCAATTTCTATAATTTGGTGTTCACAATTAATTAACGTGATCCTGTGGTTACTGCTGACTGTCATATTAAGACTTTGACATAAACTGTCTTTGTGCTTGATTCTCCATCTGTACAATCAGGATAATGTGTCCCTACTTCAGAGGGATATTAAGATAAATGTAACCTCCCCTCCCTCGAAAACATTTTTTGATTAGAGATAAGAGAACATTAAAAAGAACTTTTAGTTCTTGAGAAGAAAGGTACTATGTTCAGGAAATAATTAGTGCTTACTTTCACTTAGGTAGGGTTACTGTTTGAAAAAAATATTTAAGACCTTTATGCTTGCAGTTTGTTGACATTTTTGAAAGAATCAAGTTGTAAATTTTTATTACCAATTAACAATGAGGTTCTTAAAATCTCAACTTGAGCAGATATGAAACAATTTAAAAATCTTTAAAGGTGTATTATTAAAAATCAGGCTTAAAAAAACACATTTGTCATTAACAAAAAAAGATGTCTATGTAAATATAAAAATCCTATGCTGCATAGATAATGCAGATAGTTTTAGTTATCTGGTCAGTGGGCAGAAAGCAAGTACTTACAGCTCCAATCTTTTGTTCATATTGCTGGGATTTCATATTTACTATTTTTTGGTGAGTGACTAAACCAGATGATGGTAGAGATGGTAAGCTGACATTTACTCAGTCCCACCCTGCTCTGCCTTAGCTGGTGGATCTGCTACCTTTGTCTCTTTGCCATCTTGTGGTTTAGGGTTTTCTGAGTTTCTGGGTCAGAAATCGAAGTTGCAGCAGCACTGGTGTTGAGCTGACCTTGGGTCTCAGCTCCTTGATTTTCCTTACCTTCTTTATTGCTGTCCTCACTAGGCTGACTTTGGTGAGGAGGGCCCCTGTGGAATCGTGGTGTGTAGCCCTGACACATGTTCTGTCTCACTGGTCTGCGTTGTTCTTCTCCAGCATCCTGGTTGTTAGCACCCTCCATTACTTCTTGTACAGTAGAGTTGGAATACTGTGGTCGATGTCCATGGGGTCTCACATGTAGTGAGGTGGGAACTAGGGCTGTTAGGCCTAGACTTTAGGAGCACTCTCTGATCCCTCATTCTTTTCCCCACTTTCACTATTCTGGTAATTGCGTGGAGGGCCCCTGCAATGTGGATAGTGTCTATAATGGTTCCAGTCTGCTGCATATTTACTGCCTTGCACTGGAACTCCACCAGGACCATTTGCTGCCTTTTCACCCTTTTGTCCTTCAGCAACATCAGACTCCATAGTCTCTCCATCTCCTACACCAGTGAAGGTACTTCCTGGGGTTATTCTACTTTGTGGCAGTCTGGTGTACAAATATATTGTTCTTGGTGTCATTCCTATTGATGAGACCCTATCAATTTCTTACATTGAGTCATTTTACTGTTCCTAAAACCTTCGTTGGGATGACCTTATACCCATCAGCAGGTACCACCAGTGTGGTGACAGGCTTGGTGTCAGCAGCACTGAGGGTGGTAATGGTGGTGATGATAGCAGATGGTGGGTGGCTGCTGGGCCTAGGCCTCACTGCTCATGGTTGTGGTAATGGTGACTGGGGCTGGCTGCGGCAGCTATGGCTCCTCCTGGGATGTGATGGTAACTAGACCAGCAGGAGCAGTAAGGCTTCTTGATGCTCTCTGGGGTCTACTGTCCTCTTGGTAGGGTTACTTTTTGAATTTTTTAAAAACTGATTTTAGGGAGAGAGGGAGAGTAACATGGATTTGTTGTTCCATGTATTGATACATTGATTGGTTGATTCTTGTATGTGCTCTGACCAGGAATTGAACCTGTAACCTTGGTGTATTGGGAGGATGCTCTCACCACCTGAGCTATCTGGTCAGGGCAGTAAGGCTACGTTGTATATTTGTTTGTTGCTTTAATACTTACCTGAGGACATGCTTACTGATTTTTAGAGAGAGATGAAGGGAAAGAGGAGAGAAACATTGTTGTGAGAGAGGAACGTCCATCATTTGCCTCTCTTATGTGCCCCCGTTTGGTACCAAACCTACAACCTAAGCATGTGCCCTGAACCAGGAATGGAACCTGCAACCTTCCCGTTTACAGGACGATGCTACAACCAACTGAGCCACACCAGCAAGGCAGGACAGGTTACTTTTTTTTAAAGGATATGACCTGCTGGAAAATTTATATTTCAGTTTAAATGTTAAAATGTAGCTTTTTAGAAAAACTTAAAATCTAAGAATTCCAATAAGCAGGAAATACTATAAATCTATATTGTGAACATTTTTTTCCATGTTCTGAGCAAAGATTGAGTAAAAAGGATATACCAAGTATTGGGTAAAGACCTAGCTCTAGCCAGTCTTTTTGTTTGTTTGGTATTTAATACAAGTATTATAGTTAGTTATAAAAGGAGTATGTTTGTAGACCTTATTAATGAAAACATTTAAGTATCTGAACACATTTTGGAAGTTTAAATAGATTTGACTTCTGTCATTTTCAGTGGAAAAATCCATCTTTCTCAAATGTAGGAGCTTTCAAAAATATTGTATGGAAAGCAAAAATCTACTTTCATGGGAGAGAAGGGGAAACAAAGATTTTTTTCAGCTTACTAAAGATTTAGATACTTAATGCAACTGTAATCAAATGTGGATTCCTATTAATAGATTAGATCTATCGATATTAATAGGGATCCTTGTGATAAGTGATAGGCTAGATCTGCTAGTTAGGAGCTCATTGCTCTTGATTTAATCTCTTATCTTTAATCAGGACAGCTAAGGGTCTGTAAGTTTATATTTTAGTTCATTTTATAGTCATCAACAACTAAAACAAAAGCTTGTTTATATTTTAGTTTAGCCTGATGTTTAGCCTCATTATTC
Source organism: Glossophaga mutica (assembly GCA_039655065.1). Classification (NCBI taxonomy): domain Eukaryota; kingdom Metazoa; phylum Chordata; class Mammalia; order Chiroptera; family Phyllostomidae; genus Glossophaga; species Glossophaga mutica. Next base: position 67,175,284 of record CM077303.1, on the reverse strand, counting down.
TAAAATGGTATAATTTGTTAATTCAAAAATAATTGCCTTAGGAGTCGCGGCAGGAGAAAGTGGAGTTGCAGACCCAGGAACGCAAGCAGCAGCGGCTTGCAGTTCCCAGGTGCACAGGTGGCGGCTGGCGGACCCCGGCACAGGGGGGCAACTGTACAGAACCAGTGAGGCCACACAAGGCGGCTGGCTGACCAGGTGGTCCCACGTTCGTGCACACAGACGGTCCAGGCAGAGGGGAAGTGGCGGAAGGGACTGAATCCAGGAGAGAGCAGAGCAGGCGCCATTGTTCCCTCACAGACCCTGCCCCCACATACAGCGTCACAACCCAGCGACTAAGCTGCCCCACACTGGGGAGCGCCAGAGGCTCCACTCCTCACTACATAACAGCACGCGCGCGTGCCCAGATAATCCAGGTGAAGGGGAAGCGGCGGAAAGGGCTGGAGTCCGGGAGAGAGCGGAGCAGGGGCCATTGTTCCCTCTCAGACCCCGCCCCCACATACAGCGTCACAACCCAGCGACTAGTCTGCCCCACCCTGAGGAACACCTAAGGCTCCACCCCTCACTACATAATAACTGCGATCAGACTCAAAACAAAACAAAACAAAAAACCCACCAAAAATGGCTCAAACCGGAAAACAAATAAAAGCCCCAGAGCCAATTCCTCTAAGCAGTGAAGAGATAGCCAACCTATCAGATGCACAGTTCAAAGCCCTGGTCATCAGAATGCTCACAGAATTGGTTGATTTTGCTCACAAACTAGATGAAAAAATGCAGGCTACAATACATGAAATGAAGGAAGATGCATGGGGAACCAATAGAGATGGAAGGAAAACTGGGACTCAAATCAATGGAGTGGACCAGAAGGAAGAAATGAACAACCAAACAGAAAACGAGGAAGAAACAAGAATTCAAAAAAATGAGGAGAGGCTTAGGAACCTTCGGGACATCATTAAACGTCCCAACATCCGAATTATAGGGGTCCCAGAAGGGGAAGAAGAAACGCAAAAAGTAGAAAACTTATTTGAACAAATAATAAAGGAGAACTTCCCCAATCTGGCAAAGGAAATAGACTACCAGGATTTCCAGGAAGCTCAGAGAGTCCCAAAGAAGTTGGACCCAAGGAGGAACACCCCAAGGCACATCGTAATTACATTAGCCAAGATTAAAATGAAGCAGAGAATTCTAGAAACAGCAAGGGATAAGGGGACAGTCACCTACAAGGGAGTTCCCATCAGACTGTCAGCTGATTTCTCAAAAGAGACCTTACAGGCAAGAAGAGGCTGGAAAGAAATATTTGAAATCTTGAAAAGCAGGGACCTACATCCAAAATTGCTCTATCCAGCAAAGCTGTCATTTAGAATGGATGGACAGATAAAGTGCTTCTCAGATAAGGTCAAGTTCAAGGAGTTCATCATCACCAAGCCCTTATTATATGAAATGTTAAAGGGACTTATCTAAGAAAAAGAAGATAAAAATATGACAGTGAAAAGACAGCAAACTCACAGCTATTAAGAACCACACCTAAAACAAAAGCAAACAAAGCAAACAGCTAGAACAGGAACAGAACCACAGAAATGGAGATCACATGGAGGGTTAGCAACAGGGGTGTGGGAGGAGAGAGGGGGAAAAGGTACAGAGAATGAGTAGCATAGATAGTGGGTAGAAAATAGACGGGGGAGGGCAAGAATAGTATGGGAAATGTAGAAGCTAAAGAACTTACGACACATGGACATGAACTAAAGGGGGGAATGTGGGTGGGAGAGGGTGGGTAGGGTGGAGGGGAATGATGGGGGAAAAATGGGACAACTGTAATAGCATAATCAATAAAATACATTAAAAAAATAAACATAAAAATACGAAAAAAAATAATTGCCTTAGATACATAATTACTGAAACTTGGGTTAGGAATGAATTTGAAGTTAACTCTGTATCTTAAATGAACATAAATCAGGAACTTAAAAAATACGGTGATTAAAAATTGTATGTATTTTTTTGGTGAGAGTTATTTGAGCCAAAAAGCAAACTTAATTAACTTAGTAAAAATGAACACATAACAAATGAATTTAATAATGTCAAATTAAGATATCCTTTAACTCTGTATTATGATCATTTTTTTAAAGGAAGGGAAGAGATAGATGAATGAGTGAAACAAGCTAACCTCTAACCACCTTAGTTTTCTGTAGCAATTTTTCTTAGTCTTGATACTTCAAGAGAACAAACTTAACTTCAAGGTCAGTGAGAAACAAGAAGCAATGTACATACCTTATGCTAAATAGACCTTATTGCAGATGAGTCTGAACTTGTATAATATGTACTATCCATAGGCCTTAGCATACATCAAATAAAAGACTGGTTTGACTTACAATTACTGGCTAACTTCTAGTCATGTCATTTGTGTATAAATCCTTTTAACTGACTGTTACGGTCTGCATGTTTGTGCCCCCAGACCCACCCCAAATTCCTTTGTTGAATTCCTAACCCCCAACTAATATTAGGAAGTCAGGCCTTTGGGAGGTGTTTAAATCATGAGGGTGGAGCCCTCTTGAATGGGATGTGTCTTATATATAAAAAGAGGCTCCAAGTAGCCCTGGCCAGGTGGCTTAGTTAGAGCATCATCCCTGATATGCCAGATAATTGGGCTTGAACTGTGGTCAGGGCACATACGAGAGGCAACCAGTGAATGAATAGATAGGTGGAACAGAAAATCGATGTCTCTCTCTCTCTCTCTCTCTCTGTCTCTGTCTCTCTCTCTCTCTCTCTCTCTCTGTGTCTCTCTGTCTCTCTCTCCCCCTCTCTCCCTCCCCCCCTCAATAATCAATAAATCATAAAAAAAATTAAAAAGAAAGGCTCCAGATAGCCCCTTCTATACCACGTGAGGGAAATGAGAAGGCCTTGGCTGTGAACCAGGAAGAAGGCCTTAATCTGATTGTGCTGGCATCTTGATCTTCAACTCCCCAGCTTTCAGAACTATAAGAGATACATTTCTGTTCTTTATGAGCTACACATCAGTATTTTATTATAGCAGCCTCAGTGGATTAACACACTGACTTTTTTTATGTTTGTTTTGGAGAAGACAAGGAGCAATAATTACATCAAAGAAAGAAAGAAATCAATTAAAAACCCAACGCAATTTTCAGTTGCTTCTAGATCCATGTGTATATATTTTACTTGTTTTAGTAGGGTATGTATGAATATTTATTATTCATTTTTACTTGATATACATAATATAAATAATTTCTATGCTTATACATAGTTTTTAGTAATCATAATTTTAATGCCAGTAATATTTCATCAAGTTGTGCCATAAGTTTTTATAGCTATTATCTTCTTAGTGAATAATTTAGGTTTCTAGCTCTTTGCTATTATAAATGACATTGCAATGAGCATCAATTTGCATAGAATTATTTTCTTTTGTTCAGTTAAATTCTTTGGATGAATTATAGGAGTGAGATAATTTTTTCAAAGAGTATATGTGTTTTTTTATTCTTGATATAAATTGTTGCTTCCAAAAATTCACATTTTTAATATTGTAGATTATTTATAAATGAAATTCATTTTCATAGTTCTTACATTCCATTTTTATTCTTTAGTAACTTGTGCTTTTTGATATAGCTCCTAGTACATAATTAAGCTACAGCTAACAATCATTTTAAATACAGGGGTTGGAAGTATGTTTACAGTTGTGAGTCTACAAAATAGTTTATTGTTACATATTTTTGTTATTAACCTACTTTTGCCCACCCCTGTAATACTACTGTTATTACCCTCACTCTCAAACATGAGGAAAGTTGAGGCTTAGCAAAATTAAATAATTTGGCAAACATTACATATCTGGTAAAGACTCTGAAGTCTTGTACTAAAACAGTAGCTCTTAAACTTTTGGCTCTGACAATACCAAATACATTGTACCTTTTGACAGTGTGTGTGTTTGTATGCACACACAAAACCTTTCCTAAAACAACTTAGACTTACTGTGTGATGACATAGGCTGACTTTTGTACTCCTGTTCATTTTCAGTAAAAAAAGAATGCTGGTCAAGACACTTAAAGTGGAAAATCCCCTGTCCTGAACTGCAGTGCAGTGTATGGGATGTTGTCTTCTAAGGATGTATCTCCTTATTAGTACTAAAAAGTACATTTTTGTTCAGCTTATTATTCCCTGAAATAAGACATAATACTCAAAGTTATAGGATCCTCAAGAGAGTGCAGTTCAAGGTCAAGGTCTGAGAGAATTGCAGGGAATTCAGATATGAACTACTATAGCTAGAGTAAAGATAAGAGTTACATCATTGCTTCTCAGATTTCTTCACTGAAGTGCCCTAACAGATAAGGGAATGCATTCCAAAAGCAGCCTTTAAAAATACAAAGTATAGAATTATTTTGAAAGCTAGCAAACTATCTCAAAGATTAATGTGAATATGTCATTCTAATCTGTAATGTGGTTGTAATTCTAATTTGAAATGTCTTAATAATATTATTTATGTTAGGAAAAATTGGAAAGCTCTTTATCCACAAAAATCTTTTGCACATTTACATCCTATGGCATTGTGTGTCCCTAGCCCATGTGGCGCATTAATGGAGGTGTACTCTCTTGAGAGAAGCAGCGTTTGGGATATACCTAGAATGTGCCCCTGAGACCAGGGAATGATTGTGCACTATAATTATAGTGGCTGCCATTTTCAAAGAAAAAGTAGGAACATATTGATTCAGCAAAGATTAATATAAATATTTTGAAGTATAATAACAATATAATCACACTGTAGGAAATTTGGAAGATGATAGGCAATACCTATAGAAGAAAATTTCTTTTGTGGACATTTATGTTAAAAGTATTATAAAGGCAAAAATATATAGATGAGATCTTAAATTTAAAATAAGTTGTTTCTGTAAAAACTTCAGGTAGATCATACAATTTACATAGACAGTGAATTACGTGTGTTGGAACATTAGTATAACTCTTGGAACAGTTATACTAATTGGCACTCTGTAAGAAATCTGCATTGTTGTGTAGAAAAGGAAACTCAGATTCTCATCTCAATTTTACCATTTACTTATGTGACTTAGAGCAAATCTTTTCATATGTGAGAGCATCTCTGCTAATGAAGACAGTAATATTTTCTCATTTATAAATTACTTTCTCATGAAAATTACCTATAAATGGATTTATTGGTATGGGTTTTGATTTACTTACTTATAGGGGAAAAGAGGGTTTTCTAGAGGATTGGAATAAAGAAGGCAGACAGGTATAGAAAAGGTTTTAGCAAAACCTGAGGGAGAGAAAAAACGCTGAGGAAAGTGAACCTAGACTTTAGATTTGAAATTTCTAGGCCTGTTTTGGGAGATAAACGAGATCTGTATAAGGAGTAGTTATGTGAAAGGTTGTATAACCTATGTATTGGGAAGTTATATAAAATATCTACAGAGTTAAAATCAGTCCTAGAATTTATGTGGTGGTGTATCAAATGGACTGGGAAATGCCCTTTTAATATATTAGTTGTGACAAAACAAATTCATAAGGATGTTGAGATCATGTAATAAGCAAGGGGAGACCTCAAACATTTGTAAGTGATGAGGGGATGGAAAATGAGAGTTCATTATGCTAGAACCTTTACTTTTAAAAGCTAGGTATAACTGATATTCTGTCCATTATTTGGTCATGCTTTCATTATTGCTTTATTAATGAAGGTAAGGTAATTATAAGAGTTTTCATAGACTCTAATGTTGAAACTGATGCACAACAAGCACTAAATATTGGCAGTGTGCATTCAGATATGGCCTCGGTATCTTAACCTTATTTTCGAAGTTTTTAATTCTCTTCCTCAATTGCAATAATAATTTTATTATCTTAGTTTGGGAGGTATTGCAGCCTGTGTTAGTACATCTCCAGCCTTTGAAATCATCAAACTATAAAGGAATTGTAGAAAAAGAAAATGTATTTTTACTACTAGCTTTTAATTCATTCTCTCACAGTTCTTTCAAATGTTTCTATTACTTTATTGAAAGGTGCTTTTTTTTTCTGTTAAAATTTTTCTTGTTTCCCTTTGGTACTGTTTGGGCTTTTGACAGTCTAAAGCTGCACTTCCATTGGAGCTTTCTGTGGGGATGGAAATGTTCTGTTTCTACGGTCCAGTATGGTGCCTAGTGTGTGGCTATTGTGCTAACGAGTACTTGAAATGTAGCTTGAGGGAATGAAGAACTAAAATTGTAATTTTATTTTATTTAAGTAGCCACATGCGGCTAGTGATTTCTGTTTAGATAGTATGGACCTTGTGTGTTTCTAATTCTTGAATCCCAGCAAATTTTTGAAAACAGTAAATGACATGTTTTTTTATTCAGTCTTAGCCAGTTTTTGAAGAAAGGTAAAAAAATTTTTAACATAGAGTTATCTTGAGGTAGTCCAGCTTTTTCCAAAGTGTGGAGCTTGCCCAGCTATGTAAGACAAGTTTAGTTTTATCACAGACATGGCATTAAATTAAATTAACAAGTTATTTCTTTCTCAAGACTTTTTGCATTTTTATTAAGTTAAGATGTTTTATTTGTGCATGTGCATTTTTAATAAGGAAGGAATAATATCACTCTCAGTCTCTGGTGGATGAGCCAATATTTTTTATTTTTACTGTATTAAAATTTTTGATACTATGTATTTACAGCTTATGATAGTTTAGGTTTGTTTTTTTAATTGGCTGTAGTGATTAGCATCTTTCCTTTTAAGAACAACATTTTTTGGATAATATATATGGGTACACATATAAAGCAGAATGTTGATGAAGGTAGTAAATGTTAAAACAAAAACAAGGTTGTTACATATCTACCTAGTAGGAGGAGAATTGGATTGGTAAGGAATTAGGAGCCCTGCGGGGCCACGAGTTTGCCCAGGCAGTCTGTCTATTTTAGGTAAGGTTTCTGCTTGGCAAAATGGGAAGAGGTTGGTTTAGAGTGAGAAGCGATTTTAAATTTTAAAATGTGTTTTATTCTGTAATAACTTCTGATAGACCATGTTTTATTAAAATCCTCACCCAAGGATGATGTTTATTGATTGGGGCGGGGGGGCATGTTGTGAAGAGAGAGAAATGGAGATGAGAAAGAGACATCCATTGGTTGCCTTCTGTAGCACCCAGACTGGAGATTGAATGGTAAACTTTTGAAGTATGGAATGACACTCCATCCAACTAAGCGACCCAGCCTGGGCAAGATCATAATATTTTAGATGGTAGCTAACATATATTGAGTATTTCACTGAATGTCAAACATGAGTTACCTTCTTTAATCCTTTACCTGAAAGTAGATTATACTTAACCCTCAATCCATTTTAAAGAACCTCTGATGTACCAATTATAAGTCACAGAATGTAATGTGCAGTATTGGAATATAGTCAGTAATATTGTAATAACTCTGTATGGTGACAGAATTGTTATCACTTCATAAGCGTTTAAATGTTGAATCAATATGATGCACACATAAATATTGTATGTCAACTGTAATTAAGTAAAATAAAATTTAAAAAAACCTCAGATGGCCCTGGCCATGTGATTCAGTTGGTTGGAGCATCCTTAGGTGCACTGAAGTGTTGTAGGTTAGGTCTCCAGTAGGGGTGCATGGGCTGAAATGGGGGCACTGTGGGGCAGCCTCTGGATGCTTCTCTCATAGATGTTTCTCTCTCTCTCTCTCTCTCCCTCTCCCTACCCTCTCTCTTTCTCCATACCCCCTCCTCCCTTCCTCTCTCTCTAAAAATCAGTGGGAACATGTCCTCAGGTGAGGATTAAAACAGAAAAACCCACTTGTGCACAGAATTGGATTAATCTTTATCTTGGTTCATGCTGTCATCATTGGTCTGTGTATGGACCTCTGAAGTCTATTATTTTAATGTTTTACTTACTTGACAAAATACCCAGGCGCACAGTACAATCTAAGAATAAGAACCTTAGTGATAACACACATCTACCTAATGTGCATCTCTCAAATTCCCTTGTCTTCTCAGAGGTCACTGTAACCTGAATTGTATGTTTACCATTTCCTTCCTACTAAAAATAAAAGTTTTATCACATAGATGTGTGCTTAAACAGTGTCTCATTGTTTAAATATATTTGAACTCTATAAAAGGAATATATTTACTTATATGTGAACACCTGGAACTTGATTTCTTTTTCTCAATGCATTACTAAGATATATTGTTTTTGAGTTGGGGTTTTGTTTTTTTTTTGTTGTTGTTGTTTTTTTTTTTGGTATACTTTTTAAAATCCATTTGCACTGCCATATAATACTCAATTTTGTGAAGTTACCACTGTCTTGTGTAGGGGTATTTGGATTGTTTCTGGGTGTTCGCGATCATGAACATTGTTATAATATTACATTACATAAACATTTTTACAACATGCTTCTGATACATACCTGCTAAATGTTCTCTTGAGTGTATATTTAGGAGTGAAATAGTTGGATTGTAAATATGTTGTGAATTTTCAAGCTTATAAGATAATGCCAAATTGTGTCCCAATATATATTGTTCTAGTTTGTGCTTTTACTAGCAATGTAATAGAATAGGTATAAAATTGTATTTAATGGCCTTCTTGATTTGCATTTCCTATTAAAGATAATAATGTTTGCCAAATTTTTTTGAGTGTTTACTATGTGCCAGAAAGTGTTCTGAGTATACTTTATAAAGTATAAAGCACTTTATACTTTAGTGTAATTTTAATTATTTCTTTAAATTAATTTTAACTTAATTAAAATTAATGAATTTATTGATTTAAAATTAATGACTTCATTTATTAAAAGATAATAGATTCTTTTAATGCCACAACAACCCTTTTGGATAGATACAATTATATCCATTTATAGATGAAGAAACTGAGGCTCTATGAGGTTGAGTGAGTAAATGAAAGTTGGGATTTGTTTATTTTATTCTTATTTTTAAGTATATTTTATTGATTATGCTATTACAGTTGTCCCATTTTTTTCTCCCCTTTATTCTCCTCTGCCCTGTACCCTCACTCCCACCAGCATTCCCCCACCTTAGTTCATGTTCATGGGTCATACATATAAGTTCTTTGGCTTCTCCATTCCCTATACTATTTTTAACCTTCCCCTGTCTATTTTGTACCTAAAATTTATGCTGCTTATTTCCTGTACCTTTCCCCTATTCTCCCCCTCCCCGCTGATAATCCTCCATGTAATTTCCATTTCTGTGAATCTGTTCCTGTTCTAGTTGTTTACTTAGTTCATTTTTTTTTTTTTTTTTTAGGTTTGGTTGTTGATAGTTGTGAGTTCGTTGTCATTTTACTTTCATATTTTTTATCTTCTTTTTCTTAGATAGGTCCGTTTAACATTTCATAGAATAAGGGCTCGATGATGATGAACTTTAACTTGACCTTATCTGGGAAGCACTGTATCTGCCTGTCTATTCTAAATGATAGCTTTGCAGAATAGAGTATTCTTGGGTGTAGGTCCTTGCCTTTCATGACTTCAAATACTTCTTTCCAGCCCCTTCTTGCCTGTAAGGTTTCTTTTGAGAAATCAGCTGATAATCTAATGGGAACTCCTTTGTAGGTAACTCTCTCCTTTCCTCTTGCTGCTTTTAAGGTACTCTCTTTATCTTTAATCTTGGGTAACTTAATGATGATGTGCCTTGGTGTGTTTCTCTTTGGGTCCAACTTTGGGACTCTCTGGGCTTCCTGGAGTTCCTGGAAGTCTGTTTCCTTCCCCAGATTGGGGAAGGCTTCCTTCATTGTCTGTTCAAATAAGTTTTCAATTTTTGCTGTTGGCTCTTCTTCTGGCACCCCTATAATTTGGGTATTGGAACATTTCAGGTTGTCCCAGAGAATCCTCAGCCTCTCTTCATTTTTCTTTGGATTGTTTCTTCATTCTGATCCAGTTGGATGTTTATTTCTTCCTTTTGTTTCAAATCGTTAATTTGAGTCCTGGTTTTCTTCCTGTCACTGTTGATTCCCTGAATATTTTGCTTTATTTCACTCTGGGTATCTCATTTGCTCTTTCATTTTTCGACCAAGCTCAATCAGTTCTGTGAGCATTTTGATTACCAGGGCTTTGAACTCTCCATCAGATAGATTGGTTATCTCCTCATTGTTTAGCTCTCTTTCTGGAGTTTTGCGCTGTTCTTTCATTTGGGCCATATTTCTTTGCCTTGGTGCACCTCTTAAATTGTAAGGGGGCAGGGCCTTAGGTATTCACCCGGGTAGGGCAACCCTCCTTGCTGTGGTGCTGCCTGTGGAGGAAGGGCCAGAGAGGGAACAGTGCAGCTTGCCTGCTGGGTTCTAGCCCCACTTTCCTGGATCCTTGTATGAGACTGGGAGTTTCTCCCACTGTGGCAGCCCCCACCGTAGTCCACAGCCAGCTCTGAATCTCAGTTTCCCGTTCAGCCAGCCCTGCCTGTGTGGTCTGTCGCCTCACCACGGGTTTTCTTGGTCTGTATTAAGTAGTTAAAAAATTCTGGAGTGGATTTTAATGTATTCTGGTCTACACATAAGCTTTTGTACATAACATTGTGAACGGAATGAAATTTTTTCCTTCAATATTTCTAAGTAATGTCCTTGAAGTAATTCATTATTAAGCCAATCATCTTTGTTTATCAGCTGCTAGATGCTCAGTAGATGTTTTGTGTTTTACCTTGTAGGTACTGTTTTAAAATACCATATTACTTTAAAATTATTTGGGGGGGGGGAGGTTAGGTGGTGAAGGGGTTGAGAAAAAAGGAATAAGGACTCGTGGACGTGGACAGCAGTGTTGATTGCTTGGGGGAGGGGGATATAAGAGGACTAAATGGTAATGGAAAAAATATGATAAAAATTAAATAAAAAGTAAAATTACAATTCTAGTTTAGATGATAATTTATTTGCTTAATTATTGTGGAGTGACAAAGTACTAGACCCAGTAGGGTACAGATGGCAAACACAAGGCCTGCAGGCAGAATCCCACCCTCCACCTTGTTTTGTCCGGCCCGGCACCTTGTTTCTACCCAGCGGCAGTGCCGAGCTCTCGCTTAACTGTTGAGGAGTAGTTACATTTTACATTCCTAAAAATTACATTCAGCCTCTTAAAGGCAACTGCAAGGCTGATGTGGCCCCTGGTGCAAATGAGTTTGACACCCTTGCAGTAGGGTATTATCTAAACTCAAATGTTAAAGTGTTAAAGTTCTCTAAAAACGGTGCTTAGGCCTTTTTTATAGACAGAAGTCTGGTTCATGTTTAAGTGTATGCTGCAAGGGTTAGTGATAGGTGAATGTTCCAGTGCACTGGCCACAAAAGGATCAATCACACACGTGTTTTGGAATGGTTGGCTGATACAAGCAGCCAAACAGATGGAGATCAGGATGTTGCATCATTTATTAGTAGTCAAGTTTAGTCCATTTCCTGGATTTTACATTGCCCTTAGGTTTGGCAGTCATTAATGCTGATACTGAATGAAATAGCTATAACAAACATCTATTAAGCATTTATTATATGCCAGAGAAAGGATCGGAACTAACAGTTTTGAGGTTTACTGTGTTCCAGGTGTTAAGAGGCTTTGAAGATGTAGATGAATAAAATCTGCATCTTTGCCCTCTAGGAGTTCTCAATCTGATATTAGAACCAAATGATACGTTTTTTGGTAATGAAGGACTTGGAAACATTGATTTCCTGCTAGGGGAAAATATAGTTTTCCCAGAAGAGGAGAAAAGCTATTAAAAATAAAAATTACTATTAAAAAAAAAACTTCACTGGAAGATATGTTCATTTTACAGAGAGAGGAAGGCGAAGGGTCGGGGGGTGGGAGGGGAAGAAAGAGGGGAAGAGAGGAGGAGGGAGCAATGTCAATGCAAGAGAGAAACATCAATTTGTTGCCTCCTTGTATGCCCCGACTAGGACCTAACCCCAACCGAGGTATGCGCCCGGACTGGAATCGAGCTCGTCCTTTTGGTGTACAGGATCGTGCTCCAAGCAACTGAACCACCTGGTCAGGGCAAAAAATTACTACATTTTGATGAGGCATATTTATGAATTATGCTTTAACTTAATATATATAGGTCAGTAGTCTCGTGATCTGACAAAAGAGATAGAGTGTTAAGTGTCTGATTTAATATGAAATTTGTGTGGCAGGATAGATTGTGTAAGATGGGTGGCAGGCCTTAGTGTCAACAACTTAGAGCTTAAGGATGAGGTGAATATTGTGAACCTAGTCTTTTTCATAACTTTACCCATTGTGTGTGGTAAATAAAATTTTATATATGAATGATATTTTATTATTTATGTGACATGGGTCTTCAATCTTCTTTTTAATTATTTTCTTTTCACTAGGCAAGAGCTCTGAAATGAGTGATTTGTAACTAATTAGCCCAGTTGGGTTAGGCTGTAATGTAAGAGGATGTGATGTGTCATTCTAAGTCACATAAATGGTCCAAGCAGCCTAGATTTCTGATTGAAGACCAAGGGGCATTTTAGGTGAAGGACACTGTTGTGGCTCCAAACTTCACAATTAAATTATCAGAAACTTACTGAACTATAATTTTTCTCCCTTTCTTCACAGTTATTTGTACTAAAACTTGGAGATTTTTATGGGTGAGAGGTCAAGGCAGGAGTAGTGAAGGGATTATGGAAACATGTGGTCTGTCATGGCCTCTTACCAGCCTAGGTAATCTTGAGAATCTTTTCGGTATTAGAGTGGAACCTCGGTTCTCAAACTTAATTCATTCCAGAAGCAGGATTCAGAAGCAGGTAATCCTGTTCGAAACAGAATTTGTTTGAACACAATCTCCTTTGTCACCTGAGAGATCTCATATGGATATCAGCAAGAAAGGATTTTCAGGTCAAGAACCTAGATTTTCTCAACAGCCAAGACATTTTTTCAGTGAACACCTTGGTCAAGAACTGAATTATTTGAGATGGGGGACATTTGAGAAGAGTTGTTGTTCCAAGATAAGTGGCAGTTATTGATAAAATAAATATAAGCTAGTATTCCTTCAGAAAATTCGTGTGTGTGTAAAAATTCATTTTCACTCTGAAATAATTTCAGACCTTTATAAAAACAAGAAAAATATACAAAGAATATCCAGATTTTTCTTCAGCTGGCTTTCCAAAACATTCACCTCTAAATAACATAGCCAAATCAATCCATTAACATTGATATAATATTATTTTCCACTGACCTAAATTATTTAAGTTTCATCAGTTGTTCCACTGATGTTCTTTTTCTAGTTCAGGATACAATTCAGTATCACATATTGTATTAAGTATCCATGTCTCCTTAGTCACCTTTAATCTACAACAGTCTTTCTTTCATAACTATGAAAACTTTTGAAGATGGTCAGGTATTTTATAGAGTGTTTCTCAGTTTGGGTTTGCCCAATGCTCACTTGTGATTAAAAATTCAAGTTAAGCAATACCCTCACAGGGGTGTCCAACCTGCGCCCCAGGATGGCTGTGAATGCGGCCCAACACAAAAATCTTAAAATATTATGAGATTTTTTTGTGATTATGTGTCACAATGTATTTAATGAGTGGCCCAACACAACTCTTCTTTCAGTGTGGCCTAGAGACACCAAAAGGTTGGCCATCCCTTCCTAGAGTGATGGTGTCCTCATCGGTCAAATCAGAAGGTCCATGATGTTGATATTAATATATCCCACACTGATGATGAGAACTTGGATCATTTCGATAAGATGGTTTCTCAGCTGGTAACTTTTCTTTGTAATGAGTATCTTCCAAGGAGAGATACTTTGAGACTATGTAAACACCCTATTTCCTGTTATACACTTGCCTGCTATTTTTAACGTTTGTTGATGATTCTTCCCTGCAACAATTATGATATTTGCCAAATGGTGATTTTCTACTTCCATCATTCCATCCACTTTTATTAATTGGAATTCTATAGACAAGTTTTCTCTTCTCCTCACATTTATTTATTTATTTCTGTCGGTATGGATTATAATTCTTTGCTATCATCATTTTGATACTTCGTTGTCCCAGATTTGCCCGTTGGTAGCCCATCAAGGTGACTTCTGTGTCCTTTTGACATATTCCTTCATATTTTGATCACTTCTGTTTTGGCTTCACAAGATGTTCCAGGCTCATCTCATATTTTTCCTGCCCCAGCTTTAGAGTCATCCCATTTTTCCAAGGAACTCTCTTTCCATTTGTTGGAAACTATATTTAGAAACCATTATCCAGTGTTAGGTGTGCTTATTGGCATTGGGATGAGGTTAGTGGTACCAACACTATTTTATAGATGAAGGAAACTAAACTGAAGGTTTGTCATTTTCGTAACCCGCAGATAAAAATGATAGAGTTGATGTATACACTCTGAACCTGTCAGTCCAAAGTCCAGGTTTTCTACTTATTCTCCATAATATTCCTTCCTTACATTTGTCTTTTCCATCAATTTTGTTACTTGTTTTTTTCTGGCAAGGACAGGGCATAATCTAATTTTAACATTCAAGATGATTATTTGCTAATAATAGGTCTATAGCTATTTCAAAACAGAAAAGTAATTGCAATTCTAAAAACATTTATTATATGCATGCTATGGGTAATGCAGTGTGCTAGAGATTGGTAGTATATGAATATATATATAATTTTAGGGGGGGCATTTTGTTGAAAATTTTTGTTTACTGTGGCTTTTCCCCTCTATATAGTTAAGGGGTAGGGGTAGGTGATAAAACTATTGTAAATTAAATCATTGTCCATGAATCCACATAGTTATTTATATATTTAAAGATATACTACATGAATATATATGGTGTTTAAATTTACATATATTCATGTGCTGCTTTTAAGTACTCTGTCATTTCACAATTTCAGTAATATTATATAACCATTAAATGATGTTTGCTAACTAAACACTCTGAAGCACTTTATGTTTTCACTTTTAATTCTTGGCAATAGCTTCTTAAAACTACAGTATTTGTCCCATATTCCTCATGAGCAAAGAGACTTAAATGACTTGCCTAAGATCATAAGGTGGATTTATTTTTTATTTTTATTTTTTTAAAGATTTTATTTATTTATTTTTAGAAAGAAGGGAGAGAGGGAGAGAAATATCAGTGTGTGGTTACCTCTTGTATGCCCCCAACTGGGGATCTGGCCTGCAATCCAGGCATGTGCCCTGACCAGGAATAGAACCGGCAACCCTTTGTTTCGCAGGCAGGCACTCAATCCACTGAGCCACACCAGCCAGGGCATAAGGTGGATTTAAATACAATTTTTACACTCCCTACTATGTGCAGTACTGTTTCTGTTACATATTATGTTCAGGCTTTAGTACTCCTTAGTTCTGATGTTGAGGATTTGGTGAACAAGTCTACTCTGTACACCTTTGTGGGGGCTTTTGAGTTCATTCTGTCAAGGTTGAAGTCCCAACTCTGTAACATAACTACTTTTTTGATCTTGGACTTGTGAAAGACTGCATCTGTAAAATGAGGATAATAATTATACCTGCTTTGGAAAGTTATTGTGATGATTAAATGTAATCCATGTGAAGCGTTGAACTGTGTCTGCACATAGCAAATGCTGAAGTGTTAGCTACTTATTACTGTCAGTAGTAGAAATCCTACTTACTTGATTAAAAAGAAACATTAAAAGTTCATACTATAGAATAAGTGCTAATAGTAATGTGACAAACATTTATGGTGAACTACCTGGGATAATTTTACAAGTCTTGGTATTTCATGGAATCAAATTTAGAGTGAGAAAGAATTTTTATTAGGTAGCATCTTGTCTCTAATTTTTGGGATGAAGGTACTAAGCCTAGAATGACCAAATAACTTGCCCAAAATATTACACTTGCAAATGTCAATCTCAGGGCACACTTTGGGTTTATGACTGTTAATTCAGTGTTCTCTCCACTATTGATTTTTTTCCCCACCGTATGTCTCTGGAAACGCCAATCTCTATTAAGAGAAGTAATTTATTTTGGAATGTCATCTTTATTTTTAGGAATCATTCATATCAGTATCAACACTGATTTCTAAAGCATAGCCAAGGTAAGTCATAAGATAAATATATAATTTACCTGTTTAAGGGAGTGTGATAAGTATAATAATGCTTTTTAATCAGATTCCCTTCAATGATATAGGCTACTTACAGGTCAGTGAAAAAGCTTCTCTAAAAGCACATCGTTCAGATTCTGATGCTAGCCACTAGGGTCTTGGCATGATATAGGTTTTTTAGCTTTTGGGTGAGGTGCTTATTGGTTTATTTTTTTTAGAAATGTAAAAGAGACAGAAAAATACAAAGAAGATATCAGTCATCTGTATCCTTATTGTCAAGAATAAATCATTTATCTTTGTCCCAGGTTTCTAAAGAAAATCTGTTGTTTTGTGGTGCTAATTAAATCGATAATGGAATTAGGCAATTAAATCTATTTTACCTAAAGATAGATAAAAAATGAAAATACTGTGATATTTTATTCTCAGTTATTTAGGACATTTGGCTGGGCACTGTGCTCATTAAGTTAGAGTCTGTATGTGAAACTACAAACTGCAATTACTTTTATAAGCAAGAATATTGTTTGCAAAACCAAATGAGTTAGAATGAATGCGTGCAAATTATTTAGCATCTCTTATGACTAAAGGAAATATATTTACATTGTGAACTCATTTGACCATGATTCAGGAATATAATTGTAGAATGGGTAGCATATTAAAGGGAAAGCAATGAATCATTTTGCTATTAGTGAGCTTAGTTCATCACCTAACATCTGTATGTAAAAGGTTATTTTTCCCCATACATACATAACCATTGTGATAAATTCATAATATACCAGTATGATGAGATATTTAGAAAATAAGGTAAGATGAGGAAAAGTCATAGGAACTTGTCAAATTGAGCTTGGAGAACAACTGATTAATGAAAAATATTAGCTATCTCAAATAACTGAAAGCATCATAAAATATTAGGAGTAAACTTACCTTGTCTCTGAGAATAAAGCTGGAATCAATACATGCTGGTTTAAAAAAGGAAGGGATGTAAATATTTTATACAAAAGACAGTTTCCTAATGATGTGATTTGACTGATAATGGAATGGACTGTTGAATGAGGTTGAGAGTTTCTCAACTTGTTGGTTATTTTCAGTCTGAGACAGAAAGGATTGAGCACCTGTGTGTAGATCCTTTCAAAGTGAGTGCCATGTTCTTTCAGGTTCCATGTAAGTGCCTAGGTCACATGCTTTTAATTTTTATGCATGTAATACACTATATATGTTTTTGAAGTGTCCACTTTGTTTAAAATGTACATTTTTTGTGTAAAATTAAAATACATGGCTTTAGAGAAATACCTTATACATTGAGATTTATGGATGAAGAAAAAATTGGCAATAACCATTAGTTTTTTCATTAAAGGAAAGTACACATACTCAATTTACTTTGTTCACACAATTCCTGAAAATTTTAAATGTAAAGTTGATACTTAGTTCTGCATATTTTCTTCTTTAATAGATACCATGAGCTCTTAGAGGGCAAAAAGAATGTTTTTATGGCTGTTTTAAATTTATGGAATATCTCTATGAAATATACCTATGGAATGAAGAAGCTTTCACTTACTTTAAGTGATTGACCATTGATGCTGCTTTCTGAATTGTCAGATTCCAGTGGACACTAGCATTACTCCATAATACATTGGGAGAGTGTACGTGGATTTACTCTGTATGCATTAAGCATTTCTTTTTTCTGCTCAAGAACCTGTGGATACTGTCTTTGATTCATTCTAGCCATGTCCATGTAAAAGCTACTGACTTGTGCAGATAAGCAGTGTTTCAATAGCTTGTGTTTTCAGACTTTGGAAACTTGGAAGTTCTTATCTATGCCTGTTTCTTAGTATCAACGGGAAATAAATCTGTACATCTTTACTGTAATCTTTTATTCATAACAACTTTTGAAATGAAAGTGTATAGGTTATAGTTTGTCTCATAATGATTAAAATTCATCTAGTGATGGTTGCTTTTATTTGCCATTGCCTGCCTGCCTGCCTTCCTTCTTTCCTTCCTTCAGATTTTACTTATTTATTTTTAGAGAGGGGGAAGGGAGGGAGAAAGAGAAGGAGAGAAACATGGATGTGAAAGAGAAAGTTGAACAGTTGCCTCTCATATGCTCCAGGACCAGATTGAACGCTCAACTCAGGTACGTGCCCTCACCGGAATGGAACTGGTGACCTTTCACTTTGTGGACTGATGCCCAACCAGCTGAGCCACACTACTTGGGACTTGACTCCTCTCCCCTCCCCTCCCTTCCTTCTTTTTCAATTTGGTATATGCCTTGTAATTTTTTTTCTTTATACATGGACTTGATGTACTAGGTAACAGGAACTGCTATAAATATGCCTTTAATAATGTAGTGGTAGTATGGAGGTATGGGAAGTGCTTTATAGTCATATTATTAGGTCTCAGTCTCCCCCTCAGCTTTATTAAAGTATGATTGACAGAAATTATTTATACTTCAGTGCGTATAACATGATGTTTTGCATTGTGAAATGATCACCACAATCAATCAAATTAACATATCCACCACAGTATGTAGTTGGCATTTCTTTCTTCTTTTTTTTTTTTTTTTTTGTGCTGTAAGAACATTTAAGATGTATTCTGTTAGCAGATTACAGGTATATAATAACAATATTGTTAATTACAATCACACCACTGTACATTTGATATCTAGAACTTACTTATTATGTTTTACTCATTTTGTGATCTTGTGTCTCTGGATTGTGAATTTTTCAGGTGCTTTTTATTCCTCCCGCAACCCTTTTTAGGTAGGTCAGGATAGTTGGAGGGGGCTATAGTTGAGTATTTCCTTTCCCCTAGATTAGTTAGGTGCTGATAAAACTCCAGGATGTTAGTTCGGCTGTGGTTAAATAAATTCTGTTGGGGGCCACCTTTGTTAAGAACAGACTGCTCTGGTATATTGGGTTGGCCAAAAGGTTCGCATGGTTTTTTTTCTGTAAGAAGGCTCTAGTAGCACATAGCTGTTTTGAACTTCATTTGAATCAATTTTGTTAGATTTTATTGTGACATCTGTCATATCAGCGTGCATTAAAAAAACTAATCAAAATTGGTGAATTTTCGTATAGCCATTTTAACATTGAAGATGGAAGAAAACATGCAACATTTTCAGCACATTATGCTTTTTTATTTCAAGAAAGGTAAAAACACAACTGAAACACAAAAATACATTTGTGCAGTACGAGGAGAAGGTGCAGTGACTGATCCACCATGTCAGAAGTGATCTGTGAAGTTTCGTGCTGGAGATCTCTCACCGGACGATGCTCTACCGTGGAGCAGACTAGTTGAAGTTGACAGCGATCTAGACATTAGTTGAGAACAATCAATGTTATACCACACAGGAGATAGCCCACATACTCAAAATGTCCAAATCAATAAAGTTATTGGTGAAAATGAAAAATACATCTTTTATTTTACAGAAAAAACTCTATGGACTTTTTGGTCAGCCCAACATTTTAGAATGCTTTCCTTCTGGAAGCACAAAGGATTTTTTTCTCTGATATTTGCTGTAAGTACTTGGTAGATCTCCAAGAGGTAAAACTCACAAAAGTGTGGGGCACTTCAAGGACGGGGTCTCCTTAGAGTTTTTATCTCATTGCTACCTCAAGTTTTCCTGCCATGGCATTGTTTCCCACGGAAGTCTGCTCTCCACTAAGTTGTGGTTCTCTGTATTTGTGTGCCTGTGTCTCCAATTTGGGGGGCAGCAGTTTGTCCTGTGACTTGACTTCTCTTATGAATCTGAGAAAAGTTATTGATTTTTTCAGTTTGTTCAGGTTTTTACTTGATAGCCCAGATTGGCGGCTTCCAAACTTCTTATAGGCTGGATTGGAAACAGAAAGTCCTCCTTACTTTTCTAATAAATAATTTGCTTGTGTTTTCTTAGGTAAACAATAATATAATTTACAAATAGGGTACCTTTTAAATTGATATTTATATTTGTTTCTCTTCCTCCCTCATCTTTTAATCATGTTACCATAATATTAATTTTTAAAGCCTTCCTAGTAATATCCTAATATCCTAGGCTATAATAGAAATGCCTCAGATGTTTCACTTTAAGGTATGGTAATATTTATGGTGACTTTAACAGCTTTTACCATGTTAAGGAGTATCTTTCTAATATTTCTTTACCTGAAATATTTTCAAAAATTAATATTGAATTTAAAGTTTTGTGTTTGTTCTTTCAAGCATCATTCAAGGTAGTACAATTTTTCTGAAATAGTGGCTCTCGGTTCCCAGTTTATTTCCCTTTTCAGCATTTGAATCTTGGTGCAAACAACATAAAAGTGATCCGGTCCCACTTAATTAAGTTTATCAAATTTATATTTAAGATTCTACTTCTCTCTGTTTTCTGTATTTTTTTCATACTGCATATTGTTTCACTGTTACATGTATTATCTGTAATGCTATTTAATAGTGCTATTTAGATGGTGAACCCCTTGAGGAAATAGGAACTCTGCATAAAATAATCTTCTGACAGGAAAATCATTCTTCCTCTTTCTTCACTTTCACCCTTCTCTCTAATTTACCTCTGCTCACCCTTCCGCTGTCTTAGGATTAAGAGTGTACCTGGTTCCTAGAAAGGCCAATCATTTTGAGTATCAGAATTAGGGTGGAGGGAAGCTGGGTGTTGGAAGTAGTTTAGACTGGGTGTCCACTTTGAGGAGGATTCTGTTAGCTGACACTTAAGGAGGCAGCCAGTGGAATACCTAAGGGGAGCATGCATATAAAGGAAAGGAAGTGCGGAGGCTGGGGGTGGGTGAAACTGTTTAAGGAATAGAAAGAATACTATTGTGGTTGGAGATAGTATAAGTGAGTTAGGAGAGAATCAAAGAGGTATAGTATAGTCTTATAAGTATGGTAAGGAGCTATTAATAGATTTTATATCCCTGACCTTCGTGGCTCAATTGGTTGAGTGTCATGCTACAAAGTGAAGGGTTGCCAGTTTGATTTCCAGTCAAGGCACATGCCTGGGCTGCAGGCCGGTCCCTAATTGGGGCCCGTGTGAGAGGCATCCAATCTATGTTGTTCTCATACATCATGTTTCTCTCCCTTCCTTCCTCCCTCTCTTCCCCTCTCTGTAAAAATAAGTAAGTAAAATAAAAAATATATTTTATATTACCAAGCTGTCTTTAATCAATATTTTTCTTTGACCATGGAGTTTTTGTGTAAGTGCTTTCCTTTAGAACTTAATTTTTAAGATTGTCTTAAGTTCCAAGACCTGAGTAGTTATATTGCTTGAAGTGATAGGAAAGTTATTCTGAATAGAATTTTATAGTGACTACCTTTCTGTTAATTTATTCGAAATTAAGATTAGTTTTATAGTTTGCTAATATTCCCAAATACAGCTACACAGCACAACTACTTCAGAAACTTAAAATACAGGTCTGCTAAGCCTCATCCCTTAGAAATCTGGGAGTGGACCTTGGGAATCTGTTTTTAAAAAGTTCTTCGGATAACACTCATAGAGCTAATAATCCTCAGACATGAATTTAGGAACCTCTGAGCCAGTGGAATTTTTATCTAGAACATTTTGGCCACGATTCCTGGTCATTTTGTGGTCATTATTAAATGGATTTTCTGGGATTTTACAAGTTTTATATCTCATATTTAAGATCAAAGTGTATTCTGAAATGAAAAATGTATTAAAGTATCATTTAGTTTAAGGAATATCAGGATAAAGTACTAATTGGTTAATTGCCCTTTCTTGTTGCTTGCATTGTTTGGGAGATCCTAAAATATGCTGTGTTTATTTATCTAGTTTTCTAGTTAAAAAACAGGTAATTGCAGGGTAAAAAATGGATAAAGCCAACTTATGTTTCTGTTGAACTAAAAATTATCATTATTTCCTTAAGACAAGATGTGAAACCAGTTCACATGTAAATGAGCCAGTATTTAAAAAATCAAGAGATTTTGTATAGACAGAATTTCTAGCTTCTCTAAAAAGATCAACGCATTCTCGTAATACTGAGCCTGCATCCTTACAAGACAGCTGCTGGGGTGTAGAGGGTCAAGTGCTCCCTTCACATGGCCACAGTCTGCACTACTATGTGTCATAAACCCTGAAAGCAGTAATCTTTGCTCATTTATGTTTGTTTTTTACCTCTGCTTCAAGATCTAAGGTAGTACTAAGGTATCAGTATAGGCTGAATCTGAATCTTCTGGGAAGTGACTAGAGATAGAAAATACGGCATTTATTTATAAATCAACATGTATTTATAGCTATTAAATTCCTTTAGAAAAGGCGGACTATCCCACTTAAAATGATTTGGCTTAACAAATTGATATTAACAAAATGTGAACTGTTAGTTTATTCTCTATTATTGGAGAAATGAGTATTCCACATTTATTGGTATGAATTGATTAGTACTTTTGCATTCAAATCATACTTCTAAATGATACTTCCAATAAACTAGTGTGCTCTTTTGCAATTTAAGACAAAACTGTTGTCTTGGCTTTTATTAAACTTTATTCTTCAGATTTTCTTGCCTATCCTGAGTCTCTGAACCCCATCACTGATTCCTCTCTTCTTCCTCAAAAGAATCATTTTAAAGCTCAGTTTCAGTGGTATATTCTACTTTTCTTTTACACAGGCTTCTGATTCACTCTTGAAGCTTTCTTTACCAGGATTAATCAGTTGTCCTTCTGAACTCTGATGGCAGTTTAAAAAAAATTATCACCCTTATTATTTATTCAGGTTACTTGTGTAGGGAATTCTCAGAGTCCAGGAACTGTATCTGTGTCTTATTCATCTTTGGATACTTTCTGTTTAAAATATTTGGTTTGTAAAAGACATCCAATCCATCCATCCATTTATCAAACATCTATTGTGTACTAGGTTCTGTTGAATTGTTTATGCTTTCCATGGCTTTTAAGTTATTTCCTTTGAGTGTTCTTATCACACTTGACATCTGAACTTTTATTCTATATTGACGACAACTTCTTTTCTACATCCTTTACACTGTGTTATAGCACCACTGGACTGACTCTTTATAAGCCCACGGTCTTGGAGTTTATCTTTGACTCCTGTATTTTTTTTAGTACCCTCCTTTTCTTGCTTCCATTGTATTTGTTCTGTCTGAGTTTTGTTGAAAATAATAAATGTAGGATTCTGCCTACTTCTATCTATAAAGACACTGCTCTATTCACAGGCTTCATTATTGAAATAGCATTTGGATTCCAATAGCATCTTCCTAGCTGCCTTTCTGTCTCTGCTTCTGACTATTCCAAGCTTTCTTGATCCTATTTTTCAGTATAATTATTTTTAGATACCAACTTAATGATATCCCCCCCGCACAAAAGCCTGGACCAGTTCCCTTTTGAATACACAAGGCTTTCACCAATAGATTCCTATTTAGTCTAAATCATCTTTGTTGTCTTCAGTAATCTTTCAGTTCAAGCAAGAATAACATATATATTGCATACTCTGTGTCTACTTTTATGATGTGCCACTCACTTTAAATGATTTTTTACCTTATCTTAAGTCCACTCCATGTTCCCTCCTTCAGTATGGTAGTGGCTGCTGCTGTTTTAGTATGCCAAGAGTACCTTGAGTCTTCTTCTGTTAAGAGCGCCCTACTTTTCTTTGGCTAATCATCCCTTCTTCATTTTCAGGCCTTTTGATTTAGTTGGGTTGCCTCTGTGGGATGATCGGTTCAAGAATTATCCAGTAACCCAAGGCAGACAAATCAGAGACAGTGAGACTCAATTCTAGCACTTTCGAACTCTGGGAAGAGATACTGTGACCATAAGGATTTTGTGTACCTAGAGCCAATAGGGTGAGGAGATAAGTAAACTTAACCAGAACCAACTTTAAAATGAAGTCAGTTTTACTTAAAATTAAAACCCTTTTGGCTTGAAGCATTGTTAGTGCACTTGAAACAACATCATAAGCAGGGATCCTGCTGAATTTCATGTTGGCAGTTGAACATTGTGTCCACTTGCAGGCAGAGGTGTGTGTGTGTGCACAGGTGCAAGAGAGGTTGCTTTTTAACTTACTCCTGCAGGCATCCAACAGCTTCTTCGAACCCTGAAGAGTGAGATGAAAGAATTTATTTTTTAGTAGAAGAGTACATATAAATGTAAATCCTGTTTTTTGTCCGTGAATTAAATAAGCCATTCATTTGCTTGGTTGTAGTGATAAAAAGCGTTGGCTTTCTATTCAGACCTTTGTTTGATTCC
Organism: Glossophaga mutica; assembly: GCA_039655065.1. Taxonomy (NCBI): domain Eukaryota; kingdom Metazoa; phylum Chordata; class Mammalia; order Chiroptera; family Phyllostomidae; genus Glossophaga; species Glossophaga mutica. The sequence continues at coordinate 67,151,131 of CM077303.1, read as the reverse complement.
TTATTCTGTTAATTACTATCTACACCATTGAGTATGGAAAAATTGAGGGTTTAAGGAAATCTCACTGAGAAAACCTAGCTCTAAAACTAAATCTGAGTTATTTTAGTCTAACTGGAGAAATATTATTGAGAGAGTATCTTTGTTTTGATTCTTAAATGGATCCCTGTTTTGGTTAATTGGCATCTGCCAAGACTTTCTTTTCAGAAGACTTGATTCAAAGGAGCATATATCCTGCCTGTCCACTTTTAAATAAATCTACTTGGTGTCAACACAAAATTGACTGACGGTAAACTCTCACCTGCACTCCTTCCCTAATCTAGATACATATTTGATGTTCTTTCAAAGTCTTCTGTCACAGTTCACTTTTTAAATAAAATGCTATTTGAATTTTGTCTGCCTCTGTGAGTGACATTTTAGGTGATGCTTTGTTGGAAGATACATATTAAAAGCAGCAGTGTTTTTCAGATTTACAACTCAGATTATTGAAAAATGACTAGTTATTTGTTACTGATTTTATACAGTTAGAATATTATTTTAATGAATAAATTATATATAATCAGACAAAATCAATATTTAGCTGATATTAATAAAGCGAATTACAATAAGAAAATAGGTCTTTAACTAAGATTTATATGTAAATATGTTCCCATAAACTTAGCAGTTACTTAGCACCTTTACATAGTAATAAATACTACCAAATCTATTCTTTCATATGGAAAACTGACTTTTGGTTAACTTTTAAAGCTCTGATTCTCTGGAATCTTGATAAAGAAAGATTGCCAGTTGTATTAGGCAGCATTGTAAATTGGTAAATACCACATGGACCTGAAGGATTGTGAATGAACTGCAGTAGTACCCCCCTCCATCCATGAAGGATACTTCCAAGACCCCCAGTGGATTTCTGAAGCATAAGATGGTACCAAATCCTATGTCAACTGTTTTTTCGTATACACATATACCCCTGATAAAGTTTAATTGATAAATTAGGCATGGTAAGAGATTATAACAATAATTAATAATAACCTAGAACAATTATGACAGTAAAAATATGGGTTACTTGAACACAAACACTGCAACACCACGATCGTCTTTTCTGATAACAGAGATGGCTATCAAGTGACTAAAGGGAGGGTAGCACATACAGTGTGGATATGTGGGGCAGAGGGCTGATTCACATCCTTGTGGGAGATGGAGCAAGGCAGCGTAATATTTCGTCACACTAATAACTGCACACAATTTAAAATTATGAATTGTTTTTTCTGGACTTTTCCCTTTAATATTTTCAGACCCTAATTGACTACAGGTAACCAAAATCTTGGAAGTCGAAACTATGTATAAAAAGAGGAGACTATTGTTTGTACCTGGTGGGAAACCAAAGCTTTTGTCTGTCTTCACTGTGGTGTATTCCTTTATCTATGTATATCCCTTGCCAGGACTTAAAGAAATACATCCACAGGACTGTTATGGGATATTTTAGTCCCTGAATGGAGCAAGGGGCTTTTTAGCCTGGAGTGACTTTTATCCATGGAGTTTTATTTTTTCATAATTGAACTATCAGTTAAGAAGCTAAAGAATACTCCCTAAATTGCTATGAGGGCTCCTGCTGAGGAGACGTGTTGAAGTTACCCTGCTGTTTTTTCTGTCTGTTTTTGTTTTGAGTGAAGAATGCTAAGTAGCCTAATTCAGCTTGTGTGGACTTTCATTTTTAAGTTCAGCCGAAAACTAACTGTTAAGGGTGCACGTTGTGGATATCCTTTTGGTGTTATCACTATCTGCATGTGGAATATTGTTTATTAGTTGTTGTAGCAAGAGAGTTGTGATGGAACAGGTAGATGTGGAATATCAAGTTCTTTCTCTACGTGAGGTACTGTGGATGGTACAGGGCAGTTTAAGATGTGGTAAATAGAAGTTTGAAGTTAAATAATAGAAGATTATGTTAGAGGAATCAAGGGTAGTAACTGCCTAATGAAAAATGTACATGATAAATACATTGAATTCATCAGAAGGAGAATTCCTTTTTGCCTCTAGAAGCCAAGACAAGAATTAAATGTGGGTTTTTAAATACAAAGGAGTAAAGAGCAACCCAGGGGAGAAAATGCAAAGGTAATAATTGCATATATTTATTTTTTTTTAGTTTATAAAATAGGCAAAGGTAGTGGGGCTTAGCTACAAGTGTGTGCTAGGAAGTGAGCATTCCAGATAGAGTACCTTTCAGTATAAGCTTGCTCAACAACTTATTTTTGTAAGCTTCCTTGTCTGGTATGGTTGCTGTTAGCCGTATATAACTAACTATCAGGCACTAGGCAGATTCAACATGTGCTGTATATGTAAAATGTGCGCCAAATTATGAAGACTTGGTTGAAAAAGTATATAATATAGCTCATTAATCATATTAATTTTCTGTTAAAATGATGTTATATTGGATTAAATAAAATATATTAATATTTCATCTGTTTTTAGTTTTTTAAAAATTGAGGTGAAATTAACTAATTTAAGCATTTAACACCTAAAACCATGTTAAAGTGTACAATTTAGCGGTGTGCAGTACATTCACAATGTTGTGCAACCACCATCTCTGTCTAGTCCCCAAACATTTTATCACCCTAAAAGTCAACCCCCCAAAACCATATCCATTAAGCAGTTGCTCCCTTTTATCCTTGCCCTTAATTCACTGACAATCACCAATCTATTTTATTGTCTATGGATTTACCTATTCTGGATATTTTGAATAAACGGAATCCCATAATGTGTGACCAATTTCATACCTTTTCTGTTCTTTATTTCCTCCATTTCTCCTGTTTTGTGCATTTGATTTTTTTGTAGTATTTTTAATTCCCTTCTAATTTGTTATCTCCCTATTTTTTTTTAGATTTTTTTTTTTTTAGTGGTTACCATGGGGATCACAATTAACATCCTAAGTTTATAACAACTTAAATTGTTACTAGCTTAACTTTAATAAGATGTAAAAACTTTGCTTCTGTACAGCTCTTTATTCCCTTTTATATTGTCATAAATTACACTTTATACATTATTTTGGCTCTATTAATATAGATTTATAACTATTGTACACAAAAAGAAGTTACAACCAAAAATACCGTAATAATGGGTTTGTATTTACCTATGTAGTAACCATTACCAGGGTCCTTTATTTTTTCATGTGGCCTTGAGTTCATGTATAGTGATCTTTTATGTTAAACTTAAGGACTCATTTTAGCACTTATAGAACTGATCTACTACTGTCAAATAACCTCAGCTTTTTAGTTATCTGAGAATGTCTTAATTTCCCCTTTACTTTTGAAGGGTAGTTTTGCTGTGTGTGGTTCTTGGTCGACAGACTTTTTTCCCAGCTCTCTAATATGTCATCTCACTGCTTCTTGCCTCCATTGTTTTCTATGAGAAATAGACTTAATTTTATGGAGATTCCCTTGTGTATATGACAAGTAGCTTTTCTCTCATGTCTTTTAACTCCTTGATTATTTATGTGTCTTGGTTTCTAGCTCTGTATCCTTTTTGAAGTTTAACTTCTTTGATGTGTAGATTTATGTCTTTTATCAAATATGGAAAGGTTCTTGGCCCTTATTTCTTTAAATATTCTTTCTTTCCCATTCTTTTTTCTCTCTTTTCTGATACTGCCCATAACACACATGTTGGTGCATTTTATAGTGTCCCACAGATTTCCTAGGCTCTGTTCCTTTTTCTTCATTTAGTTTTCTTTCTGTGCCTCAGACTGGATGGTTTCAATTTACCTGTCTTTAAGCTTACTAATTCTTCTCCCTGCTCAAATGGGCTATCAAAACTTTCCAATGTGATTTTTATTTTAGTTACTGTATTTGTTAGCTCCAGAATTTCTTATTCTCAGACTAGTGTGGCATTTTTAGAGGAACTCTTTAAACTTCCCTTTATAGAGTGAAGTGTTATTAACATTGTGTAATCATGTACCAGTATTGTGAAGCTCCTAAATTTCGACTACATTCTCATTGGAGTAATTATTTAAGTCACTTTGTGCTGTCCAGTTCTCTCCAAAAGCACTCTCGCTAGGTAGTCATAGGGAGAGCTGAGTATTCTTCATCTGCTTTCCTTTATTTCTGGATTCAACTATATAAGTACTTATGAAATGCCTGTTTTACAGAAATATTCCTAGGACTTATTTTCAAGCATTGGCCATATCCAGGTCTCTCAAAGTTAGTGATTTTTAATATTATGTGTGGAACTACTTCCTTTCTCTGAGGTGATTATTTTGCCTGATCCCTAAAGAATTGGCATTTTAGATATGCAGGATTGCCGGCTGACCCCTTTTATTCCTCTGTCCTTTGCCATTAAATGCTAAGATGTTATATGTATTCTCGGCATGGTTAAGCTGTAATCTAAATACTTGCTACGTGCATTTTAAAAAGTGAGTGCTCTTCTACTAAGTAAGGTTGCGTGTACAGAAGCATGGAAGGAGATGGCAACGTTAAAAAATTGTGCGTAATAAATAAATGTAATGGAGGGGTTTGGCATTCCTTAATGAAAGTTTTCTTAATGATATTGACAATGAAAGAATTACTTCCTTACTGTCAACAGACTCTCCCTGAGTATATTCTCTGACCAGAGAAAACATTAGTCTCTCACTGAATTCTTTTGCCGTTGCCTAGGAGTAGTCAGAAAAGTATTATTTCATCTTTGTTACAAATCCACATTTTTTCATTAATATTTCTGGTAGCACAGATAAGACTAAGCCATATAATTTTACTGAAGACACTGAGAAACAAGAGTGATAGGCTACTATGCCTTTTTCCTATAGGGTGGAAAGGAACTTCTCATATAACTACACAAGGGTACACTCAAGGATATCGTGTACCTAATTTAAATAAGAAAAATGCAACAGTGTTTGCTTTTTGCTTTAAATAAGAGTTATTAATCACAGCTAACCATCAAGATATCAATTACTTGAGTCTCCTAGTCACACCTTACATGATGAAAGCATTTATAGAAGATGCCTAACTCCATGATATGCGTCAGGGAAGACTTTGTGCAGAGTAAGAAATATAACTAGATAGTGCATTACACTTTAGAGGTTGTCCATATTCACTGTAGAGTCTATGAGAATATGTCTCTGTTAAACCTGTGCCTGTTTTCAAAGGGGGAAAATCATTTTTCTTCTGCCATCAGGAATCCCTGTGAAGTATAATTTTCTTTCCTGAAATATCCATCTAAGGTGCAAGAGGGCTCTGGAATTTCCTCTTCCACCTGTCTACCCCTTGAGTTCATATCTTCTCTCTTAGAACATGCCTATTTTTGTATATCCAATGGGGAATATCCAGTTTTCTTCAGGTAGACCTTATTTGCTGTCTCCTCTTTCACAGAGCAGCCACTTTGTATAGTAAAATGAGCCAACATATCTTGAGAAGAAGTACATGCATATGATGTGATTTGTGGGATGTTCCACATTCTCAGATTAATGTGGGAATGTATGTGGGAAGTATGTGGAGAAGGCTGGGAGGCCAGGCTATATTTGAACAAGTCTGTGTGTCTGGGGAAAACTTACAAATTGTAAACTACTTCTATTAAATGCTTCCTTTTTCTTTTGCACCCAGTCTCTGTAATAATGTTTGGTATTTGGATGATAATGTTTACTTAAGATATATTGTAGAGAACAAGATGTTTTGTTACTGTAAATAGTCCTGTATGGAAAAATGTTATAAATTCTTTTTGTACTGAACAAGTTTTAAGGGATTCTGAGTACTGTTTTCTTTTGAGGATGTTATTTGGGGCTGTTTTGTTTTGGTACTATTGTAGTCTGGACTTCAGAAGTCCAGATAATTTCACTGGGCTAAAATCAAGGTATTGGTAAGGCTGCCTTCCTTCTGGATGGGGGAATCCAGGGAAGAGTTGGTATTCTTGCCTTTTCCAGCTTCTAACAGGACTGCATTCTTTCTCTTAACGACCCTTATCTGTGTTCAAAGCATTTTCAAATCTCTCTAATTCTGACCTCCTTGTCTGCGTTTTTTTTCCACTTTAATTGACATTGGTTTTGCTATCATTTTTGAATACTACTTACCATATTTTGTTCTCTTGTAAACCATAAGATTATTACACTTCCCTGAGAGAGGAGGATGTAACTTCACTCAACCAGCATTTAGGTAACTCACCTGATAGGAAATACCATCTTCACAAATCTGTAAATTATAGAACCTAAAAATTATTACAGAGCAACATTGACCTTTAGTCCAAATATTCTTAATCTTAGGTTTGTGGACCTCTTGGAATAGACTGAATCCCCAAAGTTATATTCAAATACGAGTTTTTAGCTATATATGTTTTGTTTTTTTTTTCAGCAAAATAGTCCATAGCTTTAATCACAATTTCAACAGCATCAGTCATTACCCTAGTACCTCAATTTGAGAACCATTTCTGAAATGGTTCTCAAAATGACTTAGATAACAAACAAACAAGATGGCTTAAGCAGATCTAGCTTTGTCTCAGATGTTTCCTAAATTTGTGTACATTTCTAATTGCCAACTGGTCATTTATAATGTGGTAACTGTTTTTAAACTTAACATTTTGAAAACACTTTTCTTTCATTTATTTTTCTCTTCTTCTCTATTCCTCTCTCCTTTTTTTCTCTCTGCTCTCTCATCCCACTCCACCTCTGGACTCCATGCTGACAGCAGTTTGATTTCAAGATGTTAAATTTAACTTGTAATGTTTTTCTCTTACTTTTCTGCCAGAGAGTCTGCTTATACCTCTTGTCATTTTCTTTAGTTCCCAATTTTTACATGGGAAGTTTCCCTTACACATAGGTTTAGTATTGTAACAATGTATGTATATAAACACCTCTATTTATTAAGATAAGTAAAATTTGTTATAACAACTTCCTTAGTAATCTCTCTGCCTGCAATCTGTCCATGTTTTAAATTTTTCTGTGCTTTCAAGCTTTGTAAATCTTTATTTAATACGCTCTTTTAGTAGGAAACTTATTTAAGTAAGGACATGATTGATGTATATTGGCAATATCACTATAATACTTTGCCAGTTTCTTTGTGAAGATATAGTTGACCACTATTTGAAGTAATGTTAAATATATCAATAAGGTTTTAAAAACTTGAAAATTTTAAAGCATGAAAGGGTAGAAAGGTTTAGAAGTTGGATTAAGCTTAGGAATGGGATGGGGAAGTTTTCTGGTGCAGTTTCATGCTAGACCAGAATGGGCCCTAGATATGAAAAGAAAATTGTGGAGGTAGGGCTCTTAATTCAGCAGCACTATACAACAGTTAATGAAGACCTGGTTTCCATGCCCAGGAGAACAGAGAGCCATATGTAGCTGAGAAACAAAGACCAAAGTGGATTTAATTTCTGGGTAATGGAAAAGGACGTGGGTGTTATAATTCAGTAAATAACGAGTACTAGCTGTGCCTGACATAGGTGATCTAGGGGCTTTCCTACTTTCACAGAAAAAAAGAGTATTCTATTTGCTAAAGTGACTTCAAAAAAATAGGTTTTATTTCTTAATAAGGTGTAAAAGGTTTAAGTAATAGGTATGTATGAGATCTTACAAAAAGTCAACAGCACAAGTCATAAAGGAAAAGATATACATTCACCATGGTAAAATAAAAACTTTGTTCTTTAAAAGACAATATTGCCCTGGCTGGTGTGGCTCAGTGGGTTGGTTGAGTGCTGGCCTGCAAACCAAAGGGTCGCTGATTCAATTCCCAGTCAGGGCACATGCCTGTGTTGCTGGCCAGGACCCTCATTGGGGTGTGCAAGAGGCAATACACATTGATGTTTCTCTCACTTTCTTTCTCCCTCCCTCCCCCTCTCTAAAAATAAATAAAATCTTTTTTTAAAAAGACAATATTAAAAAATGAAAGAAGCCACAGGTTGGAACAAGGTATTTATAATTCACACAACTGGCAAGAATTAGTATCTGTAATATAAAAAATTTATGCAGATCAGCCCTGGATTGAGTGCCAGCCTGTGAACCAAAGGATCACAGGTTTGATTCCCAGTCAGGGCGTTTGCCTGGGTTGCGGGCCAGGTCCCCAGTAGGGGGCAGGTGAGAGGCAAACACACATTGATGTTTCTCTCCCTCTCTTTTTCTCTCCCTTCCCCCTCTCTAAAATAAATTAGTAAAATTTTTAAAAATTTATGCAAATCAGTGGAACAAAGACAGACAACCCAGCTGAAAATTAGGAATAGTATGAAAAGAACGAAAATAACTGGAAGGCTGATGGGCAGATATATGATAGCCTTGGTAATAACACAGCAAGAGGTTTCTACAAGGGAGAAAAGAAACTGAAAAAAAAGAGGCCATTTATTTTTGTGTTTGGTCCTCTTTTTACCTTAACTTTATTTAAATACAGTTGGAAATTTTAGAAAATAAAGCTTATGGTTACTATTAAGAATTTTAGATAGTTTAGAACTCTTACTGTGTAGTTTTAACTTCATCATCAAGCCCTTTTGGCTCTTCTGCCAAAGTAGACCCAAACCAGTCTATTCCTCTGTGTCCATTATTATCACCTTAGTCCAGTCCAACATTACCTCTCATCTGGACTTCTTCATTAGTTGTCTAAGTCCCCTTCGGTGGGTGAAAGCATATATTTGATGTAATTGTTGAAATAAGATCACAGATTAACAATTCAGATTTTGAATTAAAGAAATCAAGCAACATTTTACAATAAGAGCCTCTTCGTTTCATTAGAATTAAAGCTAGGCTGGAAAAGTGGTTGTTATGTAGTTCATTGTTAAAATGAATAATAGAGCTTTAGTTGGAAGTATTTTTAAAAATAATATTAAAGAACTAATTAGTGTCGGATTTGGCTTCTTAGGTAAATCACTAGGAACAGATGCCTTTCAACTGAGTAGTTTAAAGAAGCTCAAGAATGAAATTTCTGAGGTTTTAGCTGTAAGAATATGTTGTCATAAATGGCTACTGTGTGAGAAACTGATTGCAATGATACCCAGAGGGTAAAAATCCAACAAATTTTTGAATTTTAATTTCGTGATGGTCAATATTTATATTTTTCTTTATTTTCCACATTTATTAGAATGGGCTTCTGTTGTTTATACGATCAGGAAAGAAAGTTTATTACTTTAAATAGAATGTGATTTGGTTTCTTGCTCTTAAGTCACTTTTATCTAAGGAGGGAATGACAAGTGCAGATTTTATTGTGCTACAAGGAAGAGTGTGACAAAGTTTGTAAGAGCTGCCATTAGTCTTTGGGGGTGGGTGTGTGTTTTAGACAAAGAATTACTGCTTTTATTTGGGAACAGAGAAGGACATTTGAAGGCGAGAAGGTTATGGGATTAAAAACAAGTAAAAAATTAACCTTGTCAAGAGTGAAGGTTCTGTCAAAAAATATAACACGATATTGAACAACTTGAATTTTATGGTAAGCTAATTTTAGGCTTCGAGGTCGAAAGCTGAGTTAAATTATAAACTAATGAAGGCCACTGTCAGAGGAACACTAATTTACATAAGCTTTTGGAGTATTTTAAAGCTTGAAAGATCAACTTGAGTAGGTAAGAGAAAGTTGAAAACATGAGATTCAAAAATGGTTAAATTAAATTACTGGCCAGCTTTAAAATCTCTTTTGTTGCATTAAGGTGAACAATGTATCAGGCAACTTTACTCTTCCATTAAGGAAATTGTGTTTTATTTGCTTTTTCTGGAAAGGACAGTCTATTTCTTTTAGGTGACACTTATATAAAGTAAAAGAGAGAGAGAAAAGAAGGAAGGGATGGAGGGAGGGAGGGAGAGAGGGAGGAAGGAATTGGGGGTATTAAAAGGAATTATGTTAGGGATACTTTTGTTTAAAACATTTACATACTGTTAAAAATAGCATTCTAAATATTTATGCTATCTTGCATAATGCCAAAGAATGTTAAAATGTGGGTTTTTAAATTTAAATTACTTATAGTTTATAAATATTAATTGAAGTAATTATTTTTGGAGAAACTCAGAAATGAAGGGAAAATATGTAATTTCACCATTCTAAAATAACTACTAGGGTTTTCTCATGTTTTTAAATGATCTTATGTACATTTTTATATCTCTAGAATATAAAATATGCCTGAGAATCATTATACAAATTGTAAATAAGAGTTAGTAAGATTCAAAGATGATGCAATAAGTCTGTGCCCTAAAGAGGATAACTACACTCACACTCTGAAGTCAAGATGTACCCTCAGCTTCTAAATTGGGTATTTTACTCATTGGGTCTTCCAAGTCTTAAAGAATCTAATATGAAATTCTTCGATTTCCAAATTTATTACATAATTAGACAAGAAGGAAGTCAAGATTCTATAATAAAATAGACACTTCAGTGATTATTGGGAACTTGAATTTAAGTTGTAACCTACTTCTACCTTTGTGACTTCAGAGCTTCACTGAACTTAAAATGTGTTGAGCTTCAGATGCGAAAGTTTAGTTTACGTACATTTAAATCTAACATGTCTGAGTTACATGCTATGCTTTTAGTATAATCCTTAGATTTAAATTCTTGGTAAACCAAATGATCTTCATCTAGTATTCTATTCCTGCAAGTCAGTTCCCACTAGAGGAAGTTTCCCTGTGTTCCTGGGATGCATGTTACGTTTATGGTAGAGGCACTTGTACCAACCAGCCCATCCCAGGAGGGTTCCGATTTGACACTTATGTCAGCACAGTCTTTGTGCACCACACCTCCACTGACCAGTTCTCCGAGTTGAAGACTGGTAAGAATTCGGCCCAAACAAGAATTAGAGCCTCTGAAAAACTGCATAATAAAAAACCTTAGATAGAATGGTCACCTATACAGCTGAAGACTTTTGGAATTTTTATATAAAGAATTATTTTGACACCAAAATAGAGAAGTATGGTTGACCATGCAAATTTGATTTTTTCCTGCCTGGCTTTGTATTACCAGATGGCAGCTATATCAATTTAAAATTCTTTCTGTGGTAATAATAATTAATACTTCCATAGTATTTATTATATGTCAGGCATCGTTTATATTAATTAAAGGTGGCTTCTGTAACTTCTTGAGGACACACAGCTAGTAAGTTGTTGAGCCAGGATCCAACTTATGAAAGTTTGACTTCAGACTTTTGACTCAACCACAACACAGTACAGCTTTAAAAGTGTACAGCTCTCAGATAGGAGACTTGTTCCGGAATATAGAAAGAACTAAAAAAAAATTAGTGACAGAAGACAGTATAATAAAAACATGATCAAAAGACTTGAAAAGAAGCCATGCAAATGGCCAGTAAGCATATAAAAAGATGTTTAACATCATGAGTCATCAGGAAAATGAATATTAAAACAACAGTAGGCTACTATTGTATATTCACTACAGTGAATAAAATTAAAAAATCTGAAAACATCCAATGTTGGTAAAAATGTGGAGCAACTGAAATTACCATACATTATTGATGGGAATGTATAAGGGTATAACCACTTTGGGAAACAGTTTAACTAGTTTATAGATAAACATACCACCCTGTATGACCCATCAGTTCCATTCCTAGGTAATTGAGGGAGATGAAAGTATATGTCTCTACAAAAAGACTTGTACTGGAATGGTTTTTAACAGCTTTATTCATACTAGTTAATAACTAGGATCAATCCAAGTGTCCATCAGTATAAGAACTAATAAATAAAATACAATGCATTTATTCAGTGAGAGGACTACCTAGCAGTAAAAAAGAATGAACTACTAATACAACAAGGTAATCAGTGAAAAAATCAGGCATAAAGGGTACAAGTGGTGATTTTATTTGATTACATTTATATGATGTCCCATTACTGGAAAAGAACTAACGTATACAAGAATGGTTTGTGTGACGTCAGTGTAACCGGGCAGTCGAGGAGAGTGGACTGGAATGTGCAGGCATGAACGTGACTGACATCACTGTACCTAGCCAGTGGGGGCGGTAGATGCTGTTGAGTAAGCGTGTGCACTGTGTGGCCATCACATTGAAAATGACTGAGCAAGTAGAGCAATGAACCTGCATTAAATTTTGCATTAAGCTTGAACATTCCTTCGTGGAAACTATTTGGATCATTCAGAAGGCTGCAGCTGTGGACAACTGATGATTGGCAGCTTCATCACGACAGTGCTCCTGCTCATGTGTCACATTTCATGCAGAGTTTTTTGGCAAGACATTAAATCATGCAGGTGATTTAGCTTCCCTCCACCCCAGATTTGGTGCCCTGTGACTTCTGCCTTTTCCCAAAAGTAAAATCACTTTTGATGGGGAGGAGATTTCAGACCATCGATGAATTCAGGAAAATACAACAGGGCAGCTGATGGTGATTGGGAGAACTGTGTGAGGTCCCAAGGTGCCTATTTTGAAGGGGATGGAGGCGCCGTCATCTTATGTACAGTATTTCTTGTATCTTGTATATTCTTCAGTAAACGTCTATTTTTCCTAGTACGTGGCTGGATAACTTCTGGTCAGATCTTGTACTTTAGAATTCAGAACGGTGGTTATCTGTTTGATGGAAAAGAGGTTTAAAAGACATTCCTGGAGTCATGAAAATGTTATATCATGATTATCATGTTGGTTATGCAGACATGTACATCTATCAGAATTTGTTGAATTATATATTTAAGATTGATAAGTTGATGTGTGTAAAGTATATTTCAATAAAATACGTAAAGTGAAAAAAAGGAAAGGGGGAGATTTCAGACAGGTACTGACAAGAGAAATAACAACTGGCAACTTAAGACTTAGAACATAAAGATACACTAAGTAGCATAAAACTGTTACATAGAACCTTAATTGATATTCATAATAACCAAGATAAGTTTGTTATATTCAGTATATTTTTCGAAGAAGTCAACAAGGTATACTATTTTTAGGAAGGATTTCATCAATAATTATTATATAAAAGTTTTAGAACTAAAATGGTTAAATGTCAGTTATCTAGAACATTAGTAGATAAAACACACTTTTTAGATTTTATGTAAAAAACAGTTGTGGTTAATATTGGCAAATGATTCTGAATAGAACTAGCATGTAGTCTCTTAAGAATAGAGTCTGCCAAAAAGAAGGCATGAAAGATTTCTATAGAACAATTTGCTTACTAAGTTACTGAAACAGAACATTTGTCTTCATGTGATTTGTGTGCTATAGATTCCCAGTTGTTAGAAGAAATAAAAAAATGTGTCTGAGTTGAGCATTTTATTTATAATATATTCCACAAATGTTACAAACTGAGGTGTCACTATGAAATGTACCAAAATACAACAATAATTTGTCCTGGTTATATTGCAGCAGGTGAATATATATAGAGACAAGTTTGGTGATGGCCTGTGTAATTTCACAGTGTGTCCCTGGGGTTTTTCTTAAGTTGTTCCGGAACAGCCAGATGTGCTTGAACTATTCAAATAATGAATTGAAATAAGAGTTCTGTAGCCTTTTACTATGAGGTTAGTCTTCAAAATAAAGGTTAACTTTTTAAGTTAGTTTGTGGTTTTTGACCTCCTTCAAGTAGGTTACTTTCTGTGGACTATCATGAAAGTAGTGAATATTTTAGTTACTACATCTTAACTGATGTGTTCTTTGGTTTCTCAAATAAGACTGACAGCTTGGCTGTGTTTGTGTGTTCGTTTGTTTGTTTTATAGGAAACCTAATTTGTAATCTTTGCATCTATTTTAGTAATAGTTATGCACGAGTGCGAGCTGTGGTGATGACCCGGGATGACTCGAGTGGTGGCTGGTTACCACTTGGAGGGAGTGGACTGAGCTGCGTCACTGTCTTCAAAGTCCCTCACCAGGAAGAGAATGGCTGTGCTGACTTTTTTATCCGTGGAGAGCGACTCAGGGACAAAATGGTAATTAATAATGCATTTATTGCTGTAATTTTAAGATTCTGTAGAATGAATTATCTGCTTAAAATTCTGATTAGTATACCACAATTTATGAGAATTATTTTTGCCCAGGATCAATGATTGTATTTCCGGAGCTCTTTTAGTATTAAGCACAGTGAACTATGCCTGTTTGTTGTTGTTGTTTTGTTTGTTTGTGTTTGGTTTTGTTTTTTGCTTTTTTGCAATTGGAAGTACCATTAATATAAACATGTTAGGAAGGAGCTGCTTTTCTGGGTAGGTTTGTTGGAAGAACATTCATGGACAGTCCCCCCAGTTACTACACCAGCCACACTCTGCCTCCCTTTCTCCCTACTGTCTCCTGGATTGGACGCTGGCAAGCCAGAGTCACAGGGCCAGTCCGGGCCTGCCCTCCATTTTCATATGGTCTGTGAGTCAAGAATGGTTTCAGCATTTTTAAATTGAGAGTAAATCAAAAAAGAGGAATATTGTGTGACACATGAAAATTATATGAAATCCAAATTTCAGTGTTTATATATAAAGTTCCATTAAGAGACCATAAATATCTGGACCCTTAAACAGAAAAATTTTGCTGGCCCCCACCCTAGACTTTTGTATTCTCAGGTACTTTCTCTTCGTTTCCTATTAATTTAGTGAATCTAGCCTCATAAGACTACCAGGCGGCCAGACTAGTTTTGCAACACTGTTATCTTCCACCCAGACAAGTGTTTTCTTTCATGTATGTATTTTAAAATATGAATCTTAACTTTTGATAATATTACATACTTACTTTTTGATTAGTATAGAAAGCTTTCTCCTTTATTTCGATTGTAAGCCATAGAACAACTCTAATTATGTCTGAAAGGCTGAGTAATGGTAGTGTCATTCCTGCATCAAGCAAAAGGAAAACATACACTTAGAAGCATAATGAGAATAAAGTGCCAAAACTTTCTAAGACCCTTGACAATAACTATAATTCCTTTAAATATATACTCGTTGATTGGTTTGTAAGCTCATTTAGTATCTGTAATGGTATTTCTATTGAAAATGTATTTTAAATTCCAAATCTTTCATATATGAACTTTTTAAAAAGATTTTATTTATTTAGTTTTTTTTTTTTTAAATATTTATTTATTTATCTTTAGAGGGGAAGGGTAGGAGAGAGGGAGAAGGAGAGAAACATCAATGTATGGTTGCCTCCCATGTGTCCCATGCCGGAAACTGGCCCGCAACCCAGGCATGTGCCCTGACTGGGAATCGAACCGCGATCCCCTGGTTCACAGGCCCGCACTCAATCCACTGAGCTACACCAGCCAGGGCTTATTTATTTAGTTTTTAGACAGAGGGGAAGAGTGGGAGAAAGAGAGGGAGAGAAACATCAATGTGTGGTTGCCTCTTAACGTGTCCCCCACTGGGAACCTGGCCCACAACCCAGGCAGGTACCCTGACTAGGAGTTGAACCAGCGACCTTTTGGTTCACAGGCCAGCGCTCACTCCACTGAACCACATCAGCCAGGGTTCATATATGAATATTTTTAATAAATTTACTTTTAATTTTGGCTCTTGGATTCTGGATAATTTTCACTAATGAATTATTTCAGTAATTTAACTTGCCTTGTTAAACTAACTTTTCCTGTGCCCCAATTTCTGCCTCCATGAAAGGGAGAGTTATCCTAAATCATCTTGAAAGCCTTCTAACTCGTTTTTTGTGAGTTTATAATTAACTCCTGACAGTGTATCTTAATGAACCAGAATGTAGTTTTAGATTGTAGGAAATCCCAGTTGAATTTAGAAGTGTACCTAATACATTTAACATGTCATCTCTAAAAGTTTAAATATTTAAAAGTGATTCTGGTTTTTGATAAGATGGTGGCTGGCATATGCTAATGCTAATTTAAAATAAGGCTTTGTAGGTTTCTAAGAAAGTTTCTGGTGACTTGTCATGGAGTATGATGCTTCTCGTCCAAGCTAATGGCAACTGGGAAATGTTTTGGAGGAAAAGTTATAGATTTTAGAAACAGTAAAATAGTAAAGATCTAAACATATTGTCTATATTAATGGACAGTTTACTTTAAGATAATTTAATAAGGGATATAATCTGCATAACTAGGAGTGAGACTGGTCAAAGATAGCTCAGACTGATGGATTAGGTGCTTGCTCATTGTGGTTTTGACATAAAGTTAGTGAGCATAAACTTGGGATTCAAAGAGCCCTTAGGTGCAGAATCATAACAAACAAAAAAATACAATTTTCTGGTAGAAGCACTGACCTAGGAATCAGGCCACCTGTTGTTTTACCTGACCATTTCTCCTTGAGGAAGCTTGTTATGTGTGTGACAGGAATAATAAATATATCTCAGTGTAGACATAGAAGAAAAATTATTCAGTTGGAGGGTTACCATATTTCGTGTAGAGATTAGCTATATAGTAAAGCATTTTAGGTTATGGGAACTTGTATGATCAAAGGCAGAGTCAATAATGCATATTTATAAATTGAAAACATCAGTCCTGTGGAGTATCAGGACAAATGGGACAGTGACACAGTGACATTGAAATAAGCAGATAAATTGCCCCCCTCTCCTGACCAAGATACTTCTGAAGGAATACAGAATTGAAGTGTATATTCTTTTTCATTATCACTGCATTTTGGAATTATTAATGTCCACTTCTGTAGATATTTTTATTGATTGGTTTTATTTTAATGCAGTTTTCTAAGTTCTAGGTTTTTTAATTTATCTAAGAAAGAAATGCTCTGTGACTGTTGAGTCTATAAATTTATAAAGTTCTTCCCAAGTTGGTAGTTTTCTTTAAAATTCT
The DNA here is from genome assembly GCA_039655065.1 of Glossophaga mutica. Lineage (NCBI taxonomy): Eukaryota > Metazoa > Chordata > Mammalia > Chiroptera > Phyllostomidae > Glossophaga > Glossophaga mutica. The sequence goes on along the minus strand of CM077303.1, from coordinate 67,134,522 downwards.
TCTTGGTGAGCCCTGGCTGGTGTGACTGAATGGACTGAGCACTAGCCTGTGAACCAAAGGGTCACTGGTTCTATTCCCACTCAGGGCACATGCCTGGGTTGCGGACCAGGTCCCCATTTGGGGGCTTGTGAGAGGCAACCACACATTGATGTTTTTCTGCCTTCATTTCTCCCTCCCTTTCTATGAAAATAAATAAATAATTTAAAAAATTCTTCTTGGTGAATAAACTACATTTTAATAATATAAAAGACATTTGCTAAAAACTGTTCTTTACCCATTTTGTCTATCAGTTACACCTTAGATGTACCTTAGATGAATTTTAGAAATGAAGTAGGGTATCTGTCCCTTAAACCCCAAGAAAAACTTGTGTTCTTTAAGAAAAAATTGATAATTAGTAATTGATAATTAGCACTTGTGTAGCTAATAAAAAACATTGACAGTATTTTATGTATTGGTTCGAGAAAGAGAGAGACATCAATTTTGTTACTCCATCTATTTATGCATTCATTAGTTGATTCTTGTATGTGCCCTGACTAGGGATCAAAACCACAATCTTGGCATATGGGGACAGCGCCCTAACCAACTGAGTTACCTGGCCAGGGCTTAAAGAGTGTTTATAAGTTAGAATGCTGGTAACGATAGTGAAGAAGAAAGTTGGCTTTTATCAAGGGTGAAAAAAATGCCTCTTTGGTAGAAGAGTTTTCCAGCCTTTGATTTGCAATTACTTGTACTAAAAATAAGTCTTTTATACTTCCCAAAGGGTTATATTTACTTTTCCTTTTTTAATAAGAAAAGCAGCACAAATAAAGAGCAGGCAGAATGGGGATTTGTTTTTTTGGTATTTGGTTTTTGGTTTTTGGTTTTTGTTTTTCTCCAGGAAGGCAGCATTGTGTGTAACTGAAGCAGTACTCATTCATTCATTGGCTTGTTCATCCCAAGTAATTAGAAAGTATTTCCTGTGATGCTTACCTATAATTTCCTTGTTTTTATGATGCTTACAAAGGTGGAGTTTATTTTATAGGTTACCCTTTGATACTCTAAATTAGAGCTTCCCCAAGCTGTGTGCCATGAAACATAGTGGCTGGAGTTGCTGGGCTTGTTGCCTCTTACCGAGTAGCAGCTCCTCTTTCCTGGCTGCCTTATAAATGTTATTTTTTAAAGTGTGCCTGAGGAAAATGTTGGAAAGCACTGCTCTCCATAGTTGGCTTTTCACATTTTATTGATAATTGAGAAGGAATTCAAAAGGAACACCAGGCTTTGGCGTTGTATTCTAAGGTAATCAAAATACTACCTTTCTCCCAGGCACTTGGGCATGGGAATGGTCTTTAACAGGAATAGAGTCTCCGAACCACTTTTCTTGATCTATATAAGTTGTATCCTCCATTTCCTTCTAAATCTTTATGGCCTTGATTTCGTCATTTAATTCTTCAGTATGTTAGTGTTAACCTGGATCACATATTTCTTAAATGCTAGTTAAAATTTAACTGTCATATATATAGGTTATATATATTTTTTACCTTTTTTAGCTGAATTGTATGTGATAAGTAAATATAAAACACTGTTCCTGGAATCTTTAGAAGTAGCTGAATAAACTGTCCATAACAACATTAAAAGTTTGTTAAAACATTTAGTACTAAACAATTTAAAATTACCATGGGTATCTAAATTAGGTTCCTATACTTATGTAGTAGGCAATAAAATACTATAAATTTACAAATTTAATTAAAATTATGCTATTAAAAGCATGTTATGTGCTAAGAGATGACAAAAAATGGAATAGGCTACATGGAAGGATACAATAGGACTCAAAACATTTGGATTACTTAAGATATTCTATGGAAACAAGAAAAAAGCATAATGCTGTGTCAGCAACGTTATGAAATAGCTGTCATTATAAACTTATAGTGGCAAAGATAATAATGGGTAATGGTAAAATAATAAATAAAGGTAAAAAATGAAGAAAGGGAAAACAAGAAACATTTTAAGTTCAGGAGATAGCCAAAGAGATTAAGATAACGTTTTTTGGATTCCTAAGTATAATTAGGTTGTGGATAAAAAGTGGCTTATAAAAATAAAAAATGCCCATAAGGTAATAGTTTTACTGTTTAAATTGACACATTTTTAAAAAGGGAGTTTCTTTCCAGTTATTAGAGCTTGAAACAAAATTAGAGTAATGGTTTTCTAGGAAGAAAATAGTTATAATATAGGAGTAGCTTTATTAACAATGAGACTCACCCCCTTTCCACCATGAGAAACTTGAAAAGACCAGAGGAACATCTTTCTGCCTTACATTAGATTTTATAAAAGTACAGAACAGTTTCCTGCTTAGCTTTTCCCACTGTGCCTCTGTGAATTACTGCACTGTGAAACCCCTCCGTCTTCCACTAAAAACCAACTGCATTAACTAGTTTTTCCTTTAAGATTCAGCAGCTCTGTTTCTTGAAAGATACTGGTTCTCCTATTTACCTTAATATCACAGGGAGGAAAATATCACAGGAGTGGGAGTAGAGATGGTATCAGTATTTTAAATGTGCTTTATTTATTTGCCTTAACAGAGTGTTACCCTATCAACCATATATACAAATCCTTTTATTGACACTGTACCATTCAGATCGCCATCCTCTTTCATTTTCATCTACTGACCTTAGCTATTCCTTTCCATAGCCAACTTCTCCACATCTGAACCTCATCATTATTCTTGGCTAGTTTGCTTTGCAGAGTCTTGACCTTTTGGTCTTCATTTCAGCAGGCTGCTTTCCTGGATCTGGTTGTTATCCAGAACTGTTTCATTTGAGACATTTTATAATTTCCTGTCATTTCTTCTTTATTCCCCTTCCCTTACCCTACAGTTTTATGCTGACTCTATTACTTTGTGCCTCTGATTTTATCCCAATTTCAGTAGATTCCTCTGGCTTGAGTATTTTTTATTTTTTTCTTTCTAACTCCAATGTAATTTTTCTGGTCAGTCATTTAAATTATTTCTTCATGTTTCAGTAGACAATATGTTGCTGAGTTTTACGTTACTTTACACTAAAATTTCATTGAATTCTACATTATTAAAAGAGAATATTCCCTTTCTATTTATTATTAGTATTTTTAAACCTCACCCAAGGACATGCTTATTGAATTTAGAGAGAGAGGGCAAAGGAGGGAGAGGAAGAGAGGGAGAGAAACATTAATCAGTTGCCTCTCGTATGTACCTGACAAGGGACTGAACCCGCAACCTAGGTATCTGCCACCACTGGAAATGAACCCACGACCTTTTGGTTTACAGGATGACACTCCAACCCACTGAGCCACACTGGCCAGGGTGAGAATGCTCCCTTGTTAAAGGCAAGTCTTTCCTGCAACAAATATACAGTGAGAAGCTACTCTGTATTCAACTTTGTTCTAAGGACTAGGAATAGCTAAACAAATAATGACAGAAATTCTGGTTTTTAAGATAATATACATTCTGGTGAGGGACAAAGAAATACTATAATAAATAAGGTTAATAATATGCTAGTCGATTATAAGTGATAAGAGGAAAAACAAATCAGGGGACAGAAGTATAGGGAGTTTTTTTTGTGGGGAGGAACTGTAATAATGAGGCCTTCCCTTCCTTTGTCTTAAATCTGTCTGCCTATTCCCAAAGGCAGTCACTTCCATGATGTTGCCTTACTTAGTTCCTGTTTACCAGAAGCAGCATTGAACTTATGGAAATGCCCTCCCATCTTTTACATTAACTAAATAACTATAGACAGTATATTAAAAGTTTATGTAGAGTGGCAAATGTAGACAGATTGCTAGTCCTGAGGAAACAACAGTGGCAGGAACAATTTCCTTTTTGTTATCACAGGTAAGTCATAGACGGAAAACTAGGAAAATTGAGTTAGAGAAAGCACTTACGGCAAATCAGTTTTGCTGTGCAGGATTGGAATTGGAAGAAATGTTGATGATAATAATAATAATAACAACAACAACAACAACAACATTCATCTAGTCCAAAATTACCTACTCATTTCAGGGTCAGTCCATTGAAAAGATAATAGATAAATTGTACTAGTAATGACTTTTTTATATAACCATAAATTTTGTGACTTTCTTTTGGCACTTGTTTTTCAGCAGTTAACTCCTTAATATTTCCAGTTTTCCTGGAAGAGAGGGGGGGGAACCCAGCTGTGAGCATATCCATTATCTTTCTTCGGAGTCATGTGATAGCTGTTTCCTTGAAAATTAAGATTTGTCATATTTCCGTATTACCTTCCTACTTGCTTTTATTTCTTTTTTTTTCCCCCAGAAAACTTCAGCTTAACACTTAATTTCCTTCAGCACTCTACAGAATATACTGGACTTCCTCTTTATTATTCAGTTGGCTTGCTTTAGATGAATGTCATTCCATTCTTTAGTTACTGATTTATACTGGTTGCTCCAGTCTATCAGGCTCATCAGGATTATTTTGGCTTCATCTTTCTCCTTTGTACTTGATTGTGATGTATTCCACATTTCTTCCATTACGTTTCAACTGTCGTTAAATTGATATAATAGTTATAGCTTCACTAATATCTAAATTAAAATTCAAACTTTTTAATCTCATTTTTTAGCTCTCTAAATATTCCATCACTACACTTTTGCTCTATTAGAATCTAACTTATCATATAACTGTATCATGCTTTTAATTGATTGGTTGATTGCTCTTATTTTTTTAATTAATCAACAGCTGCTTGAATACCTTCACTTATTATATTAGTTTGCTTGGGCTGCCTTAAAAAAATACCATAGGGTGGTTGGCTAAAACAACAGAAATTTATTTTCTCAAAGTTCTGGAGCCTGGGAAGTCCAAGATTTGGATGCTGATTTATTTGATTTCTGGTGAGAGCTGTCTTTCTAAATTTCAAAAGGATGCAGTTCAATCCATACCACTTCCTGTTTAATTCTACTTTTTTGTCTGTCGATTCTTATATGAATATTATACCCTTAAAACTAGTTTTATGTAGAGTTTAATATCTGCTGGTACTAATTTCCGCCTCATTAGTCTTTACCCTCTTTTTCGGATATATTTTTGCTCATTTTTTTTTTCAGAACTCTATAAACATATCTAAAAATTTTTGTGACTATAGTGTATCATTTTGGGGTCATTTTTGGTATTGTTTAAAGCTTATTCATGCATTGTCTTCTTTATGTGTACTAGCTAGCCAGTGATAATGTTGGCTTTTTTGTGTGTTGAATTTAATGGGATTTCTGGTATTGCAGAGATGTATGATGTTAGCTGTTGTTTTGAGACATCATTTATCGCAGTAAGGAAGTGTCCTGGTATCGCTTATGTTTCCCCCATCAGAATTTGATACTAATTTTTATGAAATTTGGTTTTGCAAATATTCCGTAGACTTTTTAAATTTATTTTTTATTGAGATAATTGTAGATTGTTAATTGTAAGGAATAATGTTAAAAAGATTCTGTTTTCCTTTTACCCAGTTTTCCCGGTGGTAACATTTTGCAAACTAGTATATCACAGTTGGACTAAATAGTCACATCTACACAATCCGCTGTACTCAGACTTTCCCAGTTTTGTACTCATTTGGGTGAATATATAGGTCTATATACTTTTATCACATGTATCCACTACCATAGCAAAAATACAGAGTAGGCCCTGGCTGGTGTAGCTCAGTGGATTGAGCGCGGGCCTGCGAACGGAAGGATCGCGGTTCGGTTCCCAGTCAGGGCACATGCCTGGGTTGCCAGGCCAGTTCCCGGCAGGGGACATACAAGAGGCAACCGCACATTGATGTTTCTCTCCCTCTCTCCTACCCTTCCTCTCTAAAGATAAATAAATAAATAAAATCAAAAAAAAAAAAAAAAAAAAGGAAAAAAAGTACTTAAAAAAAAATCTTTAAAAAAAATACAGAGTAGTTCAGTAATCATAAGAATCCTTTCCCCTGTTACTTACTCTTCAATAAAGACACCTACCTCCCTCTTGGCCTGGAAATCACTCACCTCTTCTCTATTTCTATAATTTTGTCATTTTGAAAGTATTATATAATTGGAATCAGATATACGTAACTTCAGGATTGTTTTGTTTTTGTTTTGTTTTTCATTCAGCATAGTTCCCTGAGGGTTTATCCAGGTCGTTGGGTATGTGTTCCTTTTTATTGTTGACTAGTATTCTGTGACAACTATGTACCGAAGTTTAACCCCATTGATTCACTGAAGGAAAAGCAAGCTGCTTACAGTTTGGGACTATTGGAGATGTAGCTGCTATGAACATTCAGTACAAGTTCTTCTGTAAACATAAGTTTATTCCTCTGGGATAAATGATCATAATGCAATTGTTGGACTGTATGGTAGTTGCTATGTTTAGTTTTGTAAGAAACTGCCCAACTTTTCTCCAGAGTGGCTGAACCATATTACATTTCCACAAGCAGTGTATCAGCAATCCAGTTCTAGGCATTCTTGCCAGTGTTTTGTGTAGTCACTATTTTTAATTTTAGTCTTTCTGATAGGTGTGTAATGATAGCTTATTGTGGTTTTAATTTGCATTTCCCTAATGGCTACTCATATGTTTATGTGTACCTTCTTTAGTGAAATGGCTGTTTATGTCCTTTGCCATTTTTATCACTGGATTGCCTTTTTTTTTTCCTGTTGAATTTTGAGAGTTTTTTATACATTCTAGGTACTAGTTCTTTGTTGGGATATGTGACTTACAAGTATTTTCTTCCAGTCTCTTTATCCCCTTCGTAGGTTTTGCAGAACAAAGTTTTTAATTTTAATAAAGTTCAGTTTATCAGTTTTGCCTTTCATGGTTCATGATTTTGTTGTCAAGTCTAAGAACTCTTTGTTTAGCCCTAGGTCCTGAAGATTTATCCTGTGTATTTTTCCTAAAAGTTGTATAGTTGTTAATTTTTATATAAGGTATGATAATTATGTCAATGTTAATTTCTTTTGCCTGTGCATGTCGAGTGTTTCCAGCACCATTTGCTAATAGGGTTGTTCTTCCTTCATTAACTTACTTTTGTATACTCTTGTTAAAAATCAGTTGAGCATTTTGTATATGTTTTCCATTTTGTTTCATTGTTCTGTTTGTTCCTCTACAAGTGTCACACACTGTATTGTTGTAGCTATATTGTAAGCCCTCGTATTGGGTAGAGTGTGATGTCTCTTATTCTTATTTCTCAAGATTGTTTTTGCTATTCTGAGGTCTGTGCTTTTCACATAAATTTTAGAATAATCCCACCCATGTCTACAAAAATCCTTACTGGGATTTTGATAGGAATTGTATTAAACCTGTGGGTCAATTTGAAGAAAATTGACATCTTTACTGTGTTGAATCTTCCAATCTATGAATGCAATATGTCTGTAGTTAGATCTTCTTTGTATTCTTTTTTCCCCTTTGAATTCTTTTATCAGCACTTTGTGATTTTCAGCATATAGATCCTGTATACATTTAGTTAGGTATATACCTCAGTGTTTCATTTTTCTCGGAGCACTTGTAATGGTAGTGTGTTTATAATTGTGGTTAGTGCATGCTTATTGTATGTGTATGGAAATGCACTTAACTTTTGTTTATCCTGTTTCTTTGCTGAACTATATATTTTTTTTGTTAGATTCCCTGGGATTGTTTAACATAGATATGCCATTACAAATATTAACAGTTTTGTTTCTTCCCTTTCAATCTGTATGCCTTTTATTTCTTTTTCTTTTTTTTTATTGCAGTTCTGTGTTGAGCAGGAATGGTAGTAGTGGGCATCCTTGCCTTGGTCAGATGTTAGTGGAAACACATTCAGTCTTTCACCCTGAAGTATGATTTTGGCCATAGGGTTCTTAAAATGCAACCCTTATAGAATGGAGATAATTCCTCTCTCTTCCTAAATTGCTGATAATTTTTATTATGAATGTGTGTGTGAATTTGTCAGATGCCTTCTCTGTGTTAACGGATAGAACATCTTTAGCTTGATGACATGATAGATTACATTGATTGATTTTTTATTTTTTAATGCTGACCCAGCTTTGTGTACCTGGTTAAATCCCACTTGGTCATGGTGTCTATAATCTTCTCATACATTATTGGATTTGAATTGGTACTATTTTGTTAAGGAATTTTGTGTTTAATTTCATGAGAGAAATTGGTCTGTAGTTTTCTTTTTTGGTACTTGTCAGGTATTGGTATCAGGTAAATTAGTTTCATATAGTCAGGTGAGAACTGTTCTTTCCTCTTCTGTTTTCTGAAAGAGACTGTGTAAAATTGGTATTACTGTAGTTCCTCTTTAAATATTTGGTCAGAGTCTCCAGTGAAAACCTCTCAGTGTAGAGAGTTCTCTTCTTGAGAACTTTTAAAGTAAAAAAAACAATTGCTTTACCAGTTCTAGGACTATTCAGGTTAACATTTTTGTTTTGATAATATTTGATTTGCATAGAATTGGTCCATTTTCTCTAAAAATTGTCTAATTTCAGAGTGTAAGTCCTTAGTATCTTAATTATTCTTTTAAAGTCTGCAGGATCTTTAGCAATATCCTGTTTCATTCCTAAAATTGGTGATTTATGTCTTCATTTCTAATTTGTCAGTCTTGCTAGAGGTTTATCAGTTTCACTGTTTTTTAAACTAGCCTTTTGTTTCATTATTTTTCTTCATTTTCAATTTTATTGATTTCTGTTTTTCATTTCTTTTTGCTTGCTTTGGGTTTTTTCTTCCTGTTCTTTTTCTAATTTCTTAAGGTAGAAACTTCAGTTATTGATTTGAGACCTTTCTTTATTTCAACATCCATAGACTTTTTTAAGTTCATTAAATTATTTAAATTTTATACCTTTTTTTTTTTTTTTTTTTTTTTTTGGTCTCCTATTCAGAGCTGAAAATCTCCAACCATCATTATGTCTTTGGATATTCTTAAGTTTCTAAATAATTTTTGTGTCATAGATATTGCAGTATAAATCAAATAGAGACTTATGGCTGTTAAATCATTAAATCATGGAGATTGGTCTATCAGAATTGTGTGGGCCCTTCTCCAAATTATGCAGACCCAGTTGAGGGAGAAGAGAATTGTTTAAGCTTGTTTTTTTGTGTTTTGTTTTTGTTTTTTTCTGGCAATTCAGAGATCTTACAGGTTATGGGGACTTGGGAAAGAGTCAAAGAAGCAAGAAATATTACATGTGCCCAAGAATTTTATGTCGTTCTTTAGTGTGGCCACCAAGAGTGAGAACAGTGTCCTAATTATTGTGACAGTTCCTGCCTCTTTTTGCTGTTGGTAATCTCCTCAGTTCTCCACAGGGAGTGGCCTTCTTGCTTAAGGCCCTCAGCGGTTGACCTGTTTCCTAGAGGTGCTGATGGAATCCCACTGTGTCTCACCTCTCATTCCTTCCTCCTCTTTCATTCTCACTTCTTACTGATGCAGGTTCTTTAATGGTTGCACGTCTGTCCCCATTTTCATTTCTAATACTATTTGTTTGTACTTTGTGCCTTCCTTTGTCCATTTCCCTAGTCTTCACAGAGTCAACTTTCAGCAAGAATAGTACAAGAGCTCCTATGCCCCCACTGCCTAAATTCACCAATTTTTAACATTTTGTTACATTGGTTTTATCATTTTCTCTCTCCCCCAGTACACACACACATTACACATATGTACACACATTTTTGAACTCTCTGAAGTCACATATATCCTGCCTTTTACTCCTTAATACATAAGTGTATTTTTCCTAAGAACAAAAATATTTTCTTACACAATCACAGTATAATTATTTTATTTAGGAAATTTAACATAAATACAGTACTTTAATATACATTCTATATTCCAGTTTTGTAACTGTCCTGATAATATTCTTATAACATTTTTGTGCCTTCAGTAAAAAATCATGTGACATTAACTGCCATGTGTCTTTATTCTCCTTTAATCTGGAGCAGTTCCTCAGTCTTTCCTTTATGAGTTGGACATATTTAAAGTCTTTTTTTTATAACATAGACATATTTAAAGAATATTGGCTTCCTTTCTTCCCTGTAATGTGAGAACCATGCCATTGTTCCTTTTTTAAAAAGGTCTAAAATTCCACTCAACTCAGAACAGTGTTAAATACAAAATTTTATTAATAATTGGTAAAAAAATATATTTAATAACAATATAATTTCATATATCATAGGATGCCTTGGTGTCCTTCATAAAGGATACAGTTTTTATATCATCTAAAAGACTGAAGTTCTTGAGGCAACTATTTGAGATACCAATTATTGATTTTGGTTATCACATAATTTGAATTTGAAATTTTTATTTCAAAAATGAAATTATTCCTGAGATTCAAAAGTATTTCAGAAAGTCACTACTAAAATTGTTTAGGTTTGGTTATAGACTATATTACTTTTTAGATAACACTATTTGTAAACATGTAATTATCTACTCGTGAGGTAGCAACTATAATAAACTACATAGCAGTTTGAAAGTACATATTTAATTTTACTCTGCCCTCTCAAATTACTAGTTGTTGTTAGTGAAACAAAAATGCATTTGTTGACATTTTTGGCTTGGTTTATATTATTTTATTTTATTTTAATTTTTGGTTTGGACTACTTTAAATGCTTATGGAAAACAAATGTAGTAATTTTATGATAGTTTTATTATATATTTCCCAAAATAATATATCTTCAGAAGTTTTAGTTATTCAATGACCTTGGTGTTTCCTCTCCTGTGCCGCCCTCAAAAAATACCCTAGAATTTCTTTTAGAAGAAGGAAGAATATTGGGTGATTGAAATGTTTTCAGTTTTTAGAATCCATTAACTTAAGCTCTTTAGAATCTATTCACAAGATCTTTGAGATCCTAAGTTCCTTTATTATTCAAACTCTTTACCCTCCCATTCTGTAAAAAGGTCTCCCCTCATAGATAGACAATGATCTCCCAGCCTTCTCATAGCAACTGTTCTACTGTGGCCTAGTGATATCACCTAGAGACCAGCCTTGTCATTGCTATTAATATTTATTGAAGTTTTAGTGCATCTCAGGCAGGTTTGAGTATTCTGTATTACCTCATTTAATTCTTAAAAGTCAGATGGATAATGAGTGGTGGAAACTGGATGGGACCCAGCTGATCTTAGCTGCAAAGCCCACAAGCTTCGTTAGATACTGTTCCAAATTTCTGTTACACAGTACTCACATTTTGGGAGGGGGGAAGAGGAGTGCAGTGTGCCCAGTTCCTGCACCTTCTATTATTCATACTTTCAATCATTTTATTTTGGACACTTTTCACTCAAGTAATCACCTTTCTTATTATGCATTTCTCTTTTAACTGGTAGCTTGGTACCTTAGGGAAATCACTTCTGCCTCTCTCCCTTCATCTATATCAGACTTTTAATGTATTTATGCTGGTATTCAATTCACTTTTCTTAAATTTAGACTTCACCTGTTCAGGTGTATTTTTTTTTTCCTTTTAGATTTTATTTATTTATCTTTAGAGGGGAAGGGAAGGAGAGAGGGAGAGAAACATCAATATGCGGTTGCCTCTTGTATGTCCCCTGCCAGGAACTGGCCTGGCAACCCAGGCATGTGCCCTGACTGGGAATCAAACCGGGGTCCTTCGGTTCGCGGGCCCGCACTCAATCCACTGAGCTACACCAGCCAGGGCTCAGGTGTATTTTTGTCATAATTAACATTTATTTAACCTTAATAAAGGAAAGAAAAAAATTCTTTTTGTTACCAGTAGGTTAAAAGACTTTATGATCTCATTAAAATATTCATGGTTCCAAAGTATTTAGCCAGAAAAGTATTTAGACTTGTATGTCTTAGCCAACTTAGACCTGTTTAGATCTGTATTGGAATGCAAAGCTGTTCTTTCAAATACTCCTACATAGTTGTATTTTTCCTCCATCATCATTATACTCACCTTCCTGAGGCTGGCTCCAGCCAGTCAATTGGCAGCAGTTATATTCTACTCAAATCTGGTCACGTCTGTTAGGGTGTCAAAGTCTGAAAAAAAAGTTGTTGATGCAGTCATTATTAACATTTAAGTGCATTTGAATCTGTTGTTGCTTTTTTCTAGTTTTAAAATCCTTCATCACACATTACATTGTTTGTTTATAATAAATAATACTTCATTTCTAATCTTAACACACTGGTAGGTCAGAAGTTATAGTTAGACCTAGTGCAGTGCTGATGGTAAAACATGACTCTGATTTGTTCTCATTTGTTAACAAGCCACATTATCAATGGATCTTAAAGTTTATTGATGTCAAATTATTTGGACAACATATATTCTTGCATAGTTACTCTTTTTGATTCAGTCTCATTAAACATTCATTTTACAACTGCTGTTTCCACTATGGATATCTTTATATTAATTTCATATAAAATGTCTCTTGGGGTAGAGATGAGGGTAGGGCCCTTGGTCCTTTAATTTATCTTTACTCTGTAATTTATAAATGTTATTCATTGTTAGCCATGGAGGTTTGATTAAATTTATATACTTCCAGAACTCCTTAACCCTAGGAAGAGATATATTCAACTATCAATTAGGATTAGTTAGAAATGTGTTTCATTTAACTGTATACAGAATATTTTTCATATTTCTAATGGCTATGGCATTTGTCTTTAGGATAGTCTTAACGGAATTAAGAATTATTTATTTTGTGCCAGACATATGTAAAGAAGCCCTTAAGAGTAAGTGTAGGTATATATTCTGAGAGAGTTGTAACCACTTCAGGACTATGTGTACCTTTCCTACATTGGTAATTAGTAGGTATAACTCCTTATTGGCCAGAAATAGTTTATCCTATTACCTATTTGTCCCGCAGAGTAAGTGTATCACCTACTGATGTTATTGGTTGATTATTATTGCTTGGAAAAAATGTAGCTGCAATTTTCTGCAGTTTGGTTGCTTGCTAATGCATGCCAGTCATGAATATGGTAAAAGTTGAACTCTGCTTTTTGTATGCCTGTTATTAATATTACTATTATCTTAACATACATAATTGGTAAAGTGAATATTGCAGTGGACTAAAGTCAGAACACATTATTTTGATATAGTTTAGGGGCAATGGAAGGAGGGAGGCAGCAGAGTGCGCAATTTTTAAGAATCCTTCCAGCCCTTAAAACTTTTTTGTTTCTCAGGAACGCAGATATCACATGATGAGTAAAAGTCTTTTGAAGACATTTTTTACTTACACTTTTTAATATAACTTTGATTATGTTGCCAATTTTCTTTTTTTTTTTTACTTTGAGGACAGTTATCCTTGTTATTTAAAGTGTGCAGTACATTATCCTTAATGTCATGAGAATGTATTTATTTTTTAATGCTACTTAAAGTTAGAAGCAAAACAACTTTCTATTATATTGTATGAATTAGATGAGAAATTGTTATAGTTCGGACTTGGAGGCTTTGAGATTACGTAAGACTTGAGTGATGCAGAATGTTTTAGGAAGCATATGAGTATTTTTTAAATTACATGGAAAGAACAGTGGGCAGTTGTGCCTGTAGATGACATGCTTTTTTAAAAATCTTACTTCCTGTTCCTAAATTCTGAATGGTTACTACCATAGTAGCCTTTCTCTAAGGAATAATTATTTTTATGCTACTTTAAATATATAACATGAACAGTAAAATATTTTGTTTCCTAATATCATTTTATAGGTAAAAGTTAATAATACAAGTTGATGTGTACTTTATAATTAGTTGGTATAGTTTTTTGTACAAGGTGATATAATATAGCATGTAATCTCAGTATTTGCATGACTTTTAGGAGTAACATTCGTGCATAGGTATTTATGTGAGTCAGAGAGCTAGTTCGTTATCCTTCCCATTTCCTCAGTGTATTTTAAAGCTCATTTTTTAAAAAGTCACTAAAACTAGATGCTATTTGTAAAGTGGTAGAGATGAGTGTAGATCATGTTGCAATTATATTTTTCTGAAAGAAAATATTTGGAAAACAACCTAGGAAAATTTAAGATGGGTTGATTCAGTAATATTTTCATTATTAAATGTTAATTTAGTGATATTTTTATATAATAGTTATAAGAACAAATTCACTTTCTAATGTCCTCTTTTTAACAATTTTAATTTAGGTTTGTTTTCTAAAATACATATTGCTTTTTTTACTGTTTATGAATGCAGTAGAAATGTTGCAGTAATCCGTACAGCAGTTTTAACTTCTTTAATTCCAGAATTTAATTTTATTATGAATTTTATTATTTATATTGCAAAATCATTGTGAGAAATAGTAAATCTCTTCAAAATGCCCTAACAAAGACTTAACGCATGAAAGCCCTAGATAAGTGTGAATTCTTATGTTATACAAGTAGAATCATCAAAGTATGGGAAAGAAAACTCGAGACAGTTTCATTATGTTGTCTCTAACAGGCAAGACAGAATCTAGTCACCTGCTTGGTTATTTCAGAATTAAGACTTATTGTAAAAAAAATCATTAATTCAGTGATAAGTAGGTAAAGGTTTAACAATCAGCACTCCAGGAGGGAGGAAAAGGCAGTGATTTATAGCATTTACATACCCTACAATGGCTGATTTTAGTCAATATGACATCATTGCATATGGAGTTGGGAAGAGAACAGTAGTACACCATTATTTTTTTGCTTTTGTTACTTGCGCCTTTGTCATCATATCCAAGAAATTATTGCTAAATCCAGTGTCCTGAAGCTTTTGTCCTGTGTTTTCTTGTATTTTATTGTTTAATTCTTATTTAGGCCCTTGATCCATTTGAGTTAATTTTTGTGTACAGCTTAAGTAAGAGTCCAACTTCATTCTTTTGCATGTGAACATCCAATTTTCCTAGTACCATTTTTTGAAAAGACTGACCTGGGGAACATTATGCTAAGTAAAATAAGCCAGTCAGAGAAAGACAGATACCATATGATTTCACTCATGTGGAATCTAATGTACAAACTGAACTAGCAAGCAAAATAGATAGACTCATAGATAGAGAGTAGTCTGACAGCTGGGAATGGGGTTTGGGGGTGGAGATATCGAGCTAAAAACAAAAAGGACTCATGGACATGGACAACAGTGTGGTGATTTTACGGGGTAGGCGGGAAGGTGAAGGTGGAAGAGGATATAAGGGGGTAAATGGTGACGGGGAATGAATACAGTAAAAGACTGTCCTTTCTCCCACTGAGTGGTCTTGATATTGTTGTCAAATATGTTGAGGTATTTTTATTCTAGTTCTAGTTTGTTCAGTGTTTTTATCATGAAAAGAGCTTTAATTTTGTCAAATGCCTTTTCTGCATTAGCTCAGATGATCATGTGGTTTTTTCATTCATCCTATTCATTTGACATTATATTGACTAATTTTCATATGTTGAACAATCTTTGCATTCAAGGAATCAGTCCCTTTCGTATATAATCCTTTTAATATGCGGCTGAATTTGGCTTGCTAGTATTCATTGAGGAATTTTGCATCAGTGTTCAAAAGGGATATTGGCTTACAGTTTTCTTATAGTGTCTTTGTCTAACTTTGGTATCAGGGTAATGCTGGCCTCACAGAATGACTTTGGAAGTGTTACCTTCTCTTCAGTTTTTCCAGAAAGTTTGAGAGTATTGATATTAATTCTTTAAATGTTTAGTATAATTTACCAATGAAGCCATCAGTTTCAGGGTTTTTCTTTACTGATTGAGAGATTTTTTTATTACTGTTCCATCTCTAGTAGTTATAGGTCTATTGAGATTTTTTTATTTATTTCTGACTTAGTTTTGGTCTGTTTTGTTTCTGGTAATTTGTCCATTTCATCTAGGTTATCCAATTTGTTGCCACACTAGTGTTCATAGTACTCTTATAATCCAGTTTATTTATGTAGAATCAGCAGTGATGTCTATACTTTCATTTCTGATTTTCGTAATTTACATCTTTTCTCCTAGTTCATCTAGCTAAAGATTTGCCAATGTTTTTATCTTTTTCTATTAGAGCCAACATTTGGTTTCATTGATTTTTCTCTACTATTCTCTATTTTGCTGTTTTATGTATTTCCTTTTTCTGCTAGGTTAGGGTTTAGTGGGGTTTTTTTTCCTAGTTAAGTTAGGAAGTTACATTATTGATTTGAGATTTTTCTTTGTGTTTTTTTTTAAGGTGAGTGTTTATAGCTATGCATTACTAGCACAGCATACCATAACTTTTGGTTTGCTGTGTTTTTGTTTTAGTTCTCTTAAGTGTTCTAGTTTCCCTTGTGATTTTTCTTTGGTCAGGTGGTTATTTAAAAGTGCAGGGTTTAATTTTCAAAATTAAATGGCACAGTTAGGAATTCTCCAGTTTTCTTTTTGTTAATGATTTCTGAATTCATCCAGTTGTGGTCAGATAAGATACTTCATGTAATACCTGTATTTTAAAATATATTGAGATTTAATTTGTGGCCTAACATATGGTCTCTCCTGAAAAAATGACCATGTGCACTTCAGAAGAATATGTATTCTTAAATTTACATGTCGTTGGGCAGAGTGTTCTTTATATGTCTGTTAGGTTTAGTTGGTTTATTGTGCTAAGTCCTCAATTTCCTCAACTTCTGTCTGGCTGTTCTGTTGGTTATTGTGAGTGGGTGTTGCACTTTCCAGTTATTATCTTAGAACGGTCTGTTTCTCCCTTCAGTTGTGCCGCTTTTTGCTTCAGGTGTTTTGATGGTGTACATATGCATAAATGTTTGTTATATCCTCTTGCTTTCTTGTAACCTTTTTGATTTTGCTTATTTTTTATGTGCATGGAATGTCTTTTTCTGTCTTTCATTTTGAACCTACTCATTTCTGGATTTAAGGTGAGTTCATTGTTGGCAGCATATAGTTGGATCACATGCATTGATCCATTCTGCTAATGTCTCATTTGGTTGGAAAGCTTAATTCATTTACATTTAAAGTAATTACTAGTAAAGAGAGACTTCTGCTGTTAAGCTATTTGTTTTCTGTATGCCTTGTAGCTTTTTAATTTCTCATTTCCTGTATTCCTATCTTCTTTTGTGTTTAGTCAGTTGTTTGTAGTGAAATGCTTAAATTCCTTTCTCATTTCCTTTTGTTTATATCTATAGCTTTTTTGTAATTATGGAGATTACAGTAATATTTTGAAGTCAAAACAGTAATTGAATTTATATTAGTTTAATTTCAATAACATACAGAAACTACTTCTTTACAGCTTCATCCCCACACCTATCAGTTGTTAATGTCACAAAATTGTATCTTTGTACATTGTGTGCCCAGAATCATAAAGTAATAGTTCTTTTAAATACATTAGTCTCTTAAATTTTATAGATAACAATATTTGGGGTTAAGAT
The DNA here is from genome assembly GCA_039655065.1 of Glossophaga mutica. NCBI lineage: Eukaryota > Metazoa > Chordata > Mammalia > Chiroptera > Phyllostomidae > Glossophaga > Glossophaga mutica. Next base: position 67,117,317 of record CM077303.1, on the reverse strand, counting down.
TAGTTACACTAATAACTAGCTTTTACTTTAGTAATTTTTTTCTTTAAATGTGTTAATCTCTTAAATTATACAGAAACAAAAATTACTGTTACAAACCATTGTTACAATGATACTGCTATTATGGTTGCCCGTGCATTTACTTTTATTGAGGTGTTTATATCTTTTATATAGCATTAAGGTTACTATCTACTGTCATTTCATCTTGCAGGAATGACTCCCTTGACCATTTTTTGCAGAGCAAATCTAGTGGCAGCAAACTCATCTTTTGTTTATCTGGGAATATCTTAATTTTTCTTTCTCTTTTGAATGACAGTTTTCCCAGGTATAGGATTCTTGGTTGACAGGTTTTTTTGTTTGTTTGTTTGTTTGTTTGTTTGTTTGTTTAGAGCTTTGACAATATTAATCTGCCCATTTTCTTCTGGCCTCCAAAGTTTCTGAAGAAAAGTCTATGGATATCCTTATTTAGGATCTCTTGTCTGTAATGATTAACTTCTCTTTCTTCTTTCAGGATTCTCTGTGAATTCCTTTGAGTTCATCTCATTTGCAGTTTGTTGAGCTTCTTGCATGTTCATATTCATGTTTTTTATCAAATTTGGATAGTTTTCACCCTGGCCAAGTAGCTCAGTCGATTAGAGCATTGTCCCCATACACCAAAGTTTCAGGTTTGATCTCCAGTCAGGGTGCATACAAGAAGCAACCAATCAATGCATCAATAAGTGGAACAACAAAATTGATGTTCTCCCCCTCCCCCCAATCAGTAAATAATTTTTTTAAAAAACTAGGAAGTTTTCAACCATTGTTTCTATAAATATTCTCTCTGTTCCTTTCTCCCACAATATGTATTTTGCTTCTCTTCATGGTGTTTTATGGGTCCTTTAGGCTCTGCTTACTTTTCGTCATTCTGTTTTCTTTTCCTCAGACCTAATAATTTCTGTTGTTCTGTTTTCAAGTCCACTGATTTTCTTTTCTTCCTGCTCATATGATTTTTTCATTCCTCTAGTGAATTTTTTTGTTGTGCTTATTGTAGTTTTCAGCTTCAGAATTTCTTTTTTCTTTTTATTGATATTTCTATTTTGTTCATGCATTATTTTCTTGATTTTCTCCATATCTTCATTTAGTTCTTTGAGCATCTTTAAGACAGTTTTTTTATTTTTTAAATTACAGTTGACATTGAATATTATATTAGTTTCAGGTATATAGCTCAATGGTTAAAAACTTATGTAACTTACAAAGTGAACACCCCAATAAGTCTAGTATCCACCTGATGCCATACATATTTATTGCAATATTGACTGTATTCTCTGTGCTGTACTTTACACCCATGACTATTATATAACTTCCAATTTGTACTTTTTAAAATATATTTTATTGATTATGTTATTACAGTTGTCCCATTTCTCACCCATCATTCCCCTACACCCTGCACACCCTCTCCCACCCATATTCCCCCCTTTAGTTCATGTTTATGTGTCATAAGTTCTTTAGCTTCTACATTTCCCACACTATTCTTGCCCTCCCCCTATTTTCTACCTACCATCTATGCTACTTATTCTCTGTACCTTTTTTCTTCTCCCCTCCTCCCACTCCCCTGTTGCTAACCCTCCATGTGATCTCCATTTCTGTGGTTCTGTTCCTGTTCTAGTTGTTTGCTTTTGTTTTAGGTGTGGTTGTTAATAGCTGTGAGTTTGCTGTCTTTTGCTGTCCTATTTTTGATCTTCTTTTTCTTAGATAAGTCCCTTTAACATTTCATATGCTAAGCTCCACCCTTCACTACGTAACAGCTGCAACCAGACCCCCCCCCAAAAAAAAAAAAAAAACCACCAAAAATGGCTCAAACCGGAGAATAAATCAAAGTCCTAGAGCCAATTTCTCTAAGCGACAAAGAGATAGCCAACCTATCAGATGCACAGTTCAAAGCCCTGGTGATCAGGATGCTCATAGAATTGGTTGATTTTGCTCACAAATTAGATGAAAAAAATACAGGCTACAGTACGTGAAATGAAGGAAGACGCATGGGGAACCAATAGAGATGGGAGGAAAACTGAGACCCAGTTTGTACTTTTTAAGACCATTTTTAAAAAGCCTTTGTCTATTCTGCTGGGGGCAGGGGTCTTTTCTGTTGATTCTCCCCCACCCTCTCTTTTAGCCAGCCTTACTTTACTGTTTCTTTGTATGCTTTGGTATTTTTTGGTTGAACACTGGGTATTTGCATCTAATAGTGTGGTAACTCTGGAAATCAGATTTTCTCCTTTCTGAAGTTCTTGCTGTTTTTGTTACATCATCATCATCATTGGTATCATCAGTCTCTGTGCCAAGGAAAAGAATAAGATACAAATTTAATGTCTTCTCATGCCTTTTCTGAGCCTTTCCCTTGATATACATAGTCACTTTCTAATTTTTTTCCGCATATGCTACACATTCTAGTCTTTAATGTCTGCCTTCCAAAATGGAAAAAGTGAAAAATGACAGATAAAAATGGAGCTGTCCCTTTAAATATCCTGGATGTTACTTCATTCTGACAAGGAAGGGACTTGCAACAATGAGAGAAAGTACAACAGCAGTGGCTACCCTCTTCTTTCTTTTTACCTCTGTGACCAGAAGCAGCAGTCAGTGATAAGAACAGCACAGATACCTGATATTTGGAGCACAGGATCCTTTTGCCCATCCTGGCTCCCATAATTTGTGTGCATACTGCTCCAGGAACACATGCACAGCTCTCAGCTGTGTCAGCTGGATGGATTGCTGCTACTGTGCTAATACTTGAAACTGATGGAAATTAACCACAGTTTAACTGTCTATGCCTTCCTCTGGAAGTTTCAAGCCTTCATTAGACTGCAGACTTCCAACACCATTACATCAGACAGATTCTGCCAATGCAATTGTTCTCTAGGTAGGAGGACAGATTCCTAGCAATTCTTTGCCATCTTCCAGAATCCTCTTTAGTTCCATCTTAATTTCTGTATTGAGCAACTTTGTAAAATAGATTCAGTAGCAAGACTCTTCTGTATTAATATAGCATTGAAATACTCTCATTAAAATAAAATAGCTCTTTTTCTCACTCCAGTTTGTATTTAAGAGATGCATTTGACCATGTGTATAGTAATTTTTGGTATTTAACTTTTGACAGGTGGTTTTGGAATGTATGCTTAAAAAGGATCTCATTTACAATAAGGTCACTCCAACATTTCACCACTGGAAGATTGATGACAAGAAATTTGGTCTTACCTTTCAAAGTCCTGCTGATGCAAGGGCTTTTGATAGAGGTATTCGAAGAGCTATAGAGGACATTTCTCAAGGTAACTTTTCTTGACTATTTTCTTAATTTGTTCATCAGTTATATATAGTAAAGTAGAGTTACTTTAAGCAAGTCAGGTTTTGTGATGTGTGATCACACTTTGAAAGTTCACTGTAGGTGAGGATAAAAGAATAGGCTCTTTAGTCTGTTTTATTTTTGTTACATCATAATATATACCAATTACATTTATTACCTTAAAGAGCCCAGCAGCAGCCTTCAGGTAATTCAGGTGTTTTCAGATAAGAGCTTAAAGAATAGGGCAGCAGTCAGGTACAGTTTTCCTTGCGTGTATATCAGTCATATTCTTGTTTTAGTAGTAATAGAGATAAAATTTCTAATGATCACATATAGGTAGACTTCAGTTATTCTATGGCAGAACACTTTTCTTTTTACCTGATTTCATTGTTGAGGATTGGCAGATACCACAACCCCATCTACCTCTTCATAATATCTTTCCAATCTGTTAAGATGATTAACACTAAAGTTTGTAGGTTTTAAAGAGAGGAAGAGTATATTTACATGTAAGACTGGCTCTGCATAATTAATATCACATTCAAACCCATTTCTTCCCCCCAAACAAGTCAAAACTCATTTGTTTTTCTAATTAAGAAGGAATATTATCTCTATTCATAGCAATGACTTCTATATAAAGTAACCAAATCAAGATATTAGAAAACATTGTGATTTGTATATTTTGAATATACTGTAAGAAGAGAATTAGAAGAAATGAACTAATTATGAGACAGACCATATACAAGAACATGGAAATACTTAGTATAGATTTGTATTGATAGTACTTGAAATGGTGGTTAAATAATCTATTTTGGTTACTGTAAAAGAGTAGAGTTTGCTAAATAAATTATCTTTGACTTCCATTTCAGAAAAAAGTTCTATGAAATGATAGCAGTCATTTTATTTTTATTACCAGTACCCATAAATTCTTTTTATGTCAGTGTTCTTAATGTTGGCTACATATATGAATTAACTGGGAGGCTTTTGAGAAATAGAATAACTGGTTCCCACTTCAGGTCAGTTGACTCAAACTATTTGGGGAGTGGAGCTGATACATTTCTTTTTTTTTTTTTTTTTTTTAAGTTCTATACGTTTCAAATGTGATGAAAAATTGTTATGCTAGTTGGATGATTGTATTGTGAATTTAGAAAAACAAATGAATATGTATCTTCAGATTCTTTAACAGAGGCTGTGGTTCTCATACTACTGAAAAAACTTAAAAATAAAAAATACATATTTTTATGTCTCACCTCACAGAGATTTCTGATATTACTGATTTGGTACTATATAGTTTAGCATCAGTATGTTTTTTTAAAGTTTCCCAGTTAATTTTGCTATTTAGCTAGTGATTAAGAACCGGTACTTTAAAGAGAAAATCATTGTCCAAACTCCTAGCCATGTAGAATAGACTGCTGTATTCAATTTGTCTTGTTATTTTTAAACATTATTTTAAATATAATAGCATTATTATCGGTCACCATATAGACTGATAATTTCTCTTTCTTACTAGCCTTCTGCAATAGTAGGGAAAAGCTATGCAACCCTTTTCAAAGGGCTCATCTCCATGCTAGCTATGTCTGTCAAGGATAGCATAAACTCAGAATTTATTGCGAGGAAAAATCTGTCTTTTATTAATTTGTTGGAACTAAAGGCACTCTTGAACATAATGAAAATGCATACAGAGACATTGATGCACAAAGTTTAGTACAGTTGGCCATTGACTATCAGTAGTGGAATAAAGCTCTTTTGTTTATTTTTCTTACTATAGCAACTAAAATCCTACTTCTTGGTACTAAATACTGTTTCCTGGGTCAGAATATTTCAAGAATTTGAAAAAATCATGCATGGGCATCACCTAAACACCAGGGGAGTGTGTGGTGCATGTACTCTAACTAGCAGTGTGAGTGTTTCCGAGAAATCAGTAGCAGGGCTAATAGTACACTTTCACACACACACATACACACAAGTAATAAACATCTTTTCAGTAAGTAACTGGGAATTGACCTGCAGAAGAGGACAACACCAATTTATTTTCTGTTCTTCTAACAAAGGGGCAAGTATGAGTGACCAACATCTGACTGGTTGCCAGACAGCCCAGAATGATCTCTGATTAGTCTCCTGTAGTACTGTACTGATATAATCAATTAGTCAATAATACTAAAATCTAAGACAAAAATTCTGTGTTTAATTAAACTTTTACCTGTTTTCTTAGGATGCCCAGCATTAAAAAATGAAACCGAAGGAGAAGATGACTTACAAGTAAGTAGTTGGCTTGAAAGAAGTTTTTTAAATATAAAGGATATAGAGCAAATGACTTGGCTTAGTAAAGAAACAACTCATAAATTTGAAAGAAAATTTCTAAGACACTGTATTTGTCAGGAAATATAGAGAAACAGAACCAATATATGTATGTATGTACATATAGAAAGTTTTGATTTGGAGATGTTTTGGTTTGAAGGAATTGGCTTGTGATTGTCAAGTCCTAAATCCACAGGGTAGGCAGGCGTGCTGGAAGTTCTGGTACTAGTTGATGTTTTGATCTTGAGTCAAAAGGCAATCTCGAGGCAGACTTTCTTCTTTGGGGTCCTTAATCTTTTCTTTGAGTGTTTTTTTATGAGATCTACCAACTTTATGGAAAGTAATCTTTACTCAGATTCTACTGGTTAAATGTTAGGCACCTCTGAAAATTATCTTCACAACAACATTTAGGCTGGTATTTGACCAAAGAGCTTGTTATCACAGATTAGACAAGTTGACACATAAAATTAACTATCATAGATACCTCACCCCTTAGGCAGGATACTTTCCTAAAAATGTACAGAAAAAGAATTGTAGATTTTTAATAAGCATGTGGACACCCATCTGTTTTATCTCACTGATAATCAACAAGTAGTGTCAGTTAACATATTTTAGTTACCAAGTGACCAAAGGTTTAAAAATTGATATTACCCCACACTGTATCTTGTCCATGAAATTGACGTTGATGCCCTGCTGGAGAAAATGTAGAAAGCTGTTTGATAATTTGTATTAAAAAGCCTTTAAATTAGAAACATTCATGCCTGTTCATCCAGTGCATCAATTTCCAATAATATACACTAAGGAAATAGAGATGCACAAAAAAATTTGATATGCAGATTTTTGAAGGTGTGTGTATAAAGTATTGATAATAAAAATAAGGTATCTAAATAGAATAGGAATGGTTGAATTTAACTAAGGTATATTTTGTTATACAACTATTAAAATTTTATTATTTATGAACTTCCTTGCAATATATTGAGTAATAAAAACAGACAAAAAATTATATGGTGTTATCATTGCTCCCCTAAAATGTTCGTATTTTTATTAGTTACTTTTGGATTGTGGTATTCTGACCTACATGGCTTTTTTATTAGTACTTCTCTGTATTTTTAAGTGTGCTACAATACCTTAATATTTTTAGAATGACACTAAAACAACCCAAATTTGTATGAATATGTCATATTAATAATTAGTTATTTATATTGTAAAAATAGTTGTGGCCTAAAGATATGGAAAAATGTTTTATGTACATTTGCAGTTAGAATATAGAAATGTTTTCATTTTATTTGAGAAATACAGTAAAGTTTCAAGTAAAAAACAAATTGTGGTCCATGATAACCACCATACATATTTTTAAATATAGTCTTTGTGTTTGTTCCTGTACACATAAATGTGTACATACATGTATTATTATATTGTTATACTGTAATTTGTTTTTTCCACTTAAATAACATTTTATGTTTTTCTAAATATGTTTTCAAGTTTATAATTTGTAATGGTCTATTTTTGTTCATAATAGATATATCCTAATTACTAGGCCCCTGTTGTATATGTAAGAGTTTGTGTGTTTAAATATTTGAATCTGTTTATTTTATTGATGGTTAATTATTATTTCAAGTTTATAATTTGTAATGGTCTATTTTTGTTCATAATAGATATATCCTAATTACTAGGCCCCTGTTGTACATGTAAGAGTTTGTGTGTTTAAATATTTGAATCTGTTTATTTTATTGATGGTTAATTATTATTTCAAGTTTATAATTTGTAATGGTCTATTTTTGTTCATAATAGATATATCCTAATTACTAGGCCCCTGTTGTACATGTAAGAGTTTGTGTGTTTAAATATTTGAATCTGTTTATTTTATTGATGGTTAATTATTATTTTAAAAATATAGTGAGTAGGAGTTAAAATTAAGCATGAGAAATAAGTAATAAAATGCAAAACAAATACATTTTTTGTTAAGCTTTTCCAAGGTTCCATTTTGTTTTGGTATCAATCAAAATATGGGACTAGAAATAGGGGAACATATTTTGAATTGCTCCCTATGATGAAAGTAAATTTGGTTAAAGTTCAGTTTTAAAAGGTGGACCAAAAAATACGGACATCACTCACTCATAGTGTTGCCAGGAGTTGGGAGCCAACTAAATGACATGTGACACACACACACACACATAAAAGGTGGGGAAAGATACTAAGAGGCTAGCAAACATGTTAGGTAAATTTTTCTGAGCACCCTGTTTGGAAATGTTTTAAAAGCATCAAAAATGCCCAGCCCTTGCTGGTATGGCCCAAGTGTTTGGAGCATTGTTAACCAAAAGGTTGCAGGTTTGATTCCAGTCAGGGCACAAACCCAGTTCCTGGTCTCGGCATACGTATGGAAGGCAACCAATGGATGTTTCTCTCTCACATCCATCTTTCTCCCTTCTCTCCCTCTAAAAGCGATAAAAAAAGGCCTTGGGTAAGGATTAGAAAAATAAGTGAATGAACATCTAGAATTAAACTACCAAAGAAAACTTTTGAAGTTACCTTATTTCGTGATATGTCCAAGTTTTTGCCGTGTATCTCATTTATTTAACTACTTTATTAAGGTAAAGTAAATCCTATTTCATAACTCACCTATGGACTTGGGATAAATATTTTGAAATTATTTTGAGTACAGGTTGACTGATTTATGGTAGTGGTTATATGAGGTTTACTTCATTGGTTATTATTTGCAAAGACAACTAAAATGATTTTAAAAGAGTAACCCATTATCTAATTTTTTAAGCCCAGAGGAGGTAATGATTGTTTTATTTAGACCAATCTGATGACATTAAACATCAGATTGGAGATTCTGTCCATGTTGAGTATTTAGTAATTCACTTAGCAAATATTTGAGCACCCTTTCTGTTTCAATAACTATGCTAGACATTGATTATTTACTGAGGGCAACTTTCTGCTTTCAACATAACCGATATCCTCATCAGTTATCATAAATCAACAGGAAAATGTTTACCTTCCTATTTCTTATCTGTCTTTGAAGGGTTTCATAATACATTGTTACTTGAATTTAAAATTTTATCTTGTGCACCTTTCTTGATGTTTCGTACAGCACCAGTCATATACATAGTTGCTATTCAAGAAAGGTTTATTGGAGAAAAATCTTCAAAATTATAACTTTTTTTTAACCCAAGCAATAATAAGGTAGGAATGTTGTTTTTATTTGGTTTCTTTCTTTGACTAATTTAATGAGCCCATTAAGGGTTTCCTCTTTGTTTTTTAATGCTAGCTTATATTTGTTTTAAGGTCAGTTTTATACTGTCTCTTTAACTGAAATTTTCAGTTACAATAGCTGTAAGTGCTCAGATATGCTAGCTTGGTAACAAAACCCATAAAGTTTACCTCATGACAGACTTGAGGTTGTAAGAGGAAAAGCTCTCAGATTTCATGCTTTGGGGCAGCAGAAAGATGACACCTAATGGATCTGAAGTGAAAAGTTTTCATCTCTTTTCTTTTGGCTGAGAAGTACTTGACTGACTTAACCTTTTTTTTAGAATTGGGTAATGTCATTTCTAAGCCAAAATGATTAAAGGCTTGTGATTTATATTTATTGTATACAGCAGTGATTTTTAATCTTTTTCATTTCATGGCACATGTAAACTACAATTCTGTGGCACACGAGAAAAATAACATATTTTGCCAATCTGACCAAAAAGTAATATAATTTTGATTCATTCACACTGGGCGGCTAATGTTATATTGGCTGTTATCATTTTTTAATTTGACAATCTAAGGAAAAAGAGGTCGGTGCCCCTAACTAAATAGTCAGGTATTGCATGTTTAAAAAATTGTGGCACACCGGCTGAAAATTGCTGGTTTAAAGTAATTTTGCTATTGACTAGGAGGATATAAATTGATTGTGTACTAATTTTCAAAGGTGGTAATATTTTAATGGTTCTCTATATCTGAAAACTAAGTTAATGGATAGGTTTTATTTACTTAGCAAAATGGGTTTTATATTACTGTGATTTATCACCATTCTGTATTAAGTGCTATCTTATATAGTTAAGTTCCCCCAATCTTAATATATTTTAGAGTTTTATTTATTATTAATAAGGGAGAAAAAAGTGTATAACCTTTTGTGTAATGTTTTCTCATTGTTTAATTTTTTTCTTGACTCTTAGACTAGTATATCTTCATGTAGAGTGTCTGGGTAGTTAGAAAATTATAAAGAAGAAACCAGGAGTTATTTATTCCCAACCAAAGATAATTGCTATTAATATTTTAGGTAGTCCTGCCTAGTTTTTTTATTTTTTTAATTCTTGAATGCTTTACTTAAATACATACTTCTCTTTAAAAGCTCCGTCAGGATCAATCTCTTTCATTTTTATTGTGTTTTTGTTAAGATTTTTGTTTGTGGTGGTGGTGGTTGAATTTTAATAGCATAAATCATAAAATTTGAACCCACATGGTTCAAATTTAGCCATTGTATCTTGTGATAGTACTACACTGATTATTTAACCAATCACATTTCATTCAACATTTATTTCCCATAGCCTTTTACATTAATTTTTGTTGGTATTTCTCATTGTGACCTGAAGATAAAATTTTAGAAATAGATTTGCAAGTTAAAAGATTGTATAAAGATTTATATAGTTATCAGGAACTTTGTAATTACTGCCTATTAATTCAGATTTACAGGCAATAAACAATCTCTGAAAATCTAACACTGCTTTTAAGTCAAACTAAAGTTTCATTAGAAAAGTAGTTCAGTTTTCTGTTACTTAATCTTGGGGCAGAGGGCTTGCTTTCTTTTTTTTTTTTTTTTTTTTTTTTCCCTGGCTGGGCATTATATCTTGGTACATTTCTCTTATTCCTTTTATATTGTCCCATGAATGATTATTGTATTCAGGTTGCTTAAACAAAATACTATGTATGCTGTTAATGTTTTCAGACAAAGCTCATAGACCAATGCAAAATTAAAAACTCAAAGGTAATTCTGTTAAACTAATCAAAAGTAACTAAAGATATCTAATGAACTAACAGGAGACAGTCAGGGTCAAATCTAAAATGAATTGGTACTGGATTGTTCATGGAAAAGTTAGTCATTTTTTTTCTTCTCTGTGCTGTTTGCATAATTTGAGTATATAATTTAAATGCCAGAAATAACTTTGGTAGCATTTTCAACATATGCACTGCTAAAATATAACATTTCTTCATTGAAGAACATTCTAAAATTCTTCAATTATGCTAAAATAAAGTAATAGTATAATTATTAAAAACTTCTATTGTTGGATATGATACAGCCACACATTTGAAACCTGTGGTTTGTGATAATGCAACTACAAGAATGAATTTTTGAGCAATAAGTGGATTCTGATACCACTTTTTTGCACTTGATTATTTATTGGGAAATATCCACTCAAAAAGGTTTGCAGAACAACTCTTAGTTTTTCTCTGCTTCAGAATTAATAAAGGAAGAAGGGACAAGGGGAGGAGAGAAGCAAAGTCTTTTTTTTTCTCCACAGCTGTCATCTAGCTTGATATTCTGGCAGAGAGCTACAGTCCGAATTACTGTATTGTTTTACCCAACATCCTTTTGCCTGTACATGCAAAATTGCTACAATAGTCTTGCAAAAAGAAAAAGCTAAACAATCTCTTAGCAACCACAGGAGAGTAATTATTATACCAGCCTCTGAGAGTGAAACAGATTTCTACTGTACATTAAAATTGGTGTGGGTTACTTTATAGATAACACAGAGGAGCTTATGCCAGCACAACACTAAAAACATTGAATGTGGGTATATATAATTGTGATATATAATTTTTTAAAAGCTGAACATCATGCACATATATGTATAGTCGTTATGCATATTATATATTAAATTTTCTGCTCTTGAGGAAGATTTTTGCCATTTCCCACCACCTAACTTTAGGTTATGTCCATATTCCTATACTAATTGTTTTTTTAAAGGGTTATAATCCAGTAAAAACATTCAAACTTGACTTAGCCTGAACACTTTTTATTCATTCGTATCCAAATTAAGAAGGTATTTTGGTTATTGTTAATTTTACTTATGGAAATGGTACAGGTAATCTTTTTGGGAAATAATAATACAAATGTTTCTCTTAATTAGACTGGCAGTGATTGGCAATAATACCCACTATAGGCAGAGATGTGAAGAAATGGTCCCTGTCATATACTACTGATGGATTTTCAGATGATACATAAGCTTGCTAGAGGGTGGCTTTGTAATATAATTGGAATATATGCATATTGTTTATCCAGTGATTTTATTTATAGAAATTAATCCTAAAGAAATTATATTTCCAGTGCACCAAGATGTATTTATAAGGAGTTGTGCATTGCTATGTACATAACAATGTTGGAAGTGATCTGATGCCCATATGTAGAATATTGCCTATTGAATACATGATGAAAAATACTGAACTTTGCAACCATTTCAAATCACATGTATGTCTTTACATATTGATGTGGGGAGAGGTCCATTATAAATTATGAAGTAAAAAAGGCAGTATATGGATCTAAAATACAAATAGAATCACAATATACCTCAGGAGTAATCTTAGATGCCTGCATTAAAAAGTCTAGAAAGGTTATGTCAGGTACTAATAGTGTTGTTTCAAGGGAGTTGGATTATGGGAACGGTTTTTTTTTTTTTTTTTAAGTATATTTTATTGATTATGCTGTTACAGTTGTCCCAGTTTTCCCCTTTTGCCCCCCTCCACCTGCTACCCCCTTCCCTCCAGCAGTGCTCTCCCTTAGTTCATGTCCCTGGGTCATGCATATAAGTTCTTTGGCTTCTCCATTCCCTATACTGTTTTCAACATCTCCCTGTTATGTACCTACCAATTATACTTCTTAATATCTGTGTCTTTTCCCCCATTCTTCCCCTTCCTTCTCCTAGCTGATAACCCTCCAAATGATCTCCATATCTATGATTCTGTTCCTGTTCTGGTTGTTTGCTTAGTTTGGTTCTTAGATTCAGTTGTTTAGAATTTATTGCCATTTTAATGTTCATAGTTTTTATCTTTTTCTTAAATAAGTCCCTTTAACTTTTTATATAATAAGGGCTTGGTGATAATGAACTCCTTTAGCTTTACCTTGTTTGGAAAACACTTTATCTGCCCTTCCATTCTAAATGATAGCTTTGCTGGATAGAGTGATCTTGGTTGTAGGTTCTTGCTTTTCATCACTTTGAATACTTCTTGCCAGTCCCTTCTAAAAGTCTGCAAAGTTTCTTTTGAGAAATCAGCTAACAGTCTTATGGGAACTCCTTTGTAGGTAACTCTCTGCTTTTGTCTTGCTGCTTTTTGATTCTCTCTTTATCTTTCACCTTTGGCTTTTGATTATGATATGTCTTGCTGTGTTCCTCTTTGGGTCCAACTTCTTTGGGACTGACTCTCTGTGCTTCCTGGACTTGTATGTCTATTTCCTTCACCAAATTAAGAAAGTTCTCTTTCATTATTTTTTCAAATAAGTTTTTAGTTTCTTTCTCTTCTTCTTCTCCTCTGGCATCCTTATGATTTGGATGTTGGCAATTTTGGAAATGTCCCAGAGTCTTCCTATTCTCTCCTTGCTTTTTTGAATTCTTGTTTCTTCATTCTGTTCTGGTTGACTATTGATTTCTTCCTTATGTTCCAGATCATTGATTTGAACCCATTGATTGAGCTTCCTTCCCTTCACTCTTGGTTTCCTGTAGATTTTTCTTTATTTTACTTAGTGTAACCTTCATTTCTTCGTTTATGCTTTTGCTGTACTCAGTGAGTTCTCTGAGCATCTTTACCACCAGTGTTTTGAACTCTGTGTGTCTCTGTTCATTTAGTTCTTTTTCTGGGGTCTTGTTCTGTCCTTTCATTTGGGCCATATTTCTTTGCCTCCTGAATTTGGCAGCCTCCCTGTGTTGGTTTCTGTGTATTAGGTAGAGCTGCTTTGACTCTCTGTCTTGGCTTATCTGTTACATTGTATGGGGCAGAGCTGTAGGTAGGCACTGGGGCAGGCAGCTGCTTCACTGCTGTGTTGTTCTGTATGTGTGGGAGGGGTCAGAGAGGGGACAGTGCTGCTGCCTGGCTGCTGGAGGCTTACTCAGTCCTTGCCCCATTTCCTGTTACTTCACTCACTTCCCATATGCAGCTGGCGCCCATCTGGTAGTTCCTAGAGTGGGTGGGTTTGCATACGTTCTAGGACTGTGTGGCCCCTTTAAATGGACTCTCCTGTGAGACTGGCAGTTTCTTCCCACCACCCCAACCACTGGTTTTCTACAGCCAGAAGTTTCAAGGCATTTTTCCAGCGCTGGAACCCCAGGCTACAAGGTCTGGCCTGGGGGCTGGGATTGCTCACTCCCCAGGTATCTTTCCAGATTTTTATCCAACACACATGAATGTGGGACCGCCTGTTCTGCACCGCCACATGGCATCCCCTTTACCCTGGCTCCCAGTCTCCCTGTCTCTGCTTCTCCTACTTGTGTGGATGAACATGGTTTCTTTAAATCCTTGGTTGTCGGACTTCCATGCAGTTTGATTTTTCTGGAAATTCTGGATGTTTTTTTGTTTTGAGGTTCTGCAAGGAGGCAAAGCGTGCCTACCTACACCTCCATCTTGACCAGAAGTTCACGCTGAACTGGGAAGTATTCTTTTTGTGTAATTTGAACTTTTAACAATTACTGAAATTAATTCTTCTGTGAGTGAAGGTTTTGTGCTGTTTTTTTTCCCCCTGTATTTTTTGTATTGTACCAAATTTGGTCTCAAGTGTCTATGTTAATATAATGTGATCCAATTTGTGGATTTTTGCACATCACACATTACTTATAGGGTATGCGCTATGTGCCAGGCATAGTTTAAGCTCTAGGGATAAAACACAGAGTCATTACTGGTTTATAGGAGAAATATAAATAAAAGAACACTTAGAATATAGGGTAACAGATACAAGTATGTTTCAGGAAGTTCAGAGGAGACAGTGGGTGATTTAGGTGTGGATCAACAAGGACTTTAAGGAGTTTATGGCTGAGGTTATAAAGGACTTTCGCTAGTGGAATATTGAAGATAGTCATTGTGGGCAAAGGAAATGACACACAAGGATCAGAATTGTGAAATGTCGTATGGTACTAAAAAGAAAGAAGTACATCAGTAGTAATGAAATAAAAGCAGGTGAAGATGAAACAGTAGGAGCCATGGTAAAAAGTAAAACCTTATGCATTCATTTGTTTGAACCACTAATGTTCTTTTGTTCATTCTCAAAATTTCTTGTTTGCATAAAAAAACTTCTTGTTCACTAAAAATTGAGAACGATTCATTATCTTACAGCTTAAAATAGCATATAGATATATAAGAGTGTAAGTTTTGAAACTGTAGTCTGTGAAAATATGAAATGTTGTTTATGGATATGTGAAAAATCACCTTAGAAAATAATTTTTATTGTGTAAACTGGAACGTATATATATTCTGTAATCCAGCATTTCCACTCTTGGATATGTTAACACTTGGAGCTATGTCCTGTGAGGCCTGTACAAGAATGTTCTTAGGAACATTGTTTGATATAGCAAAAGAGTAACTTTCATTTTAGCCAAATTACTTAATCTGTGAGTTTTAGTTTCTACAGACAGAATAGAGAGGTAATAATATTATACTCTCTACTTCTAGGGGTTGTGGGATTATATGAGTTAACCCTTGCAAAGTGCTCAGTACAGTGTGTGATGCATAGAAAACGCTTGATATATGTTAGTTACCATTGCTACAAAGAAGTGAAAATGAATAAGCTGTTGCTCCATGTGTCAGCATGATTTTCACCAAAAAAAGTTGAGCAAAAGAAGCAAGTTCCATAATGTCCCAAATAGCATGATATCAGTCAAATAAAACTTAAAAGCATTTATAACTAAATATTGTTTAAGGATAATACTTGTGTTGTAAAACTGTAAGGAAGAATAATAAAATGGGGGGGGGGGACCCTTCAGGATGATGTTTACCGGGGTTTGCTTACATGGAAAAAACATAGGAGCTTTTTGTTGTATTGGTTATATTCTCTTTCTCAAGTATGACAAATATTCACCCTTTTTATCAGTTTAGGCAGATAGAATCATGTCATACTGACAGTTCTGTACCTAGTTTTTTTTTCATTTAACAGTATCTCAAGAGTGCTGTATACACATCTTTTTAATATCCGCATAGAACTGTCATATATTTATATAATAATTTTTAAGCCAGTGCCCTGCTGGTGATAGCCATAGGATGAGTTTCCTTTTTTGTTAAAAATAGTGCTACCATGATTATTTCTACATGTATCTCTATATTCACCCTCTCGAAGTAGAACTGCCCTCCCCCAGCAGTGCCCAGGGATTTCTGTTCCTCCATACTCTTGCCAACATTGTGTATTATTTATCTTTTCCATCTTTCTGGTTTGTATAAAAATTGACGTTATATTTTTGTCTTTAACTGAATGAAATTCAACATCTTATTCTATATTCATTGTCTATTTCGGCCCCTGCGGAATAAAATTGGACTTACGTCTTGTGTTTTCAGAGGGACAGGTTTTGTGTTTGTGAACAGTTCGTGTATTTTTTTAAATTGTTCCTCAGACAAGACTAATTGTCTTTTATCACTAGTATGTGCAAGGTCTCCTAATACAGCCTTATAATTGGAAATCTTAGAAGGGTTCTAAGTAGAAAAACCAATCTTTTATACTTTTATGCTTATGGTAAAATAACATTTTATATACTATTTAACACTAAATATTTCCCCACATAGTAGATACTATTCATAAACCTAATTTCAAGTGACCGCTCAATAATTTGTTAAGTAGGCATAGCATAATTTACTTAACTAAGTCTTATTTGGGGGCATTAGGTTATTTCTTTAACTATCAAAAATAATTCTGAGAAGCTGTTGGCTTAATTTAGTATGTGTCAGGTGGTATCTTTCCACCAAATGTCCCCTCGGATCATCCGAAATTGTCCTTGTAGCTAGAACAGTGAGCAGAATGAGTACCTCACAGGACCAGAATAGGACCAATAAGAGAGAACCCCTTTTGAGGTGTTGTGATGCACAGAGGGATTTGGAGCCTGCTATGAGTGGAGTTCTCCAGGCTGAATGGCAAATAAAGCAAACTTGCTAAAACAAAAGCAAACAACTAGAACAGGAACAGAACCACAGAAATGGAGATCACGTGGAGGGTCAGCAACAGGGGAGTGGGAGGAGGAGAGAGGGGGAAAGGTGCTGAGAATAAGTAGCATAGACAGTGGGTAGAAAATAGACAGGGGGAGGGCAAGAATAGTGTGGGAAATGTAGAAGCTAAAGAACTTATGACACATGGACATGAACTAAAGGGGGGAATGGGGGTGGGAGGGGGTGTGCAGGGTGGAGGGGAATGATGGGGGAGAAATGGGACAACTGTAATAGCATAATCAATAAAATATATTTTTTAAAAAAAGAAAAGAAATCAAAGCCCACATTCACAGCTGCAAAAAGCCCGTCACTTGGAATGCCTTCGAAGCCATGAGGTGTGGTTGTATGAACAAGTAGATCTCATCTATCAGCTTGAAGAGGAGACACTTCAGCAGCAGGTACAACAGCTCTGTCTGTTACTGGGCCAGTTCAGTTATCTTATTCTTCAGGTGGAGTGCACCCAAAACAAGAATCTAGCCAATCAAGTCTCTGTGTGCCTGGAGAAACTGGGCAGCTTGTCTCTCAAACCTGAAGATTCGACTGTCCTACTCTTTGAAGCAGACACAACTGCTCTGCACCAGGCCATTACTGCATTTGGGTCCCTTGAGACCATCTACATTCCTGAACAGTTGATGGCTGATACTAGTTCATCAAATAGTGGATCCTTCATGGAGCAGAAGTCAGCATTTAGCACCGCAGCTATCCTTTTTAGTGAACGGCTCCTTGGAAGCAAACATGCCAGTGGTCATCAGGCTTCTTACACACCCAGCACCAATCTCCAGGACTGGCTCACCCAAAATCAGACCTTGGAGAATAGTTAGACTTCTGCCAGAGCCTGCGATTTCTTTAATAATGTCTGGGGCAACTTTTAAAGGGCTTGGAAAACTGGTTCCACAAGAGGCAGCAACAAGAAGTTTCTGAAAAACCAAGTTACCAAAAGGGTAACAGTTATTCTACCACCAGTTCTTACTCCATAGATACCTAAAAGGTTGAAAATCTAGAGCTTCTCGATCACGGTGAGATGGATTTTTCTAATTGGCTGGTGACTCCCCAGGAATCCAAAAAACTGGGAAAGCCTGGGAATGGCAGCTGTGAAACCAGTGAGAACTTTAACCTCTTGTTCTGGGTGTTCCAGGACTCTTATAGAGTGAATGATTGGATTGTCAAGCCTGATTCCTGTACCAGTTGTTGGGGCAACCAGCCCTAAGGGGTGGAGACTGAAAACCTGGGTGATCTGAAGTGCTTTAATGACCACATGGAGGCCAAGAAACCCTTACCTGCTCCTAGCATGATAATTGAGGATTGACTTGTACAGAGCCATCAGGACCCAATATAAAGTAAAGATGGTCTGTCTGCAAAGCCAGTGAGCCCTGTAAAGCTTTGCAGAGTGTATTGTGATGAAAATTGTGAGAGGGAAGCTGTTTGTAAATGGCTGCTGGAGAAAGAAGCAAAAGAAAAAAAATGGTATGCCTGTGGAGCCAAACCTGGATCTGAGAAGTATATAGATTCTCTGCATGTGTATGTTTCTCTGTCCTTTGAGACAAGAGGCAACATAACAAGCTAAGATGCCAAAGGCAATGGCTCTTTTGAGAATTGTTAATTCCTTTAAAGTGATAAGGAACAGTACCTTGTCAGTGGCTCATCACATCCTAATGCAAAGGATATACCAAGAAAGTAACTAGTACTGAGGACAGAACTGGCAAACAAAGCTTATGAACCCTGTGGCCACTTCCTGCTGTCCCTTTAACACAGCTGACTGCTGTGTTAGGAAAGAAGACAGGAAACCTCAGCCAGTTATCCTCAGGAGAAGATAAGCGGCTACTTCCAAAGAAGGCCAAGGAAGTGTTACTTAATTCACCCCTACAGGAGAAATATAGCTTTCCCCAGGCTGTTACAGCCTCCCAGCAGTTTGTGATCTCTTTGCCTCTGTGCAGCTTAAAGTTGCAAAGGAAAGTGGTTGCATTGAACTCCTCTACGGATGTGAAGAAATGGAGTACTGGAGTCAAACACCTTTTCTGCAAATTATCAAACTCCCCATGATGAGCCAAGTGACTGCAACTTGCCAAAAACTGTTGTGTTTTTTGGGTGTGACGAGTCAGCTTAGTTCTTTTCCTGCCTAATTTTGACTAGTAAAGAGAAATAAGTCATCAAATTATGAGTTACTGTGTAAAAGAAAAGGGCTATTTATTGATGCTGAGGTAATTCATTTTCTTCTTACAAAGTATTAACTTAATTTCACCCCTAGTCTAGAAACGCAGCATCTTGATGAATATTTCTTTCATAAGCCTCTATGGTTCCTTAGATTAGGTTGTTAGTAGTACATTAAAGCACTGTAGTTTTAACAATGAAATAGTTCTATAATCAAGCTCTTGATTAAAGCTAGTAAACTTCCTTAAAAAATAATAGTTTTGAGAAAAAATATATTGTTCCTAAATCTTTTTTGATGTAATACAGTTTTTTTTTTTCCTTCACACTAAATTCAAGAAGTGGTCAAAATGTGTGAATGTTTTAAGTTTTTGATACATTTTATTAAAACAGTTTGGTTATTGCAGATTTTACTCTTGTGTATAGAATTAGCAACGGATGAGAATGGCCATTTTTCTTGTCACCACTTTTTTAAAATTTTGTTAATTTAATATACATCTGAATTTATAACTTACTGAAAGAGATAATTAAGTAGTAGGAAAATACTATCTTCCAGTTTAGAATTCTCTAAAAGTGTTAATTTGTTTCCCAAAATTCATGCATAATATGTGCCTTATAAATTGTAGCTCCGCATTTTCAAACAGTGAGGGTTTTTGTTTCTTGTTTTCATTGTGTCAGATACCTGAAAGATATTTTAGTTATTTTATAACCTGAGAACCATTTAGGTGAGTAGTCGAATTCACTGTGTGATAAGAAATATTTTGAGTTAGTTAATAGGTTAATTTTGGCTATTTTGGTGAAAAATTTTAAACTACATTTGATACCCAAATACACATATTTTTGTTTAATAACAAAACAGGAAACACTTCGGATTTTTCTCTTTAAAAAAATACATGTGTTCAGTCTTAATCAAAATGAAATGTATTACAGTTTAATATATGGAATGTAAGTAGAATTAACCCAATTCAGTACACCCAATTCAGTACAGTAAAACACTGAATTATATAACCATTTTATGTTTGTTTAGATACAGATTTTAAAGTAAGCTTTATTTGTATTTTATGATTCTTAATTGACTCTTCAATTAGATTAAAATTTAGTAAAGACAACCTGATCCAAATAGTTATCACCATTAAAAGCAGTTACTTTATAATTACTACTGATACAAGTATTGCAATTCATGCTTTTTCGTAGTTTTTAATCTCTTGGATATCTTTTTTTTTTTTTTTTTTTTAATCCTCACCTGAGGATGTGTGTATTGGTTTGGAGGGGGAGTGGGTAGAAAGAAACATTGATGTGAGAGAAAAACATCCATCAATTGCCTGCTGTGCCCTCCCCGCACCAGGGATTGAGCCCACAACCTTTTGGTTTCTGGGATGATGCTCCAGCTAATGATTGGAGCCACCCGGCCAAGGCTCTCTTAAGTACCTTAACTAACCGCAGGATTTTTAGTACAAGTTATACACCTGATTTATACTAACAAATTGTGATTCAGAGAAGTGCATTGCTTAAATTTTACACCCTAATTGGATGAGGTTTCAACCTAAAGCCTTTTCTCCCAGGGACATCCAATTTGTGGGACTGCAGGCTGCATGTGACTCAGAATCCCTATGAATGCAGCCCAGCACAAAATTACACATTTTAAAACATTATGAGATTTTTTTTTATTACATGTTGCAATGTATGTAATGTGTGGCTCAAGACAACTCTTCTTCCAGTGCGGCCCAGAGATGACAAAAGGTTGGACAACCCTTAAACCTTTTCTCCCCCGAGTGTTTTCTGCTATTTAGTTTACTTAATTGTGTTCAGTTACTTGAGTTATTTATTTTAAGAATTCTCTGGAACAAAAAAATGTGTTTTTATTCTTTCAAATTTTAGTCATGAGTTTTGAAAGAATGTTTGCTGGATACCAGTATTTAGCCAGCTCCTTTCCAATAATTTTGCATTAATTGTTGCGACACATTTGGACAACTACTATGAAAATTAACTAAATAGCAGTTAACTGCCTTCAGCATATTTACTTTTAAATAACATATTCTTATATATTTTTAAGTTTAATTTTGTGCTCCCTGATAAAATAACAGCTTTTAGTCTTCAGAACATTTTCACATGTATTATCCTGTCACTAAGTCCTTGTAATAATCCATGTCATGAAACAGTATAGGAATTACAGTTATTTGAAAATTGAGGCACTTGGGTTCCAAAGAAATTAAATATCACAAGGTTACTTTGTTCCAGAAGAAAGACTAGAACTTGCATTTGTAAATTTAAAATATCGTAGCCATTTAATGAATTTTATGGCTTAATTTTAGAAGTAATACCAAAATTTTAAAATGTTTTTTAATTTAACAAAAGCTTATAAAAGTTTGTACCTTTAAAATAGCCCCTAATGCTAAATTAGTTTAGGATGAGCCAGTGAAAATGTTTTTGTCATTTTTAATTGGCTGTCACTGCTTCTTCTCAAATAATTATATGATAATGGGAAGAGTTACAGCAAAAAGTCATCTCACTTCTTTTTTAAAAAAGGAAACAATTAAAACTCTTTTAGGACTTTTGGTTTTGCAGTATGCTTATTTAACATTCATTGCAGTATCACTTATTTAACATTCGTTTCTCAGAAATTAGTGTTTATAAAATTTTAAAAGCATGTTTTTGACAGAGCACATTCCCTTCCTCTAAGTCTCCTGTGATTTTATTGTTTTGAAATAATCAGCAAGTGCAGGCTACTTAGTTCATTCACTGCTCCACAAGGTCGTAACTGCTCTCTTCTTTCGATTTCCTGTTGTTACCTAGTGCAGCACAGTGCCTCATCTGTATACCTTTCCTTTAACTTGCCAAAGAACACTTGTTGGTTTGTATTTTCTTCATTTTCTGTGTACAGTATCATTTTTAATTATAACTAAAGGCTTCATTATAACGGGATATCTCTCTTACATGGCATGATTAGTCTTCCAATTCTTCCTAAGTTGTTTTCTGTTAAGAAAGCCCAGTTTGCTTGTAAAGTTGACTTTTTTAAAATATTTTATTTTGACATGGCTCCCTAATCATGTATATTTGAGTTTTGGGAATTGCTATTCATAGTGATGGTAGTGGTACATTCTTATTGATTTGCTGAATAAGTTAGAGTGAAAGTATCTAATTTTTTTATATCCTGGTAACTAATGAGTTGGGGATTGTTCCCATTAGGCAACTGAAGAGGATACTCCCAGTTCTCTAGTGAAAGATCATCTTTTCCAGCAAGAGACAGTTGTTACCAGTGAGCCTTACAGAATCTCAAGACCTTCTCCCTTTGAAGATTTGAATGCTAGAAGAGTCTACTTGCAAAGCCAAGCCAATCAGGTGAGAAGCTAAATATTTTCCAGTGTGTTACTCACACGTGTAGAAGTTGGATGTGTTAGACAAGGATGTTAAGGCCATCTGCTCTTTATCAGACAAAATTAACAAATAATAACAGAAACCCAGTAGAATATGATTTATAATGAATCAAATCCAGAAGGAGACAATAAATATGTAGGCCATAAAGTCCACTACAGCTGTAATAATCGAGCCATAAATTTGACTTTAAATTTTTCAGTGACAAAGGTGAAAAGGAGGAATGTATCAGTTACAATGTTTGTACACTATGTGAATTCATGTGGTTAAAATCCTACCCATTCTGTCTACAAAATCAAAGGCAAATCAAAATGGTTTTTAAAAACATTTTAAAAACCATCTATTAAAAAGCTTCTTCTTGATAGATAGTATCTGTAACATGTATTAGTGTGTAGTGACATAGTGGCTATACCTAAAGCCCAGCTGATTTTTACTGAATGATTCTCATTTGACCTGAGGGCTTCAAACATGTAATTTGTTAGGAAAGAAATTTGCGTAGGCTATAGATAGTGGGACAAATGAACAATATGATAAAGCATTTACTTTAACAAATTATTATTAATTATTTTATACCACATGTAAGACCCTGTGCTTTAGAATCGACGAATAGAAAGGAAAATAAACCATGGTTTCTGTTTTGAGTGTTTCTGGTGAGGTAGTAGATACATGCTCATAGTGTTACAGGAGCACAGGACAGCGACATTGGACTCATTGTGGAAGGTAAGTGATTGGTTCTAGGTATGCCTAAACTTTTGAAGGATAGGTACAATTAACCAATTAAAGAGAGTGGGGCTGGTGGTGAGGATTGGGGAGAAAGGACACCAGGAGTGAGGGCATGAAGGTTTTAGAGCAAGTGTATTAGTCACCTTGTTCCGCCATGACAAGATAGCATAAAAAAGGTGTCCTAACAGAAATATCTTTAGAGTTCCGAAGGCTGGAAGTCCGAGGTTAGGATGCCAGCATGGTTGATTCCTAGTGAGGGCTGTCTTCTGGATTACAGACAGCTGCCTTCTCTCTGTGTCCTCACCCAGCAGAGACAGAGAGAGAAAACATTCAAGTGAACAAGCTCTTTGGTGTCTCTTCCTGTAAGAGCACTAATCTCATCAGACCAGGACCACACCCTTCATGAACTATTTTAAATAAAGGTCCCATTTCCAAATACCACCACCTTGGGCATTAAAGTTTCATATGAATTTTGTTGGGACGTGAACATTTAGTTCATAATGGGGAGCAACGTAAGCCAAAAGCATGCATGATCCAGGGCAGAGGTGTCAGACTCATTTTCACCAGGGGCCACATCAGCCTTGTGGTTGCCTTCAAAGGGCCAAATGTAATTTTAGGACTGTGTGAATGTAACTACTAACTAGGGGCAAGGAGCTCAGTGCTGCCGCTGGTAGAAACGAGGTGGAGGGCTGGATTCGGCCTGCAGGCCTCCACCTTGCGGTGTTTGTCACCTGTGGTCTAGGGGAAAACCATCATGGAGAATAAAAAAGAGAGGCAGGTAAGACAAGGGCAAGATTGTTGTGTTTTTATGTTCTGCAGAACACTTTGGGCTCTATCTTATTTGTTGCTTCACAAACCTGGGTGCACAGTCATGTGCCAGAAGACACAGAAACCGTAGGTTAAACATTGTGCAGTTTTATAAAGTATCAGTTTTACTCAGAAACAAAAACATTCCCAAGTGGTACCAGTTTGCATTTCCACCAGTGGTGGGAATTTTCCTGAACACTTGGTGTTGTCATTTGGTGACCTCCAAGTTAGTCATTTGGTGAAGTAAAGTAATATTTTATTGTGGCTTTAATTTATAGTTTCCTAATTGATACTGATGTTGAACAACCTTTTTCCATTGCCTCTTGACCATTTAGAAATTGTTTTGTGAAGTTTCTGAGATTTTTACACATCTTATTTTGAGTTATCTTTCTTTTTCTCATCGATTTATAGGCATGATTTTATTTATTTTAGAAATCAGTTTTTTTTTTTGTTGGATATACGTATTGTAGGTATGTCTTCTTCTACCTTGTGGTTTGCCTTTTCAGTCTCTTAATAGTTTTCTTTTGCTTAGTAAAAATTTTGGATTTGTTTATGATCAATGATTATTTAAGTACTTTATTCCATTATTTATTGTATTTTTTCATTACCATTTATCCCCCTTATGCTCTCTTCCACCTCCACCCACCCCCATCCCCCCATAAACACCACACTGTCGTTCATGTCCATGAGTCCTTTTTCTTTTTTGCTCAGTTCCCCTGAATATCCTTACCCTGAGCTGTCAGCCTGCTCTCTATCTATAAGTCTGCCTCTGTTTTGCTTGTTAGTTCAGTTTGTTCATTAGATTCCACATATGAGGGAAATCATATGGTGTCTGTCTTTCTCTGACTGCTGAGGTCCATCCATGCTGTCACAAAGGGTAAATTTTTCTTTTTTATAGCTGAGTACTATTCCATTGTGTAAATGTATCATAATTGTTTTAACCACTCAGCTACTGATGGACACTTGAGTTCCTTCCATATCTTGACTATTGTAAATAATGCTGCAGTGAACATAGGGGTGCATATATTCTTTTGAATTAGTGTTTTGGGTTTCTTTGGATAAATTCCAAGAAGTGGAATCATTGATCATAAGGTAGATCCATTTTTAATTTTTTCAGGTATTTCCATACAGCTTTCCACAGTAGCTATACCAATCTTCATTCCCAACAACAATGCAAAAGGGTTCCCCTCTCTCCATATTCTAACCAGCACTCGTTATTTGTTGATTTATTGATGACAGGCATTCTGATAGATGTGAGATGATATCTCATTGTGGTTTTAATTTGCATTTCTTTGATGATTGGTGACATTGAGCATCTTTTCATGTGTCTATTAGCCATCTGAATGTCCTCTTTGGAGAAGTGAGGGCCTTTGCCTATTTTTTAACAGGATTGTTTGTTTTGGGGGGATATTGAGTTTTTGTAAGGTCTTCATAGCACCATTTCGAGCTGATTCTGCAATTATACCCTGGTATTGTTTAGCCAGTAATATATTTTTTTCAAGGAAGAAGATGAAGCAGTCAGCTTAGGGTAGGTTGCTATAGCATAAACAGCTGTCCATTCCAGAGTTACAGGATGGACAGATTAGGCAGAGACTAGATAAAATGATGTGCACTTTATCCAACAGTACCACTTTTAGACTGAGCCCTTGTTCCAGTCTACCTCACAAGCTTATGGCTTCCCTTTGTGTTCAGTGCCAGAGCCTAGTTTTATCAGTTACGGCTATTTCAGAGGAGAGTTACTTGGCTAATCATCACAACCTTTGAGTAAGGAGATTCTTCTTGCTGCTTAGTGCAAATTGGAGCTGTGAGTTTTGCATTTTCTGCACATACTTATTATTCTACTATTTTTCTTAATGTCCGTTTACTTATTAGATTCAAACTAGGCATTAGGGAAAAATTATTCCCTGGATAGACATTTTTGTAGCAATGAGTAAGATTTTGGATTTTAGTCACAGGCAGATATAACTGTAGTTCTTGGCTTTTTAACTCAGAATTACAAAGCTATTAATGCTCTCTGTCTTCCTATTTCCTAATGTAAATAGCAATAACAATAAAACTTCCACAGTGTTATTTTAGGGGTTTAAAAGTTCATTCATAGGGGTTAATATACAAAATTTATAAAGAATATGCAAAGCTCAACCCCAAAACACAGTCCAATTAAAAAATGGGCAAAGGACCTCAATACACACTTCTTAAAAGAGGACATACAGATGGCCAACATTCATATGAAAAGATGCTCAATGTTACTAATCCTCAGGGGAATGCAAATTAAAACCAAAATGAGATATTGCCTCACATCTGTCAGAATGGCTATCATCATAAATCAGCAAACAAGTGCTGTTGAGGGTGTGGAGAAAGGGGAACCCTTTTGCACTGTTGGTGGGAATGCAGATTGGTGTAGCCATCGTGGAGAGTAGTATAGAGATACCTCAAAAAATTAAAAATGGTTTTGCCTTTCAACCTAGTGATCCCACTTCTGGGAATTTATCCAAAGAAACCCGAAACACAAATTCAAAAGAATGTATGCACCCCTGTGTTCATTGCAGCACTCTTTACAATAGTCAAGATATGGAAGGAACTCAAGTGTCCATCAGTAGCTGAGTGGCTAAAACAACTATGATACATTTATACAATGGAATATTAGTCAGCCGTAAAAAAGAATTGTGCCCTTTGTGACAGCATGGATGGACCTGGGTAACCTTATGCCAAGTGAAATAAGCCCATCAGAGAAAGATAAATACCATATGATTTCCCTTATACGTGAAATCTAATGAACAGACTGAACTAACAAACAAAACAGAAACAGACTAATAGATGGAGAGCAGGATTACAGCTGGGGGAAGGAGGTAGGGAGGGGAGGGATTGAGGGAAAAGGAGACATGGACAACAGTATGGTGATTGCTGGGTGGCAGAGAGTATGAGGGGACTAAATGGTAATGGAAAAAAATACAATAAAGATTAAATCAAAAAAATAAATAAAATGTAGAAATTTAAAAAGTAAAAAAAGCGAAATGCCTGGCAGTACTATTTCATTGCAAATCTATAGTAATTCTCTGTCTGCTATGTTTAAGTAGTGGGATGAAACCCAAACAGGAATGACATCGGAAACCCAGACTCTGTGCAGGGACGAATCGCCATTTACAAAATCACTTTAGAACATTGACCTTCCTTTCGTATAGAAAATATAAAGCATACATTGTAATTCTTCTAGCGTCTAATTCGTTGGCTTTCTGTGGTTGTGGGAAAACTGTAATTTTATCATATTGTTAAAAGTTTATTTCTGGTCCTGGTCAGTGTGGCTCTGTCAGTTGGAGCATCATCCTATAACCAAAAGTTTGTAGGTTTGATCCCCAGTTCATGCACAGGCGTGTGCAGCCCCTGGTCCTGCCTCAAACAAAACCTGGTCCCAGCACATCAGGAGGCAACCAATCATGCTTCTGTCTTGCATAGATGTTTCTCTCTCTCTCTTCCTCTCTCTCTCTCGAAAAGCAATTTTAAAAAATCCTTGGGTGAGGATAAAATTAAAAAATCTTTAAAAAAAAGTTTATTTCTGTTGTTTAAAAAAAGCTCATTCATATTCATGCACACATTGATATGTATGTCATATGTATGCATGTGACGAATGTTAGAACACCTGTGTGCCAGGCCTCTATTCTAAGCCCTGGCAATAGCTATGAGCAAGACTGATATGAGCCTTACAAAGGATATAAAGAAATATATCCTTTTATTTATTTTTTTTTAAGATTTTTTTTTTTTTTTTTTTTTTGTCTTTAGAGGGGTAGGGGAGAGGGAGAGAAATATCAACGTACGGTTGCCTCTCGTGTGTCCCGTGCTGGGAACTGGCCTGCAACCCAGGCATGTGCCCTGACTGGGAATCGAACCGCGATCCTCTGGTTCGCAGGCCCGCGCTCAATCCACTGAGCTACACCAGCCAGGGCAAGAAATATATCCTTTTGAGCTATGAGGGAGATAGATAATAAATAATTTTTATAAACAGTGTTACTTCAGATAGTAATAAGCACTAAGAAACAAAGTAATTGGAAATGGAATAGAACAGAAAGGCCTGTGTGGCTATAGTTTAGTGAATTAAGATGATAATACTACAAGTTACAGTTAGAGAACCTGGTAGTATTTGGATAGTGTAGGCTATTGGGAGGGTTTGGAATGTTGTTTTGGTTTTAATGGAACCAAAACAACAAAACCTTTTCGAAGGTTTTTAATTTCTAATAAAGGCCTCATTTGCATTTTTAAAACATAGCTGCTATATGGAGAATGGACAGTTCGAGTATGGTCATGGGTGGAATTAAGACCAGTTTGTCTAGTTAAATGATATTGGTAATTTGAACTAGGTTGAATTGAGAGTAAATTCTTAGGAAGAGGGTAAAAAAGCCACTTCATACTGGATTACACATGGAATATGAGGGAAAGAGGAGTCAATGATAACTTCTGAGTTTGAGGTCCAAGCAGCTGAGTGGATGAAAATGCTATTACCTGAGATGGAAAAGTTTGGGGAAGACTATCTCCGTCACCAGCGATATAATACCACTGCCACTTCCTGCTCTTGTCAGAGAACATAAGAGTGATTTGCCGAATCTCAAAGGGCACAGGCATTTAGAGACCACAAGGCATTTTAGAACATGTAGCCACTTATATTCTGAATAATGCATGTCACAATTAAATAACTGTCATGATTATTGTGGCTGTAAAAGACATGACTTGTCCTGACAACCAGCACAAATGATCCAAAATTTTAAAAGTCAAGAAAAAGTAAATAAAAGCAGGACTTTAAGTAATTAAAATTTAAAAAATTTAAACTAAATTTGAACCCGAAACTGAGAAATTGAAGGTAAAATTATGACAAAGAATAGATGGAGTGGAGTATAAAAACAAATTTCCCAAAATGGTGTGGAGTAGGAAATTAAAAGTGTAAAATCTTAAAAACAACTTAAAAAGGAAAACAATAAAACAATTATGTAAAAAACAAAAAATTTTAAAAGTAGAGCAGTAGGAGGGATAAATGATAAATTTAAGAACAATGAAAAGAAAGATATTTTCTAAATATTATGATGATTGAAATAGTCTGCAAATAGCCCTGGCTGGTGTGGCTCAGTAGATTGAGTGCTGCGGGCCTGCGAATCAAAGGGTCGCCAGTTCAATTCCCAGTCCGGGCACATGCCTGGGTTGCAGGCCAGGTCTCCACTAAGGGATGTGCAGGAGGCAACCACACATTGATGCTTCTCTTCCTCCCTTCCCCTGTCTAAAAATAAATTAATTAATTTAAAAAAAATTTTTTTTTTAATGAAATAGCCTGAAAACGTAAGTTGAAGAAATATACATCCTAAGATACTGTTTGTAATTTTGCTGTGGTTACTGTTGCTGCTTTGTTTTACTGTAAAATAGGTAGGACAGAGCAAGTAGTTAATATATTTTATTGTTGTTGTCATTTATGTAAAACAAGTCATAAATTGGTATGGAACTTGACCTCTTAAACCTTTAGGGTTCCTTGAAAAGGATGACAGGACAGGGTGAATTGTTCTCAAGTAGAGAGCTAAAGAAACCCAGCAGGTCAGATCAGAACACTCAGTATTTCAGCCTTTGCCTCAAGTTAGGTCCAGTAGTTGGCTAGCTCTCGGGGGGGGGGGGGGGGGGGGGGGAGGTGGGGAGGCGGGGGGGGGCACATGCTTGCAAGCATGTAGATGTACTTGTGAGCGTGTGTGTTGGTTTTTGGTGGAAGGGGCATGGTAATGGATATGATCGGTGGGCTGCTGTGTTGATCTGGTGTAAAGACAAGCCTAATTCCAGGGTAGCACTGCTGGTTCTCTTCTGAGTGAATTAAGCAGTCTGTAAACATTCATTTTCATTATGATCTTACTGGATTCAAACTTTAATGCTGTTATGGCCATGGTATCCCCCTTTTTTTCTAAGTAAAATTTTTAGCCCTCCTTGAGGGACTTTGGTCACTCAAGGAAAGTGGGTCTCAGCAAGAGTCACAGTAACAGCATGAATCCTGTTATCTAAATTTTTGTGATGATTATCCTAAGTATTTCTCATGATAAGATAGTTTTAAATTATTTTTACTTAACTGAAATTTTACTTTTCCTACTCACATCACATTTTATAGCCACTTTCACTTTTGTGTTAGCCATTTTGAAATACATTAGTTTAGTCATCAATTCTCAGGATGATTTTTTTCTTCTCAAAAGACAAGCAAAGGCTCTTGTTTCTTTCATAATATTTGATTGTCTTATTTGTTGTTCTGTCAAACACGTGAGTGTTTCTGTTCCCCACTGCATTGGAACTGCAGTATATACTAATATTCTTGACCTTTTTTTCCTCTAATGTATTGCAGAAGAAATGGTATGTGAAGTAACATAATGAAACCTGTTAGTGTTCCTGCCAGTTGTTTTCCATTAACTTCTATAGAAAATAAAAATATTACTGAAAGCAACACAAATTTCTGAGAATCATTCTACTTTTACTTTGGGGAGGGTGACTCTTATTTTCAGACTAGCTGTTAAAATGTTCTATGTGTTTTTATGTTTAATGATTTATTCCACCTTCATAATTGTCTCAGGAAATCGAGAAGACTGTTAAAAATAAGAATGAAATTGTATAGTCCTTTAGTGCTTCACTAAATGCTTTTGAGTCCAATATTTTATTTGAGCAAAGCCAAAATCTTTAGTTTTTACCAGTGAAGAAATTCATGCATAGAATCATTAAGTGCCTGAACAAAGTCACTAGATTAGTAATTGTTGAATTATTAAAATTCTAATGTTATTTAGAAATGGTAAGTAAGCTTCCTCCTGCTTTTTATTCTAGCTCAGATTAAAATGTTTCCGTTTATGGCATATAGGCAGCTTTATATTTTATTAAATCTGATGATTATAGTTTTTAATCTTTATCATAGCTGGTGCCTACTCTGTGCTGAGTACTGTTTAAAGCACTTATGTAATTCATTTTAATTCTCACAACAACCACTATGACAAAGTGCCTCATTTGGGGATGGAAATTATCTATAGTTTATGCATTTTTGTCTAAGTTTATTATGAAATATTACAAGAAATGCAGGAAAAAATTATATTAAGATATTGGCACCAGAAGAGGAAAAAGAAAAGTAATTCTAAACCCATTGTACTTTGAGCAATATAATAGCAAGAATAAAAGCAAAAAGTAATCTGTACATCCTTTTCAGGAATTAGGGACATCAGAACATTATCTGTAGTTATATTTGCTCACAAACTTCAAGGATTCTTAGGACATAAGGCATTTTAAGTCTTGGGATAGCCACTTGAACACTTTCAAATACTGTACAAACTATGTTTTAACATCTTGAGTAATGGGCAGTAAAACTCATCCCCTGGGAGGAGAGAACTGAAATATGCACATCCTATATACTAAGTCACTGATTAATCCAGTTGAACAAGAAGAGAAAACCTGGTGAATGTAACACAGACTTACAGTAGACTAATATTCGTCATCCAGATCTGGGGAGTTTGCTTGTCCTACCTTCCTTAGCTGAGGGAATTACAAACTTGTAGTTTTTTTGTTTGTTTGATTGATGGGAGGGAAAAAGAACTGAACTCTTCTTCCCAAGATGGCAGTGATGGCAGTGGTGTGGTGGCTGAGGTAGTGACCATGTAGAAAAGTACAAAATGATGCTAGATAACTGCAGGGAGGGAAGTGAACAGTGTTTGGCAGGCAGCCCTCAGCATGGGAATTTTGAACATGGCTTCAAAATTCCCGTGAGCCAGCCAGACGATCTGAACCTGAATTCCAGCTTCCTTACTATTGATACTTTTCTTTATCTCCAAGGTTGATGAAGCATAGAGAAACAAGGGTTACACTGTATGAGTTTGCATAACTAGATGTTCAAACTTTGCTGATGTCAAAATAAGTGAACTTAGTTTATTAGGAATTAGAATGGAATGGGTTTTCCATTCTAATTCCTAATAAATACAGATTTAATAAATAAATACTGCAGGAGTTTCTTAACAGGAATAATGCACAGTTGCGTTTAGCACAGTACTGTTAGCATTGTGTACCAGTTGTCCATTTGGATGTCACCCAAAAGATCTCTCAGGGTGAATTTTCCTTAGTACAGAATCTGGCCTTCAATTCACAGATCAGAAACCTTATTTTGTCATGATCTCAAGGCTGGAGTCATCTTTCAGATATTAAAACAATCACATTTAAGAAAGCAATATGTAAAAGTCATAATGTGAAATTTAATTTAAGCACTGACCAGTGTGATTCAGTTGTTTGGGTGTCGTCCACAGAATGAAAGGTTGCAGATTTGGTCCTCAATCCAGACATGTATGAGAGGCAACCAAATTGATGTTTTTCTCTCACATCAATGTTTCCTTCTCCTTCTCCCTCCCTTCCCTTCTCTCTAAAAATAAATAAATAAAATCTCTAAAAAACTGTAATTTAAGCCACCATGTGGACTGTAGTACTCATAACAGCTTGTTTGGTACATTCTCTGCATAAAGTAGATCTTCGTGAGATACTGTATCGTTGCCTAAAGGTAGCTTTGCTGTGTGTACCCTCAGCAGAGGAATTAAATGCTGTGAATGTTTAATTGCATCTGACTGGAATAGCTTGACAGACCCTTCTCAACAAGAGAGGAACAGCCTTACCAAAAGAACTAGACTACCTCAATATCAAGAAATATGATGAGTCTAAGATTTTACTTAAAAACTTCTAAGTTAAAAGCTAACTTAAAAGCTATGACGTTAACTTGCCAGTTGTATGCATGCTGCCAGAAGGCTAGTAGATCAGGGACAAAGGACTTCATTGCTCACAGTACAATAAAGAAGCTTGAGCTTCATGTTTTTGTTGGTTCCCCCTGCCTCCCGGGGCCCACGGGGATGGTGCTGAGCTGCTCAGGTGGATGTTACACACACAGTGTGAACACCTGAGCCTAGGGAACCCAAGTCTTTCCTGGTGGGCAATAAGCCTGCCTGACTTTCATCATGGAGGGAGACTGCTTTTGTTATACTGGATACTAAACAACCCACCTTCAAAGGGGAGACACTGTGTCTTTTAGGGGTTTCAGGAAACACACATCTTTGAAAAGACAGCTTAAAACAAAGGCACACTGGGCCTCTCTGCTCACTAGATTCGCAGAAGACCCATGGAGAATTGTCACCCAGACCGGCTTTAGGGTTTTTTTCCTCTAGTGTTTGTTTGACTCCTTGGGCTATTTAAATCCTTTTGAGGGATAGGTACATTCTTTAAAAATGCTAATGCTCTCATTCAGGTTTTAGTTCAGTCTAATAGGCCTAGAAGCTATTATGGCTCCTTTACTTAATTTTGCTTACTTTCAAGTTCCTGGAGGTCATTTCACTATAGAGAAATAAGAACACGTGTATCAGTGAGCTTATGATCAAAGATTTATGATACATTTAATACATAGAAAACAAAACGTTGTAATAAACACCCCCATTCCTATCTACTGAACTTCATCCCTAGAGGTTACCATTACCTTGGATTTTGTTTGCTTAGATTTCCTCTGCTTTTTGATACTTTTACCACAGAATTTATTGTTTTTCTGCCAGTGGATATTTCAGTTTTTTTCCATAATTTTGCTCTTAGGCATACTGCTAGTACAAACTTGATTGTCCCCAGCTATTCATGCGTGAGTTTCCTTAAGGCTGTATAGGAATGGGCTTTTGAGGTTGTTGTGCTACAA
Organism: Glossophaga mutica; assembly: GCA_039655065.1. Classification (NCBI taxonomy): domain Eukaryota; kingdom Metazoa; phylum Chordata; class Mammalia; order Chiroptera; family Phyllostomidae; genus Glossophaga; species Glossophaga mutica. The sequence goes on along the minus strand of CM077303.1, from coordinate 67,083,814 downwards.
ATGTCTCTGGGGTGAATTAGTCTATAGCAGGGGTCCCCAGCCTTTTTGGCACCAGAGACCAGTTTCGTGGAAGGCATTTTTCCATGGGGGCGGAGGGCATGGTTTTGGGATGATTCACATTACATTCCCGCTCACCTCCTGCTGTATGGCCCTGTTCCTAACAGGCCCAGACTGGTGCTGGTCCACAGCCCAGAGTTTGGGGACCCCTGATCTGTAGAATTCATGTGTTCTGTGAGTACAAGAGATGTATATGGAGGATTTGAAAGACTGTAGAAATAGCTGTGGTTGTTCCTTTACAAATGAATTTTAACTACATGTTCTTTATAATAACTTTGTTACTAAGTAATAAAATTTTCAGTGTCACTTCTTTTTTTCCAGGTTTTTGCTATTGTTGTTGTTGTTTTGGTGGCAATATCTCTGAGTACGTGGTTGCTTTTCACTCTCTGTAGGGGTTTGGTGAATAGACATTCTAAATTTTAATCCAATTTATCATTCTTTTCCTGGTGGTGGTTATAAATGCTTCCCTATCCTTATTTCAAAGATTTTCTCTCTATTTTGGTCTCAGAGTTTTAGTTTTGCCTATAACCCAGTTTAAACTGATTTCTCTTCTGTGAGAGGAATCCAGTTTTATTTTTACCATGTGTATAATTAATTGCTTCAGCGCCATTTATTGGAATCTTTCCACCACTGATACAGAGTGCTGTGTCTGTCGTATATCAGGTTTCCACGTTTGTTGAGACCTGTGTCTGGTCTCTCTGGTCTGATCTGTTGGTCTGTTTTTCCTGCCATCGGTGTCAGCTTGTCGGCTTTTTAGAATTACTTGAGCTCTATAAGAAGTTTTAATATCTGTAGAGTAAGTGCTCCTACCTTTTTGTTCCTTTAGATTTAAAACAATATTTGGCTGTTTTGGAGAAAATTTAGAATCAAATTTGGTGAGAAATCCATTTGCAGCCTGCATTTTAATTGCACTGAATCTCCATATTAGTTTGGGGGAAAATTTAGCCTTAGTCATGAGTATAATCTGTCGCTCTGTTTAGCTCTTCTGTAGCTCTCAATAAAGCCTTGCACTTCATGGGAAAAAAATCTTTTATGAGATTTATTCTTTTTACCATTTTGTTGTTGTTACCATTGTAAATATAATTTTTTTAAAATTTCGTATGACCAACTTTGAAGAAGCATCTCCCATGGTTTTTCTGCTAATAAATCCCTCTAAAGACCTGGAGCAATAGCATCACACTCCAGGGTATTTAAAGCAGTGGTGAATTGGGGTGTGTCTTACAACATCTGTGTTTAATAAGTGTAGAGAGTCAGTGTGATCTGTTTGTCTTTTCACATAAAGATTGGATGAGAGGATTAATATTATTAGACTGTTAATTCAGTTTCAAAGCATGTTTTGGTGCTCTTTGTGACTTTTTGTCTGAGACAGTCAAAGTGGGTAGTAAGTCAGAAAGTGGACAATTTTACTTTTAAAAATAAAGCTCAGAAATATATTTAATACATAACTTGTTATTGTATTTGTTTTGAGAAATGCATCTATTAGGGAAAAACAACAAAAAAATCCTCTCTACATTCTTTTCTATAATGCTCTTCCTTTAAAAAAAATCTGAACAGATGCTTGCTTTATTCAGGTTTACTTTAAGTTTCTTTTTCTTCATGAAGCTTTCCCAGACCATTTAATCAGAGTGATTTCTTCCTCCATTAATTCCTGAATTCTTAGATATTTCAGCTTAAGTTTTAGTTACATAACTTCCAGGTTTATGCCTTATCATCATACCTGTGAGGATAAGAGCCATTTTTCTACTTCATTGTGCCTTCCATAGAGATAAGTACTGTGTACTTGTTAGGAAATCAAAATATAGTTGAATATTGAAACTAAAAGTAAAACTGAGTGGGAAGTGTTAGCTCATAATTTTTCATACTGGGTAGAGGTAACTGGACGTAGAAGAGTGGATCATAAAGATGAGTTAGAGAAAATCTCCACGATCCACTTCATCCCACATCAGTCCTTCAGTTCTACAGCATAATTAAAATTGAAATGCTTCTGTTTCTCTTTATGACTTACATAATTAAAGTACTAGAGAAAGTAACATTTCAAAACTATAGGGAACAAGGTTGGGAATGAGATAACCTCTTTAGTTTTTAACTAATTTTTATTAAACTTCCTTCAGTATTTAAGACACTGAGTAACTGGTTCAAGTTGGATATATCCATTTAAATTCCTTTTTGAATTGAAGTACACAGACTTTTTCATTCAGAATTTTATTTTTAGGGATTTGTGGTACAGGTATACTTGGACATGTGTACTAAAGGTAAATGTATAAGGATATTTGTTGCAATACTGTTTATAACATCTGAAGACTGGGGAAAGTATGTGTATATTAATCAGACTAGTTAAATTAATTGGAAGTCATTCATTCAATGAAATACTGAGTTGCTATTAAAAAATAAGGTTAGAAAAAAGACAAAACCAAAAAAGAAAAATTTAATTAAAAAAAGAATAAGGTTATAATAATTAACAGAAAAGTATGATGTATCATTAAGCGTAAAAAAACAAAGCACAGTACAAAGGGTCCTATTTCAAATTTTAAAGATCCACATACACACACACATGCGTTTGTGTATGTAAATTAATACATAGCCATAAAGCAGAAGTTACCACTAGAGCAGTACATTTGTTACAATTACATACATTGACACATCATAATCATTCACCATTATAATTTACATTACAGTTCACTGTTAGGGTTGTGTATTCTCTGGATTTAGACAAATGTATAATGGCATGCATCTGTCATTATAGCTCATAAAAAAATTATTTTACTGCCCTAAAAATCTGTGCTCCACCTATTCATCTCCTCCCCACACACACGCCTATAACCCCTGATAACCACTGATATTTTTTACTGTTTCCATGGTTTTGCCTTTAGCAGCGTATCATGCAGTTGGAATCCAACAGTATGTAGCCTGCCCGATTGGTTTCTTTTACTTAGTAATATGTGAGATTCTTCTTTGTCTTTTCTTTTCAACACTGAATAATATTCCATTGTCTGGATGTAGCACATTTTATCCATTCACCCCACAAATCTTGGTTGCTTCCAAGTTTTTTAACAATTATGAATAAACTTAATACAAACATTTGTGTGCAGGTTTTTGTGTGGACATAAATTTGCTAATTCTTTGGGTATAAATACCACGTAGTGCAGTTGCTGGGTCATATGAAAAGAGTGTCTTTCATTTTTGAAAGAAATTGCTGAATTGTCTTCCAAAGTGGCTATACCATTTTGTGTTTCTGCCAGCAATGAGTAAGGTTTTGTTGCTCCACATTCTCGCCAGGATTTGATGTTGTCATTGTTCTGGATACTGGTCATTCCAACACCGTAGGTCCTCAAGGTTGTTTCATTGTAACCTGGATGAGATGCCTACGAACTTAACTCTTATTTGTATGTTAGCCTGAGGTAAAGTTGGTTTTGTTATATCACGTAGCTGCAGCTCAAGAACCTATCAACGATGTTAAGTGAGGGCTTACAGTAGCTGTGTAATGGTCTCTTGTTTTAATTTGCATTTCCCTAATGATTTAAGGTGTGGAGCATCTTTTCAAGTCATCTGTGTATTTTCCTTGGTGATGTGTCTGATGAGATCTTTGGCCCATTTTTTAATCAGGTTGATTGGTTTCTTGTTGGATTTTTTAAGAGTTCTTTGTATATTTTGGATAAAAGTCCTTTATTGGATATCTTTTACAAATATTTTCTCTCAGTCTGTGTCTTATCATCGAATTCTCGACATATTTTACAGAACAGAAATTTTTAATTTTAGTGAAATCCATTTTATTTTTTCCCACCAAATTGTGTTTTTTTAATTTAATCTTTATTGTATTTTTTCCATACCATTTTTATAGCCTTTGTTGTCTGTGTCCATGAGTCCCTTTTCCTTTTTGCTCAGTCCCTCCAGCCCCTAATATCCCCATCCCCACCAGCTGTCATCTGCTATGAGTCTGTCCCTGTTTTCCTCGTTAGTTCAGTTTGTTCATTAGATTCCACGTATGAGTGAAATCATATGGAATTTATCTTCCTGTGACTGGCTTATCCATTTTATCATTTATATCTTTCATGTATCAACATTATTGACCTTGTATCCCACAGCTTTGCTACAATCACTTACTAGTTAGAGTTATTTTGTCACTTCTTTTGTATTTTTTACATAGGCAATCATGTTACTTACAAATAAAAGCAGTTTCATTTCTTTCCTAAAACTATATCTTTATTTTCGTATTGCATTAGCTAGAAATTTACTATGATGTTTGAAAGGAGTGATGAGAGGGGACGTTCGTTTCTCACCATTAATTTTGATGTTAGTAAATTTCCTGTAGATATTCTTTATAAGTCAAGGAAATTCTCTGCTATCCCTAGATTACTGAGAGTTGTCATGAATGGGTGTTGGATTTTGTCAACTGCTTTTTCTCTATCTGTTGATAAGAACATGTGATTTATCTTTTTTACTTTGTTGATGGATTATATTAATTGATTTTTTTTTTAATATCGAACCAGCCTTGTATAGACTAGGATAAATCCCATGTGGTCATGGTGTATAATTCTTTTACACACTGTTGGATTTAACTTGCTAATATTTTGTTGAGGATTTTTGCATCAATGCTTATTTGAGGTACTGGTCTGTAGTGTTGTGGGGTTTTGTTTTGTTTTGTTTTGTTTTGTTTTGCAGTGTTTTTATCTGGTTTTAATGTTAGGGTAATGTTGGCTCATAGAATGAGTTAGGAAGTATTTGGAAGTATTTGGATCCTGTTTGGATCTTCCATTGGAGATTGTAGAAAATTGGTATAATTTATTCCTTAACTGTTTGGTAGAATTCACCAGTGAATCCATCTGGATCTGGTGCTATTTTGAAAGGGTATTGATTCAACTTCTTTAATAAATACAGGCCTATTTGTATTGTCTGTTGAGTTTTGGCAGATAGTGCCTTTCAAGGAATCAGTTTCATCTAGGCTATCAAATTTGTGGGTATAGAGTTGTTCGTAATATTCTTTTATTATCCTTTTAATTTCTATGGGATCTGTAGTGGTATTTCCTCTTTCATTACTGATATTAATGATCTGTCCTCTTTTTCTTAGGTAGCCAGACTAGATAAAGGCATTTCGATATAGGCATTAGAATTCTTTTGATTTCTATTCTAATTCTTATTCTTTTCTTCTTACTTTGGATTTAATCTTTTTCTGCTTTGCTAAGGTGGGAACTTAATGTTACTAATTTTAGATGTTGTTTTCTTTTCCAATTGTCTGCATTCGGTACTGTCAGTTTCTCTCTAAGCATTTGTTTCACCACATCCCGCAAAGTTTGATAAGTTTTTATTCTATTTAGTTCAAAAATACCTTTTAATTTCTTTTGAGATTTCTTTTTGACCTATGTGTTATTCAGAAGCATGTTATTTAATCTACATGTGTATTGGGATTTTAAAATCCCTTTCTGTTAGTCATTTCTAGTTTAATTGCTTTGTAGTCTGAGACCAAACATTGTATGAATTCATTTTTTTTTTTTAATTTTGTTAAAAGTCTGATTTTTGGCCCAGAATGTGATCTGTCTGGGTTAATGTTCCATGTGAGTTTGAGAATAATATATATATTCTGCCATTGCTGGACAAAGTGGTCTGTAGATGTCAGTTATATCCACTTGATTGATGGTGTTAGTGAGTTCAGTTTTGTCCTTAGTGATTTTCTGCCTGTGGGGTGTCCAATTTCTGATAGAGGGGTGTTGAAGTCTTCAGTGTGATAGTGGGTACATCTTTGCCTCTGTAATTTGTTACTCTTTTGTTAAGCACAGACTTGCTAAGGATCATTTTGTCTTTGAAAATTGACCCCTTTATCCTTATGTAATGTCCTTCTTTATTATCATTAAGTTCCCTTGCTTTGACGTCTGTTCAGAAGTTAATACAACTACTCCCACTTTCTTTTGATTAGTGTTAGTATGGTATATTCTCCATCCATTAACTTCTATTTTACATATTTCTTTCTATTTATAGTATGTTTCATATAGACAACATAGAGTTGGATATTATTTTTTTATTCACTCTGACAGTCTTGTCTTTTAATTAGTATATATAGGCCATTAATGTTCAAAGTGATCATTGATATAATCGATAAAATCTCTATCAAATTTTCTACAGTTTTCTATTTGTTACCCTTATTCTACTTTTGCATTCTGCTTTTCCCAAAGTATTTGGTGGATTTATTAAACATTTTATATGATTCCATTTTCTCTTTTTCACATATCAGTTACACTTTTTTAAAAACTTTTTAGTGGTTGCTCAACAGTTTACAGTATACATTTATGATTAGTTCATGTCCTTTTCAAATAACACCAAGCCATTCTACAGGTAGTGCAAGTTATAATAACAAAATAATCCTCATCCCTTTTTCCCATCCCTTGTACCCTTGCTGTCATTTATTTTGCTATATGTAAGCACATAGATATAAAATCATACATTATCAAATTACATTGTTACTGTATTTCAGAAAAAACTTTGTTAGATTAATTAAAATAAGAAAAATAAAAGGTTTTATTTTCGCTTATTTTTTTAATGCTCTTCCATTCTTATTTAGATTTGAGTTTCTGGCCTATATTATATCTCTTTTACTTTAAAAAATTTTTTGAAGATTTTATTTACTTTTGTAGAAGGAGAGGAAGGGAGAGCGAAACATCAACGTAGTAGAGATATATTGCTCATTTGCCTCTCACATGCCCCCAACGAGGGACCTGGCCTACAACCCAGGCATGTGCCCTGACAGGGAATTGAACCCGTGGCCCCTCTGTTCACAGGCCAGTGTTCATTCCACGGAGCCGCAACGCCCATAGTATTCTCTTCTTTACTTTTGAAGGATAATTTCACAGGTAGAATTCTAGGTTGGTGGTCTTTTTCTCTCAACGCTTTATAATAATGTTTCATTCCACTGTCTTTTTACTTGCATGGTTTCTGAGGAGAAATCAGGTGTAATTTTCATCTTTTCTCCTTTATGAATAAGGTATTTTTTTCTGCCTTCTTTCAAGATTTTTCCTTTATCTTTGTGGGTTTTTTTGTTTTTTTTGTTTTTTTATAGTTTGAAAATTTTATGCTTAGGTGCACTTTTGGGGGCATTTATCCTGCTTGAGCTTCCTGGATCTGTGGTTAACATTAACTTACGTCAATTACCAGATATTATCATGGCAAATATTTCTTCAGTTCCATTCTTCTGATATTTCTGTTTCACATGTTATACCTCTGTAGTTGTCTCACGGTTCTTTAATATTTTGTTCATTTCTTTTAATCTTTGTTCTCTTTACCTTTCAGTTTTGGAGATATGTATTGATGTATTCTCAAGTTTAGAGATTCTTTTCTTAGCCATGTCCACTCTACTAAGCTTATCAAAGACACTCTTCATTTCTTAGTGTTTTTGATCTCTAGCATTTCTCTTTCGTTCCTTGTTAGGATGTCCATCTCTGCTTTCTTTGCTCATTTGTTCTTTTTTAAAAATTTTATTTACTGACTTGAGGAAGGGAAAGAGAAACATTGATTTGCTGTTCTACCCATTCATGCATTTATTGGTTGACTCTTGTATGTGCCCTGACTGAGGATAAATGGCCTATCAGAACGACACTCTAACCAACTGAGCTACCTGACCAGGCTGTTCATTTGTTCTTGCATGGTGTTTATTTTATCCATTAGAGCCCTTAGCATATTAATGATAGTTTTAAATTCCTGGTCTGACAATTCCGACATCCCTGTCATGTCTGGTTTTAATGCTTGCTCTGTCACTTCAAATTCAGCTTCCTGTTCATTTTTTTAAATAGCTTGACATGATGTACTGGATGAAAGGAACTCTTGTAAATAGTAATGTAGTTACTCCTTTTAGTAATTTAGGGCCAGATGTAGAGCTCCTTGCCCCTAGTTAAGGAGTGGTTACATTTATACAATCTTACAATTACATTCAGCCCTTGCGAAGGTAACTGCGAGGCTGATGTGGCCCCCGGTGAAAATGAGTTTGACACCCCTGCCATGTAGCATTTAACTCAAAGTTTTCCACACTGAGCCTCTAGCAGTTCATCAATTACAGTTCAGCTTTTCCTACCCCAGCACTGGTTCCCATGGCATTTATCCCTCATGAGTCTGTTCTGTTAAGCTGTTACTACCCTTTCTGTCCTGTCTGTCTCTCCTGTGTGGAAGCAATGGTTAGCTCTGCCTATGGACCCAAGAAGAGAAAAGTTGTTTTGTTTTGTTTTGTTTTTCCTGTTCAGCTTTTTTTTTTTTAACTTGTTAGGGCAGGGTGGCAACTTTCAAGTTCTTTACATGCAGAACCAGAAACCAGAATTCTATATTGCTTTTTAAATTAAATTTTTTTTGTTTTTTTTTTTAATTTTTATTTTCATTGTTGATCTTGTACAGTTTTCTGTCTTTTATTCTCACCCGAACCCGCCACCCCAGCCCTCCCCACCTCCCTCCCATTTCCACCCCCCTCCATAGTTTTTGTCCATGTGTCCTTTATACTTGTTCCTGTAAATCCTTCCCCTTTTCCCCTGAAATTCCCTCCCCTCTCCCCTCTGGTGACTTTCAGCATGTTCCCCATTTCCATGTCTTTGGTTATATTATGCTTGTTTGTTTGTTTTGTTGATTAGGTTCCTGTTAAAGGTGAGATCATATGGTATTTATCTTTCACTGCCTGGCTTACTTCGCTTAGCATGATGCTCTCAAGTTCCATCCATGCTGTTGCATAGGGTATGAGCTCCTTCTTTCTTTCTGCTGCATAGAATTCCATTGTATAAATGTACCACAGTTTTTTGATCCATTCATTTACTGATGGGCATCTAGGTTGCTTCCAACACTTGGCTATTGTAAATTGTGCTGCTATAAACATAGGGATGCATAGTTTCTTTTGGATTGGTGTTTCAGGGTTCTTAGGATATAGACCTAGCAATGGAATTGCTGGGTCAAAAGGTATATCCATTTTTAGTTTTTTTAGAAAATTCCATACTGCTTTCCATAGTGGTTGTACCAGTCTGCACTCCCACCAGCAGTGCACTAGTGTCCCCTTTTCTCCACAACCTCTCCAACACTTGCTGTTTGTTGCTTTTAAATTAAATTTTAAGTGTATAAGGAAAGACCTAAGTTTATATAATAAGTAGGATGACTCAACATTTTGAAAAACTTTACTAATAGGTAATATAATTTTGGAATATATACTATATATAGTTTTAATAAACATAGATATGCATTCTTTTGTCACTTAAGTAGAAATTGTTTATATTTTAGATAACGTTCAGTCATCCAAGCCTAGATATTCAGGGCAGAAGTATAGAATATGTACAGCGACAAATATCCAAGGAATGTGGAAGCCTAAAGTCCCAAAATAGGGTAAGTAATCTTAGTTTATTGTCTGCTAAGGAATATAACTAATGAACATAAGTGAAATTTTTTAGTCCTTCTAATTTATCACCAGATAAAACCAATAAGAATTATATATTGTTAATTTAACTGACTGCATTAATCACTTCATCTTTAGCCCAGACCTGGAATTTTTTAGCCCCAATACCAAATATCTGGGGAATAGATGTTTGCTCCAGCCTGGGTCAGGTACTTACGGAGTAGTCACTGTGTCCAGGGACTGGGGCTAGGAGATACAAATACGACTTCTAGAAGGCCGTATGATTTACCTTTAAAAGATTTACTTTGCTTCTTGGCCTCAAGGAGTAGTCTGTCCATAAGGAGGGGTGAGGGGGGTTGTGTAAATTTGTTGTGTTCATGTATGTTTATTTGATGCGGTGCATTTTAAGTCATTTTCAGAGACTACATAGCCAAGATTTAAAAAGCATATGTCTTTGTATTAGTTTGCCAGGATTACCATAACAGAGTATAACAGACTAGGTGGCTGAAACAACAGAAATTTATTTTCTTGTCATGCTGGAAACTGGAAGTCCGTGATCAAGGTGTTAGCAGTTTGGTTTCTTCTGAGGCCTTGCTCTCCTTGGCTTTCAAGTGGCCGCGTTCTTGTTGTATCCTCCCATTGCCTTGGTCCTTCTCTGCATATCCCAGTGTCTCTGTGTGTCCAATTTCCTCTTCTTAAAAGTGCATCAGTCAGATTGAATTAGGGTTTATCCTAAGGGCCTTATTTGAACTTAATCACCTTTTTAAAGGCCTTATGTCTAAATGTAGTCACTTTTAAAGCACTGTAAGTTGGGGGTCTCAACATGGGAATTTAGGGAGGACACAATTCAACCCATAACATTTTGCCCTCTGGTCCCCCTAAATTCATGACTTTCTCACATGCAAAATTTTCTCCATCACAGCAGCTCCAAAATTTAACCCATACCAGCATCAACACTCAGTCCCAAAGAGTGGGTGAGACTCAAGTGTGATTCATCCTGAGACAAAATAGCTCTCTACCTGGGAACCTATGAAACCAAAGAAGTTATCTGCTTCCAAAATATGATGGTGGGAAAGGCATAGAATAGACATTCCCATTCCAGAAGGGAGAAACTAGAAGGAAGAAAGGAGTTGCGGTTGTCTCAAGAAAGTCCAAAACCTAGCATAGCAAATTTCATTAGCTTTTATAGCTCAAAAATAACCCTCTTGGGCTTAATGGTTTGTTCTCTAGGAAGATGTCTTCACACGCTTGGCCCTGGGCTTCTGAGCCAGTAAGAAGTGGCTCCATCCTATTGATCTAAGGAGACAGCCCCAACATTCCTAGTGCTTCCCTTAAAAGATAATGCATGTTAGTCCTGGCTGGTTTGGCTCAGTTGGTTGGAATGTTGTCCTATGACCAAAAGATTGTGGGTTTGGTACCCTGTCGGGGAACACACCTGGTTGCAGGTTTGATCTCCCGTCAAGGTGTGTACAGGAGGCAACCAGTTGATGCTTCTCTCTCACATCGATGTTTCTGTCTCTCCCTTCTTCTCTCTTTAAAAGCCATGAAAAAGGTCCTTGGGTGAGGATTTAAAAAGAAAAAGATAATGCATGTTCTCAGCCAGATAGCTCTTATTTGCCTGTTCTTATAAGTTATAAAAATTACAATTTTGACAGCCTTGATTCACTTCCTCTCAACTCTAGTCCTGTTTAGATCCAACCTGCAGCATTTCAGCCGAGATGGTTGGTAGGATCCATGATTCCACACCTTTGGTATTCTCTTCAGAACATACTTACTTACAAGTTCTGCCTTCCACAAAACACTAGGATACAATTCATTTACATCTTTTACTGTTTTATAACAAGGATCATCTTTCCTCCTCTATCCAGTGTTATGTTCCTCATTTCCATTTGGGGTCTCACCAAGAAGTACCTTTAATGTCCATATAGATACCAACAGTCTCTTTAAGGCTTTCTGGGCTTTTTACAACATGTACTCAAAACTCTTTCAGCCTCTACCCATTACCCAGTTCCAAAGTCATTTCCACATCTTTAGGTATTTGTTACAGCAACCTTTTTTTGATACCAAAATATGAGTCTGGGTTCTCCAGAGAAACAGAACCAATAAGATGTGTATATATACAGATTTGTGTAAGGCATTGGTTCATGTGATACTGAAGGTAAAGGTACCTACCCAAAATGTACAGAGGGTAAGCTGTCAGGCTTGAGATGCAGAGAAAAGTTGCAATCAGTCTTTGTTCTATTAATTTGGAGGAGGTTCACCTATGTCATGGAAGACAATTTTCATTCATCGTAGCCCACTAATTTAAATGTTAATCTCATCCAAGAAATATCTTTGCATAAAACATTCAGATAATGTTTGGCCAAATATGTGGACACTGTGACCCACCCAGCCAAGTAGATACATAAAATTCGCATTTACAGTCCTTATTGCATTTTTCATTTCTTTCCTTTTCAGGTCCCTGTGAAATCAATCCGACATGTCAGCTTTCAAGATGAGGATGAGATTGTCAGAATAAACCCTCGAGATATCTTAATACGTCGCTATGCAGACTACAGACATCCTGACATGTGGAAAAATGACTTGGAGAGAGATGATACTGACTCCAATATTCAGTTTTCTAAACCAGACAATAAAAAATCAGACTATCTATACTCTTGTGGGGATGAGACTAAGTTAAGTTCACTCAAAGACTCTGTGGCACTTAAGACACAGCCTTCCTCATTAAAATCTAAGAAGTCAAAACGAAGAAAAGAAGATGGTGAACGTTCTCGCTGCGTATACTGCCAGGAAAGGTTTAATCATGAAGAAAATGGCAGGGGAAAATGTCAGGATGCTCCAGACCCTATTAAAAGATGCATATATCAAGTTAGTTGCATGCTCTGTGCTGAGAGCATGCTGTATCATTGTATGTCAGACTCAGAGGGAGATTTTTCTGATCCCTGTTCGTGTGACACTAGCGATGACAAGTTCTGCTTACGATGGTTAGCCCTAGTAGCTTTGTCTTTCATTGTACCATGTATGTGCTGCTACGTCCCTTTGAGAATGTGCCATCGTTGTGGCGAGGCGTGTGGGTGTTGTGGCGGGAAGCATAAAGCTGCTGGATGAAAGGATCCAGTGCCGAAATGAGCTTAAAATCTTTGTTTCCAGGAACTAGCTAACTTGGATTTGTGGACGCTTTTGGCAAGCAACACGAAATCTTGCCTGGTGTCGTAGGGGCCACACGCGCAGGAAGCAGAACGCATCAGTTCTTGGCATTTCACACATGCTAGCCATGCCTCACTTTTCCCTTGAGCGCATGGCGTGTTTTGTTACAGGTTGTAAAAAGTATTTGCGAAGGGAAACCATTTCTGGTTATTGGCTATGAAAAGTGAGCCTAAAATATGATCCAACTAAGCAGGATTAATTGTTGGCATTTTTGTATATTTATGCATTAGGTGATGGGACTTTTAAAGGTTTGAATTCATTAAGATACGAACTAAAAGTGCACTAGGGGACAGCTGATTTCAGTCTAAGAAAAGTTAACATTTGGGAATTATAAGAAGTTAAACAAGTGCAACTAAATCATTTATTGTTTTTTGAAAGCAGTTTTATGTATAAATAACAAATGTTTATATTTAACTAAATATAAGGTACGAATTATGACATATTAAACTTTTCTTCCCTTCCTAGTTCGGAAGTAGATGTACATATATCTACTGTCACATTCCATTATATTTTGAATATTTTACTCATCTAGTTAATAACGTTTTTATTCCATGTGAATGATTTGATATTTTCACCCTCATTTTCCCTTTGGCTACGGTTCGTATTGAGTTATGTCTGTACATTCTGGTAATCTAAAATTCTTAAAAATATTCTAATAGCCTTGAGTGACCAACTTTTTTTTAAAGCACAGATGTAATTGTCTAATGTTCTGATGGGAACATAACACTTATTTTTATATAAAAAGAGACTGAGTAAACGTAGAAAAAAGAGGTTTTTGGGGTTGTTGTTTTGTTTTTTGTGGTATTCAACCAGCAAGTTGTTTTCTTTCAGATTTTCCTCCTTCAAAAAAATTATATTGCATTTAAAAATATTTTACAAGGCAAAAAAGTGTAACTGGATAGTTTAGTGTAAGAGTTTTCTCCTGAGATCTCCATTTATCATTCCAGTAAACCAGAATTTGTTCAGCTATGTTACTAATTTTTTGGCTTAATCCTCAGTCCTTCTTATTCACATAATAATAGTAGCTTTTATGTTAAAATGCGTACTAAGCTATCCCAGTATAATCCAACTTTGTGAATGAAATATCCTGTGCATACAAATTTATTTCTTTTTCAGAGTATTGTATTAATGGATGTTTTATTTACAAAGTAGTTGGATAAATGTTCTAACAAATTGTTTGAAGTACTTTGGGATCAAATTCTCTCTCTCTCTTTTTTTTTTTAAGTGTTAACATTTAAACTCTAATCAGGTAAGGGGTTCTTTAAGAACATTCCCTTAGAGGGATAAAGGTGAGAACCATGCCTTTTTTTTTTTTTTTTTTCTTGTAATGCCTTGAAGTTTCAGAAATGATAAGCATTAAAATCACACTACCATTTGAAGCTCATGTTCTACACAAGTTTTTAAGTGTCATTTATGTATCATTCATTTCACATTCACAGTTAAGCTTTTGTTACCTGTCTTTTGCCCCAGATCAAACTGAACAATGTATATAACACTGTCTGTAAAATACTTTTTTTAAGAAAGCATTTATATTTATATGACAGCTTGAACTGATAACATTGTGTATATAGATCATCTTGAAGTATTATTTCACATTGAAAAGAAGAAAAATATATTGATAACTATAGATGTTATGAAGAAGAGGCTATTTCTAGTTTTGTACTAAAAACCAATTGGATGAACTAAATCCAAACATGACACAGTAGCAGCAGTTTTAAGTCTTATTTTTACTGTTTATATATTGGGGACACGGCTACACCAGATGATCTTCATCCCTGAAGTTTTCAGCTAAACTTGGTTACCTAGGATAGACTGTTAACTTTCAAAATTAATTTTTATTGGTGGAATGGAAATAATCGGTTTTCCTTGTGAATAAATTTTCATATTTGTAAGTGTGGAGCTTATAATTCAGGTTTGAGCAAGGTGTGAGTAACTGAAGAAAATAACTTGCTGGCTCTATAGGAAAATGCTGTGGAAGTGAACTATGTATATACTTCTAGGAAGAACAAATATAATAATCATTTCTCTGTTAAGCACTAATCGGTATAGTGCAACTCCTGGTTCTGTACTGTATTTTATATGCAACATATATGCTTTAATATTTTAATGTTTGTGCATTAATATTCTCAAATTGTTTTAACCACTTTGCTGCTAAGACTTTGCCGTCCTATCCCCATTTTTTCCTTTACAATTTTAAACAAGTTTCTTCATTAAAAACTATGGTGATAAAATGGCTTTTATTTCACCTTGGATCTTTATAGTTAACACAGCCGGTTTCCAAATTGGTCCAGAAGACTAACTAGTAATGGAATGTTATCTGAATCCCTGTGTAGGAAGTTTTCTTGAGTAAATTACAATTATAATGTGAAAACGAATGGGTGGTTTAAATTTCTTGTTTTAAACGTATATAGGTATGTTCAGGGACATTTTCTCGTTCTTCACACAGACCTGGCACTGCTCAGTTGGCTTTTCTAAAACCTTCCTCTGTTGTTAATCTGGTAGAATAAGCAAATGGCTAAACAAAACTGCCTAAGTAGTAAATACTGAAAATGAAATCATCTCGATGGCATGACACAAAACACCTTGGTCTGATGGCTGATTGTGTTCAGACCTGATCATTTGTAAATGATTTTTCTCCTGCCTTGAAGGTGGCGGGGGCCGGAGGTGAGGGAATCTTGATTTCTGAAGAAATGTGACGTATGGAACTTCAGCACCACCTACTGGATGATTTATAGGCCAGATGTGAGGTGGCCCTTGGGATCTGACAAGGTTCATCACTAGTAAAGGGCTACGTAAGTGGTGGCCATCACTACGTGGAGAAAGCAGGAGTGGGAAGTATCTCAAAAAAACTAAAGGGAATCTTTCATGTGTCTTGTTGGTTGCTGAAAGATTTCAAGCCCTTTTTTTCTTACATATTCTGTATTAAAATATTTATTGATATTTGAAACTGGCAATCAAACTTAATTAATGGATATGCCGAAGCATTTATAGAACCAATTCTTTTAACTTACTAAAGCCATTACCAAAATGGTATTTTTATTTTTCCTCCCATTGCTAGTCAGGGAGAATTTTTTTAAAAAAAATAAACATCATCTGTATTACATCAAGACAACTTCGGAGGTAGTGCGTGTTTATGTCTCTGGGATGCTGGGGCAGGGGTTAAAATACAAAGGGAAAAACTTGAAACTACCTATTTTCATTGGCTATTCAGCAGTGCCTAATACGAACTTTTGAAGTAACACAAATGCACTTTCAATTCTTGTTATAGTGCCATCTGATAGGTAAGTCTTGCCTTTTTCTTTTATTTTTCTCCCTCATTCGATTCCTATCGCCATTTAATTGAACACCACAAAGATATTTCTTAATATCCGTATAAGTCACCGAAGTACAGGAAACAGTACTTTCCTCCAGATTTAAAGAATCTTAAGGATGTTTCTTATGTTGAAATTGGTTTTCAGCCTTGTGATTGCACTTTAGGGTATGTGTTTAAGGATGGATTTTTAATTTTAACCCAAAAATACATTAAGCAGGTATAACATTTTTTCTACATAAAACTTGAAACCTTAGTTATCTGAAAAAACACAAAATCTTGACTAAATAGTCTCTTAATTTGACCTTCAGAATCACATTTCTAAATATAAAAGAAAGCACTAGAAGTTGCATCATTGTTGCACTTAAAAAAATGGTCTGTAAACCACGATAATCATGGCACCATAAGGTGTTTGCAGTAAGTCAAAACATTAAAAAAAAATCACAACCTTAGGTGATTTATAGAAACCAAAAAAAAGGGCTTTAAGGTATTAAGGTACTGTTTGCCTAGCAGCCAGGTGGTTATAAAACTTTTCATATGCTTTGATTTACTGATGATGTTAGCCATTGTTTCTGAAAGCTCCTTAAATTGCATAAGTTGCTAGTTTTGAAATTTTTCAGAAGTAATCTAGTTGAAAAGCTTTTGTATTAAAGATACATGTAGATTTTTGTGAACATTGCCAGTGTGTAGTGTCATTTGCTTTATTCTTGACCTCAAAAGTGCCTCACTTGTATATTGCTTCCATTAAAAGCTTGACCGCATTCTTTCTAATAAGCAATGAAGTATTGTTTAACTCATGTCATGATGTATCTCCTTAGATATAGTTGATAGCTTGATAGTTTTTGGGTATATAATGTAAATATGCGTATATAAGTTTGTAACTGTTTTGTTACATCATACCCATGTAATTGGACATATCAGATGATATCAAAGAACTTGTTTTAATTACCTGATTAAACCTATCATGAAATATAAAAGGACTTTCTCTGACTCTTCTAGAAGATAACAAACTATCACATAAGAAATAATAATTGCAAGAGGAGAAAGCAATAGTAGAAATGGAAGCTTTTGATTATAATTTTTAAAGTATATTGTTAAGTGAAAGTTCAAGTATAGTGACTTACATATTCATCCTTGATTGTATCCAGATTTTTTTAAATGGTCTGTTACCTAATACATTATATTTATCAGCTTGGGAATAGGTTACAACTAAGTCTAGATTAACCAACTTAATTAATTGATAGGTGGGAAAATTTTTAACCTAACACTGCTACTCATTTGTGTGTGTGTCTCTTAGGAAGTTTCAAAGTGTGGTTTAACTTGTAAACAAAGATAGCCAGTAATCCAAATGAAAAATTATTGGGACAATACTCACAAGCCATAGTGTATTTCAACAACAGAATAACCTTTGGATTACTATATTACAGTTACATTTGTTTGAAAATCAAGAAGTAACTGTTTATACCTTAACTATGAACTATGAAATGTAATCTCGTGTGTATTCACGGGGTCTTCAGAAATTTGCTTTATATTCTTCACATCAAATTAATACCCACACGTAAGCAGGACAGTTTTTACATCGCCGAAATTGAAACTAGAGTTCCTGCTTGCTCATCAGTATAGTTCATGCACACAATGGTCCTTTAAAGTCAGTTTTAATAACAAGAGCTAGAGTCAACTCATTTAAAATTAACTGCTCTAAGATTTGCAGTTTTAGACCCTTATAATGATGCTCAAAAATATAATTCATGGAAAAGTCTAACTGCAAAGTCATAATCGAAATATTTTGTCCAGCAGTCTTTATTTTTATTAATGTATTTTAAATTATCACTATCAATCCTCAAATAACCCTGTAATGTATTATCCTCACTTTACTAAAGAGATTTAGGCTTCAAGAGGTTAATTTTTAAAACATATTTCCAAGATCTTGTAAGAGGCACCAGCATTTGAGCCATAGTCTTGCCCACTCCAAAGCTCACGTTATTAGTCACAATGCAGTTCTGCTTTTTGTTACAAAAGTTACAGATGTACTTCATAGAATAAATGTTTTGTTAAAATGCAGTTTTTAAAAATGAATAATTTTTAAGGGAATAATTTCTTAATTTGCACTCACATTTGTTTCAGTTCTGGGCCCACTTTTTTATCTCTCTCACCAGGTTGGGCACCCTCCACCGTATGGCATGGGGAGATCCTTGAAATTGGGAGAATAAAATTGGGATAATGCTTCAATACGTATCAGTTGTGTGCCGATTCAACAAAAAGCACTGAAGACATACACGCAGTCCGATGTGTGGTATTGGTCATTGTGCCCAATTTGTATTTTCCTGAATATTTTGAGTCAGAGGGATTCTTTTTCACCCAAGTGATGGTACTCCCTCTTGAGACTCTAGGGAAAAAAGTGTTCTCAAATGAGTCATCTTATTCTCCACTCTCTTTTCACACGGTCAGCCATTGTCAGTTATTCCATGTCAGTTCTTCCACAAAGGCTGTGTTTGAACCAGAGTTGCATTTAGCATCAGGGCTACCTGCACATGTGTCAGAATGACTATGTTAGTGCCCCCTCTTCCCTCAAACTTAATTTTAACCTGGAAATAATTCACTGTAACCTAGAGGTTGTATGCATTAAGGAAAGAAGTTGGACGGAAAGAATTCCAGAATTTCTAACATTGAAATCATTCTTTCTGGATGGTAAAACTTAAGGAGACCTGCGCAAATTGTGTCCCCACAATTTGCTTCTTAATTCTGCATTTTAAAATAGCAAGAGATACTTAAATGTTTTAACTTGAAATGATTGTAATACAAAAGATCTTATAACCGCCCCCTCTGCGCCCTCTGTATCTTTCTTTCCCCTGTTACAGCAGTGATGTCTCTAGCTTCTCCAAAACTCTGAGGGGAAGAATTCAGGGAGAAGAAATGTCAACAATTTGGTATTTTTAAATTCTCGTATTCTCAAGAAAGGCCTGCAAGCTTAAATCTGTCTTTCATCAGTAAGGGAAGCCAGAGTTTCACTATCTTAAAATTTAAGAGAAAACAAAGTTTTATGAATTCATTAGCTTCTGGGTAGTTTAATAGTGCTTGTTAAATTGTCAAAGTGAAATCCACACAGCAACCTGAATTACTTTAGATTAGTGATAAAGTTGAGTTCGTTGATGTTTTATGGCTGGGAGACATCTTAAAGATTAAGAAGTACAACACCTTATTTTACAAATGTAGAAATAGGCCCACGGAGGCTAAGTTATTAGTGCAAAGTCATTCACTCGTTTAACACAATATGCCCAAAACTGATTTTCCCTATTTTTTTAAGATTTAAAAAAATATATATTTCTAGAGAGAGGGGAAGGAAGGGACTGAGAAAGAGAGGGACAGAAACATCAATTTATGTTTGCCTCTGGCATTCCCCCAACTTGGGACCTGGCTGGAAACCCAGGCTTGCGCTTTGACTGGAAATCAAACCAGTAACTCTTCAGCTTGTAGGCCTGCGCTCAGTCCAATGAGCTACAACAGCCAGGGGTGATCTTCCCCAGTCTTTAAACTCTTTTTCTCTTCTCTGTCTTAATGGATAGTGACACCACTGGCCTTCCAGTAGACTACACCAGAAACCTGGTCATCATCTTTAATTTCCCCTCAGTTTTTCACCATCGATTCTTGATTTTCTACAGTTCTACTTCCTAAGTGTCCCTCTAATCCATTCATGTACCTCTCTGTCCTCACTGCCGCTGCCCTGGGAGAAGCTAGCTCACACTACTGACATTGGTGATTTGGCATTGAATCACTTGAATACCTTTATTTTTTTAAAGATGGTCTATATTTTAAATTATTGGAAGGTGAAAAATAAGACTGCAACAAAATGATAACTAGTTGAGATTTCCCCAGATTTAGACAAAAATGATTGGCGGTGAGATTGAGGAATCAAGCAATGGTGACTTTAAAGACTAGTTGAGCACCTAGAACCATCTAGAATAGGGGATCCCAACCACCAGGCCAAGGGCCTGTCAGGGCCTGTCAGGAACCGGGCTATGCAGGAGGTGAGCTTGAATGTAACACCCTTGAATCATCCTGAAACCAGCCCCCAACCCAACGGCGAAAGAATTTTCTTCCACAGAACTGGTCCCTGGTGCCAAAAAGGTTGGAGACCACTGATCTAGAGAATTAAGAGTAACTCGAACTATAAAGTATAAACTTAAAGAACTGATAAACTTTATGTATGTTCACTTTCCTCAAACCATTTCCCTTTTTTATGATTAAAAACTTGTTTGTTTTTGTGGTGGTGGTGGTGGTGGTTTTCTGAGAGCTTGGGTGAAGAAAGGAGTCCATTACTGGAAACCTTTGAAATCTTACTGCTGATAGCATTTTAAGTGAATCAATAGTTCCGTAAGCAGATGAACCCGTATTTAAAAGATTTTTTTGCTTTTTACGAATCGTTTTCCCTAAAGCAACATCAAAGCTTGACTGCTTAATATAGATTTTCCCTTTTGAAGGTCACATCTCCAGGCAAAGCTGACTACTTCAAAGATGCTCGGCAGGTACCATTTTAGAAAGAGTGGTCAGAGAAGGCTATGCAAGTAAATAGGAAAAGAATCATCCAGGTTAAAGGAAGAGCGGAAAAAATGAGTGGAAAGAGGCTTGGATTGCTTAAGGAGCAGCAAGAAGGTTCGTATGAGTAGAGGACAGAGTGAGGCAGCCTGTGAAAGGAGGGAAAATCACAGAGACGCATGTACCAGATCTTGTGGGGGCTTGCATGTTATGGAAAGGAGTTCGGATTTTATTCTGAAGGTAATAGGGATCTACTGAAAGCTTTCGAACACAGGCATTTCATGCTCAAGCTACCCCCTGGCCTTTTTTTTTTTTTTTTTTTTTTTTTAACAGAAAGCCCAATTCTGGTTTCAGATGTTGGGCTGCTATCGTATTACCTCAAGCTTTATCCGGGCTTTTCTACTGAAATGCTCTCTCCCACTACTTCCATGTTTCTGAATCCAGTGGATGTTTCACAGACATCACTCCACTGAGCAGCCTTTGACACACTCTTCCTTGGTGTGGCAGTGTTACGGTTTCCTTCTATTTCACTGGTTTCTCCTCTGCTAGATCCTTCTCTTTCCTCAGGACAAGTACTCAATTCTCGCTAATCTAGCGATACTGCCTCTCAGAGAATCCCACGAAATCCTAGTTACCTGTCATAATATACTGGTGGTAAGCTCATTTAGATCTACGTGACCTCATCTTAGTTGTCTCGAATTTCAATTGCAATAAAGCCAAAACAGAACTGTTGATTTTCCCATTCAAACCTGTTCCACCCCAGTCACATGAAGAAATTATCATAATTGGGGTACATAGGTTCTTTTGGATCGGTGTTTCAGGGTTCTTAAGATATAATCCCAGCAGTGGAATTGCCAGGACAAAAGGCAGTTTCATTTTTAGTTTTCTGAAGAAATTCTGTGCTGTTTTCCATAGTGGCTGCGCCAGTCTGCAATCCCACCAACGTACAGCAGCACAATTTACAATAGCCAAGTGCTGGAAGCAACCTAGGTACCCATCAGCAAATGAATGGTGCAAAAAACTGTGGTACATTTACACAATGGAATTCTATGCAGCAGAAAGAAAGAAGGAGCTCCTACCTTTTGCAACAGCATGGATGGAACCGGAGAGCATTACACCAAGTGAAATAAGCCAGGCGGTGAAAGACAAATACCATTTGATCCCACCTTTTAGTGGAGCCTAATCAACAAAACAAACAAGCAAGCAAAATATAACCAGAGACATTAAAATTAAGAAGGACAGTAACCAGAGGGGAGGTGGGAGGGAATAATGGGGGGAAAAGGGCAAAGGGTTTTCAGGAATCAGGGGAGGGAGGTGGGGAAAGCTGGGGTGAGGGGGAGAGGCGGTAGGGGAGGGAGACAGAAAACTACTTGAACAACAATAAATTTTTTAAAAAAAAGAAATTACCATAATTGCCCTGGCAGGTGTGGCTCAGTGGGTTGAATGCGGCCTGCAAACCCAGGGGTCACCAGTTGGGGTCAGGGCACATTCCTGGGTTGCTGGCTGGGTCCCCAGGAGGGGTCACTTGAAAGGCAACCACACATGAATATTTCCCTCTCTTTCTCCCTCCCTTCCCCATCTCTAAAAATAAATAAAATCTTTTAAAAATAAATTATAATTTACAAAGTTGCTTAAGGAATTACTATCTGTCCTCATCAAGAGACTCAAATATCAGTTGCAAAACTAAGCAATTCTCACCATGTACATCTCTGCCATCTCAGTCCAAGCCTCATCCAGCAGCTTCCTGCTTCTACTCTGAGGTCTTTTATTTTTAGAATTGATTTATTACCTTATGGTCATTGAATATTTGTTTTTCCTTATTATATTTCAGGATTATTATATTTTTTCTTAATTTGACCCATTTATCCTACTCTGTTCCTTTCCTTCCCACTTGAATAATACTTTATGAACAGGTAATGAGAAATGAGGGTTTAATATTTATATGACCAGTACTACCAGGCACTGTGTTGGACATATTTATATACATTATTTAATTCCTCAATAACTTCGTGAAGTAGGTATGATTACTTCTGCTTCACAGATGAGGAAACTGAATGCATGCAGACATTAAGAATTTGCCTACATTCTGCCCTGGCTGATATAGCTCAGTGGATTGAGCTCGGACCTGTGAACCAAAGGATTGCGGTTCGATTCCCAGTCAGGGCACATGCCTGGGTTGCAGGCCAGTTCCCAGCATGGGACACACAAGAGGCAACCATACATTGATATTTCTCTCCCTCTCCCTCTCTCCTACCTTTCCCCTCTAAAGATAAATAAATAAAAATCTTTAAAATTCTTTAAAAAAAAAAAAGAATTTGCCTACATTCTAAGTAGCATAGATGGTGGGTAGAAAATAGACAGGGGGAGGGCAATAGTGTGGGAAATGTAGAAACTAAAGAACTTATGACACATGGACATGAACTAAAGCGGGGGAATGTGGGTGGGAGGGGCTGTGCAGGGTGGAGGGGAATGAAGGGGGGAATGGGACAACTGTAATAGCATAATCAATAAAATATATTTTAAAAAAATTTGCCTGCATTCTTAATTAAGTGTGGGAACCGAAATTCCAGCTCTGTCCTTCCTCACTCCCGCTCTTCCCTGGCTACCATTCTGCCCTTGTGGGGTTTTCCTCTATTGTGTCCTCCTTACATCTCTGGCCAGTCCTTGGCTTTGATTTCTATTGTTTTATTGCTTTAACTCAATCTTCTTTCCCCCACTCTAATTCCTGCCTTTGTATTTTTTGTCATTACATTTTCTCTTATTGTACTCACTGACCTATTCTTACCCACCAACGACACTCAAGTAATAGTTTTCCAAGGACAGGCTGTAGGATTAGCTTCATGACTGCCACCAATATCAAAGCCACTTACGGCTCTGAAGACTTACAAAGAAAATGACTAACTGGACGGCCAGGCTGAGCCTTTGTAATGTGCCTTGCATTCTGACTAAAAGGTCTTCATTTGCTTCCTGGTAATGGGACACATTAAACCCATTGTGGTTAGTAAATGCTGGCACCCATCTGTTCCTTTCTGTGGTTTGATCTGCAATTGATTAAAATCTCTACTTCTGATGACAATGTAGGTTTAATCTGTGCATATCTTGACAGAGAATTTCTCCTCTTCAGCATTAACCATCATTTTCTTCTATATTAATAATATTTTTCTTAGGCTTTTAATTTTTTTCACTCAATTTTTAATATGGGTAAACCTAATAGAACATGATATGGTTTTTAACCAGAATTAAACTATTTATTAGTAGTACTAGGATCTAATTTTCAAACTCCTCTTTGTTCTTCAAGAAGTCATCTGAGTCATAAAATTATAAAAGAAAACTGAATCAAGAACAAGAACTCTGGAAACGTGAAATATACAACTAAACAATCCTTGGACCACTGAATTTTCACCAGCAGGAAGCGGGCTGAGAAGACCGCAGCCTCCAAAGCCCCACTTCAGATGCAGTATAGTAAAAACGTAACCACTTTTTGTATTAGGCCAAATAATGGCCCTAAAAATAACAGATCCTAATCCCTGAAACCTGTAAATGTTAAACTTTATATTAAAAAAAATGCTCTCCAGGTATGACTAGTTTAAGGATCTTGAGACTGATTATCCTTGATTATTCTAGTGAACTCTAAACACAATTACAAGTGTTTTTATAAAAAAGACAGAGTTGACACAGAAAAAGACAAGGAGCAGGGAAAGATTTGAGGGCTGGAGGGATGTAACCCGAAGCCAAGGAATGCTCGTGGCCACCAGAAGCTAAATGTGGAGAGAAAAGCCTCCCTCCCACCTAGAGCCCCGTAAGGGAGCGCAGCCCTGCCACCACCCTGGTGTCAGCTCGATGGTTCTAATGGAAAAGTCTGGGCCTCCAGAACTGCGAGACAATGTGTTTATGTTGTTTTGAGCCATCAAGGTTGTGGTAATTCTTTGTGACAGCCACAGAAAATTATGTTTCTCAGCAGAATCGGGCTAATCAAATTCTTTACCGCTTCTAGGGCAGGAGGTCTTCCTGGTTTCTCCCAAGTGGGAGAATTGCTGTGGACTACTGACTGCTTTATTTTTGCTTTTCCTCCTCTTTTTAATCGAAAGAATGTATGGGCATTCCTCTGTTCTTCCTTCAGCATTGCATGTTGGATGTATTGAAGGAAGGGACAGATAAGTGGACACTTGGCTCACAGATCTATGGAGAACACGTCTCAAAGACAAGAAATACATAGATCACGTGGACATCCAGGACATTAAACTGGGTGCAACAGTAGGATTGTACCCAAGTCGCATCACTTGGGAATGGATTGATTGTGTTCTTTGTGTGGATAGAAGGATTAAAGGAATATAATTGATGATGGCAGAGATTGTTAGTGCTCATCCAGTATCCATGTGTTCCTCTACGTTCTGGAGCTTCCCCTCATATGGCAGGCCAGAGAGTTTAAACTTTATCCTGAAGATTATAAAAATTCATTAATGGGAGGAGAATGCCATGATCAGATTTGCATTGTTCAGTGATTATTGTATTATTCAGTAAATACTTACTAAGAGAATTCCAGGGTGATCAAAACAAAAAAGTTACCTGCTTACAGGGGGTTATAGAGTCATTCAATAAATGACTGAATCAGCGCGTTAAAAGTTACACGCAGAGAATGGATATGTAGTTGCCATTCAGAGTACCTGAGTGGCCAATGGCAGCCTAAGAAAATGACTCTTGCGATAAAACCCAAATGTCAGTAGGGAGTCAGCCTTGAGAAAGTTAGAGAAAAGTACATTCCAGAGATAGAGAACAGTTCTGCAGTAAAGGCTTTTGGTACTCATACCTGACTTGCTTCTCTTTGGCATACAAGAGGATGAAATTTCCCCAGCATTTTGCAGGCTAAGTGGGATTATGGGTTAGTTCTGGAAAGTGGACTTTGAGAAGATGTGATAGAAATAATTTCAAGACTGCCCTGGCTGGTGTAGCTCAGTGGATTGAGCGTGGGCCTGCGAACCGAAGGATCGCGGTTCGATTCCCAGTCAGGGCACATGCCTGGGTTGCCAGGCCAGTTCCCGGCAGGGGACATACAAGAGGCAACCGCACATTGATGTTTCTCTCCCTCTCTCCTTCCCTTCCCCTCTGAAGATAAAAAAAAAAAGAAATAATTTCAAGACTGATATAAGGCCCTCTAATATTCTCTTCCCGTACCCCAGCAGTTATGGATGAAGTAATATACTGAAATGGTGGAACCTCAAGATCGAGGCAGCCTGATAGTTACTGAGTCCCCTTAGAGAAAACAGATGCCCTAAAGATTATCCTAGCCCTACTGGATACTTGTGTGATTTGGGGATTGTGTGTTACCATAGCATCACCTACCCTCTCCTATCTAATGAAGGCCCGGAGGTGGGAACAAGTTTTTCGGGTTGCAGGAAAAGCTAGAAGACCAGAACAGGAGCATAGTGAGCAAGGGAAGATGGAAATCAGATCATGCTGGCTTTGTAAAGCCAGGGAAGGAGTTTTATTCTGAGGGAAAATAATAGAAGAGTTTTAAGTGGGGTATGGCATTTTGTAATGAACAATTCTAAAAGATGGTTCTTGTAACTATATAGAAAACCAGATGGAGAGGAGGGATGCAAAACAGAAAGTAGGAAGGCTGATTAGGATGCTTTTATAGTAGTCTTGGTGAATTATTGTTTGGATCAGGGTGATTGTCTGAGGATGAAAAGAAGTGGACAGATCCTACATAAGTTTTGGAGGAAGTATCAAAAGGACTTAATAGTGGATTAAATGGGATGGACAGGAGGAGGGAATCAGTGAAAGAGCACAATCTTTGGGTTTACGTCTGGAGATGTGTTGATGTGGGTGAGCTTGAAAAAGGAGCAGGTCTTGGCAGGGGTGTGAAGAAAGGCCAGGGCGCATTTGAGGCAACTGTCAGATATCCACGTGGAGAAGTTGAATAGGGGCTTAAGTATGTGGATATAGTTTTGAGGAGCAACTACGTTTAAAGATGTGAAGTTGCTATATTAATGTTTTTGTCTTGACATTCAGATTTTATTTTGTGGGACTCATAGATTAGTAATTTCATAGTCAATAAGCTTGATCTATGAAAACATTGTACCCCAACATTGTGGAATATGCTTTATTTTCAAACAAACTTAGGAATTTTATAAAAATTGACTATGTGTTGGGCCATAAAACAAAATTTTAATACATTTAAAAGGTTGGTTTTAGCCACTTCTCTGATTTTTATGAAGTTAGGAAACAAAATCAGAAAAAAATGTATATTGAGAATGTTAGAATCACAGGGCTACGTAACTCGTTCAAAGAGGGACTTAATAAGATTTAAGATTGTTTAGGCCAGAGCAATAATGAAAATAACATATCAAATATCAAAACATGTAAGATACAGATAAAGCAGTACTTGTGTCACAGGTGGGCACAGGCAACCAGGTTCTTGGTGATCGGGACAAAAAATTGAACTGAACACACAGAGTTTATAGCAAAGAACATGGGAGCACACCAACTCCAAGTAGAGATTGACCTCATGGCCTGGACAGATTCTATTCTTATAGTGCGGATCCTTCCTGGCTAGTTTTGGCGGGCTTTTACTGTGCATGTGCAAGCAGTTGTATTACTTTAAAGCTACTGCACATGTGGTCTCCCATGATTTTCCCTAATTAGCCACCACAGAAGGGGCTCCCACAATGTTACTGAATTGACCCCCCTTCTCCTGGGGTCCCCTGTACTAGGTTCGTCTTGCCCATTGCCTGAGAATTATAGCTCTCCATGTTAGAGATTGGTGAAAAGGGAAGGAATTATTTATCCAAGTTATACAGACTTCAGAGTATGACTTAATGTCTTCATCAAAATCCCAAAGTCCCTTAAAACACCCACAAACACATACAGTCCTTCCTTCCCCGCTTTGCCTAGTCTGGGGTACCGTATCTCAAGAAAAGAAACAGAAGTCCGGTGGCTCAGGTAGCCCCCCTCTCTTCCCAGTAATCTGGGCTCGGCTGGCAGGCCTCCTTCAGTTCCCAGCACCACCAGCTGTGTCACTGGGATCTCTAGTTCTTATTCCAAAACCACGTGGCACCTTCTCATGGCCCACCAGCAAGAGTCCTTTCACCCCTTTCCTCCCTGCAGCGTCTCTCCTGCATTCTTCCAAACTGCTAAGAGAGAGCTCTGCATTGTTGCTACATCTTGCTTTCCAGCTTCCTAAGCTGCGTGGCAAAGGGAGACCCAAAGCCGCATGGTTCTCCCCTGCCAAAGCCACATGGCCATTCTCTGCTAAAGCTGAGTGGTAGTTCTTGTCAAGGCTGCTGCACCTGGGTTTAAATCCCAGCGCTAATCTTCCTCTGCAGCCCCATTTCTGACTCCTCCCACAATCGGCTACACTCGCCAGCACCCCCAGATCCTTCCAGCTTTTCTGGGCTGCCATGGTAAGTCTAGGCAGGTGTGGCCCTGGGGCATGGAGCCATCATCTCCAATTCTCACGCAGGCTCTGATAACCAGGGGGAGTTGCCTCCCAGTTACATCTTGGATGGAAGTCACTCCCTTCTCCCTGGCTCAAAGCAAGGCCAGCTATTTAGCATATCTATGAAGCCAATTAAAGGTTAAAGATATGTTAAATGATTGTTCTAGAGGTTATCTGCAAAGCTGTTGCTATGCAAAACAGCTCAATGGCCCTGCTCCATGTGTCCCATCCCCCAGCTCAGACTTGTGGGGGTATTTTTAATATTTCCTGGACACCCTGAGTTCTGGACCCCATTACAAATCCTTCTTTTGGGGGTCCCCTGGCTGTACCCTCTTACACTTGGAGAAAACTTTATAGCTTTAAATTCTAATATTAGAAAAGAAGAAAGTCTTTAATGAACTACTAAAGAGCCAATATGAAAAGTTAGATAAAGAAAAATAAAGTTGAAGAAAATCTATAAAGGAAGAAAATAAGAAGAGATTGAGCTTTAATAAACTAGAAAACACAATACAGAAAAGACCAACAGAGCCAACAGTTGGTCTGGAAAAAATCAATAAAATTAATAAACCAACAATAAGATTGGATCAAATAAACAATGGACAATTAAAGAAAATTGGGCTTCTATAGCCAACAGCAACACATTTCAAAAACAATAGCAGAGTGAAAAGACTTGTTCAGATATATGAAAGCTGAAAGAATTCATTACCAGCAGACCCACACTGCAATAAATGTAAAAAGAAGTCTTTCAGCTGAAACAAAAATGATACCAGATGGAAATCTGGATCTAAACAGAGGAATGAAGAGCATCAGAAGCAGTAACTAGATGATTAAATAAATGCTTTACTCATATTCAGTTCGTTTTAAAAGAATACTGACTGTTTAACCAACGATAAAAAACAATGTAGTAGGTGGTTCAAAGCAGATGTAGGAATAAAATTTATGACAATAGCACAAAAGCTGGGAGAGGAGACATGAAATTATAAGGTTCTTAGAATATAAGTGAAATGTTATCACTTGGAGGCAGACTGGTAAATATTTACACTATAAATTCCAAAGTAACGTCTCAAATAGCAAACAGAGTTACAGGGAGATTTCCGTGGTCTGTAAAGGCAACAGCCACTTATGCTACTAGGTTGGAAAGCTTTAGTGCTCCAGGTGGGCCTCAGCACCTAACTTACATAACACAGAAACACTCATTAAGGTGTTTTCATAAAGGTGCCACCCCTGATCCTTGGCTCTCAGCACTACCAGCAAACTGGATTTTGGAATTCCAGTTTCCTTAGTCAGGGCTTCTACCTCCACTAATTTCAGTCATTGCATGGAGGTCGGTAGAAAATGTTATGTTCCCAGTCCAGCTAAATCCTTTCATGCACAAATGAATCTTCCCTAACACAGTGTAATTTCACTTGGGCAGGAACTGAATTGTTATTTAAATGTTGTTTATCCTTCCGCCCCACAGCGAACTCTTCATTTTGATTTCTATCTCAACTTAGAAGTTCACTAAACATTTGCCGAATACATGAATGATTGGCAACGTGTTATTGCCTATTATTCCCCACCCCTTAATGAGTGAATAGAAAGTACATTCTTTACTTCAGTTATTCACTCACTATTATTTATGGTCCCTTCTCTGAAGAAGTTCGGAACACATTTTTAAAGGACTAAAGAATTGGGGAAAATGTAGTTAAGCAACTTTCATTCTCTCAGCCAAAGGCTTCAGTTTAATGTCTCCTCTAGAGAAATATTTTTTACTTCTTAGTAAGGTGCAAATAATAATGTTTTCAATGACCAATTTGTACAGTTAAATTTGTTGGTCTGTTTCTGTATCTGGTAAATCATTATAGTTTATAAATATTTATTATGACAGCTCTCTTTTTTAAAAGATTTTATTTATTTTTTAATTTTAATATATTTTATTGATTATGCTACTACAGTTGTCCAATTTTTCTCTCCCCTTTATTCCCTACCCTGTACCCCCTCTTTCTACCATCATTCACCTACTTAGTTCATGTCCATGGGTCATACATATAAGCTCTTTGGCTTCTCCATTTCCTGTACTATTCTTAACCGCCCCCTGTATATTTTGTACCTACCATTTATGATTCTTATTCCCTGCACCTTCTCTCCCACCCTCTCTGCACAGATAACACTCCATCTGATCTCCATTTCTATGATTCTGTTCCTGTTCTAGTTGTTTGCTTGGTTCATTTTTGTTTTTGTTTTTGTTTTTCTAAGTTCTTTTGTTGATAGTTGTGAATTTGTTGTCATTTTACTGTTTGTATTTTTGATCTTCTTCTTTTTCTTAGTTAAGTCCTTTTTACATTTCATATAATAAGGGCTTGGTGATGATGAACTCCTTTAATTTGACCTTATCTGGAAAGCACTTTATCTGCCCTTCCATTCTAAATGATAGCTTTGCTGGATAGAGTAATCTTGGATGTAGGTCCTTGCCTTTCATAATTTCAGATACTTCTTTCCAGTCCCTTCTTTTGAGATATCAGCTGAGAGTCTTATGGGAACTCCTTTGTAGGTAACTGTCTTCTTTCCTCTTGCTGCTTTTAAGATTCTCTCCTTATCTTTAATCTTGGGTAATGTAATTATGATGTGCCTTGGTGCATACTTCCTTGGATCCAACTTCTTTGGGACTCTCTGAGCTTCCTGGACTTCCTGGAAGTCTATTTCCTTTGCCAGATTGGGGAAGTTCTCCTTCATTATGCTTTCAAATAAGTTTGCAATTTCTTGCTCTTCCTCTTCTCCTTGTGGTACCCCTGTGATTCGGATGTTGGAATGTTTAAAGTTGTCCCAGAGGTTCCTAAGCCTCTCCTCATTTTTTTGAATTCTCATTTTTTCATTCTCTTCTGGTTGAATGTTTATTTCTTCCTTCTGCTCCAAGCTGTTGATTGGAGTCCTGGTTGCCTTCCCGTCACTGTTGGTTCCCTGTACATTTTCCTTTATTTCACTTTTCATAGCCTTCACTTTTTCCTCTATTTTGCAACCATACTCAACCATTTCTGTGAGCATCCTGATTACCAGTATTTTGAACTGTACATCTGATAGATTGGCCATCTCTTCATTGCTTAGTTGTATTTTTTCTGGAGCTTTGATCTGTTCTTTCATTTGGGCTATATTCTTTTTGTCTCTGTGCACCTGTTACTTAGTAATGGGTGGAGCCTTAGGTATTCAGCAGGGCGGGGCAACCCACGTTGCTTTGTTGTTGCGCTGTACGTTGGGGAGGGGTCCGAGAGGGAACAGTGCCGCTTGCTCAGCTCTCACCCTGCTTTCAGTCCCTTCCGCCGCTTCCCAAGAGCAAATTGGGTCCTTCTGGTGCTGATTCCCAGGTGGGTGAACTTATGTACATTCTAGGACCCTGTGGGTCCCTCCAACGAACTCTCCTGTGAGGCTGGGAGTTTCTCCTGCCGCCTCACCCCAACAGGCGTTTTCAGTCAGAGGTTTGAGACTTTATTTCCCCACGCTGGAGTTCTGGGTTGCTTTGTCTGTCTTGCTCCCCAGTTGTTCTTCCTGGTTTATCTACATGCAAATGTGGGACCACCCGCTCTGCCAGCCGCCACCTTGTCGTGAGTCCTCCCCACCCTGGCTGCCCTTCTGTGCCCCTCTGACGGGTCTGGATGAATGTTTTTGTTTTAACTCGTTGGTTGTCAGACTTCCATACAGTTGAATTTTTCTGGGAGTTCTATTATTTTTTGGTTTTAAATTTGTTTTTGTCCTTCTTTTGGTTGTGCACGGAGGCACAGCGTGTCTATCTATGCCTCCATCTTGGCCGGAAGTAGTCTATTTATTTCTTTTTAGAGAGAGGGGGAAAAGAGGGAGAGAAACATTAATGTGTGGTTGTCTCTTGTGTGCCCCCTACTGGGGACCTGGCCTACAAACCAGGTATGTGCCCTGACTGGGAATCAAACCGATGATTCATTGGGTAACAGGCTGGCACTCAATCCACTGAGCCACACCAGCTGGGGCATGACAGCTCTCTTTAAGGAACTCTTCCACATGCAGTAATGCCACCTCCTATTTAAATAACATAATTTCACAAACGAAGGTATGATGGGACAGGAAGGAATGTGAAGAACATTTCCTCCAAATTTCAGGTGTTACCTGTGGCAAACCCTTCTGCATGGCGTGGGCCCAGCTCCCACTCAGAGATGTACAGGACCCACACCCACAGATAGGTTCTCTCATGGGTAATCAGATTTGCAATGTACCTAAGCCGCTTTGAGTCTTGCTTTTGCTAAGAACTCCTTCACCCTGGATTGGGATAGTAAGTGCTTATTGTAACTTCCTAAAATCCACGCTAAACCTTGCAAGGACCAGTGCAACTGGCTCAACCACTTTTCCCCTTTTCATTTGCAAATATCCTTCTTCTGTGATGTGATTAGCAGCACTGGCTCCTTGGTTGTCTGTAAAAGGTAACTGCCTATAGCGAACCTGTGTGTAGTAATGAGGACCATCATGTAATGTGACCAGAAATAAAATAAAGGCCTGTCATGGTGGAGGCCACAACTTTTGCTCCGCTTGAGAGAAAAGCCATGCTGTTGTCCTTTTTCCTCCACTGGACTCAGTAGTCCATGTGAATGTTTTATTTCATCCATAATGACACGGACACTGCTGGCTGGTGTCTGCATTAATTACAGGCCTTGTCCTCTGCCTCTAACTTTGTAAATAGTGCCTGCAGGTGGGAGGTTGAGGTTGGGAACAGGGAAGAAAGGGGAGATGGAAAGATTAAAATTTAGAGTTGAAAAAAAGGTGAAGCATGGTGGGACCACACAGAACTGTGGTTCTCTGACCTTTCTCCATTGACTTCTCATCTCTAATTACCCTCGAATGCTGCAATCATAAACTTTCCACCCCAGGATATCTTTGCTTCTCACTTGATGCACACTTGCTGGGGAAATCTCACTGGGTTGGCTTCAGCTGCTACCCATATGCACATGACATTCCACTCTGTATTCTGGCCCAGATATTGCTCACAACCATAAAATTTCCATTTGCCAGTGGAGATACCCTATTGGATATCTGAACAGCAGAGCAGAGATTGGCAAACTATAGTCTTTGGCCTGTGTCTGGCCCAGCATCACTTCTTATACAACTTGCAAGCTGAGAATGGTTATTGTGTTCTAGGTATAGCTGTGTTCCAGGAACACATCATTACAGACACAAATTACAGGCAATGAAATTTGAATTGCACATCATTTTCACACATCATGAAATAAGTATTGTTTGGATTTTTGTCAACCATTTAAAAATGACAATACAATGTGCTACCAGTGGACTGAGGCAAGGAGGAACCCGTTGTGGTGAAAAGCGAAAGGCAGCGCCCCGCTTACCTATTGAGGTAGTACTAATCACCCCACCATACAGTGGCTTAAGCAACAACAATCATCTTATTTGCTCAGGGTTTCTGTGAGGCTAGAATTCAGGAAGGGTTCAGCTGGGCAGTTCTGGCTTGGCAATTTATAAAACACTTGGAGTGGAGGTTTGGGAGTGCTGGGACACGGGGACGGCCCATGTCAGCTGCTTGCGCACTTACAACACGGTGACTGTAAAGCAGTCAGACTGCTAATGACGTGGCTGAAGGCTTCGAAGTTGAGTGTCACTGTCAACAGAGCAGAAGCTGCATCACCTTCTATGATCTCACCTGGGGAATTACATAAGACGCTTCCGCTGTGCTCTAGAGCAAGGATGCAGAAACCTTTTCTATAAAGTCCCAGATAGTAAATGGTTTGGGCTTTGTGGGTCATGCAGTCTCTGTGACCACTACTCACCTCTGCCATTGTAGGAGAAAAGCCTGAATGGGAGGACATGGGGCTGGCACACAGACCCCTGCAGCCTAGAGCAGAACCTCAGAGTCACAGAGCTGCTAAACCTCAGCTATAACATGAATGTCAAATACTTTGTTGCAAACCACTAAGATTGCGGAGTTACTTCTTTCTTAGCATGGCTGTAGCAAAATGAGCATCCATCATGTGCTGAGACCCTGAGCATGTAGAGAACACATCACAGTGGATTACTTCCATTCTTCGCATGGCCTAGTTCTTTGTGATCTGACCTCTCACTTTCTGCCATTACCTGGCAACATCTTCCCCGTGGTTCCGTGTTTCTGTGCCATTTGCACACACTCCTGCCCTGGGCTGCCTGCCAAATTATATGTGCTCATCGAAACTCACCAAAATGCCATCTCCTTTCTGAAGCACCTCACAAAAGTCTCTCTCTGCTAATACCTGGGTTTTTCAGACCATAAGATGCACCTAGGTTTTAGAGAAGGAAAATAGGCAAAAAATTTTTGAAGCAGAAAATGTGGTAAAATATTTAACAACATAAATAACATAATATTTCACCAATGTAAATGTAAACAGAACTCAACAGCAACATTAACAATCATTATTCCTCCCAAATTTGGGGGGGGGGAGTGTGTCTTAAACTCCGAAAAATACGGTACCTTCTCCAGCGCTTGTTCACAGCCAATGAACTCTTTGTATGAAATGCGTTTACTAGTCTAAGCCCCCTGCTAGACGGCAGTCCCCTTGAAGACAGGGAGAGTGACTTTTCCATGTTTGCATCAAGTCCCCAGACCTTAGTACAAAGCCTTGTACTCATGAGTATTCAAGGAATGTTGTTGAACTAGTGACCCGAGGCAGGGGGAGTTCTGAAGGTGAGGGATAGGTTTTAAGTTTGAGGCAAATTCTCTGTTTGGAATTCTCTCATGTCTTTCCTCCATCATTTTTCTGCAGAACAAGTCAGATTCAAATAAACTTTAAGGGCAAGTCTGAAGAGTAAAGGAGTCATAAAAATTCATCCTGAATACTGTTGTGGTCTTAGAAGTTTTGGGTTGATGTTATATTTATAAAACTTGTTGTGTTGGTTTATTTTAGTATTACCACACGACCCATCATTTCCTCCTCTCCCTTCAGTGATTTGTCCTCAAATTCCCTAACCAGTAAGTTCCAGGCAACCACCCAATTTACAATCCTCTAGCACACCTTCAAAGAACAACCCTGGGTCCCTGCCAGGGCAGACAGTTCTGATTTCCCTCCTTGCTTTTTAGGGGTCTCCATCTAAGGGAGGGCAGTTGAGAATGCCTAGTGCCAATCAACCCCCATCTAGAAGGTACAGAGGCAAGGGGACTGATGAGCCTTTTCTGTCTTCTGGTGCTCACAGCATATGGCATGGAGCCACACACCATTTGCTGACTGATGTGGACCGCTGGTCAGCAGAATGGGGTTGTCATGTTAGCATGATGGGGATGCGCTTAGGCGAGTCTTAAATTGTTCATGCATTTCTTTAAAAACCCTCTGTGAAAGTAATATAGTAACTATCAGGTTGTGAGTATTAATTGGATATGTACTTGTTTTATTTGACTATAATCCTGGCTTGGTCCCTAGCTAGTTCTTTGGGCCTCAGCAAAATGAATGGTTTGGAAGTAACTGAGAGCTAATGTTCCCTTAAACCTCAGAGATTCTAAGATTTCATAATGGATTTAGCAGCTGCAGGCTTTTGATGATGTGCCCAGAAATACACACCACAATTCGACTGAGATTGTGAACACGCTGATCTTTAAATAAGGATGGGTATGGGAACTGATGAAGTTTTGGTGAGGGCAAAATAAAATGTTGGATGTGAACATGCTTTAGGCAATGCTGGATGTGGAAATGTTTACGCATTTAATGTGAAGTCCTGCCCATAGTGAAGAGTGAAGCGCAGCATTTGGTAGCTTGTTGTCTCCTTAACAAAATCGGTGATTATTTTGTACTAACAGTGGCCTACAAAGGAAGGAAGTGGCCGAGAGCAGGTTCTATCGAGAAACAGTATAAAGAACAGAACATTCCTCACTTTGTTAATGGTCTTCTGCCCTGTCCTTGCTCCATGGATCAGGGACTGCCATCACCATTGGACTAGTCTGCGAGCTAGCAATCCAGCGTTTCTTCTGGACCCACCCTCTCTTGTGAGACCGGGGGCCATGTTTATTTTTGTTCATCGTTTGAATCCCTAGCAACTAGCAGAGTAGGAGCTCAATAAGTATGTTTTAAAATAAATGAATAGTCAAGCAGGAGCCTAAAGCATTGTCTTTCTATGGTCTGTTGGCCATTTCAGAGCTTAGGAAATGTAATGGTCAATTCATTAGAAAGAGACATCTAGGGGGGGAAAAAATAAAATAAAATAAAATAAATGAATAGTGTTAAACATTGCCCTCTTCCCCTGATCCTCCCTGGAGGCACAAGCACCCTGGGGCCAGAACACTCCAAAGTAGCAGATCTGCTTTCCTGGGTGATAGTAGCCACCTAGAGAACACTAAGATCACTTTATGCTCTCGGTACTGCAGGAAACTCGGAGAGCAGCGCGATCACTGAGAGGGGCGATGAGAAGTGCTGAAGATCAGGTCAGGCTCACCTGCTTCCCCTGGTACCTGGTACTGGTTCTGCACGTTGGTTTGTCTGCTTGGAGATGCTGCATGGGCACAGGGCATCCGCCCACTGGCCTCTGAGCTCAAAGGACCTTTCCAGTTCTGAAAACCAAAGGGAAAAAAAATTCAGGTATCATGAATAATTAAAGAAACTATATCTGAAAGTGATAAAAAAAAATCATGTGTCTGGCCTAAATTTTATCTGTGTGGGCAAGGCAGAATTAACCCCCTGAACAGTATGAGGAAGGCAGTTGTGAGGAAGGGAGTAAAGTGGTTTTGTTGTACCTTAAAAAGCCTAGGTGTTCAACAGAAGGGTGCGTTGGTGCATGGCATTTCTTCCCACGCAGTCTAAGTGAAAGATACCCCTGCTCAACCTTCCAGCTTCTTTCAGAGCAGTGCACCAACGCTTCCTTCTTTCTTGAAATGTCCTTCCTTTAGCTATGGGGATATCACTTTCTGGTTTTTCTTAAATTCTGGGGCAGCTCCTTTTCAGGCCCCTTTGCTGGGCTCCTTCTCCTCTGCAAACAGGCTAAGCTGTGCCCCAGGCCTGGGCCCTTTTATTTTCTCTGAGTGATCTCTTCCAGAAACGTGGCTTTAATTAGCATCTATTAAGTGAAGAGCTCCCGAATTTATATCTCTGATTTTGACCTTTCCCCTGACTCCTAGGCTTGCATAGCCAAAAAACAGAAAACCAAAAACAAACAAATAAACACAACCAAAAAACATCTTCATCTGGATGGAGTGTTGGATATTTTCCATTTTCCTCTCCAGATCTGCTTTTCTTCTGTCTCCTCCCAGCTCTGTGCTTGGGGCTGACCACTACGTGCTACAGCACCAAGCTGTCTGGTCTCCGGCCTCTGGTTGGGTCTGTCCAGTGGGACCCGTTGACCACCACTGGGAAAGCAGGAGGAGAGTGAGGTCAGGGTGTGCGTCCCTTTCTCTTCCTCTTTGCCTGTTCACTGTGGCTCAGGTGTTTCCCTCTTCTGAGGTCAGCCCTTCCCAATGGCCACAGCTATTCCCTCTGGCTTCTGGTCCAACTACCCTTGATCCCTTTCCCTTTTAGGCCTAAAGCTGGTCAGCATTCTGTGCTGTGGCTTTAATGTGGCCCAAATTGGACTCCTGTTTGTCCTAAACCTCCCAGTTCCCCCGTCACCCAAAGGCTGAGGCAGTTCCTTTTCAGGCCCCTTTGCCAGGCTCCTGCTCCTCTGTACACAGGTCAGAGGCACAGCATGCATCCCCTCACTCAAGCTGAGAACGTAAGACCTCTGATTCTGTTACAAAATGTCTATGATATTTTGCTGGGTCTTCATGGTTTTTACACAAAGGTTACTCATCTGTGACTCCCCATTTATAACAACTATGGAACTAGAAGGTGGGTTTCTCCTGAATACTGTTTAGTCCTCCTGCAATGAGAATTTCCTAACAGGTCTCATGCACGTTGAACCCTTCAATGGCATAACCTTATTCATCCCTGTGTCATTACCTAGCACAATATTTGAAATATAATACAAGCCCAAAATTCGTATGTTGGATTTATGAGTTAATTAAGGTTTGCTACGTATTGGTGTAGTTAAAGGCATCTTTTTTGTTGTTGTCGTTCTTGCATATTTGAGCTCTTAATAACAATGTAAGACTTCTATCTGATTGGTATGGTCTTAACTTACCTAGTGAATCTTTCTCAGCCTTAGTATTCTACAACTTCTATTTGAGTTCTTCCTAAGTACAAGGGATGAGAATTAAGCAGGAATGTTTTTGGCTTTTGAATTGTTTTTGAGCTGAATGAAGTTCACAAAAGTACTGGGAGACGTTTACACGGACAGCTGTTGTGTGACCCTGTAAAAGGAAATGCGCATTTTTTGAAAAAGCAGAGTATAAACAATAAACACGCTGGGAGGTCAGACTGAGAAGGGGAAGAGGAAGGCTGGGAATGGGAGACATGGGAATATTTCACACTAGCACTGAAATTGCTAAGCTTTTTTCCTGATGTCTTGAAAAGAAGGTTTAGCCATTTTTGGAGAAGAGATGATTGTGGCTATTTATGAACATCATGTTGCTAGGTGACACCATGGGATGAGCACCACGCTAACCTATCACTCCCTGATTTCCAGCACTAGCAGTGAAGGGTATATACGGGGGTGGGGAACAGAATCCAGGAGGGAATGCAGAGACATTGGGATGAGAACTGTCTGGAGCAAATGAATCAGCTTTAGAAAAACCTTCATTTTTCTCTCTCCATTCCGGTAAAACGATCTGCTAAGGATCTTAGGTCCAACCTTTCCCCTGCTCTCTTATTCAGGCCCCTGAGTTGCTAGCAGCCTTTTCCTCTATTATGACATTTGGCCTCCTCTGGGAGAAAAGCAGATCTGCTTCCTGTAGAAGCCAAGTCGGGAAATCACCAGGGAGGAAACCGAGGAGTCAGGCTCCCCATGCAGCGAGTCTGAGAACCCGCATTTTCTTCTGTCTGTACACACATGGCCTGGGAATATGTGGTTGGCTGCGGGCGGCCGGGCTTAAGTGCAAGTCGGGGCTTGGAGAACGATGCTGAGTGTGCTGCAGCGTGAGGAGGCTGATTTACAATCAACTGACCACCTGCAATTTCAATACATCTGAAATAATAGCAACCAGAGGCAGTCGATCACCAATTTGAAATGCACCTATTGGAAGCTAGGCTGCTAATGTTTAGTTACCTAATAAGCATGGATTTAGGATGGGAATATACTGGTTCACACAGCTGGCTCGAATCAGTGGATGTTAGCCAGCATCCTGGGGGTATCAAGAATTTATAAGTGTTTTGGGGCAGGGTGGTAAGCATGGATGTGCATTAGGTAAACCAGTGTTTCCTGAGGCTATCCCCACCTTAGGGAAGGGCAGGTTTGAGTATAATTGCAAGGTAGATGCTTTGAATCTCATCCAAAGCACTTACTGGAACTGGGAATGCCTTTTATCCCCGCCTACCACTGAGGCTACAGTGAGTCTAACGCACCTCCTAGTGGCCACAGCTTGTGCAAATCAGTTCCCCTTCTGGGGCTGCTGCTGCTTCTCAGAAAAATGCAACAAGTTCTGACCCCATGGGGTCTTAACTGTCTTCTGCTGCAGGCTCCATTGCAGTTATGCAAATTTGAGAAGAGGTTGTCCTTAGTTATACCAGCTCTTGAATGCCAGCCCTCTCTAAGCCCCTGATAAGTCACCTTTATGCCCATTTTTAAAGGATAATTTCCCACTGTGAATAGCAAAAATAAGCCCTCTAAGGGAACCATTAAAAAAAAAAAGTGTTTCTTCTACCTGCCGACACCACTGCCCTCCCAGGCAAACAGCTTGGGCCTGGCTAGAGGAGCCAGCGAGGGACTTCTTTCCCCCCTTTCCTCTCAATCTAGTGGGTGCGCTGTGAACACCACATGTAGGGGGTTTGTGTTTGAGTCTACACACTAATTTAAAAAAAAGTTTTACTCAGAAATATTTCAAACCTACACAAAACAAATGGAACAAGAAGAACAAGATAAGGTGCTCAGTGTTGACATCACCCACCTTCCACAATGATCAGTTCATGGCTAGTCTTATACATACACCTTAACTTTCTCCCACACCTAAAATGTTCTAAAGAAAATTCTAAAGGGGTTGCATTTAATCGATATCATTTCATCTGCAAATATTTCAGTATATATCCTTAAATGACAAGGACTCCTATAAAAATATAAGCAATGCCGTTATTGAAAAACAGTTACAAGAACACCTGAAACCTATATAATTTTATTAACCAGTGTTGCTCCAATAAATTCAATTAAAAACCAGCTACAGATAGTTCATAGTAATTCCTAATGTCAACAGATAATCTAAGTTGATGTTCATATCTCCTTGTTTGTCTCATAATATTTTTTTTACAGTTCACTTGTTTAAATCAAGACCCAAATAAGGTCTGTATGTTGTGGTTTGTTGGTATGTCTCTTAAGCCTCTCTGAATTTCTTTTCTCTTTTCTGCCTTTCCAATTTTTGTTGAAGAAATGAGGTCATTTGTTCTGTGGTTCCCCAGTCTGGATGTCACTGATGGCATCTCCGTGGTGATGTAACATCTCTCAGTGCAGTAGTCTCCCTGATTCGGGGTTTTTCTTTCCATGGTTTCAGTTGCTCATGGTCGACCCTGGTCCAAAATATTAAGTGAAAACCTCCAGAACAAAACAATTCTGTTTAAATTGCATGCCGTTCTGAGCAGCGCAATGAAATCCTACGCTGTCCTGCTCCATCCTCCCTGGGATGTGACCCATCCCTCTGTCCAGTGTGTCCACGCTGCATGCACTACCTGTTCCTGTCACTCAGCAGCCATCTTGCTTATCAGGTCCACTGTCAGGGTATCGCAGTGCTTGTGTTCAAGTAACCCTTAATTTACTTAATGCCACATTCACATAACTTTTATTACAGTGCATTATCATTGTTTTGTTTTACTATGTTATTGTTATTAATCTCTTAATGTTACCTACCTTATCAATTAAACTTTATTGTAGGTAGGTATGTACAAGAAAAAACATAGTATATATAGGGTTTGGTACTCTCTGTAGTTTCAGGCATCTGCTGGGGGGCTTGGAGCATATCCCCTGTGGGTAAGGCAGACTACTGTACATACTTGGTATTTTCTATAAATTGAAGATTGGACCAAGAGTCTTGGCCAGAAGCCCTGGCTGGTGTGGCTTAGTAGGTTGAACACTAGCTATGAATGGAAAGGTCACTGGTTTGACACCCAGTCAGGGCATATGCTGGGTTTTGGGCCAGGTCTCCAGTTGGGAGTGTGTGAGAGGCAACTGATTGACGTTTCTCTCCTTCTTTTCCTCCCTTCCTTCCCCCTCTCTAAAAAAATACAAATAAAATCTTAAACAAGCAAAGAGTCTTGGCCACATGTAGGTTCGTTTTTTCATGGTGAAATTACTTCATGGGTGGTAGGGAATACATGTATCAGGAGAGGTTTGTATGGCCAGTATGAGGCCCTTCAAACTAACTTCTGTGCCTTTGACATGTCCCCATCACTGTTTGAGCACTTTCTAACTTTCTGGCACAACAGGTATTCTGGGCTAATCTTGTACTTCTCCTGTCCCAGCAATTGAACTCGTCATTACTTCAATGAGCTGTTGTACCTATTACTGGAGGGTGGTATTTAGAAATCAAGATCTAGCACTAGGGGCTTCATTATTATTGAGATGTTGCTGCTCCCAACCCTTCTCAGTGAACAGACCCAGGAAATATATGTACCGTATTTTTTGGACTATAAGATGCACTTTTCCCCATATTTTTTTGCTTCAAAATCCCCCCCATCTTCCTCCTCTAAAACCTAGGTGCGTCTGGGGTCCACACCATAAGACACACCTAGGTTTTAGAGGAGGAAAATAGGAAAAAAAATTTTGAAGCAAAAAATGTGGTAAAAAGGTGTGTCTTATAGTCTGAAAAATACGGTATGTGTGTGCATACACAGATGTACAAACATCTATATTTTTCTACATGTTTATCTGTATATATATTTTAACAAGTTCATTGTGATATCCCTCATTCCAATCCAACTCAAGTTTCATTCATTCCCTCCTCATGTTTGTAAGTCCCTTCTTCAACAATATAAAGACTGAATCCCATTGTCCTTGATGTACGTACACACCCACCTGCTCACTCTTCCTCTATCCCATTTAACATACACGTCCCGTGTAGGCCATCCGCCTGTGTCTGAGAAGCCACTGCCCACACTGGCATTATTTCCTTATGTGGGTCTCTGGCAGCCCTTGAGGGTACCACACACAACTTTATCCAAGCCCCTGATGCCAAAGATTTTTGGACTAAACTAAGATGAAAGAGAGGGAGCAAAAGGGGAATGGAGAGAGAGGGAGAGGGAGAGAGAGATTGGGAAGTAGAAAGGAAGGAAAGAAGGAAGGAAAGATTTATGTTCATTTTTTAAAAGATGGCTTCCATAGAATTAGTCAACATTTCCAGAGTCTGTACTTACAAAGGCTGAGAGTTACTACTGATATAACTTGTAGGAACATAGTTAAATGTTTTGGAATCTTTAGATGAGAAAAGTATTTTAAAATAACAGGATACCATTGTCTCAAAGTTTTTTTTTAACATTTAGAGCCATGGTTAGAGTAGGGGTAAATCACCCAAGTAATAAGTAATAATTCCCTGGGGTATGGGAAGAAAATAATAAAACTTGTATGTATCTTTTCTTTATTTAAAAATTTAAAAAGAAATTAAGCTTAACAAAGATTTGCTAAAACAGCTAAGTCTGTATGTTAGTCACCTTACACAGATGTTAAAGAAGGTATCCTAAGGCAAGATTAGAAACTCACCATTTCAGAAGCCTATCTATCCTTTTGGTAACTAAATGCTATTTGCATACACTCAGTTATGGGGACTAACAGATGATTTAATTTAATTTTAACAAATAAACCATGATGACATGGACAAATGGCTTTAAAAAATTCCTGCAGAGAAACTTAAGATTGAAGGTAAAACCATTAGTGTCAGCATGTATTTATGTTCAGGAAATGGTAGACCTAGCACTAGGGCAGCCAGAGCAAACTCCCCAACAGCACATGAGACTCGGACAATGGAGGCTTGAAGTCAGCCCTAAGAATAGGAGACTGTCGGGAGACCCTTCGAAGTATGAATTTCTATCCATTATCCTCAATAATGACCCTCCCCCTGTATGGTTATTTAAGATACTATGTGCACCAGTGTTCATAATAGCATTGTTCACAATAGGTAAAGTGTAGAAGCAACCCAAGTGTCCATCGACAGATGAACGGAAAGGCAGAATGTGGTATATACATAGAATGCAATGTTATTCAGCCTTGAAAAGGAAGGTAATTCTAACATGTGCTGTAACATGAGCGAACCTTGAGGACATTATGCTAAGTAAAATAAGTCAGTCACAAAAAGGCAAATACTGGATGATTCCTTTTCTTTCTTTCTTTTTTTTTTTTTCAATGTAATCTTGGGTTTTTAATGAGACAGACAGTTTGGCCCCAGACTTCCCTTGCCCAGGATAATTTTTTGTTCTTCTCTTTGTGACGTTGTCACTCTTGTTCTTGTTTCATCCTTTCCTCACGAATCTTTCTTTGTTCTTCAACAGTTCTCATCTGTTCATCAGCCAGTGTGGCTTGTGCTTCTGCAACTTTCAGGCTTCCTCTTCCAGTATTCACTCTAGTGCCTCAGGTTTTGCATGATCTTCTTCCTCTCTGGCTTTTTATGCTGTAAGCTCAGCTTGTCTCTGTCTCTCAAGTTCTCCAAACAACTGCTGTACCATGATGCGCTTGGCTCCCTCCACCCTTTGGAGAACTTCTCGCTCAGCTTCATCCTTCCTTTTCTCCAGTTCTCCCT
This sequence comes from Glossophaga mutica, assembly GCA_039655065.1. Classification (NCBI taxonomy): domain Eukaryota; kingdom Metazoa; phylum Chordata; class Mammalia; order Chiroptera; family Phyllostomidae; genus Glossophaga; species Glossophaga mutica. The sequence goes on along the minus strand of CM077303.1, from coordinate 67,040,163 downwards.
CTACCGTTTTTTGTTATCAGTTCTTCCACTCTGTGTGCTGTTTCTTTCTTGATGAGGTTTTTTTTTTCTTTTCTATTTACTGGTGCCAGAGTGCTGGGGTCTTGAAGTCCAGACTCAAGATGTCAGCAAAGTTGGTTCTTTAGGAGGCTCCGAGACAGAATCTGTTGCCTGTCTCAATCTTAGCTTCCAGTGCTTGCTGGCCACCTATGGCACTCCTGGACGTTCGTTCCACTGGTCCATTCTAGTCTCTGTCTTCCTAGTGTATGATTCCTTTTACATGAGATACTTGGAGTACTCAAAATCATAGAAACAGAAAGTAGAATTGTGGTTTCCGGGGGCTAAGAAGAGGGAAGGAATAATGAGTTATTGTTTAATGGGCATAGAGTTTCAGTGTTACAAGATGAGAAGAGCTATGCAGGTGGATGATGGTGAGGGCCTCACAACATTATGAATGTATTTACTACAACCATGGAACTCTAAACTTACAATGGTTAAGATGGTAAATTTCATATGTGCACTTTGCTACTGATTCTCCAAATGTGCATACAAAACTCTACAGTTTTCAGCCCTGGTTGGTGTAGCTCAGTGGATTGAGCACGGGCCTGCGAACCAGAGGATCGCAGTTCGATTCCCAGTCAGGGCACATGCCTGGGTTGCAGGCCAGTTCCCAGCATGGGACACACAAGAGGCAACCATACATTGATATTTCTCTCCCTCTCCCTCTCTCCTGCCCTTCCCCTCTAAAGATAAATAAATAAAAATCTTTAAAAAAAAAAAACAACTCTACAGTTTTCAGCAATATTTAAATTTATTAGTCAATCCAATACCATATGCACTTTCTCTAAACTCAATAAGAAATGTTCAGAAGACTGTTTTCTTTACTAGTAATACAAGATTTTGAAAAATGTCTTTGGGAAACCCTCCCTATTAAAAGTAGCATGGAAATCAATGTGGCAAAGATATAAATTACATTCCAGAGATAGTGTTAGAAGACAGAAATCATTGCTGATAATATGAAGATTCAAGTATAAGAGAACATGTATAATGAGAGGTGTGCTATCCAGTCAAATCAGAGAATGGGCCAATTATGCCTTGCTTGTGAAATTAGCCCTTTGCTTATTTCTGTAAATAAAGTGTTGTTATTGGAATACAACCGCACTTATTTGTTATGTATTACCTATGACGACTTTCATGCTACAATGGCAGAGTTGAGTAGTTATGACAAAGACTGTAAGTGGCCCTCAGGGCACAAAATATTTACTCTCTGGCCCTTTACAGAAAAAGTTTGCCATTACCTGAATTAGATGAAAAAGTAAGGTGGTCCCAATGTATCAAAGTATGTTATATTTCTTAGAATGTTTCAATACAAAAACCTACATTTTTATTTAACAATAATTATATTTTAAAACTAACAAACACCAATATTTATAGAAAGTTTGTATACATGTAACTACTAAATTGAGTGACTGCTTTGACCAGAATAAATAAATAAAGGATTCTGGAATTACAAATATAGCACCATATATGATATTCATTCTCCACAAGATTTATAGACAAGCTAATGCTCCCAAAACGGGTAAAGCCAGAAATTTACTGAGAGTCACAGATGTCATCAATGAGGTTAATTTTTTACAAACAAAACTGTTTCAAAACCTTTTATACCTCACAGAAGTTTGCTTGTTACCTGTGTCAACATAGTTAAATCTGTAGTTTAATGTCTATCATCAGTTATGGGAAATTCTTAGTTATTATCTCTTCAAATGCGTATTTTGCCCCAATTTTCTCTTTTCTAATTATAGATTTTTAACATTTATTACATGTTGTCTATCTCCTTTCTTTATTTTCTATCTTTTTATTTCTTCATGCTTCGGTCCCTATCAACATTCTTAGACTTGTCTTTTAATTACTTGAACATATTAATCATATATATTTTAAGGTAATATCTGGTAACTTCATTATTTGGATCCCTTGTGCATTTATATCTATTGTGTGTTTTTTCTGTTAATTTTCAATTATGCTTTGTTTTCTTGTATGTATGGTTATTTTTTAAATTAAGATCTTGATATTGAAGAACTGTTCTAAAGCGCTGGATTGTCATCTTCCTCCAAGAAGATTTCCTTTTGTTTAGGCTAGCAATCGCAGACTATCTTAATTCAAATAGGAATCGACATGCTTTGAATTGGCCTCAGTCCTTGAGAGAGATGATTTAGTTCTAGTTTACTTTACTTCTAGGTTTAATATTTACCTATAATATTTACCAGGGCTCCTCCTCTGATTTTTGTTTCCTCTAGTCTTATGAATCTGTTGAAAGCTTGTTTTAGCCTTTCAGACATAACTCTTTAGACTGCTAATTGCCTAAAAGGAAAAAGCAGCTCTAAATGCTGGGCTCACCTCTCTGGCTCACCTCACTCCTGGGTCTTTGTCCATAATGCCTCACCACCTTTGCCACTCTCAAATACTTTCAGACAGCTTTAGACATTTTTTTTGTTTAATTTTCTAGTTGTTTTAAATGAGAAAGTACTTTTGAAACAACCCAAGCTGGAAGCAGAATTGCACTGAAAGGGAAAAATGAAGCATGAGATGTGTTTTGTGAAAGATGAAGTGCACCAAATCTGCCGATACTTTCTCTGATGCCACGGAGCTGTATGCTCCCCAGTAGGTTTCTACAACAAACAAAAGCAATGAGCATTCTGGATCTATTCCTTCAAAGCAAAGGTGATGTTTAACAGTAAACAAGGAACCACTTTTCAGACTAAATGTGCTCTGGAGGATTTTTAAAAGGGATGTTTGAAAAGCATTTCCATCATCTCAGGATTTTGTTGTTGCAAATGATAGCAGGTTGGCACTTATCAAAACTCATCTGCACAACAGAAACTAAGAATCATGGTTTTTCTAACCTATTTACCTCTTTTTAGCTAAAAAGTTTCACGGAGTCTTGAAACCATTTGTTGAAAATACAAAAATAATTGCAACATCTTCTAATTGTTTGCTCAACAGCTGCAGAAATGAAAATTTACTAACCAGATTCTTCCCCTTACGCACCCACCCCACAAAAAACTCTTTTGCATAATTGGTAGATCAGGTTTAAATAGTAAACACCACAGTTAAATAAACATAGCCAATGATGTAATTTTTTTCATTTGGATTTACATATCTTTGTGAATTTTTTCCTAAGTATACATTAAAATCAAGTATAAAAGCTGAATTTAAGATCAGATATTTGAAGCATATTCAAATCACATGAGTAATTTTTAAATAGAACATTATGCACTGTTTCAAGAAATGTTACTATAAAATATTATTTCATCCTTTTCCCCTTTTGGGGATGTTACTTAGAATACACACACACAACATAAATAAACACATTTTAGGGGTAATGCTCAAAAATGTTTGCTGATGGATAATGTGATCAAAAAAGATCAGATGCTGCTGCTCTAGGGAAATTTATCAGAGGTAGCGCATATACTAAAAAAAAGTCAGTGTTTACATTTCAATGACAAAACAAACTGTTAAAAGAGAAAATCAAACAGCTGGGTTAGCATTCCCTTGAATTGCAGAGCCAGGAGGAAGTTGGCGTTTCTGCTCTAAATTACTTCTCTTTGTTTTTAGACAGGCAGCATGGTTTCCACAACACTCTCCCGAGGCTGGAGATATTTCAGCCCTTGCTGTATAGCAGTTAGGAGCACTCGTTTGAGTCCTGGTAAAATTGTGTGAACTCAGGGAAGTTACAGAAAGTCTGCACACCTCAGTTTTCTCATCACTAGGAGGAGCTGGTAATAGTATTTTATTCCCTTATTATTGCCGCCTGACTTCTGAGAACCCCTCCTGTTTGCAGGTGTTCCCCTGCTCATCTGGGAATCTGTACGGAAGCCAAAGGGGCAACTAGACAGGAGCGGCTGTGGTGGAACCGAGTGCTAGGCAGAAGTTTCTATAGCTTCACCTTCCCAGTCTTAGCTCTTCTCCCTATTTGTCAATTCTGTGAGCCAATCAGTAGTCTTTGAAAAAAACCCTATCTGACTCAGTTAGCCAGTCAGTTCTGATGCTTGCATCCGAGAAATGTGAGACATATCACTGTGATTTTGTTGTTGTTAGTTCTATTTTTAAAATTATCATACCAAATAAGTTTTTTGGTGTACAGTTATGAATTTTAATACCTGCATAGATACATATCACCACCACCACAATCAGGATACAGAAGAGTTCAACACCAGGAAATACTTCCTCCTACTGATTCTTTATAGTCTCACCTACGGCCTCTCTGCCTGTGCGCCACCCAGGGGTCGGTCTGCAACCTGGGTAGTGGTCCCTCATCTGTCCAGTTCTCAAAGTCTTTGATACGCCCATTAGGATCAAACCCAGGCCAGCCCAACTAGGGGGTGATCCCAGTAGTTCACAAAAAACTTTATACGTTCACTTTGCAGAGCTTTTTTCCTCTCCACAATTTTCTTGTAACTCCTGGTTGCCTGGACTCCTTCTTTGGTCCTCTGGCCAGAATACTGTGGCTTAGTTACCCCATTTGGCCTCTATAGGGCCAAGAGGTGGAAGGTTGGAAAGAGAGAGAGGAAAAAAACAAAACAGGCATCTGGTTCTCCCCACCCTCTTGGGATCACAGCTCTACCAACTGGAGAGGAAGGCTCCCTTTCCTCATAGTTCTGGGTCCTGTTGAATTGCAGCCTCTGCAACCATTGCCATGGATCGCAGGGCGCAAGAAAACGAATAGTGGAGGGGGTGACCTCTACATGCTCTCTGAGCTTTAGAAGTTCCCTCTTCTGCACCTGAGCCAGATCTACAGGGTTTCTCCTGGGACTCTATTCACACCAGTGCCCACTTCCGGGTTCCAGGTTGTGCTAAGTTCCAGAATGTGTTCCGACCCTGGGAGTAAGGAAATGGTAAACATCACCAGCTCGCTTTGGATTCTCGTCTTCTTCCTCAGTTCACTTGCTACCGTTTGTCTTCCGGAGTCCTCAAACAACTGCTCCATACATTCTCTCCAGCATGTGCAGGGCTGTTTTCTGGGAGACTCTCTGGGTTTTTGCAAGGATTCAATGTGATTTTACATGTTGTATCAAAATACCTGACACGAATTAAAGGCTCATTAAACATTGTATATTATTATCTCTACTAATTTGTATGTATTTTGGTCAGTTAATCTATTAACCAAGATTAATTAGAAATATCAGCTTTCTTCTGGAGGATTTAAAACCGAAGGACTGACTTAAAAACAGTTCTGCCCAGGACCATGTATGATAAATGTCTTCTTTTGAAAAGAGTTTCTGAGAAATATCTTTCCTTCCCCCTCTCCCTCTCATTTTTCAACTTGATTTAGAGGTCATGTTTATTTACAGTTGAGATGTGCTATTTTTAATGGTATCTATGTCACAGAACAGAGTGATTTAAAGACTCCACACTCCTATCAGTGCAGATGTGAGGAATGGGTAGGAAAGGGCAGCTCTGGTTCAAGGATGGTGTTGTGCTTCCTTTGAGCCCACAGTTGTGAGCACCATCCAGTTAGTGTGAGGACTTACTTCAGAGTTTGTTTTATTTATGTATTTGTAACTTAGCCCAGAAACAGGAGAACAGGATTCAGAGTCTGGAGATTTCAGTTCTTCTAGACCTCAGGTTGGCAAACTAGAGTTTGTGAGCCAAGTGAATCCAGCCCACTCACCACTTGTAAAATACATACACACACACACATACAGTGATAATGTAGTGTGTGAAATGAGTTTTATTGGAACACAGGCATGCTTATCTCTTTACATATTGTCTAGTATATATTCTTTTGTTTTTTTTTCAGTTTTATTGAGAAATAATTGGCATGCATCACTTTAAAGTGTACCACATGATGGTTTGATACGTATATACTGTGAAATGATTATTGTAATAGGGTTAGTTAACATCCATCATCTCGTTTAACAGATTCAATGAAAAGAAAAGGAAAACACTTCTCCTGGGGATGAGAACACTTAGGATTTATGGTCTTAACAACTTTTCTGTATATGTAGGGAATATGTCAGAAGCAGTGCTCATACTTCATAAAAAACAAATTATTGTGGCCAGTTGTTTCTATTTTAGTGACTTCCTTTTTTAGGAGAAAAACTTCTAAAATAGTTTCATGTGTATTGTATTTTGTAAAGTTGGAGTCAGTGCATGCTCATTGATTCTTTTAGTACTTGAGTTTGTCAGCTCGGGTTTTTGAATTGGTCATGTGGGAGAGGAATTCCTTGAAATCTTTTATTTATTTCCTGCTTTATATAAAGCACACCATGTTCCTTGGATCAAATGTTATAAAAGAAATCCTCACTTCCAAAATAACATATTGTCCAAAGCGGTTGCTCTAACTCACGCCTCTGGTTGACGGCGGCTGACTCACCGTGTGCTGGCAGGACTTCCACCTTCCACAAACAGGCTGAATTCTGCACACACTGGGGCAGGCTTCCTGCTCCGTCAGGCAGTGGCTGAGAGTCAAAGGGAGGCTGTGGTTTCTGGGTATGGTGTTGAAGAAGGGCCTGGCTGTGGAAGAGCTGCGACGCTCTTCTGGTTGCATGACGGAGGATGGCGCAGGGATGCTCTCGTCAGTCATCGCGGAACCTCTTCCATGGCAGAGATCCAAATTCTCTATTTCCAGTAAAAGCTTTCCTCGATCCACTTTCAAGTCCTTCTGGTTTGTGCCTTGACTTTCCAGCCATGCAGTCAAGAGGTGGCTGTAACAATTCACATGCTTGTGCCCCGGATTTAATCTGTGATCAAAAACTTTCTCCCACGTGTTTTTTGGGCTGCTTCCTTCCTCTTCCACAGGTCAGTCTCTAGAGCTCCTCATATATGCTCACACATTTCTTCCCTAACTTCTCAATGCTTTCCAACCTCTATCTTAAAAAAAAAAAATTACTGTTAAATGTGTAGTCCAGCCAGCCCTCAAATTCTGATACTGTGAGCAATGGCTCTTCGTTTGCAATTGCTCTGGTCTGGAGTAACCTGATGCTCTATATCTGCGTGACATGTCTCTCCATTTCCACCGGGGCTATCCAAATTCTTGCCTCACTCAAAATGTTATGGATGTAGGTCAAAAGCCTAAGTCAAAGGGAATCAAGGGTTGATTATCATTCTTTGCCATAGAGTGTAACTATCTTTTCAAGGATAACGCATGTAAAACCACCAACCTACCCCTAAACTTGTTGATCCAGGGGAATTTTTTGAGCCCTTTCCCCCCACTGCTGTTTTAGAGGGTTTATGTGGGAGGAGTAAGGGAGGAGTATTAAGTCAGCTTCCAAGTTTTTCTCTTTTTTTTGGTCATCATTTTTTAAAGATCATGACAAGAGTTTGTGCTTCTATATTTATTACTTGATTTGAATTATTTTGAGATCATTTTTCTTGGATATTGAGGGATAAAATTTAAAATCTCTGGCTTCATTCTGCCCTCCTCCTGTGGAAGGCATTATGATCCCTCAGGCTTTAGGGGGAAAATGAACTACTCAATTGATCACTTCTCAAAGTCAGAGTCACTCAGTAAAGCCTTACCGGTCCTGCATTAGTATGAAGGCTAAGAAATAGTGATGATAGCAATGAAGATACACTAAAACTACAGAACACATTAGTATTCTTATCCAATCAAAACTGATTTCCAAGGTGGAGGACAAAATAAAATTAAACTTCCTGAGACACATGCTGATGAGTTACAAAAACAACCTCAAATCTAGCCGCTCTTTACCTACTTGGGTTCCACGTACTCCTTTCCCCCTCTAATTGTGATAAGACAGATGTAACATGAAATTTACCATTCAAGCCATTTTCCAGTGTACAGTTCAGTGGCCTTAAGCACATTTGCATGGTTATACAGCTGTTGCCACTCTCAGTCTCCAGGAGTCTTTTCATCTTGCGAAACCCAAACTCTGAACCCATGAAACTCTACCTCCCCATTCTGCGCCCAGCCCTCAACAGCCACCATTCTACTTCCAGTCTCTATGAATTTTTCTGTTTTTGGGTCTTCATACCAGTGAAATCAGACAGCATTATCCCTTTTGTGGTTGACTTAGTTCACTTAGTATAATTTTCTCAAGATTCATCCATATTGTAGCAGGTGTCAGAATCTCCCTCCTTTTAAAGCTAACTAATATTCCATTGTGTGTGTACCACATTTGTTTTTTGTTTATCCATTTATCAAAGGACACTTGAGTTTACATTCGCTGTTTTTGTGAATAATGTTGCTGTGAATTTTGCTGTAAAATATCTCTCTGAGACTGTTTTTAATATATACCCAAAAATGGAACTCCTGGATCATATGGTATTTCTATTTTTAATTTCTTGAGGGATTACCATACTGTGTTCAATCAATGTATTCCTTTTGAATTAAAATGGAATCCCATGTGAGGAAACAGTTTCCCCTAGGTTTGGGTTTGTTTATGAAGGACCGCAAGTAATTTCATGGTAGCCCCAAACTGGGAAAGCTATATTGCAATTACAACCAACATAGCAAAGCAAAAGGAAAATAGAGCATATCAAATGAATAACAAATGATAGATTTGTATATATTTACTCTTTCCCTGCTTGGAACTGTGCTATGGATAATGCTCACTATTTTCCTTCTACTTCAGGTGTCCCTGAGGAGGCCTGGATGCCCTTCCCAGAGAAACACGGCCATGGGAGTGAAATGGAAACAATTCAGAGCTTGTTCATCAGGGTTTGGTATCCTGTGGATCTCACCAGAGTGAATCAGTAAGTTGGGCTTCCAGAAAGCTACCCTGAGAAAAATGGGCAGAGCTCTCTTTGAATTAAAAAAAAAAGGGGGGGTCTGGAATACATCTTGTGCTCCCCTGCCAGGTGCAGGGCTGTCTGCAGAGGGGGCTAAATCCTCAGCCTGGTGGGCACCCCCTACCATCTGTGGCCGCAGGGGCACTGTTCTGGGAAATGAGGGGATCTATTTGTCCAGACTTCAGACTTGTCACTCTTTTCATAGGCTGGGTTAGACCTGAGTCTCTTGTTTTCAGGTTCTAGGCTTAGTTTTTTATTGACAAAATATAACTTCCAGCTTCAGAAATTGGGGATAATGAGGGGGGTGACGAAGAATGTGCTTTACGAGGCTTATGTTTAGAAAAGAAAGAAATAGAAAGCACCTCAGGCTTCGCAGACATCACATGGCTCTTATAAAACTGCATTTTGATGGCTTAAGTGTAAGTGATCCAAAAACATGTGGATTAAATTTTCCAAGAAGCATACATGGATTTGAAAATCAGAAGGAAGGAGATCTTGGCAACGTTAGTTTGGGGCCTTCCCAGACTCCAAATGCTTTGCTGTTCTCGGTGCCTGATGGCATAATCACGCTGGGTTTTTTTTGTGACGGTGACTCACAGGACGGTTGCCTGCATAGCCGTCTGAGAAATGAGACATTGGCAGTGGCCGAGTTGAGCAATTCAGACTGGAGACTCTATTCGAGCCCTACTCATTCAGGTTGGATCTCCGTATCACCAGTGACTCAGCCATTCTCATCCTCTTTAGCACTTCGCACATCCACCTACGAGGACCCACAAGCCTGCCACTATCCTCACCTCCCCTCTGAAAGGACAGCCCATGCGTGGGAGTGTGCTCAGTCGCCCCTGCTTCACCCAGGTGAAATGCAGAAGGAGGCAGGGTGGGCAGAGAAAGAACACAGGCACTGGAGTGAAACATGGGTTCAGATCTTGGTGCCACCCCTTACCAGGTCTTCCTTCAACTCTGCAGCCTCATTTTCATCATAGTTTGGGAGGATAAAAAGAGGTAACCTGTGTGAAGTGGCTAAAAGAGTGCTGGGCAAATAGGAGGTGCTAAATAAATGGCAGCCGTGGTGGGTGGCAGCCCTGTGTTTCAGTTTGATTTTCCCCTCTGGTTGTGCCGCTCCCTGCGTCTGGAGGCTTCTTTAACCTTTGCCCTTGTAGTCTTGCCATCGGCTCTGTTCCTCAGAGCAGAGTTATAAAAGGCAAAGGTGCATACAAATCACGTTGGGTGCTTTTTTAAAATGAGCCTCCCTGGATCCCATTGCCGGATTCTTAGGGCTGGAGTGGGACTCTGCACTGAAGACAGGCGTCTCTGGTGACGCCTGAGCAGGTCTGAGGTGGCACTTGGCACACAGTTCCGCTCTGGACCTTCTCCCACAACCATTGAAAAAGATGTGTCCTGTGAGCCATGCACGTGTGGTCACATATAATAATGGCTTAAATTCGTGTGTCTCCGGTAATGTACTAGCACTTGATTGTACAACAGGGTTGTATGACCAGGAAATGAGTGAAGGACCCTCCCTGCTTGGATGCTAATTGTGAAAGCAGGGTCTGAGTGAAAAGGGGCTGGCTGGCGGTCACAGCGGAGGGAATTCCTGAGTAGGTCACCTCATGGCAGTGACTACTCTCATCCCAGGTTCCACTCGTCTTCATTAAATACACTTGGATGGGGGTCTTTCCTCTGGGACTTAGAAACAATCGTTTAGAGCAGTGGCCCTTGAAGAGTCATCTCAGGCCAGCAGGGTCAGCAACACTAAGGAACTTGCTAAACTTGCAAACTCTCGAGCCCCTTCCCAGGCCTACTGAATGAGAAACTCTGGGGAGGCAATCTGCAAACTTCGCAGGTGGTTCTGATATTTGTTAAAGTTTGAGAAGCACTAAAGTAGAACAAAATTATTATTCTTGCAAGCAAAGGTCTTACTTATAACAGTATACATGTATAGTACTTAGAACTATCTGTCCCAAAATGTGTTAAAATAATAGATATGCTATATGTAGTGTGTGCATGTGTGCATGTGAGCGTGCACATGTGCGCGCGCGCGCGCGCGCGCACACACACACACACACACTGGCCCTTACGTAAGTACATTCTGGAAGTAAACACAGAAACTCATCACAGGAGTTCTGGGACGTGACACTGGGTGTGGGAGGGAAGGGAGAGAGGTTTGCTTTTCATATTACATCTTTCTGAACTGTTTGGTATATTTTCTTTAAATATGTGCATATATTACTTTTATTTCAAAATTTTAATTTAATAGCATTTACAAAAGAAATCTGAAAAGCTAAAAGAACGTACAGATAAATATTTATCTGATTTTGAGAGGAGAACACATGAAAAGGAAGAAATCACAAGGAAAGAAAAGGATAGATTTGTATCTTCAACTTCGGTAAGTCAGTATACTACTGATAAAAACAAATACATGTAAAAGCAAAGTGACTAAGAAAGTGGATAGTGTCCTGATAAGACTAATCAAGGGAAAAGAGAGATCACAAATTACTAACAATAGGAATAAAAATGAGACATTGGTATATATCTTAAAACTAGAAAGATAAAAAGAGAATATTATGATATTTCCTGGCAAGTAATTTGGAATTTTATTTCTAAAAGAATAAAACAAAATTTATTGAATTTGTAATTTTATTTTTTAATATATTTTATTGATTATGCTATTACAGTTGTCCCATTTTCCCTGCTTTATTCTCCTCTGTCCTGCACACCCCCTCCCACCCGCATTCCCTTACCTTAGTTTGTGTCCATGGGTAGTACATATAAGTTCCTTGGCTTCTATATTTCCTATACTATTCTTAACCTCCCCCTATCTATTTTCTACCTACCATTTATGCTACGTATTCCCTGTACCTTTTCCCTGTCTATCCCCCTCTATCCCCCTACCAATCCCCTTCTGATAACCCTCCATATGATCTCCATTCTGTGATCTGTTCCTGTTCTAGTTATATGCTTAGTTCATTTTTGTGTTTTTTTAGGTTTGGTTGTTAATAGTTGTGAGTTTGTTGTCATTTTACCATTCATAGTTTTTATCTTCTTTTTCTTAGATAAGTCCCCTTAACATTTCATATAATAAGGGCTTGGTGATGATGAACACCTCTAACTTGACCTTATCTGGGAAGCACTTTATCTGCCATTCCATTCTAAGTGATAGCTTTGCTGGATAGAGTAATCTTGGATGTAGGTCCTTGCCTTTCATAATTTCAGATACTTCTTTCCAGCCCCTTTGCAAGGTTTCTTTCGAGAAATCAGCTGAGAGTCTTATGGGAACTCCTTTGTAGGCAACTGTCTCCTTTTCTCTTGCTGCTTTTAAAATTCTCACCTTATCTTTAATCTTGGTCAATGTAAATATGATGTGCCTTGATGTGTGCTTACTTGGATCCATCTTCTTTGGGACTCTGAGCTTCCTGGACTTCCTGGAAGTCTATTTCCTTTGCCAGATTGGGGAAGTTCTCCTTCTTTATTTTTTCAAATAAGTTTTCAATTTCTTGCTCTTCCTCTTCTCCTTCTACAACCCCTATGATTCAAATGTTGGAATGTTTAAAGTAGTCCTGGAGGTTCCTAAGCCTCTCCTCATTTTTTTGAATTCTTGTTTCTTCCTTCAGTTCTGGTTGAATGTTTCTTTCTCCCTTCTGCTCCAAACCATTGATTTGAGTCCTGGCTGCCTTCCCGTCATTGTTGGTTCCTTGTACATTTTTTTTTATTTCACTTTTCATAGCCTTCATTTTTTCCTCTATTTTGCAACCATACTCAATCATTTCTGTGAGCATCCTGATTACCAGTGTTTTGAACTGTGCATCTGATAGGTTTGGCTATCTCTTCATTGCTTAGTTGTATTTTTTCTGGAGTTTTGATCTGTTCTTTCATTTGGGCCATTTGTTTTTTGTCTCTGTGTACCTGTTACATAGTAATGGGTGGAGCCTTAGGTTTTCACCAGGGCGGGGCAACCCACGTGACTTCGTTGTTGTGCTGCATGTTGGGCAGGGGTCCAAGAGGGAACAGTGCCGCTTGCTCAGCTCTCAGTGGTCTTCAGTCACTTCCCCTGCTTCCCACAAGCAAAATGGGCCCTTCTGGTGATTTCCAGGTGGGTGGGTTTGTGCACATTCTAGGACCCTGTGGGACTCTCCAACGAACACTCCTGTGAGGCTGGGAGTTTCTCCTGCTGCCTCAACCCTCACAGGTGTTTTTAGTCAGAGGTTTTGAGGCTTTATTTCCCCATGCTGGAACCCTGGGTTGCTTTGTCTGTCTAGCTCTCCAGTTGTTCATCCTGGTTTATCTGCACTCGCTCGTGGGACTGCGCACTCCACCAGCTGCCACCTCACCCGCTCCTCAAGCCACAGCCTTGCTGTAAGTCCTCTCCACTCTGGCTGCCTGTCTTCCCCCTCCGACCAGTCTGAATGAATGTTTCTTCTTTAACTCCTTGGTTGTTAGACTTCCATACAGTTCAATTTCTTGACAGTTTTGGTTATTTTTTATTTCTAAATTTTTTGTTCTTCTTTTTGTTGTGTGAGGACACACAATGTGTCTATCTATGCCTCCATCTAGGCCAGAAGTCTGAATTTGGAATTTTAGATGAGCCGTCCAAATTACCAGAAAAACATAATTTGCCAAAACACATTAAGAAAGAATTAGAAAATCTGAAAAGTTATATATATATTGAAGACATTGGATCTGTAATTAAAAACCCTCCCACAGTGAAAACTACAGGCCAATATAATATCGCCAGTGAATTATATTAAACATTTAATAAAGAAATATCTATTAGTGATAAGGGATTGAAGTGCTTATTAAATAAAGAGCTTTCTTACAAGTCAATGAAAAAATACCTCATTAAAAACAAAAATGAGCTCTGGCTGGTATAGCTCACTGGATTGAGCACTGGCCTGCGAAACAAAGGGTCGCTGGTTTGATTCCCAGTCAGGGCACATGCCTAGGTTATGGGCCAGGTTTCTAGTAGGGGGAGCTCGAGAGGCAACCACAGATTGATGTTTCTCTCCTTTTCTTTCTCCTTCCCTTCTCCTCTCTCTGAAAAATAAATAAAATCTTTAAAAACAAAAACAAGACAAATAGGCAAAAAGGGAAGAGAAACTTAAATTACCAATAAACTTATTAAAATGTTCAGTCTCACTAATAATTACACTAAAAAAGTTATTTTTGCATTGTTGAAAGTAATACAAAATGGCAATTGCTATGAACTTTGTGGAGGGTGATTTGGCAATAAGTAAGAAAATGAATATAGGTGAAAGAGAAAAGTTTATTTAAAGAATATCCATCTCTGTGTTGTTAACAGTAAAATATGTTTTTGGAAATCTAAATGTTTAATGATAGGTTAAATAAAATAAACTATTGCATATCCATATTATGCCATACCATGCAGCCATTAGAAGTATGTCAAAAATAGTAATGTGGTAAACGTTTGTGGAAAACAGTGGAAAAATAGGTTAGAAAATATAGAAGAGTATTAGTATTAGCTACTTTTGTTTATATACCCCCCAGCACACATATAACACACTCATGGGAAGAAAACTGAAAAAAAACATACATAATGTCCAAATGGTTCCTCTGAATGGTAGGGTTCTAGGTGACTTAATTTTTTTTTTTTTGCTTAAATAATATTTTCCAAATTTCATAAATTGAACATTTATTCACTATATAAGAAAAATAAAAATTAGTTGATAATGCTTATGAAAATGCAAACTTACAATAGCACCAAAAACTTAGAATATTACTAAGTATCTGCATTTGGTCTATGACAGATGCTTAACCCAAGTATTTCTTACAACATACTGATAAATACAAAACTAAGCTTGGAGATATAAAATAACCTTCCCGAGGTCAGAAAGCTGGCAAGTGGAGGAGCCAGGATACAAATGGAAGCCCTTCTGACCCTAGAAGCCTATACTTTGAAAACCATCATCTACTGCTGACAACTGGTTGACCCAGTGCCAGTATCTGGACAGATTTTACAGCAATTCTGCAGCCCAAGAAGCTGATTTGCAAAACATGGTTGGTGACCTGTTCTTTGCTGTGCCAACCAGAACAAAGATGGGACCACTCATATTTATCTGTCCTTCACAGACGGAAGATCTGTACCAAATGAAAAAACGGGCTGTCTTCCCTCCACTGTGTTGGAGCTTTCCCTTGAAGCAGCCAGCGTTGCCCATGGTTTCCATCTGTACCTCTTTTTTTTCTGTATTCAGCAGAATAAAACACTTTCAGGAAACAACTGGGCAGGAAGTAAGAGAGGAAGGAATTTCATCCTGGGAGGTTTGATTCCCACGAGTGAAGTGCTGTGGTGGAAGCATTCAGGAAGCTTTGTTGGCACATGGGGACCATTGTGCTTTATGAGCTCCATGTGTTCAGAGCATCTGAGACTCACGGAGTGGGGCAGGGCAAGATTCTATTTCATTCCAGCATATTCCTATTAGATGAACTCCTGCTAGAAACTGGGAAGTAGCTAAAAATTGTTTGCATCAACTCGTCACACACAGACATGAGACATAGATCTGAGAGGATGGCTCAATCCACCCCACTTGCAGCGAGACCCAGTGAAAAGCATGCATGTAAGTAGGTATTAGCTAATACAGGTCCGAATGGAGCTTACTTTATTCTATCCTGAGGAGATAGTGTGAAATATGGGTCTCGGGGTCGAGAGGAGGGAAGTATTGCCAAGTAAAAGGAAGAAAGCATCACTCCGAAGATTCAGAGCAAGGACAGACCTCTGAAAAATGGTTTACCACAAGAACCAGGTATGCTCCTAAGATGCAAGAAGACATGACTCCATAAAATGGGTACAAAAAACTAGACAGGAAAAACTAGACATGAAAAACAATGACATTAAGTGAAAAGAGGTACAGGAGTGGGAAGAAGAGAACAAACCGAATAACTAAATTCCATAGTAATCATTCATTTGTTATTTACTCAGGAAACATTTAATGTTCACATATGAACCAAGAACAGAAATAGAAATAGTAAGGAGCAGAGTTAACATGGTAAAAATTGAATCAGAGATGTGGAAGGCAAACTTGAGAAGATTCTCAGAAATGCAGGGAGGACAGAGATGAAAATGAGCAAAGATGATTGACATGGAGGATGGAAATCGGAGGCCTAATTCAGCAGTATGAAATCCTTCTGGTGTAAAAAAATAAAGGACAGCTGCAATACCAACCGTGATCAAAGAACATTTTTTGTTTTAAAAATTAAAAACAGATAAATATGATAGGTAAATAGAGCTAGTTTACCACATTCCAGACAAGAATCAATGAAAAAAATCTTTAGGCATAACCTAAAATTAAAAAAATTAACAATGATTTTTAAAACAGTCATGCAGTATAAAAATTACCTATGAGAAACAGCACCCAGGCCTGCCCAGGCCTTTCATCTGTAAAGCAAAATCCTAGATGAAAATGTAGCAAAATTGCCAAAGTTGTCAGGCTAACTGGTTAAAAAGAAGTAAATACAACTGTGTATTAAAATGCAAATATAATTTGAAATATGTTAAATTTTAGAAAATACATGAAAATAGCTATAACAATGCCAGCTTATTGAGGGTTTGGGGTACAGTACACCCACCTTCTCTGCCCAAGTTCTGAACTGATTTAGAAATAGTAACAAGTTGGGCAGATGGGCCAAAATAATCCCCGTATGTTGCTCATAAAGCTCCTACTGGAGGATGAGCCTTACTACAGACTACTTGCTTTCCTAACTGAACCCCAGGACCAGAAGCTGTACCCACAAATGTCTCCTCCACATGGGTGTCTGTGCCAGGAAACATCCAGCACACAGGGGCCAGAGAGAGGAGATGCTCCCTGAAGGCAGGCTTGATTCAGAAAGGATGGGGCAATTCCAAGCAGTTCTAGGTTTTGGCCCAAACTTGCTGCTCAGACAAGTCACTGCTCCATTCCCACTCCCGCTCAAGGAAAAGTGAGGGGATGGGAAAGGGTCAAGAGTGTTCCACCGGTGACATCAGGAGTGAGGAGGAAGCACCTCTACTCCCATTGCGTTAGTCCACATCCCCCGCTCCTGCACTCCCAGAGAAAAGCGAATGACAACGAAAACCGGGAAGGTTGTGATACAAAAGGTCTGACATTTATGCTCCCCATTGGATGGAACCTATACTGAGGAAAAACATTAGGAATAAAGACATTTATATTATTCATTATAGCATTAAATAATTTAAAATAGCTCCGTACTATTTATAATATTACAATAAAATACTGTGAATGACTTAAATTATTATCTTTAGGAAATGGAAAAGTCATTCTGCCTTAAAAGTGATATTTTTAAAAGGTTTTGACAACATGGGGAAATGCATGAATCATAGTGATATATGGTGCAAAAGTCATATATAGTTTCATCTTGTACGTCAACTAGAATTATTTGTGAATGGCTGCTTTTCCCCCGCCAGATAGCTTCTGAGGCCAGGTCTGGGTTCAGTGGGAGAGAATGCTGCGAACAAAAGTGGACAGGGGATGTCGTGATTGGGGTGGGAGGAGGGTCAGGGTAAGGAATGGCGTGATAACTTCCCCATCCGTCTTATGGTATAATTTCAACTGTGTAAGGAGAAGAGTGTGAATGTGAAAAATATATAGAGAGAGATGAGAGGAAGACAAACTGCAATGTAGGTGGACATTGCACCAGCCTCCGGGAGTCCGGATCACGTGTGGTGTTCTTCCTGCTTCCTCTAGGTGTCGCTCTTGTGGGCTGACAGCTGGCCTCCCTGAAACCAAGTCCTGGCCCTGCCGCTCCCTAGCACCTGTGCTTTTATCTCTCCGTGCCTCAGTTTCCTCCTCCAGAGAAATGGTGACAATACTAGCACCTACTTCATCAGGTTGAGACTCAGGCAGATGGGCCAAAATTAAGTGCATTGAAATACTTAAAGTCTGTGTCAGGCACACAGGAAATTCCTTACAAGTTTTAGCCATTAGTAGTATTAGTGGTACAGTGAGCAAATATTATTTTTATAATAACATAAAAAGATAACACAGGAAAGACAGTGCAGAAGAAAAAATATTTGAGAAACTGTGAAGTGGCTAAAGTCTTAATATATGATTTTACATTTAATTTGAATATGACTATAAAATTATGTGTACATGTGGGAAAATATTTTAAAGGAATATCAAAAAAAAAAAAAGAAAACATTTTGGGAGATCGAAAGTATGGGCTTTAAAAACGATTTCCTTTTTGCCCTGGTCAGGTGACTCACTTAGTTAGATTGTCATCCATACAGCAAAATGTTGCAGGTTTGATCTCCATTAGGGAACATACCTAAGTGTAAGGTTTGATCCCCAGTTGGGGCGCATACAGGAGGCAACCCATCAGTGTTTCTCTTTCGCACTGATGTTTCTCTCTCTCTCTGTCCCCCCTAAAATCAATAAAAAACATATCCTCAGGTGAGGATTAAAACAGTTTTTTTCTTTCTTCCTTGGTTTGTGGCTGCATCACTCCATTGTCTCTCTGTCTCCACATGGCCCTCCCCTCTGTATGTGATGATCTCTAAGTCAGATTTTTTTAATGCTTGCAAAGATTTTAAAAATTCATCTATTTCTGGAATAATGATGAATATGAAAGAGTAGAAATGAAGTTTACTAACTGTACCTTCCAGACGTGAAGGATCAGCATTCCCTCCGAGATGACTTTTCAACTGCGAGGACAAACCTGCATGTCTCACCTCCCTCTTCTTACCTTCCACCCCAACCCCCTCCATTTATGGAGTGTTCGAATCCATTCATAAGTGAAACAAAGGGTAGGGCGAGGGAGCTATTAACAGAAGGGAACAAAGGTTTACTTGGGGGCTAGACATCATCTCTTTTGCGGGGAAGACAACTGGAAGGGTGTGTATCATGCAGATTGCCTCTTTTTTTCTATTGGGTGGTGGGGGGAACAGAGAAGGCCCACATGACAGACTATATTGACATATTGCCTTTCGGTAAACTTTTCCTTAATATTTAGTCTTCTAAGTGCAGGTGACAATGGCTTCAAAATCACACACACAGCAATTTGGGAAAGGGTTCAAATCCAGAGGAAGAGAATAGGCTGCCTGCCCTGGGTAGGGCAGCTTCTCCTTTAGCTCCTGGCCCTCTGGGTGATGATGACACAGTACATTGCTGGAAAGATTGGTCTTTTCTAATTTTTCTTTGTCTTTTTAAAGACTTTATTTATTTATTTTCAGAGAGAGAGTAAGGGAGCGAGGAAGAGAACCATCGATGTGTGGTTGCCTCTCACATGCCCACTACTGGGGACCTGGCCCGCAACCCATGTGCCCGCAGGCATGTGCCCTGACTGGGAATCAAACCAATGACCCTTTGCTTCGCAGTCCTTTGCTCAATCCTCTGAGCCACACCAGTCAGGGCTGATCTGTAATTCTTTACTGTATTGTTGAGAAGAACCAAGCTCCCAGTAACAATACCTCCTTCCAAAAAAGTAGGGTTGTAATGACCTAGGACCAGGAAAAGGAGACTTGAAAGCTATCATCTCTCTCTTTCTTTTTAAGATTTTATTTATTTATTTTTAGAGAAAAGGGAAGGAAGGGAAAAAGAGAGGGAAAGAAACATCAGCGTGTGAAAGATACATTTGATTGGTTGCCTCTCACATGCCCCCCGACTAGGAACATGGCCCACAACTCAGACATGTGCCCCAGCTGGGAATCGAACCAGCTAACTTTGGGTTCACAGGCCAGCACTCAATCCACTGAGCCAGAGCAAAAGTCATCATCTCTTATTGTAACCAGAAAACCCCAGAGCAAGAGAGAAATCATTCCCTTTTTAAGGAAAGGCACAGAAGGAAAAAGACAAGGCTAGTAACAATGTCACCCGAGAATTTAACAAAAGGAAAAAGAAGTGCTCAGATCAGTAAACATGCTACTATTAAAAAGCACACAGAGGAAAAAATTGTCCACCTGTCAGAAATGGTGGAGCAAAGGAAATAAACCTCAGTGAGATACAAATCCTCAAAGTCATAGACAAAACTTGTTGTGGCACTTGGCTAATCAGAAGCCATACAAAGCTTATTGGTGAGTCTTGAGGAAAATCCTTCTGTGGCTTTATCTTTTCTGGTTAGTCTCTTTTTAAAAAAAAAAATAATTTCACAGGCTTCCTCCGGAAACTAAAAGCAAAGATGTGGCCAGTGCAGTCAGCCCTGAGTATGTCAGGAGATGGGAAGGATGCCAGCAGCACCATTCCCTGATGTAAGTCTTTCTGCCCATCAACAAATTACAAAATAACAATTCTCAATACAGAATATCTAGTGTATCTGACAGTGGTGGAAGTGGGTTTGTCCTTTGAGAGTGCTTGGAGAGTACCCTCTTTTGCAAGAGTGCATCTCTTGCAAAAGTTTTGAGACCTTATGTTCACTGTGGAAACATACAGAACATCAGGCTATTAAAAAACAAACAAACAAACAAACCCAGCCCTGACTATGTGGTTCAGTGGGTATGTTGTTGTCCTGCAAACCAAAAGGTTCCTGGATCAATTCCCAGTCAGGGCACATGCCTGGATTACAGGCCAGGTCCTCAGTTGGGGGTGTGTGAGGCAACTGATGGTTGTTTCTCTCACACATTATATTTCTCTTTCTTTCTTTCTCCTTCCCTTCCCTGTCTCTAAAACTAAATAAATAAAATCTTAAAAAAAAAAAAAAAAAGAATTACAGATCAGTGAGCGGAGGTGGATGAGTAAGAGTTTTCATAATACCTTCTCAAGGGAGATAACGGGGCTTGCAGAGGTTGATGAGAAGGGATTAGCATAGAAGAAGCAACAAGGGGCTGCCTTCGCTTACCTGGAAGTCAGAGAAAAGGGGACCTAGGGATGGACTCAGTGCCTATGAAGAAAGGAGTTGGGGGGTGGGAAGGGGAAGAAGAAAGTAAAGGGAATAGGGTGGGCTGTTCCCCAGAGGGAGAGCATGTGCATTGAAACAATTTTTTAAGCCAATTCCCTTTATATCTTTAGTATGTAATTTAAAAATGTGCATGTGATTTTAAAAATCCCCTCCTCCATATCCTTACAAAAGAGAGAGTATGAATAAGTATCTCTCTGGCAGTGGGAGCCATGGTTTGAGAGCATTGGCAGCCACGTTACCCACCAATGGGGTGAGTCTCTTCTTGTGAGAAAGGGTAATCCTGCACACGGAGTGAGAGTTTTAATATGTGAGTATACATACATGTGTATGTGTGTATGTACATGTATCTGTGTATATGGACATGTACATTTTATCTATCTATCTATGGTTACATTTATGTGTTTGGTCCCAGTTATTCTCTAACCTTTCCTTTTCTGCAAATTCATTGTTAACTCTTATTTCATTTATGGAGAAACCCCAGTATCATCCTAATAAACTGCCATTTTTGCCTGAGGTTGTTTGAGTTGGTTGGAACCAAGACCCATGACTAATTCATATAACAGCTTTACTAATAACAGCAAAAAAACAGGGAACAATATTAATCAGTAATATTAAGGGATGGTTAAATTATGTCAAAGCCATCTGCTGGGAAATTATGCAGTCATTAAAATAATACTTCCAAAGAATATTTGAGAAATCATCTGGAATATTATTCAATGAAAACAGGTGACTCCCTGGCATTGGAAGAGGGATGGAGATTGGGTACAATACAGGAAGAAGAACCAGTGTGTGCAGAGGGCTTGAGGTCTGATGAACCTGGCTCATGAAGGCACCAACAGGAGGCTAATGAACTTGCAACAATAAAAGTAAGTCAGAACAAGGAATGAAGTGAAGACGGAAGGACAAGCACTGAAGACTATGGTGAGGTGTGTGAGTTTTAGCTGAGAGCAATGAAAAGTCATTGAAGGGTTTTGCAGAAGAGGAGTAATAATTGGATTTACATTTTTAGCTTCTGGGAAGAGAACGTATCAGAGATGAGCAAGAGTGGCAGCAGGGAAATGGGTAGGAAGCTACCAGGGGAGCCAAAGAATTATATTCAAAATCTGGAGAATTTTGAGAGTGAAAGGGAGAATTTTAATCATTACACAGGACCAGAGGTTCAAGCCAGGACTTTCCGGGCCAACCAGGACAGATGGCCACAGAACTATTATTGTCCTGGAATAAACAATGGTGACTTGAGCCCAGGTGGGGAGACTGGAAACCATTTTAGCCATTGGCGGCTTAAGGCTGAATCTCAGTTCTCGATTGGTTGGCTGTATTTGGCATTATTCTCTTTTTTAAAAAGGATTTTATTTATGTCTTTATTCTTAGAGGGAGGGAAAAGGAGGGAGAAAGAAAGAGAGAGAGAAATATCTATTGTCTGCCTTCTGTACCTGGCCCAACCAGGGATCGAACCTGCAACCCAGGCATGTGCCCTAACTGGGAATCAAACTGGTGACATTTCACTTTGCGGTATGAAGCCCAACCACCTGAGCCACACCAGTCAGGGCATTGTCTTCTTTTGATGTTCCTCACTTTGCCTTACTGGGTTTGATAGAAAGACTTTCCTAGTCATGTTAATGCTTCTGGCTCAATGGCTCTCACACTTCAGTGTGCGTCAGAATCACCCAGCAAGCACACAGATTCCTGGACCTCGCTGGGAGTGATTCAGTAGATCCAGGGTGGAGCTTGGGAATTCTCATTTGCAACCAGCACCCAGGGGCTGCTAGTGCTGCTGGGCCGGGGTCCCTGCTTTGAGAACCATTGCTTTAGATGTATGCTGATTGTGAAGCATATTCAGGCTCTCTGTACTGGCTTCAGTCCAGTTCCCATTATGTATGTTTTCATGACTTTTCTGATGCAAGTTTCTTGCTTTTGTTTTTTAAATCAATAACTTATCTCTTTCATTGCATCCATGCATCCATCAATTGTTTTACCTAATTGGGCTGGGAATGTCTGTGATCTAGTCTGGAAAACTATGACTGTTCTTTTTATCCGTTGTACTTAGTTCACTGGGTTTAGTGTTTTTGTGATAGTGGTGGTTTTAGTTTCATTCCTTACACCCCATTTCCCACTACCCATTTTTTATAATGCTGCAGTTTTTCTGTACTGGCCAACTGCTGACTACACTCACCTTCTGCTCTTTGTAATCGCTTCTTGAAGCTGCACTTTTCTTCAGCCATAGTCCTGGAGGTTTCTGGCCCTCTTGCATGTCAGGAACCTCATCTGAACCCCAGTGGCTGCAGACGCAGCGGCCGCTCTGTTCCTATCTTCTTGCTGATCTCTGTGGACCATGTGGCTGTACTGACAACTAGATAGCACTGGCCACAGTAAACTGTCTGTCTGTCACATCTCTCTGGCCTGTTTTTGACTCTGCTTTGTCTCCAGTCTCTTCTGGTCTCTGCTGACTTTGCATGCCTTGAATCCTCTGGAATCATCACTCACAAATCCTGATAAGTCCACCTGGGAATGAAAAGCTTCTGAGACCACTGTTGCCAGGGAGACTTTAGCCTAGAAATAGCAGCCACTTTTCTCAAGTCTTTTCCTGTTCTTGCTTTCAAAATCTTTCCCCCTTTTCACAGCTTCAGAATAAGAGACAAAACAGCTGTGCTTTGTGTTTGAAAACTGCAACTCACGTTCAAAATGCTATGATCCTAGCGGAAAGCCTGTCTTCAGCACTTTTTTTTTTTGAGAAGTAGGCAAAGCTCAATTCTTTTTCTTTAACGTAATTTTGTGTATGTTGATTACAAAACTAATACTTTTTCATTGTTGAAAATTTAGAAGATGAAGAAAGCAATAGAAAAACAACTGCTGATATTCCAAAAGCTAAAAACTGTCCAGACATAACCTTTTCAGCACTTTTGTGTTCTCCGTTTCATATTTTTTAGCAGCTAAAACTTCCCTTCAAATAAAATTGTACTCAGAAGCCAGTATATAAACAGATGAAGCTGCTTGGGTTGGATTGAAGGCAGCAGACTTAGGGTCCAGCTGCTCAATTTAACCTTTACTGCCCACAGCAGACCCTCAGGGCCATCAGCTGAACGCTCAGCCTTCTACAGGCCTATGTGAAGACTGTCGCTTGAGGTCATTCCTGTGCAAAGCTTAGACCCTACAGATTCATTGCCAAGGCATTCTTGGCTGACACTCTGGTGGCTTGGGGGGCAGGAGAACAGATGCTATTTTCAGTTGATTGGTCTTTCAGCTTTCATATATTTCATCTTTTCTTAGAGCCTATGTTACCCCCAGTCTAAATCAGAGATTATTTACCAGGAGCTCAGACATTCCCTGAAAAATGTATAGGATTCATGCACATTATTTTTTTGCCTTCATAAATGGAATTTTTTAAGATCTCAGCAATTTCCAGTTCAGCAATGTGATGGAAATCTTTGCATTTAAATAGTTAAGTAGTGGAAGTATTAAATACTTAGGAACAGAGGAAAAACCAATTGGAGTAGAGATTTTGTTCCCATTGCTTTTAAGCTTGACTTTAATGTATCCATCACATTTTTTAAACAACCGATTGGCATTTTCCTTCTCAATTTTAAACTGTAATGTTGTCTTACACCTAGTATTTTAATACCACCATTATGAGATAGTTAGGTAGCACATAAAACTAACCTTAGAATAAAAGTTAATGGTAATGGCACTGATTTCTTACAAAGATGACAATTCCCCCCCCCGTTATTAGTATAATGCAGTGTGCCATAAATACGTTGTTGAATAGGTATGTTTAAAATTTTGGTAATTTTAACCTATTTAAATTCAGTAATTCGGTAATTACTGAAATTTAAATTTAAATTTAAATTTCAGTAATTATTTTAAATACACTAGGAAAATTAATTTCAAATGAAATCCCACAACAGCTACATCCTTTTAAAAAGTAATGAGGTTTTTGTAATGTTAGCTCTTTTGTAATGTGAACAGGGGTCTGTATTTTGTTGTTTTATAGGTTCTGGCTGATCTCACATTTATTCTGAGTTTTCTGAAAGTTGGGCCCATTGTGTGTTGGACATTACTGGCTAAGCCTTTCCCTGTAGAAAGGCAGGCTTCATTCTTGGATACAGCTAATAGATAAAGACGCAACTAATCGAAATGCCTCTCACCTCTAAAACATTCCCTTTGCCAGTCTGTAGCAAAGTAGGCTGCATTTAAGGCTTTTGACCACGGGTGAAGCGGGGCTGGGTCGTGACTCTACCCTCCAGCCTGATCCCATTAGGCCACCTGAGATTCTCCGCCCCCTGGCAACATGCAGAATAGTTTACGGCCCATTTATCTCTTATTTTGTGATCATGATAAAATTATGACAGACTTAAAAGGCCAGATTGAGATGAGACCCCTTCAAGGAACCCTCAGTTAGCTTGTTTCATTTAAGGTCCTTTTATTTTTGATGATTGCTCTTAATGTACAAATGCAGCACTGCGTGCTCTCCTGTTAGTGGATGCGGGAGAGAAGAGGCAGAAATCCATGGGTTAAGACTTTTAAAGGACAAAATTAACGCAACCGGCAGCCCCGGGTGACTTCCTCGGGTGCTCAGGAGTATCCATCCCTCTGCTCCGAGGAGCTGCGGTCTCCCCCTAGTGGCTCCGCAGCGATGTGTCCTTCTAGAGCCTCTTGCTTGTTCACTTGGGCCGCACGTCTGCCAGCTGGTGGCTCCAGAGTGTTTGAATTAGGGAATCACAGCAATTTCTGCATCTCTTTGAAATCTGTTGTACTTAGGGCTTCTTGTTCCATATCTCATGGCTTTAAATGAAAAAGGTCCCCGAAGCATGGAATGAGTAGGTGATTGAAATTCTTCATTTCCTCTTGTTGTAGTTCCTGTTCTCTTCAGATAAATTTTTCCCGTGTTCCGCTGAGAGCACAAGGTCCAGTGTCCAGAGACGCTAAGGTGCAGGTTCAGGACACAGCATCTCCAACGCGGGACCCCTGGCAAACCCAGCTCTCTCTGAGCATCCCTCTGTTGGCCTGTGCTCCAAAGCCATTAAGCTGCAAGAGAACCAAACAGTTCTTTCAGCCTCTTAAAAGTGAGTTGGGTATATTTTAGAGGTCCCGGGACCCTAGAAATTTCCTCTGTTGAACTGTAGACTAGCCCATGGAGTGCTTGTGAGCGTAAAGTCTTGCACATAGTATAAAATTAAATATGTGCTGACTGAATAAATAATGAATTGGTACTTGCGTGTATTCAACATCCCATCTCAACTTTGGTTTCATAGGGAAAATGCATTATTTCCCTTGGCGTACTCCGCCTTCACAATCATTTGAATACTTGAAAATAGTCCCCAGTAAGATAAACCCTGTAATAACAAAGTGTTCCTGTTTTTCGTCCCTTCTTTGGGCATGCACTGAAAACTACTGGCATAGACCGAGACTGCTCATAGACTGCGGCATTGTCCCTTTGTCTGCTTTAATCTAGGGCGCAGGCTGCTGACCAGTGGCGATGTGAGCACACCGAGTCCTTCCGCGTTGTGGTCTTTCAGAGAGCCTGCCGGTCTGACCCTTTGATCTGTCAGGATGTGCTGCCGTTCCAGGTAGTGATTCCAAGGAGCTGCTCTGATGGCCGCTGTCAGGGTTGGCGCAGGGGAAAGTTCAACACAGGGAGTTAGTGGAGAATTGGAGACACTCTAAGGTCCCTGGCAGCTCTGTTGTAGGAGTCTGTGATTCTCACTCTAAATTTTTAAATATTCTGGTCTTATGAACCAATCATCTTTAGCTTCTGGGTTTTTTATTTTTTAAGATTTTACTTATTTTTAGAGAGGGGGAGGGAGGCAGAAAGAGAGGGAGGGAAACATCAATGTGTGGTTGCCTCTCACCCATCCCCTACTGGGGACCTGGCCCTTAACCCAGGCTTGTGCCCTGAGTGGGAATCAAACCAATGACCCTTTGGTTCTCAGGCCCCCACTCAATCCACTGAGCCACACCAGCCATGGTTTAGCTTCTATTTTAAAAATAAAAAATTTAAATGAATGAATATGAATCAGTGAAACTAAACCATAGTGTCTGGCCCAGTCTACATCAAGGAAATTATTCCCCCCTTGTGGTAGAATATCTCATGAACACTTTTTCAACCCCATTGATAATCTCTTTCCTCTTCTATTCTATCACTTGCATCTCAGATCATTGCCAGGAATTGCTTTTCCTAAATAAGACTCCCCAAGACCCCCCTTTTGCATGCCACCATCTGCTGCTCTGGCATCATCTTGATCTTTTGCTCTAACTGCTACCTTGCTAAAGAGGACAAGAGTGATGAGCATAGAAAGAATAACTGCTACTATCTAGTAAACTTTGTCACCAGGTCACAACACTCTGCTTCTCCTGACATAGTTTTCATTTGGTGAGATAGAGCAGTTCATTGTTGCTCCTCAAAAACTGCCAAGCAATCCAAACCAGAAAACAAAGACCCTGAGGAGGAGGTGGACCAGTTGGCTTTAGGAAGCCAGGGTCTCCTGGAATAGAAAGAACTAACACCCTAAACCCTACACCCCGAAGCAGTCAACGTTAGGGAGTCCTATTGAGATGATCCACTGGGAGGGCTAAGGGTCCTTTGAAACAAAATTGCCCTAAAGCAGCAAGGAGATGAGAGTAGTGGACAAGTCTTGCACTGGCTCAGGGATGATGTGGTTTGGGCTTTGGGATGGTCCCAGCCCTCCTGGGAATGGCCAAGTTGTGATCTGAAAGGGTTGATGTCAAAGAAATCTGTAGCTTTCTTTGTGGAGCAGAATGTTGGGAGGATTGTCTTCTTTCAAAGAGTTCTTACCAAATAATCAGTATTATGGCCTGTGCCACAGAAACCTAAACCTGCTGCAGGTGTTCCTATAGCCTCATGTGGGATTGAGGTAGGAGTAAAGCAGAGGTTTTTTTTTTCCCCCCCATTGTGCCAAGTCCCTAAACTATTATTAATCCCAGAGCTGAGCAACATGTGTGTGTGTGTGTGTGTGTTTTTTTTTTCCTAAACAGATGACACAATTTCAAGCCAAATTGCTGACACAGGAAGTCTGGTGGAATTCTGCAAATCAGTAAATGGGTGAGGATGATTTGGGGGCTGGAGTAATGGGGTCTGCCAAATGCTTCCAAAATCCACCTGGATAATAAGGAATTTAACATTCTCTGTGGATAATTGAGATTGATAGAGTCCACACATGAGAGGACTCAAAATTTTTTTCAAAACTCTTCTGTGATCCAATATCCTGGGTCTCCTTTTAATGCTTCTCCATTTTATGTCTCACTTCTGGTTGGCAGCAAACAGTGCTACATGACCTCATTCTAAGTAATAAGGCCAACACTATCTTAGCACTTCAAGAAAACATAAGGCTTGAACATTTGTCACAAAGAATGGACTAAGGAAACACCTGTGGCATCCTTTTGCTTTTACTCAGTTAGAAAGATACTAATTCTGTTTTGAGAGATTACTTCATTTTCACTAGTGCTAAATCTTACTTAATATAATTAGTTTTTAGCATGAACATTGGAATGAAATGAAAATTACTTGGTTCTTAAAAAATAGCTTTACATGATTTATTAGAGCAAAGAATTTCTTGATACTATTTCTTTGGGGGCAGAAAATACTTTTTCTATATTAAATATATCACATAAAGACTCCAGGTAAAATGAACCTACTTTTAGAAACCTTAATCCTGCTCCCTTCCAGTTTAATGATCATTTCATTTGTCTTGTAATCAGTTTGATATAAACCCCAAACAATAGTGAATAGAACTGGCTATAATTAAAGAAAAAACTGGCATCCCAAGTTAAAATAACAGGATTTGTAAGAAGGAATGAAAAAGTAGTCCTGCTGTCAGTGGTTTAATTTGCATGCTTAGGACTTGGGCTCCGGGATGTTCTGAAGTTCTAGGTGGCAGCGACTCTTGACAAAGGCAGTCTTCGCTTTTAAATGCATCTGAATATTACGCTATAACATATATTCATGAATTTCATGTTGATTTTTATTTATAAATTTTAGTTTCAGTTAAATATTTATTAAGTAATATTTCCATTTACAAGCAACAGAAACTACCTTAAACTAAAAATACATTTTTGAAAATTTGGGGATAACTCATGGAATTGAAGAAAAAGCTGAAATTCTATGCTGTAGTTTTTAGGGTCCATATATAACATCCCTGTCTTCCTCTCCTTTCTCAGGCCAGAATGGATTGGCATGCAATATTAAATGTAATGAAAAGCAATAACCTACAACCAATATTACTCTATATAGCAAAGCTATCATTTAGAATCAAAGGAATGATAAAGAGCTTCCCCAGACAAGAAAAAGCTAAAGGAGTTCATCACCACCAAACCAGTATTACAAGAAATGTTAAAGGGACAAGAAGAAGGAGAAGAAATATGACTAATAAAATGGCAATAATTACTAACTTACCATAATTAGTTTAAATGTAAGGTATTATAGGGCTCCAATCAAAAGACATAGGGTTGCTTAATGGGTAAGAAAACAAGACTCATATGCTGCCTACAAGAGACCCACTTCGGGTTGAAAGACATACAGACTGGAAGGAAAGGAATGGGAAAAGATATTTCATGCAAATGGAAAAGAAAAAAGAAAACTGGGGCAGCAATACTTATATCAGGCAAAGCAGACTTTAAAATAAAGTCTATAACAAAAGACAAAGAAGGACCTAGCAATTTCACTTCTGGGTATTTATCCAAAGAAACCCAAAACACTAATTCAAAAAGACATATACATCCCTCTGCTCATTGCAGCACTATTTACAAGTCAAAATATGGAGACAACCTAGATGTCCATTGATAAAGTGGATTAAAAAGATGTGGTTCACATATACAATACAATATTATTCAGCCATAAAAAGAATTAAATCTTGCCATTTGTGACAACATGGATGGACCTAGAGGATATTATGCTAAGTGAAATAAGTCATACAAATACTGTATAATTTTACTTACATGTGGAATCTAGAAAACAAAATAAATGAACAAACAAAATAGAAATTCATAGGTGCAGAGAGCATTTTGATGGTGGCCAAGTGGGAGGGGAATGGGGAAGGGGTGAAAAAGGGGAAGGGGTTAAGATGTGCACATTACCAGTTATAAAAACAGTCCTGAGATGTAAAGTACAGCACAGGGAATATAGTCAATAATATTGTAATAACCGTGTATATTGTCAGAGGAGTACTAGACTTATCAGAGTGACCATTTCATAAGTTATATAAATGGCTAATCACTACATCGTAGACCTGGAACTAACATAATATTAAATGTCAGCTACGAGGGGGGACCCAAAATACCCCAAATTTATTTATTAAAAAATCGTGCATTTATTCTTACATGTTTAAGCTTCAGTCACTTTCAAAGCACTCTCCATTTGATGTAGTACATCTACCGAGACAGTTTTTCCACTGCTCAAATGGTTTTTGAATTTGTCAATTTTGATGTCTTCCAAGTGCTTCTGCCATTTTTAAAGACTATTCATTTATAAACAAATTATCCTACATTTTTTGTTCTATTATGTACACTATTTGGATATCTTGCTATTTGAAAATGTTACAATCTTTATACACACCCTGCACCTTGATAAAAATTGTTGTTAGATCTGTAGTGCATCTTCCAAGCAGTGTTACATTATAATTAAAGAAATGTATAATGTGGTATCTTTGTTAATAATCTGACCCATGTTTCAATTATACAGTTTAATTAGTACATATCTTCATAACTCGCACTAAATTCTCAGACCCTTCCCGTCACTACTAGCACAAGCTTGAAATATTTTTTATCTAGCATGAAATTTTTAAAATATCCTTGCACTTTTTCTTCCTGAATTCAATGGCTATTTCAATCGATGGAATCAAATTGTATATTTGTTGCTAACATTAATCTTTTCTTCCACACTAGAAATTGAATAAGAAATCTTTATTATGTTAAACCTCCAACAATACAAAAATCCCCTTAAGGAAGTCTTTGCAATCAGAAATTTCACTTTGCTCTCAAAAGTGTGAAACATTCATCTTTCCAAAAGGTTAACTGCAGGCTCAGAGGAATTTAAATTGATGCAGGCTAGCATTTGTTTGCTTTGCCTTTAAGAAATACTTTGAATTCAGTACCTGTTGCCTTCCAGTTACACACCCAATCACGTTAGAACTATCCAGTGAAACTTAAATGAAGTGCTTTTAATCAATTGGAATTAAATTCCCATTATTTATATTCATAACTCAGCGTAGGAAATTTCATAATTCAATTCCCACTTTCCTCACAAACCCACCCATAAGAAGGTCTTATCTCTTTTTTAATGCATGGGGAAATAGGTTTCAATTGATGTACTTATTTAGGGTTTAGATGTTTCCATGGCTGTTGATATTTGTGTGAAGAAATGTTTGTTTTATGGATTTTGTTTTTATGTCTTCTGAAGGAATAGCGTTCATCTCCATTAGTATCATTCACCTGTAAGGGACACAGCGCTATTTTCAGCGTTCAGGTAGGTAGGCTGTTGAAAACAGCACTTAGGCCGAAGTTCTCAAATTTGGCTGGTCATTTCAATCACCTGGGTAGCCAATGAAAGCCTGGCTCGGGCAGGTGAGTCACTGGCCTGGTTAACAACGATGAGATTCCTCAGTAGCTGTTGGAACTGTGGTTCAGACTGAAAAAAGAAAAACCAAAAGAACAGAAAAAGCAAAGTATTAAAGAGTAAAAAACACAGATATGAGAGTTGCATGCAATAACCAGTGGCAGAGAGGAGGATACCCATGTGCATGTCTCAAGGAGAACGGGAAACACTGGAGCATAATGAAAGGTGTCCCATCATGTCTGCTTACCTTCCCCTCCTGCCCAACACTTTTGAAGCATATTTTTAAATTTTATTTTTTAAAATATTTTAGTAGGTACAACCTAAAGGGGGAAGTGAGTTAATTTATTTATGTTTTTGTTTAAACTCAAACTATATGTAAATATTTAGTACAATAGTAGTGCCAAGCCTGACTTCTCATTAGAATGATCTGAAGAACTTTAAAATATAGTTGACCCTTGAACAATGCAGAGGTTAGGGGTGTTGACCCCATGCAGTCAAAAATCCTTGTGTAACTTTTGACCTCCCCCAAATTTAACTACTAACAGCCTGCTGACTGGAAGCTTTACTGATAACAGAAACAGTGGATTAACAAATATTTTGTTAGTTGTGTGTATTATGTACTATATTCTTATAAGAAAGTGGAAAAAAGAAAATATTAAGAAAACCAGGGCATAGAAGGTGGAGGAGGAGCAAGTGGAAGCTACACTAACCTTCTCCCAGGACCAAACTGGAATTACAAATAAATTATAGAAAAATCACCTGAATAACCAACTGAACACTGGCTGGAGAGAAGTGTTATAACCACAGACAGAAGAAATCGCATCACCACAAGACTGGTAGGGAAAGCAGAGTAGGTGTGAGAGGGCTGGCTGGGCTCCCACAGGTGGCAACTGAAGTGCTGGAAGGATATTTCACTAGCTGAGGGGCAGGGGGTTCCCCTGGAAAGTGTGGAGTCTAAATCCCAAGCTGGTCTCCCCAGCCTAGAGCACCAGAACCTGGAGAAGAACCTACATAACATACGACTGTGAAAAGCAGCAGGATTTCTGTCCACCAGGAAGAGATGGCTGGAGACACAGAGAGCCTCTTAAAGCTCCAACACACAAGATTCCATTTGCAGCCACTTACCCTGAGCTCTGGCAGAGGAAGAGCAATGTGGTCAAGTAACACTTGAGGAGAATCTGGGGTTGGTGGCTCTGAGGAGAGAACTGAAAGAACAGCTGCCAGCATCTCTATGCTGAGTCATTCCCCATACTGCGGGAGCCATCTTTCTCAGACAAAACAATCCCCTCCAAGTGGCATCAGCCTGAGGGGAAGCAATAGCCCCGCCTCTAGGAATTACTCAGCTCCATCCAGTGATGCTTAAGCCTAGCTGCGGAGGAGTACAGCTGCAAGACATACACTGATTAACCCTACAGAGAGCTTGCAGGCAGAGGCAGATTTCCTGGGCCTGGTGCAGTTAGAAGGCAGCCTTGTTGCACAGCTTGGTTCTTTCTGCATGAACTCAGGCCCAGCAGAAGGAGTCACAAAGTGTGGATAGCCGATAGCTCCAAATAGGTTGCTCAGGGCCAGTCATGAGCAGGGTTTGACTTAGGCCTATAGCAGAGCTTTACAGATCTACCTATTACATAGAAACAAACACAAAGAGGCAAACAAAATGGGAAAACAAAGAAACAGGCCCCAAATGAAGGAAGAAGAGAATTCTCCAGCAGAAGAACCAGATGAAATAGGGGAAAGCAAATGATCAGATAGAGAGGTTAGAGTAATGATTATAAGGATACTCAATAGCATTAAAAAGATATTAAAAAAAAAAAACCATAGAAAAGGACCAGTCAGAAATAAACCATAAAAACACATTAAAAAAGGACTAGGTAGAATGCAATATCTGAAAGAAATAATACACTGGAAGGAATAAATAGCAGCTTAGATCAAGCAGAGGATGAAATCAGTGATTTGGAAGACAAGGTAGAAAAAAACACCCAAGCAGAGCAGCAAAAAGAAAAAAAGAATTTTAAAAAATGAGGAGAGCTTAGGAAACCTTTGGGACAACATGAAGTGTAACAACACCTGCATCATGGGAATGCCATAAGGATAAGACTGAGCAAGGGATCAAGAGCCTATCTGATGAAATAATGACCAAATACTTACCCAATCTGGTGAAGGTAAAAGACACACGAGTCCAAAAAGCTCAGAGAGTCCCAAACAAGTTGGACCCAAAAAGGCCTACACCAAGACACATCATAATTAAAATGGCAAGGCTAAAAGACAAGGAAAGAATCCTAATAGCCTCAAGAGAAAAGCAGGTAGTTACCTACCAGGGATCAACAAATCTGATCTCTTAACAGAAACATTACAGGCTAGAAAGGAGTGGTATGAAATATTCAAGGTGATGAAAAGCAAGGATCTACAACCAACACTACCTTACCCAGCAAGGCTATAATTTAAAATCAAAGGAGAAATAAGGAGCTTCCCAGATAAGAAAAAGGTAAAGGAGTTTGTTAACACCAAACAGGTACTGCAACAAATTGTTAAAAGGGCCTGGAAGAAGCAGAAGAAGAAAGAAGAAAGACGAAAGAAGAAGAAGGAAGAGGAGGGGAGGAGGAGGGGGAGAAAGTAGCCTAATGATAAAAAGGCAATAAATAAGTATCTATCAGGAATCATCTTAAATGTAAATGGCTTAAATACTCCCATGAAAAGACACAGGGTAGCTAAATGGATACGAAAACAAGACCCATACATATGCTGCCTCCAAGAGACACATCTCAGATCAAAAAATATACACAGACTAAAAGTAAAGCATTGGAAAGATATTTCATGCAAATGGGAAGAGAAGCTGGGATAGCAATACTTATACCTGACAAAATAGACTTAAAACCAAGGCTATAGTAAAGGATAGAGAAGACACTACATAGTGATAAAGGGAACAATCCAACAAGAGGACAAATCTGAGTAAACGTTTACATCCCCAATATAGGAGTACCTGAATATGTAAAGCAAATCTTGATGGACATAAAGGGGAAGACTGACAGAAATATAGTCATACTTGACTTCAATGGTAGATAGATCTACCAGGCAGAAAATGAACAAGGAGACAGCGACCTAAAATGACACACTAGATCAAATGAACTTAATTGTTATCATTAGAGTGTTTTACCCCAAAGCAACAGAATATACTTTTCAAGTGCATGTGTAACATTTCATAGGATCAACCACATGTGAGGACACAGAACAAGTCTCAATTAATTCAAGAAGACTGAAATCATATCCAGCATCTTCTCTGACCACAATGCTATGAAAGTAGAAATCAATCACAAGAAGAACACTGAAAAACATGCAAAGACGTGGAAACTAACTAGCATGTTATTAAACAATGAGTGGGTCAACAACAAGATTAAAAAAGAAATCAAAAGACATGTTGAAACAAATGAAAATGAGGACACAACAATCCAAAATCTGTAGGATATTGGAAAGCAATCTGAAGAGGGAAATTCATAGCATCATAGGACTAGCTAAAAACAAAAACAAAAACTAGAAAAAGCTCAAATAAACAATCTAACTTTACATTTAAAGGAACTTGAAAAAGAACAACACACAAAGCCCAAAGTGAGTAGGAGGAAGGAAATGATAAAGATCAGAGCAGAAACAAACAAAATAGAGTCTAAAAAAGTGATACAAGAGATCAATGAATCCAAGAGCTGGTTCTTTGAAAGGATAAACCAGATTGACAAACCTTTAATCAGACTCATCAAGAAAAAAAGACAGAGGACCCCAATAAAATCATAAATGAAAGAGGAAAATAACAACTTACACCAAAGAAACACAAAGGATTTTAAGAAAATATTATGAACAACTATATGCCAACAAACTGGACAACCTGGACAAAATGGATAAATTCAAGAAATATACAATTATCCAAAACTGAATCAATAAGAACCAGAGAATCTCAAAAAGACAGATTACACCTAATGAAACTGAAGCAGTAATCAAAAACATCCAACAAACAAAAGCCCTGGACCAGATGGCTTCACAGGCAAATTTTACCAGACATTCCAAGAAGAAATAACACCTCTCCTTCTTAAACTATTTCAAAAAATTCAAATGGAAGTAAGCCTCCCAAGCTCATTTTATGAGGTCAGCATTATCCTAATTCCAAACAGACAAAGACACTACAAAAAAAAGAGAAAATTATAGGCCAATACTCCTGATGAACATAGATGCTAAAATCCTCAACGAAATACTAGCAAACTGAATACAGCATTGTATCAAAAAGATGATACACCGTGATCAAGTGGGATTTATTCTGGGAATACAAGGTTGCTACAACATTTGAAAATCAATAAATGAGATTCAACACATAAACTGAAGGATAAAAACCACATTATCATATCAATAGATACAGAAAAAGCATGTGATAAAATCCAGCACCCATTTATGATAAAAACTCCCAGCAAAATATGAATAGAGGGAACATACCTAAACATAATAAAGTTCATATATGATAAACCCATTGCCAGCAACATACTCAATGGGCAAAAACTACAAGCGCTCTCCTTTAGATTGGGAACAGGACAGGGATGTCCACTTTCACCTCTCTTACTCAACATAGTACTAGAATTCCTAGCCACAGTAACCAGACAAAAAGGAAAAAGAAAAAGCATCCAAATTGGAAAGAAAGAAGTAAAACTGTCAGTATTTGCTGATGACATGATACTGTGCATAAAGCACTGGTCATCAAAATGCTCACAGAATTGGTTGATTTTGCTCATAAATTAGATGAGAAAATGCAGGCTACGATACGTGAAATGAAGGAAGACGCATGGGGAACCGATAGAGATGGAAGGAAAACTGGGACTCAAATCAATGGAGTGGACCAGAAGGAAGAAACTAACAACCAAACAGAAAATGAGGAAGAAACAAGAATTCAAAAAAATGAGGAGAGGCTTAGGAACCTCCGGGACATCGTTAAACGTCCCAACATCCGAATTATAGGGGTACCAGAAGGGGAAGAAGAAGAGCAACAAGTGGAAAACTTATTTGAACAAATAATAAAGGAGAATTTCCCCAATCTGGCAAAGGAAATAGACTACGAGGACGTCCAGGAAGCTCAGAGAGTCCCAAAGAAGTTGGGCCCAAGGAGGAACACAAGGCACATCGTAATTACATTAGCCAAGATTCAAATGAAGGAGAGAATTCTAGAAGCAGCAAGGGATAAGGGGACAGTCACCTACAAAGGAGTTCCCATCAGACTGTCAGCTGATTTCTCCAAAGAGACCTTACAGGCAAGAAGGGGCTGGAAAGAAATATTTGAAATCTTGAAAAGCAGGGACCTACATCCAAAATTGCTCTTTCCAGCAAAGCTGTCATTTAGAATGGAAGGACAGATAAAGCGCTTCTCAGATAAGGTCAAGTTCAAGGAGTTCATCGTCACCAAGCTCTTATTATATGAAATGTTAAAGGGACTTATCTAAGAAAAAGAAGATCAAAAATATGACAATGAAAAGACAGCAAACTCACAGTTATTAAGAACCACACCTAAAACAAAAGCAAACAAAGCAAACAGCTAGAACAGGAACAGAACCACAGAACTGGAGATCATATGGAGGGTTAGCAACAGGGGCGTGGGAGGAGGAGAAGGGGGGAAGGTACAGAGAATGAGTAGCATAGATAGTGGGTAGAAAATAGACGGGCAGGGTAAGAATAGTGTGGGAAATGTAGAAGCTAAAGAACTTATGACACATGGACATGAACTAAAGGGGGGAATGTGGGTGGGAGAGGGTGTGCAGGGTGGGGGGAATGATGGGGGAGAAACGGGAGAACTGTAATAGCATAATCAATAAAATATATTAAAAAAAAAAAGAACCGCAAAGATTCCACCCAGAAACTACTAGAACTGATAAGCAAATTCAGCAAAGTAGCAGGCTACAAAATTAATATCTAGAAATCAGATGCATTTTTTTTGCCAATGATGAACTAACAGAAACAGAAATTAAGAAAACAACCCCATTCACAATTGCTTCAAAAAGAATAAAAAACCTAGGAATAAACCTAACCAAGGATATAAAAGACCTGTACTCAGAAAATTGTAACATACTGAAGAAAGTTACTCACATAAGTGAGTAAGAGGGAGCACATACTGTGTTTACGGATAGGAAGA
Source organism: Glossophaga mutica (assembly GCA_039655065.1). NCBI lineage: Eukaryota > Metazoa > Chordata > Mammalia > Chiroptera > Phyllostomidae > Glossophaga > Glossophaga mutica. The sequence continues at coordinate 67,002,865 of CM077303.1, read as the reverse complement.
ATTCACATCATTAAAATGTCCGTACTACCCACCGCTATCTATACATTCAATGCAACCCATCAAGATTTCAATGACATATTTCACAGAACTAGAACGAATTCAAGAATTTATCTGGAACCACAAAAGGCCCCACATATCAACAGTGATCCTGAGATAGAAGAACAAAGTTGGAGGACTCATGCTACCTATCATCAAACTATACTACAAGGTCGTAGTAATCAAAACAGCATGGTACTGCCATAAAAACACACACATAAATCAATGGAACCAAATAGCCCAGAAATAAACCCCCACCTTTATAGTCAATTAATATTCAACAGAGGAAACAAGCCCATACAGTGGACTATACATAGCTTATTCAGCAAATGGTGTTGGGAAAACTGGACAGATATATGCAGAAAAACGAAACTAGACTACCTTCTCACAACCACATACATGAATAACTTCAAATGAATCAAAGACTTAAAATTTAGCCCTGAAACCATAAAAATCCTAGAAGAAAACATAGACAGCAAAATCTCAGACATTGCTGGTAGAAATTTTTTATCGGGTATATCTCCCCAGGCAAGGGAAACAAAAGAAAAAATATGCAAACAGGACCACATCAAACTAAAAGTTTTTTCACAGCAAAGGAGATCTTCAACAAAATAAAAGGACAACCCACAGAATGGGAGAACATATTTGCTGATACATCTGATAACAGGTTAATATCCAAAATTCGTAGAGTACTTATAAAACTCAATACCAAAAAAACAAACAATCCAATTCAAAAGTGGGTAAAGGACCTCAATAGACTTTTCCAAAGAGGACATACAGATGGCCAACATTCATATGAAAAGATGCTCAACATCACTAATCATCAGAGAAATGCAAATTAAAATCACAATGAGATACCATCTCACAGCTGTCAAAATGACTGTCATCAATAAACTAACAATCAAATATTGGAGAAGATGTGGAGAAAGGGGAACCCTTTTGCACTATTGGTGGGAATGCAGATGGGTGCAGCCGCTATGGAAAACAGTATGGAAGGTCCTCAAAAAATTAAAAATGGATCTGCCTTTTGACTGAGTGATACCACTTTTGGGAATATACCTGAAGGAACCCAAAATGCTAATTCAAGAAAACGTAAGCACCCCTATGTTCATCGCAGCATTATTTACAATCACCAAGATATGGAAGAAGCCCAAGTGTCCTTTAGTAGGTGAGTGGATAAAACAACTGTGACATTTACACAATGGAATTCTGTTCAGCCATATAAAAGAAAATTTACCCCTTGTGATAGTACAGATGGACATGGAGAATGTTATGCTAAGTGTAATAAGCCAGTCAGAGAAAGGGAAGTACCATATGATTTCACTCATATGTAGAACCTAATGAAAAAACTGAAGTAACAAGCAAAATAGAGACATACTCATAGAGAGCAGCATGACAGGCAAGGGGTTGGGGGAGGTTAAGAGGTGGAGGGATTAATCAAAAAGGAAAAGGACTCATGGACATGGACAACAGTGTGGTGATTGCGGGGCTGGTGTATAAGGGGACTAAATGGTAATGGCAAAAATACAATAAAGATGATATTATACCAGGAAAAAAAAAGGAAAATCATAAGGAATAGAAAATACATTTAGAGTACTGTATGTATATATTTAAAATACATGCATATAGCAGGCCACACAATTCAAACCAGTGTTGTTCAATGGCCAACTGTATAGAGATTCCTAGGCCTCATCTCTTTTACCAGATCAGAATCTGAGGACGGAGGATGTCTGAGGACGGAGCTTAAGTGAGTCTTCGTGTAGAAAGTTCTCCAGTTGGTTCTCAGTGGCAGACACTCCTGCTTTCTGGGCCCGCTCAGGTGAAGTAATTCAAATCCATGTTTTTGTATTTTTAATCAAATGACACCAAAAAGCTAGGAACAAAAATGCAGCTGAGATGATGCCTTGCTGTAGTATTGGGTTGACCAAAAAGTCCATTACATTTTTTTCCATAAAAGATGTATTTTTAACTTTCACCAATAACTTTATTGGTTTGGATATTTTGAGTATCTCCTGCTATTGGTTTCTGATGGATAGAGGCCAGGGGTGTTGCTAAACATCTTCCAATGCATAAGACAGCCCCACAGCAAGGAATTATTTGGCCGAAATATCAATAGTACCAGTTAACTTCCCAAACCAGTTTTGACAGTTTCAGTTGATCACAGCACCTTCTCTACACACTGCACAAATCTTTTATTGTGTTTCAGTTGCATTTTTACCTTTCTTGAAACAATAAAGAATGATATTATTTCATGCTTTATTATGAAATGTTGCATGTTTTCTTCCATCTTCAACATTAAAATGGCTCCACAAAAATTCACCAATTTTGATAAGTTTTTTTTAAAATGCACACTGATATTACAGCTGTAACAATACAAACTAACAAAATTGTTTCAAATGAAGGTAAAGACAACTAAACACTACTAGAGCTATCATATGGAAATATGTAAAGGGCTTTTGGCCAACACAATGCAAAATGTGTGCTTTTAATAAACAGTCAACTTATTGAATGTCCGATGCTCATTTATTAGTTACTTCAGAATATAATCTCATATAAATGTCAGGAGTATGTAGATTTGAATGATAATTCTTCAACACTAAAGCAAAGCATTGCCAGTACTATGAAATGCACATTCTCCGCCCCCATGCATGTAAGCATGCATGCATGTTCACACACACAGAGGCTGCAAGCTTCTCTTTGGAGTTGAGGTGAAAAAGTGTCTGGAGACCAGCCTGGCTTGCAGAACCTTAGGAAATGTTAAAAGCATTGTATTGGTGGAGAGTAGCTTCTAAGCACCCAATCCCTAATTAATTCCCAATTCTAATCCCACCTCTGAAGCAGCAACCAAACCAGAATTGATGACAACTTTCTAGAATCCTTCAGTGGAATCCAAACCATACTCAAAATGTTTCCTTCTTTTTTTTCATTGAGTGGCATGCCATAGTTCCTGTGATTATTAACTTTATGTGTCATCTTGACTGTGCTAGTGAATGTCCAGATAGCTGCTAAAACATTATTTCTCAGTGTGTTTGTGAGGATATTTCCAGAAGAGATTACCATTTGATTCAATAGATTGAGTGAAGAAGATAGACTTCAACAATGTGGGTAGGCATTGTTTAACCTGTAGAGGGCCCAAATAGAACAAAAAGGCAGAAGAAGGGCAAATTCTCTCTCTCTCAAGCTGGTTATCTGTCACCCGCTCTCAGATATCAAGCTCCTGGTTCTTGGATTTCAGACTCTGACTAAATTATACCAACTTCCCTGGTTCTCAGTTTACAGACAGTAGATTTTGGGATTTGGCTTCCATAACCGCAATAACCAATTCCTATAATAAATCTCATATATATATCCCTTTGGTTCTATTTCTCCGAAGAATCTTGACTAATACAGTTTTTGTGCAGTGTGCTCCCTCACTGCAAATCAATACATCTTATTTTATCAGATTACAAGTTTGTTCTTGAGTCTATGTCTAATTAAGTTTTAATGATACATGTGCACTTGAAAAATGTATATTATGAAGTTTTGGGGAGCAGTGATCTATGTATATCAATTAGGTCAAATATATAAATCAGGGTTTGCAAGTCTTATGTATGTCCACTGATTTTTTGACTGTTTGTTATATCAATTAATTAGAGATATATGTTTAAAATCTTCCTCTGTAATTGTGGGCATCTCTATTTCTCCTTTAAGTTCATTTGGTTTTTTCATTTATATATTTTGAGGCTGGTTATTAAGCAAATAAACCTTTAGGATTGTTATAGCTCCCTTCGGTCTTGATACTTTCATCATTATGAAATGTCCCTATTTATGTCCCTCTGATACTACTTGCATTAGTAGCTATTTTTATCCTAATATTTCTTCCCAGCTATCTTACGGTTTAACTTTTCTTTTTTGCCTGTTTTTAGATTTATTCCGTTTTTTTTTGATTATTCTATTTTCACCTTTTCTTAGTTGTTGGTTATGTGTTTTACATTTGATTATTCCTTTAGTGAATATCCTAATGGTGACATGCAACTCTTATTAATATTTCTTAGACAACTCACTTATATTTTATCAGCAATACAACACAGTGTGCATGTGTAAGAAGGTCGTAGATGCACAAATCTGATCCTCAATCTTCCACATTTCATAATGAAACAATATAATTATAAATTAGCTGCCTCTTTATTTTTTAAAGTTGGAACATTACTGCGTATATTCAGGTAAAAATTATATGTGTAGGTACATGATATTACGTACCAATTTTAGCTTAAGATAATTATTATTCTATTTCAGGATTTTTGTTGTAAATTGAGAGGTCCGGGAGTCTAATAGGTTGAGAACAATGTGGGTAGAATCACTATGTTTGCTAAGATTGATTTCAACACAGATAAGACCTAACACAAAGAATGCTTTTTATTACGATTATTTCTATTATTACTTTAGAAAGTTATTATTGTTCCATAAAGCCATTTCAGGTACTGAGTATTGATTGCCTCTTGGCCGGAACCTTTCGGTCCCCCGTCAGAGGCTCTCCTAGGCAGTTCTGGTCAAGATCCCGACCGGAACCTTGGCGCGGTAACGCTAGTTTCCGGCGGGCTCCTTAGAGTGGTGAACAGCTTGGGGCCGTAGGACCATGAAAGGGCCGGAGCCGGGTCCCGAACCTACGATGGAGGGGGACGTGCTGGACACACTAGAGTCGTTGGGGTGAGTATTCCTAGGGATGTCTTTCCCCCGAAAACCTAAGCTCTTCCTTAGCCTGGCTGCTACAGGCTGCACCCCGTGGGCCTCTACTGGGCTCAGGCGGTTGGGTGCAGGCCTCCTTCCCTGCCTCGCTCCCTCCGGCGCCTACGGAGTTAAGAGGGAGGCGGGAAAGAAATCCGTTTGGAGGGTTGGGGGGTGGAGTAAGGCCGAAGAGCTGGGGCGCGTGGCCCCCTCTTCCAAACTCCTTGCCTGGGAACTCTGCAGCCTGGACTTGCAGCACTGGCGCGAAATGACCCAGCTGGCATCAGCCCTCCCGGGAAGCAAGTTCCTAGCTCGCGGGTGCTATTTTTGTTTACGTAGTTGCCGCGCACTGGCGGAGGAGGTGCTGCAACCCGGGGTGCTGCTGGGGACTGTCGTCTCCTACTGTGTACAACCGGTGGCTTAATTAGGCCTCGGGAGCGAATCGCTCCTGCTTCCTTGACCGAAACTATTGTAGTTCAATCCATTCAACCATTTCATCCGTTCGTAAACAACATATTTACATGGTGTTAATATGTGTTCATTAGTGCATATTTATGTGCTAGACCGAGGAAAAGACAGTTGCAGATCACTAGTAGTTTACATAGTCGTTGTGGCTACCTAGTATGCTCTGATACATACAATTCAGAGTGATAATTGTTATGAGAACTCCTGGGATAGTGCGAATACTTCCAGGCATGGGGAGGAATGTATGCACCATAGCTCTCCCACAGCCTTAGCCTGTTTTTCTTCACAGCGGTTATTCCTTTCCCAAATTATCTCGACCCGCCCGTTGTTTCTTGAATGCCCCCGCCCCCATCCCCAGTCAGCTCCAGGAAAACAGGTGCCTTTCGACTCTTGTTCCCAATACAATACTACCAGGGTGTCTGGCACAGTAAATCTTGGTTGAATGAATGATGAAAAGTTCAAAAAAGAGCCTGCACAGAGGTAAGCATAGGGCCAGATAGTTGGGAGTCAAAAAAATATACGTTAAAGCCATTGGAACTATCTGTACAATTGTTTGCCTTGCCACATGCTGGAGTTTCTGGAATGGATTAGGTTGTGCCTTTGAAGTGCCATTACGAAGCTTGAAACCACGACTCCCTTTATCTTTTCCTGAAGCTGCACTTGCTTCTCCGTGGACTGCTACTTTCTATCCTGATAGTAACTACCTTACAATGACCCGCTGTTACAGAGCCTTGCGCTTAGTCAATCCTGAATAAATGTTTGCCAAATAAAGAACAGAGCCAGTGGTTATTTACAGGGCGTTTTTTTTTTTTTTTTTAACTTCTGTGAAATCCCTTGGAAATTTTCACTTTATTTGGTTAAGGGAGTAACCAAAACAAGAAGTTAAAATACTTAATTGAAGTGTTTAGCCCTCAAACAATTTAAGCTCCCAAGAACTCCAGAGAAGAAGGGTGGGATTCTGGTCTTGGTGGTGCTGCTCAGTTGGTTGGAGCATCCTCCTGCAAACCAAAATCTTGGGGGTTGGATTCCTCATCAGGGCAAGTGCTTAGGTTGGGGATCTGGCCCCTGGTTGGGGCGTATATGAGACAGAACCAATCCATGTGTCTCTCTCACATCATTGTTTTTCTTCCCCTCCCTGTCCTTTCCCTGCTCTCCAAAAATCAATAAACATGTCCTTGGGTGAGGATTAAAAAAAGAGAGAATGGTGGGATTCTGTAAATAGTTTATGAAAAAGGTAGTCATTTCTTTTTGTCCTTCCTTATTCCTTGCATTTGTTTGAATTACAGGTATTTGAAAAATGAAGTTTATTATAATCTTGACTTTTATTGAAGAAAATTAGTTTCAGAGTATTCAGTGTAGAAAGTAAAACTTTACACACTTCAGAGGTGATTTTTCCTGGAATAACTGAGGGCAAAATTTTGAAGTTTAAATTTTCCTACAATGATAATGAAACATAGACAAAAAGTAGTTGTTTACTTACACCAGGAGTTATAATTGAACACTGTTTTGAAATACTATCTATGCAGATTGTGAGTAATGAATTTCTATTGTGATTAAAATGTGAGCTCTCATGAAGGTACTTGTGTCAGATAACATAAGAAATTAAAGGGAGAAATTAAAAGTGGATATCTATGTGAAAGAACAGTTTAGTGATATCATCTATTACAGATGCGAACAGGTGACAAATAGTTTACTCATCTGTGAAAGGAGCAGGGTGGAGCAGATGATTTCAGAAGTCTTTCAGTCCTGACTGATTTTGTAGAACAGTGAATCTCAACCCCAATTGTGCATCAAAATCATGTATGGAGCTTGTGGGAAAAAGACTATAGTCTAGTATATATCACAAACTGACTGAATCATGATCTTTTTTGGGGGTACAGTGTAAGCATGCATTTTTAAAAGAGCTTCACAGGCTAGGTTGAGAACCACCATAATGGAGAAAAGTTTATTTCAAATATTTATTGAGCACAAGTCCATATTGGACACTGTCTGAGAAGTCAAAGGTAAGCAAAATAGAATTTTTGCTGTCCTTATGGAATTTCCTGTCCTTATGGAACTAGAATAGTGGAGAAAGACATGATCACACAGATGTTTATTAACTACAAGTGCTTTAAAGGGAAAGACAGGATGACATAATGTAACAGGAGGACCTATATAGTCTTAAGGGTTAGTGATAGATTTCTGAGCAAGTGGCGTTGGAGTCATTTGAATTGAAATAGGAATGATCAATAGGAGTTGACTGGGTGACATTGAGTGGGAAAGGAGGACAAAGGTGTCCTTACAGTGAGAACAAAATAGAGAAGCCTTCAAAGTAGAAAGGAGCGTGTTTTATTAGAAGAACTGGAAGTAGGCTAAGTGGGTAGAGTAGAGAGCAAAAGCCAGGGTGGTGGAGGATTGGATTGGAGAGTTCCGTGAAGGTCAGGGCATGCAGCACCTTTTAGGCTATATTGTATGGGGTTAGCCAAAAAGTTTGTTTAGTTTTTTCCCACAAAGTAAAAGTCATTTTTCATTTTCACCAATAACTTTATTGATTTGGATATTTTGAGTATGGTGGCTATCTCCTGTAACGTCGATTGTTCTCAATGTCTCAGTTTGATCACTATCAACTTCACCTGCTCTACCCAGCTGTGGAGCATTGTCCAGTGAGAAATCTCCAGCTTGAAACTTCGCAGACCACTCTGACATGTTCAGTCAGTTACAGCACCTTCTCCATATACTGCACAAATCTATTTTTGTGTTTCAGTTGGATTTTTACCTTTCTTAAAATAAGAAAGCATAATATGCTGAAAATACTGCATATTTCCATCTTCATTGTTAATGGCTATGTAAAAACTCACCAATTTTGGTACGTTTTTTAAAAAATGTACACTGATATGACAGCTGTCACAATACAGCCCAACAAAATTGATTTGAATGAAGTTGAAGACAACTAAGAGCTATTAGAGTCATCTTGTGGAAAAAAAACAAATGAACTTCCTGGCCAACCCAATAGATTTTTTTGTTTGTCACAACAGCAACGGGGCATGATTGAAGGATTTTAAATAAAAAGAGAGTGATTAGATGTCTGGTTTGAAAAGCTACCTTTGTTGGCAAGATGGAGAGTGGATTGGAGAATTTAGTTAGTCTAGACATGAAGCGATGGTTGCTTAGTGGCAGTGGGTGTGGAAAGAAGTGCATTAGGGGACTTAGTGATTGGATATTAGAGCTAAGATGATGCTGTTAAGGATTCATTTTTGCAGTAGGTATTTATTTAGCACCAAAATGAAATAATATGCTTTGGAATCTAAAATGAACAGGGAAGAAAGTGAAGAGAGTAGGGAGCTAGTCAGTACAGAGAATGTAGATGGACCAGTGAAATGGAGGTAGAGATGATATTAAAGAATAGTTGTAGGTGACTGATTAGAAGAGCAAGCTGAAAGAAAAGATAGTAGGTTGTGGTCAGAGAGTGTCATATTTGAATTAATGACTTCCAAGCTGCAGTAGTTCCAGGTGATAGCAAGAGGGTGGCTCGCTGACATGCAGTAGCAAAGAGGAAGTTAGGGAATTGAGAGCTCAGGGTACGGGATAAGGTATACATAAAGACTTTGAAAAAACTTCATATAATGGCAGACATGGGAATGGAAAGGAAAAGTGAGCACAGGGAATGTGGGGGAGTATCTAAGAGGTTGGTAGATGAAAGTCACAAGAGAAAGAGGGTGGCCAATCTGACTGGCTTGAGTCTGGAGAGAGCAGGAGGTATTTATATGAAAATGAGGGAGCGAGGATACAAATCTTGTGCTGGGAAGCAAGGAGAACAGATGCTGCCATCTGATGGAGTGAGTAAACTAGCCAAAGCTGGAGGTGGTAGGGATAACCTTTCTGAGATTGCCAATATAAGGGAGTTGTTGTTTATGAATGGGACATAGGGGGAGAATTGGGAAGCAGGGGGAAGTGAGGTACTGGATCAGAGGAAGGCCAATAGGGTGGGCAGGTGACAGGGGAAAGGGCCTCATTTTACATGTTGGGTAATAAAACTAGAAAACAAAGTAAATTAGGCTCTGGCTGTGTCTTTGTGGAGGTTTGCCAGTGGCCCTGCAGACTGAAGACTGGATCACCCAGTTTGAAGTGCCAGACGGGCAGCTGTGATTCCAGGGTATGGAGGACTCCTGGGGGAGTCTGGGCCCGGGGGAGGTGTCTCCAATGTTTGGAATAAGATGAGCACTTCCCTAATTAAGTAAGAATATGTACAACAAACTAAGATAATAACAATACCTTTTAGGACATTAGGGTAACTAAACGGGGTAATAAACAGAAAGCACGGTAGCACTGGCCTACCATAAGAGCAGTTTATAAATTTTAGTTGTATTGTGATTGCGATTGTTATTAGATGTTAAGTTTGTTAGATGCATTTTTTTCTTTTGATTTTTAACCTGATTTTGTGAACTGAGACATTAAGGCCTGTGGGATTTTCTCCCTCTGAATTCCTTCTTTCTGATGATCTAATCAATTTTTGTTATATTATGGTTGGCATTTGAGTGAAAATAACTTATCACCAACTATATGAATTAGATACATTTATTCAAAGGTTCATGGTTATTGCAGAAATGCAAGTAAGTAGGGGGAAATAAGGTGTTTACACTTCAATCTCAATGAGAGGTGCTGTAAGACAGGGAGGGAAGTAACTGCATAGAGAAACCAGTCTTGGGTAGAGGAGCAAAGACAGTGGTCTAGCCCCAGGTCTCCTTTTGCCTGGCTGCACAACCTGGCCAGGTTGTTTGCTTAGTTTCCTTACTAGTGTAGACAGAAGTTTCACAGTTCACATGGAGCACCTGGGGTCAGATCTGGGGTTAAATCGGCATGTCATTATGTAGTTATTTTCTGATCCAAAATCAGATAATACTAACTTCAAAGTATTGCTGTAGAGATTAAATGAATTATAAAAATATATATATAAATAAATATGTATACACACACATATATGTATGTCTATGACTAGCACTGTGCCTGGCCTACTACTTAAAGCAGGTATCCTAACCTTATTAAACCTTAATTTCTTACTTGCAAAATAGGGATTTGAAAATATCCTTCATGAGGACATGACCAGAGAATTCAGAGAAAAAGAAATGCAAATGGCCTGTAAACACATGAAAGGATGTATAGCCTTGCTCATAAGAGAAGTGTAAATTAAAACTATACAAGATACCAGATGGTCAAAAATCCAAATGTTTGACAACTTTGGTGCCTTGTGGGGGATAGGTACTCTTGTACCTGATGGTACAACCCCCTGTAGAGGAAAATATAATAGTATCTAGCAAAGTTACATATTCACTTAACTCTTTGACCTAACAGCCCCACCTCTAGGAATCTATCCCTGATACACAAACATTTGCCAATATTTTATAATAGCAAAACACTATACTAACCCAAATGTCCTTCAGTGAGGGCGTAGTGAATAAGATATGGTGCGTTCAGACAATGGAATGCCCTGTTTTTTAATCCAGAATTAGGATACTTTTATTGCATGGTAACAATAAAAATGATTGAGCAGTGTTTCTCCTGATCTCTAGTGTATGTAAATATGTGTGTGTTTGTGAGAGGGTGTATATGTGTTGGAACCAAGGAATAGGTCAGTATATAGTAGGTTACCTTTTATTTAAAAAAGGAAAAGTGTATATATGTTTAAGTATATATAAGGTAAAAGCATTATGGAATGGCAACCCAAAACTAATAAATATGGTCATTTATGGGGGAGGAAGGGAACAGAGTAGGGTGAACAAGATTGAGATTGTAAACTAGATTTGTCTGAATGTACCTTGCTTTGTAAATTAGACTTTGAAACCATATAAATGTTTTACATAATTATAAAGCAAAATTAAAAATGAAAGCACAACAAAAAAAGAGAGGCAGATCCCTAAAACTTAAAAGCAAAATGAAGCAAAGGTCTGTTAATATTTTGAGTAGGTAGTTTAATCACATGGAAAGGAATTTTTAAAAATACATCCTTACTGGAATATATTCTAAAGATAAAAACATAAATTGTTTTTAGTGATTTTATTGTTAGTAATAATGCTGGTTTTCCTACTTTGAAACTATATGTAATTTATATTTATTTTTAATAGGATTATGTAAATATCATAAGAAACCAGATTTTTATTGAAAATGGTTCAAAATAGATAAAAAGAACTTTAGAGACAATAGATGAAAATGTAAAACCAAGTAAGTAAAACCCCACAATTTTAAGTTTGAATTGGAAATAGCAGTGTGATCTCCTGATGTAATTTCTCTTAAAAAGATACGGTACCAGGTTGGGTACTCTAAATACCATTAAAAAAATCAGGGCTTCTTAAGAAATGGCCAGTTACAGGTATAGAATAGGAACATCTTGTCAAAGAAATCAAGGAAAGTGTTCAGAGAACACTAAAGATAGTCAAACATGAATGGCCTCCCACTAAGCAAAGATAGGACTGTTTGAAAAGAAAAAGGACTGCAGTGGATTAAAACGCATCAAGTGTGTTAAAATCTATAAGCTTATAATGTGAAAAAAAGCTCAGAAAGAGCAACAAAGTAGGAAACTGGTATCTAATTCAATTAAGATAATATACAAGGTGATTAAAAGATTCAAGGTTCTATTCAAACACGTTTTGTAGCAATGTTTGAAAGTGTAAAATTATAAATCGTTAGGTTAAAATGATCCCACAGGTCTTTTTCAGCTGTAATTTTTTTTAAATTTAAAATTTGCATCTGTTTTTTCACTACTTTTTTCTTATTCTTGTAAGCAGTATTAGACTTAGTTCTATTTGACTTAGGGTTACATGTAATTTTTCTCTTAAAATTGGTTAATAATTTTACTTAAAAATGTTAAAATATAGGAAAAAGCCAAATGTTAATTAGCTAGAGCAGAAATCAGCACACCATTTCTTTAACAGACCAGACAGTAAAAAATTTAGGCTTTCCTGGCCGTGCTGTCTCTGTCACAACTACTCAGTTCTCTGCCACTGCAGCGTGGAAGCAACCAGAGGCAGTCTGTAAATGGATGCATTTATCAGCTGTGCTCCAGGAAAACTATTTGCAAAAACAGGCAGCAGGCTGTGATAAAAGAGTATGAGGCTTTCTTTTTTTCTTCTTCTTCTTTTTTTTTTATTTAACTTTTCATGTCTTCCTTTCTAGGTATAAAGGACCACTGTTAGAAGAGCAAGCCCTTATCAAGGCAGCTGAGGGTGGACTGTCTTCACCTGAATTTTCAGAGCTCTGTGTTTGGTTAGGCTCTCAAATAAAATCACTGTGCAACTTGGAAGAAAGTATCACTTCAGCTGGTATTGCTATTGTGTTTATTTACTTTTTTGTTTAATAGTAAAATGAAATGATAGCTTACAGTTTATTTGCAGTGTGCCCATTATACAAAAAGAAATCATTAATATGAAGAACTTCAGTATGTTATATTAAATATCTTTGGATTATATGTTATATTAACTAACCCAAAATTTGTTCTTAAACTTGTAGAAGATTATAAACAATTACTGTGTATCTGCTGCCTTAACCTTAGTATTTTTTAGAAAATGTAAAGTCTGAATTTGGTTATTTAAAAAGTTTAACTTTTGAATACGCATATTTTTGAATTAAGATTTTTATTTGTTGTTGTTTGTTCTTTTGTATTATCAAGCCTGCGAACTCAGAACTTGGGTTCTCTTAGGAGTGCTTTTATGAAAAATTCCTGTACTACTTCATAAAGTTTAATTCACTACTGTCTCAATAACTGGAGTCATTGTGTGTCTTTGATTGGTAGAATTTCAGATAGTAAAATAAAATGAAAACTAAAAAATTATTGGGCATTTGCAAAAGTAGCCTTCTCTTTTCAAGCTGTCCTTTTTTTTTTTTTTTTTTTTTAAGATTTTTATTTATTTATCTTTAGAGGGGAAGGGTAGGAGAAAGGGAGAGGGAGAGAAATATCAATGTAGGGTTGTTTCTCGTGTGTCCCCTGCTGGGAACTGGCCTGCAACCCAGGCATGTGCCCTGACTGGGAATCGAACCGCGATCCTCTAGTTCGCAGGCCCGTGCTCAAGCTGTCCTTTTAAATGTTTTTTTCCTTGCCAAATCTAATAGAATTTACTTGAAGAAAAGTAAAGTAAGCTAAATTCAAAACATATGACACAGGCTCCCATATAATTATATTACGAAAGAAAAATAAGCAATGAGGCTTAATTAGATGATTGCATTTATTATCTGAATCTGTAGAAATGCAATAGATGGATCATTTGCTCTGAAGCCAGTTAATACTTGTAACTGCAAAAATGCTTTTAATATTTTAGTTACGAACAAAATATTTTCATTTTTTCTGCTTTTATAGAATTTGGAAAATACTTATTGGATTTCAGTGTAAAAATACTTATGATTACATATTTATATTCTTAAATTGATACTTTTGTTTCTGAATTAAACATTACTTTGAATATAGAAATTGTTTGGTTATCTTTACCTAAGCTTTAGGGTCACACATGTAAGGATTTAATGTCAGAGAGAAAATTTAGAATTGAATGTAAAATTGAAATGAACAAGTGGTAGATTTTATAATATCAGATTATATGGTGAATATTCAGTAAATATTTTATGACTTTTCTTTGTTAAAGGGGGAGATGATCTAGAAAGCTTCCAGCTTGAGATAAGTGGCTTTTTAAAAGAAATGGCCTGTCCGTATTCTGTACTCGTATCAGGAGATGTGAAGGACCGTTTAAAAAAGAAGGATGACTGCTTGAAACTTCTATGTAAGTTACCTTTCTTTGAACATTTAAATACACGTGCTTGATCTGGTTTTGTTATTTTTCAAGTCAAAATTTATGAAGTTTCATTAATGAAGCATTAGATATCTTGTATATATAAAAGGTTTTGATATTTGACTTAAAATATGAAGCTGACTCAAATATTTATATAAATGTAGTATAAATTATAATAATATACTCTAAGATTTCTAACACTTATGATTTATTTGGCCAATCTACAATTCCTTGTGTTTGTGATTTATATAGTATTTTAGTAATTTTTCCTTCACCTAATTCATCTCTTTGCATTTATGACTAGATGGCTAAAGTTGGTGATCTCTAAAGTCCTATTTAATCTTAAAACTCTTTGAAACTAGTCTACTAAGCAGTTTATAAGATCTTGTTTTAGTAATACTCACTGAGTGATAGTGGGTTCAAAAATACGTTTTTTGATCACTTACAATTGTACCAGAGACAACTTCAGGCATTAGGGATATCAGTTAAAAAAAGTGCATCTTTGGGCCACGGGAGTTGTTGTGAGTGTGGCTTATTTTCATCAAGGGTTATTTTGGAGTAAAATTAGCTTATATCCAAACAATTACCATAAATAAAAATCCATTTATTTGTATTGGGTCCCTTGAAAATATTTTTTTACTTCAGTTAAATTTCATGCTCTTTTGGAAGTTCTGCAAACAATGACCATTTGAAAGAACTTTCTAACATCTATTGTTAAAGATTTCTGTTATTTTAGGTTGTACCATTTATAAAAACATCCATGAGATACAGTCCTTCTAGGCTGCAGTGTTAGTAATGTTTGTTGCACTAGAGCAGAAATTGTATTTATGTGCTTAACTAGTGATGATGATAGAAGTGTTGACATTTGAATTGCATCGTGTGTGTTGGGGGGATAAAATTATGTCTCCCCCTTCATTTTTTATACTGTTTTCCCATCTTCCTTCCATTCAGTGTGGGTCATTGATTTAATGAACCACTGTTATTAATGGGGGGGGCTAGTAACCCTTAGGCATATTGGGACACAAAGCAAAAAGCAAGGCCTAAAGGAGCTTGCCTATTCTTTGTCAGTCAGTGAGAACTGTGTAATTCATCATCTTTCCCTGTTTGCCTTACCTGCCAAGAAGCTCAGTGATAATAGTAAGATAGACTTCTGGTACAACTAAAAGTGAACAGGAGAGATAAGAGAAGTTAGTATAGTTTTTTCTGATATGAAAATACATGCTTAGGAGGCGGGGTAAGATGTGGAGTTAGTGTTAAATGGACACAGTTTTAGTTGGGGAAGATGAAAAAGCTCTGGAGATGGATGGTGGTGATGGTTGCACAACAGTGTGAGTGTGCTTACTGCCAACGTACACTTAAAAATAGAATGGTAAACTTTAGCTCTGACCGGTGTGGCTCAGTGGGTTGGGCATCGTCTTTTTTTTTTTTTCTCTTTTTTTCTGTCTCTAATCCTTCTTTATTTTATTTTTCAATTATAGTTTACATTCTGCATTATTTTGCACTAGGTTTAGGTCTCTAAAGTCTTTTAAAAAAATTTTATTGTTCAAGTACAGTTTTCTGCCTTTACCCTTCCCTCTTCCCCCACCCCCGCCATCCACCCCAATCCCCTGATGCCACCCCTCCTTGGTTTTGTCCATGTCTCCTTGATAGTTGTTCCTGAATGGGCATCATCTTGCAAACTGAAAGGTTGCCAGTCGATTCCTGGTCAAGGCATGTGCCTGGGTTGTGAGCCAGGTGGCTAGTTAGGGGTGTGTGAGAGGCAGCAGGTTGATGTTTCTCTCACACATCGATGTTTCTCTTCCTCTCCTTCTCCCTCCCTTCACCTCTTTCTCCAAAAATACATAAACAAAATCTTTTAAAAAAAGAATAGTAAATTTTATGTTATATGTTAAGAAATTTCATGCTTATCATAGAAATCTTACAAAGTAGATAAAATTATAAAGCACAAAATCATTTATAATTTCACTCCCCAGAGAGAATCATGAATAACTTTTTGGTGTATTTTCTGTTCCTTCTCTTTCACCTTTATACACACACGTTTAAGTACGACCGAGATCTCGTTGCAGATGCAGTTCCTTCTCCTCTTCTTCATTTAATATATTGCTAGCATTTCTCCATCACTTAATATTTTGAAAAAGTTAAATTGGCTAATAGCATTCTGTGTTATGGACATAACATTGTTACTTAATAAGTTTCAAATTCAGGGGTACTTGATTTTTTTCTATTACTTTTACTTAGACAAAGATTATGAACATTAAAAAAAAATCTCTGGTCTAGGTATATATTGCCTTATTTTGCTCCAGAGAGGTTATACTACTTCTCAATATTCCCAGCATCTATTCCATCTTTATCTTTAGTTTGACTGTCTTGAAAACATGTAAGAAGCTCCTTCAGCTTCTTGGAAGTGTTCACAACGTGTATAACGTTAAAAGGGCCCAATTCCTTTCTATGTGGAGAGCCTTTGTAAATCAAGAAAAAGAGAAAAACTCACTGGAAAAATATATAAAGCATGTAAGACAAGAAAATAGCATTCTACAGAAAAAAAAGTTTAAGTTGTTTTTAAATGTGAAAAGATGCACAGTATCCTTCAAAGTTAAAGAATTATAAAAAGATAAAATGATAGGATACTACTTTTTTTCATTTAGCAGGTTAGATAATAAACAAAAAACTTTAAGTCATAATAAAGTTTGGTGGAGTAAGCATTCTCACATACTGTAGACATTAAGGTGGGTGGGAGAATAACAGGTACAGCCTTCGAAAGGGCAAAATTAATATCATAATTGGAATTTGCCTGTTTTTTGGTTAGCAATGTCAGGAAAACATTTATTTCCCCAAGTGTACAAAGATATATGGAAAGGATGTTCACTATGACACTGGTTGTAGTAAAGTAGGAATAATACATCTTTCTTTGCAGTGATACCACTTTACAGCCATTAGAATGAAAACTGACCAAATGTGTTGATGTAGAATGATGTCTGATATATTGGTAAATAGAAAATGGTTATACACAACACATGTAGTATGCCTTGTAGAAAAGAAATAAAAATGCATAGCCCTGGCTGATGTGGCTCATGGATTGAGCACAGGCCTGTGAACCAAAGGGTTGCCGGTTCGATTCCTAGTCAGGGCACATGCCTGGGTTGTGAACCAGGTTGGGACCCCAGTAGGGGGCATGTGAGAGGCAACCACACATTGATGTTTCTCCCCCTCTTTCTCCTTCCCTTCCCCTCTCTTGAAAAATAAATAAATATATTTTTAAAAAGTACGTAAGTGGTAGATATTTATATTAAATATACATATAAATATATGCCTAAAAAGATAGCCAAGAAACTAATAATGGTGATTGCCTCTGGGGAAGGGAAATCTGAGGATCTGTGGTGGGAAGAAGAGTTTTCACTGTATTGTTTACCATCTACATGGATTAGTATTTTAAATACTAGATGGAACTCTTGTTTGTACTATTACATGGAGCACATTTCCATAGAACAAAGGTGGACATCAGCCAAGTTTCTTTCCAAAATACAATGTTGAAGAACTGGTGATCTGTTTTAATGAAGTTTTGAAATCAGAGGGACCTTGGCATAGTCCTCATAAGCAAACTTTAATACTTACTGGTCTCAACTTTTTGTGGGTTTTTTAGACTGTCTAACATGTATAGATTGCATGAAAAAGTCTTTAATTCAGTGTCCATCAATCCTGCCTGCCCATGAAAATCACCTTGGGTGTAAAACAAACTACTCAGATACCCTACTCCTACTTCAGAGTTGGTTCAGAATTTCTGAGGGAGGGACCCTGGCACCTGTACTTTTAAAGTTTCTCAGGTATTTCTTCTGCTCAGCTGAAGTTGAAATTACTGTATTGAATTGTGTGTGTGTGTGTGTAACTTTAAACAAATAAAAACTACTGTAGTGAAAGTTCATTTAAAATAAGATTATAACCATCTAAGATTTTGAGTGACTTTCTTTAGTGCGGCTGTTGAAATGGTTAAATGAAATGGTGACAATAAAGAGGTGGTCTGTCCTGAAGGCAAATAATCACTCAGATTACTCTCTCTGCTTAGAAATTAGTTAGAGCTGTGTGTTTTCCCTTGGCTTGGGCACTCTGTGCATGTGAGAGAGACAATATTTAATCAGTGTCTTAAACATGTTTATACTTAAATTATTGATTTACTGGTGTGTCTCTCCTACTGGACTTTAAACTCTGTGGGTAGGCACCAGCCCTTTTTTTTTTTTTTTTTTAAAGTTTTCTTCCTGCCCTCTTCATTATTAGTAGTAGTATTTTATGATAACACAGCATGAGGTCTATCCTTTTAGCAAATTTTTAAGTATTTAAAAATTCCAGTACAATATTGTTCACTACAGGCGCTGCACTGTGGAGTAGTGGACCTCTAGGACTTCTTTTGTATAGCCGATCAATACGTATCCAACTTTGCTTATGGGGACTGTGCCAGGGTCCCTCTAATTTCAAAAGTTCATTAAAACAGATCACCAGTTCTTAAAAAATTTATATTTGACCAATAACTCTGTTTCTCCCTCCCACTTTGGCAACCACCATTCTACTGCATTATGAGTTTGACTGCTTTAGATTTCTCATCAAAGTGATACATAGTATTGTGCTCCTGTGTCTGGCTTATTTCACTTTGTACAATGTCCCTCAGGTTCATCCACGGTGTTGCAAATGGCTGGATTTCCTTCTTTTCAAAGGCTGAATGATGTTTTATTGTATGTCTGTTCTACATTTTCTGTATCCATTTATCTGTCAAAGAAAACTTATCTATATCTTGGTTATTGTGAAAAATTTGGCAATGAACATGGCAGTACAGATCTCTTTGAGATCCTGATTTCAGTTTGGATGTGTACCCCCGGAAGTGGGATTTTTAAGGAGTGCGTGTACATTTTAACATTATTTGTTTTTCCCTTTTCTTACAGTATTTTTAAGTACAGAGCTTCAAGCTTTACAGATATTACAGAACAAGAAGTGTAAAAATTCTCAAGTAGATAAAAATAGTGAAATTTATCAGGAAGTTCAAGCTATCTGTGATACCCTTGGTGTCCCCAAGTCAACAACTTCTGACATTCCACTCATGTTAAACCAAGTGGAATCAAAGGTACTGTATTTGTTTTATTTTTCTTTCTCCAAAATTCAACTAAGTGCTTACATGTTAATGCAAATGTTATATTAAAAATGAAAATATTTCCTTTAAGTATAAGATATACATTTCATTTCAAGAGAAGTTTATCTTCATGAGAACTAAACTTTGGATTTAGAGTTAATATGCTTGTGACCTAATCTCCCTATAGATAATACTCAGGCTTTGTGAGAGTTAAATGATAGAAATCAATTTGCAAGCGTAAGGATTGTTTTCATAAACAAGGTTGAAATACAGTTGAATGAAACAAGTAGAGTTAACCTATAAAGTCAAAGGCAAACTAAATTTTTTTATGGATATCGTTGATAGAATTGCAATGCTATTGTCTTTGACAGTGAGCAAGCACAGTTTCTGGTGGTGGAGAGGTGTTTAGTAAGTATTCGTTGTAGAGTGAATGAATGAGTATCCTGATGGAGTAAAAACAATTACAAACTTAGTGTCTCAAGCTTGTTGAATTTTTTCCAACTGTTAAACTACCCTTTATCCTAGTCAGCTGTATGTTAGAGAGACTGATACTCTCACAGACCAAGTTCTGGCTTAACTCCTAGGTTCATAGGAGCCCTGTAAGGGGATAATACAGGGTTCATTTTAAAGGAAAAGAAAATTCTCACCCTCAAGAATAGGTACTTAAACTCCATTTTTAGGCACATTACTTTAAATTAAATTCTTGAATAAAATACTTCTTTTTGCATTGATAATTCATGAACTGACAAATAAGAAAGGTTTGTTAATGTGAGAATTTTAGTATCATTAAGATGAAAACACAATATTAAAAACTTTTTTTGTGGGGCAAGGGGAATAGAACCTGCATACCAAAGAATAAGTTGGCAAATCCAAGCTCAAAAACGTTGTTCTGGAGTTAAGGTACTCTTCAGACTTTTCTTCTCTTTTCCTCTGGAATAAGAATGATCTGGGGTTGGCTAAAATGTCTGGGACTGTTTCAGAACGAGACAGATTTCTGGGCTCTTTCTAATAGTGCATTCACGTATTTATTCCAAAAAGACTTTTTCCTTTTATGGGTTTCAGTTAGTATTAATAATATCCCCAAACCTCTCTTTTCTTGACCTAAAGCTGCTAGAATGCCCGTTTGCAAATGCTGGTGACCTGATTGTAAGGGAGTTGTTACTGTGGTCACCGTGCCTGAGTGTGTACCTGAAACGACTTCCTCCTGCATTTAGTTCCTATCAAAGCAAATACTTCCATATATTTTTTCTTTTATGTGTGTTATGTGCAGAAGAGACTTTGCCACTGTTGGGAGGAAAATTACTAATTTCTAACTTAAAGCTGTTTAAAAGTGAATCTAAATTAATGTTAATAGCAAATATATAGCATCTAAATGTTTATATGTAACAGTTTATTGAATTCTTAGGTCACCTATAATGAAGTAGGTATTGTTATTATCTGCAACAACTACACAAGGCAGCTGAGGTACTAAAAGATTTTATAAATTGGGCAAGCAGGTTTCTAACCAGTAAGGGTAGACCTGAGGTGGGAACCCAAGCAATCATCCTCCACTCCTCACTCCCCCGACTCCATCACAAGTCATTCTCAGACTTTTTGAAACAGTTATCTAATGTTGAAATCCTGGGAGTGTGATTACATGTAAAAAACTACAGATATGCATTTAGAATCTCTCTTGAGTGAGGAGTTACAAGTAAAACTTTTAGAAATATATGAAATAATCAAATTGGAGGTATTTACAATAGATGTGGAACCTACAGAAATGGCATATTTTAAGAAAAGAAGTTAATTCTTTACAGTATGCATGAATTGTATCAGTAATTGAATTGTTATTGTAAAGGTAGATTTGATGTGAAGCTAATAAAGCTTTTAAGACTTGGGACCCCTCATTTGCACTTTTTTTGAAGCTAATTTTTTAAAAACAGCCTCTCAAGATACAATCTATGTGCCATAAAATTCACCCATTTTGCCCTGACCTTCCTGTCTCAGTGGTTTGGGCATCATCCTGCAAAGTGAAAGGTCACTGGTTCAGTTCCTGGTCAGAGCTTATGCCTGGGTTCTGGGCCAGGTCTCCAGTTGGGGCGCCTGTAAGAGACAACTGATTGTTTCTGTCACACATCAGTGTTTCTCACCCTCTCTTCCCCTCTCTCTGAAAATAAATAAATAAAATCTTTTTAAAAATTAACCCATTTTTAAGTGTACAATTCAGTGAATTTTAGTGTAGTTTTATAATATGACCATCATCAAAATCTAATTTTAGAAAATTTCTATTACCCTCAAAAGAAACTGGATGCCATTTATAGAGACCCCCCTTCACCACCACCAGGCTGCAAGCTAATTTTATGTTCATAATTTTGAATTCTTTCTCTCAGAGTACCTCCCAACATTAACTAAGCTTCATACCCCTAACCTGTGAGCTGCTCCTGATTGGCTTACCTACTTACCTATAACTAAGAAACTGTAAATATTTCATTTTGTTTTGAAATATTTTCTTTAGATAATAAAGGATTCTCCAGATGGGAGGGTAAGTCCAACTTAGGCCATCATTTCCCCATCATTTTCTTCAGGATAAATGACTTTTACTGGAATGACCCCTGATATTGCTAAAGCAAAAGTGAACGCATAGTATCTTGTTCATGGAAATAAAGATGTTTTAAGTAATTTAAATTGGTGGCTTTGCAAAAATAATGAAATGTCTATGTGGTGACTATAACTGAGGGTTTTCCCTCCTGTGTGTCTTGCTGAACAGTGAAGCCAGAATCCTTACAACTGGAATGTGTATATAGTACTTAATTGAGAAAAATCAGTATGCTCATCAGAGGTGTTAGTATGCTTTTTGAGAATTTACCAGGATGTAAGAGAGTGCCATCTTAAGAAGAAATTCCAAAGTCATTTTACAAAAACATACAATCTTCATAGCAAAACCTTTTAGTAGCTACTTTAGTTGTCTATGTACATTATTTCTTATTCTGGAAGAGAAGATGTGCTATGGCTTGAATTAATATAATTAATGCTCTTTGAAAAAAGATATTCTGCCTCTTAGTGATATTCTTTCCCAGTATATAAAGGTATATTTTAATTATTTCACTTTAACATTTTATTTATTTTCTAGCATTTAAAATACCATTTTAAACAAGAATAAGATTGTTTTAAATTAGGGATTTACATTTTCACAATCCTTTATACTTACTTTTAGGTGAAAGCTGTTCTCTCAAAAGTCCAGAAAAATCATGTGGGAAAACCACTCCTGAAAATTGATTTAACTCGGGAACAGGTGGTAAGTGTCTACCACCTACCCCCACACTGCTTTGATTTAATTTTACGTGATTCAGTTAATGAATATGACTTCATTTATAAATTGACATCTAGATACAGTATGTAGCATGCATTTATTATTTTGGAGAATTAAAATGAATTCATATTCTAGAGTAATAGGTCCAAACATATTTCTTCAATCATGTTATTAATTTTAAAAAATATCTGGCTAAGAGTTTTTATAGTGCCCAATATATTAGCATAGTTGTGATTTGAAAAAAGATAGTAGCTCAAAGCCAGCAAGATGGGATGTTACTGGTACTTTTTTTTCTTATTGGTCCCTACTACTTAGCACTTAGATGTCTTACTTAATTTAAATTAACACATTTGATTGAAGATGAGGTAAATTTACCAGTTGTAAAGTTTATTTGTTTAATATCTTCTGAATATCATAAATGTTCTATCAAATACTCTATTAAATAATTTATTGTAAAAGTCTCATGGGATTGGAAAATGGTCATCAAGTACAATATCTTTTCAATCAGGGAATAATGACCACCATTTTCAAATTTCTTTTCTGTGCATAATAAAAGAGTCTAAAGTTTATGATATTTGTTTCCAAATTCTTTAGGAACAACTGGAGAGAATCAATGATGCCCTTGCCTGTGAATACGAGTGCCGCCGGCGGATGTTGATGAAACGATTGGACGTGACAGTGCAGTCCTTTGGATGGTCCGATAGAGCAAAGGCAAGGCTGTTTTCCCGTGTGTGTCCTGTAGGTGGTACTGTGGGACAGTGCGTCAGGCTCTCGTCTGTTATGTAACTGTGCCACGTTTGCACTTGATCACTCTATCTGAAGCACAGCCAGGACAACTACTGGTCTTATGTAATGGTCCTGGCCCTGTGTAAATCCCTGTTTGCAGATATCTCAGTTTCTACCCAGATCATTCACTTTTTTAAACTCATAGCTGTTGTGATTTATGCAAGGATTGCATGAAAGAAAGTATCATATGAGACAGTGAGATAAATATAGTGATCAACTGGTCAAGAAGGCAGGATATAGGAATAGATACAGGTAGTACTGATGTGTGAACAAGTCTTCTTAAAAGTGGCTTAAGGCTGTGGAGTGTGGTCCAGTTGAAGAGGGGATTGGAGGGTGGGGGCATCCACAAATAGAATCTCTTCGGGTAGCTTTCTAGAGAGCTAGCTCCTGTCACTCCCATTTTATGCCTTTAACTTGTACCCGGGCTTTGTCTGGGACTCCTTGCCCTGCCTTGCAACATAGTCTGGAAACTGTCTAGACAGTAAGCTGGGACAGCTGTAGGAAATCATTTGTTTCCCCTGTTTCAAGGATCACTGTCCTGTGCTCCGTGATGTCCAGTGTCTGAAAAATCACTGGCTTACATGGGTTGTCCTGTTTTAAAGTTTCAGGTGGCAGGATAAACCTGGTGCATCTTACTCTCTGATATACATTCTTTGTATTAACAGGGCAGTTCTTCTGCCCCATGTTGTATCAGCTGGGGTCATTTATGCAGCTTCATTCAGCTGATGCCTGGGCTAGGCTGGAATATCTGAGATGCTTGTCCCACATGTGTGGATTCTGCTGTCTGCTGGGGCGCTTTGGTTGTTTTCTTGGCTCTGGTGTGGTCTCTTCATGTGGTATTTTGTATTGGTTTCCTATGGCTGCAGAAACAAATTACCACTAACTTAGTGGCTTTTATAATATACATTTATTCACTTATACTTCTGGAGATCAGATGTCCTAAAATGAAGATATTGGCAGGGTTGCATTCCTTCTAGACTCTTGAGAGGCGAATCTGTTTCCTTGCTGTTTCCTAGCTTCCGGGTGACACCTGTGTACCTTGGCTCTTGACCTCATCCTCCATCTTCAAAACCAGTAGTGTAGGATCTTCTGACCTTTCTCTCTCTCTGCTTTCATTGTCCCTTCACCTACTTCTGTCTCAGGCACTCCTACTTTCTCTCTCTCTCCCTCCTCTTTTTTTTTTTTTTTTTTAATCCTCACCCAAGGACGTGCTTACTGATTTTAGAGAGAGGGGAAAGGAGGGAGGGAGAGAGAGGGAAACATTGATGTGAGAGAGAAACATCAATTGGTTAACTGTTGAATACATCCCAACTGAGGTCAAACCCAGCCGGGGCATGTTTCTCTTATATAAGGATCTTTGTGATTACTTTGGCCCACCCAGAAAATCCAGGAATCCAGGATAATCTTTCCATTTCAAGATCTTTAACTTAATCACACATTCACAGGTTCCAGGGATTAGAATGTGGACATCTTTGGGGGGTCATTATTCAGTTTGCCAGATGTCCCATCTTCCTTCTAATTGGATTTTATTTTTTTCTTCCATTGTATCTCACTATCATATGATGCTGCTGCTTTTTTCATGTTCTTTTTTTTAATATATTTTTTTAAAAATCAGGTTACTTAACGTTCAAGACCTCCATTTTCTGTATGCCTTCCCTCTCCAAAGCTTCTGTCCTGCTCTTGAAACCTGGCTGCTCGCACGTCTCTCCTGGGCCGCACCACTGGTTTTGCACCCAGCGGCCTCTCTCATTGCTTTTTCTCTCGTTCTGCAAGTCCACAAAAACTTCCTAACGAAGGATACATTTGAGTGATTGTTCTGAGTCCTTGAATTCTTAATATGTATCTCTGCTGTCACATTTGATTGATAGTTTGGGTAAATGTGAAATTCTAGGTTGAAAACATTCTTTCTCTAAGACTGTTGAGGGCATTGTTCTTTTGGCATTGTTCTTTTAGCATTTCATGCTGCTTTTGAGAAACCCAATATCATTTTTTGTATTTTTGGATGACCTTTTATTTTTTCTCTGAAAGCTTCTGGATTCTCTTCTCTATCCTTAGGGTTCTGAAAGTTCACATCAGATGTCTATTTGGGCCTTTTATCATTTTCTGTGCCAAACACTAGGTGGACCTTTAAATCTGTAGACCAGCTTTTATGTTTCTCTTCATCAATTTCTTGCCTTTTATTTTCTCTTTTGGAAATGTGTTAGTCAGATATTGGGTATCGTTTTATTGGATATTTCCAATAAAATGAATCCCACTTTGATTCATTTTATTGGAAATATCCTTGGTATTGAATTTTTGTTTCTGCCATCATTTTTTAATTTCCAGAAATTCTTTTTGATTCCTGAGGTTTTTCTTTTTCATATATTTTTTTAAATTTATGGATATGCTATCTCTTTAGAATTTTTATTTTAGTTTTTGGTTTTTAGAGAGGAAGAGAGAGAGAGACAGACAGACAGACATCAGTTTGTTGTTCCACTTATTTATGTATTCATTTGGTTGCTTCGTATATGTGCCCTGGCCAGAGATTGAACCCATAACCTTGGTGTGTGAGGAGGGTGTTCTAACCAACTGGGCTACCCGGCCAGGAGGATATGCTATCTTCTTGAATGAGGATAAAAAATGTCAAACCCCTCTCCTGACAAAAAAAGCCACTTTGGGCCTTCAGTTAGTTTGTTTACTACATGTAATTTTTTGTTTGCTTTTCTCTCTTGTGGTGGCTTCCTTCAAATGTGTGATAGTTACTGATTGTTCATTTTAAAGAGCAAGACAGTGAAAAACTGATGGTGGACTCGGGTCATTGATTGGATTGGAATTGTTGACATGAGGCTTGGGAGTTGGCTATTGTGCTGTGGGAATTCCTAATGCTGACTTGTAGAAATCTTTTCTCAGTAGCTGCTCATTTCTTTAGGAAGGGAAACCTCATTCTTTCTACATACTTTCTTTTTTTCCTTTGACCAGGGGAGGATGAGCGAAGGGTGGCACCAGGGGCTGGAGGGTAGACTGTTCTACGGATAAACTGAGTTAACCCCTCTTTTTCGCTCCAGGTTTCATTTTCTGAGATGTTGGTTCTCTTCTTATCTGTATCCCTCTTTTCCATTCTCTTTGTAGTATATGTATACCTTTTTATAATTTAGTGTGGTCAGTCTCATCACTTACCTAGAAATACTCCCTCATGTATTATAATAGAGTCTCCTTCCAAGCACCTGGCAGACAGATACAGAACATTGAAGAGTAGAACAGAGTTGCTGGTGAAATGAAACTTATTATTATTTCAGGAACATTTTTTTGGCATAGTAATAGAATAGCTGTAAGTCAAAGTTGAAGACTGTCATTTATGTATTTTCTTTTAATAAACATTTATTCCAGCATCTCATGTGTCAAGCAGTATGATGAACCCGGTTCTGGACGAGCTTTTCCATACCCTGTGTGATTAGGTGGAGAATATTCTTAAAAGATTACTGTATTTGTAATACCTGATCCGATTGTCAGGTGGCTAAATCCTGTTTCTCTTTGCATGTACACCAGGATAGACTCCAGAGATGTGTGTGTGTCCATGTCATTGAAGTGACTGTTGTATGCCAGAAGTCCCGTTGCTCTAAGAGCTGTGAGCTACTGAAGAAGTAGATGACATGATTGCTGACCCAGAGAAATGCAGTCGAGTTTAGGTGTGTGGGAGGCACTCATTATACTGACCTCTGGAAATGTAATAGAGGTCCTGTACATGTCGGGTCTTCAGTTCAACCTGATGGAGTTTCAGTAAAAAAAAGGAGTCCAGGCATACAGGCACAACTGCGAAAGGCAGTGTATTAAAAGTGTCTTAATACAGAAACTTGGAGGATATTTTCAGTGTTGGCCTTAAGTTTACAGAGAAGTCCCAAACAAAAGAGTTTTGACATACTCTTTTCTTTGAACATTCCTAGTGGCATGTATTTATGGGAATGTTGTTCTTTACTGGCCCTAGACTTGGGGACTGAGAAGATATGCTTGTAGGAAATAATCTTGGTAGTTTATCTTCTCCTCTTGGTCTTTTTTCATCATGTTTTAGGACAGGAGGGTTTTTTTTCCTTTTCTCTTTAGTGTGAAAATTTTTTTTAAATGGTTTTCTTTAGGCTATTTATAGGTCAATTTAGGCCTTTTATTTGATCCTTTTCAATTGATTTTATCAGTGTATGCATTTACGCCTTGAGTTTTCCTGTTAAATATCATGTAAATTTAATAGTTCTTTATCATTATCCCCCATACAATGATATTATTGAATGACTCATCAAATATTGTTCCACAGCATTTTAAAACTTTACAGAAAATTTTATCTTCTTTAATTTTGTCTCTTGATTGACCTTTGAATGAAATCTTCAGCTAAATTTTTGTTCATGTCCATGAGATATTCCTTAAATTTATTTTCTTGTTTAAATTGAGATATAATTGACATACATTATATTAGTTTTAGGTGTAGAACTCAATTATTTGAAGTTTGTCTATATTACAAAATGATCACAATAAATTACAGAATTATTTTGTGTTGAGAACCTTAAAGATTTGTCCACTTAGCAATTTTCAAACATGCAATAGAGCATTAACTGTGGGTGCCCAGCTGTACATCACAGTACATCCCCATGACTTACTATTTTATAACTGGAAGTTTGTGCCTTTGACTCTATTCACCCTTTTGCAGCCCCACCTGTCAGCCCCCAATCTGTTCTATCTATGAGCTTGGTGTTTTTTTTGTTTTTTTGTGAGGGAGGGGATTATTTTGTTTTTAGATTCCACATAAAAGTGAGATTGTATAGTATTTGTCTTTCTCTGACTTATTTTACTTAGTACAATGCCCTAACGGTTTGTCCATATTGTTGCAGATAGCAGGATTTTATTCTTTTTTATGGCTGAATAATATTTGTGTGTGTGTGCATAGCATTTTCTTCATCCATTCATCCGTTGATGGACATTTAGCTTGTTACCATATCTTGGTTAGAGTAAATAATGCTGCACTGAACATATACATGCTGCACTGAACATACATATATATCTTTTTGAGTCAGTGTTTTTCTTTTTTTTTTTAACTTTTATTTTTTTAATGTATTTTATTGATTATGCTATTACAGTTGTCCCATTTCTTCCCCATCATTCCCCTCCACCCTGCACACCCTCTCCCACCCACATTCTCCCCTTTAGTTCATGTCCATGGGTCATAAGTTCTTTAGCTTCTACATTTCCCACACTATTCTTGCCCTCCCCCTGTCTATTTTCTACCCACTGTCTATGCTACTCATTCTCTGTACCTTTTCCCCCTCTGTCCTCCTCCCACGCCCCTGTTGCTAACCCTCCATATGATCTCCATTTCTGTGGTTCTGTTCCTGTTCTAGCTGTTTGCTTTTGTTTTAGGTGTGGTTCTTAATAGCTGTGAGTTCGCTGTCTTTTCACTGTTATATTTTTATCTTCTTTTTCTTAGATAAGTCCCTTTAACATTTCATATACTAAGGGCTTGGTGATGATGAACTCCTTTAACTTGACCTTATCTGAGAAGCACTTTATCTGTCCATCCATTCTAAATGACAGCTTTGCTGGATAGAGCAATTTTGGATGTAGGTCCCTGCTTTTCAAGATTTCAAATATTTCTTTCTAGCCCCATCTTGCCTGGAAGGTCTCTTTGGAGAAATCAGCTGACAGTCTGATGGGAACTCCTTTGTAGGTGACTGTCCCCTTATCCCTTGCTGCTTCTAGAATTATCTCCTTCATTTGAATCTTGGCTAATGTAATGATGATGTGCCTTGGTGTGTTCCTCCTTGGGTCCAACTTCTTTGGGACTCTCTGAGCTTCCTGGACATCCTGGTAGTCTATTTCCTTTGCCAGATTGGGGAAGTTCTCCTTTATTATTTGTTCAAATAAGTTTTCCACTTGTTGCTCTTCTTCTTCACCTTCTGGGACTCCTATAATTTGGATGTTGGGACATTTAACGATGTCCTGGAGGTTCCTAAGCCTCTCCTCATTTTTTTGAATTCTTGTTTCTTCCTCGTCTTCTGTTTGGTTGTTAGTTCGTTCCTTCTGCTCCACTCCATTGATTTGAGTCCCAGTTTTCCTTCCATCTCTATCAGTTCCCCATGCATCTTCCTTCATTTCACGTATTGTAGCCTGCATTTTTTCATCTAATTTGTGAGCAAAATCAACCAATTCTGTGAGCATCCTGATCACCAGGGCTTTGAACTGTGCATCTGATAGGTTGGCTATCTCTTCATGGCTTAGAGGAGTTGGCTCTGGTGGGTTTTTTTTTTTTTTTTTTTTTTTTGGTTTTGGTTTTAGTCTGGTCTCGGCTATTACATAGTGAGGGGTGGAGCCTTAGGTGTTCCTCAGGGTGGGGCAGCCCAGTTGCTGGGTTGTGATGCTATAGGTGGGGGCGGGGTTCAGTGTTTTTCTTTTCTTCAGATAAATACCTAGAAGTGGAATTGCTGGTTCACATAATAGTATTTTTAACTTTTTGAGGAACCTCCATACTGTTTTCTCTAGTGGCTGCACCAATTCACATTGACCTCCAACAGTGCACAGGTTTCTCCACAGCCTCGCCAGCGCTTGTTATTTCTTGACTTTTTAGTGACAGCCATTCTGCCATGTATGCAGTTGTATCTCGTGGTTTTTATTTGCATTTCCCTGATGGTTAGTGATCTTGAGCATCTTTTCATGTACCTGTTGGCCATCTTTATGTCTTTGGAAAAACATCTATTTAGATTCTCTATTCGTTTTTTAATCAGATCATTTTTTGCTCTTGAGTTGTATATATATTTTGGATGTTAACCCCTTAGTAGATGTATGATTTGCAAATATTTCATTCCATGCAGTAGGTTGCCTTTTCTTTTTGTTGTTGATTTCCTTTGCTCTGCAGAAGCTTTTTAGTTTTATGTCATCCCATTTATTTTTGCTTGTGTTGCCTTTGCTATTGGTATTAAATCCAAACAAATCATCACCAAGACTGATATCAAGGAGTTTACAGCCTATGTTTTCTTCTAGGAGTTTTAAAGCTTTCAGGTCATATATTCAAGTCTTTAATCCATTTTGAGGTGATTTTCATGCATGGTGTAAGATTTCGGTCCGGTTTCATTCTTTTGCATGTGGCTGTTTAGTTTTCACAATACCATTTATTGAAGAAGATGCTCTTTCCCCATTGTATATTCTTGGCTTGTTTGTCATAAATTAATTGACCATACACCTATGGGTTTATTTCTGGGGTTTCTATTCTGTTCCATTCATCTATATGTCTATTATTGTATCAATATCATACTATTTTGATTACTACAGCTTCGTAATATAGTTTGAAATCAGATATTATGATGCCTCCAGCTTTGTTCTTTCTCAGGATTGCTTGGCTGTTTAGGGTCTTTGTGACCCAAGTGGAATTTCTTGATCAGAGAATATGCATGATTTTTTTTTTTCAAGCTTCAGCCTTTATTAAATAAAAAGGAAGTAGAAGACAGATTAGGGAACAGGACAGGGACTCCTTTTTCCAACTACACATGTACAGACATAAAATACAGGCACAACTAAGTAAATGACAGAGACAATTCAGGGGACAGACTGAAGGGCCGGACAGAGGCAGCACCCTCCAAGAATGGACCTGGACCCAAGGGTGGGCTGGTACCTGGACCAGGGACAGAAATTCTGAGGGGTTTGAGCAACTTTGGGGTGAGGTCCTGGGCTCCTATTAACACAGAAGTGAGGAACTTCAGGTCTATCTCATCGATGCACCAATAAATTTCATTGTCTGAAGCACTGTTGGAGGGGGAATTTCTTAGCAGCTCGTAGCAGAGTGCTCTGATGTTCCACAGATCCACCTTCTCATTGTGCATGCTCCCCTCAGTCATCTCTGGGGAAGGTAGTCCAAGATGCCATGCACTGTCTTCCTTCTCAGCAAAGGTGTGTGTACAAACCAGTCACAGTGAGCAATCTTTAGCTTTTCCTGAAGCCCCAAGAGCAGATTCTCTGGCTTTTATGTCTCTGAATCACCCTGCTATAGCAGTACATCAGAACATTTCCAGTCCCTCCATGAACTGTGGCTGTTCACTTATTCATTGAAAGTGCTGCTCTTCTGCAGCTCCTTGTAGAGCATCCTGTGGAGGGCATACTCCTGAATCAAGTAGATCCTTTGGTGGTCATTGAAATGCAGAGACTCAGGATGTTGGGATGCTGAAGATGGGCCTGGATTTTGATCTTCCTACAAAGCTGGTGCTCCACAGCTTCCTTTTCTCTCTGAGACTTGCAGAGGACCTTGAGTGCCATGATGAAATGAGCCAAGTACACGTTTCCAAACTTGCCTTTGCCCAGAGGATGCCCAATCTCAAAGTCATCAATTGTGAAGGACTGCATTAAGTTGGATGTCCCATTGCTCCTCTGGCTGGGCATTGGAGTGGCTCTTGAGGACAAGAGAAGATGGTGTGGTAGGCTTCTCTTGGAGGACTCTAGGGAAGGATGTTCAGGCCAGATTAAGCGAGCGGCCGGTGGTAGGGCCAAGTGTAGGCAGTCTCCTTCTGGGTTATCCTTAGTGGGAAAGCGGGAGGAGACCTGAGGCCTGTGGCACAGCCGATGTCCTGACTGCTGGCTAAAGACTCAGAATATGTGTGATTTTAATGCTTTTGATGCATACTCCATAGTTATTCTTCAAAAAGGTTATATACCTTTATCAGTATGGTTAATCTAGTGTCTTTTTTTCCTTTATTTTCATTGTTGACAGTATTGCAGAAGTCCCCATTCCCTGCCCTGCCCCTACCCCTGCTTTTGCCCCACTCCCCCTTCCCTCTGGCCATCATGGTTTCTTTTTTTAATTATTTTTCTAGTATTGAGATAAGACTGTGAATATAATTTATAACTTTATAGTTTACTTTTTTCCACCAAGTATGTCCTGATCATTGTTTCATATCTCGAAAGCTCTATTTCAGAATTAATTTTAAATTCATTTTTTTTTTTTTGGAGATATGATTCAGTACCTTAAAATGTACAGTTCAGTGGTTTTTTGTATAGTTACTGTATTCGGTAACCATTACACTAATTCCAGGAAATGTCCATCACCCCCAGAAGAAACATGTGCCTATTAGCAGTCATTCCCAACGCCCTGTCCCATCCCTGGCAGCCACTACTGTGATCTTCTTTCTGTCTCTTTGGATTTGTCCGTTCTGGATATTATATACAAAAGGAATCATACAGTATGTGGATTTTTGTGTCTGGCTTCTTAGTATGCTGCTTTCAAGGCTTTATCATATGGTGATGCCATAATTTACTAACTCTTATTTTATACGTTTTTCCTATATAACTAATGTTAGCAATGTTAATATATATAACCTATAAGTTTTAAAGTATATTTTTATGATGTATCCCTAAATGGAAATTTACTGTGTCAAAGATTATTGATACTTAATGCTCATGATTCACATGGCCAAATTGTTTTGTAGAAAGTTGATATCATTTTAAACTCCTATCGGTAAGGTAAATGAAATTTTGTCTTCAGTTTAGTCTCTTCAATATTTAGAATATTAAAGTTAGCAATTTATTGCTAGTTTGATTGTTAAAAAGACTAAATTCTTTTAATTTGTATGTTTTTATTGTTGGTAAAGTTTAACTTGTTTTCATAAGCTTATTAGTCATTTCAGTTTCCTCTTTTTTTGAAATTTCGATTTGTGTCTTGTCTTTTCCACCCTTTGGGTCTTCCTGTTTTCCTTTTGATTGAGCTTTTTATATATTAAGGAAGTTAGCTAGTTGTTTTATCTGTTGAAAATATTTCCCCATTGTCTTTTGATTTTGTTTTTATGTTTTTTGAAGTATAGAAATTTCAGTCTTTATGTTTTTCAATTTAAAATAAAACATCAAACCACGTATTTGGAATTTCAGTGAGGTATACTTTATTATAACTATTGTTACAAATAGCCAATAGTTTACTCCAGAACCATTTAAAAAATAATCCATCTCTTTTCTCACTGATCTTAGATTCCCTGTATCATGTGTTGAATTTATACATGTATGATGCTCTGAATATCAGTTGCCTGTTTTGTTTCGTCAGCCTCTTTTTTTTCCTCCCTAAGTTCCATGTAATTGGACTGAAATAGAATAGTGTACTATTATCTGTACACCTGTGCTTGTGGGTCAGTGTGGGTTTGTACACTTTATTAGTAGGTGGGCAAACCTGGAATTCTCTCTGTATTTGGGGGAAATTGTTTAAGCTTTCTGAGCCTCATTTTTTTTCCTTATGCAAAAGTGGGTAATAAATAGAACCACTATAAAAGGATGTTTTGAGAATTAAAGAAATGACTATTAAGTGAACATATCCTGGCACATTTAGTAAGTATTTTATGGGTGTTAGCTATTAAAATGATAATTTCATATTGCATACTAGTATCTGGTAGAAATCTTCTTTTACAAAAGTGTTTTAGTCATTCTTAAATATTTAATTTCTGGATTAATTTTAGTTTCCTTTTCCCTCCCATTCATTCCAAAAACCATTCAAATAGGATTATAGTAAATCTTTTAGTCAATTTGGAGGTAAACACACAATATTCAGTGTCTCTATCCAGAAAGTTGGTATTTCTCTTCATTTATTCAGGTTTTCTTTTTGTTTTTAAAAGTTTACTATTTTTTTTTCCTGAAAGATTCTGTATGTGCTTTTGGTATTTTTTAGGCATTTTCTTTTTTGTTATTATGAATGGAATACCTTTTATGTGTTTGGTTCCGCCCCCCCAGGAAAATGCAAATTAATCTTTATTGTATTTTTTCCCATTACCATTTAGTCCCCTTATACATCCCCCACCCCAGCAGTCACCACACTGTTGTCCGTGAGTCCTTTTCCTTTCTTTCCCTTCACCCCCTAACCTTCCCCTGCTGCATTAGGTATCATCTCCCCATCTATGAGTCTGTCTCTGTTTTGCTTATTAGTTCAGTTTCTGCATTATTTCCAAATATGAGTGAAATCATATAGTATTTGTCTTTCTCTGACTGGCTTATTTCACTTAGCATAATGTTCTCCAGGTCCATCCTCACTATCATAAAAGGTAAAATTTTCTTTTTTATGGCCAAACACAATTCCCTTGTGTGAATGTCCCATTGTTTTATCCACTTACCTACTGAAGGACACTTGGGCTGCTTCCATATCTTGGTGATTGTAAATAATGCTGCAGTGAACATAGGGCTCCTTATGTTTGTTTGAATTAGCATTTTGGGTTCCTTCAGATATAGTCCCAAAAGTGGTATCACTCGGTCAAAAGGCAGACCCATTTTTAATTTTTTGAGGTATCTCCATACTACTTTCTACAACGGTTGCACCCATGTGCATTCCCACCAACAGTGCAAAAGGGTTCCACTTTCTCCACATTTTCACCAATATTTGATTGTTGATTTATTGATGACAGTCATTTTGACAGCTGTGAGATGGCATCTCGTTCTAGTTTTAATTTGCATTTCTTTGATGATTAGTTATGTTAAGCATCTTTTCATATGAATGTTGGCCATCTGTATGTCCTCTTTGGAGAAGTTTATTGAAATTCTTTGCCCACTTTTGAATTGGATTGTTTTTGTGGTGTTGAATTTTATAACTGCTCTATAAATTTTGGACGTTAACCTGTTATCAGATGTATCAGCAAATATGTTCACCCATTCTGTGAATTGTCCTTTTATTTTGTTGAAGATCTCCTTTGCTGTGCAAAACCTTTTAGTTTGACGTAGTGTTTTAGTTCCATTTGTATAATTTTTTTTTGTTTCCCTTGCCTGGGGAGATATACCTGATAAAAAAATTCTACCATCAACGTCTGAGATTGTGCTGTCCATGTTTTCTTCTAGGATTTTTATGGTTTCAGGGCTAAATTTTAAGTCTTTGATCCATTTGAAGTTATTCATGTGTGTGGTTGTGAGAAGGTACTATAGTTTCATTTTTCTGCATGTATCTGTCCAGTTTTCCCAACACCATTTATTGAATAAGCTATGTATAATCCATTGTATGGACTTGCTTCCTCTGTTGAATATTAATTGACTATACACGTATGGGTTTAGGACTTCCGGCCAAGATGGAGGCGTAGGTGGATACACTATGCCTCCTCGTACAACCAAAATTAAGGACAACAAAGATTTAGAAACAAGAAAACAGCCAGAACTGATAGAAAATTGAACTGTACGGAAGTCCAACAACCATTCATTCAGACCAGTAAGAGGGGCAGAGTCGTGGCAGGAAAAGTGGAGGTTGGAGGAACCAGGCATGCAGGCAGCAGTGGCTGACAGATCCCAGGCATGTAGGTGGCGGCTAGCAGACCCCAGATGCACAGGCGGCAGCTAGTGGACCCCTGGCACCAGGTGGCAATAGTGCAGACCCAGTGAGGCCATGCAAGGTGGCTCACTGACCAGGTGGTCTCACATTCATGCGCAGATAATCCAGGCAAACGGGAAGTGGCGGAAGGGACTGCAATCCTAGAGAGAGCAGAGCAAGTGCCATTGTTCCCTCTTGGACCCCGCCCCCACATACAGCATCACTACCCAGTAACTGGGCTGCCCCACCCTGGGGAACACCTAAGGCTCTGCCCCTTACTATGTAACAGCCACGACCAGACCAAAAAACAAACACCGAAAATGGCTCAAACGCGGGAACAAATCAAAGCCCCAGAGCCAATTCATCTAAGTGACGAAGAGAGAGCCAACCTATCAGATGCACAGTGCAAAGCCCTGGTGATCAGGATGCTTACAGAATTGGTTGATGTTGCTCACAAATTAGATAAACAAATGAAGGCTACACTAAGTGAAATGAAGGAAAATGCACAGGAGAACAATAGAGATGGGAGAAAAACTGGGACTCAAATCAATGGAGTGGACCAGAAGGAAGAAACAAACAACGAAACAGAAAACGAGGGAGAAACAAGAATTCAAAAAAATGAGGAGAGGCTTAGGAACCTCCGGGACATCTTTAAACGTTCCAACATCCAAATTATAGGGGTACCAGAAGGGGAAGAGGACGAGCAACAAGTGGAAAATTTATTTGAACAATAAAGGAGAACTCCCCCAATCTGGCAAAGGAAATAGACTTCCAGGAAGTCCAGGAAGCTCAGAGAGTCCCAAAGAAGTTGGACCCAAGGAAGAACACACCAAGGCACATCATAACTACGTTAGCCAAGATTAAAATGAAGGAGAAAATTCTAGAAGCAGCAAGGGATAAGGGGACAGTCACCTACAAAGGAGTTCTCATCAGACTGTCAGCTGATTTCTCAAAAGAGACCTTACAGGCAAGAAGGGGCTGGAAAGAAGTATTCCAAGTCATGAAAGGCAAGGACCTACATCCAAGATTGCTCTATCCAGCAAAGCTTTCATTTAGAATGGAAGGGCAGATAAAGTGCTTCTCAGATAAGGTCAAGTTAAAGGAGTTCATCATCACCAAGCCCGAATTATATGAAATGTTAAAGGGAGTTATCTAAGAAAAAGAAGATAAAAATATGACAGTGAAAAGACAGCAAACACAGATATTAACAACCACATCTAAAACAAAAACAAACTAAGCAAACAAGTAGAACAGGAACAGAAACACAGGAATGGAGATCACATGGAGGGTTATCAACAGGGGAGAGGAGAGAGGGAGTAAAAGTACGGAGAATAAGTAGCATAGATGGTAGGCAGAAAATGGGAGGGCAAGAATGGTGTGGGAAATGTAGAAGTTAAAGAACTTGCCCTGGCTGGTGTAGCTCAGTGGATTGAGTGCGGGCCTGTGAACCAAAGGATCGCGGTTCGATTCCCCATCAGGGCACATGCCTGGGTTGCAGGCCAGTTCCCAGCATGGGACACATAAGAGGCAACCATACATTGTTATTTCTCTCCTTCTCCCTCTCTCCTACCCTTCCTCTCTAAAGATAAATAAATAAATAAATATTAAAAAAAAAAAAAGAATGATTTAAAAAGAACTTATGACACATGGACATGAACTAAAGGGGAGAATGTGGGTGGGAGGGGGTGTGCAGGGTGGAGGCGAATGATGGGGGAGAACTGGGACAACTGTAATAGCATAATCAATAAAATATATTAAAAAAATTAAACAGTAAAAAAAGGTGCAGGTTTATTTCTGGGCTATTTGGTTCCATTGATTTATGTGTGTGTTTTTATGGCAGTACCATGCTGTTTTGATTACTGTGACCTTGTAGTGTAGTTTGATGATAGGTAGCATGAGTCCTCCAACTTTGTTCTTCTGTCTCAGGATCACTGTTGATATGTGGGGCCTTTTGTGGTTCCAGATAAATTCTTGAATTTTTTTCTAGTTCTGTGAAATATGTCATTGAAATCTTGATGGGAATTGCATTGAATGTATAGATAGCGGTGGGTAGTATGGACATTTTAATGATGTGAATTCTTCCTATCCGTAAACACAGTATGTGCTCCCACTTACTCACTTACGTGTATCTTCTTTAATTACTTTCTTCAGTATGTTACAATTTTCTGAGTACAGGTCTTTTATATCCTTGGTTAGGTTTATTCCTAGGTTTTTTATTCTTTTTGAAGCAATTGTGAATGGGGTTGTTTTCTTAATTTCTGTTTCTGTTAGTTCATCATTGGCAAAAAGAAAGTGCATCTGATTTCTGGATATTAATTTTGTAGCCTGCTACTTTGCTGAATTTGCTTATCAGTTCTAGTAGTTTCTGGGTGGAATCTTTGCGGTTCTTTATGCACAGTATTATGTCATCAGCAAATACTGACCATTTTACTTCTTTCTTTC
Organism: Glossophaga mutica; assembly: GCA_039655065.1. Taxonomy (NCBI): domain Eukaryota; kingdom Metazoa; phylum Chordata; class Mammalia; order Chiroptera; family Phyllostomidae; genus Glossophaga; species Glossophaga mutica. Next base: position 66,965,021 of record CM077303.1, on the reverse strand, counting down.
CAATTTGGATGCTTTTTCCTTTTTGTCTGGTTACTCTGGCTAGGAATTCTAGTACTATGTTGAGTAAGAGAGGTGAAAGTGGACATCCCTGTCTTGTTCCCAATCTAAAGGGGAGCGCTTGTAGTTTTTGCCCATTGAGTATGATGCTGGCAATGGGTTTGTCATATATGACCTTTATTATGTTTAGGTATGTTCCTTCTATTCATATTTTGCTGGGAGTTTTTGTCATAAATGGGTGCTGGATTTTATCACATGCTTTTTCTGTATCTATTGATATGATAATGTGATTTGTATCCTTCAGTTTGTTTATGTAGTGAATCACATTTATTGATTTTCAAATGTTGTAGCAACCTTGCCTCCCCAGAATAAATCCTGCTTGATCATGGCGTATGATCTTTTTGATACAATGCTGTATTCAGTTTGCTAGTATTTTGTTGAGAATTTTAACATCTGTGTTAATCAGGGGTATTGGCCTATATTTTCCTTCCTTCCTTCCTTCCTTCCTTCCTTCCTTCCTTCCTCCTTTCCTTCCCCTTTCCTTTCCCTTTCCTTTCCCTTTCCCTTTCCTTTCCTTTCCTTTCCTTTCCTTTCCTTTCCTTTCCTTTCCTTTCCTTTCCTTTCCTTTCCTTTCCTTTCCTTTCCTTTCCTTTCCTTTCTCCTTTTTCCTTTCCTTTCTCCTTTTTCCTTTCCTTTCCTTTCCCCTCCCCTCCCCTCCCCTCCCCTCCCCTCCCCTCCCCTCCCCTCCCCTCCCCTCCCCTCCCCTCTCTCCTTCCTTTCCTTCCTTTCCTTCCTTTCTTTCTGTACTGTCTTTGTCTGTTTACAATTAGGATAATGCTGACCTTGTAAAATGAGCTTGCGAGCCTTACTTCCACTTGAATTTTTTGAAATAGTTTAAGAAGGAGAGGTGTTATTTCTTCTTGGAATGTCTAGTAAAATTTGCCCATGAAGCCATCTGGTCCAGGGCTTTTGTTTGTTGGAACTTTTTAATTACTGCTTCAGTTGCATTAGGTGTAATCTGCCTTTTTGAGATTCTCTGGTTCTTATTGATTCAGTTTTGGATGATTGTATATTTCTTGAATTTATCCATTTTGTCCAGGTTGTCCAGTTTGTTGGCGTATAGTTGTTCATAATATTTTCTTAAAATCCTTTGTATTTCTTTGGTGTCAGTTGTTATTTCTCCTCTTTGATTTATGATTTTATTGGGATCCTCTGTCTTTTTTTCTTGATGAGTCTGATTAAAAGTTTGTCAGTCTTGTTTATTTTTTCAAAGAGCCAACTCTTTGTTTATTGTTCTTTCGTATCTTGTTTTTAGACTCTTTTTTGTTTCTCTTCTGATGTTTTTTTATTTCCTTCCTTCTCACTTGAAGCTTTGTTCTTTTTCAAGTTCCTTTTAAGTGTAAAGTTAGGTGGTTTATTTGAGCTTTTCCTTTTTGTTGTTGTTGGGGTTTTTTTGTTTGTTGGTTTGTTTTTGAGCTAGGCCTGTAATGCTATGTGTTTCTCTCTCCAGATTGCTTTCCCAGGGTCCCACAGATTTTGGATTGTTGTTTTCATTTATTTTAAGGTATCTTTTGGTTTCTTCCTTGATCTCATTGTTGACCCATTCATTGTTTAATAACATGTTATTTAACTTCCACATCTTTGCATGTTTTTCAGTGTTCTTCTTGTGATTGATTTCTGCTTTCATAGCATTGTGGTCAGAGAAGATGCTGGATATGATTTCAGTCTTCTTGGATTTATGGAGACTTGTTCTGTGTCCTAACTTATGGTCTGGCCTAGAAAACCTTCCATATTCACTTCAAAAGTATTTATGTTGTGTTGCTCTGAAGATATCGATTACATCCATTTTGATCTAGTATGTTGTTTAAGGCTGCTGTCCTCTTGTTGATTTTCTGCCTGGAAGATCTTTCCATTGAAGTCAATGGGATGTTAAAATCCCCAACCATGACTATTTCTGTCAGTTTTTCCCTTTATGTCCATCAAGATTTGCTTTACACATTTAAGTGCTCCTATGTTGGGTGTGTAAATGTTTACTAGGATTATATCCTCATGTTGGATTGTTCCCTTTATCAATATGAAGTGTCCTCTCTCTTTTACTATATAGCCTTGGTTTTCAAGTCTATTTTGTCAGATATAAGTACTGCTACCCCAGCTTTTTTTCCTTTCTATTTGCGTGAAATATCTTTTCCAATGCTTTTCTTTTAGTCTGTGTGCATCTTTTAATCTCAGGTGGGTCTCTTGGAGGCAGCACGTATATGGGCCTTTTTTTCTTAACCATTCCACTACCCTCTGTCTTTTGGTTGGAGCATTGAAGCCATTTACATTTAAGGTGATTATTGATTGATATGTAATGTAGTACCATTTTATTGTTAGACTGTTTTTCTCTGTTTTTACTGTTTTCTCTTCTTCTTCTTAAAGCAGGCCCTTTAATTTTTGTTGTTGTAATGGTTTTGTGTTTACAAATTCCTTTTGCTGTTTCTTGTCTGGGAAACTCCTCATCTCTCCTTCAATTTTAAATGATATCTTTGCTGGGAAAAGTAGCCTTGGTTGTAGGTGCTTGGTTTTCATCACCTTGAGTACTTTCACGCCACTCCCTTCTAGCCTGAAATGTTTCTGTTGAGTAATTGGATGCCTTTCTAATTGGTGCTCCCTTGTAGGTAACTACCTGCTCTTCTCTTGAACCTTTTAGGATTCTTCCCTTGTCTAAGTATGATGTGTCTTGGTGTAGGAGCATTTGGGTACACTTTGGGACTCTGAGTTTCCTGGACTTGTGACTTTTTCTTTCACCAGATAAGGGAAGTTTTTGGTCATTATTTCATGAAATACCTTCTCAATCCTTTGCTCGCTCTCTGCTCCTTCTGGTATTCCCATGATGTAGATGTTATTACACTTCATGTCATCCAAAATGTTTCTTAAGCTCTCCTCTTTTTCAAAAAAAATTTGTTTTCCTTTTGCTGTTCTGCCTGTGTTTTTTCCCCTTGTCTTCCAAAATGCTGATTTAATCCTCTGCTTCATCTAACTTACTGTTTATTCCTTCCAATGTATTATTATTTTCAGATATTGCATTCTTAATTTCTCAGTGGTCCTTTTTTATGGTTTTTATGTCTTTTTTCATGCTGTTAAGTATCCCTGTAGTCATTACTCTACCTGATAAATTACTTGCCTCCATTTTATCTAGTGCTTCTGGAGCATTCACTTGTTCTTTCATTTGGGATCTATTTCTTGTCTTCCCATTTTGGCTGCTGCTTTGTATTTTTGGCCTGAGCTGTTAAACTAATCAGTTGTTAGACTCCTTAGTTGTTAATATCATCAAGCTGTAATCAGCAGCCAAGCTTAAGCCTAACACAGGATGAGCAGAGTAGTTTTGCGGGTGGAGGTATTGCTTTCCCTCAGGTTGATGCCTTTCAGAGAGGAGAGCTCTGCCTGACAAGAGATGGCCCCTGTAGTATGGGGAATGACTCAGCACAGGGATCCTGGTAATTGTTCCTTCTGTCCTCTACCCAGAGCCACCAACCCCAGACTCTCCTCTAGCATCTCTAGTACACTTTGCCCTCCCTTCACTGGAGCCTAGGGTAAGTGGCTACAAATGCGATTTTGTGTATTGGCCCTTTAATAGGCTTTCTGTGTTTCCAGCGGTCTCTCCCTGGGAGACAGAAACCCTGCTGCTTTTCACAGCCGGATGTTATCTGGGTTCCTTTCCAGCTCTGGTGCTGTAGGCTAAGGAGCCCAGCTTGTGGTTTAGACCCTACACTTCTCAGGAGCATCTTGCTAGCCACTGAAATATCCTTCTAGCACTTCAGCTGCCGCCAGTGGGAGCCCAGCCAGCCTTCTCTCTTCTCTTTCACATTACCTACCAGTCACATTGTGAAGTGGTTTCTTCTGTCTGTCTGTGGTTGTAAGGCCTCTCTCCAGCTATTGACCAGTTGGTTATTCAGGATGATTTCTCTGCAATTTAGTTGTAATTCCAGATTTGTCCTAGGAGGAGGTTAGCGTAGCCTCCACTTACTCTTCCACCATCTTGGATCCTCACTTTAAAAATCGGTGTTAGTTTTTAAGGAGTCGATAGTGGTAGCTATATATTCTTTTAACATCTATTGGTTTACTTTTCCATTCTACATACAAAGTGTCAGATATTTATTATTGCCATTGCTCTTTTATTGAAATGTTCTTTGGTTCCTTTCCCCCCTTTTGTCATTTAGGTGAAAACAGATGACATAGCAAGAATTTATCAGCCTAAGCGTTATGCTTTGTCACCCAAGACAACGATTACATTGGCACATTTACTTGCTGCTCGTGAAGATCTATCCAAGATCATCAGGACAAGTAGTGGCTCCAGCCGGGAGAAAACGGCATGTGCCATTAATAAGGTTGGTTTTTCTTTCAGTACAGTGGAGAATGAATCTTTAATTTCCTCATTGGTATTTTTACGGGTCTTAATCCATTTTTTTTTTTTTTTTTTATGTCCTGGTGAACTAGAAAAGAGAGTGGTGGAAGGGCTTCAGATCATCCAAGCTTAGTTATGTGTGTGCATGTTCATTTGAATTTCTGTATTTGTAAATTAAACCAAAGTTTTATCTGAATTAGAGGAATTAAGAATTGTTTTTATTAATAGCTTTAGGAAGAATTTTTTACTATTCCAAAAAAGTAATCACTCTTTGTCATTGAAAATCTGTAGGAATCATTTCAGTTAATGACAGGTGCCTCACGTCCTTGGTGTAAAAGGAGGAGCACACACGTGGGCGTCATGCAGATCTGGGTGCACATCGTAGCTGTGTCCTTTACGTAGAGGAGTCATCTTGGGCAAGTCACTGAATCTCACAGAGGTTTCCTGATTCAGAGTGTAGACCCATTTATCTGAAAGTGGTCTTAAGCTCAGAGAGTCTGTAGTTTTTACTTTTACTGCAGGAACAACAATAAACTAATCTGGAACGTTTGTTAGCTCCACTAGGATGTACTCTTCATTTAGACAGAGCACTCTGTGACAGATTTTATTATAAAAAGGTGAAAAAAGCGGAAGTGTGTGATTTGGGTAATTTTAAAACATCATTTCTCACTCGGTGTAGTGAGATAGGTATTCTTGATGTAGGCAACCTTACCAGAGGGATGGTTGTTTATAAAGTCAGCTTGCCTACTTATTGCTTAGTTAGACACTAGGTGTTCCTGCCTCCTACTCCATTTTAGATCAACCTCATCTATCTTCTGGAAGTGTTTTCTCTTTAAATACAGCGTGGGGGCAAAAGTAGGTTTATAATTGTGAATACATGAAATACAGAGTTTATTCTTGTATTATTTATTTTATTATTTTCCATATGAACAATTGTAAACCTACTTTTCCCAACCTGTATGTTACTTAATACCTAGTAAATATCAGGCTATTTATTCTTGCTGCATCAAGAGTTCTGCTTCTTTAAGTGAAATTGCCCATCCCTTTTCTGAGTTTATAATTTATAGTCTAATTATTTGAGGATGGTCTTTTTTTTTTTTTTTTTTTTTTTGCATTTAAGAGAATGATTTCTTGTCATAATAAACCGGAAACTGAAACAGTTGACAGAATGTGGTTGAACTTAACCTTCAAGGGAAATAAGAGGGTCAAATAAAGCCACCGTGTGTGAAAGCTCATGATTGGTTTGGGGTAAAGATAAGGGTGACAGCATTCAGCCTGGGTGTCTTATGGCCCCTCACCATCAGGTCCCTCCTATCCCTTTCCTTCTGAAGCATCTGCTTAACCAAATGGATTTTCCTTCTCTATTGCAGGTATAAGCTAACCCAATAAGTGTCCCTTTGGACATGATGCAAAGCTAAGAGAAAGTTTATAAATTTTATTCCCGGGTGGAAAGTGTGCACATAACCAACTCAGCACATATTATGTGGCATCAAGGCACATGGTAGCAACTTGAATCAAATCTGTGGTGCTACCGTGTGTGAGACCTATTATGTGGCCCCGTAGCTAGGTCAGTGTTCCTAATTTACAATACTAAAATATCAGTGTGGCAGGGTGCATTTTCAAACTCCAAATTTTCTAAATACTTCTCAGAGGCTATATTAAAGTGATACAGAAGAGAGCTATGTCTCCGAAACCTAGAGATTGGGGAGAGACATTGATGGGTTCTTTTTGGGACTTTTTCTGGGGGTACAGAGATGAATTAGAACATCTGTTTGGGGGCAGTCTTACGATCGGTTCTTGGAGCAGCATCTCCATATACCCACCAAAGTAGCATGTTTGGTGGAGAGACCACTGAGAATACCAACCAAGAAAGCTATTTTTTCGCTTTGGTAATTAGGACATTATTGTTGACTTTCAAAGAATGTCTATATACTTCGAACCTTACTCCACAGTGATAGTGTTGTACTTTTTGTGTTTTATTTATTTATGATCTCTACATTATTAAGACATAGTTTTGGTGAGGATCAATGGAAGTAGAACCTAACCAATTCATAGGTTAGTTTTGATTGAGGAAGTTACTCTTTTACCTTCTTTCCCTGAAAGAGACTAGAGGAAGCTGTTGGTCTGTGGTGGGTGGGAGGGTACCTTCTCACTGCTATCTGTCTTCCTCTGTTCATGGTGTATGAAGTAGAGCCTTTCTGTAGATGTCTGGGGTCTCAAACTAGGTTCTTGGTTTGTCCTTCAGAGTATTGTAAAGCATGGTTAAGGAAGGATATCAAGTCTTTATTTTCTTTATAATGTAACAACTAGACCATCCCTGAAATTGAGCTTAAGTTTCTCATAAGGAGGGAATACTTCATTGAGAATCCTTATATCTCTTTGCGGTGCTGCCTTGTATTATAATCATTATATTCACCTCTGACCTCAGTATATCCACATGTTATCACAAATACTTTATACTTTGTTGAAATAAAAATGTGCTTAGAAATACAGTCTTTCATTGAATAGTCCATTATCAAATCAGTGAGAGTGGAAAATCCAGAGTTGTATAAATGGTTGTGAATTTATTAATTTAGGGTCTGTATTTTATGTATCTTAATGTTTTACTGAACATTTTAATGTTTTGCTAAAAAACATTATCATGATGAAGAAAAGTTTCTTCATCACATTTGTTACAGAATTTGCTAAACAAATTTAAATGAGAAAATAAGCCTTTAAGTTTCAGAAATATTTCTCTAGATTGTTTAAAAATAATACCACATTGTGAGGAATTTGTCATTTATCACATTTATATTTTCATAATTAATTCTCATAGTGCCATGTCTGATACTTTCATGTCCTTAAATATTTGGCTTCTCTTTCTTTATTAGAACAATAATTTCAATATCACTTGGTGCCTTTATGTAAATTTTAACTTTTAAAATATTAGAAACTGAAAGAAAATGTTTCTTCAAACAGGTGCTGATGGGAAGGGTGCCTGACAGGGGAGGACGGCCGAATGAAATCGAACCACCACCTCCTGAAATGCCACCTTGGCAAAAGAGACAAGAAGGCGGCGGAAGGGGTGGTTGGGGTGGTGGAGGTGGTGGGAGAGGAGGGGGTGGGGGTGGGAGAGGAGGTGGAGGTTGGGGAGGGGGTGGGGGAGGGGGTGGAGGTTGGGGAGGTGGCGGGGGAGGTGGTGGCAGAGGAGGAGGTTTCCAAGGCAGGGGAGATTATGGAGGAAGAGGGGGCTATGGAGGAAGAGGGGGCTATGGTGGAAGAGGTTATGGAGATCCATATGGAGGAGGCGGTGGTGGATATAGAAGATACTAATACCCACAAAAATTAGACAGCAGTGCTTGCTTCTTGATAGATACATTAGGCATAGTGTTCTAAATAACATACTTGAATGTCATCTTTGAAGTAAATACCATGTTAGATTCCTTGATATCATTCTTTCATTGGGTTAATATGTAAGAGTATTGTTTTATACTACCATTTCACCTCCTGGACAGAATGATGATTTTATTTTTATCATTTTGTGTACTCTTGAGCATGTTATGTCTTTTTAAAAAAATGAAACAAAAAAAATGAGCTAAAACTATTTTTAAAAATGTAAATATTTATTACCATCAAACTTGGAAAATGGAAAGTATTTTATTGTCATGATTGAATTTAGATTGTTACCTGTATTTTATTCAGGTTTGAAACACATAAATGAGCCCACTTGTTATTAGACTGTTGCCTCATCTGTATTCCTGTGTTTTGTATTTGTTAATTTTGCTTTACAAAATAGGGAAAGGGAGCGATAGTTTTGTTCAATAGGTAGTTGCCATGACTTGTTTTTTCTTTTATTGGAAGAGATTCCCCTGTCGCTAGGTCAGTGTTCCTAATTTACAATACTAAAATAGCAGTGTGGCAGGGTGCGTTTTTGAACTGCTGATTTTCTAAATACTTCTCAGAGGCTATATTAAAGTGATATAGAAGAGAACTGTGTCTCAGAAACCTAGGGATTGGGGAAGAACACTGATGGGTTCTTTTGGGGACTTTTTCTGGGGGTACAGAGATGAACAGAGGACATTAGAACATCTGTTTGGGGGCAGTCTTACGATCAGTTCTTGGAGCAGTGTCTCCATATACCTACCAAAGTTGCATGTTTGGTGGAGAGACCACTGAGAATACCAACCAAGAAAGCTATTTTTTGGCTTTGGTAATTAGGAAATTATTGCTGACTTTCAAAGAATGTTTATATACTTTGAACCTTACCCCACCCTGAAAAATAGGGAAAGGGTCAGCATGACTTGTTGTTTCTTTTATTGGAAGTGATTCCTCTGGCCAGTTTTCTGTTAAAGTTCCATTAACTGAAGCCTGAGTCTACTTTTTGGTATACATATTTGATTTCTTTTCCAACTAGATTTGAAATCTGTGATTTTGTTTGGCAAAGCAAAGTTAGATTGAGGTTAGAATTACTCCAAAGGGACAGAGACAGGAACCAGTTTTACATGATGCTGTAAAAAATATTCCTATAAATTGTTTCTTCATCCTTTGGGCCATTATTTTAGATGTCAGAGTATTAAAAAGCAGGATGAACTGTATTACATAGATTTAGAGCAGTAACTTCCAGTTTTAATAGATCAGAGGTAGGGCCAAGGCATCCCTTCATAATTCTCATTCATAGCTAGATTTGGAAAACACAGGGTCAGGGAGGGGTTGTCTGTGGTTTGGCTGTTGACGCAGTCAGAGGCTTGGAGAGCAGGAGTTGAGAATCTGAATCACGGCACTTAGTCCTGGGGTGTTGTGGGCTAAGATGGTCAAAGGGTCTCAAGGATTGATTTTTCCTCACTTCAGCTGAGGAACGTGATGCTTGAGCCCTATTTAGGTTGTTTCATAAAGACCTAAGTACAAGTGAAATTTGTTGAGAATTTATAGCGGGCCTACTGTGAATGGTTTAAGAGGTGAGTCAAGTAATGCATTTTTCTCTTATGCAGAGAGAGAGAAAAAGAGCCACAAAAATTTTAAAATTCCCACTGTAAAGTCTGTACTCCAGTGTAGGCTTCTGGTTAACACCTGTGCATGACAACTCTCTCTGCTCTAACCAGCTCAGTAGATAGGAAGCTGAGTACCAGTGGACAAACAGCATTTGATGTGGGGCAGTTGTGTTTTGTTTTATAGTAAAGCCTGTGGTGAAATCTAAGGTAATGTTAAAACTTTGAAAGTAAATATTGTGTATACTGCAGTCTTGGCCATGTGTTTTTCAAGATAACCCTTCAAAGAAATTTGTTCAGAATAGGAAAGACAATTTGTTTTGGTTATTTGTAAACTTATTCTTTAATGTGTTTATATTAAATACTAGATTTAATTTTATTTGTGATTGTCAGATAATGTTTTCCATAATTAAGAAAATGCTTTTATTAGTATCTGTGAACTCTGAAAAATAATTTTTAAAAATATATAAGCAGATGCCAGCAGAGTAAAATATTTCAAGAGAGTTATTAGTTAAAACAGAAAACGTTCATTTAAAACTTTTACATTTCTGCTTCCTTTGGGAACTTTAGTTGCTGACACAGAAGGAGTTTACAACCCCTCCAGCTTTTATCAATGAAGATTTATGAATAATGACAGAAATATTATCAATTTCTGTGAGGTTTCTTTGTACCTTCATAGGGGCACTGTGGGATTATCCACAGGACTCACCGTAAACCTTACCCAGGTTTAGTGCTTGCTCCTGGAATTGTGTTGGAGCTGGGACCACACGTATTTACACATTCCCATAAGTGTTACCTGATTAAAAAGCTGAGGGGTCTAGACTCTATCTCATCCTTTCCTCAAAGCTAAGATTTCCACGATAATCTTTGTTCAGTAAAAATTCAGTTGTAGAAGTGTGCTAAGCAATAACTAAAACAGCAGTAAAATAATCTGAGGCCTTAATGTGAAAGGCCATAATGTGAAAATGTTGTATAAATTGAGTGCAATACAAATGTGGAGTATGATGAATGGTACTTCTGCTTCCTAAAGTCCAATACCTTTGTGCCTCCTCTTCATTCCTTTTTGCCTGGTTCTCATTTTCATTTTTACCTATTACCTCATTTCCCCTCCTCTTTTTTTTTTTTCTTGCCTTGGTCTGGCCTATGTTATCAAATAGCATCTCTAGATATATCTTGACTGGGAGTTTCTGGATTAAAGAAGGTAACTACTCTCACATCTGGACCGTAAAGAGAACTTAAGTCCATTATTGCGGCTTAGTTGTGGCTTAGTTGGTTAGAGCACCACCCTGTAAACTGAAAGGTTGCGGGTTTGATTCCTGGTCAGAGTACATGCCGAGGTTGTGGATTTGGTCCCTGGTTGGGGCACATACAAGAGGTAACTGATTGATATTTCTCCCCCTCTCTTTCTCCCTTCCCCTCTCTCTAAAATCAACAAGCATGTTCTCAGATGAGGATTTAAAAAAAAAGAGAACATAGAACATAAGACCTGTCCACACAAAACCTGCCACACCATTGCATGACAGGTCCGCAAAAGAAGGGGTCGGTGTTTTCTTTGAACCTATTTCCTTGTGTTTTGCAGGTCAGGGAAATTTTGACTCACTAAATAGAAAAAAAAACCCAAACCATTTTAAAACGAAAACATCTAATTACCTACATTTGTGTCAAAAAAGGGTTTGAAAATCCAGAAAAGATTTTTGACCAGAGAATGTTCTGAGCCATGATGTTATTATCTTGTAAGGAGCATAGGATGTGGATATTTGGGATGGAAATCGTGGCTGGAGGAGAGGAAGTTTAATCTCTTCTTTAAGTTCAGGTTATCAGAGTGACTTCATTATTTTGTATGAAGTATGAATGTACAAAATGATAAATACACTCACATCCAAGTGTATCAGAAGGCATTCCATACTGGAATTTGAGTGAGTGAAAGTTTTCTCCCTTCTTCATTGGTCTGGTTAAGCAGAGGCTGGCTGGGGATTAAGGGGCATCGTGGCTATCTCTAATCACTAAGTAATCATGAGCACAAATGAATTGCTCTGGATGGTCTGTCCCTTAGACTGAACCATCCTCTACCAATTTCACCCACAGCTTCGGAGTTTCTGTTCTTGCTAGTGTTCTTAGATAGTATTGCAGAATTAAAGACCAAGCCACAGAGGAATGACAACCTCAAATTTGTCTCCTTCAGTGTTAAGTATTTATAGACTTAATATTTGGGGAACACTGTAAGTCATTGTGCAATAAGATGGGAAAGGTTGAATGTTTCTGTACTTCTGTGTTATAAAGAGATTTAGAAGAAATAATACTGAGTAATTAGTTGGCTCTGCTTTTCCTTCCAGGAGAACTGTTTGGTTAATACAGTACGAGAATGGACACAGCTGTGGATTATAGTAAAAATTCAGTGGAAGCTTCTACGTATTCATGAACTAGAAGAAATACAAAACATCTATGTTGTAGGGATTCTAATGTATTTTATCATATAAATATCACACAAAGAAAACTTACATTAGGTATAAAAAAAACTTTACAATCTGTACATGTTTTTTCCTTGCAGTTCTTTTACATAATACATCTTTAGACAGAAATTCACAAATAGTAAAAATACAAGTCAATTACCAAAGCAAATGAGAAGTGACATTACTGTTAACAAAACAAACTTTATCATTGTTTTGGCAGATAAACATACGCCCAAACTTATTTCAAGTCAGTAGAAGACACAAAATTTTGTATCCTAGGCTTAACCTATTCTGTAGCTTCACGCCAATGACATTAATTTACACATTGTACTTCTTGGCCCTCGAGGTTGTAAAAACCCGTGATGAAATTACTGCTTCCTATCCATTTTAGTGATAAGTTCTGGAATGCCTGAGATCTTCTACCCTTGTTAATGTGACTAAGGAGACTGTGACCTTTTGAGTTCCTATAAATTACAGAGCATTTACAAAGAAACTAACCTGGAGTCTGTATTTGGGGTAGAGGGGAAGAAGAATGAAAAAATGTGTTGCATGACTGTGTTTAAAGGAAATAGAGCAGTACTCTTTTTGGTATTTATCAGGAATCATAGTGAAGAATATGAATTTTGAAGATGATCATAAACTCATGTTGTTCCATATGAGGTAAGTAGCAAAGTGCTTCTATAAATGTACATACCAGGTGGTGGGATTTTCCAGGTTGGATTTAGGAAAAGGGTAAGTGTGTGTGTAAAGCGATTCTTTAAAACACACTGAAAGCTAGTCACTAGCTTTGTCACTAAAGCTCAATACAAGGAGGTATGCAAATTGGAACCAATCTTTCATCAAACTTCCTAAATGATCTGAATTCTCCAAGGAAGCTAAACTGTATATATGTGCTTTGTATTCTGATTAAGACTTGGTGTTGTTGGCTTTAGGTTTGGAACTTCTAATTGTTGATACTATGTTCTTGGCACGTTGGTCAACTTGTTTATGAATTTCAAGTCAGTTTGGTACCAGGTTTTCTGAGCATGGAAGGTAAGGCCCCTCCCCGCCCCCTCACAGAAAAAGAAAATGATTGTATGAATTTTTCAGAGAAATAGAGTCTGACAAAGGAGTTTATGAACAGTTGCCTGGACAACTAAATTAGCTCATCCATCATTAACCTCCATTAATGGATAACCTGTAGGTCTCTTGTGATTTTGCCAAACAATATAATTTACATTTTGAGTAAATTCTTCACCTTATAACAAATTGAACTTTATACTCATGAATTTCTGTAAATGACTGAAAGTTGTTTCATTCACTTCCACATTATATGGAGGAAAAAAATTCCAAGTCACATGCATGCCTGATATTATATATACATAATAAATACACATATGTATACTCTATCAGCTGTTATTGAAGGCTCTGATCCACTTAGCTTATTTCTAAATAATATTAATAGTGAAGGCAGTATAAGCACAAATTCAGCTCAAAAATAGTTACAATACTTAAAAAAAAGGTAAAGATGGCACATAAAGACCTAAATAGACTCTTTAAAAACAGCCATAGAGTCCTAATTCTGTCCACTGTAGATTATATGAGGGCAAACATGTTCGCGTTGTGTTTAGCTAATTAGCCAGTCATCTGTGAGAAGGTACTGGCCGTGTTTTCAGGTATTTGATTTGGTTACTTATTTTATTATGAGCTTAGCAAGCTCGATGATTTAAAACTGAGTTGATCTGCAACTGGACAACGTCATGTTGTTTAACAGGCCCCCCACTATTTGTGCCTACATCTCTAGAAGTTCAGTTCCAGGTGGCTGTCCTCAGGTGTATGAGCATGGTAAGGAAGGAGTGGGGAAAGGCTAACTGATTAGATTTGAGGTAGTGAATTGGGGACCAGATTCGTAAAGAATGCTGGTATGTAGAGGAAGTGAATCTAATATTTAATGAGCAAGTTTGGATGGAACAAGGTAAATCCCTCAGTTCACAGAAAACTCCAGGCAGATTCACTTTCCAGGGATTTTAGTTCTAAGGAAGAAGCAGCCGGGCAGGCTACTTAGAAACTACCTTATAAAAAAAAAAACTGTAGATATGTTTTTGTCACACTTTTGCTATTAGTTTCATACCAGAAACTATGGTATGAATGGCAACAATATTGCATTCTTCAGTTTTCCTTCCCTTTGATTCAACTGAGTGGAAGAGAAAACAGTACCACATACTGGGAAAAAAAGTAGCTTTTCTTTTTTAAAATACCCCTTTTAAAGCTGGTCACTCCAAGGCTCTCTGGTGTTTCTGGTAATTGGCTTGTGAAATGAGGCCTGTGGTAACACCCATCCACAGGTTGTGTTCCTTGAGTTTCTGGGCTAAGAACAGTCACCTTGTTCCATCCGAGCTAAGACATGATTGCTTTTTGCAAGTTGGAGGCTTTCTATTTTCTTCTGTGCATACTTCAGTTGGATCTTTAGAGCATCATTATCTGCTTTCAGTGCATTGATTTCCTAAAGTGAAAGGAAAATGAGGTACGTTAATGAAGCAGCAATGAACAGCAAATGCAGTATCAGGAGTATCACTCTTGATTGGTGTACCCCATTCATTGTGGCTGAGCATTAAAAACTATTTTCAAGACAGCTATTTTACCCTGACTAGAAAAGAAAAAGTTAAATATCACATGAGCATGTGCCAACAACAACTAGTTGTTGTTAATCGTGTCAAATATGTGAGTGGCTAACAGGTGGAATAAACCATTCCGGGCAATAGGTGGATAATGACAAAACTTTGGAGGTTGTGTAGCAGGATACCTAAACCCTGGTCAGATTTGAGGTATGTAAGCAATGACTTGGAATACTGTGATGTGAGATAGCATAGTTCATTTACTCTTAAGTGTTCTTACCCCAAACCATTGAAAACTAATGGACTCTTTTGGTAAAGGTAGGAATTTTATCCCATCTTCTAAACTGGAATCTAGTTATCTAATTTTCAGTGATTTTAATTATATGGACAGAAGGTGGTTACCAGTTTCGACTTTAAAAAAAAAAATTGAAATATATTTGACATGTAACATCATGTAAAGATATATAACATGTTAATTCAGTAGTTATATATTGTAATATGATTGCCATTGTAGCTATAATTAATATCTCTATTATGTTCCATAATTACCTTTCTTTTTAGTAGTTGGAATAATTCTCACCTCTTAGCAAGCTCAATGATTTTAATACAACGTTGTTGTCTATGATCTCTGTAGTGTGCATTATATCTCTAGAGCTTATTTACCACCTGTGAGTTTGTGCTCTTAAACAACACCTGTCTTGTTCTCCCCTCCCATGCGCCTTGCCTGATAAACCACCATTTCATTCTCTGATTTTACAAGTTTGGCTTTTTAAAATTCTATATATATAAGTGATACAGTAAGTACTTGTTTTTCTCTGACTTATCTCACTTAGCATAATGTGCTCAAGGTCCATCCATGTTGTTATGGATAGGAAGATTTCATTCTTTTTTATGGATGAATAATATTCCATTGTATATGTGTACTACATTTTCTTTATCCATTCATCTGTCAGCAGACTCTTAGGCTGTTGCATATCTTGGCTATTGTAAATCATGCTGCAGTGAACATGGTGTCTTTTTATTTTCAAGTTAGTGTTTCTGTTTTCTTCAGATAAATACACAGAAGTGGAATTGGTGGATTATATGATAGATCTATTTTTAATTTTTGGAGGAACCTCTACATTGTTTTCCACTGTGGATATATCAGTTTACATTCGCACCAACAGTGCACCAGGGCTCCCTTTTCTCCGTGTTCATCAGCACTTACCGCTGGTCTTCTTCATGACAGCTGTGCTAACAGGTGTGAGGTGGTATTTCATTGCGGTTTTGATTTCCATGTCCCTGATGATTAGTGCTAATGAGCACATTTTTGTGTACCTGTTGGGCATCTGTACATATGTCATCTTAGGGAAAATGTCTGTTCTTCTGTCCATTTTTTAATTGAAATTTTTCTTAACTGAGGTTTAGGAGTTTCATATATCAATATTTTGGTATTAATCCCTTATATGATATATAGTTTGCAAAAATTTTCTCCAATTCTGTAGATTGCCTTTATCATTTTGTTGTTTCTTTTGCTTTGCAAAATCTTTAAGTTTGATATAGTATCATTTGTTGATTTTTACTATCGTTTTTGCTTTTGGTGTCATATTCAAAAAGAATTGTCAAGACCAGTATTGAGCTTCCGTTTTTTTTTTTTTTCACGAGTTTTATAATATCAGGTCTTAGGTTTAACTTTTTGATCCATTTTGAGTTAATTTTTGTGAGTGGTGTGAGATAGATGTCCGGTTTCAGTACTCTGCATGTGTGTTGCCAGTTTTCCCAAAACCGTTGGTTGAAGATATTATATTTGCCTCATTGGGTGATCTAGGCTCCCTCGTCAAATATGAGATGACTGCATAAACAGGGATTTAATTCTGGGCTCTCTTTGCTGTTCCATTGGTCTATTTGTTTATTTTTGTGCCGATACCATATTGTTTTATTACTGTAGCTTTGTAGTATAGATTGAAAACAGGAAGTTTGATACCTCCAACTTTCTTTTTTATCAGGATCACTTTGACTATTTGGGGTCTTTTGTGGTTCCATACAGTTTTTTAGGATTGTTTTACATTTTTTGAAGAATGCCATTGATGTTTTGATGGGAATTGCATTGAATCTATAGATTCCTTTGGGCAGTGTGGATATAACAATATTAATTCTCTAATGCATGAACACAAGTGTCTTTCCATTTGCTTGTGTCCTCTTCAGTTTCTTTCAGCAAAGTCTGGTAGTTTCCACTGTACAGATCTTTCACTTCCTCAGTTAAATGTATTCTAAGTATTTTATTGTTTTTGATGCTACTGTCAATGGGATAGTTTTCTTTTTTAAATGTATAAAAATGGAACCGATTTCTGTATGCTGACTTTTGTATCCTGCAGTTTCACCGAAATTATTTAGTTTCAACAGTTTTTGGTTGCATCTTTGGGGTTCTATATACAGGTCATATTATCTGCAGATAATAACAGTTTTACTTCTTTCCTGTTTTGGATGACTTTTACTTCTTTTTTTGCCTAATCACTCTAGCTAGGACTTCCAGCACTGTACTAAATAAGAGTGGTGAGAGAGAGCTTCCTTGTCTCTTTATGATCTTAGAGGAAAAGCTTCAAATTTTCCTCTGTTGAGTTTCAAGTTCATTAGCTGTGGGTTTGTTGTATATAGCCCTTATTATGTTATGTTCCTTCTGTACCCAATCTGCTGGTTTTGTCAAGTGCATTTCTGCATTGAGATGATCATGTGATTCTTATGTTTCATTTATTAATATGTATTACATTTTTTGATTTGCATATGTTGAACCATCTTTGCAGGCCAGGGATAAATTCCACTTGGTTATGGTGTATAATCTTTCTTACATGTTCTTGAATTCAGTTTGCTAATATTTTGTTGAGAATTCATGTATCTATATTTATCAGCGATATTGGCCTATAGTTTTCGTGTCCTTTTTTTTTTCCTCTAAGATTTTATTTATTTTTAGATGGAAAGGGAGGGAGGGAGGGAAGGAAGGGAGAGAAACATCACTGTGTGGTTGCCTCTCACAAGCCCTGACTGGGAATCGAACTGGTGACCCTTTGGTTTGCAGGCTGGTGCTCAATCCACTGAGCCACACCAGCCAGGACTCTTGTGGTGTCCTTATCTGTCTTTGGTATCAGGGTAATGCTGCCTGCATGGAATGAGTTTGGAAGTACTTTGAGTATGAAAAGAATTAGTGTTAATTCTTCTTTGAATGTTTGGTAGAATTTGCTAGTGAATCCATTTGATCCTGGGGTTTCTGTGTTGGGAGGTTTTTCACTACTATTCAGTCTCTCTGCTCATTATTGGTCCGTTCAAGTTTCTGGTTCTTCCTGATTCTGTCTGGGTATAGATTGTATATTTCTAGAAATTTATCCACTTCCTTTCAGTTACCTAATTTGTTGGCATATAATTGTTCATAATAATCTCTTACGGTCTTATGTATTTGTGTAGTAACAGTTGTAATGGCTCCTTTTGCATTTTTAATTTTGAGTCTTTTTTTTCTTAGTCTGGATAAAGGCTTGTCAGTTTTGTTTATTTGTCAAAGAACCAGTTTTTATTTTCGTTGAGCTTTTCTATTATTTTTATCTCTGTTTCACTTCCACTCTGTTATTTTTCTCCTTTCTGCTGACTTTGGGCTTACTTTGTTCTCTCCCCCCGCCCCGCCCCCCAAGACATGTAAAGTTAGGTTGTTTTGAGATCTAACTTCTTAAAGATATGCATTATTGCTAAAACTTTCCTCTCATAACTGCTTTTGCTATATCCCATAAGTTCTGATATGCTGTATTCCATTTTCATGTTTTAAGATAATTTTTTTATTTCCCATTGGATTTCTTTAACCCATTGATTGTTCAGTTTCCATATATTTGTAAATTTTCATTTTTCCTCTTGTCGCTTTCTAGTTTCATACCATTGTGGTCTGAAATTATAGTTCGTATGATTTCCGTGTTTAAATTTGCTGAGATTTGTTTTGTGCCCTATCATATGGTTTATCCTGGAAAATGTTCCCTGTGCACTGAAGAAGTGTGTGTATTCTGCTGCTCTTGGATAGACTTTCCTATGTATGTCTGTTAAGTTCGTTTGTAGAGTGTGGTTCAGTTTAACATTTCCTTGTCTAATTTTCTGACTGGATGATCTATCCATTGTTGACAATGGGGTATTGAAATCCCCTACTATTATTGTATGGTCTGTTTCTCCCTTTAGATCTGTAAGTATTTGCTTGATACACTTCAGTGCTCTAATGATGGCTGCGTATATATTTAGAGTTGTCGTACCTTTTTTGTCTCATCATTGTTTTTGGCTTGAAGTCTGTTTTGTCTGATATGAGAATAGCTATGGCTACTTTTTGTTTCTGGAATAGCCCCTTCCATCTCTTCACCTTGAGCCTGTGTGCCTGTAGAGCTAAAATGAGTTTCCGATAGGTAGCAAGCTTAGAGTTGTCTTTTTTTTTTTTTTAAATCCATATGGCCACTCTGTGCCTTTTGATCAGTGAATTCAATCTATTTATATATGGAGTGATGACTGATAGATAAAGGACTTACTACAACCATCTTATTGTTTGCTTCTGGTTGTTTCTCCATTGGTTTCTTTTTCCCTCTGTTTACCTTTGTCAAGTGGTGGTTTTCTGTGGTAATTAGCTCATTCTTCTCTTTTCATGTTTCATAACTTTTAGATTTTTGCTTTGTGGTTACCTTGTGGCCTATAAAAAATGTATCATTGATAAAAATAGCCCTTTTCATGCTGGTAGCACCTTCGTTTGCCTATAAGTTTCCACCCTTTTTCTCCTCCTCCTTTTACTTTTTTGATGTCACAGTTTACGTCTTTTTATGCTGTGAATTCATTGAGAAATTAGATAATACTCCTTAGTCTTTAACATTGTGTTAACCACTTAATTATAGTAGTTTTCTAATTCTGTTTATCTTTCACCTCTGCTAGAGTAATAGAGGAAAGTAGGTTATGGGACAGCTGGGGCTAGCAGGCAGTTGTCCCAGTACTGTGTTCCATAGGGTCAGTGTGCTTTTTTTGTTTAGAGTTCACAGTTCCCAGTGAGCTGTGCATGGGGCTATTACATTACATATAGACGAGTCATGGTAAGGGTTTTACTTAATGGGAAAGTGGAGCTCACTGGTTTCTAAGACACAATTGTGAATTCTTGTCCCTAGGTGTCTCTGACAAGGATAAAAGTAAAGAGAGGCAACTGGGAAGATGGTGACAGGGCTTACGATTTCTGGTAGTGGTGGGTAGGAATTATTCTGGACCTCCCTCTTCAGAACGATTTCTGCCACCCACTTCTTACATCAAGCAGTCATTGTTGCCAACTACGTTGGTTCTTTTCATAGGCATGTAATGTGTTAAGATCTGAAGCAGACTGTAAAGAGACAATACAGAACCCTGGCCCTGTATTTTACAGAGGGCCAAACAGGTCACAGAATTTAATAGCTAGTTACAAGAAACATCTGGGACGGGAAATACAAATCTTTGTGAAGTTCTTTCTACTCTGTTGAGTTCACTTTTCAAGATGTCTTTCATTTTTTTCTTAAAAGTTACTTGTAGTAGTTTCTACTTCTGACGAAAGATCTACTTCTAAAGAGAGAGGGCTTTGTGTAGCCCACATTTCGCCACCTTTCGATTGACTTAAAGCATGTCTTAAAAATACTCCGAGCAAGAGAGTGCCTTTTATCCAAAAAATCTGTTCTTTTTTCATATGTTCCTGGCGCCAAACCAAGAGTTTCTTACTGCGTTACGCACGTAACTTGTTTCTTCAAATGTGCCTCTAAGTCAGTTCCTGGGAGTCTGACAGGGAAGGCACCACCCTGAGAACAAGGTAGGGAATTCTGAGGCCGTCTTGCAGTTTCACTGTGTACTATGCAGAATTATTTAAGGAATTCTACCCAGGTGGATGTTGGCTTTATTGTCATAATGGTAGGCCTCCAGAAATACATTGCCAGCTCTGATGCTTTGGGGTGCGAGGGGAAGGCAGAGAGGCACTCTTCCCCTTTAATGAAGTGAACGATAATGTTGGGTCTAAGGCAGCCTATCTCTAAAATGACTTACTGTTTTGTATGCATTATACATGGGATTATTATGCCATTATACCCATGTAATAATGCTCATCCTTGTTTCTCCCTCAAAAATCTGGGCAAAAGAGTCCATATTATACATGGCAAAATATGGTAACTTACCTGCCATCAGTTAAAAAAAAAAACACAACCCCATGACAAAGAGATCTGTTGAAACCAGCTCACCGTAAGCTTTGTGCTCTAAATAAAAAGAACTAAAGAGTATTTTGAAACTGCCTGTTGTTCCATCTCTTACTTTCCTAGCTTTCTTCTTTTTCTTTAAACCTCATTCTCTCCTCTCAAATCTTTGGCATTGTATTCCCAAAGTCCTGTTCTCCTTTTCTTGGTAAACCTCGTTTTGCCTCCATTAGGTACCTTATTAGACATTGTGAGCCTGACAGAAAACAGCAGCTCCCGGTAGCAGTTTTTACCATTTTACACAGTATACTGCTATGTTATATTCAGCTGTGCATTTGTCAGCCACTATTGATTAGCTGTTCTAATACATATATATATAGAAGATCAGCACATTACCTGATGTGTTAGAAATTATTTCCCTCGTTTATATTAAGAGTGAAGCTTTTTCTTTGGTGAGCTAAATGCACTGTTTTTTGGTAGCACAAAGGTCACCTACCTTCTTTTAGGAAGATGCCTAGGCAACCATGAAGGTCCCAAAACATAACCCTGATTAACAGAATAAAAATTACAAGCAAGGAGGACTTAGGTAAGTTCATTTTAAGTTTCAGCTAGAAAAGGGGTGTGGTGTTAGCACAGTAACACTGACCAGTAGAAACTCCCCCCCAAGGAGCCTACTGTGAAGAGTTGTGGGCACTGGCACTGTGAAGTGGCGCCTTTATGGCGACAGGGAGCCCTGGACATAATCTGTTCCACTCAGGTAAGTAAATCAGGGCCTACGCTGGTTTCTTTGCGAGAAAGCCAGAATCCTTTTTTTCCTTTCTTTTTTTGCTTTATTCTCCTAGTAATCAGTCTGGTCTGAATCTTGTTTATATGCCCTTCCCTAGTTCAGGCCCGCTTCTCAGGGAGTCTGAAAAGAAAGGAAAAGGTACCTGTTCCAGCTCTTGGTAGGTTGGGAGTCTGAGGTGACGGAGCTCCTCCTTTGATTTTATGAGGGAGTCTTTATTCTCCCACTTGACAAAAGCCCGCTTTCTGACCAAGACTGGGCTGGGACAGGGAGACGTCGGGCTGGGAAGCACATATAGTGTGTCCTGGCCTGTCTTCCGTGGGGAGGACAGTGCGAAAGGACCAGAAGGGCCCTCGCTGCCAATCCAGGGCAGTAAATCCGTCTGCGTGGCCTTGTGGGCCACAGTCCTCTTCAGCCGAACAGAAATCTTCTGTGAGGACACCCCCATGAGCATGATGGTCCGATCCTTACTTTCTTCACCTTGTTCCACAGCCTCCCCATTAGGGAACGGGAAAGGTCCTTCCTCAGGTGCTGTAGGGAGATACATGACATGTTAGTACTCTGGTCCAAAAAAGCAGACTCAAGATGGTGCATTCATTTCAAATGATATCTTTATTATTGTCACAGGAATTCCACAGGCCCCAAATGGACTCACTTTCAGGCCCCGAGGGTAGGTGTGAGGGGGACTGAAATTCAGGGACTTTGCTGGCCATGCCATGGTTGCCAGTATCAGGCTGCATCCACCCTGAGGAAAGGGTGTTTTTTTCTATTTGCACAAAGGTTTCCTAGAGAGTTTGTTTCTCCAGAAAAATTGACCCCCTGCTGCCTTGATGTTTCATAAATTAAAGAGGGTAGGGTTGATCTATATATAGGCTGAAACGTTTCATGAATACCTTCAGTAGGCCCTGGGATTTGGTCCTGAGACAGGCAGCCTTGATCAGCTGGTAGGAATTCTCTCTGGCACCTATTAGCCCATCTGTTCAATAAGCACAGCTTAACTCTGAGAGGGAAGTTCTGGCTTTGTGGAAGTGTATCAGAGTGTACTGCCCTCGTTTGATACTGATTAGAAAAGGAGAGAGGAGTCGTTCTGGTTTTCTTCTTTGATCCAGCACCCTAAGCCAGGACCCAGCCTAGATATTAACCAAAAGAAGTAAGTTCCTGGAAAAGCGGAGTAGGGGCTGATGCATTGGAGATGGGTGGTAGGCTTTTAGATAGCTGTAATTTTAAAGTATACTTTTCTATTAAAATGTTGCATGTATATATTTCTAGTACTAAACTTTCCAGCCAAGACATTGGATTGATAGAATGGCTTCTGGACAACAACAGAAGTTCTCTACTCAGCGTTTCGTAATCTGAATCAACAGCTGTAATACTGGAAACCTTGTAAGGACCCTAGTTTAATTTTCCCTTAAGGGAACATAATTTAAATTAACATTAAATATTTATCCAAATAAAACTTAAAATTATAATTGCCGTATTTTGCCATGTATAATACGTACTTTTTTGGCCCAAATGTTTGATAGAAAAAAATTATGTGCATTGTACATGGTAGCACTACTTTTATGTGTGCTTATGTATTAAAAGTAACTCTAAAAAGCAGTAATGATATCTGTATGCAAAATAGTACCCTGGAATATGATCATAGGTTTTATATTTAAATTAAAAAATTGAATTAAAAAATTAAAAGTTTTTTTTCCTGAAAGTTTGGGCCAAAAACATGTTTATGCATTATACACAGCAAAATATGGTATACTGTTATTTAAGTACCAGAATAAATTGTTGTATTCACTCTAAAATGATTATACTGTCTCTGTTGGATCTGTATTATGGGTCATGATTTTTTTGTATTTCCATTTTCCAACTTTAATGTAACACAGTTATACTTCTTTTTACCAGCCCAAATTGTAAACTCTATTATTTGGGTCAAATTCCTAGACATACTAAAAGCTTGGGACAGAGTCTTAGGAACTATCTTTCTTTTTAGGAGTAAAATGAAGAAAACAAAAAAAAAGCAACAGTAAAGGAGTCCTTAAAATGGCAGGACAAGTTCTAAGACATCACAGGGTTCTAAAAGTTAGAAGCGTTGGAAATTTATAAAAACACACAAAGTAGGTGAGTATAAAAACGCGTAGCCCCCCCTTTCCAGACTTCACACTGAGGCCCAGTCCTTGACGCTGTTCTCTGCCATTTTTCTTCCATGAAAGTTTGGATTTTATGTGACAACCATGGTACCCAAAGGTGATGTGTAAATCTTAAAATATAGGTTGCATAACATACAGGCCTGCCTTCCATAATGGTATCCGTGCTGGTTTCTATTAAGAAAGAATAGGATAGAGGTAATCTTTCCTCCCTGAAAAGCTCATCCTTCCTGTTTCACTTTCCAAGATGAATGTTCTCACTGCCTACTTACCATGGAGCAGGTCTTTGGCTCCCACTGAGCAAAGGTTGAACGTGGGCCCCACAGAGGTGCTGTTCTCTGTGGAAGCTACTGAGTTCTTGGCACGCTTCTTGCACTCGAACACAACCAGATCTTTGCACTGTTTGTGGCAGTTCATCCCGCAGTCTGTAGACAAGATACCCTGGTCAGAAAGTCTTTCACTTCTCCAGGGTCTCAGAACCACATTCATACAGGGCCCTGTGGTCACATATGCCTGTCCTGTCTTCTGGACCTAGGACATCTAACGTTTCTAATGAACCCAGCTTTCTCACTTGGTAGGTCAGTCCTGGAGTTCAGGGTATCGTAGCCCTCACTGTGAGACCCAGCAGCAGGAGCTGCAGCCTGTTGCCTTGGAGGGAAGAGGTGGTGTCTTGGTTGTCCCACACATACGGCCTACTCTAAGGGGGCCCTCTGGGCGCCCAGCTGTTAGGTCTCCCATCCAAGTACTAGCCAGGCCCGACCCTGCTTAGCTTCCGAGATCAGACGAGATCGGGCACGTTCAGGGTGATATGGCTGTAGACCAGCTGTTAGGTCTTATTCTTTCTTGGGATAAAAGGTCTCCTTTTCTTCAGTCCTGAATTTTTCTAGTCACAAGGCAGGTATCTGCTGATAAAGGGAAAGCTGGCAAGGGCCTTTGGTAATCACTTCTGTTCCAAATGTGATTCTATACCTTTCATTGGGGATCCACCTCTCCATGACCGTATGAGAGTACAGTCTCCTACCAGCCATCCCCATTTCCAGGGCGGAGAGAGGCTCTCATAAAGGGAACAGCATAACTGCTCACCCAGGTGCTCCCGTCTTCTGGGGCGGTTACTCTCAGGGGGTCCTCTAGGGAAGCCAGTTTGAGGCTGTGCTGAGAAGGTGTGGACTGAACGGACAACTACCATGAGGAAACGGGGCACTCGATAATGCTGAGCCTTACCTTTACATCGATGTCCTTGTTTGATCACTCCCCAGAGCTGCGGGACGAGAGACAGAAGGCACCACGCGTCATTCCTCTGTCTGGTAGCAGGCTAGGCCTTGACATCCACTCCTGATTCTCCCTCATTCTACTTTCTGCCTCAGGTGGGAGGGAAACCCCATTTGTCCCTCAGATGCATTGTCCCTCCTGACCTTAAATTGAAAATGGGAAGTTTGTGCCACCCAGAGACAAATGTTCTCAAGAAATGGGATGTGAGCCAGGCCTCCTCCATGCCAGAAGCTGAATCATAGGACAAAGAGGCTTCTTGGGACCCCAGACTAAAGAACAAATCTCTAGACTCCTGGCGTTGGGAGGAAACTGCTGACTGGGGTGGGACAGAGCCCGGATGACTTACTACAGGTAGTTCCTTCTGAAGTGGGAGGATCACCCACATTTCTTTTTCCTAACACTTGGAATAGCATATGAGGTTATTCTAGGTGTTTGCCTGGGCTCGGCTCGGTGTGTTGATAAGGGTTGAGAGGTTTGCGCCTGGTTTAGTCATTGTATCGTGTCTTGCACTCCTCCCCAAGTTCAACCCTGAAGCACTCTAAGAACAACTTACAAATCCAGCACAGTTGTCACAGAAAGTAGGCTTCAGATAGGTTGTCTCCTGGAAGTTGTGAGGAAAGCCCAGGCCCAGCTTGGAGTAGATTGAGCTGGCCCTCATGAAGTAGGCTGTGATCTCGTCCCTGCTGATGAGGCCTTCCCTGCGGGCCAATGACAGACAAAGGCATGAGGAGGGAGCACAAAGGTGGTTTCTCACTTAGAAACTCACCTTTCTCTTCATTCTCGACTGGTGGTGCGGCATGCGTCCTCCATGAGCCGCCCTCTTAAGAAGCTTGCATGAATAGCTAGTAATGAGTAGTCAAGACAGCATTGCTCATTTTTATAGAGTTGTTCTTTGGCTAAACTAGGTTTTCCCAACTAATGTAACCACCATCTACAGGACTTGAAAAAGAAATGATGGAAATTGTGCATGTGGGAGAGAAATACTTCATGCTGCAATTTCCAACTTCAGACAGTATGTAATGCATAACTGGAACCCACCAACCGTGCATTTGGTTTTACATAGGAAACCAAAGTAGAACTTACTTTGTGAAAAGTAAACATGCACAGTATTAATAAATGTTAGTTTTTCATAATCTGTAAGGAGAAAACAAGGAGGAGGACCAAACTTTCTAAGTTTATAGCTGACTGTTCCTAAACTGGCTTCATGGCCTCTTGTGGTCCACACCAAAGCCAGATAAGCATTTGTTTGGTGACTGCTCTCGGCCCCGGCCCCTCAGCCTGACTCTTCAGTAAGTGACCACAGCAGCCACACATCCAAGTTTACGAGTTCTTCTAGTGACACACCCATAAATTGTTTCTATCAGAGGGCTCATGACCCCCTGGTCCTCACCTGTCTTTGTCCATCACACAGAAGGAAAATGGAAAACTCGCAGCGATTTTTTCAAATTCTTCCTGAGAAATGTATCCATCTTGGTCATGATCATAGTTCTTGAAGACAGACTGTGAAAAAAGGAGTTTCATTGGTGATTACCAAAGAGAAACCAGTCATTTCTCCCTTTAGCCAAATGACAAAGGGGCTGGAGCGGCCGATAAAAGCCTCTCCTCAGCCTGAAGGGAAGGAACAAGGAAACATGCTTGTCAGGCCGCTGCAAAGATGTGTGGAGGGTGGCCAGGTGCTTCGATCCATCTGCTTATCAGTTGTGCCATCATCTCAGCTGGTGTACTCCGCTGGTGTCCTTGCTCCCTGCACAGAGGGGCGGTCTCCCTCTGCTCGGCCCTTTCATTGCTCAGCTCAGACTGCATCTTCTGCAAAGCTTTAGCTCAACTGGAAGAGCTCCCTTCCCTCTTCAGCCTCAACTAATTGTCGTGTCCACTTTCACTTTTCTATTGTTACTCTGGAGTGAACCAGGATAAATGCAGAAATATGAACGTATGTACCACCCCCTCAGCATATATGGCGCAGTGAACTGAGTATCTTTGGAACTTTTCTGCAGGCACAATATGAGAAGTGGTTCCTGTGTCTACCACTGTGCCCCTCCCTCTCTCCCCTTGCTTTTGTCTGCTGAAACACAGCTGTACTTACATCCACCATCCTCTGGACATGTTTGCTTATAGTCTTTGGGTCAGGTTTGGGAGATACTCCAGAGGCCCAGTCCACTACTACTGGTGGCTTTGAAGGTGTTAGTGGCTAAAATGAAATAATCAGAGAAACCCCTGTGATTATAATGCAGTATAATCTACAGCTTCCTCCTTTCCCAGTACCTGATGACTGCCACTACCTGACCGCTGCAGACACCACCCAGCTCTGTGCTGCGGCAAGAAGCAGAGAGCGCACATAATTGAAACTTAAAACAGTAATCTTGACCAGCACAAGTGCTGTGTTTTGCTGTTTATGAAATGCTCCTCACGTATGTCATCTCCATCTGCAGATAATTCAAAATTCTCAACCTACGTTTCAGTTCCTTCTCCATTAAGCCTTTTGCCTAAGCTATCAACCAAAAGTAAAGTGGATCACTTAAATTTCCTCTGTTCTCTACTTATTTCTTAATAAGTAGAGGTATGGATGAGGAGAGCAATAGCTAACAGGCAGGAAGACACATAAGGAAAACAATCTGAGGCCCAGACAAGCTGAAATGAGAGTCCATTCCTAAGTATTTAAGACTTGGCCTAAATTAAAATCTTTTATGAAAATAGAAGGAACCCTTTCCATTGAAATGCCTTCTAATATTCTGAAAATGGAATCTATCAGATATTTTCAGTGAACATCTTTCATTACAATAGGAAGCTAGAACTTGATCATTTTTATTCAGACGGTGAGATTTAACGACCTGAACAGGTAAGCTGAATTTCTTATGTGGGGCAACTCTCCCCTTCAGTACCACTTGTTTGGGGGCTGGGGAGCTTCCCAGGACACTGGGGGGAATTATTAAACCTGCCTGTAGGAGAGGTGGGGCCACGTAACCTGGGGTGTTCAGATTATGCAGTGCTAGGACTGTGCTATTTGAGGACTTGGCACAGGAGGTCACAGGACTTAGTAGCTTGCTCTCTCTAACCCAGATGACTACAGAATGATGGGGCCTTTCTATCTATCAAGCTGGAAATCCTCTGGTTAACTTCTGATAGTGTGCATACTGCATTATCAGCAGTGAATCAGAGAGGGGAAATTGACATGGGGCCACTTTATAACAGGGAGAGGTCACTCCGGCCCACAACACTATGTCTAACACTTTTCTAATTTGCAAACCACTGGCTGATTCCACCGCTCATTCGGATGCTTTTTATGACGTTTAGTTATTTACCATTCACATATCAGTCTTAGCTCTTCAAGACTGTAGGCTCTTTATGGTCAGGAACTGTTCCCAGCACAAGGTTAGGAACACAGTAGGAATAAACACAACACTCTCAGGAAAAAGTAAAGGTCCATCCCTTCAGATGAATGCACCTGTTACCTGCAAGAGTCTTGATATAAAAACTTACTGGGGCTTTGTGGTTCCTTGGCTCCCGGGCGTAGGAAAGCTCGTAGATTTCATCCTCGGTGTAGTAGAGATCTAGGGACAACTGTGGGTCACAACAGCAGCATTAATTGCTAGGAGGCTGTATTTCTTTCTTGTTCTTTGTCTCTAGTGGTTCACTCTTCTAGGTTCTTAGAACTTGTTTTTAATTCATGGTTTGGAGGGTGAAGCAACTACTGTAATAGGGCATGCATTAATTCTTTTTTGGTTAAAATGTTTAAAGATTTTGGCTCTGGCTGGTGTGGCTCAGTGGACTGAGTGCCAACCTGTGAACTAGGGGGTTGCTGGTTCGATTCCCAGTCGGAGCACATGCCTGGGTTGCAGGCCAGGTCCCTGTTGGGGGGCGTGTGAGAGGCAACCACACACTGCCATTGAGGGACATTTCTCTCCCTCTCTTTATCTTTCCCTTCCCCTCTCTAAAAATGAATAAAGAAAATACTTTTTAATCAATGTTTTTAGATTTTGGAGAAATCTCAAGATGCCTCATTTAAACTACAATTTAATCTGTAAGCCTTTATGTAGTTTTGGCGCTAGGTGGTCCAATGGCCTGCACTGTGCTTGTTCTTCCTAAAGCAGACGGATGGTCTGGAAGGGTAGTCCACATGGCCTGATACTACTAAAATTTGATTCTTGGACCAGAACCCAGTTTAAGTAACAGGCATTATTAAACAATAGCAAGAGTAATAAATTCCACATGTACTAGAACCATAAAACTTTAGAGGAGAGAGGTCTTACAAACAATCTTGTTTGAACCTGCAGTCTCTGGATGGGCTTCAGGAAGTCCAGAACTCAAAAGTATTGGTGTGTATATGGCTTACGTGTATTTTTCTGGGAAGAACGTTCACAGCTTTCATCACAGAATTTGTGATCCCCCAAAATTAAGATTCTGTACATCTTTCTTCAGATGATGATGTCTAAGGCCAAGACCGAGGTCACCTTGCCATTAGAGGAAGGGCTAGGATTAGATACCAGCCAGACTCAGAGTTACACGGCCACAGCGACACAGCTGGCGAACCTACAGAACTGCAGGTCCTGAAGGGAGTTCATCTGATCTCCCCTTGCACCCAAGGTGCACATCCTGGTCTACTCCACTGCAAGTGTTGGCCTTTCCTTGGCTCAAATGCTTCCAGGAATAGGAATCCAAACAATGAACCTGTTTTCCCTTTTTCTTTTAACTCATTGCCTTGTCCTTTTTTATGAGAACACACTGTCTCCATGTCTTACAAGCCTGTGTCCTGATTTGCCCTCAGCTCCTCCCAGAGCCCAGGACTGCTCTTGCAGGGAGAGGGAGATACTCCTAGGAGTCAGAAGGGCATACTGCTTAAGAGTACAGCTGCTGGGTCCTGCCTTCTGGGTGTGAGCCCAAGCTCTGCTGCTAAATAATGTCTCATGCTCTGGAAAATGTCTTTGTGCCTCTGTAGTCCCATCCATAAAATGGAAATAACAGCAGTAGTTACTTCATAGTTTTTCCGAGGACTAACTGAGCTAATTGATAAGGTTCAGAGAGTGGTGCCTGGCACACAGAAAGTGCGTGATCATCATCTCCCGGGTGAGCCTCACCGTCAGCAGGTGCACCAAGTCCTTGTTGGCCTCCAAGGGCGGGGCCACCTCTTGCAGCTGGACCAGTTCGTTGATATGATTGTAAAGAGCCAGCAGCTTGTGGACGTTCACCTTCCCATCCTCCAGATAGTTAGGCATGGCTTCATACAGGGAGATGAGGTCCTTGAGGTGCACCCCCAGGATGGGAATCTTGAAGTGGGTGCACTCCCCATAGGCTCGCCGGTAGTTGTCGTAGTTTCTGCAGGAGGACAGCAGCTCGGTCATCTCACCCAGGACCTATAAAGAGAAGAAGAGACCCAGTCACTGTCACCTGCCAGGCAGGTTGCGCTGTCTGCAAAGGCCACCTCGTTTACTTTCAGCCTCTGCCATGATTGCACCCCATCCCCAAATGTAAACTCCAGCTTTTATCAAATGACACAGGGTATATTTACAAACATCAGTGTTCTTTTCCTGATTCTACTATGTAACTGGAAAATTTTAAATCAGGTCTTATCGTTTTTACACTAAAATTTTTCTTTTAAAGACATAAGCACCTGATATAAAAATCAAAAAGGTACAAGAGTGTACAGTGACTTTCATGTGCCTCTGATCTCTGCCCCGAGCCACGCAGCTCCCTTCCCTGGTGTTTTCTCAGCCCTTCTAGAGACACCACCTTATTTAACATTTGGAGTGTGATACTAGCAGTGCTGACTGTTGCTGGTGTGGGGGAAGGCATGGAGAGCTTCCGTAGTCACTGGCACGTTTCAGCCTTCATGCTGCGCTCTGTGGGCCTCATTATCTTCTCACAATGGGCCCATGCCTAGGGATCAGGTGACATTCCATTCACTGACTGAAACCCTGAACTGGAGAGACAACAGACCAGACCAATTCCCAGCAAAGGACACGTGGAGGATGGGGCATAGGCCCCAGGGAGCGCTTCCTCAGAGCTCAGCCCCTGCCTTGGCCCTGGAGGACACGTGGCTGCTCGCCAGCACCAAGAGGGAGCACCAGGTCGGATGCTCTTTCCAAACGCGCCTGGCTTGGGTCAGCAAGCAGTTCGCACAACCTCGTTCCCCACGTGTGATGACCAGCTTTCTCGGAAGTAAAGACTCTCTGCCAATCGTGCTCCAACACGAAATTACCATTTAAACACTGCTGGAAATTCATTGAATAAAACTGATATACCATTTCCCCCTGGCCTCCCCCTTTCCCACCCCAGGAAGATCTTAAGGTTTTGGAGTTGGCCTCCCTCAGTCACTCTGACCTGGCAAGAGAGCCTCTTCCTCACACAAACAGTGCAGGTGGTGGAAGTATGGAAGGTGCTCACAGATGAGAGATTAACAGCAAAAAGTAATATATTTTTGTCCTCTTTTGAAGGTGAAATAAACTACTGGGGGGATGCTTGCTTTAAGGTAAACTGATGCATTATGCAGACCCCCCTGAGGGGCAAGCAGCCACAGACAAGGAAGCACTAGTGTGGGGGACCCCAAGCTTAAGAGGAGCAAGCTATGTCTTACTAGTGAAATGACACGAAGGCACATTAATCTCTGTGGCTGTTTCCTTCTGTCACCTCTGAGACATGGGCAATCTTTTCAGTTGTTCCACCTGGTCCCAGCATAACTATTAGGGAATTTTCAGGTGACTGGACGACAGGGAAGGGGTGGGTCAGCATCCTTAGAGCCACACGTGAGAGCAGGATGATTAATTAGAGACTCGAGAGGAGGCAGAACACCTGGGGAAAACGATGGGCGAACGAGGCACTGATGTCTCTCCCTAAGAAGAGAGTCTGTGAGTTTAGGAAGGGAGGGTTAGTCCTCTTAAATGAGATAAAAATCAATGGAGTGGACCAGAAGGAAGAAACTAACAACCAAACAGAAGACGAGGAAGAAACAAGAATTCAAAAAAATGAGGAGAGGCTTAGGAACCTCCGGGACATCGTTAAACGTCCCAACATCCGAATTATAGGGGTCCCAGAAGGGGAAGAAGAAGAGCAACAAGTGGAAAACTTATTTGAACAAATAATAAAGGAGAACTTCCCCAATCTGGCAAAGGAAATAGACTTCCAGGAAGTCTAGGAAGCTCAGAGAGTCCCAAAGAAGTTGGACCCAAGGAGGAACACACCAAGGCACATTGTAATTACATTAGCCAAGATTAAAATGAAGCAGAGAATTCTAGAAGCAGCAAGGGATAAGGGGACAGTCACCTACAAGGGAGTTCCCATCAGACTGTCAGCTGATTTCTCAAAAGAGACCTTACGGGCAAGAAGGGGCTGGAAAGAAATATTTGAAATCTTGAAAAGCAGGGACCTACACCCAAAATTGCTTTATCCAGCAAAGCTGTCATTTAGAATGGAAGGGAAGATAAAGTGCTTCTCAGATAAGGTCAAGTTCAAGGAGTTCATCATCACCAAGCCCTTATTATATGAAATGTTAAAGGGACTTATCTAAGAAAAAGAAGATAAAACTATGACAGTGAAAAGACAACAAACTCATAGCTATCAAGAACCACACCTAAAACAAAAGCAAACTAAGCAAACAGCTAGAACAGGAACAGAACCACAGAAATGGAGATCACATGGAGGGTTAGCAACAGGGGCATGGGAGGAGGAGAGAGGGGGAAAAGGTACAGAGAATGAGTAGCATAGATAATGGGGAAAAAATAGACAGGGGGAGGGCAAGAATAGTATGGGAAATGTAGAAGCTAGAAAACTTATGATCCATGGACATGAACTAAAGGGGGGAATGTGGGTGGGAGAGGGTGGGTAGGGTGGAGGGGAATGATGGGGGAGAAATGGGACAACTGTAATAGCATAATCAATAAAATATGTTTAAAAAAAATGCTCCAAGAGCAGTCATTATTACCACCCTTAGCTGCACTGATATCTTCAGTATAGCATAGTGGCTTATCTTACATTTTTAACAGCCTTACGTTATAAAGGATTAAAATCAATTCTGTAAAATCTAATAATGTAGGAAAACACTTAGGATATTTAAGAGAAATGTTCCTTGGTGAAACACTATTACAAAATGGCACGTGAAAAGCTCATTTCTAATTACCTGGGAAAATCCAACTACCCAGAATGTCATTCTCCAAGGCATCTGGAGAGTTAATGTGTCACTATACACGTACACTTGACATGCAAACGGAGCCACTGTTCCTCTTGGGAAAACATTTTGGAGCAAGGGAGTCAGTGTCAAAGATGGTGCCTGAATCGTGTGTGGCATGTAAGCATGGGGGAGAGGCACACATTCTTTGAACCGACCAGCAGGGACACGTGCAGTGATGCTGAGGCAAGACTGAATCACGGTCACTTTCAAATCTGTGATGTCCCCACCCTGCGGGTTTTCTTGGGGTTTGCCTCCTTGGTATTTTTGCTGGTTGACGGGGTGGTGTGGTTTGCAAAAGCTTCCTGGGTCACCCCCTTAAGGAGGAGATGTTGCCACTGGTCCTAGGAATGCTTTTGAAAGCTTTCTAAGAAGCTTCAGAAGAGACAGTAGTACTGACCTTATTGATTTCATGTGGGACGTGTGAACTTGTATCCTTGAGCCGGGAGATTGAGCTGTGACATAGGCCTCCTATCACAGCCATCAAAGTATTGAAGTTCTGTAGTTGGTGGAGCTTCTACGATACACAAAGCAGATAAAGACGGTCACTGAACATGTCAGTTACGTGCGAGCTCAGAGGCTGCCTCTTGTCTCTGTGCCGTCTTCCTTATATTGGTCAAACCTTAGCTATCAGGTGTTACAATTTCCTGTTCATTTCTCCCCTTAGGCTTAATCCCAGACCACTGGATCCCAAGTCTAGCAAAGCATCACACCTCCATCCCTTTGTGCTGATGGTCTTTGGACCACCATCTAGGTCAGTGGTTTCTACGAATCACCCCAAAATACTTGTGTAACACAAAGATTTCTGGACCTGCCCTGACCAGTGTGGCTCAGTTGGTTGGGCATTGTCCTGCACGTGCCTGGGGTGGGAGTTCAGTCCCCAGTCAGGGAGTGTTCGAGAGGCAATCAATGGATGTTTCTCTTCCTCTCTTTCTCCCTCCCTTCCCTCTCTCTAAAAATAAATAAAATAAAGATTTCTGTGCCCAAGCCCAGGTAGTCTGATTGCTCAGATCTGGGGTTGAATTTCGGGATCTGTGCTTTTTTTAAAAAAAAAAAAATTTATTTATTTTAGAGAGAGGGGAAGGGAGGGAGAAAGAGAGGGAGAGAAACATCAATGTGTGGTTGCCTCTCACATGGCCCCCACTGGGGACCTGGCCCGCAACCCAGGCATGTGCCCTGACTGGGGATCGAACTGTGACCCTTTGGTTCACAGCCCACGCTCAATCCACTGAGCCACACCAGCCAGGGCAGGATCTGTGCTTTTAATACACCTTTAGTTAATATCAGAGCAGGTAATCTGTGTACCAACTCTGAGAAACACTGGTCTAGACCATCTAGAAATGGAAAAATGTAAGATTAAGCATAATCTTATATATCTTTTACACTGAATTAAGCAGACTTTCATTTTTGAGGGCAAGGACTGTCTTATTCTGTTCGGTGTCAGTGCCTATATAGGTCAGTAACTGGGAGAGAGAAGCTAGAATCTCTGGAAAATTTCAGGTATGTGTTCATAGTACTGCGGGTCCTCAAATAACATCGTTTCAGTCAACATCATTTCATTATAATGCTGACAAGATGCCAGGACAGTGCAAGGCAACTAACCCCACCGTGGCTCAGGAGGGAAAGACTTGGCTGCGGGAAGAGGGGATAATTTACCTCATAGCTCAGGCCATACTCTTACTCCGTCACTCACCTGAGCCACCTGGATGAACTTGATGAAGACTTCAGCTCGCAGCTGCGGGGTGGGGCGGCTGAGCACCATCAGCTGCACCCACTGCGAGATGCCATTGCACAGGGCTATGGACCGCTCCATGGTGGGGTTCTCCTTCACGCAGCTGTTCACCAGGTAATTCTGGTAGTCAGAGAACTAGGGGGAAAGAAACCCGTCAGGACTGCTGCCCTGGTCTCCGGGACATCTGAGGGCATGTGGCCTCTGTTCAGTTGACGGCCTGGAACCGCGATGAGACAGGGGAGCTCTTGGCCCTCCTCTCCTGCATGTCCTCTACTTAGCGGCCAAAAACGGCGGGCAGGAAATCTTCCTGACTTTGCCCACAGCATGGTCTCTACACCAAAAGTCATTAGGCATCAGTGGATGTGTACTAGTTAACCCAACACACTAGCTAATTCAAATATTGTATTTGGGTTGATACTGGCACTTCTAAATTCTAAAGAATACAGAATAGAAGAAAAACCTCAGTACTAATTCCACCTCTGCCGCTGAAGTTAGAGGGAAAAAAAGGAATTCACAAAAGACTATCATTCTCTCTGCCCCACTGCATGCTCTCCAAACCCTTCCCACTCCCTCTTCCCCTCCCCCCTCCCTCCCTCCCTCATTCCCCCAGATGTTTCCTTACTGTAAGAATGGGATAATAAAATCTGCTGTCTAGCACATGGAATTATTACAAAGATCAAACATAAGGTGTGAAACCACTTTAACTTTTCAAAGTGCTAAATAAATGTGGGGTGATGCTAATAGGATAATTATTACCTTTGTGCTAAAACAAACCTGTTTGAATTTACTTTGAACTTAAACAGAGGCCCAGTGAGTTGGGCACAGGAAGCCTGGTTAGCTAGTTCTATGACCATAGCTTCCCAGCTGGACAATAGCATGGATTCTGGTTGACAATTAAACAGCATATGTGAAACTGGAAATGTCCCAGAAGGTCACTGTGCGAGTGATGACTGCAGCTGTTGTGTCACTGTCCAAACAGCTCTTCTGCTCAAGTAAGACACCCGAGAGGGAGGCGCAGTCTGCCTGCTCCAGTGCTCCTGTGGGAGTTTTTGGTGCGGGTGTTTCCAGCTCTTTGCTTCTGAACTCACCCCTTCGCAATCAGGTGTGACTGTGTAGCATAGTTTAGTTAGCAGCATATAAGTGGAAGTGATGTGATTTTTGAGGGGAAGATATAAGAGCCACTGAATGTTTAGCCCTGTTGCCTTTCCACAGCTGCAGAGTGTGGAAGTCAGTGTGAAGTTGAAGCTTCCACATCCTGGTCCCTGAGTGACTGTGATGGGCAGAGGCCCCTGTTGATGTGGTAGAGTGAGTGAGAGGTTGGCTTTGTTAGGCCACTGAGATTGTGGGGGAGGGGAGGGGGGCCGTTACTTCAGTCTGCATAATTTATCCTGCCCCACCAGTAACGTACCGATGAGAAAATCTCACAACCTAAATAATGTAAATGCAAATGAACTGAGCCCTATTTTACTGCGCTGTGATTACTCACGAGTAGAAAACTATGAGTAGGACCAAAACTACTACTTAGGAGAGAGACACACAAAGCAAAAATCTTACTGGTTCTATGAGAAAATTCCCATGACTCATTCCAGTGAACTCATTTATATATCCCTCCCACTATAAGCACAACATACTAAATTCTTTTTAAAATAATTATCCCTGTAATCTCACCCCTCCCCCGAAGTATTATAATAAACAGAAAATATCAAATGCCATTCATCAGGGAGAAATGTCCTTCCAATCCCATGTTGGAGGGATAATAATTCTTTGGGAAAACTGTTAAGAACTGTGTAGGAAGAACAAAAAGTTTCCCAAAAGTATTTTTCTATGAGGGGACTATGCCTGCCGTTCAAAAGAAATGAAAGCTCCAACGATGTTTTGTGTCTCGCACACAGCACTGCCTCGCCAGGCCGGCGGGGCAGCACAGGCGGAGTCCCAGCTCCACGCCCACTGCTCTCTGCTGCTCCGTCGCCCTGAGTGAGCGCTGGCATCAGCAGACACCCTGCGGGCCTGACCCAGCAGCCCTGCCAGCTGGGCCCCAGCACAGCTCAGATTGTCAGTGTGATAAATGGCTCCTGTCTGCATCCCTCCCTGTGACAGGGGCAGGCACTGCCAAGTGGAAACTCCCCAGGCGGAGCTGCCCAGCAGGGTCCTGTGGCCCCGGCCAGAGGGGTGCCAGTGAGGGGAATATGGGGGCCAGTGCGGATTAATGCTGGGAGACTTATTTCCACATGGGAGCTAGGGGCTTCCTGGCTGGCTGGCTGGCTGGGCAAACAGCTACATAAGAAAAGACATGGGCATTATGGGAGAGAAGATGAAATGACCTCTGGAACCTAGTTTGCAGGACTCCCTTCAAACAGAGCCAGGCTCAGCAAGCCGGTGCTGAGTGACCAAGACAGGTGCCTGCTCCCGGCCCCAGCTCCTAATCCCATACTCTGTGTGACCTTGCCGTGCCACCCTCTGGGCCTCCATTCCCTCACAGGGTGAAACAGGTCAGCGAGCCTCGAGCAACTAGTCTCCTTTTAGAGCAAAGCTGAAGACTATTTTTCAGGGTGGACAGGGGCTGAGGACAGGTGTCACTTTTCAGGAAGGCAGAGTGGTGAGTGGGGGTCTGTTGGCATCTGATATGCTGGCAGGTTCTCTCGTATGGAGCCCGTGCTCTTTGGTACAAGTATGGGGTTCTAAAGAGCAAGTTTGGGTCGGCTTCGTTAATCTCTAGATCATCAGTGACTGCGGGTCCCCTTCTGCACCACTTCAAGGACTGACCGGCAACATCTACTTTATTTTGGGATGTCCCAGAGCCATCCAAAACCCAACCTAGAATGAACTCAAACTCTTAGAGGACATATCTCCATTTTCTTGGAAATTAAAAAAAAAATTTCTGACAGCGAATGATCAGGGGTGTGTGTGAGTGTGTGTACACTGACATTTGCATGTGTGCCCACTGTATTGTCACTGGAGTGAGGGGTGGGGCGAGCATGGAAGATGGAGGGGGAAGGGCAGCAATCCCAGAATTCAGAGCGTGCCGATTCCCTGGGCTGCACGAATTCTGTCAGGAAGGCCTACCAGCATGGAGGGGGCCTCTGTGGTCAGCAGGTGAACAGGCTGTTGAATTTCTCTGCTTATGTTCAGAAACACCCCAGGGAAGTTTTCCCTCTGCCCCTCGGGTACATACGGATATCCTCCGGAAGGACTTGAACTCAAGGTAGGTGAGGTGCTCTGACAGCTCTTCTGGTTCTAGATGGTCAAAGAGCAGGGATACTTTCCGTTTCTTGCTGGTGTTTGATTTTATCCTTTGAGTAAGTTTCCTGGACCAGTCACGGGCATTGCTTTTGTGGTTAAACGTGAAAGAAAGAAGATGGGGAAAAAGAATAAATCAAAATTGCTTTTGAGTGCAAGGCAATCCATTGACATTTCCCACGAGAACATAGAACCATTAGCTAACTTTCCTTGGCCAGAACAATGCATTACCAGTTTCCCAAATCGATTTTTTCTATGGCAGCGGCTAGGAAGCCTTGCCGGTTTCCTACGAACCTCTTGAATGTGGCATGGGAAGTGCGTGAAAGGTGTTTACTTGAAGGCCAAGGGAAGGACAGAGTCTCGGGCCTTGGCCACAGTTTCCCACGTCTTGTCCTGGCCCCTTCCTCGAGCCCCTGGAGTGTGTGCTCTCTCCGCGCCTACTGTGCGTCCCTCCACTCTCCGCAGGGTGACAGGGGCTCTCTAACTGTTTGGAAGTCTCAAGGTAGGAGGGTGTTTTCATGCCCAAAGAGCACAGAGGACCACGGGAGAGATGTTGTGCTGCAGGGAATCCTGTGGGAGCACATGGGAACTCGGGGCAGACTTGGGGCACTGCCTTCATGTCCCCAGCTGGTGCGGCTGATGTCCCCAAAGAAGCCTGGCTGACCCTTGGGTGCCTCTCAACCACCACCCTTTTCTTAGAACCAGCCCATGCATTTCTCATGTAGTTTCAGTTTCCTACACTAAAGCAGCAAAGAGAAGCAGCCGTTTTGAGAGGGAGCAGGTTGCAAATCTGTTTCCCAAACAAGGTTGCTGAGAACCTTGTCTCTTGACGGAACAGTTCTGTGGTCAAGTGAGTTTGGGAAATGCTACAAATTCTGGAGCGCCCTGGGCCAATGAGCAAATTACAGAGTGCGAGATGCATTGCTGATGTGCAAGTTTGACGTATCTGGTCAGGCAATATCCTGCTGACTGACTCCTAAAGCAGGGGCTGGGGGAAACACTGGCGGAGGAAAGTCGCCTGGGGTGTGTTGGGACGAGGGGCTTTGGGCCTGAGAATGGTCCTGGGGTGTAGGTTCTGCATCTTTAAAATGAGGAAATTGTTACTTGGAAATCTCTTTTATCTTTCAAGTTGCATTATTCTAAGCAGAGGTACAGAGGATCCATACCTCTGAGAAACTGACAAACGGATTCGTTTGCAGCTGTGAAGTGTGATTTTTAAATCATTCTGCGGGGCTGTGACGCAGCGCACTGGGGAGCCCCAGAGCACAGCTTCTCCGCCGCCACCCCCCGGGCGGGTCCCGCGAACTGCGGCTCACCTCGGTTTCCCAGGATGGTGGATGAGACAGTCTCTAGAGTTTGTTTCAGTTCTAGAATGCTATACCCTAGGGGTTGGCGCTATCCCAAAATAACGTGGCCATGCTGTGAAAGCCTTAGCGTACAACGGCTGTGCCTCTCCTCTCCCAAATCAAGGCAGGCACTCATTTTCCACAGTGAGCCAGCCTTATAAATAAGAAATTCAAGGAATGATGTGAACTATCCCTGAAATCTCTCCCAGCTCCTGAAGTCTAAGTGCCTTTTGTAGAACCCCAATGTGTCATAAGCCCTCTGCCCGATACATGGTCCCTTCCCCATTTTCAGGTCCTCCTGGACTTAGCTGGCGAGAAGCCCTAGTTTAGTCACTGCAATTTCAGTTTCTCACGATC
The DNA here is from genome assembly GCA_039655065.1 of Glossophaga mutica. Lineage (NCBI taxonomy): Eukaryota > Metazoa > Chordata > Mammalia > Chiroptera > Phyllostomidae > Glossophaga > Glossophaga mutica. The sequence goes on along the minus strand of CM077303.1, from coordinate 66,925,435 downwards.
TGGATACATTTTAGTCAGTAACTTGTAATCCAATTTCTTTTTGACTGGGTCTTACATTTTTTCTGCTGTGAACATTAGTCGCCCACAGCTTTATCACCAGGGGGCTTCTCTGCTCGCTTGTTAAATGTCAAGCTTTCCACTTGGGCGAGGTAATTTGCACCTGCCTATCAGAGCGGCGTGGTCTCCCCCTGCAGTGGCAGAGCAGCAGCCGGCAGGAGCCAGCCTCACTGAGCAGGCTCGGTGGTATCACCGGAGGGAGGAGGTTCCAATGACTCCTCAAAACCGGGGCACTCACATTTGAGTTGTGTCGATCAGGCGGCAGTGTAGCTCCTCCCCCTTAGCTTTCACCAGTTCCTGAAACTCCTCCATAGTGTTTGTCAAGCTGGCATCCGTCTTAAACATGATCCAGAACTCTGTTATCCAGTACCTGCAAGGTGGGAGTTAAACAACAGTCCAAAACCAAAGGCCAGGACTCACACTTCGGTGGGTTCTTCTCACGAAGAGAACTGAGAAAAAGACAGGCTGGTCTGCCCTTCTACGTTCCTGGGAATATGGGGTGTACATTCTACGTATAGACTATAAGGAGCCCGGGGAGAGGGAAGAAGACCACCTGTCAACAGCCCTCCGCCTCTCTATACATTAAATGCCTCAACAGGATGAGGTGCGTCCTGGTCACAGGAGCTGGCGCAGAGGCTCGGGTGCGGCCAGATGTGTCGGAGACAGTCATAAACTAGACAGCTGTAAAACCCAGTGTCTGCAGGACGGGGGCCACGTAGCTGCAAATCTCACCGGATCCCATCTTAGAATATTATGTGGCCATGAAGATGATAGTCACAGAAAGTTTTTAATGACTAGAGGAGTTTTCAATGATGGTAGAGTTAAGACTATGGGATATAAAAATTTCTGTGTGTTTTGATCTCAATTATTTTTTTAAAAATCTGCTTGGAAAAAGACAAAGGAAATAGACCAAAATAGGGAGTCAGATATGAGTAATTATTACTATAGTTGTATTTTTTTTCTTTTTTCCAAAAGGCACTCATATGAGCTATATTAGGACTTTTATAATTAGGACTAAAAACAAGATAACCTTCCCATGTCATTCAACAGCAAAAGGCTGTAGGACGGAGGTGAACAGCGGTGTAAGGCGTTAAGCTCAGGCTGGCCAGGAGAAATGGACTCTGCTCCTCCTCAGGCAGTCACGACTGCCCTCCCCCGTCCGCCCAGGGGTGATCTGCAGACAGGTGGGCAGGGAGGGAAAGGCAGGGAGGCCGTGGGAAGAGCCAGAGTCACCCTGCTCCACAGAGTCCCCAATGCATGCAGAAGCGTTACCTCACAAAATAGCAGATCTTCAGGCAGAGCCCTGGTGAATTCTTTGCCAAGGCCTCCTTATATGTAGGCTGGGGTTAAGGGAAATGAAAGCCTCTGTTACAGAAACAAAACCGCCTCCTCCCGAAATAATTTCTTCTAAATGAAAATGTTTTCTTGTCTCAGATAAAAACCAACTTGATGTGTGCAGCTGTGTTTATCACCACCTAGAGGGGTGACACGGCGACCTTCTACCTGCTCATGCGCAAATGGCTATGGAAGGAGGCTGTGCACCTCCTCTGCAGAAGCAGACTAGGAAGTCGGTGGTGTGCAAAGCCCCGGGATGGGTGACCTGCAGGCAGGGAGGAAGGGGTAAATGACTCCCTGCCCGTGCCCAGGAGACCGGGAGTCCAGTGCAGACAAGTTACAAAGAGCAGCCCCTTCTCGTCTTTTAAAATGTTTTCAGGAACTGATAAAGTTTGTGCAGTGAATTAGAGAAGACAGGGAAGGAATAAACGTTCAGGCATACTGCCATGACAAAAATATGAACGTGGTAACATATGCCTAGAGGCTGTCTGTAGGTCTACCCTGTAAGTTACGATGGCAAGTCACACGAAGCCACGTGAGCAACGCCAGACACAAGTGGAGACCACAGTAAGGACCCGTATCACTCGAAGTATTCCAGGAGAATGGTGCTGTCCTAAGAACATCCAAGAGCATTAAGATTCCATCGAGTTTACATGTCCCCAGAGCAGCGACTTTCAGTCGGTGTGCCACAAGCATATTTAAAACAGGTGATACCTGACTAGTCAGGGCACTGACCACTTTTCCCTGATTTTGTCAGATAAAAAAATAACAACAGCCAACACGATAGCCATCTGGTGTGAATGAATCAAAAATATACTTTTTTGTTTTTGGTCAGGTCAGTAAAAAATATATTTTTGGAGTGCCGCAGAATTTTAGCAATTAGTTTACGTGTGCCATGAGATGAAAAAATTGAAAACTGCTGCTCTGGAAGGGTACAGAAAGAACATTCACTTAAGAGTAAAAGAAACACAAAATCCAATCCAGTGATGAGCCTGGCTGGGCTCTACCATCTTCTGTACACGGAATGAGCCATCGAGCTAAATGGGTCGTGCGCCCTGCAAGACTGGGCCCTCTTTCTCTTCTAAAAGCTGGGCTGTAATGACTGCAGCCCAGGTCTCTGTGAGTGGCAGCACGGCCCCTGAGATGAATCTGCGGAGAAGCAGGCGGAGATCTCAATCACTAACGAGGGCAGGAGCAGCCTGCCTTCAGCGGCTGTGCGTATTGTAACCCCTGAAAAAGTCAGGGTTAAGTACAGCAAAGACAGTCCCAGTCATGTTATCGATATTTTTATTAGGAATGCATCTATGCCTTTTGAGATTTTATATGCCAGTTAAAGTTTAAGAGTACATTAGAATGATAGCCTTGAAACTTCAGTTTGGAATATATAATTAAGTGCTTTAGACTTGTGGTTTTAAATTGATATTTTGTTAAGTTTATGCATCGCTTTGGAACATCCAAGGTAATGTTAGCCCTACTGTTTATAACTTTAATCTACTAGAGTTATAAAAGCTATTTCAAATTCAGGAAGGCCTCTGAAGTATTTAAAAATAATCTAAAATGTAAAATTCATAATAGTTTAAAAACATTGGAAGTATTTGATTAACATTATCCAAACATTTTTCAAGGCCCCTTAAAAATGTATGGCAGAACATGCAAGACGTACAGAAACAAGATTGCAAGCTAAACGTGAACCCCTAAAGAAAAACTGTGGTTATGAAATTTGTACTTTCAATAAAATGACTTTAATTTTAAAAACATATTTGAATGGATTTACTGCTTATAAAACCTGTCCTCGAGGGCACCAAAACAAAAACGCAAAACCACACACACACACAGTAACAAGTGTAATCAAACTAAAAATGAGCCCAGGCAACTGACAAACTTCGTGAACTAACAGGTTCTGACGCCTGCCTTTCTTTGGGCATAAAAGGCAGGAACAAGAATGAGGCGGCAGAGGTCGTTATGCCACATCACCAAGAAGATGTGTCCCCTCAATGTGAAGATATTTAAGCATAAGGCACATTTTCGATAAATAAGTCTTAGATTCTATATTTCTAATTATTTGATCAGCTTCTTGAAATCTTTATTCTTTCTCTTGAATGAGCAAGGCACGAAAACCAATCTCCTTTAAAACAACTAAATGGACATACAAATCAACAGCATGCCCTTTATGTGGAGTTTACCTTCCTGCTGGTGGTTTCTTACCCTTCTCTTCAAATGTCCCTCCTGGCACAGTGGCTGCCCGGCGTGGGGGGAGTGTCTGTGAATCCAGTAGGCCTGCATCCAAGTGCTGAGCCTATGTGGGCCTGCAGAAGGCCAGTTAGAGTGGCAGAGCCTTCCAAGGCCATCCGAGCTCCTAGCAAAGGCAGTCCGAAGTGACCCACTCTCTTCTCACTTGAGGAAATGAAGCCAAAGCTCACCGCGCAAGTTGGCAGTAAGAGGCTCAGGCGTCTGCCCGCCGGGGGTGAAGGTCCTTGTGGCTGGCGGTTCAGGCTCCACACCTTTCCCTTCTCTGCACGGCCAGCACTGCACCTGGGACGTGACAGGGCCACTCGGACGGCGCTTCGCACGCACCTGAACTATTCAAAGCATGTTTAAACTCTCTCTTGCTCTTTTAACAATGGAAAAATAGGAAACCACCTCAGCTTATTTAATAATTCTGTCACTTCCAAGTCAGAGAGCAGAGAAACTGGGCCCCCCCAAAAAATTGTTTTGTCTTCCATGTTTAACCTGAGTTTCAATGACGGGAAGTCTTCATATTCCCTTTTTAGAATCCTTTCCCCAACCCCAGACTTGAGCAAGCCCAGGTTTTCACCTAAAGGTCCTGACAGATACAGAAAAAGCACCCCAATATTTTGCACCCACAGTAGTGCAACCTTCACTGCGTACCTACCACGGGATGGCCACTACGTTGAGTTCTAGACCAACAATCACACCTAGGTCCCTCCCCTCGAGGGAGAGTCTAGTGAGGAGACAACATGTAAATAGGTAAGTTACAGTATGATGTATGTACGTATGTATGTATGTATGTTGGAAGTGTATTTTTTTGTTAACGTACCTTAATTAATTTTTCAGTACCCTTGCAAAATTCTATATTAGTAACACAATTCAAACTACAGCAACAAGACACAAAGGTGTGTTGATTTAGAGATGACTTAAAACAAGTCATCTATACATACCAGAATATATAGGTGTTATTTTTCAAGCTTACAGGCTAAAGTTTAGGCAGATCCGTTTGTTTAGTTAACACTGTGATTTTCAACTGCTGTGCCACAAGAACTGTTAAAACAGGCGATACCTGCCTATTTAGTCAGGGACACTGACCTCTTTCCCTTAGACTGTCAAATAAAAAAATGACGACAGCCAACCATAGCTGTCCAGTGTGAATGAATCAAAATTGTACCTATTTTTTTTTTGTCAGATTGGCAAAATATCAATTTTTTGGCGGGTGGCAGAATTTCAGTGATTAGTTTACACATGCCATGAGATGCCCGAGGTTGGACTCGCTGAGCTAGCAGAGAGAAACACTTAGCACCTTCTGCGATCACGGATGAAAAGCTTTGCAAGGCTGAGCGTAGCCAGGCCGGACGCAGGAGAGATGCATGTGGGCTCAGGAGTGCGAAGCTGAAGTCACAGACAGGAAATAGACTGTTCAAATTAGTAACACCGTTTTAAAACACTAGGTGTATTTTTTTTTAATTTTATTGATTTTGAGAGAGAGGGAGAGAGAGATTTGTTGGTCCACTTATTGATGCATTCATGGGTTGATTCTTATATGTACTTTGACCAGGGATTGAACCCACAACCTTGGTCTATTGGGTGGCCGCTCTAACCAAATGAGCTAGCCAGCTGGGGCCTAAAACACTAGATGTATTTTTAAAGGGGTGGGAGATGGAGAAGTGAAAGAGGGAGGAAAAGGCACTCCAGGCCCAGGAACTGTGAGAGGACTCCCTGCAGCCTGGGGCGGTGAGAAGCCCAGCGTGGAGGGGAGGGTTCCTGAGAACTGCAGGACGAGCAGGAGAGACGCACGTGGGGCAGGCCCTGGAGGGCTGCTGCCTGGCAGCTACGGTGTCTGGCGTTACCCCTCTGGAGTGCAGCAGTTCTGAAGACAGGGTTGCCCGATTTCTCAGGAAAGTCACCTCAGAGGTGGAGAATGCCCAGGAGTGGGAGGCTCGTAGATGAGAAGGCCAATGTTGGACAGAAGCTTCGGAGAGAGCCCACGGGGCCCGAACTATGGCAGTGGCATGGGGAATGGAGAGCAGAGACCAGGTGGGAGTCATTTCTGGAGTCGAAACCCTGGGATCGGGTGATGGACTCCGTAGGAGGTGAAAGGCAGGAAAGAGTTCTGAGTGCTTCAGATGCTTCTGCTTTAGGCAACTGAATGGGTAATGACACCACTAACTGAAACTGAAAATGAAAACACAGGTGTCAAAGCAGAATTAACGGGGCAGTAGTTAGAGAGGGGGGTGGTGAGGGCATGAGTTAAGTTCTGGGCATATTAAGATTGAAGTGTCTACAGGACGAACTAGTCCACATATTTTTTTAAAGTGGTTTGGGTTAGAGAAATACAGACGTGAAAGTAATCCACACAGAGAGATGGTGGAGAAAATGCTGGTGAGACATCACCTGGGGAAGGAAGAAGAGCGAGAAAAAGTCAGGTGGTTATCCCCTATGTGAGGGGTACTCAAAGAAGACCTGGCTGGAAAGCTGGAGGGGGCTGGCCCAGGAGCGGGGAGCAGCAGGGAGTGATGCTGGGAGTCCTGGAGGGAGAGCTGGGACAGGCAGGGGCTTCTGGGAGGTCAGTGTAAACAAGAATGGAAAAAGGCCATTGGGCTTGGCAACCAGGCAGTCACCGGTGACATCATCTGAGCGCAAGGCTGGGGGCCGCAGTTGAATTAGGGAGTGAGTGGGAGAGGAGAGATGGGAGATAGTGAGTGCAGACGACTTGAAGAAGTTTGCACATCAAATTCCTAACCTAACAATGGAATGAAGGGGAGGCAGCGCTGAGAGTTTATTTTTAGTTCCGGGAGATCTATTCAGATCTGTTTTAGGCTGAGGGGCCAGGGGCCGGTGCCACTGAAGACGCAGAATTTAAAAGTGCGGGAGAGAGGGGGGATCACTGAGGGGTAAGATTCTGTGGGCAGCGGCAGCCAGGCCAGGGTGGGCAGGGGAGGGAGGCCGTGCGCCCTGTGGGTGAGCACTCCAGGTGCAGTTCAGTCCTCACACCAGCAAACAGTGTTTCCAGTGGGAAATACTTAATCCCTCACACTGTTTAGAAATGCCGGTACGTGAAGTTAATATTAAAAAGCAGACCAACTTTGAGTCGGTTTTATTATGCTTTTAAAATTCTCTGCAGATGAGACACCCACTTATTACCTGTACCTCTCATGATGCAGACCCCTCCGTCCCCTCCCCTCTTGGCATGCCACTGGGAGCCCGTCCTTTACAATGAGCGGTAAAGATTTCTAAGCAGGGTTAGAGAAGGGACCGTGGACGCACCAGGAGATGAAAAGGCAGGGGTCAGGAGAGTGCTGACGATTAGAAGAGCCGCAAGTCGTGACTCAGTGCCAGGGATCTGGGCTTCGGGTGCTAAACAGTCTCACCCCGCCTACGGTTTCTCTTCGGGGGCGGGGGGGGGGGGGGGAGCCGCACAGCTTACAGAGTCCTCAGTGACAGGGAGGGGGCAGGTACTTTCTGTACCCTGCTCACTTCACACCCTGTCAGAAGCCTCAAGTCCGGCAGGGCTTGCTGCCTGAAGCGAAAGGCACCAGCAGATCCCCCAGATGCTGTGGCACCAGGAGGTTTCTGTCAGAACCTGGGGAGGGTTCCAGGATCAGACGGGAAAGCCAGAATGCCACCATCGGGTGAGTCACGCTGGCACCCTTGTCAATCTGCACACGATGAACATGCACTCTGATGAATCCACCAGAGAAGTATTTTTACCAGCCAGAGATACCGAAGAAGATTGTTTGTATTGTTGATCTGACTACTTTCCAAAGCAATCAACATCAGTAACGTTGCCCTGCCCAACGGGAGATACGCGTACGTACGTAGGTACACACACACACACCCTGTATCCCTAAAAGGACATATGACATATGAACCCACTTACCACACAGGACTATTCCAAACCAACCAAAATAAAAGCATGCTTTCCATTTCAAGACACTTTTCAAAGAATCCCGTTTTGGGACTGTCAGGCAGCCCGCTCAAAGGATATAGGGCGATCACTTTTCCGAGCAGCTCGGCAGAGGAAATGATAATTCGGTGCATGGTCAGCATGACTTGCAACAGCTGGTTACTTCGACACAGGTTTCCGTCTGCATCTGCAACACAAAGAGCAGCATCTGCGTGAGGCCCCGGAGAGAAAGCAGTCACCAGGCGGGGCCCTAACAGCCTCTGCTTCTGGACAGCGCGGGCTCAGAGGCGGGTTCTTCGGCACCCTGCTTTTCTTCCACAGCCTCCAGCACCACCCGTCCCTCCCTTCTTTGCTTTTCTTAACCTCCTGCTATAATTATTCTCTCCTCTTCCCAAAATGTCCATTTTGATGCTCATTAGCCACCCCCCGGGGAAGGTGGTGGAATCTTGGGGAAGGGATACAGTTTGCACGAGTGCACTTGAGTCTGTGTTGAAAGCAGAGGCAGATCCAGGTTTTGTGGGGCCCTAAGTGCATATAATATGGGGGGGGTCCTTTCCAGAGTCAGAGTAAAACAAGATACAGTCTTAATAGATCACAGTTAAAATACCTTACTTTTCCAATTTTTGCAAAGACACACGGCCACCAGAAAACATTCCTGGGGCTCCTCCATGGCCCTGAAATACAAGCTTCCCTAGTTTCATGGGCAGTATGCCTCTGGGTGGACATAGAGGAGGAAGACTATGGACAAACATTGCATTTGGAGATTATGGCTGGGTTACAAGTATCCGTGATGACATGTACCTATGAGCATGATTAGCTAGGTGTCCCAAATCCCAGCTGGTGCCAGATAACAAGATGCATCCCACACACTGGCACTGGGTACAAAGCTTGCCCTCAGAGGGGTTTTCCAAATCTTTCCACCAGTTACAGCACGAAGTACCAGGGCTGTGCCTGTTACTCGCTGCCTCAGTTGCTGTCCTTCACGGTGGATTGAGTCACCAGTGCCAGTGGGCTTCCAGCCGCATCCAGCCATCAGGGAGCAGCAGCGAGAGATGGGAGGAGAGACAAGTCAGGATATGGCTTGTTGTGCCCTGTCTGCTTTGGCACCCCTTCCCTGAGAGGACCCGTGGGTCTCTTCCATGAACCAATGCACTGTTGGTCCCTCCCGTGACCCCGTCTTTCCCTGGGCTCTACCACCACTCAGCTCCCTTCCTTCGGCCCTCAGGATGGCAATGACGTCTGGCTGTCAAGAGTCTCTGGGTGCAGCATCTCTGAATTCCACTCTCATCTCTTTAAATAGTTCATGGAAGTGTCTTCATTTAAACAAGCCATGTGAATTCTATTCCCTGCTGGGAACCAGAATAACTCAGGGTAGAGTATCAAATGAAAGAATAAACATGCGTTGCTTTATCATTGATAGCTCTTTAAAATATATTATGCAAAGGGGGTTGTCATTTTCATTCTTCCCAAGTGTTCAAATGGTCAGCAAAGGCCATAGCGCATTTGGGCTCAGGGTTCAGCAGTCCTGGCTCATCCTCAAAAGAGGACCTGAAGCCACAGTCCACTGAGAAAGTGTAAGTAAACTGACAGGATCACTCCCCTCCCACTGCCACACGCACGGATTCACCGGCATTCGGTTGCTGCCCGCCCGCCCTGGTTCCTTCCGGGGCCCAGGCCCCCACTGTGCCCGGGGCTCCTCCCTTCTCAGGGACCTGGATCCTGCCTTTGTCCACTTTCTTCTCCGCATTATCGACTTCTCTCTCTCTCCCCCCTGCTTTACTTCCACTGGCATGTAAACATGCCTCAGAACACCTTATTTAACACAAAATGAAATAAAACAAAACCTTAGACTCTCCTGCTCTCCCGTTCTCTCTCCATTTCTCCATTCTCCTTTTCAGCAAAACCTCACTGTCATCGGGGGCTCAACTCCACTTTGACTCCTAACACTGTCATTGCACCACATATTTTATTTTCAAGGTCGCATTGCCAAATCCAACAGTTTTTGCCTCTGTCCTCATCCCACTTTATGACTCGAGCCCACCCACGTCGCAGCCCTCTGCGTCCTGGAACACTCTCTGCTCTTGGCTCCCGTCGCGCCGCGCTTTCTCAGCTCCTCTCTCGGGCTCCTCCGCCGTCTCCCCTTCCTCTGCCGAGCTTTTAAATGTCACCGTGCTCTCTGGCTTATTCCTCCCACTCCCTTTTCTAACAATTTTTTAAATTTAAAACTTCTTAAATTTTAAATGAAAAAAACACAAGGTTTTGTAAGTGAATTCATCCAGTCCTTTGGCTAAAATACCATCTATGTGCCAGCCCCAGGCATCAAATTAGTCTGTCCAACAGACCTGGCAGATCCACTCAGAGGTCTCGTTTCAAACTTCACTCACTCAAACCAAACTCCTAACCTCCGCTCCCCGCATCCCTCTCTCGTCCACTCTTCCATCCCAGCATGTGGCACCGCCCACCGTCTGCTCGGTTACCCAGACCAAACACTTAGGAGTCCGCCTCTATTTCTCGATTTCCCTCACACCCAACCCAGCAGCAAGTCTCAACTCTACTTTCAAAATACGTTGCAAACCCGTCCATTTCTCTGCGTCCTTGCCATTACACAGGCTGCAGCCACGACCACAACTCGGTAACCCAAATAAGCTTCGTGCTTCTGCTTGCCCACCTACAAGCCCTCCTCCACCTGGAAGTCAGGAGTGAGCTCCTGAAACCCACAAATCAGGTCCTAGTGCTTAATACACTCTACTGAGTTCCACTGCACTAGTAATAAAACATACGCTCCTCCCGATGGCCAACTGAGCTCCCCATGTTCTGGCCCCTTTTACCATTTCCCACCGTGTCTCGCATTTCGTGCCCCACCATCCTCTCCACTCCTCTGTGCAATCAAGTCTACTACAACTACAGGGAGGTAGCTCTGCAACTCAGCATCTGACGTCCAGCTTTAGTGTCCATATTCCCGTGTGCTGGGGTAAAAAGCAGGAGAAGCTGTGAAATGCCTTTGTAGGGCATGCACTTGAACGTCCAAAGGGGCTATGGACACAGCCGCAGGCTTTTTCAGTCAGGACAGAATGTAAGACTTGTGATTCCACTCTTCTTTCTGGTTGGCTAGCATCTTTTAACAGTGTTATTTCTAACTTTCCCAACCACTCTGCAACGTTGGTATTGTTCACAACTTACAGCTGAGGAGATGAAAGCACGGTGAGAGTGGGTGATTTGCTCCAGGTCAGAGAGACAAGGCCTGGAGGCGCTGGTGTCTGGCTCCAGGGCAGTCCCATTCCCGAACCCCTGCTCTCCCCGCCAGCTGCACACCGCGCGACCGCGTCTCAGGATAGGGAATCCAGGTGGGAAGCAGGAGGCTGAAGTGGATGAGCTGTAGGATCTCTTCCAGCCCTTCCAGGGCTACAAGTCTGAGAGATGCCCCTGGGGTGCTGGATGGAACCCCATGCACACCTGGACTCCAGGGATGTGTGAAAGTCTCTTGTAAGCCTTGGTTAATTGATACTGATCATTCAAGTTACCTTTGAGGTCAGAAGGTTGCCGTGTCTAAGGTTCACAGTCATGTTCACACTCCGTCTACCCTGCACCCCTCTTGCCCACATGCTGTCTGCACAGTGAGGGCCGGCGATCAGCACAGCCGTGATGGGAGGATCCACTGGGCGACGGCAGGCAGAGGCAGGGCCTCGGAAGCAGCTCCCCTGCACCTGGGGCCAGAAATCCCTTCTCGGCTCTCTCTTTCCACTAGGAGAATGTCTTGGCATACTCCCCCGACCTCATGCCCACCACCGTCCCGCCCCTGCATGACCTTCCGCCCCCCGCAGGACCACCAACCCTCACATGACCTCACGAAGGACGCGCCCCTTCCAGACCTCGCCTCACAGAGCAAGCGTTTCTTCTGATTGGACGGGAACAGCCTGCTTCTGAAAGTCAAAGGGAACCTGCCTTCCAGGCTGTTGGATTTTGATATTTTGATGTCATTGCTGTAAGCTGATTTAAATATTGCAATGCATAATTTCATTTTGTTTGCATCTTGAAGCTTTTTAAAAATGCAGGGTGTCATACTAAAAATTCTAATAAGTAAATGTGCAGATTTTCTCGTTACCACCTGCTTCTCCCTGCATTTCTGGGGAAGACTTGTCAAAAGGCTTGAAACCTCAGTGGGGCACAGAAGGTCATCTCACATCCCTGTCACCTGGCTTGGGGTACACTGGCTGCCAGAGAACTACACTCTTCAAAGATTGCCCAGCCGGTGGGCCATTGGCTCCGCAGAGCAAACGAGAAAGTCCTGCGGCTCCTAGAGAGTCACGTGCCTGTCAGGCAAAAACCACCTTCCATGCTTAGACTCCGGGTCAGCAACAGCTACCCTTCCTGGAGCACAGACTCTTGGGGTGGAAAAGACTGTGGACATCTTCTACCTCGCCCTCCCATCCAACACGTACTTCCTCCTGAAAGTGTCACAGGTAAGTGGCTATCTAGCCTTTACATGTATGTAACCTTCCAAGGAGAGGCTACAGCTCCCTAACTATTCCATAAAGCAACTTTTCATTCTACTTCAATCAAAAACAGTTGTGGACACAATTAACCAATGATAATTAATCTACCCTGTGCCAGGCACTGCCCTAGGTCCCCAAGGAGATCTGAGGAACCATTTAAAAAACTGGCCACTGAGGCGCTCACAGTCTAGTTGGGGAATAAGACACGCATGCAAGACACCAGGCAGCGAATGTGAGAGTGAAGCCAAGGAGGTCATGCTGACAAGAGGTCAAGTTCAGATGCTTCCTGGTGTGGTGGTTAAGGAAGCATCTGATGTCCGTGGTGAAGTGACCCAGATCTTCAAGATTCAAGAGGCCTTCTGGTCCAGCCTTCTTCCTCTAAATCAGCCTGCACACTCTTTTTTTCCCCTTTCTGTGGCTTAATCTTAAATAAGCTATTTGCCTGTGACAGCGACGATCGGAACCCTGTGACAGCAGCCTCGCACAGGCTGCGTGCCGGGCGCGGCTTCGTGCTGATGACAGGCGGGCCGGCCGTGCCACAGTGGAGGCTCATTCCGGGGATGAGGTGGCAACGGCTCTCTGCAGAATGGACAGAAAGCGTGTCGCACACCAGAGAAACCCTAGAAGAGTCTTTTCTTCTCCTTTGTTTCGGTTTCCATGGAAATCTCTTGACGTGTGAGGGCTTTCGAGCATACCAAAGGCACAATGTTGGAAACTGGTATATTGAGGGTAGGCAGGCTGTCAGCATAGGAGGCATAACACAAAATAACAGATGTCTTGAAACCAGGGACCAGAAAGTGGGATGGGAAAGCACGTGTCAGAAGCCCATGCAGAACCCTGGATCTGCAGCCTAGGGCCGGGCTGGAGTGGCCAGTGGAAGTCAAGGTCTCCATAAGCGAGAAGATTGGCTCCAGGAAAAACCCAACAGATTCACACACAAGAATCCTCAAGGTCTAACAACTCGACCAATGTTCCAAAGCAACTGAAGCTACTTGGCAGCAAGACTGTAGCATGCACTAAACCCTGGTTGGAGAGTGCACGAACATTTGCCAGCTGAAAATAGGGCCCCTAGTTTGTTGTTTGCTTTGTCTGGTTTTCAGTGTCAATAGTTGCAAATGGATGCGGGAAGTGCAAGTGAACAAAGAACATGGTGATACATACTTAGAACGCTCATAGTTTCTACTACTGAGCAGCATAAACCATGGGGGAGACACCACCTTGACCTTGTTTTTGTCCGCAGCCCCTCAAGATGTGGAAAGAGAACAATCAGGAAAAAGTGACTGTTTTGCTGAGGACAGAGAATCACTTCACAGAGCAAGCATGAGAGTGGTCTGGTTGCTGTCAGTGGGGTGCGGGGAAGGGATTAAAGACCAGCTGTCCTGGCGGTGGGTGAAGGGGACCGATTTGTAGCGCTGGCAGATTTCTGTGGTTCAGTACTCCCACTACGGCCGGTTCCAAGCCACCAATGTGAAGACACCGAATGTGCAGATGGGGAGAGACGCTCACAGTCAGGTGTCCATCTAGCTGTGTCCCAGCAGCAGAACTGAGGTCAAAAGGTCGGTGTTTGTGTAGCTTCCTGTTGTGTTCCTCCCTACCTGGTGTCCTTGCTGCCAGGTGCTCCTGAACCACTGTGCTCTTTACCTCACCCCTAACCTCACGCCCTCCCGGCCTTGCCTGTGACTGACGCAGGAACTAACCCTCATCGCCCAGTTCCTCTGGTGGGCAGAAGGACTTCCAGGCTGAATCCTTTCGGGACATCTGCACCACCACAGCGGTTTCTCGGAGCAGTTAGTGCTCAGACCCAAGGACAAAACCGATAATGTGAGATGGGATCTGGGAGAAGGGAAGCCCCCAGTGCCTTATTGATCCAGCCCGCGTTCCCCAGGGGACCCCATGGGGTGTCACGCCCAGGCCGAGGGCATGGGGCTGCCATGTGAGTGAGGACATGTATGTGTACAGACCATTTTCCCTTCCTTGGCCCAGTACAGTGTCCAGTGGCTCTGAGTATCTTGATTATAATTAGTTTTTAATTTATTTGAAATGGCCAGGGGACACCAAGGTGTGGACAACACACAAGCCTCAGTGGGAGTAGGACCTGCAATTTCCAACTTCTGCAGCAGGTCTTTCCGCCGAGTCTCAAAGTGGAGAAGGGGCTGGGCAGGCTCACCTCTCCTCTCCCTCCCACCCGACCCCTGGGGTGGGGGTGATGACAGTCAAGGCCAGGGATGCAGAGGAAGGAAAAGCTGGCTAGTCAACCACTGTGTAAAGAGGATTTGGTCTAATCAGGCCTCCCTTGACTCCCGTCCCACAGAGGCCAACCGGGGAGGCACCTGGTGAAGGAGAAGGCCCTGGGCGCCCTCCGTTTGCTCTACTGCTACTGCGTCACGGGCCTGCTGGGTCCTGACAGCGGAGGGGAGGAGGGGCAGGTGTTCTGAGGGGCACGGCGTCTAGATGCAGGCACACACACCAGCCCTGCCAGCCCTGGAGAACCACCGTCCCCTGAGGTGAGAGAAGCTGGCAGCAGCACACTGTGTATGTCTGTGCGCACGCGTGTGTGTGGCCTTCGGCTCCAGAAACAGAATCGACCGTGTTGGACCCATGAGGTGCACACCGCCATGCAGCAGCAGGGCCTGTGTGCTCCATTCCACAGACGGGGAGACCGAGGTATTGTGCTTTGGCCGTGGGCCCGGGGCTGGGGAGTGGAGGCCCCCGGACGGGAACGGCCATCTGGCCCCCGGCCCAGGGCTCTTTCCCTGGCACCTGCCTGTCCTTGGGGACCAGGAGATGAGTGCAGTAAAGACTAGTTATTCGGGGAAGAGCCGGAATTTTCGGCCACCCATGCGACAAAGCTGAACCTCCTACCCACTTCTCTCTTTCTCCCCAAGAAGCCCTCCACCCTGACAGACCAACCTCTTCACCCTTCTCACTGGGGTCGTGGTGCATACACTCTAACGATCTCTCTGGAGATCCTCACCCTTAAAGCCACCACTTTTCATGACATTATCACAGGCAGCTAGTACTGGCACCGATTAGCTAGGACAGCTCAAAACCAGAAAGCCTGTGCACCAGGGGCCATGTGGGTGTAAACACCAAGTCCCCCAAGAGCCCCCAGCCCCCACCTGCCATGCGGGCCCCTCCTCCTGCACTGGGCACTCCACCCCCTCAGCCAGACCAGCAGCAGCAGCAGCACCCCTCCCCAGGGAGGGTGCTTCTTCACAAGCACGAAGCTCTGTGTAAAGGATGACCTAGATTTTTTGGATGAGCGACTGCAATCTATAAATGTCTAACCAAGCGCACGAGTTGCCTAACGTGAAAAAGAGCTTTTAGCTGTGTTGCCTCTGCTGAGCAAGACTGCCAGCCTTCCTTGGGGATGGCCATCTGGACTAGACCTGTCACGTCTGAAGAATCAGGGGGCTGAGAAGTCACGAGGGCAGCTGTCCTCTTCAGTTCTGCAAACTGGATACAGTTCTGGGCGTGGGGTTGGGAGGCTGGGCTGGCACTGCAAGACGGAGGAGGGAGGAGGCATGGCAGGTCCCGGGCAGAGCTCGACCTGACTCCAGGACAGTGCTGACCTCAAACTCTCAGAGCCACTGTTGGACGGCAGCGCCCACTGAACACCCAGGGTGGCTGCTTCTCCAGGGCCCATCAAACTCCCTGGGAACAATCACCCGGCCTGGCAGTAGTCAAACTGGGATTGGATTCTTTGGTGATGCAGCCTCCTAGACACACACAGCGATCGTTCCCCATCAGAATGTGCTGGCAGGGGCGAACGGGGCAGCAGGGCACAGAGCACAGGGACAGCTGCCAGCAGGTGGCCGGGAGAGAGGCCATCAAAGGGGGAGTGGACCCGGAGGAGGAGAAATGCAAACAAAACAGGGAGGAAAATCTGGGGCAGCACCGTTTCCTTGCTCACTGCAGAATGTGCCCCTCGTTTCATCCTTATCTGCTCAACTCGGGGCCTTCTCTGCACGTCTGTTGACAGGCTGTGCAGGTAGGAGCCGCTCGGAACTTTCCAAAGACTCGCCAAGGGAAGTAACACGGGGCCTGCGGAGACCAGCCAGCCTTGAACTCAGGCTGCCTAGAAAGTCTTCCTCACTGTATGGCTTCACCCTGGCAGACGTCTCTGTCTGTGCCCGGATCCCCTCGGTCCAGCGCTGAACGGGACCGAGACCGAACATCTTGCCGCCAGTGGCTTTCACCACACAAACTGTTCTCGGCTTCTAATTCTCTGCAGCGAGCTGTCCTGCCCCGAAAACAGCATCATATCACCATGCATAACCAAAGTCACTGAGCAAAGTCCTTCAAAATCAGAAGTTACTCTGCAAGTCTCCGCTCCCCTTCTTTAGTGGTACTTCGGATCCGATTACATTGATTAAACATAGAAAAGTGCTTAGTAAACTGTGACGCACTACAACAGTGAAAGGTTCTTACTTCTCTTGCTGGATTGGGAGCACCGTTGCTTCTCTCTGTGCTCCTCTTAGTCTTCAGCTAGTCCAGAGGGGACCTGGTGTTTCCTGAAACAGTGACTCTAACCACAACTCGAGGAGTGGCCGCCCACCGCTGCGTGTCACACTGCTCGCGCCACTGAGGCTGCGCCGGGCCTACCCTGATGCGTGGGCCTGCTCCATGGCAGAGTCAGCTGAGGCTGTCCACACCTCCTTCCAGTCCTGGGTTTTAAGTGCACCCTCCCCTTGGACCTTGAAGATGGAAGGATCTCTTAGAGTTTTCTGAGGTGCTGGAGAGAAATCTGCATCAGACCTGGGGAGCGACTGTGAAAATGAGAACTTCACGGCGGGGTGAGGCATCTCCTACCATCCGAAGGAAAGAAGGAAGTGCCCTCTACTCAGGAGCCAAGAGCCAAATAAGAATGTCTCCAAACACCCTAAGTCATGAATTGGTGCGGTGTTACCGTCTTACAGAAAAAGCCCAAATGGGTGCTGAAACTCACCATAGGGGTACCAACTGGGACATGGAAGAGCCAGGAGAAATACCAGGTGTTGGAGGATATGTAGCATCTGGCTGAAGACATGAGCCCTAGTCAAAGGTCAGCCTGACTCCCTCTCCTTCTCTGTCTCTACCTGTGGCTCTGTGTGTGGGGACATCCCCGGAGTGCTTCCTGTGCACCAGAGAGGGTCTTTACATGCATTAACTGCATGACAGAGGTGGGACAACTGTCATCTGCTGTAAAGAAACTGAGGCAAAAACAGGGTGAGGTGATTTTCCCAAGCTCAGCTACTAAGTGGCAGCCCTGGGGCTCAAACCCAGACCTCACAGCCCTGGGACAGCTCCGATTGCATCCTAGCCTCAACTTGCTTGTCTGCAGAACGAGAGCTTGACCACATCCTGCCCCCAGCCCTCCCAGCAGAGGGATAATCAGGAGATCTGTCAAGTTAAGAAGGAGCTTTCATATCTTTGGGGGAGAACACGCTCTTGAACTGAGTCTAAACCACCGTGACTTCTGGTTGACCTGTGGGTCCCCAGTATCGAGGCTGCCTGCCTGGTAGTGGTCACGTGGGCACATGAAACCTTCACCCCCTAGAAGCGTACATTCATTAGTGCCTTCCCACTGACCACCCTCTCCTTGCACAGGGGCTCATTTGAGCCTCGAGACAGCTCTGTGGGGTATTATCATCTTACGAGTAAGGAAATGGAGGCGAGGCGACGTGAGCAGCCTCAGCCACACATGCGATGAGAGAGTGCTGGGAACTTGAGTTCTGGTGTTCCGACTCGAGCCCTGCCCTGCCCACCACATCCCGCTGCTCCTCGTTCCAAGAGTCGTATGGATGGGAGGTGCATGCTTGGCTCAGCACTTGAGGGGCTCTGGGGGCAGCCTCCGGGCTAAACGAGAATATGGACAATACCCACCACCCTCTGTCGAGCATTCCATGGGCCAGATACAGGCGAGGCCACGTCACAGACATTCTCCTTAATTTTACCACAGCTCTGCTTGGTAGCTCTTTCTCTGTTTCACACATGAAGAAACAGACTCACGAGAAGTAAAGTAACTCATCTGTGGTCCCACAGCTAGGAAGTGGCAGGAAGGGACTGCAAGTTATTGTCCTGCTTACTTTAGCATTCCAAGTCTATGAGAGTCCTGCACTGCCTTCTAAAAAAATTACAGTTGATATACCATATTATACTAGTTTCAGGTGCACGCCCTAGTGATGAGACATTACATAATCCACGAAGCGATCACCCTGATAGATCTTGCGCCCGGCTCACGCCGTGCCCAGTTGTTAGAATATCACTGACTGCATTCCCTCTGCGGCACCGCGCATCCCTGCGGCGCTTGTGTAACAGCCGGTCTGTGCTTCTAATCCCTTCACCCTTTTCCCTCAGCCTTCAAACCTCCCTCCCCTCTGGCAACCATCAGAATGTTCTCTGTATCTGTGCGGCTGTTTCTGTTCTGCTTGTTTACTTTGTTTTTTAGATTCAGTTATTGATGGATGTATCCTTATTGCCATTTTATTGTTCCCACTATTTATCTTTTCAAGGGTGAGGAAAAGGCTGTCTGTCTGCCCCTGGTTCCCTACAGTCCCTAGCCCCCCTGCTGCACAGGCCACACGGGGCTGTTTCCGTCACTGGCCTCACAGTGCTGAACAGCCATCGACCAGCTGCCATCAACACATAGCACAGGTGTGTTGCACACTCAGTACGAGTAAAGAGGGAAACGTCTTCGGAAGGAAGGAAGAGCTAAGGAATTGTATTCTGAGGACCCAAGGATGTAAGGGGAGGCAGGGTGCTGACGGTGAAGAAAGAAACCAATAGTTTTTAAGAAGGAAGGGAAAAAGAGAGAGAGAGACCAGAAGCCATGAGGACAAAGCAGAAACTGAGATTGACTCTCGCTTCAATCTGTGTGATGTCGGTGGCACTTCTTTCCAGGTACAGATAGAGGCAGAGTGGCCCTTTGACGCGCAGTGGCAATCAGACGCCCAGACGCCTTCAGGAATCCGGGGCTGTGAGGACATCGTGCGGTAGAACAAGGTGTCCTCAAGTGAGAAAAGCTCAAAGTTCAAAAAGCTTTTCTAGGCTTCTGGTTTTGATTAGATCTTCCAAAACTTATCTACTGAAAATCTGACATTTTCAGGACTTTGAAAACATAAGGGGTGGTGCTTGAAGAAGCTGACATCCGGACTCTCCGTGGAATCTGATGGTTTGTTTCGGAGAGTTCTCCAGGTGCTGGGTCCTGGTTGACTGGCCGGCCGCTCCTCGGCCAGCTGCTGGGAGCCCGCTCTGAGCGGGGCAGAGGGCGCTGAGGGCAAGGCCGCCGGCCCCGCACATGAGCCCTGGAAACGCCCCAAACCACCTGGATGTACCGCTGCGTAAGGCTTCACGTTACAGAGTCCTGTCCCCTGTGTGACCTCAGCTGACTCTCACAGCACGCCTGTGAGGCAGGCAGGGGCTGTGCTGTGTCACAGACGACAAAGGCACGACAACAGGCGTGCCATCTGTCACACTGGCGCCAGTGCAGGTCGATGTGGCCTGCGCTGCACCGGTTACAGTTTGGCCAGCATCCCCCATGCACGCCTGGCCCTGGATAACACACAGGGCAAAGTGGGAGCTCCAGGCTTCGATGTTCTTGTCACACGTCCAGGGTTCTTTGTTCAAAGAGTGTCATGGTAGGTGCTGTGGGGAGTCGGAAGACAACCAGGCTGCTGCCCCAGGAAGTCACCAGAAGCTGCTCCTCACAATATGATAGAGAATACAGTGAGGGCCCGGGGAGGAGGAGGCGCCAACGAAACAGCAAGGCAGGGGAGAAGGTGCAAAGCCAGATGGGACCACAACTAAAGGCTGGATGCTCACGAAGGGGTAGCATGCACGGTGGGCCTTGAAGGAGGGGTCAATCTGGACAGGCCAAGATGGAGGTAAGGGTATTCTGGGTGGGGGAAGACACAGTTTCTCCTTTTGGATGAGGAAGTTACTGGAGCATTCAGGGAAAGTGTAAAGCTTCGTGTGGTTGAATCAGAGAGCAGCTGTTAGGCAGGGAGGGAAGTGTGGGAAAGTAGATCAGGGTCACAGTGCGGGAAGCTCACAGACTAAACTGGGGAGTTGCCCTCACTCTGATCTAAAGATTCTGCAGAGCAAATGCTCTACAGAAAAAGAAAGGCAGTTTCCTCTGACCTAGTATTCTATTCAATTTGCCAGGCTGCTCACCTTACAACCTGAGCCCTCGGGGCTCTTTTCACAGTGGATCGCTCCTAAAGAACCTTGCACTTTATTTTCATTTCTTCTTATACATCTTTCCCTAACTGCACAGGCCACCAAGGGAAGGGTGAAGAGAGTGCAAGCGATGTGCACATGTGTGTGCACTTGCTATCACAGTGAGGTCATGTCAGAGGATGAAATAAAGGTTGGTTTTGCTGAACTCAGCTGATTTTGTTAGTTAGGAAGCTCAGTTACTTCCAGTTATTCTTTTCCCGCCCCCCACTTTGCCAGCATGAGCATCTTAACCCCCGATCTCCTTCCCCGTCCACATCCTTCCCTGCCTGCTTGGAAGCTAAGCAGCCATGTGGCAAACCAGCCATGATCACGGGGAGTGACGACTCCAGGACTCCCCGGGTCTGTCACAGGCACGCTGGGTCACTCACTTTCAAAGTCGGACCCCCCGCAAATAATGCACAAAAAAAGTCAGCAAGGTTGGGGCTGAAGTCTGGCAAGGCTCTGGCTTCCCCTGTTTTGCTAGTTTTACCAAAGTGGGATAAATACTGTTTGTTCATCTTTGGTCCCTCATCCACACCAGCTGGTACATCTGCCCCTGATCTGCGCTTCTGGTTTACATAAAATTATAACCCTGCAGCCTGTCCAAACAGGTCTTGAGCAGACTGTGAAGTAGGTGAGGACTTCAATGCTTTCCCAGCTTGGTGCGTTTTTCCCCTTTACCTCCCACTTTTCTGAACACCTCATGGTTGCCTGTGGAAACCAGAGGAAAGATCTACCTATGTTAATGTGCTGGAGACTTCAATATTCTTCAAGTCATATTTGCATAATAACAGTCACTCTGAGAGGAGATAACATAATGAAAAAAGTCACATTAGGTAAAATTTTGGGCTTTCCCCCCTTTTTCTAGTGAGGAGGCCTCAACATTAATGGAGAGTTTCAGGGAGGAAAAAACCAATTGTTTTGTATCTTAGGATGAATATGCTGGGGCTTATCCACCAACAAGTAAATATATTAAAGCTGACTGGCTTTACGACTTCCTGGATAGGTTAAAAATAAAATAAAAATAAGCCAAAAAAACGCACCCCCTCCAAATGAATTGCAAGTCCTTATTTCATGCCTATCACATCAAAATATCCTTGGATGGGGCATTGAATTTGTATTTTTCAGAATCTTTCCAGGGATCTGTAGACCAGTCACATTTGATTGGGCTGATTTAGACCATGTAGTTCATTGCTGACCCTGGGGTAGGACTACAAGTTACTGAGTGACCCCGGAAAGGCACTTCCAATTTCAGGAGCCTGTGGTGCAGCCTATCAGCTGTTTCCAGGGATGGACGCAGGGGAAGTGCTTAACAAACAGGTGATTTGGTGCCAACACTGCCATCATCACAGACTCCTTGGTAGGACTTGGCTAGTCCTAATTTATAAAGCACATCATAAGTCAACCTGGGGGGGAGCCAGAGGACCACAGTCAAAGGTAAAAGGTCTGGGCCACAGGGAGTTCCCTACATGGGCAAAGCTGTTCTCTCTCGGGCCTGCACAGCCATGTTCTCAGGACGTACTTTGCTCCTGAAGCCAGGACGTCGGCCCTTCGCGCTGTTCAAAACCAAGATGTCGGTTGTGCTGTGGCCTTCCCAGGCTCTCGGTCTTTGCCTAGGGGGCAAAGTCTCTCCCCTTGGCCTCTGGAGTCTGAGGAAGTGTCCCCCAGGGGCCGTCACTTTGCAGGCAGTAATAAAGGGACACCAAAAGCTCAATCCCCAGATGACTCTGTCCTACTTGGGGCAGGAGGATTCCATCCAGGATATTAACACATTTCTCTTGCCCTTTCCCACCACCAGCTCTTGGATCTCACCACTGGTAACACTTCTGCTAAGGAGGACTCACAGGAGGATTGAACACTAGCTACTTTATATTATTTCAGCAACTCTGGTGAAACAACTGGGACAGGCTCCAAAGGGTGATTAAAATGTGTGGGTTCGTAGTAAATTGTTGGGAACCACCCTGCCTGGTTTCAGAAGCTGTAACCCCCCCACGGCTAAGGCTGAGTGAGCAACGTTGGGACCATAAGCCACAAAGGAGACAAAGCTTATCTCCCTGGCAGGGGCGCTGCCTCTGCCCCCTTTTACTTCACCCTGCTTGGCCCTGAGGGGATGACTGGTTAGCCAATGACAGGTAAGATTCCTCAAGGGAGGGATGACCTAAGACAGGCATGGTCACAAAGGGTCCCCCAGGGAAGGACTTGGGGGGCTAGAGAAAAAGAGGGTGATGGACCCTCACACCTCAGCTTTGACATAGCCTGAGTCCTCATTCTGTCTGCAAGAAGTCTCCTAATCTTTTGGCTGACTTAATTCCTCAGCCTGACTTAAGCCTGAAACAATGCTGGAGGTGGGTGTGGCCCTGTGCTGGAAGGGGCGGGTTCCCTGGGGTGATCAGTCCCAAGAAAGAATGCATAAAATCCTATGAAACCTACTTTGTTAATACCCTCAATTTAAATGATAAGGGTCGAAGCATGAAATGAGTTTGTTTCCCCAAAGTTTTATGGCTGTTTAGCTATTTGACCCTGACTCAGAATAAGCCCTCAGAGTTCTTTGAAAGTTATCTATTGTTTGACCCTTACTGCCTGACAATGGTTGATGAGCTTTACGTATATGCCCAGTATTCTTACGCAAATTAAACCCAATAAAAGCCCATTGAGGAGAAGGCTCCTGGCTCTTCTCCTTTGAGAGATTGGCCACCTTTCCTCCCCAAGCAGATCATATCTTGGTAGACTTATTCTCATCCGTGGTGGCCAGGGGTGGGGGACACTGCAGGTGGAGCCCCCAACAGTAAATGTCAATGAACCCCTCTTCTGGACTAGTATGATCTTGTGACTTAACCTTCATGTGATTTGCCATATCACCTCTTTAGTTCTTGGAGTGTTCCAAAGAATATTTCATTGGCTACAGGTCCCTGATGAAATAAGGATGTTCTTTCTCCCAGGGTTTTATTTATCTCCTGACCCACTGAGTGAGTCATCAGAAGGGGTCCCTGGTTTCTGAATTACTAGACACTTGTCTCTCATATCTTGGCCCTCATATATTTGATCACACACAATCACAGAGGGATCCAAAGGCTTAACCCAGAGGTAAAGCAGAAGGTGGTTATCATCACTTGTCACCGGCTGCTGCCTTCCAGCAAGCTCCACCTCATGGGCACAGGTTGTGATAAGGATTTTCCTCACTTAATGTTCCTAGAGCAGCAACTTCTACCAGTCCTTCTGGAAGCCTGTTTTGGTGCTTGTTTGCTTTTTAAATAACTTTTCCTGTCTTATTAAACCGCTCTCAAGACATAGCATTTTTCCATGACCCAGTAAGTTCCCTAATATTCCCAGTCAGTGCCTCCAAACCCATCCCACCATAAAGCCACTTAAAAAAAAAAAAAACATAGATTAGTTTTGCCTGTTTCAGCACTTCATGTAACTGAAATCATACAGTATATATTTTTATGTAATGCTTCTTTCATGAAGCAAATGTGTTTGAGATTAACCCATATTAATTATATCAGTGGTTCATTCCCTTTCATTGATGTATAGGTATTCTGTTGAATAAGTAACATTTTAACTATTCCTTTTGATGTTGAGTGATATATGCATTGTTCCAGTTTTAAATTTTTATGGCTAAGGCTGTGATGGACATTCTTGTGCAAGTTATATTGCAGACATATGTTTTCCTTCCTTTTGCATAAATACCAAGAGTGGAATTGGTAGGTCATAGGGTAGGTGAATATTTAACTTTAAAAGAAACTGCCAAGCAGTTTTCCAAAGTGACTACATCATTTTACAACCCCATCGGCAATGCTCGAGAGTCCCAGATGCTCTACATCCCCACCAACAGTTGGTGTTGTCCGTGTTTTAATTTTAGCCTTTTCAGTGGGTGTGCAGTGGTACCTCACTGTGATTATGATTCATATTTTCTAGTGCCTAATGATGTTGAGGATTTTTTATGTGTTTATTTGCATTGCTATTCTTCCTTTGTGATGTCTATTCAACTATTTTGTACAATTTTAATTGTTTTTATTATTGGGTTGCAGGAGAACTTTATATGCAGGGTCCAGCACAAATAACACCCTTTTTAATTACAAAATGTTTTATTACAAAATCATAAGCATGTAATTCTGTAACATAACACTATCACACTCAAGCACACCATATGACATTTTAGGTGAAATGTTCAAATTAAAACTATAAATTATTACACCCAGATTATTGCCCTACCAACCACACTAAAGCAGGTGTTAATTCTACTGGACCCTGTATTTTGAATAAAAGTTCTTTTCAAAGATACACTTTGCCAAGTATTTTATCTCACTGTGTGGCTTGGCCATTCATTTCTTTAAAGGCTCTTTTGATGAGCAGAAATTTTTGATTTTTTAGAAGTCCAACTTATTAAATACATCATTTACAGTAAGTCCTTTACATCCTGTGTAAAAACACCTACCCAAAGTTTGCAAAAATATTCTCCTATATTGCCTTTCAGAAGTCTTACTGCCTTAACTTTATATTTAGCTCCCTGATTCATCTTTAATTGTTTTTTGTGTGTGGTGTGAAAGACAGGTCACATTTTTCTTCAGTATCAGTTGTTCCATCACCATGACTACTTTGGTGCCTTTGTGGAAGATCAGTTGCCCATATATGTGGATTTATTTCTGAATTCACTATTCTGTTTCACTTACATACTTGTCTGTCCTTATATGGTCTTGATTATTATAGCTTTATAGTAAATTTTGATATCCAGAAGTGTAAATTTTCCATTTTTCTTTTTCAAGATTGTTTTGCTTTTTGGCCAGAACCTCCATCTTCTAGTTATCCGCCAAAATGACTGACACAAAGGGAAAGAGGAGAGGCCTTTCAGAAAACAGGGGGCTGCTCCACTGGCCACACACATGCGAATCTAGAAGAAGGGTGACATTGTGGGCATCAAGGGAACAGGCACTGTGTGAAAAGCAATGCCCCACAGATGCTCCCATGGCAAAACTGGAAGAGTCTGCATGGTCACCCAGCATGCGGTGGGCGTCATTGTAAACAAACAAGGGACAATTCTTGCCAGGAGAGTTAATGCACATATTAAGCATATAAAGCACTCTAAGAGCCAGGATAGCTTCCTGAAACATGTAAAGGAAAGTAATCAGAAAAAGACCACCACCAGAGAAAAAGGTACCTGGGTTCAGCGGAAGCGTCAGCCTGCTCCGCCCAGAGCAGCGCACTGTGTGAGAACCAATGGGAAGGAGCCTGAGCTGCTGGAGCCCATTCCCTAGGAGTTCATGGCATGAGAAGTGCGGAAAAATAAGAGACCTCTGTAGTGATTTTAAAAACAAGATTGTTTTGGCTATTTCAGGTCCTTTCATTTCCAAATAAGCTCCAGTTGCATCACCTGAAACTCTAGTGTTTTTTGTGGGTTTTTTTTTTCAGTCTTTTCTTTCTGAATTATTGACTTGCCTTCAAATTCAATGATCTTTTCATTTTCAGTGTCCAATGTGGTATTAAGCCCATCCAGTGACTTTTTCCTTTCAGTATATTTCATTTTTCACTTCTAGAATTTTCATTTGCTTTTTAAACTGTTTCTATTTCTCTGTTGAGGTCACACATCTGTTCACCTTACTTTAAATCCTTCAACGTATTTACAATAGCTGTTTTAAATTCTTTATGGACTAATTCCAACATTTGTGTCAACTCTGAGTTAATTTCTCTTTTAAAAAATATTCTATTTATTTTTAGAGAGTGAGGAAGGGAGGAAGAAAGGAGAGACACATTCATGCAAGAGAAACATCAATTGGTTGCCTCTAGTACATGCCCCAACCAGGGATCAAACACACAACCCAGGCACAAGCCCTGATCAGGAATCAAACTGGTGACCTTTCATTTTGCAGGACGATGCCCAACCAGCTGAGCCATACAGGTCATGGCAACTCTGAGTTCATTTCTATCAGCCTTTTTTCCTTCTGATTCTGAGTCACACTTTCCAGCTTTTTTATATCTTGTAATTTTATATTACATGCTGGACATTGTGGCTAAAACGTTAAGGCATTTAATTTACTTGAGCCTTAAATCGGTACTGTCAAGGTTTGGATTTAGGCTTTGCTAGTGTGGGTCAAGAGTAGCTCTTACTCCACAGCTAGAGCAGCCCAGCTCCTACATTACAGTTTTTTTCATGTCCCAGCTGAATGCCTAAGGTATCATATCTCTCCAATCTGGTGGTTGGAACTGTGATATTTCCCAGACCATGAGACTTCCTCTGACTCACACACCCCCAATAATTAATTGGTGTCATGGAATCTTACCATTTCCATACACAGCATTTGGCCAAAGACTAAAGGAGGTCCTTCCTCTCCAGCACCCTACTCCACAAATTCCAGCAGCCCCAGAAGCCCTGGACACACACTCTGTCTCCTCCGCTCTCCAGGATCTAGTTCCCTGTACCAGAATTTGTAAAGTGTCCCCAGGCATAAAGCCAAGAAGTGGTCTGAGTTTACCTCACGTCTTTTCATTTTATCCACAAACACAAGTCTGTCCTGTTTTCCAATAGCTGAAAATAGTTGCCTCACACATTTTGTCCTGTTATATAGATGCTTATAGCAGGAAAATAATTACAATACCCAATATTCCATTGTGACCAGAATTGGAAGTTCCTGTTTTGATGTTTAATACCTTTATAAATGGGAGGTTGTAGTTTCTTGCTGAAATTTTAATCCATTTAGACTTTTTACCCACCCTTTTGGAGGTAACTCATACTGCTTTGTTCTTAACACTGTCAGGACATACGTATGTTTAACACTTTAACATATGTTAAGACCAAGAAGAAGGAAAAAAAGCACCCATTTGTCCACTTTTTAGGTATTGGCATCTGATAGCCCCATAATTTTATTTCTGTATCATTTCTTCATTATTTATCTCCTCTATACTCACTCTAGCTTTCTATTCCTATTTTAAAACCCAGAGACTAAACCTGAACTTAATAACACATTTTACTACAATAAAGAAAATATGTATTAATTTTCATGTTTCTAGAACATGAGTCTCAGAAACATTAAGAAACAAAAAGTTACTGTGGGCCAGCATTACAACTGGACCTCAGAATGCAGTTGGGGTGGTAGAGCCTTAACCTGCAGAGTCTATTTTTATTACCATAATCTCAGACTATTTTAACTTTTTGAGAAGACACACGGCACTACTGGCTCATGTTGAATGTATAGTCTACTGAAACCCTTCAGTATTTTTCACAAGAATGACAATTACTCTAGTTTTTCTCTGTGCAAAACATATAAATCAATATTTTAAAACTTAAGTGCAAGACATTTATTCTTACAGACATGTGTTTATCAGAGTTCTTTGTTTTACATTATTGCTCTTCTGAAGTTTGATTTTCATCTAATGTATTTACCATTTCCATCAGTGTGACTAACAAAAACAGACTGTTTTAAGTCTGATGAAAATGTACTGAACCGCTCATGAATGCTGATACCTGCAGAATGACATCCACCTATGCTCACATCTGGATGCATACACTTTGAGTCTGATTATTAGCCACCTGTAAATCTGTATATCTGGATTTTATATAGTCTGTATTTGTCTGCCCAACATTTACTGAGCATTTACCTTTTGACTTTGTAGTGAAACCTGTGAGTACCCCAACTATATGCTCTCAGGCATTACCATTATAGTATAAACTCCACTCCAAACTGCGTGTGAGACAGGCCAGACATGCTCGAGAATGAACACCCCTTGAAAGCAACCCTTAGCCAATGACTGAGGGAACCTGGTGCACAAGTACCCTGGCTCCTCTGCTTTGGGTGGGACAGTTCCGAAGCCAGAGTAGCACCTCACCTGACAATGTAGCCTCTATAAGCTGCCTTCCCAACCCCTCTGCCAGATTTTCCTAATATCATCTCCCAAAGTAAACTATTTCTATTAAAATCTTTGTCTCAGGATCTGTTTCTGGGAAAAACCAAAATAAGACAATCATTTAATTTTCACCCAGACTAAAATGACCTTCAAACTTTTTCACATTGTCCTATTTACAGATGAACAAACTGCAAAGAAAAAAGTTACAGTTAAAAGACAAAAGTAAGTATGAACAGGTGTAGCTACAGTAATAAACTAAGGGATACACACATGATATAAAACATAAATGTGAGAGGGTGAGTAAAAAATGTGCTTTCAGAATGCATTTGAACTCAAATGACAATGAACTTAAAATAGACTGCTATGAACATAACCTGTTAAATATGAATCTTATGGTAACCACAAACTGAAAACCTGTAACAGATACACAAAAATAAGAAAAATAAATGCAAAGAAACCACTAATGCCATCAATGTACAAGAAAAGAGAGCAAGAAAGGAATAAACAACTACAAAAAGCAAACAGGAAACAATTAATAAAATGGTAATTAGTACATAACCTATCCATAATTACTTTAAATATAAAAGGACTAAATGCTCCCATCAAAAGATGTGGTTGAATGTATGGGTTGGCCAAAAAAATTGTTTTCTTCCATAACACGGCTCTAGTAGTGCTTACTTGTCTTTAACTTGATTCAAAACAATTTTGTTAGATTGTATCATGACAGGTGTCATATCAGCGTGCATTTAAAAAAAACATATATTAACAAACAAGACCTGTGCATATGCTACCTACAAGCGACTGACTTCAGATTAAAAGGCACAGACACACTAAAAGTCAGGTAATGGGAAAAGATATTTCATGCAAAGGAAACAAAAAGAAAACAGAGGTAGCAATGCTTATAGCAGACAAACAGTAGAATTTAAAAGAAAGACTGTAACAAGAGACAAATAAAGCCTTTTTATAATAATAAAGAGATTAATCTAACAAGAAGATATACTTGTAACATCTACACATCTAATTTAGGAGTACCAACACACACAAAGCAAACATTAACCGATATAAAGGGAGACACCGACAGTAACACAGTAATACTAGGGGACTTTAACACTGCACTTCATCAGAGGATACATCATCCAGGCAGAAAATCAGCAAGAGTGACTTTACATGACATAGTAGACCAGGTAGAGTTAATAGATAGCTCCATAAGATTCCCCACAAATTAGAATACACATTCTTTTCAAGTACACATGGAACATTTTCCAGGATAGTCCAAGTCTGGCCAAAAAAATCAAGTCTCAGTAAATTTAAAAAGACAAATCATATGAAGCATCTTCTGGACTCACAATTGTATAAAACTAGAAATCCATTACAAGAACAATACTGGAAAAAATATAAACACATAGAGGCTGAGCAACTATGTTCAGCCTCCAAATGCAACTAAATATCAATGGCCTAATGAAGAAATCAAGGAGGAAATTTAAAAAGTCTTGAAACAAATGAAAATGAAAACACAACATTCTCAAATTATGGGGACACATCAATAACAGTTTTAAGAGGAAAAGTCATAGCAATACAGGCCTACCTGAAGAAAAAAGAAAAATATCAAAATAATCTTAACTTTATCTAAAGAAACCAGAAAAAGAACAAGTAAAGCCCAAAGTGGGTAAAAAAAAATAATAAAGATCACAGCAGAAATAAATGAAATAGACAGCAAACAAAACCAATAGAAAAGATAAACAAGAGAAAGGCTAGATTTTTGAAAAGATAAACAAAATCAATAAATTTTAGCCAGACTTATCAAGGAAACAAAGAGAGGGCACAAGTAAATAAAATCAGGAATGAAAGAAAAGGAGTGACAACTGATGTCACTGAAACACAAAGGATCACAGGTGAGCACTGTGACAGCAAATTGGACAGCCTAGAGAAAATGGGTAAATTCTCAGGAACATAATCTTCCAGGACTTAATCAGGAAAAACCAGAAGATTTGAACAGATTGATCACTAAAAACAAAGTTGCATCAGTAATCAAAAACTTCCAACAAACAAAAGTCCAGGACCAGATGGCTTTATCAAACATTCAAAGAGGAATTAATACCTATCCTTCTCAAATTATTCCAAAAAAGTTGAAGAGAAGGGAAAGCTACCAAACTTATTTTACAAAGCTAGCATTACTCTGATACCAGAACCAGACAAAGACACTGTAAGACAACAAAATTTACAGCTAATATCCCTGATGAACACAGATGAAATAATCCTCAACAAAATTTTAGCACATGAAATTCAATGATAGATTAAAAACATCATATACCTGGTCCAGGGGATCAGGGATGGTCCAATATTCACAAAATCAATATGATACACCGCATAAACAAAATTAAGGATAAAAATCACATGATCATATAATTACATGCAGAAAAAGCATTAGACAAAATTCAACATCCACTTATGATTAAAAAAAAAAAAAACAACCTCTTAACAAAGTGGGTATAAAAAGGAGGTTCTGGAATATAATACAGTCCATATGTGGCAAATCCCCAGCTAACAACTATACTCAACAGTGAAAAGCTGAAAGCTGTTTCTCTATGATCAGAAGCAAGACAAGGATGCCCACTCTCACCACTCTTATTTAACCTAGTACTGGAATAGACATGAAAAAGAAAAGGGTCCAAATTAGAAAAGAGGAAGTATAATTGTCACTATTTGCAGATGACATGATACTGTATATATAAAACTTGAAAGATTCTAACAAAAAACTATAAGAATTAATAAATGAATTCAGTAAAGTGGCAGGATAGAAAATTTATATACAGAAATCTGTTAAATTTCTGTATGCAAATAACAAACTATTAGAAAGAGAAATTAAGAAAACAATCCCATTTATAATTGCATCAAGAAGAATAAAATGCCTAGGAATACATTTAACCAAGGAAGTAAAAGATATGTGCTCTAAAACATATAAGGCATTGATCAAAGAAATTGAAAAAGGCATAAATAAATGGAAGGCCATGCCATACTAATAAATAGGAAGAATTAATAGCACTAAAAAGTCCATACTACCCCAAGCAATGTAGAGATTCACTGCAATCCCTATCAAAATACCAATGGTGTTTTTTCAACAGAACTAGAATAATCCAAAAATGTATATGAAATCACAATAGACCCCAAATAAGCCAAAGAAATCTTAAGGATGAACAAAGTTGGAGGTGTCATGCTCCCTGGCTTAAAACTGTATTACAAAGCTATAATAATAATCAAAACTGTATAATACTAGCACAAAAAACAAACACATAGATCAATGAAACAGAATAGACAGTCCAGAAAACACCCCACACTCCTAAGGTCAAGTCATCTGCAACAAAATAGGCAGGAATATACAATGAAGAAAAACTGTCTCTTCAAAAATCATGTTGCAAATACTGGATAAGCACATGCAAAAACAACAACAACAAAACTAGACTGCTTTCTTATACCATATGCAAAATAAACTCAAAATGGATTAAATGCTTACATTTAAGATCTTAAGTCATACAACTCATAGCAGAAAACAGGTAGTAAACTGTTTGAAATCACCCTTAACAATATTTTTTAGATATGTCCTTGGGCAAAGGCAACAAAAACAAAAATAAACTGATGGGACTACATTAAACTAAAAAGCTTTTGCACAGGGAAGGAAACCATCAACATGATAGAATGGCAATCTGCTGAGTTGGAGATATTTGCAAATGATAATGCCAAAAAGGGGTTAATATTCAAAATATATAAAGAACTTATATAAACTCAACATTTTAAAAAAAACAATTAAAACATGGGCAGAGGACCTAAATAGACATTTCCCCAAATATGACATACAGATGGCTAACAGACACATGAAAATATGTTCAACATCACTGAACATCAAAAAAATGTAAATCAAAACCACAATGAGACATCAGCTCACACCTGTCAGAATGGCTATTACCCAAAAGACAACAAATAACAATTGTTGGCAAGTATGTGGAGGAAAGGGAACCCTTTTGTATTATTGGCAGGATTTAAATTAGTGCAGCCACTATGGGAAACAGTATGGAAATTCCTCAAAAAAAAAAAAAAAATAGAACTTCTGTACAACCTAGCAATTTCACTTCTTGGAATATATCCTAAGAAAACAAAACAAAAAAAAACTCAAAAATATATATGTACCCCTATGTTCATTACAGCATTATTTACAATAGTCAACATATGAAATCAACCTAAGTGTCCATCAATAGACCAATGGATAAAGAAGTACTGGTACGAATAGACAATGGGATATCACTCACTCATAAAACAGAATGCAATCTTGCCATTTGCAAGAACATGTGTCAATCTAGAGTATATTATGTTAAGTAAAATAAGTCAGAAAGAGAAAGAAAAATCGTTTGATTTTACTTATATGTGCAATCTAAAAAAACATAAAATGAAATAGAAAAAACTCAGATACAGAGAACTGATGGAGGGGTGGAGGGTTGGGAGAAAAGGTGAAGGGGGTTAAGAAGTAAAAACTCTGTTATAAAATAAGTCACAGGGATATAATGTACAGCATAGGGAATACAGCCAATAATATCATGGTAAGTATATACAGTGATTGATGGTTACAATAGTATTAGTGATTAGTATTAGTGACAGTGATTGATGGCAAAGTTATAAATGTTGAATCACTACGTTATACCTGAAACCAATATAATTCTCTATGTCAACTATAATTAAAAAAATTAAATAATTTTCCTAGTATTGATAAAAATTTTTCAGCCTTATTATCCATTTTGCAAATGAGAAAACTGCACTAAAATTACTTGCCTAAGGCCAGTATTTGGTAATTAGTAGAGTCAGGACTGGATTCCAAAGACCATGGTGCTGTGTGGCCTTCCCATGGCGTTCTATGCAATCTGTTCACCGCCTTGCTTAATAAGGCTGCCTCACAGCCCTGGCCTTTCCCTGTTCAAAACTGGGTGTGGGGGTGGGTGAGGTGTGGTGGGGAGGAGAGCATTACATTCTCTCGTTTACTTAACTCCTACTCCCTCCTCTGACAATAAGATTGAAGATTAAAATTTCTAGTTTTATTTTTTGTCTTTCTGGAAACCAGAAATGCAGCATCTCAGTGTGTTGAGCAGGCAACGGGCTGAACAAGACCTGGATGTTAGATACAGGATGTGGATAAGTTACTTCGGTGGTGCGCCACCAAAGTCCCCTGCTCGATTCCTTACCATTCTCTGCCCTCTTTAATACAAACATGGCACTCAATTTTATCATCCAAGGAAATGAGAATAACAGATTCCTTTGAATTTTCTGTAATTCCCAATCATCTATTTTTCTTAGTTTTTTGAGAACACTTCTTTATGATTGTGGAACTTAATAGTCTTTCGGTCAAGATGGCAGAGGTAACTGCTGAGCTCGCCTTCTCCTGCGACTACATCAAAATCACAACTAAACTATGGAACCATCATTAAGAACCACCTGAACACTAGCTGGACAGAATTCCTATCACTAAGGATATAAAGAGGAAGCCACATCAAGACTGGTAAGAAGGATGTAGAAGTGGCACAGGCAGGTCCCGTACCCATGGTGTGGCAATTAAGAATCGGGAGGGAGGTCCCAGCTGCAGAGGTTCCCCCTGAGGAGTGAGAGGTCCCAGCCCCACACCAGGTTCTCCAGCCTGGGATACCAGTGCTGGGAAGAGGAGGTCCTATAACATCTGGCTGTGAAAATCAGCACGGGTTGTATTCAAGTGAGACAGAGGACTGATGGGGACAATGGTGTGCTCCTCTCGAGGGGCCTGCACACGTACTCATTCGCTCACAAACTCACTCACTCTAAGCTCCAGCATAGAGGATGCAGCTTGAGAAGCACCAGAAACATACAGGGAGGAACTAAATTGACTAGTTTCAGGGAGATGGCTGGAGGGGCAGGGGTCAGGATAGCTCTCTCCAGGGACAGATGGGCTGGCAGGCACCACTGCTCCCTTGATGAATTCTCCTCCCACCCAGAGGACATGGTGCAGGTGGGTGCCAAACCTGAGATCTCCATTAACCTGGCTAACACTGTTTGTCCCACCTTGGTGATTCCCTGAGACCCCATCCCACTCAATTCACTAACCCACCCAAACCTCTTCCAGCAGCTAGTTGACACAAGCAACTGCCTTGGCTCATGCTGAGGACTTTCCTAATATCTCTCAAAATCCACAAACCCAAAATAAACAGTGGTTGGCTTTGGGGTACCCTGTACTTCTTGCTAAGTGTCCCTAAGCCCGGCACAAACAATGACTGGTGTCAGTTTCCACTGTAATTCCCAGCAGGTGGCCTCAAGACTGGCATAGGCAGTAGCCAGTCTTGATTTGGAACACAGCTTCAAATGAGTGGCCACAAGCCTGGCATTACAATGTGGCTGACCTCAGCCCACACTGTAATGCCTACCAAAGGGTCCCAAGCTTGGCACAAGTGGCAGCCATCCTTGGTTCATAGAAAAGCCTCTCCCAGGCACCTCCAAGTCCAACACAACCAATAACCAAGTACAGATCACTTTGTACTTCCTACTAGGCAGAACCAAGACCAGTACAAGTCATGGCTGTCTGTGGCCTGCACTGCAGCTCCACTCAAGAGGCTCCAAAACCAACACACTGAAGGGCACTGTGTGTGGGCTTTAGACCACAGCAGGGCACCACCCAACCAGCTCCACATCCAACACACCTGAAGGGTAGGCTCGAATGGCACAAGCGCCCAACTTAAGCAACTCCTACTCCTTTAGATGAGTCCCAACACAGCAGACTGCCTGCTGTAATTATGCCCAGCCCTCACAATCAGACCGACTGAGACCCATCACTACCTGCTGACATGCCAACAGCAACCGAGGCTCATCTGCAATGAAGGGCACTCACAACCCATGCAAAGGATACCCCTGGAGAAGCTGGCTCAAGTGACCAGTGAGCCTGCACCACTGGGCTCCACAGGACGCCTATTTATACGGTCACTCCATCAAGACAGGGAGATGTAGCATATCTACCCAACATCAATACATGGAAACAAATACAAGGAGCCAGCAAAAATGAGGAGACAAAAACACATGTTCCAAATAAAAGAACAGAACGAAACTCCAGAAAAAAAAAACCAAAATGGTGGCAAGCAATCTACCAGATACAGCATTCAAAACACTGGCTATAAGGATGCTCAATGAACCTAGGGAAAGAACAAATGAACTCAGTGAGAACCTCAACAAAGAGAAGGAAAACGTGACAACAGAACCTGTCAGAAATAAAGAATACCATAACTGAAATGAAGCATACATTAGATGCAATCAACAGCAGGTGAGATAGAGCGCAGGACTGAATCAGCAATCTTGAGGAAAAGATAGAAGAAAACACCCACTCATAACAGCAAAAATAAAAACAAGATGGAATAAATGAGGATAATTTAAAGGAACTCTGGGACAACATCAAGCACACCAACATTAGCATCACGGGGGTATCAGAAGGAGAAGAAAGAGAGCAAGGGATTTAAACCTATTTGAAGAAATAATGACAGAAAACTTCTCTAAGTAGAAAAACAAATCTGGGAAGTTCAGAGAGTCCCAGACAAGATGAATTCAAAAAGGCCCATAACAAGATACATCATAATTAAAATGCCAAAGGTAAAGACAAAGAGAACCTTAAAAGTAGCAAGAGAAAAGCAGTTAAGGAGCTCCCATAAGACCACCAGATAATCTCTCCATGGAAACTTTGCAGACCAAAGTAACTGGCATTAAATATCCAAAGTGATAAAAAGCAAGGACCTACAACCAAGATTTTTCTACCCAGAAAAGCTATTATTTGGAATCAAAGGACAGATAAAGAGTTTTCCAGACAAGGAAAAGCTAAAAGAGTGCATCACCACTTAATCAATATTACAATAAATGTTAAAGTGATTTTTTAAGGAAGGAAGAAAAGAAACGATAAAAAGTATGAATAAGAAAATACAGAAAAAAATTGTCACTGACAAAGGCAAAAATTAGTAAAAGCAGTGGACCAGCCAACTCACTATACAGCTAGTGCAAGGTAGGAAGAGCATGTGTAGTTCCAGGAATAAGTTAAGGGATACACATGAGCACACACATGAGGTAAAAAATAATGACAAAATCTTCAACATGGAGGAGCAAGAAAGCATTATAGTCATTTTAGAATGTGTTCAGACTTAAGCAACTATCAACCTAAAATAAACAGTTATAAACATAACTTGGCATATATGAAGCCCATGGTAACTACAAACCAAACATCTGGAAGGGATATACAAGAAAAAGAGAGAAAGACAACCAAACACATCGCTGTAAGAAGTCACCAGCATACAAGACAAGAGGGCAAGAAAAAAAAGAGCAGAGAAGAACTACAAAAGCAATCAGAAAACAATAGATGAAATGGCAATAATTACATATCTATCAACAATGACTTTAAATGTAAATGAACTAAACGCTCCAATCAAAAGGTACAGGTGGCTGAATGGATTCAAGAAATAAAAGACCTGTACATATGCTGCCTTCAAAAGGCCCACTTCAGGGAGGAAAAAAACACAGACTGAATGTAAAAGGATGGAAAAAGATTATTTCCTGCAAATGGAAACAAAACAAAAAAGGCTGGAGTAGCAATACTTATATCAAACAAAATAGACTTTAAAACAAAGGCTGTAACAAGAGACAAAAGCATTTCACAATGATAAAGGGAGAAATCCAACAGGAGGTTGTAACTCTTGTAAACATTTATACACCCAATGTAGGAGCTCCTGAGTACATAAAGCAAATATTGATGGACATAAAGGGAGAGATCGACAGGAATACAGTCAGAGCCTGAGGGACTCTAACACCTCCCTGACACCAACAGCTAGATCATCCAAACAGAAAATCAACAAGGAAACAGGTGACTTAAATGACACATTAGACAAGGCATGCTTAATTGATACTTTTAGAGCATTTCAACCAAAACAACAGAATATATATTCTTTTCAAGTACCCGTGGAGCATTTTTCAGGATAGACCACATCTTAGGCCAAAAATCTCAACAAATTTAAGAAGACTGAATTCATATCAAGCATCTTCTCTCATTACAATGGTATGAAACCAGAAATCAATTACAAGATAACACTGAAAAACAAACACATGAGGGCTAAATAACATGTTACTAAACTATAAATGGGTTAACAATGAGATAGGGAAGACATCAAAAGGCATCTGGACACAATGAAAATGAAAACACAACAACCCAAAACCTATTGGACACAACCAAGCATTTTAAGCTAGAAATTCAAAGCAATACAGGCCAATCTCAAGATACAAGAAAAAGCTCTAATAATCAATCTAACCTTATAGCTAAAGAAACTACAAAACAAAGAAAAAGCAGAACCTAAAGGGAATAGAAGGAAGGAAATAATAAAGATCAAAACAGAAATAGAGTCTAAAAAACAATAAAAAAGATCAATGAAACCAAGAGCTGGTTCTTTGAAAATATATACAAAATTGATAAATCTTTAGCCAGACTCATCAAGAATAAAAGAGACTGGCCCAAATAAATAAAATCAGAAATAAAAGAGAAGAAATGACAAATGAGATCACAGAAATAAAAAGCACTACGAACAATCATATGCCAACAAATTGTACAACACAGAGGAAATGGATAAATTCCTAAAACCATACAATCTTCCAAAACTGAATCAGAAATAAACATGAAATATGGACAGACCAATTACTAGAAATGAAATTGAATGAGAAAAAAAATATCCCAACAACCAAAAGTCCCAGACCAGGTGGTTTCCCAGGTGAAGTTTACCAATTATTCAAAAAATCCTCAAAATTGAAGTCTCCCAAATTCATTTTACAAGACCAGCATTATCTGCATACCTAAACCAGACATAGACATTACAAAAAAACAAATGGGGGAAAAAAAACCCCATCATAGTCCAGTATCCCTAATGAACACAGATGCAAAAATCCTCAACAGAATATTAGCAAACTGAATTCAGCAGTACATTAAAAAGATCATACACCAAAATCGACTTCAGGACTTCCGGCCAAGATGGAGGCGTAGGCGGACACACTGTGCCTCCTCTCACAACCAAAATTAAGGACAACAAATATTTAGAAACAAGAAAACAACCAGAACTGATAGAAAATTGAACTGTACGGAAGTCCAACAACCATTCATCCAGACCGGTAGGAGGGGCGGAGTTGCGGCGGGAGAAGGTGGAGGTGTGGAAGCGCAAGCAGCAGCGGCTGGCAGTTCCCAGGTTCACAGGCAGCGGCTGGCAGTCCCCGGGCCCACAGGCAGCAGCTGGTGGACCCCGGGCACAGGGGGACAACTGTGCAGACCCAGTGAGGCCGCACAAGGCAGCTGGCTGACCAGGTGGTCCCACATTTGCGCGCGCAGACGGTCCAGGCAGAGGGGAAGTGGCGGAAGGGACTGAATCCAGGAGAGAGCGGAGCAGGCGCCATTGTTCCCTCTCAGACCCCGCCCCCACACACAGCGTCACAACCCAGCGACTGGGCTGTCCCGCACTGGGGAACGCCTGAGGCTCCACCCCTCACAACGTAACAGCACGCGCGCGTGCGCAGATAAGCCAGGCGAAGGGGAAGTGGCAGAAGGGACCGGAGTCCAGGAGAGAGCGGAACAGGCACCATTGTTCCCTATCGGACCCCGAGCACACCTATAGTGTCACAACCCAGCAACTGGGCTGCCCCGCCCTGAGGAACACCTAAGGCTCCACCCCTCACTACGTAATAGCTGCGACCAGACTAAAACCAAACCAAAACAAAAAAAAAAACACCAAAAATGGCTCAAACCGGAGAACAAATAAAAGCCCCAGAGCCAATTCCTCTAAGCAGTGAAGAGATAGCCAACCTATCAGATGCACAGTTCAAAGCACTGGTCATCAAAATGCTCACAGAATTGGTTGATTTTGCTCACAAATTAGATGAAAAAATGCAGGCTACAATACGTGAAATGAAGGAAGATGCATGGGGAACTGATAGAGATGGAAGGAAAACTGGGACTCAAATCAATGGAGAGGACCAGAAGGAAGAAACTAACAACCAAACAGAAAACGAGGAAGAAACAAGAATTCAAAAAAATGAGGAGAGGCTTAGGAACCTCCGGGACATCTTTAAACGTCCCAACATCCGAATTATAGGGGTCCCAGAAGGGGAAGAAGAAGAGCAACAAGTGGAAAACTTATTTGAACAAATAATAAAGGAGAACTTCCTCAATCTGGCAAAGGAAATAGACTACCAGGACATCCAGGAAGCTCAGAGAGTCCCAAAGAAGCTGGACCCAAGGAGGAACACACCAAGGCACATCATAATTACATTAGCCAAGATTAAAATGAAGCAGAGAATTCTAGAAGCAGCAAGATATAAGGGGACAGTCACCTACAAAGGAGTTGCCATCAGACTGTCAGCTGATTTCTCAAAAGAGACCTTCCAGGCAAGAAGGGGCTGGAAAGAAGTATTCCAAGTCATGAAAGTCAAGGACCTACAACCAAGATTGCTCTACCCAGCAAAGCTGTCATTTAGAATGGAAGGGAAGATAAAGTGCTTCTCAGATAAGGTCAAGTTCAAGGAGTTCATCATCACCAAGCCCTTATTATATGAAATGTTCAAGGGACTTATCTAAGAAAAAGAAGATAAAAATACGACAGTGAAAAGACAGCAAACTCACAGCTATTAAGAACCACACTTAAAACAAAAGCAAACTAAGCAAACAGCTAGAACAGGAACAGAACCACAGAAATGGAGATCATATGGAGGGTTAGCAACAGGGGCATGGGAGGAGGAGAGAGGGGAAAAGGTACAGAGAATGAGTAGCATAGATAGTGGGTAGAAAATAGACAGGGGGAGGGCAAGAATAGTATGGGAAATGTAGAAGCTAAAGAACTTATGACACATGGACATGAATTAAAGGGGGGAATGTGGGTGGGAGAGGGTGTGTAGGGTGGAGGGGAATGATGGGGGGAAATGGGACAACTGTAATAGCATAATCAATAAAATATATTAAAAAAATTAAAAAAAATCATACACCAAAATCAATTGATATTTATTCCTGGGAAGGTTGGTTCAATATCTGCAAATCAATTAATGTGATGATATACCATATAAATAAAATGAAGGATAAACCTCACATGAACAATATTACTAGACACAGAAAAACAATTTAACAAACTCTAACATCCATTTATAATAAAAATTCTCAGCAAAGTAGGAGTAGTGGAATATACCTCAGATAATAAAGGCCATATACGACAAATCCACAGCTAACATCATACTCAGTGGTGAAAAACTGATTTTTTTCTTTAAGATCAGAAACAAGAAAAGGGTGTCCACTTTAACCACTGTTTTTCAACAGAATGAAGAGCCCAGAAATAAACCCACACCTGTACGGTCAACTGATCTATGACAAAGGTGGCAAGAACATATAATAGGAGAAAGATGGTCTCTTCAATAAATGATGTTGGGAAAATGAATAGATGTAAAAAAATTAAACTAAACCATTTTCTTATACCATATACAAGAATAAAACAAAAATGGATTCATGACTTAAATGTAAGACTGGAAACCATAAAAGTCCTAGAAGAAAACATAGGCAGTAAACTCTGACATCAGTTTTAGCAATTTTTTTTGGACATGTGTCCTCAGGCAAGATAAACAAACAAAAACAAATGAGACTACATCAAACTAAAAAGTTTTTGCAGAGTAAAGGAAACCAGCAACAAATAAAAGTTTCTTCAAAAAATTAAAAATGGAACTGCCTTATGGCCCAGTGATTCCACTGCTGGGAACTTATCCAGAGAAACCCTAAACACTGATTTGAAAGAATAAATGCACCCCTATGTTCATTGCAGCATTATTTACAATAGCCAAGATTTGGAAGCAGCTCAAGTGCCCATCAGTAAACGAGTAGATGAAAAAGCTGTGGTACGTTTACACAACGGAATGCAAAAATGACGGAACTCTTACCTTTTGTGGCAGCATGGATAAACCTGGAGAGTATTAAGTGAAATTAGCCAGTCCAAGAAAGAAAAATGTGGTATGTGGAAAGGAATGAACAAAAGAAGGGAGGGGTTTGGGTCTGGGTGAAAAAGGTGATGGGATTAAACAAACAAGCAAAACCAGACAGACGCAGACAACAGTATGGTGAGTACCTGAGGGAAAAGAGGGAGGAGGGATAGGAGAGGGTAAAGGGGAATCAATGGTTATGAAAGGAGACTTGACTTTTGGTACTGAACACACAATATAACATACAGATGATGTTTTATAGAATTGTACACCTAAAGCCTATATAATTTTATTAACCAATGTCACCCCAATACATTAAATAAAAATTTTAAGAAAAGACAACTTACTGAATGGGAGAAGATATTCATCATTGATACATCTGTTAAGGGGTTAACATCCAAACTATGTAAGAAACTCAAACAATTTAATACCAAAAACAAAACAAAACAATCTGATTAAAAAGTGGGCAGAGGACCTGAATAGACACTTCTCTCAACAGGACATGCAGATGGCCAACAGACATATGAAAATATGTTCAACATCACCACTCATCAAGGAAATGCAAATTAAAACCACCATAGGAAGTCAATTTACACCTGTCAGAATGGCCATCACCAATAAATCGACAAATGACAAGTCCTGGAGAGGATGCTGAGAAAAGGGGGTCCTCTTGCACTGCAGGTAGGATTGCAAATTGGTGCAGCCACTGTGGAAAACAGTATGGAGTTTCCTCAAAAAGTTAAAAATAGTACTATCATATGACCCAACAATTCCACTTCTAGGTATTTATCTAAAAAATCCAAAATGCTAATTTGAAAAGATATCTGCACCCCTGTTTTTTGCAGCTTTATTTACAATAGCCAGTATATGGAAACAACCTAAGAACCCATCGAGGGACCAATAGGTAAAGAAGCTGTGG
Source organism: Glossophaga mutica (assembly GCA_039655065.1). Taxonomy (NCBI): domain Eukaryota; kingdom Metazoa; phylum Chordata; class Mammalia; order Chiroptera; family Phyllostomidae; genus Glossophaga; species Glossophaga mutica. The sequence continues at coordinate 66,883,437 of CM077303.1, read as the reverse complement.
TACATATATACAATGAAATACTACTCAGCTATAAAAAAAAATGAAATCTTGCCATTTGTGACAACATAGATGGATCTAGAGGGTATTACCCTAACTGAAATAAGTCAGACAGAGGAAGACAAATACTGCATAATTGCACTTATATGTGGAATCTAAAAGATAAAATAAACTAAAAAACTAGAGAAACAAATTCATAGATATGGAGAACAAATTGAGGTTTGCCAGATTGGGGGGTGCAGGGGGCTGGATAAACGGGGTGAAGGGATTAAGAAGTCCAAATGGTCGTTATAAACTTAGTCCCAGGGATATGAGGCGCAGCCTGGGGAATACAGTCACTAATATTGTAGTAACTATGTATGATGACGCACGGGTACTGGAGTTGTCAGAGCGACCACTTCACAAGTTGCACAACCACTATGCTGTATACCTGAGACAAGTGTAACACTGTATGTCCATTGTCATTGAAAAGTAAACCAAAAATTAAAAATAGAATTTTTTTAATGTTGTAAGCGAATACCACAGTAGGAAAACACTGTAAGGAGCCTCCATGGACTCAGCCAGCTTCAACAGTGATCAGCACGCGGCCGGTTTCGATCCATGCAAACTCCCCTCACTTTTCCCTCCCACATTATCGTAAAGTAAATCCCAAACACGACATTGCATCAGTAACTATTTCAGGATATATTTTTTAAAGTAAGGGCTCTTTAAAAAACAATGCATCATTAACATGACTAAAATGAACAAAAAAATTGTAATTCCTTATAACAAACATCCAGTGAGCATACGTATTTCCAAGTACCTATAATTATATAATTTAGAAAAAAAGGTTCTCATGCTATGACAGGTTGAAATGTCCCTTACATTTCTTTTGGTTGAGAGGACCCTCCTTCATCACTCTTGCAATTCTAGGGACACGCTTTCTCGGTTAACTGAAGCCATGTCCATCTCAGGTCATAATGGTTGCTGACCAGGTAACAGGGCTCTAAGCTCCTGGGGACCAAGAGGGTTGGGGGACCACAGGCACGGTGTGGGGAGCTCTTTCTTTGGGGCTTAAAGCAGTGTCAAACCATCAAGTGGATCTACTGTCACTTGCTGAGACAGACCAAGGGCTCAGTCCATCATTGGCAGAGTCCGGCAGCCAGCAGCGTGGACACTGCAGCTAAATTCTGGGAGGTAGCCCACCGAGAAGCTGGAGAGACTGGCTGTGTGGTCTGAAGGGCCTGGGAGTGGAGGTGATGAGCCTATCAAGGCAGGTATGGATGCAGTAAATCTGGAACCTGTGATGCCAATGAACTGGGGAGGAAGAGGAAAAGGAAGCATAAAAATGCCCCTAGGCATTTGGCATTCAATATGGGATGCAAAATTAACCAAAATGAGTAAGTGCTCATTGGATTTAAGGATGCTCTGTAGGCTGTAACTACTTTCTAACAAGATAGACTCATGAATGATAATGTGGGAACACTTCTTGAATTCCTGAATACTCTGGGTGCCCCCTTAAAATGGGGCTGTTCACAAGATTAAAAAAAAAAAAAAGTCCTGAGCGGTGGTTCAGAGAGATCAGTGAAGGGAAGTCAGACATGGCTACCTGTCCTCCTCCACCCCAAAAATTCCCCTATGACTTCCTCACTGGCTGCCTCACCACTCTGGTTATTCCATTCTCTCCTTCACTACCAAGCAGGCAAGCTCTGATCCCCACTCCCCTCCAAGAACAGTGTGTCTAGTCCCTACTGCTTTTGTCCACTTCAGTTAGTCACTGGTGTCCCCCCAGCCCAAGCTCCATTCTGGTAGCGTCTACCTGAAGATTTTGGTAAGAACCTCGGCAATCTCCTCAGGGCCCTGGACCATTCTCTGGGAAAAACCAAAGTGGGCAACGTGGCCTCCCTGGCACCAGAGCCCCGCTTGTCCTCTACTCTGCAGGGGAATCCTGGATGCACCCAATTGTAGCATCGTGTTTCTGCTACGTGCCTTTCCTGGTTGCTACTTCGTGAGTCTCTTAGAAAGTTAATGAAGACGCAAGATTTTTCCATTGTTTCTGAAAACAAAGCTTCTCTTCCACAAAACCTATCTAACTTCTCCTATACATAAAAAAAGCCCACACCTAGAATTTTAAGTTAATAGAAGCACTTTTTTTATTTTCTCCATTTGTTATAATTACCTGTTTATTATACTTAGCATTTGACCTTGAGAAGAAATGAGTAATTACTCTTGTGATGTTTTTAATTCCTCATTAGAATAATTTTAGTTGCCAAGCAACTTTCACTTTTATGTTCCATATAAGAAAGGATTATGTCAGAATTATTTTTTTAAAATCAATTTTAGGATAGAATAAGCAACTTTCTATGCTAGCATGCCTCTTTATAAGTACTAATGTTGATTTTGAGCAGAACTGTTTACGATGGGAATTTTGGGAGGCAGAGTTAACGGCAGCGGTCTGCCGCAGAAAGTGCATCCTCGCGGTGTACGGGAATGCGCACAGAGGTGCAGGAAGATGTTCCCGACACAGGTTCTCTTGCTCTCGGTGGCAGAGTGGATGGACAGCGGTAATTTTCTCCTTTTTGCTAGTCTGTATTTTCCAAGTTTTCTAAAGTGAGCATGAAAAATGTTTAAAGTTATTTAAAATTTAAGAAGTAAATATAAGAGCTGAGCTACAATTAGATCTTTGTAAATACAAGAACTTATGAAAGTGTGAGAATTAAATAAAAATATATACGAGGGGGGAATTCCCCCCCCCCAAAGAAACAATTATCTTCTGGAGGGCAGGCCCCTTGTAGTACAGGCTTCCCCCTCTAGGTGAGTGTTCTAGGAACCCATCTGTATCAGTGTACCAGCTGGTGGTGGTGTGAGAGGTTGTGTTTGGCTTCAGTGAGTTTTTTTGAAGACTCTGTCAACACGTTTGCCCATTTCACGATGGGGGATTTACCAGCGCACCTGCCCACACTGTGCTGAGTGTTCAGCAGTTTTGATCAAAAACAGCATGACCCCCCCGCCCCACCCTCCCTATGCACCTGATCTCACCCAGGGTGACTTTTTTTGTTGTTTCCCCAGATGAAAAAAGTCCTCAAAGGGAAACATTTTGCACATGTGGAAGAGGTGAAACAACAACAAAAAAATGGCAAAAGCAGTAAAAAGCATCAAAATCAATAAGTTGAAAAACTGTTTTGAGCAGTGGAAAAAAGTCTCAATCGGTGTAGTGCATTAAACAGAGAGTACTTTGAAGGTGACATAAAAGAATAAGTACACGATTTTTTATAAATAATCTCTGGGGTTTGTTTCACATAAAATATATTAATATGAACACTGTGTACTTCATAGTAAACCTTCAAGTTAACTATTACTAAAATAATATTTTAGAAGTGGATTTAAGTGGTAAATTTCATGTTATGTACATTGTACCATAATAAAAAAAAACTAAGTAAAAACAATATAGACTCATTATATAGGAATAATTTAGAAAAATTGATTTAAGCTTGGTTGATTTTGTAAGTCTCCACCCTAAAGATATTGGCTGCGCAAACAGATCAAAAGTACTTTCTTTAAATATACAAATTCATATGGCACTTATTTCAAATGCACATTCAACATTGTGAGTGAGACCTCATGACATCTCCCAGACATTTTCAGTCTCAGAAATCACTTCAGTTACAAAGTGACTGTCCAAATGCTCTGGTTTTAAGCCAATGACAATCTCAGAAACAAAACCGAAGGCAGCTTCTTCTCCAGCAAAAACTTACTGACAAACTTTTCTTGATCATCCCCAACAGCAGACCATAGAATTACTGTATATCACAGAACAGATTTAATCAAACTTTGGTTAAAACAATAATGGTATATTCACCAAATCTTTGGAATAGGGATTTTTTTCAAGTTTAGAGTTAATAAAGAAAAAGATAACAGAAAACATAAATTTAACTACATTAAAAATGTAAAGTACCTATACATTGAATTCCCCAAACCAATATAAAAATGAAAAGGAGACTAAGGAAAAAAATGCCTGGAACAATTGATATTCAAAGAGTTAAGAGATTTGTTTTATATAGAAAACTTTTGCAATTCTCTAATAATAAAAGAACATTGAGCAGCAAGTAATAAAAAGGCAAAGGATATGAACAGACAGTTCACAAATCTGGAAATATAGTTAGCAAACAAACTTATGAGAACATACTCGACAAAAGCTTGGAGATATATATATCATCTATCTATCTATCTATCCATCCTCTTCCTATGCAGCGTGAAATAAAGGTGAATGGTTGAACAGATGGAATCAGGAACAAATAGAGATGGCATAGAATACATGTAGAACAGAAGTTCACAAAATTGAGGTCTGGTTGGTCAGAAATAAGGGATAGTTAAACCATAGAGAGTTTTTAGAGGAGGTAAATTAAAAAAAAAAAAAAAAAAAAAACCACAAAAACAAAAGACAGAGTGACAACTCTGACTCCAGAAGGAGAATGTCAGTTTTAGCTTTTCAGTTCCGTTGTCACTTAAGAAAATTTCTTAACTTCACTGATACTCGATTTCCTTTTCTCTAAGGTATAATGTTCCTTATTTCTGAAGCACACATGGAGAGTTGTTTTATAAGATACTTAGATGAAAGAGCAAAAGAACGGCAAATATTCCCTTCTCCTAATTAGGTGATACACAATTAAATTTCCAGTTTTAGCTTCCCTTCCGTCCTCGACACGTTGCTGTATAAGCGCCCGTGTGGCTGGGGGAGGCGATGAGATAGTCGGGGCTTAAGGGGAAGGCCTGGCTGGCAGTGCTTGTCTGTTTCCATGATGTAAATACTCCCAACACAGGCCATGTCTAGCTACTCGCACGACTTCACCGAACACAGAGCTGGGGGGAGCTCTATAAACCATCGCTTACCACGATGTGGCATTTCTACCATGAAGCTACAACAGACGATCTCAAAAGCACAGATGACAGTAAAATGTGGTGCTATATTAGAAGATAATGAGTTTTCAGGACTTATCTTGTAAGTTTATACAATTTAATCTGTAATGACGACTGTGTCCAACAACTGGCTCACAAAATTTCTGCAAGCGTAACAGCCTGCTGTTGCAGGCGAAGACCGTCAGGACTGCGGCAGCATTACATCACGTGCCGTGCCCCTCGCATCTGGTGAGCCTGGGGACCTGCCCTGCTGGGTGCTCCCACACTTTCCCTGCTGTTGTCCTCACAGCCACTCTGGCTGGCCCCTGCTGGGGGACTTGCAGAGCCGGTCACCAAGCCAGCAGCTACAGCTGCTCCAGGCACAGATGGGCAGGTCCTACCTTGAGGAGGTGGGTCTGGGGGTGGGACCTGCACTTTGGATGACCTTCTCTAGTGGTCTCATTGCCCAATTCCTGCTGTTTCAGTCAATTACTGAGCACATAGCTTTTGTTTTCACGCTATTTCCTAATGCGTTCCCATCACAAATTTAATAACTTTCATGTCAACTAATGGCCTTAAAAAAATCTGTTGGACAAGTGGCACTTTTGGAGAAGTTACTCATAGGAAGCACCTCCCTAGTCCTCCCCCTCCCCCAAACCACTACTCTGGGCCTCTGACCTGTGGGAGACGGGCACACACACACATATACGTTAGGGGCGACGAGGGCTAGAGAGGAGCACCAGAGAGGAGCCTTCCGCTGCGGAAGCTGGAAATACAGAACGGGAATGCTGTCTTTGAACACAAAGAACAAACCACAGTAATAACAGACGCCCATATTCTATTTATTTCCATGACCAAAGATGAACAGGATGGAAGTTCTGAAGGGAGTTTCTGTAGTTGAGAAGAAACAGAAATGCAGGAAATCTGAAAGAAGTGGGCCCGAGATTATGAGCCTGCTCATGGGCAGGGCTCTGGAATTAGATCTGGAGGGCTGCTTCGGAGATGCCCAGGTGGCTGCCTTCACCATGTGCTTTTCTAGTTCACAAAGCTAAAAATCCTACTTGGCTCTGTCGCTTCTCAGGGGATGTGTATCCTTCAGGTTTTCCACGTTTTCCTAGAAAGCCCAAGAAGCAAGTATGCCATGGGACTCTTATTTCTCAAAATCAGTTCATGTGTCACCTCCACCAAAACCACAGTGGCTACCGGCTGAATGGACATCTCCGGAGGGGACCTTGGGAATCTGTGAGTTGAACCCCACCCCCTGCCTCATGAGTCAGGATTCCTGCTCACGTTAAGGCTGGAGAACCTCCGGTAGAACGGAGAGAACGTGAGCCTCAAAGATGAGTGACCAGAGTTTGCATCTCAGAGGCTCTCTCACTAATGAGTCGGGCCACTTTCCACAGTTCTTTAATGTCCCTGAGCTTCAATTTCCCATGAATTAAAAAGAGTAAAGAACAAACATCCATCTCACAGGGCTGTTGTGAAAATCAATGGCACCAACTCAGGTAAAGCCCCAGCAGCCTGCAGAGCCACGGCAGGCGTCCAGCCCCGGTCAGTCTACTACCTGTCTGTCTGCTTGTCTCCTTCTCTCTGCAGCTATCTCTCAGGATGGACTTCCTGAACTAAATGCTCAAAATTCCTGTGACACTGTCAGCCTCATGCATGAACACTTTTGACTGCCTCTGTTCTCTATTACAGCGAGAGGTCTGCTATAAATAGCCCCACATAGGAGCACAGATGAGACAGTGAAGGGGTTTCCCATGTTCTCGCTTCGCAGGGGTGGCAGTCACAGTAACCACACCCATGGGAGGGTGGACACGCCAGCCTGGGGCACTGGCCGATGCCAGCCTGTCAAAGATGCAGCAAAGAGTCTCCTGGGAATAAATAGCATCTTAATCACAGAATGCTAATTATTTCACTCCAGTGGGCTAAGGACAGCCATGCCTGGGAGCTGCTCTGATGCCGAGAAGCCTTAGGAAGTGGGTGCCCAGAGGACCATCCTTTACATGTGCAACCTTGGCCATGACTTTCAGTGACTGGGGGTTCCACCAAGGAGGTAACTGGGACAGCTGTGGTCTTCTTCATGAAGGGCCTGTCATCAACAGTGGCCAAGGCTTTGGGCCCCTTCCTCATCCTACACTTGGCTTTGTTTCTTGGAGTTGCCCATTCTTGGGTCCGAATGCCCTTGGATATCATCTCCCTGGGCTTCTGGTCTTACACTCCTGTTGCCTACGGGCACCTCGCTTTGGTGCATAGACACTAAGGTACAGAGTGGCAAGGGATATCTCACCCTCCCTGGAGGGAACCATGTGTGGCCCCAACAAGTGTGTGTTTGCCTTCTTTGGCTCTAATTTTAAAAACAGGTGTAACATTTTAGCCTTAATAAGTTAAGGTCTTTACAGTGCTTTTAACATCCACTGCTCCATGGCGTGGGAAATATACCTATTACTTCTGGGGTACTTGTAGTTTGGGAGGTCTTTGGATAGCATGAGTACAATGCACATGGCAACTTTAATCAGCTAACACTTTGTTCAAGAGAGAATTTCTGGCAGATGCCTGCTATAAAGATGGGGCCCAATACATAGTTCTTATATTTCAGGGATTTTAATTTCTAATCTGGGGGAGAAAGTGAGCCCAGTGTGCAGGCTTGCTCTGTGTGGTTTCCCCAAACCAAGGGAGGCCAGTCCCAGGAGGGGGGCCCCGGCATGCCCAGCTCGGGTTGCAGGTGGTGCTGGGGGCAGAGGAAGAAGCACACGCATGGCATGTTTTCTCCCTACACCAGGGACATGAGGCCGCTTTATTCTGTTGTTTGTCCAAAGGAGACAATAATACCTGACCTGCCTATTTCGGCATTGTTCCGAGTTTAAAAGAAATCAATACATATGGGACTCCAAGGGGGGGAAGCAACAACATTCTAAAATATAAGATAGCAGGCTAAGCTGCACTTCCCTTCACGCTGACAGGTAAGACAAAGACAGCCAGTTCCTCCCACACCCTACTGGGGAGCAGGAGGGCTGCTTGCGACGGTCCCTTTCTGGGATATGTTTGGCTGTCATAAGTTGTCTTGCATCACACAAACCTCTGAAGCAGATTGTGTGATTCACATACATTTGACATCAATGTACCAGGTTGTGATGATTTGCCTCATTATGTTCTGCTGAGGACTGGATTAACTTGTAATAATACACCGAGAATGTGAAGCATGACCTCCAATTACAATGGAGGTGGGGGTGGGTTGCTTCATGGTTAAAGCAACGAACTGACTCAAGGCTCTGAGTTCCTAATCACAAACCTGTGACCTTGTATGTGACATTGGGAGGCCTGCTACAGGCCTTCAAGAGTACCTTTAATTTGTGCAAACTGATCACCCATTCTTAAAAGCATTGGAGTAAGTCTGTCCTCTGAGTACAGTGTGAGTGGTAACTAATGGTTAATAATACTCAAGAGAGTAAGGACTGCCAAATGCCCGTGATTCCTTGGGGAGGATTCAGACTATTACCTAGAGATGCTAGAGAAATGCCAACCCCACAGTTCCCAGAAAACCAAGTCTGTTGCTCTTCCCTTCCAAGTCAGCTGCCGACCCTGTCCAGCACGCCCAACAGACTTCTGTGGTGATGGCAATGCCTTTTATTTGCTCTGTGCAGAGGAAGCTACCACTTGTGGCTGTTGACCACTCAAAATATGACTAGTGAGGCTTAGGAACTAACTTTTACACATGATTTAATTTAATTGACATGTATATGTAAACAGCCACATGTATAGTGGTCACCATAGTGGACAGCATAGTTCTAGCTAATTCAAACCTCTTTAGAGCAACTGCATGAAGCGGAGGTTGGAAAAGTAATTGGATGTAAATAAACTAATTAGTCAAAACAAAGTTTTTCCTAAGTTTGAAGAAGTGGGGAAATTCAAGGTCTGGAACGAGAGATTACTGAGGAACAAGCACCACTTCCCATACCCCTGCAGCGGTTCCCTCCATTTTGATGGGCATTAATCTGAGACGGCATCAAAACTCTAACAAAAAGCTGAACTAGATCACTTTATTCTGCAGAATGAAGTTCCGTATAGAAGTTCTCTATACAAGGCTGAGAGAAAGCACCAGTGAGATCAAGTTCAAGAGAAATCTTAGCCTTACTTTGTCCTGTTCTCTGATCGCCTCGGAGGAGCACAAGCGTGCACTTTGGGGTGGGATGTTCTTTGTCTGCTGTCCTCCCCAGCCCCACTTGCCCCGGAGGCTCACCCTCCACTCCCCTCCCCCACCTGGACAGGGCAACTGATATAAACAAGGCTCAAAATCACAGGCAGAGTGCTGTCTCCTGTTCCCTCCAGACTTAAGGCGTCTTCTTTTTTGCCCCTTTGTGAATTCTGTGGCAGCCTTGAAGTGAACTTCCTCAAACTTCACAGGGTGTAAAGAATATATTCTTCCCACACTTAGCTTATTATTGCCCTGTCTTTTGTATCTTTTTTCCTCCCCTGAACAGTGCATTTCTCAGGTATTCTAAGCTCTAATACGGGAACAGGGGCTCGGTCCCTGCGATCCTCCTCATGCACTGCGCAGCCCAACGTCAGAGGCAAATAGGGACTTCATCAATGCTTCTCGGTAATACATAACAGACCATTAAACTCGATGGGATTCTTAAGGTACTTCTTTCAGGTCAACATACTCCAGGAAACAATGTATTTTTTGCCCTTGTATGATTTGTTGAGGGGAGTGGATTAGGCTTGGTCCTTTCAGGGAAGGACTTTCGAAGGGGCCAAGTTGTTTCCAGGGTGATGTCATGATTATCTGAAAGTTGGGAAAGCAGCCCTGAACTCAGCCAGCAGCTACATGATTGGCATGGGAGAAAGGAAGCATGATAAATATATCGCTGGCCGCTGTTTTCCCAACAGTGGAATGGAAAGGGAATGAAGTTCTTTATTCATGAAATGGTCAGAGTGCCCCTGCTAAAGACTGGTAAATACGACTGCCAGGCTTGTGTGAGGAACTTTGCAGTTTGTTGAAGTGGGAACAAGCCGATGTAAGAGCTTGTGGCAGCCGCACTTCCCCCAGTCTCCACTGTGCCCTAGTGTGTCTCCTTAAATGCACATTTCCTAAGGAGATTATTTTGAAAGAGAAAACCATTCATTCTGCTCCCAAATTCATCCTTAACTGAAAGATTAAAGTGTAAGTAAATAGAAATCTAATTAAAATTTAAGGTTAAACTAGCAATAAAAAATGCTCCATCTTTTCCAAGCTAAAGAGTCTGCCACAAACAACAAGCACAGTGGGGTACTTGGATCAGCTGCATTAGCGACACCAGGGAGCCTGTTAGAAATGCAAATTCTTGGGCTCCACCTGGGACCTGCAGGAGCAGAAGCTTTGGGAGCCAGGCCCAGCAATTGCGTTACAAAAACACCTCCACGTGACTGTGCACTAACACTTGAGAACGATTGCTTTACCCAGTGTTGAAACCATCAACTTTTTTTCAATGTTGTAATGCAGTGTACTAAACGAGTATCCCTGAAACGCCAAGTCTTTCCCAATTCTAGAAATAAGGTCTGACCAAGCACTAAACAAGTCCAGCCAGGAACCCCTAGTTCGGAGTTCAAACACACCTGCATGTCCTGCTGCCTGGGGCCTGATGAAGTCTCCCCAGGGCTCTCCCGGGAGCTGGGCCGGGCAGGCGCATCCGCCTGGTGGTGGGACGCGGAGGGCTTCAAAGGGGCGGGGCAAGCGGAGGGGAACAGCGATGCCGGAAACCTATGACTATTCCATCTACTTTAAGCATTCCTCTTTTTGAAGGGGTCAAATATTTAATACCTTTCAATCGCTGTTTCACAAACAACAGTCAAAAGAAAGGCAGTGGTTATAAGATTTTTAAAAATAGGGCATCTTCGTAGATAACTGATACCAGCTGCACCAGGGAGCGCGTTCTTCGTGGTGATGACGGACGGAGTCCAGCGTCTGGATGATTCATCGCTGACGTGAGTCTGTGTCTTTCCTGGATCTGTGACCCCCCATTGCAACACGTATCAACCAGCATCACAGGCATTCCGGCCTCACCCAATCCTTTCCTACTCCACCATAGTGACCATCCAGATTGCAAAGGGAATTATGAAGACTTTTTGTCCAAATGATTCAAAGACTCTCAAATTTCTTTTTGATGACAGTGGTTGCTCACGTAACCTAGATTTTTTGTGTGCTCCAAGAACACAGTGACAAAAAGTCAAAGCCCCAGAAGTACAAGAGCATTTTATGATATTTCCCGTCACAAGAAAAACTCCCATGCAAAGAAACATGGAGATGTAAACTCTCCACAGTAACTTTTCTCACTGAAATCACACCTCTCGTCACGACCTGTTACACCCACACAGTCATGTGCCACAGGCACTGCACACTGTCTTCAACATCTCAAAGGCTCAAAAGCTATTTTTAAAGCCAAAATGCAATCTAGGTTGCTATTCTATAAAGCATTTTTTAAGGAAGAACAAAGTAATACAGTGACTTTTTTATGCATATGGGCAGTTAGCCAACTCACCAAAGGACTGAATGCAGCTATCGATGAGATCGTCCAGGCTGGCTCCTTTGGCCAAATGGCCCAGAGACACCATCATTCGGAACTGGGTGATCTGGGCCAGGCTGGGATGGGAGGGGATGGGGCTGCTGGCTGTCTTCGCCTCTAGTTTTGCTTTAGGGGCAGCTCTGCAGCCATGGGAAGGTTTCCTGAGGAAAGAGAGGAGTCAGTGAGTGCACGCAGAGCAGCCAGGGGACCAACAAACAGGCAGCTCCGTGCTCTGAAGTCAGATGGGAGAGGAAAGCAGTAGAGATAACACAATTAATCCTGGGAGTCGGGCTGATAGAAGATATACCCCTCCCACTTGGCAAATGCACCAAGCGGACTGGTTGGCTGTTAAAGAGACATCTCCCAAAGCAAATAACAAGGTGAGATTGCAGGGTTGCAACTAGGGCTTGTCCTCCTGGGGTTAGGATTGCTTCGACCTGCTGTCTCTGTTTCCCAAAGCAGAGAGGCAGAGGCAGGACCACCTTGGCAGTCCTCAGCTCCTAGCAATAATTTTTAATTTTAGCTTCAAGGCCACTGACTTGGGTCTTGAGAATTAAGTTTCAGGTGGTCTCATCTTCAGCTCAGTTCATTCGTCTTGAACAACAGGCGAGATTCTGTAACAGCCCAGGTGGTCTCGGGAAAATCCTTAGGGACTTTGCGGGGAAAGTCAAAGACTGAGGACCGGTGAGCACAGGCTGAGGGGTGAGGGTGGTGGTACTTAGATTTTAAGTTAGTCCTGCCTTTCTGACAAATCTCTGTTGGTTTTAAGATTGGGTTTTTCTTTAATGATAATACAGATAATCATCGAGTCATTTTTATCATTAAACATCAGTCCATCAAGTCCGTGTGTGAGTTTTTACTTACTGGGGGCAGGGAGGGGGTTGAGGAGCAGAGCTCAAGAGAGCTTTATTCCAGAGCTGAATCCAAAACAGTGAGCCGGGGTGCAGGAAGGCCTAGGGGTCCTGCAGGTCACCATTGTCCACGCTCACCTCGCTTTACCTTTGGTCATGACCTCTCAGTATAAGTCAAGTTGTTTGCAAAGGGATACATGAACATTAATTAAGCATTTTGTTTTCCCTTCCATTAGAAGAGAGAAACACACACAGACCCATTTCTACATTCTTTGAAGGTTTATTAGTGACAGGTGGTGTTACTGGTAACGTCTTTGAGTGCAGAGTTAACGCTCCTTTCCCTGCTGTGACCTGGTTATCTCATAGTTCACACTGAGAAGTCAAAAACAAGAGAAAAGGAAATATATCTCAGATCCATGCTTTAGCTACTCACTACATATTTTGATAAACACATGATGGCATTAATTAATCAATAATAGGTCGGAGAAGACCAGTGAGACAGTGTGTAAGAGGACACTCTGTAATCTGTAAAACATACTAATTACATGTTAGCTGTTGTTGTATAAAGGTCATCTATAAGTTCTTTAATACAAACATCTAGTTGGAGAATCAAACCCAGACCATGAAAAGGTAACTGTCAATCTGTGAGTGTCGAGGCTAAGGGGCGTGCTGTTCTCAGAAGAGGGAAAATCAGTTGCAGGTGGAGTGTAGGGGAAAGCTGCTCTGACGAGACATCATCTCACCCAGGAGGGGCTGAAGAGGTACTGAGATGAAAACAAAATGCCGAGGCCCGTTCGGACTTTTGGAAACCAGCCTGCAAAAAGACCTCTGAACTGTGGGGCTACTCAGTGCCAGACTTGTGGAGGGAACACCCACCCTTCCAGTGTCATTTCAAAATGGCTCCAGGGTGCTGGGCTGCCGGTGGTTGGGGGGCTCTGTGTGGACCTAGGGTGGTCCTAAAGAGACAGAATCAGCAACTGGCTATTGGGAGTCTGCTAACGGGAGGCAGTGATTTTCCGAAATATCAAGCTGGTATTATAGGACTTGATCGAATTTCTCCTGGCTGTTACTGATTCTTACCCAGCACTTGCAATAGCCCCAGGGTCAGATCGGTATCTGAAAATGAGAGAATAATGGCTACTGTGGACTGAGTACCCTTGACAAGCAGGCAGGCATTGTGCTGGAGATTGACATGGTCTTTGAAGCTTACATCCCAGAAGGATTTGATCTCCATTTCATGATGTTGAAACTAAGTCTAAAAGAGGTAAATGACATAGCCAAGTACAACTCACGTGTTCTAGGTCTGGGATTTGTACCAAGCGCCTCTCTGGCTCTATCTGTTTAATAAATATTTGCTGTGCCTGGAACTGTGCACCTTCACTCCATTGGAATTAGCAAGAGAGGCTGACAAGGTCATTTCAGCTTCAGATAAAGGGACATTCTCCTAAAGTGCAGCTGATGACACAAAGACTGAATGTCAGCCCTACTCCTCTGCAGGGTCCTGGAATGGTCCTCAGACCCAGTGCTGCACAGACTCTTCGTGGTTGTTATCCATGCCTGGAGGTCCAGGCCCAGCAGGGCGCAAGACTGGCCACCAGTGCTGAGAAAAGTAGAAGCCAGGCCCCCTGTGCCCCAGTCTTGCTCCCCACTTGGGCTCCCTCCCCTTCTAGGAAGCACTGACAATCTCTAAACCTGGGGCTGGTTGAAAGGTATTGGGATTAATCAGCTTTCTGCCTTACCTGCTGCCTTTTTACCACTAATATCTCTACCCAAAGCAGAGTTGGAAAAGAGAAAAATAAAGATCTTCTCAGTGTAAGTCTTTTTTTTTTTTTTTTTTTTTTTTTTTTTTCCTGTTAGGCCCTCCACTTCACTTCTCTCTGAGCCCTGGAGAAGAGGAGCCTGCAACCAGAGGCCGAGCCTCCACAGACAGCTCTTCCCTCTGGGGCAGGGAGGCGGAAAGCCTCCAGCTAGGGGAAACCACTTTTGGTTCACAAGGTGAGATACTTTTACCAGATCGAGGAGGGACTGGGGTAGATTCAAGCAGAAAGCACGAACTTGAAAGGAGTATTTGGGGGTTAGTGAAAGATGCAACATGGGAACTATCAAGCCCAGAGAGAGCAGAGGGCTGGGGCATGAGAAACCAGGGAGAACAGAAACTATTAAAAGCCAAGTTGCAACCTGAGAGGTCTAGGTAGATGGGGGTCATCTGCACCATAACCTGGGAACTCAGCTCTTCTGCTGTGCAATTTCTTAACTGCCTGCTTGGTGACAAACCCTCCAAACTCTCTTCTGGAGAAATGGCTAGAGACAAGGATTTATAAAATGCTTATTATGGGCAGTACTCAAAGGTATTTTACTCCATAGAAAGCATAGCCTCTAGTCTGCAAAGGCATATCTTTAAACGAGACTAGCCGAATGTTTCCTGGCCAGTTTCCTTGCAAATTTAAAAAACAAAAAATCCCTCAGAAAAATTAACTTGAAGGTGTTTTCTGAGGCTAAAATTTGTTAAGGCCCCAGTAGGTTTGCTGAAGGATACTCCCAAAATTCAGACGGGTTCAAGTGAAATCCTCTCCAAGCACAAATTACCTCGGTTCACCTTTTTATGGAAACTTTCACAGCTTTCTTTGCAGTGGAAGGTGGCTTTTATAGGCTTCTAGTGAGGATTCTTTCCAGTCCTGTCCTTTCCCCACCTCCGTAATGACTCAGTTGAACATACTGAAGCTCCCCGCCTCAATCCAGTGCGAGGTACAGTGTTGGACCCTTGGGGATATAGGGCAGGTGCAAGAAGAGCTGAGGGGCTTCAGTTCTAGAAAGTCCGGCAGGGCAAAGCTTCCTGCCTCCATTGGGCATGTTTGTGCAGGCTGGGCACGGCACAGTCACACTAGAGTCCATGTGGATGGAGGTGGGGAAGTGCCCAGGTGCCCAACCTTACGCTGCGCCCAGGCCGCTGTCTAAGCAACTGTCGGGTTCCAGCCCTTTGGGGGATAAACTCAAAGTTACCTGTCCCCTCCAGGCCCCTTTCTCCAGACAAGAACCTTTTCACCCACTGTCACTCTTCATCTTATGTCACTCCAAGATCCTCCTAAAACATCTCTCTAAAACCACAGTGGGCGGGGGTTCCCACCCAGAAAGTTCTGCATTCACTATCCTCCGCTTGCTAGCTGCAAGCGCAGTTGGCCCTTCAGGGCCCTCCGGAGATCCGCAGGGCCGGCAGATGCCACCAGGGGGCGCTGCGGGAGCCCTGCCCCCCGCAGCAGGTGCTGTAGTGCGACCCGGAAAGTCCACGAGTGGGAGTCCCAGGTGCGGGGCAGCCAGGGGCTGGGGGATGAGGTCTGTCAGTGCAATTCCGGAACTCGCCAGGTGAACGCTGGCCGCGCGGACCGCACAACCCAGCTCACTCCCCCATTTCCCGGGTGCAACGCGCTGGGCACTCCAGGAGCGTCCGTCTCTTAGCTTGTGTCCACTGCGAGCGTCTCCCCGGACTTCAGCAGAGACCCCAGCCTGCTGCCGCCAGCAGTCCGGCCCGCCACTTCCCGTAGAGCAGGCGCCCACTTCCCATCCCCGAGAGGCCTCGGGGGCTGCCCGCACACTGGCCCCGGCCCCAAGGAAGGAGATTGGCGCTTCCGAGGGCCTGGGCCCCTACTCACCGAGGAGCCTCTCTCGCCTTGCCCAGGGTCCCCATGGCCGCGGCTGCGCTCGTGAGCCGCTTCACCTAGCGCAGCTAGACGGGCTCAGAGGGACACATCGCACCGCCAGCGCGTCCCTTCGCCCCGGGCCTCTCCGCCTCCGGGCCGCCCACCAGCCGCTCTCAGAGCCGGGCGAGCCCGCCCGACGCGCACCCGCAGGCACAAACTTTATGTGCGCGCGCTCTCTCGTCTTTACCCGCTCGCGCACGCGCGCGCTCACACTCTCCAGCACCCAACCACCTGACACCCGCTGATGTTATCGGCTGTAGGAAATGTGTAGCGCTTTTCGGCTCTTCTCTGAAACCTGCCCCCAGTACTTGGTAGTACCTCGAGGCCAGCGCCTCTCCAGGTCCTCGCCTTCCACCTCTGCCTTGTACCTTCCCAGCCCGAGGTTGCGGTCCCAAGGGGAGCTGAAAGGCTGGGGAGGCTCCGGGTGCCCTGGATTCCCCCAAACCCGTGTCTGCAGAGCAGGTGTGAGCCCAAGGGAACCGGCTTAGCCCGGCGGCTCGGCTCTCGGGAGACCACCACCACCACCACCACCACCACCACCACGTCTCCTGCAGTCCTGCATTTCAGTTCCGGATTCTGAACACCCCTTGACTCCTGGCAGACCTCTTTTGTATTTATTAGAGCTCAGAGCTGGGGCAGGGTAAGGAACTAATACAAAGTTGTGGATATACCTTAGCCTGAGCCTCTGGGTGTCTTCTTGGTAGCAATTTGCAAGACTGGGCTGGAGATACGTGTACAGTACCGTTCAAGAGGCAGCAGGTGTGGAGGTGCTCTCTCTGGGGCGTGATGCATATCTGGTGGGAGACAGCTGCTCGGCATCTGTAGGTGCAGGAGATGTGGGGAGAGGGGCACAGACGTGGGGAGGGGTGGAGAGAACGTTGCTTCAGCAGACTTGGCTAGGAATGGCGGCCTAACCCCTGCGTGCAAGTGATTGTAACTATAGCTAATGTTGACCGAGCGCCTTTTGCCAAATGCTTTCTGTACATTGCCTCATTTAATAGTTTAAAGATGAGAAAATTAAAGATTAAAGAATAATATGCCTTCCATTACACAACTAATAAACAGCAGAGAGAACCATGACTGGGCTGAGATCCAACTCCCTGTAATCACTGCTGGACCCTCCTGATAACACACCCATTGCCATTGTCACAGGCTATAACTCCAGCCACAATAATAGGGCTCTTCCCACCCATAATGTGTGGACCTTAAAGCCTTCCCCAGCAACTTCATTTATACATTACCTTATATTTATGCCATCTTGTACTTAAAAAAATTCAAGATAGCTTACCTATGTAACCTACAAGAGAAGTATGTGAAATGTACAATGAAAAATAAGATATGCAAAATGGAACCATAAATGAAAGTCGTTTTCTAAAAATGCACCCCATAGAGTCCAATAGACTTGCTTCAAGTGGGACAAAAACTTTTCTCCTGGAGTTCTAGCAGTCATGTTCAAAAGGGAAGGCATCTCAAATTCAATTCCTGGGACAGGGGTGGGTGCAGGGCGGAGGGGGAAAAGGGGGAGAAAAAAATGGGACAACTGTAATAGCATAATCAAAAAATTTACTTAACAAAGAAAAATTAGAAGTTTGATCCTACTAAAAAAATAAAATAAAATTCCTGTCACATGCAAGAAAAACAAAAAATAAGAAAGAAAGAAGGAAAGAAAGAAAGAAAAGGAAGAAAGAAAATTGCTCAAGAGAAGGTGAACTCTTCTCGATATTGAGACCAGAAAGAGACTTCTCTAAAGAATCCCCATGAACTTTGAGGTGATAGAAAGAACCACGTCCTCAGTCACAGCATATATATATATATATATATATATATATATATATATATATATAGAAGTGGCATGTGGATGTTTAATAAATATTAAATAACAACACTTCTTTAGAATTACACTCTATACTCATATGTTTATATGCCAAGTGGATAAACATATACCTCTATGTATGTGCATAACTATACGTAAATGTGGGTATATGTAGATAGGATAACTTTTTGGTGAATACACACAATACTAAGCACACATGTAGGCAGCTGCTCACACCTACACACCTGCAATCCATTATGTGTATACGTATAGAAATTATTAGTTCATTCGAGAAACAAGTCTTGCTGAGTTTTGTAAACAAAGGGGCCTGATTCTGTCCTGGAAGCTTCCTCTTCCCCAGCTTCCTGAGAGCTCTGCACTAGACGTGAACCTGATTGTGTTAATCGGCCCATCCGAGCTCTTTGATGAAGCTTCCTGGCTGCTCCTACTTGAGCAATTTGTCCTTTCCAGACATCTACAAAATTGGAAGTTAGCTCCATCGCTTTCATCATCTTCTGCGGTGTGGTTAGTCTCCCTGGTGTCTTCTGAGGCACCTCTGACCTTAGGAACAGATTTCTTCTTTTCTCTCATTTGCTCCTCTAAAACCTCTAACCCTCTCTTCTGGGTCTCTAACCTCTTTGATGTGCAGTCATCAATGTCTCTGTAGCAGCTGAGAAAGGTTGGGGACCGTTGTCGCCTCTACCTGCCCCTTGGGTGAGGTCATTCTGTGGGATTCTTTCTCTGTTGTTCCTCCTTTCAATCAGGTGTTCTTAACTAATGTACGTGGGCTTCTATTTGGCTTTTTGATGGGTATTGTGAAGCCTCTGAGACTAAAAGACCCACTTTCATCAGGTTTTCTAAATGATCCATTACTCAGATTAGGTGTTTTTATTTTCTTCCACAGCTTTGACAGGACCCATACGACTCTAATGTTTGAACATACAACCTTCATATCTAACATCCACACCCACATTTCCAACTGCTCACTTCCTTTAATTATTCCACAGGACTTCCTCCCTATCTTCACAGCCACATGTCGGCCTTGACCTCCATTATCTCAGAATCTGGACGTGTGTTATAGCTTCATAACTAGCCTCCCTAATTATAGAACCTCCTCTTCTCTGATCCTTCTTTCATGCTGCTTTTAGATTTACCTCATCACGTCATGCCTCTGCTTCCAAACTGCTAAGGAACTTCTTGTTGCCTACAGAATAAAGTGCAAACTTCTGAACAGTGTGCATCTATCTGCAAGCGGAACCTCACCTGTCCAGCCTGGCCTCCAGCCCTGCCCTCCCAGGCACCTGCCCTCTTCGGTTGCACCTTGGTCATTCTTGGTAACTGCTGTGTCCTGAGCCCCTGCAAGCTGTGGTGCTTTTGCCTGTGTCCCTCCTTCTGCCTACCATCTCTTTTCACCTGATAAACGCACAAAAGTACAGTTATACCAGACGCACATCAAACTGGTAAGCCGCCCTAGAGGGCACACTCAGGATTGCCTCCCAGGTGCAGAGGTGTGCAGACTCACCTTTCAGAACCTGTCTGTGGCTACCACGGCTTCCACTCTGTTGCCTGCCATTGATTCATTCATTCAAGACATCTTCACTTGGTGCCTACTTAGTGTCAGATGCTATCCTTGTCACTGAGAATCTGGTAGAGAACAAGACATAAGATCCTTGTTCACAAGAGCTTACGTATCTAGCAAACAGACGGTAACCAAGTCAACAAATAAATAAATACGTCACAGTTTTACACCCTGATTTCTAGGACCTGCCACTTCAGAGTCGGGTAACCTCTGCCCTCATGCTGGGCAACGTGATGTATCCCAGTTGGGCGCCCCTGCCCCATGGACCTGTGAGAACAAAGCTGCCACATTTAGGGGCACGCAGGCCCAGAGGAGAGTGGAGAGAGATGGAGAGGGAAAGTGGGGGGGGGGGATGCGTGGGATCATCCTTCACTCTCCTGCTGAGAGCTGCTCCTATTTCTGAGACAGGCAGAATTGGCCTCGTTATTTTATGACTGTGACTGGCTGCCCTGCACAGATGCACATTGAACACCAAGTTCCTGTGGCTGCGTACCCTGGACCATGGCCAGAGGAACTTCCCACATGAGAAGCGCCTCCTTTGGCTCTATACCTGTAGATTGTGAGCGTGTGGTTGGATGCCTGCTTGTTTTTGTCCTGGGCATCTTCTCATGGGTGCAGCAGCAGGCATCTCTGGGCCTCTCTATGGGCCGGCTGTTCTGGAGAGTGTCTGTTTCCTTGAGGTATCCCCAGGATTCTCCAAAGGGAATTTTGTGATTGTCCTATAAATTTCATTTCAAGATAGATGGTCCTATGTATAAGCCCTAAATGTGAATATCTGTTCTTGGTTTCAGCTGCTTTGAAGGATGCTACCTGTCTCTGCAAAGTCCCTTCCTAGAGTCCCATCACAGAGCCCATATTTTTAGTTAGATTGGCCTTGAATTTGATTTTGGGTTTTTTTAAAGATGGTAACACAGCAAACAAATAGAAATACAAGTTGTTTCATGGCTTTTACTCCTGGTAGAATGGGAGTCCCTAGAAGCCTTTGAACAGACGAGGGACAAGGTCTGACTTCTGCTTTATAGGGCCCCCCAGGCTGCTGAGTTCCAAAGTGATTCACAAGAAGCAAGGGCAGAAGGCTCTCAGTGGAAGTGCCTTTATACTTTCCAACTGGGTGGGTCTGCCAGCTTGGTGGCTTTCAAATTGTTTTGAACATTACTCCATGGTAAGAGGAGTAAAGTCACACTTCACATTCTGTGACTCAGATGTATTTTACCCTACGTGTAAAAATAAAACACAGGCTGTGTGAAACAATAGTACCCTTACTATATGTGGTTCACTTTGATCCTTTCAAGTCTTTTTCACTTTGTTTAATGGCGTTAAAAAGTAAATGCTGGTCAGGACCCGCTAAAGTGATATGTTACTGGGGTGGGCTCATAGTTTATGAAATAACAGCTCGGTCAGCCTCTCACGATAACAATAGATCACTATAGTTACCCCAGGAAATGGGAACCAGGTGGCATCAAGTAGGGGAACATTTCACTCTTCATTGTTTCTCCTTTTGTAATTTTTATTTTTGTGTTATGTGAACACATCTATTCAATAAATAAATTCTATTTTAAATTATTAGTGCACAAAAACCTTCCTGCTTTCTAATTCTGAACTGAATGGCTTTACAAAACCTGAGGCTGGGGCTGGCAAAAGTAAGATGTGAGTGAATTTTCTTTGTTCAAGTTTATAAAAAAAAAAATCCAACAGTATCCCCCCCCCAAACATTTGGGAGGCAGAATGGCACAGTGGTTAAAAGCCCTGGAGTTAGACTGATTTTGAATTTTAGCCCTAATGCTTCCTAGTAATGTGACCTTGAGCGAGTTAACTTCTCTAAGCCTCAGTTTCCACATCTGTAAAAATGGGTACAAACAAGGCCTACCTCATGAAACTTTGCTAATGATTATATGGACATGGTCTACACCCAGCGCGCAGGAACTGCTGGAGACATGTTAGTGTTTTGAGTTATTACTCTGTGCCAGGTCGTGGGCACACGAGGTGTGTTTCAGGAACCTAATGAATGCTCTGTGATCATATCCAAGGGACACCTACCCTAGTTCTTGGTCGATGTGGGGCCAGCTTCTCAGAGGAAGTGAAGCGTGTAGGTTAAGATGCAAAGAATAAGATGAATAGAAGGGAGGGGAGAGGAGAAGCCAGGGGAGAGAAGAGCAGAGTGCTTTGCTTCTGATGCCCTCACACCTCCACCCCCATCAATGTATAAATAAGGCTCTCAATTCTGACTTAATTTTACTGCCTTTGTAGAATCCAAGAGGCTGGTTTACATCTAAAAGAGTCCCATGGGCTCCTTACATCCTCACTCTACTTTAGATGTGATTCAATTAACACCACTCTCAGGTGTGCTGTTGGGTGCTTGAGATGAATGTTGCTGAACAGAGGTCTGAGTTAATTAGCATTCAACACTGGGCTTCTTTTCAGATGGCTGGCATTGTGATCGAATGGCGGCCATTCAACCACTATTTAAAAAATTCCTAATGTGCACCCGGCACCATCCTAGCATCAAGACTAAACAATTTAACACCTACAAGGATGACACATGGGTAAAAGCTGGAAAAAAAATCCGGTTCATAGAAAGATTCAAATGGCCTGGACCAGCCCAAGGATGTGGTTTTCTGCATACAAAAACTGTTTAATATGCCTTTTAAAAAGTACCGTGATAAGTTGTATTGAAATGAAAACTCTTAAGTATTAATATATACTCTCGCATGTGAGCAGTGGAGAAAATCTTCGTGAATTAACACAGGTGGTGCTTCTCAAACTGGGATCATCTGCAGATGCACCCTTAAGGGTCTAGAAGAATTTTTTTCCCTTTAAAAGGGGCCATATTTTACTCATATCTCAGAAATACTAAAGTAGGCCATTTCCCGTGCAACTTGCAAGCATTTTACCTCTTGATTTTGACAGTGCCGTTCTAATAGCCCATCCCACTCCTCTGCGCCAAAGCCCCATCTTCCCCACCCACATGGGGTGTGAGTATCTCTGTATTCAGTCTCATTCTTTGTCATAGGAATTGAGATTGATTCTTATGGCTGGAAAGCAGCCTTAGAAAAGTATAAATTGGGGTAGAATAATCTTTTATGTTCCTCTGGGTTTGGAAGTGGGAAGCTAGGCTCCATCAGCCGGACTAATGATGGTGAGTCCTAACCCTCTGGGTGACTGTCCCCTGAGTGCAGAACTTGGGTTTCAGAAATGATAAAGTCACACCAGGAGAGCATCATGAACATTAGAAATTCATCGATTTAAAAACAAAACTGAAAGCTTAAACTTGTCGCAAGAATCAATCAAGATTGATCTGTTCCCATTTTTAATTGGCAACCGACTAAAACATTTTAGTGGAAGTAATTTCTCAGAGTCCATCCAAATGATAGCAAAATTTACAGTAAAATAAAAGCGTTTCTTTTTGTTTCTTGTTTTGTTGTTTGCTTGTTTGTTTTACATCTTATATCAAACTCAGAGCACGACTCTGAACAAAGTGTGGAGCCTGCATCATGGCTTCGCAAGTGTGCACGGAGGCCTGTCGGTCAGTCAAGATGGTGAACCAAGCATCCACCTTAACTGATTTTAAAATAGATTATTCAGTGAAAAGCATTGCCACAGGTGGTGATAAATCCACTTAGTACCCAGATATGTGTGATTTTCAAGTGTTTCAGAAGCGAGGCTTCGCTCCCAGAGGAAGGTCGCCTCATGCTGGATCCTAATTTGGCTCCTGCAGGTGTGATGTTGCTGGAGGATGATTGCTCTGACGTGCTTAGTCTGTGTTTGGGTGAGGGTGTGATGAACTCTGCGTTAGACTCAGGACGGAAATAGACAGGTCTTATATAATCGATGTTGTGCTTGTTTAAAACAATCCTTTTGAAAACCTAAACTGACTTTTGTACTGCACCAGCCAGAGGAAGTAACTAGGTCAAGTGGGAGGTAGGAGTGAGGGGTGCGTGGGGGAGGAGGAGGAGTTTGCCTCAGGCCCTCCCTCCCTGGTTAGGAATGCTCCGAACTCAGCAGGTTGATGTTCGTGGGTCCCTTCCTTCATAAAAATATATTAAAAATATGTTTTGTGATTGTGTTCGCATAAAGATAAGTATAATCCAGACTAGATGCATTAGTATGCATTCATTCTTATCATATTCATTTTTTCTTCTGGTTTTTAAAAGGAATTAAATGAGAACCTTTTCGTGGGCCCCAGTAATTACTGTGGACTCCAGGCAATGCACCTCCTTCATTAGTCAGCCCTGGGAGTTGGCTAGCTCCTTCAGGAAAGAGGAAGCTGTGTGTGTGTGCGTGTGTGTGTGCGTGTGTGGCGCTCTGGGAGAGTGATTGTCTTCTGGCTGTTAAGAAATGGTGTAAAAATAAGGGAAAGGGTAATTTTGAAGAGGAGCTTCCTGTCTCTTTTGGCCAAGCAAGAAGGGGGAACATGAAAAATTGCCCGGAGAGCAGTCAGGTGAGGAGGGGGATGAAAAATGAAGGACAGTCTAGGGAGGACAGACAAACACATGGTCCTCTTTAAAACTGGGGACTCTGAAGGGTCATTCAGTGCCAGAGGGGCCAGCGTAGAGAGGCCAAAAAAGTAGTAGGTACTGACCAACGAGCTGTTAGCAGTGACTAAGAAGTGCTTGTCCTGGAGTGAGTAAGGACCTATTGCTTCCATGTCAGACTTGAACCGGAGCTGTCTGCCCAGAGGCCCAGGCAGACAAACCTGACAGCCGGGTGCTACTGAAGAAAGTAGGCTGGACTATTGCACACAATTAATTGGTAGTCAGCAAAAACAAAGACAAACAAAAAATGGGCTGCTTTACATGCTAAGCAATGCTGAGCTGGATTCTATGATCCAACAGAATGCTTTTTACTTTTTTCTTTGTATCTCTTATTTATCCTAAATTCCTCATGATGATTACATGAGCCAACATGTTGGGTACTCCCTACCCGTCAAGCACTGGACCAGGAAATCAGTATACATTATTTCATGTCATCCTCGCAAAAAATGACTTACCCTTGTCCCCACTTTCTAGATGGGGATTTCAGGCTCAGAAAGGTTGAGTAACTTGCCCAAGGATGCATCACTGTGGAACAGTGAGGCTGGGTTTCAAGACAATGTGATTCTGAAATGGATTTGCTGCACTGCCTGCCCGTAATACATTACATCTTGCATCCCAAACAGTTGCACTTGTTAGGTATTACCCGTTATGAAATCTGGGCGAGGTAAAGAGGATAAATAAGCAGCATTAACTATTGCATATTGTAGACAGTCTCAGTGAAGTGCTAACCTTTTAACTGTCTTATCAACTGTACCTTACAAATCAGACCATCACAGGGGGTCACCATTTCTGTCTGGTTGCGGCTGCTCCTCCATCCAGCTGAAGCTAGGACTGCCTCTGAAAAGGCTTGGCTATTAGCGGGGGCGGGAGAGCCACTGACTTGAGGCATTTTCAGGCCCTACCTCAAGTTTTCACTTTCAGTTATTTGGAAAGTGAAAGTATCAGAGTTGTCAATGTGCTATTCGTGTGCTGGTCGGGGCCCTGTTGCCTTCATGTGTCCGCTCTCACGTGACCGGTCCGCAGCCTGTGTGAGTGTCCACACCTGGGAGGGTTTCCCCAACAGACAGGGCTGAAGACGTGCTTCCTGCTCCCTTGTCTTCTCCATGATTCTGTCTTTAGGGGCTTTGGTCGTTCTCTTTAAGAAGTGGGGTTTTTTTAGATGAAGTGATCAAGTTTTATTCCTTAGGGTTTTCTTACTATAACCCAAGAGGTTTGTTTGTTTATTTATTTATTTATCAAGTGTTTTAGCTCATTATTACAGTAATCTCCCCCTTATCCATGGGGGACGTGTTCCAAGATGCCCCCCAGGGGACACCTGAAACGGTGGATAGTACCGAGCCTCATATAGTCTGTGTTTTCCCTATACATACATACGTCTGATAAAGTTTAATTTATAAATTGGACACAGTAAGAGACTGACAATAATAACTAGTAATAAAATAGAACAATTATAACAATATACAGTGATAAAAGTTATGTAAATGTGGTTTCTCTCTCTCTCTCTCTCTCAGAATGTCTTATCGCACTGTACGTACGCGGCCTTCTTTGTGTGATGATGTGAGATGTAC
The DNA here is from genome assembly GCA_039655065.1 of Glossophaga mutica. Classification (NCBI taxonomy): domain Eukaryota; kingdom Metazoa; phylum Chordata; class Mammalia; order Chiroptera; family Phyllostomidae; genus Glossophaga; species Glossophaga mutica. The sequence goes on along the minus strand of CM077303.1, from coordinate 66,857,985 downwards.
CGTGCCTGTGTGAGGAGGTGAAGCAAGGTAGAAGTTTCCATTTAACATTTCGTGGACTGCTGTTGGCTGCAGGCATCTGAAACTGCAGAAAGTGAAACCATGGATAAGGGGAAACTACTGTGTGCTTTTAAAACAATTGTTGTGACTGCACAGTTAATGCAATTGTACTCCAATTTCAAAGTCTACTTTTAAGAGGCCTGAATATTTTTTTTCTGGGGTGCAGATAGACATTCAGACATTTGGTCTAATGCGTTGAAGTTAGGAGTTAAGACTGATTTTGACTTTTCTGTTTCTGGATTATTTTGTCCAGCCCCCTAAGTTCCCAGCCTGGGCTGTCATTTCCTGGAGCATCTCAGGAACCAGTATTCTCAGTATCTTCATCCCAGTTGCCCGCCCCAGCCTGCTCACAGCCTCCGACACAGACCTGGGCACTGAAGAAGAAGGGTCTCTTCCTTCCCTTGCTGTCAACATAGGACAGCCTGAGTGCTAGCAAGTTTCTGTCTCAGCAGAACTGCTTTCCTTCCTGGTCCCCAGCTGCTTAGGAAGACACACAGGTGACACCTAGGCTTCTATTTCCTGCTAGTCCCTCAGTGTCTCATTTGCTCTTTTACTCTTCCAGAACATTTAAGGACCACTTTTTATTTTATCTGCTGTGTACCTCTGCTAGCCCCAAGAGCGCACACCAAATGCTGTCCTTACAAACACTGGAGTCCATGAAGGCTGGGTCAGACGCCCACACGATAGACAGGGGGCTGGAGATAAGGAAATGCAAGGAGGTGCAGCACGCAGGATGGCTGACCTGCTTTCTAGCTTCTGCTACGAAGAAGTGGGATAGGTTCAGGTTCCACAGAACTATTTGACCATGACTCACCCTACCCCATCCTCGGGGAAAGCTCTTTTCTCCTCTCAGACTTGGGTTTTTGTCCTTGTTGCTTGGGACTGAGGGGTTGAACCGCTTAAGACTGACAACAGCCTTAACATTTTTTACACCGTAACTTCAACTTTGCTAAGGCTCTGGATGTCCCAAACCTAGGATAGGCTTCTGAGAGTCAGGGGTGGCTTTTGATTCAGTCTCTCAAGGCCCAATGTTTTTTGGCAGATGCAACTCTTTCTGAACAGTAAGTCATTGTTGAGTGACATGAACGGAACCAGAGCTGAAGAAAATTAAGCTTTCCAAAGACTGTGTAAAACAAAAGTCCTTTCAGCCCCTGGTATTCAGGGTTTCATCCCTCATGGAACCGAGACTACTCATGTTGCAGCGAACGAGCCCACGAAACTGGGCCATTTGGAACCTACGCACACCTGGCTTGGGAGGCCGGCCACCATTTAGGGATGCAAAGTGCTTCTCACTCAGCAGCAAGTTTATTGGGAAGGGGAAGAAATAGATAACCCTTCCCTGTCTCATCTGTACTTCTTCTCATCTGGTATTCTATGAGGGGTGCGGCTGTAGTGACAGGTAACTATCAAACAGAAAACAGTATCATTTCAGTTTTCTAGGTACCTTCTTCCCTGTCTTTTAAAAACAAACAAACAAACAAACAAACAAACAACTCCTTTTGAAAGCTGTAGAGGTCTACTTGGTTTTTAAGAAAGTTTAACTCCGATCTCAGCTAGAGGACTCAGGAGGGTCTTGTCCGTCGTGGTGTGGACCTCAGGAAGTGAACCCTGCTCTGGGCAGGGCTGGAAAGGCCTGGCACTGCGAGACCTCCGAGGAGCCCGTGGATATTTAAGATGGACTGGTGCCCTGGGGAGGTTCAGGGTTGTGAGAGTCCCCCACACACATGCTAGACTGAGCCTTCATGACAGGGGACTGACTGAAACCGGGCAGTTCCAGACTTCCAGGGTTCAGAAGTGGAAAATCCCAAAACTTCCTGATTTTTTCCTGGAATTTCAGTAGACGGGTGGTTCCTCTCAGTTCGCAGAGGACTTTCCATGCCTGTTCTTGGCACATTACTCACAGGAGTCCTTCCCAAGGTACAGAGAAGAGTGCCTTGTTTTGGACCAGGGTGCGTCGTTAACAAATTAAGAATTGTATCATGTCTTCAAAGTCTAGTTTGGCTTTTTGACAAAACAGCATCAAGTCTTTCTTGAAGAGAGCATGTCGCACACAGCGGAGCATTTGTCTCCCGGGTTCTGGTGGGCGCTATCTGAAATGTCCGATTCGCCTTCGTCATTGGCCCACATCACACAATCTGATCGTTAGATGCTCTCTCTCTGCTGAGTTATTTTGTTTCATTAAAAGGGCAGGTATCTACGTAGTAAAGATAAATAAAACAGCACTTCAAAATTGTCTACATCCTGGAAATCATCCTCACTGCAACAACTTGCTCTGCGTTGCATCTGGTCCTGTAGCTGAGGGAGGCAAGTACTTGATCCCTAAGAGCAATTTTGGTGTTGACCTTAAATATGGCACTTTTGAGTTTTAATGTAAACTGAAAATACACACATTTTTACAACAAATGTAAATGTTAAAAGTCTGAATTTCAGAGCTTGTTTTGCTGAGAAAAAAATTCCTAAGAACAGAGACCTGGAATCTGATGAATTTGTGAAGGGGCCAGCTTAGAGGTTTAGTCCCCTTTCCTCTCTGTAGGAGCTGCCCCAGCCAGGACACCCATAAACTAGTTTCAAAAGGGATAGAGCCTGGCGAGGGGTCAGGGGCCATTAGACTTTGAGTGTTGCAGTTTCTCCCAGCTTTTAAGTAAACGGTTAGTGTCAGGTTGTTAGTTCACCCCTTTATTTCATTAACACACTGGACAAGTCACTTACTTCCGAAGTCTCGGTTTCCCGGTGGTGCTGTAGTTAGTAGCATTGGTGATAATTTTCGCCTTACTAATTCTGACTGAACTCCATGCTCTTCAATTAGATCAGTGGTACAGTAATGCACCATTAACCCAGATGCAATCCTTTCAGAGACTAGTAAGTCCAGAGGTATGGGAGAAGCTTACTACATTTATGAAGAAAGTGTTTATTAAGCCTAAATATATGATTGTGGGAGCAAATAGTGAACCTGCTAAGAAGAAAACTAACTTTGAGGATGCAAATACCTTTTAAACTAATTACAGAGAAGATTAACAAAGTAGACTAAGCAGCATTCTAAAACAATCTTCAATTAATATATGATATTCTATGAAGTTAAAAATAAAAACAACAACACAAAACTCCATATCCTTCAAGATATTCTATAGATTGGACTCAAAGGGGGAAAAAAAACCATGGCACTGGCCTTCTTCACATCAATTGGTCCAAACTCAGAAAGTTAAATGGATGTCATAATATTACAAGGTTTGGGGTGATTTACAGGAGCATCACTTTTTAAGGGCAGTCTAAGAACCTCTGGAATTTAAGTGTAGCCTTCAAATGTGTGAGTCTCTTTGGGTGCATGTTTACATGTGTCTGAGTGTGCGCGCCACGCAGGTGTGTGTGTTATGATGATAAATTTCAGTGCCAAAGGAGTTTAAGGAAGCAGACCCAGAGACAAGAGCAAGGGCAACAGAAGCTACCTCTATGGAAAAGGGGAAAAAATCATATGAGAATTCTGAAGTTAAGTAAAAGCAAGAAAGAGAGACTTCATGGTGTAAAAAAAAAAGGGGGACGGATGTGAGAGGCTGGCATAACTTCATCATAAATATTAAGATCTTAGGCCGAATAAAAAATGGAACCCACCACAACAGAATTTCTGAGGCAGATGGTTATTTCTACATTTACATAGCATTTATATTTGTGGATAATACATGCATTTTGAGATTTGTGTCTTAGAACAAGAGACCTGTATTCTATTTCTGACTCTACTAGTGAGTAAAAAAATAATTCCAATTCAATAAATTTTTAGGAAGAACATAGACATGCAAATTTTCTCTAGGAGCTTTTAATCTGGTTGGTAAAGTCTTACTAGCCCTTTGATGCTCACAAATTGCCTAACTCTCCTGAGGCTGAGTTTGAAATGACAGATGTGGCCAGCACGCCTCTTTTCCTCTCACACTGACGGTGGTGCTCTGAGGATAGATGGACACTCTTCCCTAACAAGTATTTTTGAGGATATCAAGCGTTCATTGTCCACAGGCATGCCCCCCTTCCCGTATAATTTTCTACTTCCAGATATTAATTAGAATTTCATAGTTTCAAGGCCCTTTCCAGCTATCAATTAATCCAGCCCACCCATCCACCTCTGGCTGATGGTTCCGCTTATCAATCCTGCAGCAGCGGAGCCGAAACCTGCTTGGGACAAAGGCTTTCTTGCACAGCCCAGGAGCACGTGGCCAGGCACAGGGGCTTGGCAAAACATTTCTCTTTCCAGGATGCCAGCCCTGTGAACCAGACAGAGAGATACTAAACTGATATCATCAACATTCCTCCCAGCAAAAAGAGCTTCATCACTCACTTGGCTCCAAGGCCTGGAATTCCTGTAGAAAGAGTCATTGATCTCCAAAATTCCCTTTAAAAGACCATACTGGTTGTCCTTTGTGCTGCAACGTGATGTCACAGATACATATGCATGTATATAAGGTTTTATATATATTATAAGGTTATCTGTAATATTTTATAAAGCTATATATTATGTGAGATTATATATAATATATAACATTTTGATATAATGATATATATAATTATATATCTCTCCATTAATATAATCAATATGTCTATATCAAATATATTATATATATTATATTAATGTAATTAATATATAATGGATATATATATAATTATATATCTTATATACATATCTATCTTCCAAAATAGGGCTATTCAGATTATATAACTAATAAATAATAAACTTAGAACTGGAAGCTGGATTCTTTTGTCTTTAAATTTAGTGATCTTACTACTAACCATCCTGCTTCCTCCATAAAATATTCTACCCTATAAATATTTTAGCACAATTAGTTCAGCAGGTTAACAGCATTCAACAGGTAAATGGTCCCTATTTGCAGTGGGATCTATAGCAGGGTGTGTGTGTGTGTGTGTGTGTGTGTGTGTGTGTGTTTTCCCCAAGTGTTTATTCTGGATTTTAGATGTAGTGAGAAGTTCAAAGAATAGTGCATAGAACAACTGTCTACTTTCTACCTAGGTTCAATAATTATTAAGTTTGCCATACTTGTTTTTTTCTCTTAAAAGTATTCTTTTCAAAAATTATTTGCAGACATCATGACATTTTACCCCTAAATTCCTCAGCCTAAGCGCCCTAAACACAAGGACACTCTCCTGCATACCCACACTTCACTTATAACCAACAATAATTCTATAATAATATGTAATAACTAGCTAGCTCATAGTTATTTTTCCAGTTGTTGGGTTCTTATTCAAATGTGTTCAATTGCTCATTCAAATGTTTTACAATGACTTTTCACAGCTCTTTCCTTTAGAACTAGGATCCAGACCAGAATCGCTCACTGACCTTGGTCATCAGGTCTCTTTAATTTCTTTTCATCTAGAACTGCCCTGACCAGTACATCAGCTACTAGTCAGATGCAGCTATTGGGCGCTTAAATGTGGCTAGTACAAACAGATGCACTTTAAGTACAACATAGATCAAATTCTGAAGACTTAACATGAAACAAAGAATGCAAAATATCTCATTAGCATACTTTTAACATTGATGAAGTGCTGAAATAATATTGAAGCTATATTGAATTAAAGAAAATATATTATAAAAATTGGCTTCATCTATTCTTTTTATTTTTTTAAAATGTGACCCACCAGATTAAAAATGACAAAAAGTAAACATGGCTTGCATTGTATTTCTCTTTCTAAGTATATTTCATTGATTATGCTATTATAGTTGTCCCATTTTTTCTTTTCTTTCTCTCCCTCCACCCTGCACCCCCTCCCACCAGCATTCCCCTACTTAGTTCACATCCATGGGTTGTACATATAAGTTCTTTGGCTTCTCCATTTCCTATACTATTCTTAACCTTCCCCTGTCTATTTTGTACTTACCAATTATGCTTCTTATTCCCCATTCTCCCTCCTCCCTCTCCCCACTGATAACTCTCCATATGATCTCCATTTCTGTGATTCAGTACCTGTTCTAGTTGTTTGCTTAGATTTTGTTTTTATTTTTTAGGTTCAGTTGTTGATAGTTGTGAGTTTGTTGTCATTTTACTGTTCATAGTTTTGTTCTTCTTCTTTTTCTTAGATAAGTCCCTTTAACATTTCAGATAATGAGGGCTTGGTGATGATGAACTCCTTTAACTTGACCTCATCTGGAAAGCACTTTATCTGCCCTTCCATTCTAAATGATAGTTTTGCTGGATAGAGCAATCTTGGATGTAGGTCCTTGCCTTTCATGACTTGGAATACTTCTTTCCAGCCCCTTCTTGCCTGTAAGGTTTCTTTTGAGAAATCATCTGAGGGTCTTATGGAAACCCCTGTGTAGGTAACTCTCTCCTTTTCTCTTGCTGCTTTTAAGATTCTCTCCTTATCTTTAATCTTGGGTGTTTTAATTATGATGTGTCTTGGTGTGTACCATAATTGGACCTCCTTGGGTCCAATTTCTTTGGGACTCTCTAAGCTTCCTGGACTTGCATGTCTATTTCCTTTGCCAGAACGGGGAAGTTTTCCTCCATTATTTTTTCAAATAAGTTTTAAATTTCTTGCTCTTCCTCTTCTTCTTGTGGCACCCCTATGATTCAGATGTTGGAACATTTAAGTTTGTCCCAGAAGTTCCTAAGCCTCTCCTCATTTTTTAAAAATTCTTATTTCTTCATTCTGTTCTGGTCGAATGTTTTTTTCCTTCTGTTCCAAATTGTTGATTTGAGTCTTAGTTTCCATCCTTTGACTCTTGGTTTCTTGTATACTTTTCTTTATTTCACTTTGTATAGCCTTCATTTCTTCCTCTATTTTGCATCCATACTCAGTCATTTCTGTGAGCATCCTGATTACCAGTGTTTTGAACTTTGCATCTGACAGGTTGACTATCTCCTCATCATTTAGTTCTTTTTCTGGAGCTTTGATCTGTTCTTTCATTTGAGCTATATTTCTTCACCTCAATGCACCTGTTATATTGTAAGGGGAAGAGCCTTAGGTATTCACCCGGGTGGAGCAACCCATTTTGCTGCATTGTAGTTGTGTATGTCGGGGAGGGGTCAGACAAGGAATGATACCACTTGTTCAGCTCTCACCCCACTTTCAGTCTTTTTCCCTGCTACCCACAAGCAAACTGGGCCCTTCTGATGCTGATTCCTTGGTGGGTGGAGTTGTGTACATTCTAGGATCCTGTGGGTCTCCCCAACAACTCTCCTGTGAGTCTGGTAGTTTCCCCCACTGTCCCAACCCCCACAGGTTTTTAACAGCCAGAGATTTTGAGGCTTTAATTTCTCATGCTGGAACCCTGGGTTGTATGGTCTCTCTCTGTCCCCAGTTGTTCTTCCTGGCTTATCCACATGCAAATGTGGGACTGCCCAGGCCACCAGCTGACACCTCACCTCCCCAGTCTGCTGCCTTGCTGCACATCCTCTCTGTCCAGGCTGCCCCTCTCCATCCCACCTACCAGTCTGGATGAACATTTCTTCTTTGATTCTTTGGTCATTGGACTTCCATACAGTTCGATTTTTCTGGAAGTTCTGGTTGTTGTTTTTAAATTTGTTGTCCTTTTTTTGTTTGTGTGAGGTGGCAAAGCATATCTACCTACACCTCCATCTTGGCCGGAAGTCTTGCATTGTATTTCTGTTGGGCAGAGCCTGTTCTGGAGTGTGCCTTTCTTTTTTCTTCATGGCATTGACTTAATGATATGTCATGGCAGTTGTCCTTAAAATAAGATAGGCATATTTTGGTGGGAGAGACAAGGCTAGGAAAAATCCTCAGAAGGGTTTGCTTCTTGGGAGGGCCTAAAAAGTCTGCTAAAGGAAGTTATTATAAACATCCTGCTATGCCATTTGTGGGCTCAGCGCAGGCCAGTTGATTGGCCTTTGTACCATCTGCCTCCTTCACACAGACTTTTAAGGATTCACTTCCATGTACATTTTTATTTTTATTTTTTAGCCTAATGTTTTTTTTTTTTTTGTCATTTCTTCCCTTTTCGTCCTGTGCTTGCTCACTTCTGAATTCACTCTCTCAGTTCATTTTGGGGGAAGCCTGGTGTTCCTTAGTGCTGTTGTAGCCATCTCCCAAAAGTCTAGGACATTGTTCCCGGGGATCAATCAGTGTTGGAGTGTTGGAGACAGTGGGTGCTGGAGACAGACCCGACTGCAAGAGGCAACTTCCCGCTAATGCCTGACACCAGGCCTGCTTTCCTTTAGGACCTAGGTAATGGTTCACCACAGTTCTCTTTTTAAAAATAATAACTTTTCATTTTTATTATAAAAGTTATGTGTCCTTTTAGTAAAGATAAGAAATATAGATAAGAAAAAAAATGTCTACCCCCACTGCAGCTGTTACTCAATAGGATAATTTGGCTGCTCCCCACGTGAAAATATTATTCCTGCCCTCCTGTGTCAGTGTCCTGCTGTAACAATGACTCCTAATTCACTGACCGAACACACACTTATAATCTTACTGTTTGCTAGGTCAGAAGTCCTAAGTGAGTTCTGTGGGGCTAAAATTAAGGTATTGACAGGGCTAAGTTCCTCCTGGAGGCTCCAGGGGAGGATCAATTTTCGTAACCTTTCCAGCTTTTAGAAGTTACCAGTACCCTTTGGCTTGTAGTCCCTTCTTCCATCTTCAAAGCATAGCACTTCAATCTCTACTTCATTGTCCCATCTGCTGTTTTTGACTTTGCCCTTCTTGCCTCATATTAGAAGGACCCTTGTGATTGCATTGGTCCTACCAAGATAATCTGTTCATCTCCATCTGCAAAGTCCCTGTTGCCACGTAAATTAGCAGATTCACAGGTTAGGGATTAGGATTTGGACATGTTGGGGGTATCTATTATTCTATCACACCCTTTTAACTAAAAACACATCCTATTACCCATTTACCTCCATTTTTGTACATGAAAATGTTTATTGTTATAAATTGAGGAACAGTGAGGAGTTCTTGTTTTGTTGGGGGGTGGGGTTGAAAGGGCAAATAGAAGATTCTGTGATGTCTATTCTAGTTCTGGCTGAAGACGTGGACTTGAGACCTGCTCCATAGGAGGTGATGGCAAGAAATGGATGGAACTATTTTAGAAAAACCACGTGGTCTGGGCACAGGAAGAACTGCTTTAGGTTCAGTGGGAGACATGGCTCAGAATTACCTGATTTTGCCAGGAAACCAGCAGACTTCTGATGTAGGAGTAATGGAAACACTGAAGCATCTGGACACGGTAGTGTCATGTGGACATGCTCATTCTTACGATGGCAGTGGCAGAGATCGTGCATGAGGGAGAGCTGGTGGGTGAGAGCAGGCACAGGTGGCTGCCACAGGTGAACTGTAGATGACCTTGGGCACAAGGGTGCCCCGCTTAGGAATGGAGATGTTAGAGGCGGAACAGATATGTGAGTGTGTATGTGTGTGTGTTCCACTTAAAAATTTATTATGAACACTTTTTTCATATAAGTTATTTCTTTCTATGATATATGGAATTTCCTAGTATTTCATGTTTGGAGATACGTATTCAACTACTCCTCTTTTACTGGTGCTTCCAATTTTTTTTCTGTATTTTAAACTGTGCTATAATGAACCTTCTTGAAATTTTCACAAATCTATAAATAGTTTCTTAAGATGAAACTTACCTGAAAGTGGAATTGCTGGAACTAAAGGGTATGGGAATCACTCTGAGGCTTTTGAAGTATGAAGTACGGTTTCCTTATTTGTAAAGTGAAAGGGTAAGGTGAAACCGATGACTTTCAAGCTTTTTTTCTTCCTGTTCTTTTATAGCCAGTAGACTCTTTCAGCAGAAACTTCTGCAGAAACCTGGGAAGTAAAGGAGCCGGAGGTGAGCCCACTCGGGTGGAGCGGTGCTGCGCCCGTCTGCCGCCGCCTCCCCATCCCCTACGCTACCGGGGGATCTGATGAACCTCCAAGTCTCTGAGGCACACGGTCTGCAGGCCACGGGGCGAGGTGACCTCATGTTCCTTTCCAATGACATCTTTGCTCTCAGGTGCTTTGATTGAACTGCTGGCTGTCTAGACAGGTCTGAGATCATATCACTGGGTCTTTGCTGTGCCCCTTCCCTAAGTGGGCTCTAGGTACTTGTTAATCTTAGATAGCAACCATTTCACAACAGGTTAGAAGCAGGAGGGATCCTGCAAGCCAAGTTGAAAGGGAAGAAGCTGGGCTACACCCACTTGAGGGAGATGACTCGGGAGCCTGGATGTGACAGATGAATTAGGAAAATTCCTGTGCCTCAGAAGTTGTATATTTATATGCTGCAGACAATATATAATAAAAATGTACTTGTAAATATACAGGTGACTTTGGGAATATCAAACCTAACCTCCCATTTTTGTAGATGAGGAAAAGGACCCAGAGACGGTAAGAGTCTCACCTCAGGGCACACAGTAATTTAGTGGCATCATCAGGTAGGTGGAAAACCAAAATGCTGGTTTGGTATTGAACATTCTCCTCCCCTCTCCCTCTAAAGGGAAAATGACAGAGGGGAGGAAGAAACTAACATTCAAAACACCAATTATGTGCCAGACAATGAACTAAGCACCTTCCTTTTACTTGGTTTTCCTGCTCAGGATGCACATTGCATTCTCCTGAGCATGAGGTCCTTGCCTCACAAGTTCAGTGCTTGGCCCGGAGGTGTCAGCAGTGAGTGACGATACTGTAACAACCAAAATTCATTCTCCATCCAGAGACCATCCTTCCCAACTTGGATGTATTGTATTAACCTAGAAAGGTACCAGTTGCCTAAATATCAGTTGCAGAGGAATTTGAAAAAGTAATATCAAGACTAAATAAGGTAAAAGATGAACAAGAACCTGATGACAGACAGGTCTCTGCATAATACATAAACACATCGATTTCATTCAAATACATCCATTTAGGAAGAGACTATGACCTGAAAACCTGCCCAAAACACATTGTTAGAGGTCTCCTCTTAGCGTGAAAGTCGATGCTATAGGAAGTGGTGTAAGGTATAAAGAGAAATCTTCTTCCTTGAGTCAGGTACCTCTGGGAAATACCATTTAGTGTTCAACATTCTACTAATGTCCTCTCTGATTGGGAACCCAGGGTACTGGTCATGAGAAAGTGAGGTTTAGGTCCCAATCTCCAGAGTCATTCAGAAGACTTGAGCACCCAACCTGCAGGTATGAGGATATAATCCTTGCAGAGATCAGAGGGCTGAGGGAGATGAAGATACTGTGTCATTACCTTAAGTTTGAACTCTAGCACCACCTTCCATCCAACCCAGATCTACAGGAGATCTTGCCATGATTTTGTGGGGGGCATTCCAAGTCCTCCACCAAGGTCAAACTTCTCTTGTAAGTTTACAGTTCTATAGATTGGAGCTCACCGGCAGTAGTTATAAGAGAATATTAAGAAAATTCTAGAGTTTACCAATAGGATTGGGTTTCCCTTGCTCAGAAGTGTTTTGAGTCATGAAGTCCATTGTATTGCAGCTCATGAACCCATGGTTTTGTGGGTAAAACAGCCTTGAAAGTCTCTCCTAAAGTTGAATGTGGCTGGAATCCTCTACTCCTCTAGGGCGGATTCCAAGCCACCTCCCTTTGCCCAAGTCACAGAAGAGTAAATTTTTATTCCTGAAAACTATCAGCTGCTGTACCAATGAGGCGTGCTCTCCACTGCCTCCCCCAACTCGCACCTCCTTCGGTGTCCAGCCCTCGCTGCCTCCCTGACAGCATCCCCCCCACTGTCTTCCTGACACTCAGCACATGGGCTACTTCCTTCCTCGGTTATACCACTGAGATTGTCACTAGTTGCTATATTGTATTGTTCTCTAATTGTTCATGTGTGTGAATCTCATTAAACTCAAATGTACACATTTCTTGAGATTAGGGAGGAGATGGGGCAATGAATTGGACTGCCATTTCAGTGCAGTACATCTTAGAGAACGGATGTGTGAGAACTGGACCTTGAAGTCAGATGGCCTGAATTAAATGCAGACTCTTGGTCAGGTTACCTAATTCATCTGCATTCCAGTCACCTGATCTGTAAGATGGGCATAATAATGGTCCTTACCTCACAGGCACTGATTAAATCAGAGAAGTCATATAAAGTGTCATTCCAAAAGGTCACCCGCTATTATTATTTCCATGTGCCAGTCTATTTTTCATCCATGATCTCATCCATTTACCACAAGAACTTGGTGGGGTAGGATAGTAAACACCATCCATTACCTGTACTCCAACCAATGCTACTACTTCCTCCTTGTCGGCAAACTCCTGCTGCTGTGTAGGTATTTGTCTTCCTATCATCCTGTTCTTGGGGACGTGATTCGGCTCTTTGCCCAGGGGTAAGTGTTGAATTGTCTGAACCAGTTATGGCATCCATCACCAGCAACTGGTTCAGCGGGTCAAGTGACCCCATCGAAGCCAGTGAGGCATGAAGGCAAGCCTAGCTGAGTGGGGATGGAAAGTTGGGGAAGGTTTCCTCAGTGGCAAAAAAGAGGCACATAAGAAGAGACATCCCTGTTCCCTACTTCGGATGCCGTGCTCTCTGGATGTCTGCCTGGAATTTCTATAGCTGTGAAGGAAGCCAACAGAGAGGGAGGAGGCCAGAGCCAAGCGGAGCAGAGGCAGGCTTCCTGGTTCCTGGCATACCTGTGCACTTACTGTTGTGTGAGATGGGACTTCCCATGATTGTTCAAGTCTTGAGTCATGCTTTTTCTATAGCTCGCACCCAAAGAAAGCATCTTAACTAATATACTTAAATATTTTGCTCTTCATGTCCCAGGTGAGGCAACTGAACTTCAGAGGTGTTTGGGCTGCTTCTTTCGGCTCCAACAGACTGACTGCAGCAGGTGGCCATTCAGAGTGGTCTCACACATCCTTTACGGCCTCGAGTGCCCAGGACATTACAGGACAAACACTCGTTTAATAAGCAGGCAGCATCTCAGAGACCCATGATGCCCACCGACCTGTGCTGCCTCTGGGCTGTCTAGGGTTGTGCTGCAAGGGGCCCTGTGACATGACGAGCTTCTGCAGTCCTAATACCTTTCCAACCCAGCGTGCACGGTGAGTGAGTCTCATGAGTTCTCTTAAAAGCAAAAAGAGTGATTATCTCAAGTCATTCTCATTTCTAGGGCAACACACTCCACTCTGTCATAAGTAACACTTGCTCTTTATTTAAATGACAGACTTTGATTTGGTAGTTACCACTCCTTAATGCCATCATCTTTTAAAAAGATAATATTCATGCTACAAATGCGAAGGAATTCTACCATAGTTTTCCTTTTTTGCAACATGTTTTGTTGAATCGATCTTAGCATTTATCTGTACTCCAAGAGAGTCTGTTAAGTAGGGATCTGGGAGGAAAGCTTGGGGCAGAGTATTGAAGAGCAAGATCCAATTAGGGAGAGAAGGGAGATGCTTCGGATTTTTCTCACCCAAGGAGCCTGTGCCAGGCCTTAGCAGATGCCTCTCTGATTTTTGTCAGGGGGTGGAATATTAACATGCATCTTTAATTGTACAGAAAGCTACCCAGGGGGAAAGTAACTTACAGTGACATACCCCACAGTCACAGAGGCATGCTTGGGTTCCCCTTTATGTCTCTGCCTCGCCTAGTTCTGCACTGGTGCAGTCCTCACTGAACACACACCTGGGCAGGACTTCAAGGGTGGTGACCTTGAGTGATATGGCCAAATATGGGAATTATGGGCCATTGGGTTAAGATTGTAGCTGAGCACTTGCCTCTCAGGATTACACCTATGATAGCCAAATTACTTGTTAAAGCCTCCTCTTACGTGAAGGAGTAATCATAGGAGAGAAGCCAATAATAATAAAGGTGACAGTTAATACATACTGAGCACTCATCACACATACCAAGCTCTGTTTTAAATTCTTTACATACATTATTATTTGAATTCTCACATTAGTTAAGCTGTCACAACTTGTACTGTAGTAGTTGGTATATCTCTGACAACAGTAAATAGTGAATGCTATTTTACAGATGAGAAAACTGAGGCACAGAGAGGTTAAGTAACTTATTTAGGGTTTCAAAGGCCGGCAGTGCCAAAGTCAGAATTTAAATCCTGGCTTTCTAAGTCCAGAATCCAGCTCTGATCAACACCTTCTGGTGCCTTAATAGTCAAAACAGCTCCTGAGAAGGAACAGATGGTTTGAAAATGGTAAACAGATGGTAAAGAGCAAAACATTTTTATGATGCGAGTTTCACTTCTCCATCTTTAACTGTTCCTGAGAGGCAGAGGCTCGATGGGGAAATCCTGCCTGTCCAGATACCTGGAGCCTAGTCCTGGCACTGCCAAGGCCCACGGAGGATAAGCAACATGCTCGCATCTTCTTGATATCCAGACTAAAATTTAATGACTTAAAGACTTCAGAGTACGTGTGAGTCACCAAGTGATTCAGAATCCTTTGAGGGTGGAAAACAAGAACCCACGTTTCTAACAACCTCTCCTGGTGATTCGGATGTCCCGGTAGTTGGTCTTTGGACAACCTTGGGAATCGGTTCATCCTTGGGGCTCTTTTCTGATGCCTATTGAATGACCCCAGGCTCCTTGCCCTTGTGCTGGTGTTTCTGGTCCACTCTCATCTGTAGTGAGGAGCAGGGGCAGTGGAAGAAGCAAGGTGTGAGGAGTTGGGCAGTTGTGTGATGGTAGGAGGCGCACCGCTCACTGCCTCGGATCCATTTTTTCTTAGGTCAAGTAGGATGAGGGAGACCAAAATTCAGGGGCGTGGAATGGAATTGCTGCTCAGTAGTGTCGGTGCCTGCTCCCAAGCTTTATAGCATGTCCTGGTTGTGTTATGTTGGAACTAATAACTTTGCAGAGAACAGGTGGGATCTAAAAAGCCCCCAAGTCTCTTTTCTGCAAATGTTGTCTGTTACTTTGATAGAAGTTAGAATTCTGTTTTGCTTTCTTCATTTTAGGTTGTTCTACCACTCTCTTTAAGATTCCATCCCTGCTCCCCTAGTGTAGCTCTAGCATTCACCAGGTGCATTTACAAGCACACTCCTTTCTTTGGACAGACACTGCTAATGGATATTTTCAGGGCAGGTATAGCCTCAGTTCTCCAACTGTCTCTACCAAAGAATTAAAGACAGCTTATCAGTCCTAGACCCTGTGCAAGGAACCTGTTAAAACTTTATTTACTTTTAGAGCTGACTCTTTTTGAGAGTCAGCCTGATGTGGCATCTAGCCTAATTTTAGGGTGCCAGCCCAGAACAGAGGAGGAAGAAAGGGTTTTATTGTTAGCTATCAAATTGTGGAATCTCTATTCTTAGGGAATAATTTTCTAAAAGGGTAAAACTATGACTCATGCAAGTGTAGAAAGAAAACATGCCAGGTATTTTATTTAAATCATGGATATTGAGTAGAACTAATAAGGTATTACAATTAGTTCAAAGGAAAGGCCAAAGACCAGTTGTTTATATAAGCAATCAGGACTGCTGACTTTCAATTTGCTAATAGATGCAAAAACCAGCTGTTTCACAAGGTGGGAATTACTGGTAACTTCACAGGTCAAAATTCATTTGCTTTTTTTTGGACAGGAGTCATTTATATCACTATCAGTTCTCCACAAGTTGAAGTCTGCCTCTGCAGAATTGCAAAGCGGTGGAAGACCAAGGGCGGCGCAGACGTCCAGCACATCGGACACCCTGAAACGGCTCTCCAGACAGTACCTAGCACTCCATGGAAAGGATACTCAAGAATCCTTCGGTTCATTTCCAAGTTTTTCACAGCTTTTCTTGACCCTGCTGTGTACTGAAACCTGCAGGGGTGCTAAACATCCTTTCAAACCATGGCAGGAAGTACCAGGTAGCACTGCTTCCTCCCCTCCTTGCAACATTGCTACGTGGTAGAAAACCAGGTAGAATGTGCATTTAGTTCTGGGAACCTGCACAGCGCAGCTCCCTGGCTTGGACTTGCCTGCCTCCTGCGGCTCCTCCACCTAGTGCCAGGGATGGGGCCCTGGATGACTGGTTTGCCTTTCCCACCACCCAGGACTTTCTCAGGGAGTTCCAAGGAAAGAATGCCCGTTCAACTTGACCTTGGTTATCCTAGGGCTCAAGAACAGAGGTAGAGCAAGGGGAAGGCAATATTCAGAACTCAAGTGTTCTGATCACTAATAACTTGCCCCCGTTTCTTAGAAAG
This sequence comes from Glossophaga mutica, assembly GCA_039655065.1. Taxonomy (NCBI): domain Eukaryota; kingdom Metazoa; phylum Chordata; class Mammalia; order Chiroptera; family Phyllostomidae; genus Glossophaga; species Glossophaga mutica. The sequence goes on along the minus strand of CM077303.1, from coordinate 66,841,826 downwards.
GGAACAACACTGGGAGGACTATTGGAGGGCAGACCTGGTGTGTGCGTGCATGCGCGCATTGGTGTGTTGACAAAAACTCTCGCCTTGACCAAACTTTAGTCAGGCTCCTTTCTCTCAGCACTCTTCTCAACTAGGCCTTGACCTTGGCCCTTGATCTGTCTTGGGTCTGTTTAGTGCAGTTTTAGCAAGAATCTGGCTAAGTCACTTTAGCAAGAATCCCTCCACCACTGATATCTGATCAAGATTCTTATCCCCCACCTTTGCCATCTAAATCCTTGGCCTGCCTTCAACAAGAATCCTTTTAAGTCAGTTTTGCAAGAATCCTCCTACCCTTGATGTCTCTTCTTAGTAATTTTCCACCCACCGAGCCCCTCACTCTGCTTCCTGAGGCTGTAAAAGCCCCACTTGTCCTTGCTGTATTTGGGGCCAATTGAGCCCAATCTCTATTCCCTATTGCAATACGCCTGCTGCAATAGTCTTGAACAAAGTCTTTCTTAATGTTTTAACAAGTGTCAGAATAAGTTTTTTCTTTAACAGTGTGTATATGTATGTGTGTGTGTGTGCGAGAGAGGGGGGGGGAGGGGAGAGAGAGGGGGAGAGAGAGAGAGGGAATTTCCTGCAGAGGGAGCACCATGTCTCAGTGAAGTGGGCACAAGAAAAAAGTCTGGGAGGAAGAAAGTAACACCAGCTCTCCCACTCACTATGCTTGCAGTAAAGGGAATTTACTCTTCCCCTCCTCAGTTTTCTAATCTGGAAAATGGAGATAATAATGGCACCTGTCTTATAGCATTATTACGTGTGTTTATTAATATTAATTATTTTATAAAATATCAACAATATTTATACAGCACTTATGTGCATTTCACTTGTGCTTGGTTTTGTTATTACATAATTAAATAACAACATTATTTTAAAGTATTATTCTTAACCTTTGAGAAAAGTACCATTTTAACCTAGGTAGAGTGATATAAATGCTGCAAAGAGAATCACAAGCAGCTAAGAAGGGGAATCATTTTAGCAGGGGCAATTTTTTTCTGCCCTGAGTGATTAACAACCTCCAGAAAGAATCTTTCACTCTGTAATATCTAGAAAATTAAGTTCACTCTTGCTCTGAGCAAGCAAGAGAGATAAAAGAGATGGCAGCACAGTGGGCTTTCCAGAAAGGCAACTCAAAAGTGCTTGGTGTCTGCCACACTGTTCCGACCAAATGATGGGCTGAGTGTTTCTGCTGCAGGGCCCAAGTGCTGGGGGAGGAACTGTGAAGGGCCACACTGTCCCATAGGGAACGTCTGCCTCAGGGAGCTGGAGACAGCAGAGGAGGCCAGGAAGGTGGAAGAGGGCAGCACGGTGGAGCCCCACACCCCACCCGTTAGCCAGCGGCGCTCAGGCAGGCGCTCACTCATCTGGCCCTTGAGAAACCCTCCAAGAAGAAGCACATGCCCTGTTTGCAGGAGAATCCCTGGCCACTAGGAAGTAGCGTCCGCAGCCTGGAAGCCAGAGGAGGGGCTGACCTCTGGGGCATGTTGTCTTGAACTTTAAGGCTGTTTCCTGGAAGAACTGATCTGACAGTAAAGAAGAAACCTGAGAGATGAGGGTCCAACAAGGCCAAGGCCATGTTGGATCATGTGAGAAGGAAAACACAAGGTCGCAGAAAGCAACTAGTCTCCTGAACCCTCTCTAGGCCCAGGGTGAGGCCACAAACTAGAAAAAAAAAAATCTTAAAACATTCCTGCGCCTGGGAATGGCCACAGGCAAGGAAGCTCACGTGTTTCCCCGGCAGGGAAATAGGTGCAGTAAATTGACAACTTGGTTCAATGAATTTAAGCTGGATGTGAAGGGGTGGCGTCAAGGAGAGTCAAAATTAGTTCTTTGAAGGGAAGCTGCTGTAGTGGTTCATAGGGGAGCCGAAGCCACTGATAAGAAGTTCTGAGAAAGTAGTTTACTAATGACGGGGCTCGCCGTTGTGCAGTGCATTTCAGTTTGTTGGGTATTTGACGCTTCCTAGAGGCATTCGAAAGGCATGCCAGTTACGTTCCTGCCACCGGTCATTGTCCCTGGTAGCCACAGGGTGACCTTTCCACTTGGTATAAGATGTTGATCTCCAGGAAGTCAAAGATTTCTCCCAGGGGATTACAGAAAGTTTCCTTTGTGGGGAAAACCATAAGATGAGGAAGGAAAGGAGAAATACCTCACCCACACTACTGACATAGCCCTACATAGATGAAAAGCTAGTGCAGGCAGAGAGAGAAAAATGCAGACAGAACACCCGGAGTCTCCATAGGCCCCTGGGTGGTTGGAGATAGAAACTCTATTTTTATATTTGTCTGTCCTCCTGAAGCCTACTTCAATTTTTTAAAGTTTCTCCTCTCCTTACATGTGTCCTAATAGCGTGCTGCATGCCCAGAAAACTTTCCCAGAATTAGTATTACTTCTAGAAATTCGCTTGGGACTAAGAAACTCAGGTTCAGGCAAAATAGAATAAGGCATCATTTTTTAGTTGATTTACTGAAGTCACTGAATAATTGTTTTTAAAATGTTTTCCAGCCCTGGCTGGTGTAGCTCAGTGGATTGAGCGCGGGCCTGCGAACCGAAGGATCGCGGTTCGATTCCCAGTCAGGGCACATGCCTGGGTTGCCAGGCCAGTTCCCGGCAGGGAACATACAAGAGGCAACCGCACATTGATGTTTCTCTCCCTCTCTCCTTCCCTTCCCCTCTAAAGATAAATAAATAAATAAAATCTAAAAGGAAAAAAAAAAAAGTACTTAAAATGTTTTCCAAAGAATATTCCTCTGTATGATATTAATAAATAACAATGCAGTAAGAGTTTCATGGTCAAATAAGCTTGAGGAATACAGGGTTAATAATAAATTAGATACATTTCTTTGTGGTGGAATTTTTCAGGTCCTTTAATAAGCTAATATGTATTATAAAACAAAAGGGACTGTCTGGTCAGTAGTCATTCCTAAGATTATTCTCAGTGCGTTGTGACACAGGAGTGATTTAAGCAGCACACTTTGAGAGATACAGATTATTTCTCAACCAGTCGCTTTTACTACTCGGAAGTTTCCTCACGTAGTTTTCATCAGGAACGCACCATGGGGAGACGTTGTGGAGCAGTACAGTGACATGAGTCGGGAGACCTGGGTTCTCGTCCTGCATTCTCCTTACTAGTTGTGCCAAGTAGTAGCAAGTTGCTCGATTTTATCACCTGTAAAGTTGGACACTAGTGGCCTTACTTTGCTTGCAGGGCAATAGTTGGGACTATTCAATGAGAAATTTGAAATAAGCAAATGTAAGTTGGTGGTGGTTGTGGTGTACTGGCTGAGAAATCTCTTCTTTTGTTCGCATGATGCTTCATGGAGAGCCGCCTCTCTTCGGTCTTTATTTTCTATCAAGTCAACAAAAGTCAGAATGCTTTTTGTATAAGGCACTGCTTAAGTTGATTTTAAAACTATGCCAAGATTCATAGCAATCCTCAGGAAATACTTAAATCCTGCAGATTGCTGTGGTAGCATTATTAGGAATAGTGTGCAAATGGATAACTCACTTCAGCTGTCTGGACAAGCTCAGTCTGATAGTCCTTTCTGCCTATTGTTCACGGTCAGTGCTGAACTGTTTTCTTGTTAAAGAGAACAGTCGAGCAAAACATGTGACTTCGGGGGCAGAATTTGCAGCAGGGGTTTCCTGCCTATCATTTTTGTGACCTCAGCTTTCCTGAGGACCTGGTTTTGAAACTACCTTCCCGGTGATAAAGGCTAGCATTGGTTTGGCTGATTTTAGAACAGCCCTGGATATTTTCCCACTCAGATCATTTACTTTTGTTGCCTATGGGTGTTATCAAACCTGCTCTGGAAAAGGACGAGTTTCCAGAGACCGTTAAATTTGGCAATTGTTGAGGCACATGTTCTTGAAAGGGGTGGGTCAAGGCAAAGAAGCTGAGTGGGGAACGGCATCCTGGGAAGCCAGAGCGAGAGCCACTGTAGTGCAGCCTTGAATAGTAACGCTATTCGTAGTGGTGACCACGTGCTAGACACTGTTCTGTACATTTCATGTAGATTCACTTTCTTAATCTCATAAGGGCACCATAAAGGTATATCATTATTAGCCTGATTCTGCATGTGTGAAAAGCAGCTATTTAATAATGCCTACTCTGGGGTTCTGGTTTCAAGGATATGGACATCTCAGGCAATTTGCCTATACTGCTCATAGTTCTGGGGTAATGCTCCTGGCTATGGCTGATTGGATTCTAGGTGGATACCTATCTCAAAGTCAATTCATTGGCTAGTCATATTCTCTCAAGAATTTGAATTAGGGGTCATGAAGATAAGAGTCTCTATGAAAGCTGTAGGGATGGGGCAGCCATGCTGGTTCACATGCAAATAGATGGAAAAGTAAAGGGAGGTCTTCTACTGAGAGAGGCAGAGGAAAGAAAGAGCCACTTGGTATTAAGAAATTAAAAAAACAAATGGTTAAGCACTCCGCTCTCAGGGTTGATAGGCTGAGGTTTGGATTGGGACTCTGCCATTTGTGGACATGAACTAATTCCCTGACTTCTCTAGCACTCAGTGGGGATGCTGATATCTCTACCAGGTGAGCTGCTTACCACAGGGTCTGGCACGTAACCAGCACTCACAAAATAGTAGCCATTATCCTATTATTAATATTTTGGGTGGCCCTTTCAGTTCTTCAAAGGCCTGGCTTGGCTTAATTTTTTTTTCTAAGATTCTATCATCTCTGTCTCCTCGTCATAACCCTCCTTTTACCAGAATGAGATTTGATGGTAATGTCATAGTGATAGCTAACCCTCTCCCCGACTTTAAAAAATAGACTTTATTTTTTAGATCAGTTTTAGGTTCACAGACAAATTGAGCAGAAGTCAGGGGATGTTCCATGTACCCCACCCCAACACATGCACAGCCCCTTCCATTAGCAACACCCTCCAACAATTGTGGTGCCTTGGTTACAACTGATGAACCTACTAGGCACATCACCATCACCGAAGTCTATTGTTTACATTAGGGTTCACTTTGGTGATTCACATTCTATGGGTTTGGACAAATTAATAATGACATGTGTCCATCATTATAGTATCATACAGAGCAGTTTCTCTGCCCTAAACGTCCTCTGTGCTCCATCTACTCATCCCTCTCTCCACCCAGTCCCAACAATTCCTGATCTTTTTACTGTCTCCATGGCTGTGCCTTGCCCAGCATGTTGTAGAGTTGGAATTATACAGCATGAAGCCTTTTCAGACTGGCTTCACTCACTTTGTGATACACATTTAAGTTCCCTCTATGTCTTTTCATGCCAACGTTTTTAGCACTGAATACATCCCATTGTCGGGATGTATAACAGTTTATTAATCTATTTGCCTACTGAGGAACTCCTTGGTTGTTTCAAGTTTTCATAATTATGAACAAAGCTGATATAAATATCCACACTCAGGTGTTTGTGTGGACATAAGTTTTCAACTCATTTGAATAAATACCAAGGAGTGTGACTGCTAGATCATATGGTAAGAGTATATTTAGTTTTGTAAGAAACTGCCAAACTGTACTCTGAAGCGGTGACACAAACAGCAACATGGTGGGGAAAGAGAAAAAAGGGTGGGGGAGGTAGAAGGGGATCAAGGGGGATAGACGGTGATGGAAAGAGAGTTGACTTGGGGTGGTGAACACACAGTACAACATGCAGATGATGTGATGTAGAATTGTACACCTGAGACCTATATAATTTTATTAACCAATGTCACTGCAAGTTTTAAATTTTAAAACTTTTTAAAATTTAAGGAACAACAACAAAGTGGCTGTACCACCTTGTTCTTCTACCAGCAGGGAATGAGATCTGCTGCTGCTTCACATCCTTGCCAGCACTTGGTGTTGTCGGCGCTATGGATTTTTGTGACAGCCCTCGCTTTTTAAGACTAGCTATTTTTCAGAGAATGGTGTGGGATTTATTCTTCATAGAATCACAATGAAAGGAAGACAATATAAATAATTCACTCTCCCACTCTTCCATTTCCTTCTTTCCTCATCAGGTATGGAAATCTAGCACCAATACATTATTGTATTGTGCTCAGTATTACACTGCACTCTGTGTGTGTAAGTGTGTGTAATTGTGTGTGTGTGTGTGTGTGTGTGAGAGAGAGAGAGAGAGAGAGGGAGAGAGAGAGAGAGAGGCCCTGCCCCTGGCCAGAGGAGCTGATGGGTTGGTAGGAAAAATAAAAGCAGGAAACTCAAAACAGTTGAAAACAATGTAATAGTATATATCAAATATGATGTGGTTCTTTACATAGATGATTCTTAAGTGAGGGCTTATGAGAAAATTAAAACAAAACAAAATAAAAGGCAGATTTCCCAACTTCACTCCTGAAATTTCAAATTTAGGCAGTCTGAGGAGAGTGACAGTAAATACTTAAACAGCTCATCAGAGAATTTGCTTTGCCTCAGCTTTGGAACCACTGTTACAGAGGACAAGTGTAGAGGATTTCTGGAGCTCAGTGTAGGTGAGTATGCCTTGTAGAAGGTACACAAGAAGGCTGCACCTGGCTCTTAGAAGGTATGAGATACAGAGATGAAAGGGGGAAACATTCCAGACTGGGGGACCAGGAAGAACAAATGTAGGAAATATGGGCTTTCTGTGGCATCTGTTGGAGATAAGGGAGGGATGTCTAAACTAATGAGACCTGTGAAACAGGAGCAGCAGGTCCAAAATGGAGAACTACTGAAGCAGAGTCCATGCTTAAATTTTCCCTTGATGTTTGCAAATTCGGCATCACCTTGGCCTATTTTTGTAGCAGTCTCTTATAAGCCGGGTGTAACAGTGCTCCTGCTGGTCCTGGTGGTAAAGCTAAGGTAACTTTTAGGCAACTCTGAGAATGTCTCATTTCTACTCCCACTCTCCACAGTCAGGGCCATCCAGCAAAACCAGCTTCGAATGAGAGGAGAGGACCAATGGCGTTTACTGAAATGAGACCTCATTGTTGCAGGAAAGCTCTGCTTTGGCTGGTTGAGTCAAGATACCTGGAACAGCCAGTTTAGTCTAATCTGAGCCCTGCCTTGGGCTTGGTGATGGCCTCCAGGAAGTTGGCAGCTCAGCTGCCTCACAACTTGGTTTTGTGGTACTGACACCCTCTTTTACAGGAAAGGTTTACAGAGGACAGAGAAGTTTTAGCTCAGGAAGGTTTCTAAGAAACTAAGACTTTAACAGTTCCTTGGCTGGTATGACTGAGTGGGTTGGGCATCGTCCTGCAAACTGAAACAGTGCCAGTTCAATTCCTGGCCAGGGCACATGCCTGGGTTGTGCATTCAGTCCCAGGCTGGGGTGCACACAGAAGGTAGCCAATCGATGTTTCTCTCTAACATTAATGTTTCTCTCCCTCCCTTCCCTTTTCTCTAAAATAAAAAATACAAATTAAGAAATTAAAAAAATAAAAAGACTTTAACAGAGGAATGTGCCAGGTGTCTTTGCCATATACATCTCCATGTTGAACACAGGTCTGCTGTCCCCTTCTTCCCAGGAACCAGCAGCCTATGCTTTGATCTGATGTGGAGTTTGTGTTTCTGAGGGATTCCCTCCTCCAGGGCCCAGCTCCCACAGATTTGCCTCTGCATGCTCTTTTCTGTGTCAGCCCAAAGGCTGGACATGTCTGCGTCTGTCAACTTTTCCCTTGTCAAGTGTCCCCTACGCTGTGTCCTTTGATATTAAGCCTAGGCATCCAACAAATGAACCTATGCAGAATAAATCTAATAGCAAATCTAGCAAAAGCTATAGCAAATCCTATAGAATTGGAGCTCTGACTACTCTCTGAGTCAAAATATTTAGAGCCCAGGGGCCTACATTGTCAACAACCATTATTGGAGCTTTTGATGCTCACTGCCCTTCATGGCTATCTAAACACAGAGTTCCTACAGACATGTCACCTTAGCTGCAGTTCCAGGGTGAGATTTTCTTGCTTTGTGATGTAGAGTGAGGGGAGAAATATTCTTTGGGTAGAAGGGCCTTCCCAGGCCCTCTAACCCTTAGGTCATCTTTTATGAGGATATTATTGATGTCAATGAGTTTGATGCACAGTATTTATCAGCACTGACAGATTCAGACTCACATATTCTTCACCTCTAATGTCCAGGTCTGATTTGCCTTATTGGTACTGTTCTTCCTTCCTCCTACATAAAGAAGTGCAACAAAACAATAGTCCCATAACCTAGAACCTCAATGAGCCAAGCTCTCTTATTAGAAGATAAGAAAACCTTCTGTGTAAGCTTATTTCTCTCCCTGTGCCTGCACTGACCTGCAGTAATTGCTGGGGGGTCCTGGGCTGCACATGTACTCAGGTGGTTCATGGGAAAGGACACACCCCTTGTGGGGAGCATCACCTTTCTCGTGAAGTGTGAAATATTCCCCAATAATGGAATTTCAGGACATTTAGCAGGCCTTCTTTTGAATGAACTATCACTGAATGGGTGAGTCCTTATTAGTCATAATAATAAAGTCATAATAGTCATAATCATCAAGTCATAGTTCTCCAGATGCAGCTGTGGCAATGGTTCAGAAGGGCACTGGACCTCCATGTTAAGTAGTTGAGAATCTTACTGTGCCTGTTCTGTGGGATGCCTGTTCTGTGGGATGTTCTCCGTGAGGGGCCCAGCACAAACCAGGACCTCAGTGAGAGGGATTCAGTGAGGTGCCATAAACACACCTGGATCCCTTCAAGTGCCGTGAAGGCAAAGGCCTTGTCTGTTGTGTTCATTATTGTGCTCTCAGTGCCTATAGTTGTTGTTCAATAAACCCATGGTGGATTAATTGATTGCATTTGATGGACTGAGCATGGTACACAAGGTATAAGCTGACTCAGTATGGTGTGGTATGAGCTGACTAGAGGTATGAGTTGGCTAAGACATGGGCGCTGCTCTTGAAGAGTTCCTGGCTACTATGTAAAGCATACAGTTGAAAAAAAACCAACACAAAATATAGTAATAGATGTATGTAAAGGTCCTAAGGGAGCTCCGAGGAGGAAATTCAGTTGTGTTGGAGAACATGCAGGAGAATCAAGGCTTCACGGAGGACGCAGACTTGACAGGAACATGTGAAAGACTGAGAAACATGAAAACCGAGAAATTTTAAACTGTCAGAAAGATCCAGAAAGACTTCACGCTTTATCCAAGGACTGGGAGATGAGCTGGATCTTGAAGAATGTGGAAGGAGAAGGATGATGATGGAAGAGAACAATGCAAGCATGATTTCTGTTGCTGAGGAACTCACTGTGTAAAGGGTCAGGGCAAATTCCATGAATGGGCATTAGAAAGCATGTGTTGCAGGATGTTATAATGGAACCATTCCTGCCTCCATTTTTACTGAGGCACCGATATGAAAGCTAACAGTTACCAAAGGGAATAGGAAGCAAAACTCACCACCTCCACAGGCCCTGCATGTTTAGGGAAGAAATAACCCTGAAGGCTCAATCCCCCTCAGCCAGATCAGGGACTTCTCAGGGCAAAGATGCCACAAATGTTGCCCTGTTTCCTGTGGACTAGATGAAGGCCACTTAGGAGAGGGATGAGGTGGGCCATCTTTTGGAGAGTTTTCGTCTCCAAAGGAGAGCAGAAATTCCATTGAAAAGGGCCAGAGGTGCATTGCCCGATGCCCAGGAAATCAGAAAGGAGCTATAAGAGGCCACCAAGAATAGAGAATTTTTTCACCACGTGAAAGGCAACTGCAGAGGAGGTGAATCTAGCAGGAGACCCATGAAGAACTAGAAAAGCACATTATGAGGGGAAAAGTTCTCCCCAGGGACACTGGCACTAGCCATGTGCTAGGTCCACAGAGCACACAGTCAGCCCGTCAAGGAAGGACTGTCCTCTCCCCTCACCTGCCTGCTTTCCTCCTCTCTTTTAGGCCTGAGGGTGAGGGAGTGAGAAAGGTTGAGATAAGAAGAGGAGAGTGGCCACATCAAGCCTCCTTTCCTGCTATGGACTTCCAGCCTGAGGCAGACTCGAGGAGAGAGGATTCAACACTAAGTTCAGCCTCTTGATCACTACATGGAACTGGACATGTTTATAACCAAAGTGAGAAGGTCTTTGTGACTGAAACTGACTCCAGTACTGTTCTATTACCTGGGGGCGAGCAGAGAAGCCACAACGCCTGCCAGGGTTTTTATTATGCTGACAAGGTTATAAAGATTGTGCTAGAACTCTCTCCACAGAGACACAGATGTCAGAAGAGCACCAACCTAGACGTTGTGGTTTGGGGTTTCTATGAACTACTGAAGGACTGTCAACCAGTTGACCTCACAGAAGTCACGATTACAGGGTGACATCAGTGATTTCATGGCATTCTGGATGGGGTAGAGTGTCCAAGGAGCCAAAGCCCACAGACAATGTCCTTTGTGGAAGACAACTGATGACCATGACTCCTGACTCCTGCTTTTCTGTATCCATAGAAAATGCACAAAAGGTGTTTTAAGTCTCCCCACAAGCAAGGACACCATCTACCTTAGGATTGGCCTGAAGATGCCTAGTTTGCAATTGATAGAACATAGGATAACACCTTCTCTGTGGTTTCCCTCAAAGGGCGATATGGTGGAATAGATCATCAATCATCAATCCACTCTTCCTCCTTCTAGAGTGATTTCTTTTATTCTGTGGAAGCTGAAAGTCTAAAAACTACATTTTCTCAGCTCCCTGGAAGCGAGGCTTCCTGATGTGACTTGAGTTTGACCAACCAGTGGCACTCACATACCTTATCTTTAAGACTATAAGACACACCTCCCTCACCCTAAATTTGGGAGGAATAATGGTTTTTAATGCTGCTGTTGAGTTCTGTTTACATTTACATTGGTGAAATATTATGTTATTTATGTTGTTAAATATTTTACCACATTTTTTGCTTCAAAATTTTTCCCCCTATTTTCTTCCTCTAAAACCTAGGTGCATCTTATGGCCCGAAAAATATGGTAGTTTCAGCAGACAGACAAGAGGCAAGGGCCTCGCTTCAGCTGCTTCTGAGGGCCAAAAAGCACATGGAGGCATTTGACCTTTCCAGAGTCTATCACTTCCATGGGCGTCCAGAGGCAGAGTGCGAGACATTCATTCAAACCGCAGCAGGTGTGGCGTGATCCAGGGGCGGTGGCAGCGGAAGGTGCCTGGCCCTGGCAGCCTCCTGGGTGCTGTGGCTGGAGTACAGTTCTGTAAAGGCAGTTCCCTGGCTGTAGAAGAGGCAGCTCTCTTGATGGGCCAGTTCTGCAGTGTTCTGCAGAAGTCTTTCTTGACAGCTGAACCTTGAGTCTATTTCTTCAGCCCTCCCAACAATTCTATAAGCCATTTAATGCCCTGAAATAAATCACTTTCTATATGAATGAATAGAAAGGATTCTGCTCTCTACCCCAATGGGTGCAGTATGGTGTATAAAGAAGAAATAGAAAACAAAACCAAAATTTGTCCGAGAAGCTAAACAGGAAGGGATGAGTGTAAAAGAGAACTTTTATCTGGAGGTGGTGGTTGACATTCATCGGTTCACTCATTTATTCATTCATTCATCCCATATTTATGGAGGGCCTCCACGTGCCAGACACTGGGAGCAGATCTCCACTCACGGAGGGAAAATGCCCATGGGCTCCTGCACTCCTGGTGCTCAAGGTCAAGTGGATTTCAGTCATGCGCCACTTAATGATGGGGATGCATCCTGAGAAATGCACCATCATTAGGCGATTTTGTTATTGTGAGAACTACATAGAGTATCTGCACATAAACCTAGACGGTACAGTCTACTACACGCCTAGGCTGTGCGAGGCACATGGCTGTATTCCTTTCCCTCCCCCATTCTCCCTATTTGGCCGAGAATGTGGATTTATACTTCTTTTCATTTAGTGATTAGACAGGGGAGTGGCTTGCTCAACCAAAGAATTTGGTTTCTAGAGAGCTAAGAGTTCCAGAAGCAACACTTTACCCTGAACCCTGGCCAGTCATAAACACTAGGGATTGAGTTTTTCCTTCCAGGTACATCAATAATTAAATAATCAGAACCTGTTTATTAGTTATCAATAACTAATAAACAGAACCTACCATCAACCTATCACTGACTGAGCAGCCCCAGTCACCACTGAGCTTGGCCCAGTGCAAGGGGCAGTCGTTTCTTCACTGTGGGCAATCTTTACACCTACGCTCATCACCCAGTTCTCCCCCGATTCTTCTCCTTTCGTGTCCCTATCAGGCCTCTATCATTGTCTGATGCCTTTCGCTGCCTACTCCTGCTTTCTCTCCTCTCTCTCGTTCACAAGTATCACCTCCAAAATGTTTCCTGGATTCCTGACTCAGTCTTGGCATCTGTTTCCTGGTGGAACCACCCAGCCCATTGTGCAAAAATGCCTTTTCCTGGGAGAAGTTACTCATTTATTTCTCACTCAAGAGTTTTTCCACTTGCCTTTGTCTTTCTTATTTCTGAATGAAACCTCCCATGTCTGAGATTCTGACTTCTCTCATCCTGGTCCACCTCAATCCTGGCGGTAAAGGAGGTGATGGGGGACCCTTGGAAGTAATCTGTGTAAAGCAAATAAATTAGGGAAGATGTTGGGTAATTGGCCTCTGACTCCCTGACCTTGGCACAGCTTGGGACAGTCCTTCCTGTCACGGGACTGGGTCTTCTGTTGTGAAGAGAAGATAGTCACCAGCGGACACAGGTGTGCAGCTTCACTTCCGGCGTATGCCATGGTAACTCCATGCCCAGTGTGAATAAAAGACCATGCGGAGTGCCCTTCCCAGCACCTGTTCACTTAATGGGCTGCTTCTTCATCAAGGCCCACTCATCTATCTCCTTCTTTGTGAGAACTTTCCTGCTCTCCCTGGTAGCATCACCCACAGTACATGGATGCAGCCCTCACACTGCATGGCAATTATTTGAACAGGTGACCCCTCCCTAGCTAGGTTGTGAATCTTAAGGATGCAATGGTGTTTGTCTCAGGTGTTTTATTATCCTTTTCATAGGTGTGGACCTGACACTTTGTAGGAGCCCAGTAAGCGTTGAGTCAGTGGAAGGCGTATGCTTGTCTGGCACAAGGAAATGGACGAGGCACTTCTGAGGAAGCTCTTTTGCCCACAATTCTAGTTCCAGTCTCAGCCCAGGGCAATGCTGCGTGTTTGGTTGGTTCAGTGAACACTGGCCTTTACTCATGGCTTGGTGAAGAGCAAAGAACAAAAGGCAGGAGTTCAGTGTTGGCTCCTCACTGAGCTTTAATTTCCCTATCTATAAAACAGGAGATCTGGGCAGATAGTCTGTAAGGACTTTCTAGCTCTGTGGCTCCCGGTTTCTGTGTTGGAGGACCTGTAGCTGTGTCATCTGCCTGCCCATTTGCTTCCCAGGTGAACGTGGCTGACCTGGAAATGCAATCTCCCTGACTGTTGCATGAACACCCCCCGTAACTACTTGCTCAGATTAGTGGGGGACAGGCTCTTTGGCCCGTGGCAATGAGGTAACATCTGTGCTCAAGCGTGAAGGACCGATCACAAAGAGGAGGCATAAATGCTACTTGGGTATCTACTCTGCTTGTTGCTTTTGCAAATGTTATCTAATTTTATCTCTCTCTACAACAACTCTGTGTGGTTACTATAATCTCTAATTTTAAAGATGGGGAAACGAGACTTGGTGGTTTTAAAAAAAAATGCCCTAGTTCACACAGCTAATGAGCTAAGAGAGGTGGGATTGCAAGCCAAATGTCCAGACTCCTACTGCTGTTATTCCAGGCAGACGGAAGGTGTGCATAAAAGTGCTAAACTGGAAAAGTTCAGTGTTTGGAAATTAGGGAGTGGTGCGGGAAGAGGGCAGAAAGCCCAGGGTGTTCCAAGGGGGAAGGCGTGAGACAAGACTGGCGTGGGCGCACAGATCAGTGGAGTTGACGAACTCTGCAGTCGGGAGCGACAGAGAGTTCTGAGGACTGATAGGACATACTCAGAATCATTTATCATAAAGGTTAATCTGCCTTTGGAATAAAGTATAGAGTTAGTGAGGAAAGACGGGGGACCTCTTAGAAAGCCATCCTCCGTGGTAAATTATTCGCCACACGGAGTGCCGTGTGTGCAGACCGCTGGGCTTCCCACTGCAAAGACACAGAAATGAAAGAGACGTGACATGGGCCCTGCCCTCGAGGAACTTAGAGAAGAGACAAGTCGAGGACCACCAGAGCCACATGGTCTTCTAGATGGAAGGGCCAAGGAGGTACAGCCAAATCCCTGCCTTTGTCGAGTTCTCCACTGGACACAACCCACTCGTTTTCAAAGGATCAGAAGAAGTGAGTTTTTGGTTATCACTTGTCCTAAAAATTGGGTTTCATGTCTTCCTGTTTGCTTGGATGTCCGAATGCGCAGCTTTCAGCATAAAAACAAATTGTGACTCTCTGCCTTTTCTCCTTCTCCTCTAAAGCTGCACTCTCCTTCCTAAGCGTGAGTCAAGGCCTAGGAGACGGCCACGGGGTTTCCAGGCACTCGGGTCAGAGCTTCCTTCCCTTGACTCCTCTTTACTGGCTCTTTCACAGGGGCCAGGACTGTTAAAGCTCTGGGTGTCATTAGCTCACTTGACCTTGCAATCCCTTTGACTCAGGGGATGTGGAGTGGCTCTTTGTTCTGTTTTGTTACTTCACTTATCAGGTACCCACCCCACCCCCCATCCCATTATGGACTGACCTCACCTCCAGTCACCCACTGAGTGCTGATGTATCAGTTCTTGGATGTTTAAGTAACAATTTCAGGAGGAACATTCCTAGCTATTAAATATCTTTGAACTAGACATATAGGCACTAGAGAAACCAATAGGCTATTTAATTTTATTCTCCACTTTATTTTGTGTCTCTTCCTTTTGTGTGTTTAAGCTTCTCCCTCTGTGCCAGGGACTGTGTTGTGAGAGATGGAGCAAGATGCAGGGTTATTTAGTTATTCATTCAATTTTATAAAATTATAGAATGCCCTATGCCAGGCATTTGCAGAGAACTTTCTCTTTTGGATTCCAGCTCCTGAGCACGAAGCTGCCACTGCTTGGAAACATGCTATGCCATTGACCCTGAGCGGCAAAAATTCATTCTTTCATTTGTCTCCCAGTCCTAACAACCACCTGCGCTCTGTGCAGCAGCTACTAGGGACAAAGTCCCACTGCAAAAGAGCAGACTGACAGTTGTCAGAGGGGAAGCGAATGCGGGGAGGGCTGGGTAAAAAACAGTGACAGGATTAAGCAAAGAAAAGAAAAACTGATAGACACAGCAGTACAGTGATTAGAGGAGGGAACAAGGGGTGGGGGAAGTAGAAGAGGGTAAAGGGGAGATAAGTGGTGATGGAAGGCGACTTCAATTGGGGTGGTGAACACACAGTACAATGTATAGATGATGTATTATAGAATGGTACACCTGAAACCTATATAATTTAATTAACCAATGTCACCCCAATCAATTCAATTAAAATAAAATTTGATGTGATTAAAAATGGAAACTGAGAGGAATTCCAAACTAAAAACGAACAACAGCTCTTTACAAGGCTCTGCACCCTGACTATGGCCTTTGTCATCGACTTTTATTAAAACTCCTCAGTGACCTGCGGAAACCTGTGCTCTAACGCCCATGGGATTGCACTTATGGTCACTACCTAGGTCAGTCTCATCTAAATATTTAGAGTCCCACACATTGCAAGGTGCCATGTTACCCTTAGTTACACATGGAAACAATTTCTCAAAATCCTTGAAGTCACAATGTATAATAATAAAGTAAACATGAAGGAAAGAATCTTTAAGAATCGAATCTTACCTCTGCCATTTTGCCTCAGTCTCCGTTTTAAGAAACGGTAGGAAAGATGAGTCTGTACTTCTGGTTTGGGTTCTGTGATCCTGACCTCGTCACTTCCTTTCTAATAAGGTTCTCTCATCACTGTTCTTCTTTATTTAACCATCTCCTCTCTCTTTCTGCTCTTTTTGATCTCTCTTTCTCTACCCTCCCCTTACCAAGCCAGCTTACCACCCACCTTATTGCCTTAGTTTACAAGTAACAGCTTCTAGAATGCAGTGCACAAAAATCATGCCTGTTATTCTAAGCTTGCACAGGAATAAGAAAAAGAAAGCCATTTTCCTTCTTTGGTGGGTGAACTCCTGAAAAAACCAAGTCGCTGTTCTCATACCAGTTTGTAAGTGGGCATTAGGGCTAAGGTCCCGAACTTCCTGTTCTCCTCTGAGCTGCTGTGGGGGAGGAAGAAGCTTTCCACTACGCTTATAGGGTCTTCCTGCTGGTCTAATAATCAAATCGACAGCAGATAGATTAACAAGAGAAAATGACCAAATTTAATTAGACATGCACCAATGGGAACTTCACTTACAGGACCGAGTCAGAGGCTCCTATGCGCACGAGAGGCTCACAGACAGAAGGGAGGATGAGGCATACGTGGCGCTCTGAGCTAAGGGTGAGGGAAGGTACTGTGGGGCCTCGGAGCATCATTGCAGGACCATACAAAGAGCACTGAATATAATACAATAATCACTAAATATCTATTCAATGATTAGTAGTTTGCCCTGCCATACATAAAAGTCATAAAATGTTATTTCTGGTGATAATTATTATTGTGGTCAAGTCCCCTAATTGAAGTCTTTGAGGGAGAGGTAAACGTTTCCTGTCAGCCTGCAGGGCCCACATCGCCTTTAGCTCAAAATAATTCACATGCCAAAGTGGCACATTTGGGGGAGGCCTGTTCTGAACCCCTTCGCTGCAAACTTTAAAAGAGGCTTGGGGAAAATAAACAAAAGCAGAAATGTTATGTGTTGCCAGATTTTTCAGTCCTCCTGTCTTTTCTCTTTGTCATGTATTGATCTGGCCAAAAACAAAACACACATTTGTCATTTTCACCAATAATTTTATTGAATAATGTACTCACCATTTTGTTCCACCACCTTCTGCCATCTTTCAGGCAAATTCATAATTCCATCTTCCCAAAACTTTTTGTCTTTTTGAGCAAAGAACTGTTCCAGGTACCTTTTGCAGTCTTCCAGGGAATTTAAGTTTTTCCCATTAAGAGACTTTTGTAAAGACCAAAATAAAGGGAAATCTGAAGGTGCAATGTCGGGTGAATATGGTGGATGAGTCGGAATTTCTCAGACAAGCTGTGAACAGTTTTTGACTGGTCATCAAATAAACATGCAGTCTTGCACTATCCTGATGGGAGATTATGGACTTTTGTTGGCTAATTCTGGATACTTTTTGTTGAGTACTGTTTTCAATTGTTCTAATTGGGAACTGTACTTGTGGGAATCAATTGTTTGGTTTTCTGGAAGGAGCTCATAATAGAGGACTCCCTTCCAATTCCACCATATATACAACGTCACCTTCTTTGGATGAAGACTGGCCTTTGGTGTGGTTGGTGGTGGTTCTTTTCACTTGCCCCACGATCTCTTCCATTGTCCAATATTGTAAAGCATCCACTTTTCATCACCTGTCACAATTTGCTTTACAAAAGGAACATTTTCATTACATTTAAGTAGAAAATCTCATGCAGAAATATGGTTAAGAAGGTTCTTTTCGCTTAAGTGGAACCCGAACATCAAAGCAATTAACATAACCAAGCTGGTGCAAATAATTTTCAACCCTTGATTTGGATATTTTGAGTATGCTGGCTATCTCTTGAGTGGTTTACTGCTGATTGTTTTCAGTTAATGTATTGATTTGATTGACATCAACTTCAACTTGTCTACCTGACCCTGAGAAATCTGCAGCACAAAACTTCGAAAACCGCTTTTGACACATTCGATCAGTCTCAACACCTTCTCCATACACTGCACGAATCTTTGTGGTTCAGCTGTATTTTTACCTCTCTTGAAAAAATAAAACATAATATGCCAAAAATGTTGTATATTTTCTTCCATCTTCGATATTCAATTAGCTGCACAAAATTCACCACTTTTGATAAGTTTTCTTTTAAATGCATGCTGATATGACAGCTGTCACAGTTCAATCTAACAAAATTGATTCAAATGAAGTTAAAAGACAACTAAGCGCCAGTGGAGCTATTGTATGGAAAAAACAAATGAACTCTTTGGCCCACCCATAGTTTACCTAGGCTATTTGTTACAACTTTGTGTCAACAGGGTAGAAAGAAATTAGCTCTTGATAACAAAAGGTCATTTATTAAGTTCTTAATTGATTCGAGCATTACAGTTGAAACTGCATGCTTGTGAGTTCCCTAAGGGCTCATAACACAAACCTGGCACTTTTAGTAGGTATGCAGTGAATGCTTTATTTTGAAGGAGTCGATGATGTATGAGGTTACACTTCTTACAACTTTCTCAGAGGCAGAGGTTATTGATGATGATTGTATTTTAGAAACAAAATTTAGTGACTGGGACTGACAAGTAGCTGTTTCTCATTTTGGAATTTACATAAAACTACAACTGTCTAAGAATGATTTTTTGGGTATCCATTGCATGAATGGATCACCTTTATTGAAAAGAGTAAGTATGTAAAAGTGGGGGTGATTTCAGAACATTAAACATGTAGTACCATGCTCATGGCTTGTGAAACCAAAAGCTGAAAATGAAAAGGATCTAAAAGTAAGGTCTTAAAGAGTAAGCACAACGGTCACTCAGTGTGGTCATGACTCAGGAGTGGCTGTGGTGTTGGCGTTGGCACTACCTCAGGCATCTGGGAACATTCTGGATTTGAACTGGGAGGCAGGAATCATATAGTAGCTTCTTTATGTTTAATCTCAGAAGGCTAGAGGAGGTGACCTTGCCAAAGTATTTGGAGCATGAACAAAGATAATTAATCAGCTGGTGTTAATGACGACTACCACATTTCATTGTGGTAGTACACACCTTCTGCACATTCTGACCCGTTTGGGTTTAGGGTCAGGGCTTTGGAAGATTACAGAACAAAATAAAGTATCTCACAGTCACACATTTCTAGGTATAAAAGGACATGAAAAAAAGTTGTATTCTGATCCCTCATCACCTAAACCCAATTCCATAAAAAAGGATAAGCACTTCGTGCCCTGAGCATTCTACTCTGTGAAGGCCTAAATGAAGATGTATTTCTTCAATGCAACCACAGACACTGTGAGGACGTCCGACTGCATTTCCCTGCAGCACTGCATTTGGTGGATAGAGGACAGGAATGTCCTACATGGCCCCCCAGTGCTCAGAGCCCCACGTCAGCCAAACTGCCAGTTTCTCTCACCTTGATGGTTGCATTAGCTTCCTAACTGGCCTCCTTCCTTCTGCTCTCCTCTCTCTAGCATTGGTTTTTCACACAGCAGCCAGAGTCTTCTTGTAAAAATGACAATCAAGTTGTGCCACCTCCTGCATTAAACTGTCCAGTGGTTTTCCATTGCAGTTAGAATATCATGTTATCACATTCTATTCTGACTCTCATCTGATCATTATATTCCTATTCTGGTCTACAGAGCCCTGCAGAGCCTTAGTCCTCACTCATATCTCCAGCCTCAGCTCAGACTATCTTCCCCTTGTAGAATGTGCTCCAGGCACAATGGCCGGCCTTCTGTCCCTTGAGCAAGTAGAGCGTGTCCCTGCCCAGGGCCCTTGGACTTGCATCCTTGGCCACTCTGACCTCAGTTCTTCGAATGGGTGCCTCCTTCTTGTCCTTTGGGCATTGGTCCAACGACACCTCTTCCATGAGAACGTCTTTGACCTCCTAATCTAAATTAACTCAGGATGTCAGTCGCAATCACATTCCCTGTTTCATTTTCTTCATAATCTTTTTCATTTTCTAAAATTATTGTGTTTATTTAATGCTTTAGTAATTTATTGACTATTTTCTACCACTAGCATGTAAGCTTCAGAGAATGTAAACTTATGACTGCATGGCACATTGCCAAGTACCCAGAAATAAATTCCTGGCACACAGTAGGTCCAGAATAAATAGCTTTGGTTGGTGTTGATGAGTGGTGAGATTTAACCCATGCTCCTATCCCCATGGTGCTGACATGCTCCATGGATAGGACATACTTTTCCTTTGTAAAGTAGGTTGAAGTCCCTGTGTATCTGGAGAAAGAGCCAGTCCAGGACACACAGAACACTTAAATTACAATTTAGAGAGGGCTCATGCACAGCATCTAACGTCACCCAAGAGGGGCAATATGGTAGATAGTCTTCAGAGATGGCCAACACCAATTTCCTCTCTCCTTGTACATGCGTGCCACTTCACCCATCAATGGGTGCAGTCCATTTCTCCTCTCCTTGAATCTAATGGTCCTGTGATTTGGTTTTTATCTAATAAATAGAATGTAGCAAGGTTATGTGGTAGAACTTCCAAGGCCAGGTTTTATAGAAGCAGCAACATCTATTCCCTCTTGAAAATAAGCTACTACAGACTTCTGGTCAAGATGGCTATATAGGTAAACAAGGCTCACCTCCTTGCACAACCATATCAAAATTACAACTAAAGCATAGAACAACCATCACTCAGAGCCATCAGAAATCGAGCTGAATGGAAGTCTGACAACTACAGAATTAAAGAAACTACATCCATCCAGACTGGTAGGAGGGGCAGGGACACAGAATGGGCTGGTCTCGCATCCATGTGTGGTGAATAAAAATTTGGGAGGGATATCTCAGGAGTGAGGCAGAGTCCCAGCCCCACACCAGACCCCCCAGGCCAGAGTTCTAGTGCCAGGAAGATAAGTTCCCGTAACTTCTGGCTGTAAAAACCAACAGTGATTGAGTTAGAGACAGAAACTTCTAGAGGCCCAAGCAGTTCCTCTTAAAGGACCCACACATGGACTTACTAAGACTCATTCCCTCTGAGTTCCAGCACTGGGGTTGCAGCTTGAAAGGCACTGGTGGAATAGAGGGAGGAACTGAAGTGCCGGGCATAAAGGCAGAAGCTGGAGGGCAGTTTTCTCCTGATGGAAAGGTGGGCAGAGGTCAGTGTCCTTTTTCTGAGTCCTTCCCCCACAGAGCCATGGAGCTGGCAGGCAGGTGCCATATCTGAGACTCCATCAACCTGGCTAAATAATGTTGGCCCTGCCCTGAGATCTCCCTGAGACTCTGTCCCACACAACTTATCGACCACCCAAACTGTTAACTATGACTTTTCCATATGAATTGCTGGTCTTGGTTCATGCTTCACAACTTCCTAAATCTTCTCAAACAACAAACAGCCAGCCTCAGTGAGTCCCCAGCCCTCATACATCTTGCTAGGTAGCCCCAGGGCTGGCACTAGCAGCAGTAAGCCTAGATTCACTGCTTGGTTTTGCCCGGGGATCTCCAAACCCAGAACAAGTAGCAGCCATCTCAGATTGTTTTATAGCTCAGGCAGGGTGGCCCTGGGAGAAAAAAACAAAACAAAAAAAAAAAAAACAGGTGGGGGCACCACCTGGGAAACCCCAGAGCCTGCACACACAGTGGATAGCTTCAGACCACATCAGAGTACCAGCACCCTGCCCCTGCATAGCTGATCCTCCACAGAGCACGGAGGTTGGTGGGTAGTTGTCACAGCAAGTCCTCGCCACTGACTGGACTGGGTAAGTCCCTCCCATTGTTCTGCCAAGAGCAACCAAGTCTCAACTACAAGAGGAGGGTGTACTCAGCCCACATGAAGGCTGCACCTTGAGTACTCAGCTTGGGTGACAGGGAAGGCTATGCCACTGGACCCTACAGGACACCTACTACATTAGGCCATGCTCCCAAGACAGGGAGTCATAGCAGCTCTACCTAATACATACAAACCAGCACAGAGAGGCTGCCACAATGAAGACACAAAGAAACATGACTCAAATGAAACAACAGATCAAAACTCTAGGGGGAAAAAAAAACTAACCAAAATGGAGATTAGC
Source organism: Glossophaga mutica (assembly GCA_039655065.1). NCBI lineage: Eukaryota > Metazoa > Chordata > Mammalia > Chiroptera > Phyllostomidae > Glossophaga > Glossophaga mutica. The sequence goes on along the minus strand of CM077303.1, from coordinate 66,820,026 downwards.
AATCTATCAGATGCAGAGCTCAAAACACTGTTTATAAAGATGCTCAAGGAACTTAGTGAGGACCTCAGCAGCATAAAAAGATCAGTCAGAACCAAAGGACATAGTAATTGAAGTAAAGAACAAGTTACAGGGAAACAACAGTAGAGTGGGTAAAGCCAGGAATCAAATCAATGATTTAGAACATAAGGAAGCAGAAAACAACCAATCAGATCAATGAGAAGAAAAATGAATTAAAAAAATGAGGTTAATATAAGCAGCCTCTGGGACAAATTTAAGAGGTCCAACATTCACATCATAGGGGTGTCAGAAGGAGAAGAGAAAGAATAAGAAATTAGAAGTCTATTTGAAAAAACAATGAAAGAAAACTTCCTTAAATTGGTGAAGGAAGTAGACATGTAAGTCCTGGAAGCACAGACAGTTCCAAACAAGATGGCCCCCTCCAAGACACATCATAATTAAAATGCCAAAGGTTAAAGATAAAGAGAGAATCTTAAAAGCAGCAAGAAAAAAGAAGTTAGTTACCTACAGGGGAGTTTCCTGTCAGCTGATTTCTCAAAAGAAACATTGCAAGCTAGAAGAGACTGGCAAGAAATATTCAGAGTCATGAAAAGCAGGGACCTACTGCCAACATTGCTCTACCCAGCAAAGCTATCATTTAGAATTTAAGGGCAGATAAAGAGCTTCCAGACAAGGAAAAGAACTAAAGGAATTCATCATCACCAAACCATTATTACATGAAATGTTAAAGGGGTGTATTTAAGAAAAAGAAGATCAAAACTATGAACAATAAAATGACAATAAATACATATCTACCAATAAGTGAATCTGGAAAACAAACTAAACAAGAAGAGCAGAGACAGAATCATGAATACAGAGAGCATTTTGATGGTTGCCAGATAGAAGGGGAGTGTGGGGGAATGGGTGAAGAGGTGACTGGATTAAGAAATACAAATAGGTAGTTACAGAATAGCCATGGGGATGTAAAGCACAGTATAGGAAATAGAACTTATTTGCAAAGAACTTATACACATGACCCATGGACAGGAACAATGGTATGGAAATTGCCTAAGGGAGTGGGGGTGCTGGGTGGAGGGGAGCAAGGGCGGAAAAATTGGGACAACTGTAGTAGCATAATCAATAAAATGTAAGTTAAAAAAAGAAAATAAGCTACTATGAAGTCCAATACGCTACAGTGCTGTGCTTTGAGGAAGCTCAAGCTATCCATGTAGAGAAGCCATAAGGAGGAGCAATAAGGCACCAGATATCTGAGTGAAACCTTGAACCTTGCAGTCCAGCCCATAAATGCCACCTAGTGATTGACCCTAGTGCATGCCACTTCAAGCAGAAGAACCTACCAACAGAGCCAAGCCAATCTACAGAGTCACGATAAATTAGTGTTTCAAGACACAGTCAGTTTGAGGGTGGCTTGTTATGTAGAAGATGGCTAATGTTAGGCTGCTGTTGTTAAGGGATTTTAAGTGACCAGATCTTGAGAATTGAAGAAATTTTGAGTTTCTCAGGCTTTAATCTACAAATAAATCATCAGGGCATACTGTTACAAGGCAGGCTTTGATTCTGTAGGACTGGGTGGGGTTAAGATTCTGTATTTCTCGCCACCACTTAAGTGATGCTTGTGCTGATAGCAAAGTGCATGGACTACACTTCGAGTACCAAGGCCAGTCCCCAGTCTTCAGGAAGTTCCACACTTAAATTGTCTTAGAAAACCCTAGGATTCCCCCATGCACATTTGCAAGAACACTAGTTTAGAAAAAAACTGTTCAAAGAAGTTTGGGAAACTACGGCACTACTAGAGATTCACGATGTATATTAACCAATCAAGAGCTTTTCAGAGCTCCTCCAGTAAAGAAACCTGTTTAACTTGATTTAGCATATTTCCTAAGAGTATTCGATTATATCTACCAATGTCTTAAAGAACTAGTGTTCTTTGGGACATACCTACAGAAGTACAAAACCACTCTATTTTTTAAAATTAACTTAAGCCAGTTTCACATTGTCCCTCAATAATGAATATTTATGTTTCCCAGTTTCTCAATCCAAAAATATTCCCCTCTTAGATTGAGTCTAATTCCTTGCCCCTTGCTGCAATGTAAGAAATCACCATTTCTCACAGAGTGGGAGAACCATAGCATTTCCCCATTATTTAGCCCTTCCTATACTTGAAGGTCTCCGCTCTTTGTCAAGGTCCTTGATTTTCCATTTCTTTCCGTTTTTCTTTCATTTCCCAGTACTTTTTTTTGTTAAGCTCTACCTGCCCGAGTAATCTTGGAATAGTTTCTTGTAAACACAAATATCCCCAGTTGTACAATGGAGGTACTCCTAGTATGGAAGTAACTATTAAGTGAAACATGAAAAGATGCTCAACACCACTAATCATCAGAGAGATGCAAATGAAAACCACAGTGAGATATTACCCTGTCAGAATGGCTATCGTCAATATATCCACAAATGACAAGTGTTGCCAAGGATGTGGAAAAAAGGGAGCCCAGTTGGTAGGAATGCAGACTGGTACAGCTACTGTGAAAAACAGTATGGAATTTCCTCAGAAAATTAAACACAGAACTGCCTTATGACCCAGTGTTTGAATTTCTGGGTATTTATGCAAAAAAAAAAAAAACCCACAAAACACTAATTTAAAAGAATATTTGCAACCCTATGCTTATTGCAGCATTATTTACAGTAGCCAAAATATGGAAGCAACCCAAATGCCCATCAATAGCCGAGTGGATAACACACACACACAGGAATATTACTTGGCCATAAAAATGATGAAATCTTACCATTTGCGACAACATGGATGGACCTAGAAGATACTATGCTAAATGAAATGAGTCAGACAGAGAAAGACAAATACCATATGATTTCACTTATGTGTGGAACCTAAAAAACAAAATAAATGAACAATAAAATTGAAACAGACTTGTAGACTCACAGAAAGTGGACTGGTGGATGCCAGAGGGGATGAGGTTAGGGACTTGGTGAAAGAGGTGAAGGGATTAAGAATGGCAGATTGGCAGTTACAGAGTAGTCATGGGGATGCAAAGCACAGGAAATATAGACAATAATATTGTAATAACTATGTATGGTGCCAGGTGGTTACAGGAAATATTGGGGGAATTTAAAATTAAAAAATTAAAAATTAAAGGGAATTGAAGATTAAAAAAGAAAAGAGGTGCTAAACATCACTAATTATCAGGGAAGTGCAAATTAAAACCACAGTGAGATACCATCTCCTACCTAAGAGAATGGCTATCACCAGTAAATCAACAAACAAGTGTTGGTGACGACGTGGAGAAAAGGGGACCCTTGTGCACTGTTGGTGGGATTGTAAACTGGTGCGGCCACTGTGGGAAACAGTATGGAGGATCCTCAAAAAATTAAAAATAGTATTACCGTATGATCTAGCAATCTCACTTCTGGGTATTTATCCAAAGAAATCAAAAACAGTAAATAAAAAAGATATATGTACTCCTATGTTCATTGAAGCAATATTTACAATAGCCAAGCTATGGAAGCAGCCCAGATGTTCGTCAATAGATGAATGGATAAAGAAGATATTATACATATATAATGGTATATTATTTAACCATAAAAAAGAAACATTGCCATTTGCAGCGACACAGATGGACCTAGAGGGTAATATACTAAGTGAAATAAGTCAGAAAGAGAAAGAGAAATACTGAATAATCTCACATACATGTGGAATCTAAAAATCAAATAAATGTATAAATGAAACAAAATAGAAAACAGACTCATAGATATGGAGCACAAGCTGACGGTTGCCAAAAAGGAGGGGGTTGGGGGGTGAGAATTTAAAAAATCCTTTCCAACATAAAATCACACACGCACAAGATTAAACAAACAAACAAAAATGAATCCATCTGTGTGAAGTACTTATAAAACCTAAGGGTGCTCATCACCCCATAAATGTCAGCTCTTGTCTTCACCATTATGGGTCTAAACTCTGTCTTGTAGCGTCAGCTCCCCAGCGTTATGGGTGTTCAATTCCCCCTGGGGCTGGGGAGGAGAAAAGAGATTGGGGTGATATGTGGCTGACTGAAACTCATCTAATTCCAGTCTGATTTGAGTTGCTATTCTTAGCTGCCTTCACACCAAATCCTTTCCCCGGAACTGCAGAGCAGCTTCACAAGGTTCGGGCTAAAGTTAGACTCTGAATCTGTGTCTCTGGAAGTCCACCCACTCCTTGTCTCTGGAAGCCACTCCTCGGGACTGGCACGGGCATTTCAAGGGTTATCTGCTCTTCCTACATTTTTGTCTTCCCTTTCCTGGAACAAGTCAGAGATTGTTGGGCAGAAGTCAGACACGATACTGGTAGGTTTTGCACTGAGATGTGGCTCTGCACAACATCCCCTCTACCATTTTTCCCTTTACTCTGGAAGCTACCTGTAATAGGGTTAATTTTTTCTGCTTTACTGTTTCTCATTTGCTTAGGAGAGAGCAGGCAGCTTCTCATCCATATTAAAAAGCTATGGCATTTTTCTTTTCCCTGGCTCCTCTCCCCTGCCTCTTGCAGACCAGCTAATAGATATAACCTCCCGCTGTAAGTCTCTGCCCCTATAAAGGGTGCACAGAGCACTCAGGCTGCTCTTACTTCCCTCTTCCTTGGCCTTGAAAAGAAATAGCTCTGGTCACAAGACAGAGTTCTTTTTCCATGAAGTGGGAAAAACCTGCTGCCTGTTGTTTGTCTTCAAGACTTATACCAAATACTTTACCTATAATCTCATCTGAACATCCATTTGTATTGCCTTTTTTTTTTTTTTTTAACAGAAGATACCCAAGGGATCTAGGGCTTAAACGAGGTGGCACAACTTGTCCCAGGTCACAGAGCTAGTCAGTGAAAGAGCCGAGACCCAAACCAGAGCCTGGGAGTGCCAGCACCTCGCTGCTGTTCACCACCTATCAAATCTTCCCTCGGAAAGTCCACTCAGGCTGTTTCCAGGCTGGGGGTGCGGTGCAGTGTGGGTTACGGCCCCTGGAGGGCTGCAGGGCTCTCCCGAGGTGACCAAGCCCGTTTCCCTTCCTCCAGCTGGTCCACTGAAATGTTGTCCCTTCCAATTCTAAATAGGAGGGACAACATCTAAATCCCACGGCTGAGTCTGACGAATCTGTTGGGCTTTCAGGACCCTTATACAGGAAGTTGAGGTTTCTATTTGTGTCTGAAAAAAATCTGTGCGCTGAAATTTAAAGCAGTGTTATTTTCTTTTCAGCTTCCCACGGATAGGAAATGAATCCAGGGAAGTTGCAGCTTGAAACTGGAATGCACATATGGTGCTAGTCTTGGGACGACTGTAGGTCCAAGGAGAGTTTTACTGCCAGTCTCATGACAATATGCTTTTTGCCTATTATATTAATAGTAAAATAGAAAGTGGCGATGACTTTGATTTTGTCATTGAGTCCTGTTTTGTTTTGTTTTGTTTTTAATGGCCTTGCTTCTCAGAGTGTGTCTCGAGGACCAGTAGCATTAGCGTCACCTGGGAGCTTGTTGCGAATGCAGACTCTCAGGCCCCCACCCCAGAACTGTAGAATCAGGATCCGTACTTCAACAGCATCCCAAGCTTATCTGTGTGCACAGAAGGTTTGAAAGGTACCATTTTATGGAACTTGAAAGCTTGAGGGTGGGTTACAGATGTCCTAGGTGTTAAGGTAATTATTCACAACACTGGCTGAACTGTAAAACATATGAGGCTGGGTCCCGCTGCTCAAGATTCTGCATTCCTGTATCTTGCATGTGGTCCAGGCATGAGCATGTTTGAAAAGTGTTTTGGGCTATTCTGATGTGCAGCCAGAGCTCAGCACCGTTGCCCAAAGGAAAGGAGAGTCCTGGCTCAAGAGCCCTGTGTCCTCCACCCTGAAGATGGGGATCTATGGGAGGGCAAGGGCTCTCTCTGCTGGGCTCTCTAACTCCGGCATGCACACCAGGTTCAAGGGAGGAGAATACAATAAACACCAAAACACACAACCAAGCCCTGTCATGTGTAGATTTGTTCTTGAGAAGGCAATGAAAAGGGAGCCATGGGGATTATTTCAGACAGAGTCAGGATTTGGAAGAAGGCACCGTTATTCTTCCAACTCAGCAGAGGGAGTGTTCATGGAGAAGACCTAATGCCCTTCACCCGTGATTTTAGCATCTTCCATCCAGAATGTGGGCCTGTTTGGGGGTTGTCAGACTTAGCAGATTAAAACACTACAGGAAACTCGGTTAAATTCGAATCTCCAAGGAACAAGGGAAAATTGTGTAGTATAATTTTCTGGTATGGAATATTTGGGACATATTTACATTAAAAAATTATTCACTGTTTATCTGAAACTCAAACTTAACTAGGTGTCCTCTATTTTATTTGGTAACTCTAGTCTGCTTAGAACAGTGAATCTCAATCAGTGCTTCAGGACATTGTGGTATATCAAGAAAGATGCCCTTGATGAATTGTGAGGATGAGCAGCTGTGTGTGTGTGTGTGTGTGTGTGTGTGTCGGGAGTACAGAAAGGGTGGGGATGCTTGCCCTTAGGATTGAGGAGAGAGAGACAAATGTTTCAATAATAATAAAGAGAATAAGAAGATTTTTTCCAATATGTCAGGAAAAAATTACCCATCAGTTACAGACTGAAAAAACTGAGCAAGTCTTCATGAAAAAATTTTTTTCCATGAGAAATAGATTTCTTTTCATGTGTAAATTTATAGAAGAGATATATGTTTGTAAAAATTTTAAACTGTACAGACTGGTGTAAAAGGAAAATAAAAGATGTATCTAATCCCCTCACTGTGTCTCAACTTTCTTTCACTTGTCTATCTTTCCAGGAATTTCTTAGCATGGACCAACACGTGTTTATATATGTTTTTTAAATTTCACAAATGAAAACAGGTTTTACACCTTTCTGCAAGTTGCTTTTATATTCACTTAACAGTATATTTTAGATATCTTTTCACATATGCACATATAAATATGCCTGCCTCATTCTTTTTAAACTATGTTATAGTTTATGACATTATAGGAATCCTTTCAATTATTATTTCTTTAAAGGACACTTAAATGTACTTCCTCTGTGTAGGCCTTTGCGTAAGTGGTTGCTTCTCACCGTTTGATATCCAATTCATCAACACTGGCTATCAGGCCAAACATCATCTCAGAGGGGCATTCCCTGCTCTCTGCAGCAAAAGAGGCTTTGCGCCTGCTCACACCCTCACTTCCCTGACAAATCACCCTATGTCGTTCTCCCAACAGTGTTTATCGCTATCTGAAATGATCTTATATGTTGATTTGTTTGTTTATATCTGACTTCCCACACCATCACATAAGCCTGAAGGCAGGGACATTGTCTATTTATGGCTGTCTTCCCAGCACTTGAGAACATCTGAGAACATGCAGTGGGTCCACAAACGTACCTGTTAATGGATGAATGACCGAGTGATGGTATGTGCACACCGTGAATATATAAAGATAAATGAGGGATGATCAGGGAGCATGTAATTTATTGAATGGGGGCAGCAAATGGAAATAACTTGAATTGAAGACATGCTGTTTTAAGAGCATGATACAATCAATTCTGTGGGAGCCCAGGGAGGGGGCATATCATACTGAGTAGGCAGGAAGGAAAGGTGTCATTGAGAAAGTGAGTTTGAAGTGACAGTGTAAGGATGAAAATTACAGGCAGGTAGGGATCGTGGGATGATTGTGCAGGGAGGAGGCCATGTCTAGACCGAGTTGGGAGAGGGATAAATGCCTGGCAGGTGCAGGGAGTGGCACCTTGGCTACCATGATGGGAGCTTGGGATGTGTATGTGAAGACATAATGAATTATGTGGGGTTTCAATGCAGTATTGAGGAATTTAGAACTTTTACTCTAAGTAGGAACTATGGAAGATTTTTGAGGCGGGGGTGGTGGGTTAATTACATATTCTAAGAAGATAATATTATCCGCAGTGGAAAATATTTATTGGAGAAAAAAAAGACTGAGGTCAGGAGGAGGCATTAAGAGAAAAGAGACAATGAACTTGGACAGGGGCCAGAAAGATTCGAAGGAGTGGACTTTTTGGACAGGGAGACTTAACTGTGTGTGATGTCATTGATTAAGATCAGGAGTTGCAAACTATGGCCAATGGGCCAAATCCAGCTCACCACCTATTTTTGTAAGAATAGTTTTATTTGGAGACAGCCAAACCCATTCCTTTACATATTGTCTAGAGTGCTTTGGGGCTACATTGGCAGAGTTAAGTAGTTGTGGCAGAGACCTTATGGTGTAAAATATCTATTGCCTTTTGCAGAAAAAGTTTGCTGATATCTGGTGAAGACTGATAATATCTGCACAGGCTTATTTCAGAGATATTGTGGGTTTGGTTCTAGACAACAGCAATAAAGTGAATATCGCAATAAAGTAATATCACAATAAAGTGAATCACATAGCCTTTTTGCTTTCCCAGTGCAGTTAAGAGTTATGTTTATACTATGTTTTAGTCTATTTAGTGTAAAATAGAATTATTTCTAAAAAAACCAATGTGAATAACTTAATTTTAAAATACTTTATTGCTAAAAAATGCTAACCAACATCTGAGCTTTCAGAGAGTCATCATCTCTTTTCTGGTCTTGCCTCAATCTTGATGGCTGCTGACCAATCAGGGTGGTGGCTGCCGAAGGCTGGAGTGGCTGTGGTAACTTCTTAACCTAACGCAACAATGCAGTTTGCCACAGTGATGAACTCTTCCTTTCACGAATGATTTCTCTGTAGCATGAGATGCTGTTTGATAGGACTTTACCCACAGTAGAACCTCTTTCAAAACTGGAGTCCTCTCAAACTGTGTGGCTGTGTTATCGACTCAATTTATGTAATATTCTAAATGCTTTGTTGTCATTTTGATAATCTTTACAGCATCTTCACCACGAGTAGATTTTTATCTCAAGAAACACTTTGCTCATCCATAAGAAGCAAGTTCTCATCCATTAAAGATTTATCATGAGAGTGTAGCTATTTAGTCACATCTTCAGGCTCCACTTCTAATTCTAGCACTCTAGCTATTTCTACCACATCAGTTGTTACTTCTTCCACTGAAGTCTTGAATCCTTAGCATCATCCATGAGGGTTGGAATCAACTTCCTTCATGCTCCTGTTAATGTTCATATTTTGGCTTCTTCCCACAAATCACGAATGCTCTTAGTGGCATCTACAATGATAAATCTTTTCCGGAAGGTTTTCAATTTACTTTGCCCAGTCCTATCAGAAGAATCACTATCCATGACAGCTATAGACCTACAAAGTGTAGTTCATAAATAGTAGGGCCTGAAAGGCAAAATTACTCCTTGATGCATAGGCTGCAAATGCTGTGTTAACAGGCAGGAAAACAACATTAATTTAATTGTATGTCTCCATCAGAGCTGTTGGGTGATCAGGTGCATTGTAAGTGAGAAGTAATATTTTGAAATGAATATTTTTATCTGAGCAATTGGTCTCAACAGTGGGCTTAAAATATTTAGGAAACCATGCTGTAGACAGATGTTCTGTTGTCCAGGCTTTGTTGTTCTATTTATAGACACAGGCAGAGTAGATTTGTCATAATGCTTAAGGGCCCTAGAATTTTTGGAATGGTAAATGAGCACTGGCTTCCACTTAAAGTTACCAGCTGCATTAGCCCGCTAACAAGGGAGTTAGCTTGTCCTTTGAAGATCTGAAGCCAGGCATTGACTTTTCCCTTTCAGCTATGGAAGTCCTAGAGGACATCTTCCAAAATAAGGCTGTTTCATCTACACTGAGAATCTGCTGTTTAGTGCGACCACCCTCACTAATTATCTTAGCTACACTACCTGGATATCTTGCTGCAGCTTCTTCATCAGCACTTACTGTGTCCTTCACCTTGCACTTTTATGTTATAGAGATGGCTTCTTTCCTTAAATCTCATGAATCAACCCCTGCTAGCTTCAAACTTTTCTTCTGCAGCTTTCTCACCTTTCTTGGCCCTCAGAGAATTGAAGAAAGTTAGGGCCTTGCCCTACGCTTTGGCTTCAGGGAATGTTGGGGTTAGGTTGATCTATCCAGACCACCAAAACTTTCTCCCTATCAGCAATCAGGCTGCTTAGCTTTCATGTCATTTGTGTTTTCACTGGAGTAACACTAATAATTTCCTTCAAGAACTTTTTCTTTGCATTCTCGAGTTGGATGAATGTTTGGCACAAGATGCCTAGCATTTGGCCTACCTTGGCTTTCAATATGCCTTTCTCACTAAGCTTGATCATTTTTAACTTTTCATTTAAACTGAAACACATGCAACTCTTCCTTTTACTTGAACACTTACAGGCCATTGTAGAGTTAGTCATTAGTTTAATTTTAATATTGATGTGTGTCAGGGAATAGGGACGCCTGAGGAGAGGGAGAGAGGCAGGGGCATGTTCGTTCGGTAGAGCAGTCAGAACACATACAATGTTCATCGGTTAAGTTTGTCCTCCCACACGGGTGTGGTTCGTGGTACCCCAGAATGATTACAATAGCAACATAAAAGACCACTGATCACAGATCACCATAGCAGATTAACAATAATGAAAAAGTTTGAAATATTGCAAAAATTATTAAAATGCGACATAGAGACAGATAATGAGCCAAAGCTGTTGTAAAAATGGCACTGAGAGACTTGCTCAAGGCAGAGTTGCCACAAACCTTCAATTTGTTAAAAAAAAAAAAAAAAAGCAATGTCTGTGAAGCACACAAAAGCAAAGTGCAGTGAAATGAGGTATGCCTGCATGTCCTGGATATAGGTCTCAGACCCTCAGACCCCTGCCGTCAAAATCTGTCCCCGTTCCCTGGGAACCACAGGCTGCATCAACCAACCACTGCTCTTTGCCTTGAGCTTTTGTCCCAAATCCTAGTGAAGTCAGGAGCCATGAGAGCCAGAAGCCAGGAGACAAAAGCCAGGAGACTGAAAGGCTGATTGGGAAGGAGACTACCAACCAGCTCAACTTCCTCAAGAACCATCCTTTGCCTTTGCAGGGCCCACCAGATTGACCCTTGCAGAATTCTGTCCCCTTGACCTCGGAGCTGTTTGCAGCCCAGTCTCCTGTCCCGAACTGGACTTCCTCCAAGGACAATTCAAAGTTTTCTAATTTTCTTTAGCAAAAAAGAGAGCAGCAGTGACATGGCAGCATTTCAGCTTGCTGAGGCCCTTTACATTCACACACGCATGGAGATGTATCTCACACAGCCTTAGAGCAGGAACCTCAGGTTCCTAACGGATAGCCTTTTACCAGCATCTCTGTTGCTAGAATACATCTCATCTGACTGATGTGATAAAGGAACTCAAAATGAGTCTGGAGGCTTTGCTAGAAATAAATGGTAGAGATTTAATCAAGGGTCTTAGAGTTTGCAAACCGGAAGCACAGCTAGGTAAAAACCCAGGAGTGTTTCAAAGAAGAGAGAAAAGTTAAAAGCACTCATAGTAAAAAGTACATTCTTGAGAATCATGTGCTTCATTCTTAGCCCTGGGTATTGTCCAGGATGGTTATCCATCAGATGACAGACAAGTGGTCAGAATGATGAATGCCAGGTGGTCTGGAAGATGGGTGTCAGGAAGTCAGGTCACGTCCAGTGGTTGGGACCATGGGTGTCAGGTGCATGTATATGTGAGTCTTCCAGGGGGTAATTAGAGACATATCTGGAGGTTCCGATGCATATCCAGGCAATGATGCAGGACTGGAAAATTTAAAAAATTAAGTTCCCAGGCTAGTTAGAACAAGAATGGGGATTTTCCTCATGCCTCAACCTTCACAATGTTAACAATTTTAGCAATTTGGTTAAAGTGACCCACTTTATATATTGCCTTTCTTCACTCTTTCCTCAGATGGTTCCAAGATCCTGGTTGAAATCCCTTTGTTTCCTTAGTGCTAAGGACATGCCTTGAGCTTTTATGTGTTTAATTGATCTGTGATTGTGCCAAACAAAATGAGCTGACATTTTCAACAGGCTGAAAACTCACCGAAACACCATTTCTCCATTAGTAACTGTGACGTGGATTTTCCATTTTGGTCAATGACCCTACAGTTCCTCACTTTAAGGTGCTGGGTGAATGGGAGTTTCCTTGCTGACTTTTTTCTACTTGTTTTTTCCCTTTGATCCACCCACTTGAAAATCATTTCTTGCCTATAAATAGCTCCTGCTTTTTCTAGAGTCAAGAGTTTGTTTGTAGGTTGTTTACTGGGATGTCATCAGCCAAACTGCAGTGTCAGGCTGCTCAGGGGAGAGCTAATTTCCTTTTGAAAATTGCAGCTCTGAAAGCTGCACATATTTTATCTCCATCATCAACAAGAGCCTTCATGCTGAGTGATATATCAGCAAGCTAAATAAAATTATTTCACTCTTGCAACTACAAATTGATAACACTGGTGTGAACTGACCTCACTGTGGAACACACAAAATTATCTTACAGGATCTCTGAGCCAGCATCCTTGGGTAACTGCCAGGCAGAAGAAGCAAGACATATGTATTAAAACTCTGTGAATAAAGGGAAGAAGCAGTAGTTTTGAATAGGTTCCAAATTGGAAATGACAAGAGCAGATGCGTGGATTTACAGGCAGTGATTTGCAAATGAGCTACTTCCTACAAGGCGACTCCAGGTAGTGTGCTTCAGGGCATAGAGCCTAGGGCAGCGATTCTCAACTCAGATGATTTGGCACCCCCATCCCTATCCCCATTGGGAGACCTAAGGTAAAGTTTGGAGATGTTTTTGGTTGTCACCAGTGGAAATGGAGATACTACCGGCATTTAAAGAGACCAGGTATGCTGCTATATTTGCATAGGACAGTCCACAACAAAAAGTTATCCGGCCCCAAATGTCAGTAGAGAAACCCTGCCCTAGGTATTTAATGCATTAATGATGGTTGATGATCCTCCTTTGCTGTGCCTTGGTAGCCAGATTTTCACTCGTGTATTTGTAGTAAAGTGTTACTGCAGGGACTTATCAGTGGGCGGTAGTTAAGTAATGGGGCCTGTGAATCCTGTGCTCAGTGCTCCTGACTTGGAGAAGGGAGTGGGACTTCAAGAGTCCTTAGGGCGATGGAAGGGAAAGCCTGCAGTGAGCTGCAGTGGCTTTGCATGCCTAGACTTGTGGAATGAGAGGTTTGGATTGGGACAAACTAGATTTTGAAAGAAAGTGACTGATCCTGTAAATGGCAGGAGGGGAGAACCTGGCGGCGTGGTGGCAGGGGGAGAGTTCCTTACTAGAACACAGACAGCTCCCTGCGCCCTGACCTCCGCTCTCACTTTTGCTTACAGTGTGGTGCTCCACGAGGCAGCTGCTCCTCTGGGGAGGGGAGAAGGAGTTCCACCGATCCCGGTACTCCCTCTGATCACCTCGTCTTTTGAGTGGCCCTTCAGTGTGGAGCTACAGGAAAGTGATAACATGCCATTTCGTGGAAAATCCCTGGGCAAGTCTCAGCAAGTGAAGAGTATTGAGGAAATGAGCTCTTAGTGGCACAATCCTTTTTCCAAGTTACACAACCTTGCTAAAACCATTCCTGTTAAAATCAGGAACTAAATGAGATTGCCTGTCATCAATATTATTACTTAATACTGGCTTATGTTTCTAGTGAATGCAATGGTATTTTTAAAAATTAAAATTATTTGTATAAACTTTGGAAAGGAAGAAAATAATCTCTTTTGCTTGATCAGCAATTGTATACTTGGGAATCAGAATGTCTAGTAAAAAAAATACTAGAATTAATGAAAGAATTATGTAGGTAGCTATCTATAAGATAAATGCATACAAATCGTTAGCTTTCCTCCATATTACCATAAGCACCTAAAATGAAAATAGAAAAAACCAGTTCATTCTCAGTAGCAATAACAATTATAAAAGATTTATGAAGATGTACTTTATTCTTGAAAAGAAAACCTTAGAATTATAAATAAACCTTCCTAAAACTAACGTAAAATTTTAATCAAACTTTAATGAGAATTTCAATAAGTTTTCCCCTTGGAATTGGATAAAAAATCTTAAACATCATGCAGAAGAATAAATGTCCAAGAATAGCTAGAAAATATGAATAAAAAAGGCAGGAGGCCCTGGCCAGTGTGACTCACTTGGTTGGAGCATCGTCTCATAAACTAGAAGGCTTCGGGTTTGATTCCTGGTCAGGGCACATGCCTTGGTTGTGAGTTCAGTTCCCAGTCTGGGTGCATGTGAGAGGCAACCAATCAATGTTTCTCTCTCACATTGATGTTTCTCTCCTTCTCTCTCTTCCTCCCTTCCCCCCTTTCTAAAATCATTGATATGTCCTTCGGTGAGGATTAAAAAAAAAGAATGGCCCTCTTTTTGAGTTGGATTTGCTTTACCAGATATCAGCACAATTTCTAATCATAATAAATATAATGTCATCATGGGAATAAAGAACGAGACCAGCAAAGCAGAATAAAGAAACTGAAAAAAAAATGGGAGCATATGTAAGGATTTAATATATTTCAAAGATGATTCAATGAAGAAATGATGGATTTTTAAATAGGTGGTGCTGTTCCTTCATCTGGATGAAGGTAAAATTAGACACCATTTTACACCATGCTCAAAAATCAGATATATTTCAGATGGAATAAAGATGTAAATGCAATAAAAACTAGGAAATTTCATAAATAATCTAGGCTAGAGGACACTTTCTTAACCAAGACAGAAAACCACTCTATAGAAGAATATGTAAATATATACATATATATATATTTACACACACACAGATAACAGTGAAATCAAAAGAGATCATAAAAAATGTCAAGAAACAAATAAAAAATATGGAAAACTATAGCTCCAATATAGAAGAAAACAAAATTTTGTCTATGATACTTGAAGAGCTCTTATAAGTTAATAAAAGAAAAACGATTCAATACAAAGAAAGCGAGTGATGTTGGAAAAACAATTCACTAGGGAAAGAACGACAATGGGAACAAACACCTGAAGAAATGCTCACTGTTACTGGTAGTCCGGGAAATGAGCCTAAGTAACAATAGCTCTCTCATTAGTCTCATCAGACTGGAAACAATTTCCAAGAGCCAAAACACATATTGCCTTTGAGCCAGCAGTCCCTTTCCTGGGCAGGTATCTCACAGAAATAAAACACCAAAACTTGGAGCTCTACCTGCAGATCTTATCTCAGTCTTGTTTGTAGTGCTGGAAGAAGGAGGGGGGAGGGGTGGAGGAGGAGGGCTGGATACAAGTAAGTGCCAATAAAAGAAGAACAGGTTTAAAAAATATGGAGAATAGGTAAAAAATGGACCAATCTTGTCAACACATATTGTGCAATTTTTAAAAGAATAATTTAGAACTATGTTATACCAGTTGACCTGGGGAAATTTCTATGACATAGTATTGATTGAGAAATGCATGAAGCTTGTGTAATGTGATTTCCATTATTGTTAAACAAGTAATGACCCCTCCTTAGTATGTGTACAAGTGTACATGTGATCATGGAGAAAAAGATACCTTTCAGGTTTCAACATCATGTGGGTAAGAAGTGTGGAGGAGAGAGCCAGCAGAAGAAAAAAGAAAGAAAAGATGTATTTATGTCATATTTATTTATATATTATGTGTATTTATTTATACATGTATTTGTATACAGATATATGCCCAAGTTAGCTAGCTGGAAAAAAGTTAACATAAATAATGGTTTTCAAAAGTACAGGGTCCGGCACAAATAACACCCCTTTTTTATTACAACATCTTTTATTATACAATCATAAGCATGCCACTCTGTAACATCACAATATAACACTCAAGCACACCATATAACATTTTAGGTGAAATGCTCAAATTAAAATGATAAATTATTACACCCATATTATGACCCTACCAACCACGCTCCAGCAGGCGTTACTTCTGCTGGACCTCGTATGTTAATGCTACCTTTAACACCCTGCATTTGACCCGCACAACTTCCTAGGAGATGGGACCTTTAATGTCAAAGCCCACGGGGCTCTCTGCCTGGCTCCAGGGGTGAATGTCTTCAGTGGGATGCCTGGATACAGGCCCTTCCCCTCTTTGAGTGAGTGTGTTTAGGGAGCTGGACTTTGCTGCTGGGTTCTTCCCACCTGCAGGGCTCTGGGTTTCTCCAGGTTCCTTTGTAATGTGCCTGCTCTTTCACACACAAATCTCCCTCGTAGATGAGAGGGAGAGCTTCAAGGCTTTACCTGGCTGTGGGTTCCTGAACCCTAATGAAGGCACAAGTGAAAAGAGAGCCACTGGGTATAGAATACCCTAATTAATGACTTTAAAGGCCTGACACTGTAAGGTTGCTAAGCACGAGAGCTAGTTCTAGTAAGTAGTGGACGCACTGTTCAGCACCTCAAAAACAATGGGCTCTGTAGAAGCTGATTGGAATCGTGTGGAAAGGAGGGCTTTGAAATGTACAAGTCAAGAAGGAAATCCTGGTTTTACCACTTCCTTGGAAAATTATTTAATTTTTCTGACCTTGTAAGCCAAACCTTCTCAAAATAATTCTTATTTGCTAGATTATTACAAGGATTTAATGAGATGATGCTTACGAAAGCATCTAGCACTACCTGGCACATTGAAAGAAATGAACCAGCTAACGCTAGAAAACCAGCGTTTGGAAACCTGTCAGGATGTGACCCTGTGTTCCCTCCGCTTTTCCTGTCTTCCCTCTCATGCTTTCTTTCCAAATTTATTGAGGTGCTATTATACCAACTATTGGGCCCTGGAACTCTCACAGTCTAGTTGAGGAGATTGAGAAGAACACGCACTCTATGGTGGGTGAAGGGCTTTTAACCGATGTGCACACAAAGTACTGTGGGGGACATACAGGATAACGTTTGGGCTTAACAGAGAGAGGGATGCGTGAGAGCTCATCTGGTTGACCGGGGGGCGGGGAGCAGGTGGAGAGTCAGTGGAAATGGGTACGCTCCAGCGTGCAGAAAACAAATGGACAGGAAGACAAACATGTAAATCAAAAGCCTAAAGTTCGAAAACCATTTATATGTATAGCTACTATTTTGGGTATAAAAATTAACATGATTTGGCAAAGAGTTCTGGGCAACTGATATTGCTGGGTCCAGTGAAATACTTTCAACCCTGAACTGTGGAAACAGTTTTCCAGTTTCTGGGGATAATGAAATACAGTGTTTTAAAGGGGGTCTGATGGCCAGCTTCCAAGATGGCCCCCAGGGATCCCTGCCTCCTGGTTTCCAACCCTTGCAAAGCACCCCCCCCCCCACCGACAATGTAGAAGTGTTGGTCTGCGTGATCAATAGAATATGAAAGATGTGATGGTCTGTCACTTCTGAGATAAAGTTATAAAATGTAGTGTCTCTGTCTTGGGTTCTGTTTTTCTTCTTTTTGGATCACTCACTCTGGGGGAAGCTGGCAGCCAAGGTGTGTGGAGAGGCAGCCTTCGGAGAAGCCCACATGGAGAAGAACGTATCTGCCAACAACCAAGGGAGTGAGCTTGGAAGCTCATTCTGTAACAGGGCGCAGCCAAGGCGGGGCTCCAAATAGGGATTTGTAATGGGGCCCAGAACTTGGTGTCCAGGAAATATTAGGAAAAAATATATATATAGGATGTCCTCACTCTGACAAGTCTGAGCTGGGGAATGAGACTCATGAAGCAGGGCCATTGAGAGCTGTTTTGAATAGCAACAATTTTGCAGATAATCTCTAAAACAGTCATTTAACATATCTATAACCTTTAACTGGTTTCATAGATATGTTAAACAGCTGGCCATGCTTTGAGCCAGGGGGATGGGAGTGACTTCCACCCAAGATATAAGTGGGAGGCAACTCCCCCTGGTTACAGAGCCTGCATGAGAGCTTGGAGATGATTGGCTCCACACCACAGGGCCACACCTGCCCGGACTTACTATGGCAGCCCAGTGAGGCTGGAAAAATCCGGGAATGTGGCCAGTTGTGGGAGGAATTGGAAATGGTGCTGCAGAGGAAGATTGGTGCTGGGATTTAAACCCAGGAGTGGCAGCCATGTGGCGTCTTTTTGGGACCACTTGGCTTGGGCAGAGAAGAACCATGGACTGCTATTTCTTTTTCTGAGATATGGTAACCTGGACTGGGCAGAGGGAGAAGGAAGGGCTATGCGTTTGTGAGTATTCTAAAGGACTTTGGAATCTCAATGAAGACATTAAGTCATTATTCTTAAGTTTGTATAACTCTTTAAATAAATAATCCCTTTCCTTTTCACCAGTCTCTGACACTGAGAGATGTCTTTCCCTGGCAGCAGGCAAGGAGAACCTAGTACGGGGTGGGGAACCTCGGAGCCCAAGGGTGGGTCTGTTCGGTGATAGTATATCATTCACCACCCACCCTGGGTCTGTTCTATAACAATTCTTCAGCCATCAAGCCTCAGATAACCACAGTTCCTACTGACAGTTTCATTGAGACCTCATGAGAAACACTGAGCCACTACCATCCAGCTAAGCTGCTCCTGGATTCCTGACTCACAGAACCTGTGGGATAATAAACATTTGCTATTTTAAGGATAATTTATTATACGGCAATAGATATTTGTTCCCATCTTTTTACCTTTCTTTTCATCAAAGACTTTTGCTTTACTTTATTGCAGTTTCCCTTACTAGATGTAGAATATACTTCCCTACCCCATTCATGTTGAACTTGGCCATGCAACTTGCTTTGGCCAAGGAAATATGGGCAAATGTGACAATATGTACATGCTCAGCTATCTAGGCCTTAGGAGGTATTTTATGCTCCTGCTCACTTCTCTGGGAGCTTCCGTTCTCTTTCACAAAGAAGGGATGGCAGCCACCGTCCCTGTAGCTGGCGCCCTTCCAGTCTGGGCCCCATACAGGGCACACACTGACAAAGCTACTCCAGCCTATTTTTAGCCAGGAGCCTGAGAATAAATGATTGTTTTTCAAACCACTGAGTTTAGATTCTTATGCAGAATTAATGTGTCAATAAATGACTAAATGTATCCCCTTAGACATGAGAAAAAGAGACATGAAGATTGGAAATGGTTGGTCAGATGGGAAATTCAAGTCATGGCTGTGTTTGGGAGGGCCTTGAATACCAGGGCATGGAGTTTAGACTTTATTCTTTAGGGCGCCCATGATCATTTATTTTAGAAAGAAAACTCTGGTGACAGTGCAGAGAATGGATTAAAGAGGGCAAGACTAGAGGCCAATGTCCAAGTGGGACACTTGGCAAGAATCCATGTGCGATGTGACAAAGGCCTGAATGAGGGCATTGGCAATGACAATAAAAGGAGAGGATAGATTTAACCTTGAGACTATTCAGAAACAACTTGTCTGTTTACCAAGGGAGTGTGTGGGGAGAGAAAGTCTCCTACTGTAGACATATGCCTGAATCAAACCAGGAAGCCTGTTGATTAGAAGGACTGGGCTCATTTGATAATTTCCAGGCAGATTTCATTCTTCACTCCTCCTGAATCTGTGAGGGAAATGCAAGTTAATCCATAGGAAGTTGGATAAATCTACTACCGAAATACCTGCTAGGATATATTTGAGCCTAAAGTGGTGTGCAAGGCTACACTCTAATTCAAGAGAACATACTCTTTGCATAGATGTAGGTAATTTCCTTTCTTTTTGTTGACCCACTCCAGCCATTTCCACCAAAGTCAGGGGAGTGTTGGTTAGCTGTGGGTTTCTTTGATAAATGAACTCTCAGATAAAGGTCAGGGGTTGCCCAAGGGAAATTTCACTGAAGTAGAGCCAAAGGCTTCCTGAGAAACCATTTCAGTTTCTACTAGAAGCACGATGAGTTAAGATGGATATTCTAAGTAGGACAGTTTGGAAGACTTTCATTCTCACTCTGAAGTCACCAACTGTGCTAGTAAGACATGGAGCCATCTGATACTTTCTATATGTTAACATATTAGCTGAGAGGAGCCTTCTCTTGTTGCTGAAGCATGAGAGATGCCGTAGGCTAGTTGTGATTATCATTGTCATTACCACGGTGGGGCAAAGCTGTGTGTGTTTCTCATAAGTAGGAGTATACTAAACAAAGCCTAATACATACTTGTTAATATGAAATGATCATAGGATGAGACGGGCTTAGTCCACATCTGTGCGACAGAATTACAGACTTTATATCCTTAGCTGTGAAAACAGAGTCAGGGAAATCTTTAATGGATCAGGGATTTGCAAATGTGAGAGCCTTAGAGCCATCAGAGAGAGAGAGAGTATTATGTCACTTTGGTGTCTTACGATCTAGTCTCAGGCCAACTTGTGATGTACTAAAGGTCAGTTCTTGGGCTCTATATGTCAGTTTTGTTTTATATATATATATATAAACTGGTTTCTATAGAAATTTCCTACTGGTCTGTTGAGAGAATTAATCAGCATTTGCAAAGAACTTATAAAGACCTTTGAAAACTGCACGGTAGCTAAAGGGTGCAGCTATGAGCCTCTCGTAATTAAACTCTAAAGCCTGAGATCAAAGAAATTAGAAACAATATTTTTGGTGTGGTGTGAAGTGGCAGGTCTTACAACTGATGGTGAGATTTAGGGCATCAATACCCAGGAGACTGATACGATTTGAAGAGAAGTTTGAGTAAGCAAGAGGTTGAGTACAGAGACGCATTCTGAAACCACAGCCACCTGCTGCCTTCAATGTCACAACAAAGAGGGCTCTGCAGTTATCTACTCTGGAAACAGTGTCGTTAAGTCAACAAGGGCTGCCAATGCCAGTGATGGCGAACACCCACAAGTCATGTGCACACTAGCCTCAGTGATAAGGAACTGGGGTCTGTTAGCACTAGATGTGGTTGTTCTGACAGCCATGCATGATACTCCTACTCACAAACTGCAGTTAGACACTGGGACCTCCTGGGATTTAAAAAAAAAAAAAAAATACTCTGTTGTGTTTTTGTTTAGATCCAGAGGCTCTACCAGGGAGCATTTCGCAATGTGAATACAGGAGAGGTCTGAGGCTGCTCACTGGAGGATGAGGAGTGAAGCTAAAGAGGTGAAGTGACTGCCAAAGGTCACGCAGCTAATTTGTGGTCAAGTTAGAGCTCAGCTCCAGTTCTTCTAATCCCAGTTTATGAAGTATTTTTAATGTTTTATCACTTTTGTTCTTGACCCCTTGAGATTGATCATATCCTGCTCTTCTTCCCCGAAAGGAGCCACTTGCCTCCTTCAGACAAAGAAGTAGATAAACCTGCTCCCAACTTCCATTATCTCTCCCGAGTTGCTTCTTGAAGATCACCCTGACTCCGGGCAGAGGGGCTGCTTATCTACTTGGGCTTCTCTTCTATTGACCACACTAGACTTGGCCTTTCTCCTCCGCCCCATTTCCCTTCCTCTCACCCTCCTCCACTAACAAAAAACCTTTCATACTTGCATTCTATGTTATGCTTCTCAAGGAATATTTGAATTTTACCAGCACCTTTTAATATAAGAACCCAAGGGATGATGAAAGGTGGAAAGGAGCTACTCGGGGAATCCTGTGGGGGTGTTCAGTTAGGACAAGTTGATTTTCTTGTGCTATTGAGTGTCACACCTTGTTGCTGGCCCCTTGCTTCTTGTGCATGCAGCTGAGCTTGGACCCTACTACTTCATCTGAAAGGAAAAGGTGACTACAGTCTGGGACATGTTTTGCTATAAATTAGTAGTGGGGTATTAGGCAGAGAAGTAGAGAGAGCAATAGGCAACAATTAACAATGATGGCTAAAAGATAATAAAATGTAAAGAAAGTTAGAACACCATTTTAATTTCCTACCACCTACTTTGCAGATGTCTATTAGTTAAATGGGGCATGAAAAGTTCTTTGCAATGTAATTACACCTTGCTTTTATATGTCATCCCAACATAGAATAACTGGACAACTTCTAATATTATCCTTTGTGACCTTGAACAAGTAAATTGTCTTTCCCTTATCCTTCGGTGTTACTATCTGTAAATAGACCCATTACCAGTTATCACCTGTAAAAATCAGGCCCTTTGAATTTAACCTCTCCTAAACTTTAAAAAATCAATTACATTAGTTATCTGTTGCCACAGTAATGTTGCATAATGAACAACCACAAAATCTCAGTGGCATACAAGGATGATTTTGTTAGCCATTAGGGTACCCACTATGACTGTTAGGAGACAGACTTGAGCCAAAACTTCATTCATCACCCAATTGTCACAAAATCCTACTCTGACTAGTACAGTGATGCTTTAGATCTCTGGGAATTAGTGAATGTCCAATAATCCCTGAAAAGTCTCGTTATTTTTTTCTTGTCCAGTGCATAGTCACCTTGATAATGGCCATAGGTGCCTTTGGGACAGTTAGAAGGAAGATATACGATATAAATTTTTTTGTGTGGGTAGGGGACTTTTCTTTATTCAAGGCATTCTGGGTATATAAACAAGCTGAAGTCTGGGAATTGGTTTTATTTAGATTTCTTTTGATAAGGACTGGTAAAGTCATTTAATTCCTTTAGTTTTTACTGTATCTCCTTATAAGTCACATTTTGTAGCTTTGCCTCTTGGGTCTGCTGGGACTTGAGTCTAGTCATAGAATCAATGGGACAATGTTCCAAGAAAGATCAGCAATTTCTTGCAAGGCAAAATATTTCAGGGGAGGTAATTACAGGTTCTTTGGGTGAAAGGAGACTAACCTCCGTAAACAAGAGAGGAAGGGCTGCTTCTATTTGGCAAAAGAGGTTTAGCAGAGTTTAGTGGTTCAAGTTGCCCAGTTCGTTGGAATTTGGCCATAAATCCCCATTCTAATACTCAGGTTCCCACTCTGCCAGTTAATACTCTTAACTTTAACCTGGGAAACTCTCTAAGGCAGGGAAGTCAGTTTGCATTGTAATTTAGCCCCCTGTAAGAGCAGACATTGAGTGTGGCTTCGGAAATCTTGGCTCTAAGGCTGGAGGAGATAAAGGTTACTATGAGAAAATCATGTATTTTAAGCCCCTAATGCAGATCTTGAGCTGGGACTTTAAAGCCCTGACTTCCTCGTATCTTTTCTCCAAGTCCTGCAGCACATGTACAAGCAACCAACCAAACCATTCCTAGTAAAACGTTTTACGTTAGCTGAGAGTCAGAGAAGCAGAAACCACTATGAGAAATTCTATATTAGTAAGTCATGAACAAGAATTTCTTACAGAAGTTTGATCATATACAATTTTGGGAGTTTATGTACAATTATAGTTGTGTATATACGTTGTATACCTGTCATTTATACGTTTTTATATTTAAACATGTATATGTATAAATATTGAACTCATAGAAAATATATGAGTACATAGAAAACATATACAAATACATTATGTATATATAAATATAAACATACACACAACCACATAGAAAATTAGTGGCTTCTGGCAAAAAAAAAAGGACTAGGAGAAACTGAAACTCTCCTACTATAAATTCTGAGAAAATCTAAATAAAATGTTTAAAAATTCTTTGAAATTCAAAGCTGAGCCTACAAGAAAAAAACGGAACTCCCTAGATCCCACGAATGAAGAGGGAAGTGAAAGCCAGGTCCATGAGCTTGCAAACTGACACTGGCCGTCCTTGGTGTGGGGATTTGAGCTCCTGCCACCAGGGCCATGGGCTTTAAGAACCACAGTGTGTAAAATCAAGAGCTAGAATTTCCATGATGTGGTGGGTGAATCTAAGGTGTCTATAAAAGCCAAGACATCCAGAGTCTGAGGTCACACTCTCAGTTAAAGGAGATAAGAGAAAAAAAGTCTACATAGTGCTCAAGGACTCAAAAAGGAAAGTTTCTGTTTCTACATGGCTCTTGGTGCGGGGGGGGCGGGGCCGGTGGCAGGGCGGGGGTGGATCTGACCTAAGAATATGACGTCAACAAACTTGTGCTTTGCATGGACTTGATAGCCAAACTTATATTGCCTACGTGGTTTAGGGATTCAAAATTCACAATAAATGATAGGAAACCTACTGATAAGTTGATAAGCAAAGATATAAACAATAACAGCACCAACAAAATGATCACTGCTGTGGGGATGTAATTTCAAAGTGGAATTAAAGTAGAAGAAAGTAAAATGTAAGACTGTAGAGAACTTACTAGATTTAAAAAGTTCTAGTGTTCTTCTATTATATGAGAAAGTTAGAAATATTGGTTAAATTTAGATTTTTTTATTAACCAAGCATGAAGAATTTTAAGGGTAATCCTCAAAATATAGAAATAAAATATATAACTTCAAGATCAGAAGAGAGCAATAGAAGAAACAGAAAACACGATAAATCCAACAGAATTTAAGACAAAAATCAGTGAAAAAGAAGGATAAATAGAAAGCACAAATTCTAGAAATAGATCCAGCTAAATATGTCTGCAATAATGACAAGTGTAAATGGGCTAAATTTCCCAGTTCGAATATAGAGGCTCAGATTACATTTTAGAAACGTACAACCTTATAATCTAGATATGGGATTGTTTCAAAACACCTAGGTAAAGTATAATGTCAAAACAAGTTGAAGATAAAATGCTGATGAAGAGACATCATGAAAACAGCAATGCAAAGAAAGCTGGGATAGCCCCCTTAATATCAAATAAGACAGATTCTAAAACAAAAACATTATAAGTGAAGATTGTTAGAATAAAAAGCAATAAAAAGCAACAATGTTTAAATAAGATATTCTAACACAGTATGAAAGTATATAAAACCCCAACTGAAGAACTCCAAGCAGACAATGCTAAATCAGCAACCACAGTAGGACATTTTATCACATATATTGTTTAGAAATTGATAGATCAGAAAGATAGAAAACAGGTAAGGACAAAGGAATTTTGACTAATACAATTAGTGTAGTAGATCTAATAAATGTTTGTAAAAGCCTGTACCCACAAGTTAGAAAGTATAATTAATTTTAAGAGCAATTGTAGCATTTATCAAAGTTGACCACTTGGGTTGACTTGACTTGGGGTAGATTGCAAGGATAGTTGGATTTTTTAATTTTTATGTTTATTTATTTACTTACTTAATTTTTATTACTCTTTCAAAGAGACTTTAATGTGCAGTCAGGGTTGAGAACCAATGTAATATAGCAACTAAAAACAAATGAACTAATATAGAAAAGAATTGATTTATTTTTCTATTATTGTGCAATTACAGTGGTGCCCCTTATTCCTCCATTACTCTCCCCCCATCCCCATCTCCCACATTCAGTCTTCTCCCTATGTGCTATCTTTGTCCAGGGGTCCTTCACACATGTTCCTTGAATACACTTCCCCTTCTTTGCCCCATTATCTCCCTCCTCTCTGGTTACTGTTAGTTTGTTCTTTATTTCCTTGTCTCTGGTTATATTTTGCTTGCTTGTTTGTTTTGTTGATTGGGTTCCACTTACAGGTATTGTATGAGCATATGTTATTTTTATTGAAAAATACATAATGATAAATTTAAATAGAATATAGCAAGACATTAAGTGATTATTTTTGAACTACAGGTATTCAAGAATTATAATATTCTTTAACTTTTCTGTATTTGTGCAAATTAACAATTAAAATTAAATGTATAAAATTAAAAAAAGAATTGAAATGATAAAGTCTGGTGATATGTGGATAGCTGCTATATGATGTTTGTACTTTTGTAGATTTCAAATATTTTATATCTAAAAATGAAGCAAAAATACATTCATAGATGAGTTAGACCCATATCCACTGGGTAATGTAGCATGTCTGTTCATCAGGAAAGGAATGGGCTTCTTATTAGATTTCACGGAGTGACATTATCTTGGTGATTCTACCACGAACCTAGATCTTTCAGGCTCAAAATTTAGGTTTGTCAGAAAATCCATTCACAATGAGGAAACTGTAACAGGGACATAAGTGTTCCTGGTTGGTGGAAAACTTCACAGGCTTATGTAATGTTGGAAGAGAAATCCTCAGGAGAAGTTCGTTTAGTAAGCACTGACTTAGACTAAATGGCATTGTTTAAGCGATGATTTTGTTTAACAGCATCAGGCTCTGACAACAACTGAGGCAGCTGTTTCATAACTGGATTGATCTTGGCATTGAGTTCGGAGATTCTCAAAGTCCATTTGAGAATTTGTTCTTGCCTCTAGACAGAGCTGGATGAGCAGTGTCCATGTCTGACTCTGTGGATCTCACTTTTGGGCTTTCAAGACTGAACAACACCTCCCCATCCCCTCTGCTCCCAAATATCTTTACATGGGTTCATAGAGGGTCCAGTTAGCTAAGGCTTAAGAGGTATTCTTTCTTTTTAAAAAATTCTCACCTGAGGATATGTTTATTGATTTTAGAGAGAGAGAAAGTAGGGAGAGAGAGAGAAACCTCAATGTGAAAGAGAACCATCCATTGGTTGCCTCCCATATGTGCCCCAATCAGAGATCAAAACTGTAGCCTAGGTCTGTGCCCTAATGGGGATCAAACCCACCGCCTTCTGGTGTATGGAATGATGCTCCAACCAACTGAGCCGGCCAGTCAGGGCAAAAGGCATTCTCTCTTTATGGTAACTTTCCATCTCTTAGTTTTGGTCTAATTTGGGTTGATTTTATAATATTTCTCTAAGTACTTTCTTAGTCTTTCATTTTCAAAGAATTTAAGAGGGAAACACTAGACTGTATATTCCAAGAGATGACACGATGACAATGGAATCCTTCAATAGCCCCCTGTCTCCTGGGCTAAGGCTCAAGCTCTCCACATGACCTGGCTTCTGCCTGCATCTACAGTCTCATCTCTGTCGTTGTCTAGCACTGCACCCCCAGCAACACTGCACCAGCACCCTGCTTTGTGTTTCACACACATGGAGCTCTCTTGCCTCTGCCTTGGCTCCAGCTGCCTGGAGGACTAACTCCTCCCCTGGCCCCTTCACTTGCTAGAGCCTACCTATGTTTCACTCATTATTCACTTAACAGTTACCTTCACTAGGTAGCCTCTGCCACCTTCCATACCTCCCATCTTGCATTTGCCACTCTCCCTCTGTGTTCCCATGGCCACCTTTGCATGCAGTGTTTAAAAAATTTCTTTTTAAGTGTCTGCCTTCCCCAGTTGGATTGATTGCTCCAGCAGAGGCAAGAACCATGTCATTTTAATTATCTATTCTGTGCTGGTCACTGACTTCTTCCAGCTCTCTGCTTCTGGGCCTGTGATAGGATTGTACTTCCTGACCCCTGAAGTCACATGCCTAGTTCTGCCCATGAGTTGTGTGTGACTGAGATTTGTGTCAGTCTTGTGCCAGAGAAGTTAACTGCCAGTGGGAGACTCTGCAGACTCTGGCTGTTCCCTTGGCTGACTAG
This sequence comes from Glossophaga mutica, assembly GCA_039655065.1. Classification (NCBI taxonomy): domain Eukaryota; kingdom Metazoa; phylum Chordata; class Mammalia; order Chiroptera; family Phyllostomidae; genus Glossophaga; species Glossophaga mutica. The sequence continues at coordinate 66,792,817 of CM077303.1, read as the reverse complement.
CAATGTACGGTTAGTGACTGCTCTGTCAACCCAGAACCCAGAGTGAGGGTGATGAAGACGGTGAGCAGATCCCCAGCCAAGCCATGGTACACAACCCACAGGGTGAGTGCGAAATAAACTTTGTTTTAAATCACTACGATGTAGGGTTGTTTGTTATGCAACACATGCAAATCCATCTGACTGATACATGTCCCCAACATTTGGCATAATGTTGGCACTTGTAAATGCTTAATAAAAGTTTACCGAAAAATACAAAATTACTCTAGGAGGAAGTTTAATAGTGTTTGTGAGAGTACCAGGCATCTAATAAGCACTCATTAAATATTAATTGGCTCTAAATAAGACATCTATACTTTAGGGTGCTTTTAAAATACTTCCACTGTGTGTGAGAAGAAGTGTCTGCTGAAATGAAAATTAAATTACTAAGTTAAATGTAATCATCAAGAAGAAGAGAAATATCATTTGTAGCCAAAGATAAAACATCATTAGGAAACACATTTCTCAAGCAGAATAAATATTTAATACCCCAAATTAAACAAGCATCCTATTAAAAAAGAGTCAGCATCCGAAATCCTGTCTTAGGTCTCTTGTACTTCTGCAGGCTGTATAAGTTGTTTTAGAATTATTTATTTAGCTCTTCATTGCCCTTTCCAGATTCCACATTAGGAAAACGTAGGGAGAGACTTATTTTTTATTAGCAGTGGGGGGTGGGAGGGAAGAGGGACTGATGGGTGATAACACATGGAATGTGTTTGTTTGCATAGTTTGGCTTCACTAACTGTTGTTATTGCCTGCTAAAATGGGACTTTTAATAGCTGAACTGCAAGGAAAGTTAATTAATAAAACAGTAGCCACTGATGTTTATTGAGTATGTGATAATGTTCTAAAAATTTACAGAAAGTGCAAAAGATAAACAACACTCCCACAAGAAACTTACGAAGTACCTGGATAGTCTTTGCACAAGAAGCCACTTGCCAATGTATGAGATTATAATTGATTTGTATTGGGCAAAGACAAGGTGTGTGTGTTAGCGTGTGTGAACATGCACTTCTCGTCTGCGTAGAAAACAAACTGTCTCTTGTGTAACTGTGCTAGATGCAGTGCTTGTACATGCTAACAGGTAACATTCACCCTGCTTTTCTCCTCCAGGAATAAGAGCTGTGTGGTCCCAGGAGAAAGAGAACAGTGCTCTGATCTCAGAGGCCCTGGTAGAGAATGGGCAGTAGATGGTAGGAGACAGTGCTAACATTGGAAAAGGTGAGGAGAAAGTGAAAACAGTGAACTCATGGGGGAAACAAACAAACAGAGAAAACTGAACTCATCCAGAGGTGAGAGTAGACTCCGGTTAAAACCCACATTCCTAGCCCCACCCTGGAAGGGCCTCTGCAATCTGGCCCCAGCCGTCAAACCCACCCACCACACTTGTCCCTTCATTCATGATGCTCCACCTGTGCTCCTGTTCCTGCTGTTGCTCGAACATTTCAAGCTTTTTCTCTCTGAGCGACTTAGTACTCAATGTTCCCTTTGTCCAGAAATCTGTTCCCTAGAACTTCACAGTGGCTGGTTCCTCCTTTCGGGTCTCAGTTTAAATGTCACCTTCTCAGAGAGACCTCCCCTAACCTCCACACTCCAAATAAAACATATCTAGAAATGTTTGTTGAGTAAATGAACTTGATAGAAATGGAAACAGGTGTTCTGCTAGGTGTTTTACCAAAGTAGAAACCAAAGACACCAAGCACTGAGGGGAAATATTTCAGGTAACCCAGGCAAGTCTGAAGTCTGATACTCTGAATCTAAATGTGCTGCTATCCAAAATTTGACATGGAGAACCAGGGTTTAGAGTTTTATGTCTTATAATTAACTACTTGGTACATCTATACTTTGTTATCAGTAAATTGTGTAGCCTTTTAGGGGAGCTCCTTTAACTCTTTCATGCTGTAGAGCTTTATCTGTGGATATCAAAACATATGTTTAAAAAGGTTATTAAAATGGAAAAGAAATATTTGCAACTTCCATCCATCACAAAGAGCTCCTAGAATAATATAAAAGAGCTTCTGAAAACATAGAAAACCAAGACCAGTGTACCTATGAAAAAGGGGGCTGGAAATACATGCAGATAGTTCATAGAAAAAACAGGAAGTAGCCTTTAAGCATATGAGAGAAGATGCTCAACCTTACTTATAATAACAGAGATACATATGGAAGCTTCACTGAGATACAGTTTTTCACTTATGGATTAACAAATATCTAAAAGATTGATGACATATTTTATTGGTGAGGACGTGGAGAAACAGGCACATACAATTGCTGGTAGGAATGCAAAATGGTATGAACCTGATGGCTGGGAATTGGACATATCTAGTAATAATATATATGCATCTACCCTTTGACCTAGTAATTCAGCCTCTAGGAATTTATGTGTGAAAGTGCCAAAAAAAAGTTACACATGATTATACATTGCAGAATTGTTCATTGTATTGTTTTTTGCTATTATAATAGCAGAAGATTGGGAACAATTTAAATAAACTATGGAACATCCCCCCAGTGGAATACTATGCAGCTATAAACAAGAAGAGGGCTATCTCTGCACACTGCCAAGGAGTGATCAGCTCAGTAAGATGGTTAGTGAAAACAATTATGATAGAAATGTATATGTAAGTTTTTCTAAGGAAGGGGGATTAGCATCTCTATGTATACTTGTGAATATTTAAGAAATCATAAATAAGTGAAATAATTACTTAAAGGAATAAGAAGGAGAAGGGTAAAGGGATAAAGATAGAAGTTAGACTTTTCTGAGTGTATTTTGTTTTGTAGATATAACAATGGTACAGTGTAAATGTCTTATATAATTATTAAAACATTAAATAAAAATTAAAGAAGTAATTCATAAAAATAAAAACAAGTGCTTTAAAACAGTTATGTGACTATATAGCCTTAGTGTGGTAAACTCTGAAGATAAAAAACTGAAAACAAACAACAACAACAACAAAAACAATAAAAAATCTTAATGATAGTTCTGTTTGTATTGTTACCTGAAACGATTATATATATATTCGATTAAATATATATATTTTATATATCTATAAAATAGTGTAAAGCAAATAATTCATTATGTTAAAGGGATTAGAACCTAAGATTTTTTCTATGTAAAGGAAAAAAATAAAAAAATCACAAAAGCAGAAGAGTTCTTGTCTAGATGGAGGAGTAGGCAAACATACTCCACCTCCTTGAGCAACTACAGAAAGAATTACAACTAGACATCAAAACAAATAACACCCAGGACCGTCAAAAAATTGGGCTTGGTGGAAGTCCAACCACCAAGGATTTAAAGAAGCCACATTCATCTGGACGAGTAGGAGGGGTGCAGATGTGGAGACAGCAGAGATGTCCTGAGATGTGGTGTGGCAGGAAGAGCTGGCAGTGGAGGAATGGGTGGTCCCACACTCACGTGTGCTGGATAAAAACTGGGAGGGATGCCTTGGGATCAAGCACTCCAAGCTCCAGGCCAGACTGCACAGCCCAGGGTTCCAGCCCCAGGAAATTAAGTTCCCATAACTTCTAGGTGTAAAAATCAGTAGGGGTTGGGGAAACAGAAGATATTGCAGGATTTTGAGAAGACTCCATTTAAAGGGCCCGCACAGACTTAAAAATGTATGCAGACCCAGCCCCTCTGGGATTTAGCACCAGGTCAACAGCAGAAAGAGTGCCAGTCGTCCAGGGCAAGTGTCCAAAAGCCAGGCAGTGGCACTGTCCCCTCCTTGAGACATCCCAGCACAGAGCCACCAAGCAGTGAAGCAGGTCACTCACCCTGGAGATCACCTAAGACTCTGCCCTACACAATTTACAAGTACTTTTTCTACAATAGGCCATGCTACTAAGACAGGGAGTCAAAGCAACTCTACTTAATACACAGAAACAAACACAGGGAGGCTGCCAAATTGAGCAGACAAAAAATATGGCCCAAATGAAAGAACAGAACATAATCCCAGAAAAAGAACTAACCGAAACAGAGATAGCCAACCTATCAGATGCAGAGTTCAAAACACTGGTGATCAGGATACTTAAAGAATTCAATGAGTATGGCAACAAAATATAAAAAACCCAGGAAGAAATAAAAGTCACACTAAGTGAAATAAGGAAAAATTTACAGGGAACCAACAGTGAAAGGGATGAAGCTGGGATTCAAATCAAGGATTTGGAACATAAGGAACAAATAAGCGTTCAACCAGAACAGCAAGAAGAAAAAAGAATTTTAAAAAAGTGGATAGTGTAAGGTGCCTCTGGGACATCTCCAAACATACCAACATTCAAGTCATATGGATGCCAGATGAAGAAGAAGAATGAGAAATTGAAAATGTATTTGAAAAAATAATAAAAGAAACCTTCCCTAATTTGGTGAGGGAAATAGACATATGAGTCTAGGAAGCACAGAGTCCCAAACAAGTTGGACCCAAAGAGGACCACACCAAGACATGTCATAATTAAAATGCCAAAGGTTAAAGATAAAAAGAGAATCTTAAAAGCAGCAAGAGAAAAAGCAGAGAATTACTATGTTTTCTGTGTATAATGCACACTTTCTTTGCCCAAATTTTTGAGGGAAAAATAAGGATGTGCATTATATATGGGTATTACCTGAAATACCTTGTGTCTGTTCTTGTGTTTTTTAATTATTTGTTACATAAAATTTCTTGTACCATAATATGTTTTAAAAAAATGCTAAAATTCCTTTATAACACAAAATACAAATATCTAAATATAAATAAATAAAAATTTAATTGAAAAATTAGAATGAAAGATTTTTTTCCTGAAAGTTTAGGCCAAATTCGTGGATGCACATTATACACATCAAAATATAGTACCTGCAAAGGAGTTCCCAGAAAACTGTCAGCTGATTTCTCAAAAGAAATTTTGCAGGCAAGAAGAGACTGGCAAGAAGAATTCAAAGTGATGAAAAGCAAGGACCTGCAACCTAAATTGCTCCACCCAGCAAAGCTATCATTTAGAATGGAAGGGCAGATAAAGTGCTTCCTAGACAAGAGAGAGTTAAAGGAGTTCATCATCACTAAGCCATTATTACATGAAATGTTAAAGCGACTTATTTAAGAAAAAGAAGAAAGTCAAAACCATGAACAATAAAATATCTATAAATACATATCTATCAATAATTGAATCTGAAAAACAAACTAAACAAACAAGAAGAACAGAGGCAGATAATGATACACAGAACATTTTGATGGTTGCCAGATGGGAGGAGGGTGTGGGGGAATGGGTAAAAGGTGAGGGAATTAAGAGGTACAAAATAGGTAGCTACAGAATAGCCATGGGGATGTTAAGAATAGTATAGGAAATGGAGAAGCCAAAGAACTTATATGCACAACCCATGGACATGAACTAAGGGGGAGGAACTGCTGGAGGCAAGGTGGGTACCAGGGAGAGGAGGGCAAAGGAGGAAAAATTGGGACAACTGTAATAGCATAACCAATAAAATATATTTTAAAAACTCACTTAAGCAAAACCATGTATTCCTAAAGTTGAATTATAAATATCAGTATGAACCCATGCTCTATTTTTTAAAAATACTTCTTTTCTGATCTCTCCATATAAAGGTCAATCCATTAGCAATGAGCACTGCTTGTGTCCAAATTGTAGTATCTAAATAACATTTCCAGTAAAAGGAACCAGTGATTTTTTTGGGGAGAAATGAACGTTGCAGGTCTGAAGGCAGACAATGAACAAGAGGAGCCTGAATATCTAGTTATTCCAGAGTGAAAGGAAGTTATCAAAGGCTGTTTGGCTTGTATCAAGATTTCTCAGAAGCACCCTGGCTGATGTGTCTCAGTGGATTGAGCACTGGCTTGCGAACCAAGGGGTCGCTGGTTCCATTCCCAGTCAAGACACATGCCTGGGTTGTGGGCCAGGTCCCTGGTAGTGAGTGCACAAGGGGCAACCACATTGATGTTTCTCTCACTCTCTCCCTCCCTTCCCCTCTCTTTAAAAATTAAACAAAATCTTAAAAAAATTTTCTCAGAAGCCAACTTGAAGAGTTTCCCATTGGCTAGATATAGAGACATTTGAGCATTAGAAAAGTAAAAATCACAATGAATTAAAAAATATCAGATATGTTAAAACTCATGAATTCACAAAGATACAAAAAAAAGCTAATTGCTTATCTTTGGAGAATGCTGGAGGACCAACTTATTACTCTTAATTATTATTAGTAGAGGGAAAATGTTAAGCATTGATCCTTCCTTTCATGTGATAACTCTATCTCAGGGTAATCAAACAGTTAATGAGAACTTTTTTCTTTCTATAGGAGTATTCCAGCTAACAAGAAAGAATGACAGAATTTGGGATAGCTCTATTTTGCACTTCTAATTGAAATGACCATCAATCAGCTAATATCACTAGACAAGAGACAACTGGACATCATTTGCCTCCTGATAGATGCACACACAACAACACCTATGAAATATTCTTGTAAAAAAGATTGAATCTCAATCAAACTTATCTTCTAGATTGAATGTCAGGAAGTTGAATGGACAAGACTGAACAAAACTGTGAGAATGTAACCAGCCAAATCCAGCAGGTAAGAATCTCCACAGGTCAAACAACCCAGCTTATTTAATAACAACAAAAAAACTAACCATATAGATTAAAATAGACATAAAATCAATCTCAACCAAATGCCAATGTACCCTGTTCAGATCCTGATGCAAACAGATAGACTCTAAAAATAAAAACTATGTGCAAATCCACATAGTGTTCAAATTTTCCTGGTCATCCCACGAGAATGAACATGGTCTGGATATTTAATGATTTTCAAGAATTATTGTTGTTTCTGGCCAAGATAGAGGTGTAGGTAGATACTTTTTGCTTCCTCATACAACCAAAAGAAGGACAACAACCAATTTGAAAACAAAAAAACAACCAGAACTTTCAGAAAATCAAACTGTATGGAAGTCTGACAACCAAGAAGTTGAAGAAGAAACTTTCATCCAGACTGGTAGGAGGGACAGAGATGGGCAGCCAGGGCAGAGAGGACATCCAGCAAGGTGGCAGCTGGCAGACTGGGAGGTCCCACATTCGCATGTGGGTAAACTAGGAGGAACAACTGGGGAGTGAGACAGACCACACAACCCAGGATTCCAAGGTGAGGAAATATAGCCTCGAAACCTCTGGCTATAAACACCTGTAGGGGATACAGTGGTGGAATAAACTCCCAGTCTCACAGGAGAGTCCGTTGGAGGGATGTACAGGGTCCTAGAACATACACAAACCCACCCACCTGGGAATTAGCATGAGAAAAGTGCAATTTTCTTGTGGGTAGCAGGGGAAGTGACTGAAAGTGGGGCAACAGAGCAAGCAGCATTGTTCCCTCTATGACCTCTCCCCCACATACAGTGCCACAACACAGTGACCTGGGTTGCCCCATCCTGGTGAAACCTAAGGCTCCACCCCTTACAATGTAACAGATGCACTGAGAAAAAGAAATATGGCCCAAATGAAAGAACAGATCAAAGCTCCAGAAAAAGAACTAAATGATGAGGAGATAGCCAACCTTTCAGATGCACAGTTCAAAACACTGGTAATCAGGATGCTCACAGAAATGACTGAGTATGGATGCAAAATAGAGGAAGAAGTGAAGGCTATACAAAGGGAAATAAAGAAAAACGTGCAGGGAATCAACAGGAAGGGGAGAAAACCAGGACTCAAATCAATGATTTGGAACAGAAAGAAGAAATAAATATTCAGCCAAAAAAGAATGAAGAAACAAGAGTTCAAAAAAAATGAGGAGAGGCTTAGGAACCTCTGGGACAACTTTAAACATTCCAATATCTGAATCATAGGAGTACCAGAAAAAGAAGAGGAAGAGGAAGAAATTTAAAACTTATTTGAAAATATAATGAAGGAAAACTTCCCCAGTCTGGTGAAGGAATTAGTAGTGCAAGTCCAGGAAGCTCAGAGAATTCCGAAGAAGTTGGACCCAAGGAGGAACACACCAAGACACATCATAAATAAATTACCCAAGATTAAAGATAAAGAGAGAATCTTAAAATCAGCAAGAGAAATGGAGAGTTACCTACAAAAGGGCTCCCATTAGACTATCAGTTGATTTCTCAAAAGAAACCTTACAGGCAAGAAGGGGCTGGAAAGAAGTATTCCAAGTCATGAAAGGCAAGGACCTATATCCAAGATTAATTACTCTATCCAGCAAAGCTATCATTTAGAATGGAAGGGTAGATAAAGTGCTTCTCAGATAAGGTCAAGTTAAAGGCGTTCTTCATTACCAAGCTCTTATTATATGAAATGTTAAAGGAACTTGTCTAAGAAAAAGAAGATCAAAACTATGAATGATAAAATGACAACAAACTCACAACTATCAACAACTGAACCTAAAAAATAAAAACAAAATCTAAGCAAACAACTAAAACAGGAACAGAATCACAGAAATGGAGATCATATGGAGTTATCAGTGGGGAGCGGGAGCGGGGAGGATGGGGGAAAAGGTACAGGGAATAAGAAGCATAATTGGTAGGTACACAATAGACAGGAGGAGGTTAAGAATAGTATAGGGAATGCAGAAGCCAAAGAACTTCATTTATGATCCATGGACATGAACTAAAGGCAGGGGGAATGCTGAAGGAGGGGGGTACATGGCGGAGGAGGATAAAGGGGAGAAAAAAATGGGACAACTATAATAGCATAATCAATAAAATATACTAAAAAAGAATTATTGTTGATTCGGAGGGATATAACTGATATTGTGGTTAGGTTTAAAAACTTAGTCCTTACATTTTATAAATTTATACTAAAATCTTTTTGGGTGAAATGATATGATATCTGTGACTTTTTTAGGAACAATCCTAAGTATGTGTATGTTCGGGGCCAGGTAGGTGATTTAGCAATGGATGGGGTTCTAGATGAATTAAGAAGGTCGATGACTGTTATAGCTATATTTATTGTGTTATTCTTTGTAATGTTGGGTGTATCTAGATTTCATTTGTTTGAGACAGTGCCTAGGACACAGTATGCGCTCAACAGTCCTGAGGGAGCCTGGTACTTGAGTTCTGGAGTTCTGGGGGAGAGAATAGAATACCTCTTCTCTTCTGGATCTAGAGCACCTATGAGTGTACAAAAGGGAGGAGACATTTTTATAGTAGTAGCAGATTATCCACATTGTTTTGTACTTTGATTTTTATCACTTAATTATATCTCTTGGTGATTGTTCCATATCAGTGCCCAGAGAGCTTCCTCATTTTTTCTTTTGCAACTGTTCAGTTTTCCATTTATGGTTACACCCTATTATATTTAACTCATTCTTTACTGATGTCTGTTCCCACCTATTTTTTCATTTTGAGCACCAAGTTTGAGAACTGGTTCCAATAGACACAGAAAGATTTTATTTCTTACTGAGAGCTCATGGCTCCGTAACTTGCTCAACTATCAGAGGCAAATCAGACACTCTCCTAAGGGCTGTAAACCCCCACCCCACGACAAACAAGAGCACTCCACAATTCTCTCACAACAACAATGAAATCAACTTATCTTTGAGTAAGCAGTCAGGGGACACACCCCTCAAGTGTGGGTTTAGGTTGGTTTAATTGGGGTGTGTGTCGGGTGGGTGGGGCAGGATGAATTATTGTTTGTTATGTTCGAACTCAGATCTTCTTCCCTAGCTGGAGCCAGAGTCTTTAAGCTTCTAACAGTAGATTCTAGAGCCCCTGAGTCTTTAGACAACTGCTATCAAAGCTCTCATCACGTGTAAGAGAGTCAAAGGAAATATCTTTACACGGGCTGCTTGGAAATGGGGCAAACTACTAAATAAGAAAGTGCAAGAGCAGAAAATGGCTTAGGGTATTTTTAAACTTCTTACAAATTTAACATTGGCTGCTTGTTTAATGTGGCTTTCTCTTTCACCCACCTTTGCTTCAAAGGGATCATTTTCTTTTTTCTCTCTCTGCCAAAATACATGGGCTCAGGTAGCAAACTACTCAGCTCCCACAAGCAGAGCAAGTTAGTGCTTGTGATGAGCTGCACCCAAGAAGCAAAGGAAGCTGAAGTTAAAGCACAAACCACACCTCCGTTCCCCCCCTCACCAGGTGACAAAGATAAAACCTTTCCTGGTCTAATCTCTCCACTCCAGCAACAAGCAAGCTGAAGTGAAGAGCAGTTGGGCAGGAAAGAGAAAGCCCCTGCCTGCCCAATCTCCTCACTCCCCTCTCTCCCAGCCTCTCCAGTCTCTGTCCACCCGGAGCTGGCCCAGCGCAGAGGAGCAGGGGGGAATTTGCAGCTCCACTTTTTCTCTCTCACACGTTGGATTGACAGAAAAGTCCCTTATGCTTTTTCCATACAATGGTTCCGGTAGTGCTAAGTTTACCTTCTTTTTTCAATTTTTTATTTATTTTTTAATTTAATCTTCATTGTATTTTTGCCATTACCATTTAGTCCCTTTATATCCTGTCCCCCCAGCAATCACTACATTGTTGTCTTTAACTTCATTCAAAACAATTTTGTTAGATTGTATTGTGACAGCTGTCATATCAGCGAGCATTTAAAATAAAACGTATCAAAACTGGTGAGTTTTTGTGCAGCCATTTTAACATTGAAGATTGAAGAAAATGTGCAATGTTTTCTGCATGTTATGCTTTATTATATTTCAAGAAAGGTGAAAATGCAACTGAAACACAAAAGATTTGTGCAGAGTATGGAGAAGGTGCTGAGACCGAGAAAATGTCAAAAGTGGTTTGAGAAATTTCGTGGTACTATTGACATTTCAGCCAAATAAGTCTTTGCTGTGGGGCTGACTTACGCATTGGGAGATATTTACCAGCACCCCTGGCCTCTACCCACCAGAAGCCAATAGTGGGAGATAGCTGACATACTCAAAATATCCAAACCAATAAAGTTATTGGTGAAAATAAAAAATATGTTTTTAGTTTACGGAAAAAATGTCACGGACTTTTTGGCCAATCCAATACTTCCCTGGGCACCTTAAACCTCTCTTCTTTCTTCTCTCAAAATAGCTCTTAGAAAGGGTTTGATAAAATGCATTGGTGCTGTGGTAGAGAAGATAACTGTCAAATCATCTATACTATAGATAATTAATGGGCTTTAATGTACTATCCCTTCCAGGGATATTCTTACCCTCAAGCCAGATTACTTAGTGGGGCATTTGGGGCATCAGTGATTCATGAATGGGAAATAGTATGAGTACAGGGTATGCTCTGGATTCTAAAATCATATCATGTGAGTGGCTACCTACTCGTATATGCAAAAACACAGCAGTTAACACCTCTAACTGCACTTAAAATACACATAAAAATCTTACTGTTAAGTAAGCTGTGTTCCTTCACTCCCCCGCAGAAAAGCAAACAGCCTTCAATTTGAGCGAAACTTGCACTTATATGCGATGATCAAGGCGCAGGCAGTGTACCCGGTTAATCCACAGCATGCTGGGTAGCTCTAGCCTCTAAGTTTCATGGTTTAAGTAGTATGAAGTCAGATCTTTGAGCTTAGCTCAGAAACATGGTGATATCACTCAACATAACAATATTTGTCCATTTCATTCACTTATTAATTCATGTTCAACATTTAATTTGGCCCAAAGTCCTGTGCAGCCTCTTTGGATCTGAAGCTCTACCATGTGTCAGCCTTGCATTCCCAGACCCCTGGTTTGAAACAGACCATGTGAGGTGCACTCAGGTCTTGTCCTGCTAATTAATTCACAAAGCGGACAACTTCCTGACTTTCATCCCTGAGACTAATTAACTTCAAGGGTTGGAAGGAGAAAGAACTCAAACTGAAAATATATGCAAAGCAGCATGTAGATCATAAGAACCAGCAGATTCAGAGTAAGTAAACCTGCAGGACCTCTCCTGCATCCTCCCCTACCCTTGTCTGGAAGCCACTTTCTTGCAGCCTGGCTTTCTGTATCTGTCAAAAACCCAGGCTTAAATCTATTGGCTAAGTAGTTAGACTCTGGGTTTTGGGGTCAGGAAGTTAGGTGGGGGGGCGGGGAGCAGGGAGGTGGAGTTTCTCTGTGGCTGTCTGAGCAACTGCAGAATCGTTTGATCTTTGCAGGCTCTGAAAATGATAACTAGCTTCAGAGGGCCTTTTTAGTAGGTGGTAGGCCATGTGTGGAGACTTTTTACCTGTCTTTGAAGAATGCGACACTGGGTCAGCTATCTGACATTTAGAGGGGCAGCTCCAAAGGGGAACTGAGCACCACAGGCCAGATAAGTATCTGATTGCAAAGAAGAGTAATGGGAGGAGTGCAAGCCTTCATCACACTAGCTCCTCCCTAGGCTCTGGCAGATTCTGTAAGTTTGTTCTAGTGACCCGGCTTTAAACCATCCTAGATCCTTTAAAAACTCTCATTGTCAAAAGCAAGAGACTGTAAGAGCTTCAGGAGAAATCTGTGGGCGGATGCTGGAATGACGTCCCTGAATGTCAAGGTAGACCAAGAGAAGTCTTTACCACTCTAATTAGCCACTCTAACAGGGCAAATGTATACAGGAGAAACCGATTTTCTGAGACTCATCAAAAACATAGATTGAGTCAAATCTCTTCCTAAGAAGGTAAGAATAGATGCTCCCCTTCCCTAAAACCCAATGCTGAACTGATAGGCACTCTCTCCTCCACATTACACAAGAAGCCCAGGATTAAAACATAAACAAATACAGGGGTCTTTTGTATTTCCATGTTTCAGGAGATTTTGGTGATGTCTCGGAGCCATAGAGTCAGCATGCAAATGGGTAGTTCTGAGAAAAGGACATACAGGGAAGCAGGAAACCACCCCCAGCACCCTGAGAAGGAAGAGCTGGAGAAAGGCCGGAAGCAGGACTGTGAGAGAGCGCACCTCAGGGAAGAGAACTGTGTCCGGGATTCTTAGGGAGAGTTCTTTAGGACAGTGAAGCAGGGAAGCGCTCCTTGCAATCCCTTCTCAGCTTGGCATTTCTAGGGTCACAGAGGGAAAACTTACTCCTCTAGAAACTGAAGGGATGTGACAGCATAGTTTTACATGGGCCTGGATAATAGAAGGAGGATTTGAATAAAGAATTGCAACCTGCGGATTAAGTTCCAAACCAGCTCTGTTCAACAGAAGTAAAATGTGAGCCACATATATGCTTTGAATTTTCTAGTAGTCACATTTAAAAAGGTATAAAGAAATAAGTTAAATACTTTTATTAATATATTTTACTTAGTGCAATATATCCAAATATTGCCATTTCCAGGCAATCAATATAAGTAATAGTTGAGATATTTTACACTAATTTTAATGTTGAATTCATTTAGATTAAATAAAAAATTTGGTTTCTCAGTTGCAGTAACTACGTTTCAAATGCTCAGTAGCATATGGGAATTAGGCTACTATGGCAAAGGCCTAGAACATGGGCCCTCAAATCATGGAACTTTTTAGCACTTTAAACTTGAATCCAGACAACTGAGTTATACAAACACACGTATTTCAAATGATCTTGAGAGTCTATTCTCTGTTGTAAAATGTCTCAGCATACGCTTAAACAACCATGTGTGTGGGATTATAGTGTCCTTGGTGGAGAGACTATATCCTTCAGGAGGTTGAAAGAATGTGGGAAGGGGTCAGAAATGATAGTTGTTGTCTTTATCAGTCAGGATAGACTAGGTTTTGCTTCAATAAGAAAGCACAATTTGAAAATTGGTGGAATCAGGGGCTCCTCACCATTTTCTGCCTTTCTCTACATTTCTGGTACTGTCTTGGAATCTTGACAGATATAGATGTGAGTTTCATGAGAGCAGAGACCACAAATCCCTTTCTTTAATGAACATTTCCCTTTGTAGACAAAAACGAAGCAAGAAACCTACGATGAACTGGATTGTGTCCTCTTCACCCCCAACCCTGGATTCATATTTTGAAGCTATAACCCCATGCGGCTGTGTTCAGAGACAGAGCTTTTAAAGAGCTATTGCAGGTCAAATGACATCACAAGGGGTGGGCCCTAATGCTATGGAACTGATGTTCCTATAAGAGAAAGCAAACTCTCTGCACACGCACAGAGGAAAGGCCATGGTTAAGTCTCTGGCATTTTGTTATAATAGCCCAGGCTGGCTAATCCAGAAACTGCCCCCACGTTCTCTCCTCTCGTCATACAGAATGTCTTGCTGGGACAAAATGAACAGATATTTCCCTGAGTTCAGTGAGACCTGATTTCAATGAATTCCATTTGTACTTGGCACCATTTTGAGTGCTGAAGGGGACATGGAACTTGACAAGATACTGCCTTCAAGAAGTGCGGAGATGGACATGTACAAATCACCCCAGTAAAAATAAATAATTGCAAGCTTCCAGAAATAATGAATTCTGACAAAGTTGAGAAACTCCCATAGAGGAGGCAGCAATGATTTTGTGGGGCTTCTTCCCTCAACTCCCCCATCCAAAGTTATCTTTTTACTTTAACTTATTTATATGTCATATACACATACATACCACTTCTCAGTGAAGCCAACATTATAAAGATTTCCTAGATACCCGCAACATCCCAATTTTGTATTTTTATGCCCACTTTGCAGAGGAGAAAAGAGACTTCAGAAAACCTGCCTAAGGATTAGCTTATGTGATGGAGCTGATATTTAAATCCAGATTGACTTAATTAAAAAAAAAAAAAGTATACTGTCCTGTAAAGTAAAAGATGCTGCTGCTAAATAGCTCAGACAAGTCTTTCTCTACGAGCAGTTAATTGGTGGACTTGACCTTTCATTTTATCTGTAGGATAATTTATTTATTTTCTTAAATTTAGATGTCCTTGTTTCTCTACGTCAGGGATCAGTGTGTGCTTTTTTTCCACTGACGTATCCTGAGTGCCTTTATCAGTGCCTGGAGCATGGTGGGAGCTTAATAAATATTTGTTGAATAACGATTAATTGCTTTTAGTTCGCTAAACAGATGTAAAATGTAGGTTTTGGAACAACTAGTACACACTTTTCAGCTGATCCCTCTACTTGACTGAAATGCAGAGACATAGGCTATTTGAAGATCGGAACTTATGAGGAGGTTCTTTCAATCTGAAGCAGTTTCTTGAACTTGTGAAATCTGAGAATTCATAGAGATTTGAGGAGATAACCAACTGGCACCTGGCAAAGTCAACCTGGAGAGAAAGACATGTCCGCAGGGCTGTTTACAGAGAAGATGGCTGAGGCCTCGGGAGGCAGAGGTGAGGGAAAGGGTGTTGGGTAAGACTAGAAAAAGTAAAAGTCTGGCAGACTTCCTGTTACTAGGAGGCAGGTATGCCCCAAACTGAACCATTATGCCTTCATTCATCCTCAGTGTTTGTTCCAGATCAGTCATTTCTGCTATTTAACATTCTTTTATTTATGCCTTTCTTGACACTTTTTTCTTTCATCTGGACACACCTTCTCTCTATGCCTTCCTCCTTCAAATCCAAATTCTGTGCAATTCTCCCTGACCTCAGCTCCTACTGCCCAACCTACCTCTGGGTTTCCGCTGCTTCACGAGGAAGCCGGCGGTCTCTGCCCTCCTAGTTGCACGTGCCTCCAGCAGAGCATTTTTCAGCATGTCTCCCAATACACATATGTACTGGCTCTTTAAAATACGTACACGGAAATGCTGCAAAACATTGTATAGAAATCAGAGAAACTTTAAAATATGAGATAAAAATGAAATAATATTTTAAAATAGGAAACTAATTGTGATGTCTTCATGTCGTTATTAGCTTACATCTCAAGAGGAAATATTCACTTAGGGACCCGGTTCCTCGTTAACAACAGTGGGTGTAAACCTACATTTTAAATGTGTTTTCTTTTTTCATAATTTCGAAAATTTTTTGACACCCTGACAGATCTGAGAAATTCATCCTTTCCTTTACCTGGTATGGAAGCTGTCGGAGAGCTTTTTCTAGGAAAGGGAGCCATGTCAGCCCTGCCATTTTCTCATAGGGCACTTTCACGGTTTCTGTCCAATTCTGGGAGCTATGTTAAACATATTAGTCTGTAGAAGTCATATTGGTCTTGACTAACTGACACGTCAATGCATGTGAGAACAGATAAATCCAATTGTCCCAATTACTGAAAACTAGGTCAGCCAGCCACTGCCAACTCTTTCTCTTTGTAAAGATTCCTCGCTTTCCTCAGGACACAGATCGGGACACAGCTTCCAGGTGAGGACTCCAGGGCCGCCCCTCCCTTCAGGGTGCAGGCACCCCCTATCAGAGACCCTGCTCCTGCCTCTACTTCAGAGCACTTACTGCTCATTGGCTGGAGTTGGTCTGTTTCACGTGCATCTCCTCACTTACTCCAATTGTCAATAACCTGCACAGGACAAGATGGCCATGTGTTCCGTCTCTGCTGATGGACTGATAACATGCACGGGCTCTTTCCTCCTACATTTGTGTCATCTGTTTCCTGAAGTTTGAATCAAGGGGACACCAGGGTCCAAAGGTTACCCGAGAGTCTGGCACTTCTAGTGCGATATATATGCAAACCAACCACAGTTTGTCCAGTGGGGTCCCTATACCAACATCTATTGTTTCTTTCTGAATTTTCTAATTTGCATTTCTTTTTCCAGCAAGAATACTGCCCCTTAAAAGCCCTGAGAGTTTCTCACTTTATTGTTTTAATGTAGAATGTTCTATTCTTGCACTCTGTCAGTCTCCCCTCTTCCCTTCTTCTCCCAGTTCCTTCTGCAGGACAGAATATCTCACTTGATGAATTTTTTTTTAAAAATTACATTTTCTTTAACTTTCTTCCCCCAGGAGAGCTAGTTAGAAATAGCATGCACTGGGCAGTCTGTTTATAGGTGATGTTTCCAGGCCTGCATCTCAGCATTGGCCCCCTCGCCGAGGGTTCTCACACCTGATATGGTGACTGAGGCAGACTCACCTGGGCCCTTTACGTCTACAGTAAAGTCACGGATAGTGACTGATGGGGGTTGAAAGACCCCTCACCCTGGGGACACAGGTCCTTGTTCAGGGTCTTTTTATTCATAATGGCAGATAAGTCACTTCTCGGGTCTGTATACTTCAATGAGGATAAAAATTCCACCCACCTCATAAACTTTTGAGGAATGTTGAGAAATGGTAGAGCGAATATATTTTAGAAAATATAAGGTATACGTTTGTATACAAGTAAACATTCAATGTGTACAAGCAAACATTTGTCCAAGTCCATAAAACAGATACCACCAAGAGTGAACTCTGACAGAAACCGTGATGTGTGGATGCAGGTTCATCAACTCTAACAAACAGATGCACCAGTCAGGTGGGGAAGACTGGTGATGGGGGAGACTATGCATGTGTGAGGGAAGGGGGTATGTGGGAAATCTCTGCACCTTCTCAGTTTTGTTCTGAACCTGAAACTGCTCTAAAAAATAAAATCTATTTTTAAAAACTATAAGGTGCAATACAAATGTAGGATGTCATAACAAATTCCCTATCTTTTGCAAATAGTCTCCATTCTTCTGCTCTTATAACCCTGGACAGTAGGCGGTGCTTAAGGTTCTCCCCAGGAAGAGGTGAGATGCATGGGGAATTGTCTCTTTTAAATCAGTGTTCAGGCAGTGATTTAATGCACAGAAACAGTGTTAGCTCAGGGTGGAATTTTAGACTGGATTGAAGATGATATAGGATGGGGTGGGGATGAGAACTCCTTGAATCTTTGTTTTCTTCTTTATCCTTTGTGTACTAGCCCATTCTTTAACAGTTTTTGTGTGCTTACTTACTTACACAGCATATTAGCAGTCTGGGCTAAGGAAATATACTATACCATTCCATATATATTCACATGATTAATTCTATATTCGTTAGCTAATTCAGCAGCATTTACTAAATATTGATGTTCTGGGGGTGGGGGGGGGCTCCACCAGCAGCCCCCAGCTGCCATGGATGAAAATAAGTCTACCAAGACATGATCTGTTTCAGGAGGAAAGGTGGCCAATCTCTCAAAGGACAAGGGTCAAGAGCCTTTTCCTCAATGGGCTTTTGTTGGGTTTTTTTGCATAGGAATACAGGTAAAGCTCATTAATCATTGTCCAGCAGTAAGGATCAAACAATAGATAACACACAAAGAACTCTGAGGGCCTATTTTGAGTCAGGGTCTGATAGCTAAATGGCCATAAAACTTTGGGGAACAAAACTCACTTCTTGCCTGGACCCTTATTTAATTGAGAGCATTCTAAACAAAGCATGTTTCATAGGATTTTACATATTCTTTCTTAGGCCTGATTGCCCTAGGGAACCTGCCCTTTCCAGCACAGGGTGGTACCCACCGTCAGTATTGTTTTAGGCTTAAGGTATTGTCTCAGGCTTAAGTCAGGCAGGGAGAGGAAGGCAGCCAAGAGATTAGGAGACTTCTTGCAGACAGAATGCGGACTCAGGCCATGTCATAGCTGAGGGGTGAGGGTCTATCACCCCATTTTGCTGTAGCCCCCCAAGTCTTTCCCTGGGGCCTCCACGTGATCATGCCTGTCTTAGGTTGTTCCCCCCTTGGAGAATCTTACCCGTCATTGGCTAACTGATCAAGCATTGGGGGCCAGGCAGGGTGAAGTAAAAGGAGCAGAAGCAGCACCCCTGCCAGGGAGATAAGCCTTGTCTCCTTAGTGGCTTATGGCCCCAAGGTCTCTCACTCAGCCTTAGCCACGGTGGGGTTACAGCTTCTGAAACCAGGTAGGATGGTTCCCAACAATGTTCTAGATTATTTAAGGTGCTAGGGAGAAAAATGCCCACCTACAAGAAAAATTCTCTGTCTTCAAGGAGCCCCAGTTCCCGCCTTTTGCAGCCCTTCAAAATTGAATATGCATGCCCAATAGGTTTTCTCTGAATGTTCAACTCCTGCAGAAGTCAGCTTACCAGGCTGTGGTCTGGGTTATAGCGTGTATGAAGGAGTCACATTTATTGAGATATACTGGGAAATACAACCTCTTACGAATTGTCTCAGTTCTTACTATTCTCCCTTCATGGTGCCCACATCAACCTCGCTAAGAACTGTCACAAAGAAATGAACACTGTGCTACTGAGTTGGAGGCAATATGCATGTAGACAAGCTGAAGACAGGCAATGTCTTCCGAGGGTGAGACTAGGAAGTGGGCTGGGGAGCATTCCTTGAGGATCTCTGACTTGCATTTCTTAGCAGAAAATAACTTACATCCAACAGAGTTCTATCTTATAAAATATGGCACTTCTGCCTTTAAAGCGCTTAGTCTAGTCTTGAAACACCCAGGGACAGGGTAAGGACAGTTATTGTGCTTGTTTTGCTGTGGAAAAATTGAGGCCTAGGTGAAGCAAATGATTGTTCATTGTCCGACACTCCTGAGCTGTAGAGTTAACACAAAAATTCTCCCACAGAAACTATTCTGTGATAACATTCTGCTTCTCATCATTTGTTGCCTGCATTTCACGCTATGTCATTCCATGTCATCTCAGATCATGAGAAGTCATTTCTTCTTATTTTTTTTTTTAATTCACAAGCATTCATAGAGTGCAAGGCAGTGCCTAAATGATGGAGAGATGGACATGGTATGTTCCTTGAGTTCAAAGAACTTGCGATGTACTGCTTATGCTTCTACTGATGCTCCCAACTCCTGCGTGCATTCAGCCAAGGCACCTATCCTTGGTGGCACTGTGGGGTTATTCACAGTGTGGCGTAACCCAGACTCTAGCAGCAGTCAAAACAGTGAGTTCCCAGTGGCAATGGGGCCAGCAGTGATGTGCAAGTGTCCAGAAGTAATGCATCAGCATCACTGTGGATAGCACGCCTTGCTTATATTTTCTGAGCAAGGTTCTCATCTTGTATGTCAATTCTCTCCTGTACCCAATATTCTCCTGCAAACTTATCTTTTCTCTTTAAGTTAACATTACTTTCTGTTAAGAGTGGCCAAGAACCTTGATATATTTTCCCAAGAAATTACATATATAGTAATATGCAAACATACTTTCATATATGTGCATATAGAAATATATATATGTATATATATTTTTTTAAAGAAATTATACTCCAGAGAAAGATTCTAGTGCAAATATTTAAAGCCCAGGTGTCCACGATCATTCACACATAGAATGCCATTCATGGGTCACCATTACATGCTGCTGCCCCTAGTCCTAAGCACTGTCCTCCTTGCCCTCTGTCCCCACCTGATCTCAGAATTTCCCATCCCCCACTCAGGACAGACTCAGTTTGCAGAGTCAGAGTGGGGAGACAAATGCTACTGAAAGCAGCAATTGGTATCCCGTGAGCTTATGCCCCTCTTTTTGCAGCCAATCCAGTTCTAAAACCTAGGCTCTGGGAAGGGATGTCTCTTACAGGTCCATCTGGCTAGAGCAGGCCCACTTTGCAAAAGGAGTTCCAGGGACATGGTGAATGGGGAGAGCTTGTGATTGGTCTAGAAAAAGATTTCAACAAGCACATGATGAGGTAGAAATGTAGCACAAACCAGAGTGCATTGTCCGTATCAGAAAATGGTCCCAGACATGAAGTAGCTAAATTCTGGAATTTTCTATAAACCCTAGTGTCATCCAGTGATCTCTACAGTTTCGGGATAGGCACCATTGGTATCATGTCCCACATGTGGCCTGTTCATACATGCATAACTTGGGGCAAAATTGATTTTAACTGAAGTTTCTACAGGGTGATCTTGTTACGCCATCTGTACCAAAAGGGGTTCTCATTCAGGGCTACATGTTAGACACATCAAGGGAGCTTTTCTAAATACTGATGCCCAGACACAGAGATTCTGACATAATTGGTCTCAGTGGGGTGAATTGGGGTGGGTGGCAGCAGGGTGGGGCCGGTGGGGGGGTGGTGGTGGCGGTCTTTTTTGTTGTTGTTAAGATTCCTCAGGGGATTCTAATGTGAGGCTAGGTTGGGAACCATTATACAGAGAACAAAAACGTTAACAACAGCAAACAGTTGATTCAGTCAAAGTTTAAGGAAGGAAGAAAAAAGGGGAGATCTTAAAGTCAGAATATAAAACTTAGACCAACCCTTAAGAATGATGTCTTTATAAATCACAACTCTCATAGCAAGGTCCAATAGCTAAACTCATTACCTCTTTAGGTAAGAAAAGCCTTTGCTTTCTTGTACTTCCAAAAATGCTGTGCTCAGAGAGCCACTTAGATAACATGAATACTTTGAACTTTCTCATGGTTTTATTTCTTTGCTTCTAGCGTTGTTTTCCACACTCAGGTGCTTGTTCCTCATCAGCTTCCTCTGCAGGTGGACAGACAGCGTAAGGCAACTACGTTCAAACCGAGCAGCTTTGGGAAGCCCTAGATATCTTCAGATGTGTTGAATTTGGAGCTATTGCCCCTTTTTCCTCAAGGGTCACACGATAAGAGCGATGCCTTATGCCTGGACAGCTCTTTTCCTTCTTCTTTTTACATTGTTCTTGCAGAGGGGAAGGATATCAGGACTCTGGATGAATGCCTACAACCCCACGGTTTGCCTAAATACATGCGCGCGCACGAACACTTCGAAAGCTCGTGAACTCCCATCAAGAACAGAACTCTTTAAAAATTGTAATGCTCTCCATTGACATCGCCAGCTGAAGAGCAATTTGATAGCATAATTACAATGTATTGCATAATTTGAAAAAGCTTTTGTTCTCATTGTGATTACCCTCAGAGAGCTCTTTTCCCTCCCCCTTCGCATTATTGACTGACTTAAGAATATTCGACCCTTAAAAGCTGCTTTTTCTTTGCAGAATAAAAAGGATGCTTTAAGATAAAAAGGGAAGGGTGGGAGAGAAATTTTGGTACATGATTCACCTCTTTATTGTGGTGAAGGTAATTTTTGACTGTTCTCAAGAACTCTCTTCCTAGATTTTACTGGGCTAGGGGGAAAAGGCCCCATGAAAGAGAATTAGAGGCGTCAAATGCCCCAGAAAGTGGTAGGTTGACCGGTTTGCTCATGCCCTTCAGCAAGTCGCAGAGCTCCCCTGGGTCCCACTTTGCTACTTTTCAAAATGGGGGAACTAGACCAGATGACCCTTAAAATGAACTTTTAAATTGCAGAATTCTATCACCTGGGAATATAATATGGGAGGGAGCTAAGAAAATGATTAGAAACCAAATTTCTGATCAACTTTTTGTAGACCTTGAGAAAATGAAAAATTCTGGTTCACTTTGGGTTTAGTGTTTTCACAGTCAGGATAAAGGATTTTAGAATGGTAAGATCTCCAAGTCCCCCAGAAATGCTGCTGATCTTTTTACTAAACGAAAGCATTTG
Organism: Glossophaga mutica; assembly: GCA_039655065.1. Classification (NCBI taxonomy): domain Eukaryota; kingdom Metazoa; phylum Chordata; class Mammalia; order Chiroptera; family Phyllostomidae; genus Glossophaga; species Glossophaga mutica. Next base: position 66,770,605 of record CM077303.1, on the reverse strand, counting down.
ATTTTACTATCTGGCCAAAACCAATACCCCTTCGAAGAGAAAGTAAAGTCAAGGCTTCAAAATACACTGGCACGCACGGGGCACCCTGTATAGAGATTTGTTTAATGTGAATGAAACAGAAAGAACACCTGAAGCTTCCCTTTTTCTTGCTAACCACTGGATTGTAAAGGAGTTATTTTGTTTCTTTCCCTAGCTATGCCCAGCAGAGTGTACTTTTATAACTTTAAATACTATACTTTCCTCTTTGTTTCTTTTTCTCTGAAACCATGGACTTCTCAAATGTTCTTGCTCTATCAAATTTCCTGGCCAGGCCTTGCGCAGGACTCTCTTGCTCACCCCTCTCTGCTGTTCATCCTCAACCACCAATTTCCCCAACACACAATTTGAAAGTGTCCTGGTCCTTGAAGACCATAACTGAAATGTGAAGGATGGCCCTCCTTGAGTCATTCTGACTCCATACATGTACATTACCCTGATGTAATAGCACTTTTTATGGGCTTCCCTGCGTCCTTTACAATGTAACCTGTGCTGTTCCTCACTCCCTGCATAACCTGATCAGCTGAGGGCAGACGCTATTGTTTCTTCCCTCCCACGGAAGGCGATGCAGACGGAGTTCTACGACCAAAGTATGTTCAGTGCATGCTGCTGATTAAAATAACCAAAGAGACACATTGCCTTCCCCAAATTACTGTTGACAGCTTTGAAATGTCAGTCCCAAGTCACAGGTTTAGAAGAAAATGAGATTCTCTCTAGCTTAGGAGAGCCCTACTGCTCACCCCGGGGGGGTGAAGGGGGGTGGGGGGAGGGAGAGCGCTAATTAGCTGACAGGGAGTGTGTCTCCCCTGCCCTGACAGTTCACGCCTTTCCTGACAGTGAATCAACTTAGGTGGCTGTAAAGTCTGGCAAGGATTAGACAAAGGTTAGGGATTCTCCATGCACTTTTTTTGTTAAGTTGTGGATTTGTTTTTTGCGTTGTCCAGTACCAGGTGTGATGGTTCTTGGTTTCTGATCATGTTTTGATGTGGGTAGAGGAAAATAGGAAGCACAGATTGGAGGGGATATTCTCAAAGGAGAGGGGAAACAAGTGGGAAGGCTTGCCCGGTTTCTACCTTGGCCATGGAACAATGGTAGGGAGGGAACTTATGCTATTGGAAGGTGAGGAATCTTCCTTTAGGGTGCAGGGCAAGCTTAATACTTTGTACACTCAGGCTGGTAAAACTGGTCTCCTGATCTGTTAATGAACTCTTATTCACTTTTTGATAAGGTTTATTATAAAAAATTGAAATCACTACAGTCTCTAATGTCTTTTTAAAAAAATCATCAAATAAAGATTCAATTTGATCCAATATAGTCCTACATTTTTTGAACAGTGACGCTCTATTTGGTTAACAGAAAGAATTCCATTTCCTGACTATGACAGATCATAAGTTTATTTATAAGCTCAGAAAGGAAGTTGCTCCTCCTTCACCCTCTACATTCAGTGTGTTGTTTGTGGGTCGGCCATGCGACGACGTTCCACACTGCTCTGTGGTGAGCGTGAATCAGCACCCCTGTAACTGTGGCCTTGCTCTGGCCCCCTCTTAGGACATGTTCTCAGTTCCAATGGTTGGGGGTGAGGGAGTAGTGAAACAGTGTGCAGCCAAGAGAGGGGCCCCAAATAGAGATTTGGAATGGGGTCCAGAACTCATGGTGTCCAGGAAATATTAGAAAGTCATATAAGATGTCCTCACCCCTTCCCCCCAACAGGTGTGAGCTGGGGGAAGGGACACATGGAGCAGGAACACGCAGAGCTGTTTTGTGCAGCCACAGCTTTGCAGCTAACCTCTGGCATGGTCATTTAATGTATCTATAACCTTTAACTGGTTGCATAGATATGTTAAATAGCTGTGGCCATGCTCTGAGCCAGGAGGATGGAAGGGACTTCCCCTCAAGATGTAACTGGCAGGCAGCTGGGGGGCGGGGGTTACAGGCGCCTGCGTGAGACTTTGGAGAAGACTGGCTCCACACCATGGGGCCACACCTGCCCAGACTCATGATGCCAGCCCAGTAAACTTGGAAGAATACAGGAATGCTGGCAGGTGTAACTGATTGTGGGAGGAGTTGGAAATGGGGATACAGAGGGAGGTTGGCATGGGAATTTAAACCCAGCCATGGCAGCCATTGGGGAGAGAACCACGTGCTTTTGCCAGAGTGCAGACCCCCGCAGCTTTGGTGAAAAGAGAACCACGTGGCTTCGGCGAGAGTGAGGACCCCACGGCTTTGGGGTGCATTCCTTGTCCACGTGGCTTAGAAAGCAGGAGAGACTTTGCCTGGAAGAAAATGGGTACAAAGAACTCTTGCCAGTAGGCCATGAGAAGGTGCCACATGGCTTTGGGTTAATTAGAGATTCTGCCTGGACGGCGACACAGCTGATGGTGCTGGTGGCCTGAATCACGGATGTCTACTTCTTTTCCTGACATAGGGTACCCCAAATTGCAGTGGAGAAGGAAGCACTGTGGGTGTCTGTGAGTATCCAAAAGGACTTTGATATTTTAATGAAGACATTAGGTCACTACTTTAAGTCTGTATACCATTAAATAAACATTTTGTTTCCTTTTCACAAATCTCTGGCATTGAGAGACGTCTTTCCTATGGCGACAGACAATCGAACCTGGTGGGGGGTCCTTTCGGTAACAGTATATCGCACCCCCTTGGCCCTTGTGTGTCTATGTTCTGTAACAGTAGGGGAGCCAGCTGCTCTGAGAGGCTCTTAACTTCATGGTAACATGTGTGCCCTCCCCACCACTACCCCACCACGACAGAAAGCAGCTCCTGGGCACTGAATGGAATTCTATTGGGTGAATAGATATTGGCTCTATGTCCTGTTTTAACGTTTCCGGAGGGTGGTGGAAGGAAAAGCAGGGGCCTGCCTAGGGTTTAGCCAGTGTGACCACAACTGACAGCTCCCTAAAAGGGATATGGTTATCTCCAGCGGAGAGGGGCTTCTGAAAATACATGCAGCATTTCTCCAGAGTCCACGACTGCCTGTTCAAAAGCATTTTCTGGTAAGTGCCGGAGGAAGTGTTATGTGGGAGGCAGCATGGCGCAGGCCTACTACTGCCTCGGGAGAGCTGAGCAAATCTCTTTAAATAACGAGGAGCTGGTCTTCAGCTCAGATAGAGGGGAGAAGAGTTTCTCCCATGTTCTAGTATGGAATCCCAGAGATAGAAATTGGCTTTTAATTTGCTGTCTGCCTGCCGTAACATTTATAACATTTATCTGAAATACAAACACGACGAAGAAAAGGAAGGTCTTTACAAAGGCTATTTGGCCTTGCCTCTCAAACCCTATGGCCACCTCGACCAGGTGAGGCCATTTCCCTCACAGCTGGCTGTCTTGTCCTCTGCCCAGGCCTCTGTGAAAGAGGTCACCAGGAGGCCACTGATAGATCACTGCCTTTGGCTCTGCCTTCTCTGTTCCCACAGGGGTTGCCTAGGGTGCCTTACAAATAATCCTTTCTTTTCACACGGAGTGGATTTGCAGGTCTGGAGTCCATAAAGCCAATTTTCATTTTTAATCCTGTGTGAGCCCATCTCATTAATCAGTCAAGACCTCCTTTTCACACTTGCCTTGGGACACAAAGGGAATCCAGTTATGAGCTGTTAATTAGCTATTAGGGGACTGAGAAACTTCCAATGGGTCATTATTCACTCCATCTGAGGCTAATACTTATTTAATTAGAACTATTCCTTTCCTGTCATAAATCCCTAGTTAAAATAAATTTAACTCAAAATGTCAGCTCAGCTTAAAAAGAAACTGGTGGCTAATTCAAATTCTACTGACTATGGGACAAATTCTTGAATAATTGCTGTTCAGCCAAGCCAAGCACAGACTAGAAACCAAGGAGAACTTGCACTTGGGGGCATTGTGTGTGTGTATGTAGAATGCACACGAGACCAAGAAAGTGGGCTCCCCTTCATTTTCTATCAATCTCCCACACATTTTCTTTAGTCTTTTGAGAACCTTGGTGAGAGCCCAAGATCTGATTAGAGTAGAAGGGAACAGGAAGAAATGGGGTGAAGCCACATCATCCGAACTCTCAGACATTCACATGCCACACGTACGTGTCTCATTACTGGGCCACACATTCTTCCAACCAGGATTCTCTGGGGCCCTCCGGGGATATAGTGTCCTGAGGAACGGAGTTTCTAGATAGATGAAGTTTCAGTAGATGAAACTTGCTTTTTCTTCCTGTTATCGAAGCTTGTGAAAAGCAGTTTCTATATTTTCCCCTTGTATTAGTTATTGATGGAATAAACCCCCCACTCCCACAAAACTTGGTGGCTTAAAACACCAAGCGTTTCATTTCTGAGTCTTGAATGTGGGTAGGGCTCAGCTCTGTGGTTCTTTAATTCTTTATGGCATGTGCTGGTGTTTTCTTGGGTGCATCTGAGGACGTTTTTATCAAATGTCTGGCACCTCCGTGTCACGACACAGGATGTTTCTCTCCTCCCCTTCTCTCTCTCTCTCCCTCTCTTTTTTTCTGTTAGCCCGGGCTTGGTGGTCACAGGGTAGGCTGTGTTCTAAGAGGGAGTGTTCCAAGTAGCAGGTTGCAAGCTGCAAATTTCTTAAGGCTCAGCCTCAGAAGTCATCCGGTGTGTTTTGTTGGCCACAAGGCCAGCCCAGACACAAGAAAAGGAGAAATTGATTGCATCTCTCTATGGCCTCCCAATAACAAAGGATTTGCAGCCATGCTTCATGTCACACAAAATTCACCACATTCAAACCTGATTTTGGTTTGTTGACTAAGGGTGGCATGGTGCCTCTCAACCCTCCTTCTAGATGTGAGTGGTGACTGCAGTCATATGGATGCGGGAGATGTGACAGATCCCAGCATCAACTAAAGATGCTTTTATTTGCAAAGAATAGAAAAGCATGGTATGAAAATTTATTTGCTTATTAGGCAGGAAGTCTAGAGGTGGATGATTGCCTTCAGGGCTGGTTGATTCAATACCTCAGTGATATCATTAAGTGATATCTTATTTTCATCTCTCTTCTGTGATATTCAGAGTTACTGTCTCTGCTCTAAACTCCTCTTATGGCAGGAAGGTGGCCAGTAGTAATTGAGGCTGTTTGCTTTCTTGTACAGATTCAGCAGGACAGAGTCACTATATGTGGTTCTTTCTTAAGAGCAAGAAAGAAGTTTTCAGACAGCCCCATCAAATCTCCTCATGTCTTACTGGCCAGAACTGGGTCACATGCCCATTTCTGAGCCAATCGCTGACAAGAGGTATGGGATCATTCTCATACCAGCCTGTCCCGTTCTGGACCTGTGGGTGGGACCAGCTTCTCTACACAACGTCGGCTATGTGGTATGAAAATCAAAGTTGGGCTTCCATCAGATGTAACATGGCAATAGATTTTTGGACGAGCAGCCAAATGTCACTGCATTGCTTTAAAAATAAATCTATGGCCTTGGTTCATTTTTCTTAAGACAGAAAATAAAAATTCCTTTTAATTGGGGATTCAGTTTATGGAGAAGTGATTATAGAAAGGGGAACATTATGGAGACAAACCTGGTAAGGATTCTGTTTCTGTACCAAGAGAGTAATCTTTTCTCTAAAGCATCTGTCTTCCCTCCCTAAAATTAGGATAATAGCACATACTTCTTTGGGTCATGATTAGAAGTAGTAACGTATGCAGGACGCTGAGGCAAAGTCAACAGCCCTATTCTTGAGAGAACAGCACAAAGAGAAGTTCCCCCAGGGTGGACCAGCGGTAGAGGGGGCGCGGAGCACAGTAGCTTTTCCAGGCAGAATATAAACATAATCTGAAAGCCCAGAATGTAAACTTTCGCAGCTAGAACCATCTGGAGTGAGGAGGGTTGGTGATACAGAGCTGGGCCAGACTTCCCTGGGTGTTTCCTCCCCCACAACATGTTTTTTAGAAGTGAAATCAGGTTACAAAGCGCACCAAGGCAGCTTAAAGGGGAACTCGTAAGAAGACAGGCTACAACTGGGGTGTGTGTGAGCTGTCTGCTTAGTGGGGAGGGGCCACGGGGGAGAGCAGGCCCTCTTACTTGGCCTTGTCTGATGGCCTCACCTCCTCCGAGGCTCCGGCCTGAGTCAACGCTCAGCCACTCTGCCGGGGTACCAGTGGGAATGTCCCCAAGCCCAGGCCTGTTCACCCAACCCGAAGAAAGGCTGCCGATCTTCCTGACTCCCACTATTTCCCACCTCCTGACAACAAGGCACAGTGGTTTCTTCCCCCACCCCACCCCACCCCACCCCACCCATCCCTTCACAATGCTGGCAGGGTCTTCTGTTCCACAGATGGATTTGGGAATGGAAGCAAGAGACTCTCAGGGAGGAAAAGTTCCCGTGCAGGTATCCCTCAACCAGGAATTTTTTCGGGTGCACTACCTCTAGTCAACGCGCCAATGCATTTTATACCCTAATCAGATGTAACATCATGAGGCTGTATCTTCTTCCAAGGTGAAGAGCCAACCCCAGCTGTTTCCAGCAGCAATTAAGAGCCACCGAAAGCCTGAGAAAATTTCCTTTAATTTTGTTTGACTCTAGCCCAAACAATCTACAGCAATAACTTAAAAATTATTCACTGTAAAGAGCAGGATTTCAATGTTGCATGTAGAATTAGCTAAACTTCATATTCCAGATATTGGAGGCTATTTTCGGCATGCTTTGGGGTGATATTAAACCTGAAACCAATGCCAGAGGCTGGCTAAATTACAACAAAAAACACAGAAAACTTCAAGCAGTGAACGTCAGTAAAGCGCAGGCTGTCTCCATGCAGTATGCCCTTTCCATCCTGTACAAAAGCGTTAAGTGAGCTACTAATATGCCATGGCACAGATGAGAACACAGCCTCAGGGAGTCAGTGTCAGACTCCGTAATGACTGACCCAGTCAATTCCAATTCCTTGTGTGTTACATCAGTTCCCCACTCACACGATAATGTTTCTTTACCTAGGTTTAGCTCCTTGCATGAGGTGAGTTATGCACAAACTGGGAAATGCGGGTTCCTGCCCTATCTCTGCCCCTCTAATGAGGGGGGCATTGCTAAGCCACTTCCCCTTTCTGAGTGAATGGCCTGCTGGATTTCTGAAAGCAGACTTGCTTTGAAAAGCCAAGGTTGCTTTAGCTATTCTGCATGCCCATCTGAATTTATCCCTATCCTGCCCTTTAGTTCTCCTCAAGGGGTGTGGCTGGGAGGAAGGAACCACTCAAGAATTAGATCTTTCCTGGCCTGGGGAGCCCCTAGGAAGAGGCATTAGAAAGGCACTGTCTCAGGGAATGACCTGGGGAGGCCACATGGGAGGCCATTCTGCATTCACCCTGAAGACCACCTTGTCCAATGTCTGCCAATTGAAACACAGAGGAGGTTTTTGTTGAGTTGGTATTATGAAACATCACTGGTATCTGTAAAAATGACTTTGCTGTGTTTATGGGGCATATGTTAATGAGGCTACACTGACATGTCCTGATTGGTTACAAACCCTGAGAGGTGGAGTCAGGGAGTAAAGCAAGTGGGTGAGAGTCACTGGCAGGATTCTCAGAGATGTTTTTTTTTTTTTGTTTTTTTTTTTAAAGGAGGGGCAGTTCCTGGAGTGGTATAGATGTTTGAAATATTTTTCTGTTGGATTGGAACTTAAAAGTGGCTAGGGGAGGGAAAATGCAAAGGATAGACTATGAGAGCAGTGAAGATGCTTGCTAAACTTAGGATTTGTAGAAGGTGACAAGAAGTCCACTTGGGGTCTGATGATCAAGTTATTTCCTCTGCTTTCTTTTCTTCTGAGGACAGTTGCCCAGGGTTGGAACTTGCATTTAGATACCTGAAGCTAACTGTCAGCGGGCTGGGAGACAGGGGAGGAAGGGTGTGTGCAATATTACAGACTAAAGAGATCTTTCACCAACCGAAGGGCAGCCACCTTCTCTTATAAACATTTCCTCTCTTCTCATCGCTTCCTCTTTTGTATTTATCTAACGCACTGAGGGCAACTTAGAAAAGATTTGCAGAGCTCTGATTTTTAACTTCAGTTGCAAGCTGGACCTTAAAGGAGGTCAAGGCAAACACTTTAGTAGCTTTTGCCCTTGTGGACGCAGTGTTTATGTCTGTTAGGGAAGAAGACCTGGCATTGCCTGTGGGGGGAGCTTGGGCAGGGAAGGACTCTTTCTTACAGAGATGCTTTGAAAATAAGAACACCAAATCCATGCTGGGTCCTGACTACTCAGGCTTGGTAAGTGTTTATGGCAGCAGCTGGTTCTGAGTACTTGCAGTGAAAACCATATGAACTTATTGCCAATGTGAACTATACAAGATAAGTAAGCACACTGACCAACTAGTCTAAAGTGAGAGTAAAGCCCAGCTTTGTCTAAGTCAAAAACCACAGTCGTAGGAAGATGTCCTCTCTCCCCTCATGGGATTTGTTTTCATAGCACTCCTGAGAAATGGCTGTTAGCCTTTTTGAACAGTCTCTGTAATAAGAAATTCAGCTGTATATGGTATCCAAGTGACCTGCTGTTGAAGATATTCCTTTAAAAAATTTTTTATTGATTGATTTTAGAGAAAGGAAAGCAGGGTGGGGGGGCGGAGAGAAAGGCCATTGATCTGTTGTTCTACTTACTTATGCAGTCATTGGATGATTTCTTGTATGTGCCCTGACCAGGGACCGAACCCACAACCTTGGCATATTGGGGTGACCAACTGAGCTACCCAGCAGGGCTATTCCTTTTTGTATAGAGTGGAAAACTGTCTCCCAGTAATTTCTAACTCTGGCACTACACACGCAAACACAAAATCTATTTCCTCCTTCAAATGACAGCTAATATTGTACGACCATTTTTTGCCCATCCCTCCTTTTTTCCTCTATCTCACGAAGGCTATTTTCTAGGTCTGAATTCTCTCAGCTGTTCCTCAGTCTTAACAGACGTTCAGGCCTGTCTTCTGAAGAAGCTCTAGGTTGTCAGTGTCCCACCTGCAGAGAGCCGTCCTGCAGGAGCGAATGTTACAGATGGGCCTGCCACACACACAGGCAGGGGGCTATGATCTCCCTTGAGCTGGGCATTGAATCGCTATTCTGGCTAGTTCATCTCAGAGAAAGTAGTTTCAGGAAAGAAGCTAGACACAAAAGATTACAAATAGCGTGATTCCCTTTAGGCAAAGTGTAAGTATAAGCAAAACAAACGGTTCCGCTGGGGAAAAAGGGAGAGTGAAATCACTGGGAAGGGGCATGAGGGAACTTTCTGGGGCAACTGAATTGTTCTTTGTTCCCTTTGGGGCGGTGGCTAATGGGTGCACAAGTGTCAGAACTCATCAAATTGATCACCAGTCTGTGTATTTTACTGTACGTAGGTTTACCCCCATGCAAAAAGCAACTCAGGTATTTTTTATACCGCAAACTCTCTTTCTTTCCCCTCAAATTTTCCTTTCATTTGGTATTTATAAGACAACAGAAATACCATAAACATATATCAAGAAGAGCAGCTGCCAACTTCTCTATTGTTAGTAAGTGAAGCATGCCTTCTCCATCATGTGATTCTACTTTTGTGGATTGAGAGAGAGAAAAAAATCTCAAGCACAATATTTTAATCACCATTATCTTCACAAAAACTAATTGTGCCTTGGCATTTTGTTAAAATACAAGGATTAAAAAGGGATTAGGAAAACATCTTCATTAAGCTGAAATAAGATTTATGTGCACCCTTGCAGTAATGAGAAAAGCCGTCCCACTTTTCTCAGACAAATGCTAATTAAATAGAAGCAACTGACAATAACTACTAGGTTTCTTTATAGGTACTGCAGTAGAAAGAGTAGGTCTTTTTTCCTTTTTTAAAAAATTACTTTATTTGCCCTGGCTGGGTAACTCAGTTGGAATGTCATTCCGATAGGCCAAGTTTGTAGGTTTGATCCACAGTCAGGGCACATACAAGTGTCAACCAAGGAATGTATAAATAGGCAGAACAACAAATCAATGTTTCTCTCTATCTCAAATCAATAATAAAAAAAAAAAAAATCGCCCTGGCTGGTGTGGCTCAGTGGACTGAGCACTGACCTGTGAACCAAAGGGTCACTGGTTCGATTCCCAGTCACAGCACATGCCTGAGTTGCGAACCAGGTCCCCAGTAGGGGACACGAAAGAGGCAACCACACATTGATGTTTCTCTCCCTTTCTTTCTCCTTCCCCTCCCCTCTGTCTAAAAATAAATAAATAAATATTAAAAAAAAATCAACCAATGAATGCATAATAAGTGGAACAGCAAATCAGTGTTTCTTTCCACCTCCTTCCTTCCTTTCAAATAAATATGTAATTTATTTATTTATCAGCAGCTTTTCATGAATAATGGGGCCTTTGTAGATTTTCTTCTGCAAAGCTCTTCCTTCTAGGAACCCATCCTCTCCTCCTATCATTGGGCTCCAAGTCTGAATCCTATGCTAGGTCTAGTAACTGGGCACGGGATCTTGGAATTTTATTGGGCAACTGCCCTCAGCTTCTCGATCATCCATGTTTGGTGTATGTTGAGGGTGCGTTGCAGGGTGCCTTTGTTGACTCCTGTCCGTGTTGCTGTTAGGGGTGTCATGTCCTATTAATTCCTTTCATAACTGTCCAGGCCGGGCCCTCCGGTTGTTACTCCAACCTCCCACTCATTCTGATAATTAGATCATCTGATTTCTGACAGTTAGGCACCAGCATCCAGCCTCTGTCTTGGGCAGAGGAGTGGGGCTCCTATCACCTGTATCACTCTCAGTTAACTTAGCTCTGTCACTGCCTTCCTCCCATGGCCAGTGGTCTACAAAGGAGCGGGACCACTGAACTTCTCAGCGATGCTGGTGGGCCTCTTGCCAGCGCTGTGTGGCTCCCCTGTGGGATGCAGTCGTTTGGTGGGTGTTCTGGCCTAGCTTAGGATATGAACCCCCGCACACCCTCTTCTCTGAGTCTTCCCCCCACCCCCAGCATCTGCTCTGGGAATTCTGGCATTTCACTTTCACTTACTAGGGACCATTGCTTTTCTTCATGTGTTTGGAAACAACTTAGTAGCAAATAGGTACCATTTCTTGGAGTCCTTGCCAGGATGTTAAAGCCTGTATATCAGAAGCGTACTCCCAGATCAAGAAACTTTCTCTTATTCAGTATTATGTTCTAGCCTCCTTGATCAGGTACCCTCAGAATCCAGTACCTGCCAGGTAAGACTGGGAGTGTCTTTGGAGGCGGAGTCCCTTTTCTTCCTTATCAGGCCTAATATGTCTGCATCTGGATGAGACTGCAACCTAATCCTAGTTATGGGCCAAGAATCTAGGAGGGGAGGTAGAGGCCTCTGCGTGGTCTTTAAACAAGGGAGGGGTCCCAGATTTTAGTGGGAGAGGTGGTTCATTTCTTTAGGCTCAGAGGGTTTAGAGGAATCTGGAAATTAACTCAAGAACTTTGGGGAAATCAACCTAGACATTCCATTCTCTGGTTCAGGAGTTGTATTTCCCAATCGCATTCCTGAGTTTGGTGGAACAGACCTGCGTGATTCAGAATTCTGACCTTCACTGGAATTTGGCGGCACTTCTCAGGAAGGCCTGGATCTGGCTTGGGCCCTTGTAGCTGTCCTCCCCCTGCAGGGGAGGAAGCCTCTGGCTTGTCACTTGCCTTTCAATTGTCTGTTAGTTGCTCTCAGCCTTTGGTTCAGCATACGTGTTCTTTTTGTAGAATTTCAACAGAATGTAGGGAACCTGATTAACAGGGAATCTCTTAACCTGATTAACTTTTCTAACACAGCATCAACTACTGCACTCCCTCCTCCTATGCACTAGCCTAGTTCACCACAGGAGAGCTTTTTTAACACCTGGATCTGGGGCTGCCTGTGCTGGGCTCTCTCCAGGGAAGGTCCTCACTGCCAGCTGGCTGGTGAGCCCCCTCCCAGCCCCACTCTAGCTCCTAAATCGCTGCTTGCTGACTGGGAGGTCGAGTTTAGTATACAGGGTGTCTATTAGGGAGTGTCTCTGGACCCATATCCACAGAAGGGAAGAAGAGAAAGCGGAATTGGGTAGTAGGAGAAGTCAGTCGCATTTTTATATCACAATAATTACATGAGCAAAATAAAGATAAATTATAAGAAGCAAAAGTCCCTCCAAATCCTAATCTTTTGAATGAAGAATATGTTTTATACATCCTTATATAAATGTGTACATAATCCTTTTTATAAAAAGGGCTTCGCACTGTATGTAACGTATAATCTATTTTTCTCACTTACACACGGGCACCCTGGCTTCGCTGCGTCCCACTTCATGGGGCCTCACAGGTGCTGTGTTTTCTTCACCCGCAGCAACGCTACGATGCGCTGTGTCGCGAGAGTCACTTTATCGTGGTGGTCTGGAGGGAGCCCGCCCTGCCTCTGCGCTCTGCCTGTATTTTGAACATTTTCCTATGACAGAGAGTACAAATTGATTCTGTTACTTTAACCGCTGCAGAGAGGCGGGAGAGTGCGTCTAAGAGGCGGACGGGGCCAGACAGTCTGGGCGCCAATGGTATCTCCGCTCTCGCCAGCTCCGTGACCTGGGGTGAGGCGGTGAGCCTCTCTGTGCTTCAGTCTCAGCGCCTAGGAAGCGCTGGTGGTCCCTGTCTGCTGGGACGATGACGAGGTAAGATACGATACACGCGAAATGTTGGGAAGCAGGCCTAGCATTCAGTTGGTGCTGCAGAGAGAGTGTTAGGGCTTTGTGTGAAACACCATTATTTTTTTTAGCCAAAGTCCCTACTTTTTATATATTTTTCTCTGAAATAACGTTGTGATGAGGACTCTTCTTTCTCAGGAGAGGGTTCAGGGACACATATTTGCCTATTTCCAGAAACAAAGTGCTAGAATTAAAATTGCTGTGTTAAAAGGTAAGTGCCTTAAGAAAGCCTACTTTTTCATGGTATTTTTCCCAGATAAGCCAATCAGAACACTGCACTGGTTTCTGGAACCAGCAGTATTGTATGAATGTCCATTTCCTGTATTGTCTCCACCACAAGTGTTATCATTCATGTAAAAAGCTTTGTCAGTCTGCTAAGTGAAGATGAGATTTCACTTTAATCACCAGTGATGTCAAATTTTTTCATACTTTCATTTGTTGATTCTTCTTTTGTTAACTGGCTACTTATGGTCTTTGCCTATTTTTCCCAAGGGATGTTAATTTTCCCTTATGAATTTGCAATAGCTCTTTTTATATTAAGGCTGCTCTATATATTTTGCACATCTTAAATATAAAACTGGTTTATGAAACTTGAACTTAATATTGAAGTTTTAGTTAGGCATTAAAGCTATGTTTGATATGAGAGATCAATTGGTTTTTAGAAGCCTTTTTTACATGGACGAGTGAATCTGGGTGAAGGTACATGGACGAGTGAATCTGGGTGAAGGGTAAATGAATGTTCTTTCTATCTTTTTTTCTACATCAAAATAAGAAGTTTAAAAAAAAATAACTGGAAAGAAAACGGAAAAGAAAGCTGACTGGTGGGATGCCATTGCCAGGTTAGGCCAGCCACTAATACCCGACGACCCTCTTTTGTGAGGTTTGTGGCTGCTACAAAGAGAGACGCACAGCCATACTGTGCCAGCCCGAGACAGCAGCCGAGGAGTTAGTTACTCCTGCTGAGACCAGCTGCCTGGAGTTCTGCCCTTTCCTGGCCTGCCCCTGGACTGGCGGGGACAGTTGTACCATCCTGGTCTGTTACCACGTACATGCTCAGCAGTGGTAAGCAATGGTAACCATGCCCAGCCCAACCCCTTAGGGAGGCTCCGGTTCCTTTCTTCCCACTAGTCTCAGGAGGATTGCAGGTGGCAATGCAGCTTGCTTGTCTCTTCTCTATCCTCACAGGTCTGTGCTTCTTGTGCAAAGGCCCACTTACTCAGAGGAAAAAGACCTCACTCTTACTTCTGTCTCTGTTTCAAGAACAGTGCTAGGTTAGGCTGCAGAAATGATTAACCCCCAGATAACGGCTTCATTCAGTAAAGATTTGTGCCACCTACCCAACACAGCTGTGGAAGTTTGGGGTCAAGCATCGTGGGGACTAGTGTGCTCTGCTCCACACTGTCACTCAGGGGTTCAGGCCAACAGAGGTTCTGCCCTCTGCCATGTCTCCAGCCATCACGGCAAAAGAAGAGAGAAACGTGGAGAAACTATACTCACTGCTCTCATCTTTGCTCTAAAGTGTCACATGTGATTTCCACTCATATCTGTTGCCCTGAAGTAGTCACAAGGCCCCACCTAACTGCATGGTGGCTGGAGAATGTGAGGCTGTGGAATATGCAGTGAGCTTGGCTGCCTCTGTCTACCCCAAGCACTCATCTCTGGACACTTCCTCCCAGCACTGTAACTTAACTACTTATAGTATTTTTTTAATGTTTGCCTTGCTAGATTGGGAATTTAGGGGGGACTCTCCTTTTTTGTTCACCACCGGTGAATTCCCAGCCAGGTATCTGGCGTGATGTACAGCAATGGAACTGTGACCTTTGTTGCCATCTGGTGGTTGTATCCATGTATTACAGGTGCTCTTTTATTTTTTTTATTTTTTAAATTTTAATTGTTGTTCCTGTACAATTTCCTGTCTTTTATGCCCATCCCAGCCCTCCCCACCTCCCTCTCATTTCTACCCTCCCTAGTTTTTGTCCACGTGTCTTTATACTTGTTCCTGTAAACCCTTCCCCTTTTCCCCTGAAATTCCCTTCCCTCTCCCCTCTGGTGACTGTCAGCCCATTCTCAATTTCAGTGTCTTTGGTTATATTACGCTTGTTTCTTTGTTTTGTTGATTAGGTTCCTGTTAAAGGTGAGATCATATGGTATTTGTCTTTCACAGCCTGGCTTATTTCACTTAGCATGATGCTCTCCAGTTCCATCCATGCTGTTGCAAAGGGTAGGAGCTCCTTCTTTCTTTCTGCTGCATAGAATTCCATTGTGTAAATGTACCATAGTTTTTTGATCCATTCATTTACTGATGGGCACCTAGGTTGCTTCCAACACTTGGCTATTGTAAATTGTGCTGCTATGAACATAGGAGTGCATAGGTTCTTTTGGATTGGTGTTTCAGGGTTCTTAGGATATAATCCCTGCAGTGGAATTGCTGGGTCAAAAGGCAGATCCATTTTTAGTTTTCTTAGAAAATTCCATATTGCTTTCCATAGTGGTTGTACCAGTCTGCAATCCCACCAACAGTACACTAGGGTCCCCTTTGCTCTTTTAAATTATGTAACGACTAAGGACTCAAGACTTCAATCCTTTTCAGGGGATGCAAGTGGCTGTGGGGGAAGTGGACAGCGAGCTGTTTCGATAGTTCGGTGGAAAAATTCTCTAGAGTGAGAATATCTGGCTATCATGGGGTAGTTGTCCGACTCCACTCCAGAGGGCTTGTGATGTAAGAAGAAAGCCCACTCCAGAGGGCTTGTGATGTAAGCCTGGGTTTTCAGAGTTGTTAGGAGACAGAATGAGTTAAAATGTCATGCCAAATAAAATGTAAATATCTACTGGTAGCTGCTAAATACCTGCAAAATAAAGTCATTTACTGCAAACAGACAAAGCTAGAGACTCCCCGCCCCCTTCTAGGACAGGAGCTCTTCAGGACCCGCGTTTAAGTGGCTTTTGTCAAAACTGAAGACATGCAAGGCACAGAACCCTGTTAAGGAGGTTTCTGAAGAACAACCCGGCCCTAAACTTTGAGACTTCTGAGAAGCTCCAGGGCCAGCTTTGGCTGCGACTAACAGCGCTGATGGAAGCTAATGACCCTGGGGGGGCAGAGGAAGGGATTGAAAGAGCAGACCTTAATTGCAGGTAATCGTGGGAGATGGGAAGATTTGGAGAACAGTAATGGAAAGAGTGCATTAGTGAGGTTTCCGCGCTGTTGCCCTTTACTCGGAGACTCCGGCTCCCCGCTGTGAGCGGCCGCTTGCTCTCCAGAACCCATTATCGCCCCAGCATGCCCCATTATGTGCTCAGTGAGACGGAAAGTGAGGTGCCCTGCTGCTGGCTCTGGGGAGGAGGAACCTACGGTAAACAACAGTTCCCAGAAAATAAGAAACGAAGCAAAACTTAGTTAAACCGGGAAGAAAGCGGGAGGAGGCCGTGCACCCTTTCCATGTCGACTGTCAGGCAGGCTGAGGAGTTTGCTTTGTTTGTGAGGAACCGGTGAACCGAATGCAGATCAGGTGGTAAATAGAGAGCCGCAGATCTCCAGGGTGGGCAAGGGGAGGTTTATCTTCTATCATTATGTATTCATTATTGTACTGTTTTTCGTATGAACAACTGGAAACTTCCTTTTGCCCCACTCTGTATATGGCTTGCAAACAGCCTTTCCAGAATTAATGAAGGAAAAACTATGAGAGAACGTTCACTGAGGAGACAGACTCTTTGGGATTGAGGACAATCTTGCATTTTTGATTAGTAATAACTCCCATTTATCGTCATCCCTCAATGCTCGTGGGTACTCAGTGAGACAGACGTTGCTATGTTCCCCATTTCACAGAGAAGTGAGCTCGAGAAGGTTCTGTAACTGGCCCGGAGTCACGCAGCAGGGAGGCGGGGACGGGGCTGCTGTATGCACACTCCCGGCTCTCATAGCAGGGTTACTCCACCGCCCCTCCGCTCATCCCCGACCCTGAGTCCCAGCTCCTAGCTCCCAGCGTCACTAGCGTGCCTGGTGATTCATTCTGTCGCTCCATGCCGCCTTCCCTGCTTTTCTCCTTGCCTAGTTAGTGATTATAGAGCTATAATCAACACCATCGAAATATTTTTATCCTGCTGGGGGCAGGATGCTGGGGACGTAGACATGTGTAAAGGAGGGGCTCGCTGTCCCCAGAAGTGATATCTTTGGCTAACCAAGGTTTTGCATGGCTGGTTCTTCTGCCTCTTGGTGGCCACTCCTCCTCCCCTCCGCGCATCGACCTTTTCTGGGCCCCACCCACAGGTCAAACTCTGAGCTTAAGAGATGCCTGCCAGAACAGCCAGAGGCTCCTGAGCCCACCCTTTCCGGTAAGAAGGGTCTTAGAATTCTTCAAAGGATTTTCCTGGCGGCAGAGGGGTTGGGGTATCGCAGAGGATCTCAAACACCAAACAGAAATCTTCTTCAATGAAATGCTTTAAACTTGTTGAAGCTCAGGTTGCTGAAGATGAATTTTTTTCTCTGACCTCCACAGGGAAAGTGCAGAAGATAGAGGTCCGAGAGGCTCTGAGTTCTCTTCCTTTCCCTGTGAGCGGACAGTCACATTCACAAACACCGGCGAGACTGAGGGTGGCAGCCCCTTCTCTGCCGCGCTGTGGGCAGAGTGTGCAGAGGTGGCGTGGTGTGAGCAGGCCCCCTGGGAGCTGACGGGGTGGGGGGCGGGGGGACTCAGTGGGCTTTGGGTTCTCCGCATGGGTAAGTGTGGGGTGAGTGTTCCCTGGGCTGGCAGTTTTCTTGGAGTCAAACGCGGGTTCGCTGTTAGGGTCAGAGTTCAGGACCAGGAGTTGGAGTTGGAAGATTAGGGCATAAGGTTTTTGCTTTGTCACCGACAATCTACAATCCTAAGTGTATCCTTTAACTTCCTGGCCTTACTTTTCTTATCCACACGATGGGGCGAGAGTGCTCTTACACTGTCTCGTGGGTTTCGTTAATTAACTAAATCAATCAAAAGCAGTAAATTATTGTGAAAGACTCTGGTCAAGGTCTTAGCAATAAGTAGATTTGATCATATTAAAACGTGTTTTAAAATCTTTGGCTCACAGGATAGCACCATCCATCTTTCAGCGTGGCATGCACGTTTTTTTATCCATCGACTGCAAGGCCCCTGCGCCCTCTGCCCCCGCGCCGCGCTGCGCTGCGCCCCGCCAGGGCCCTGTACGCCCTCTGCCCACATCTGTCCGGACTGCATGAGCACACGGGCCTCTCCGCACTTCTGTCCCGGCTGTTTCCTTTGCTACCATGCCCTAACTTCCCTCTTCTGCTCAGAGTTGGACATTGCGTTTATACCTCCCTCCCCAGGCCCCTGAACTCTGAGCGAACTTGAACAAATTACTTAGCTTATTTGGGCTTCAGTTTCCTCATCAAATTGGGAGTACAGCAGTCCACCCTTATTCCTGGGGAGTGTGTTTCAAGACCCCAAGGGGATGTCTCAACCTGTGGCTAGTACCTAATCATATTCATGCATATATATATGTGTGTGTGTGTGCATGCGCGAGTGTGTATATATACACACACGTGCACACACACACTTTTTATTCCTATACACATATCTGTGATAAAGTTTAATTTATAACTTAGGCACTGTAAGACACGACAACAACAATAAAATAGAACGACTGTAACAACACACACACACTGACTGTAAGTGCGGTCTCTCTGATAACCGATCTGATAACTGATGCGGCTTCTCAGGGACGAGGCAGTGAGTAGCCTGTATGGGGATGATTCATGTCCTGGGTGGGCTGCAGCGGGATGGCGTGAGATTTCATCACTCTGCTCGATAATGAATAGCTTATGTCTGGAATTTTCCACTTAATAGTTTTGGACCACAGTTGAGCAAGGGTAACTGAAACGGCGAAAAGCAAAACCATGGACAGAGGGAATCACTGTAATAATAATCCCCAGTGACTAGCTAGGGGTTCTGGGGGGAGAGGAGGTGGAGCCCATTTGTTCTCCCAGATATGACCATTATTAGGACCCTGTCGGCGGGACATTAGAGGAAGCAGTGAGAAAACCACTGGAAACATTAGTGGTCAAAACAAGAGATAAAAGAGCAGAGGGCCCAAAGATAGAGCCTTTCTACACTGAGGTCACACTCCCTGATGGCTCGACCTGCCGTACTTCTGATGTAATTTCCGGACCAGCTGATGTGAGGTTTAAAGGAGAAAAAGTTTCTGCAGCATCTGGTACAGGGCCTGACACACAGAGCTCAATCAATACTAGTTATGACTGTTATTCTTTCACATGATTGTTCTTCCATCCATGTCCTCATGGCGCTATATGAATAATCGATTGTATCATTTATTTGGGGTAAGTTGCTTGCCTTCTTTGCACCTCAGTGTCTTCATCTGTAAGATGGGAATGATAATAGCACCAGCCTCTGGTGGTGGTGTGCAGACTACCTGAGATACTATGTAAAAGCACTTCTAATGCTAAGTGCCCAAAAGGTATGGCTGTGACAGTCACTTTTTGTCAGGGAATCAAGCAACACAGTAAGAGTGGGTGGGCCTAGTAAATACTAGGCGAGCTCAAGCACATCTAAGAACAAGTACGTTAAGACCTTCTCTAGTGAGTGTCTGGGGAACTGCCTCGGTGGATGGCCTGCGTCTGAATCCGGGGCACCCACATGGGTGCTAGACTGTAGCACAGCTGCAAGGGGCCTGTGAGTAGTGTTTGTGCCTTGTTTGTCTCCTGGGTTTGCATAGGAGGTTTATGGAGAAGCAGGAGGATTTTAAGTGTAGAGGTAATAAAACCATTACAGTCATATGTCCATATGTCCAGCGCAGGTGAGAGGCTAGCCTCCCGTCTTGTCGTGAATTTGCTCGTGGGTGGGAGAGTTGGAAGAGATGCCTTTTCTAAGGGCACACCGAGTAAGAATGGAGATGTGGGTCACTGTATTAACAGAGCCCCTTCAATGGCCTATAGCTGGTCCGGGCACCAAGTGCCAGGAAGAAGAAATATTGGGGGCCCGTGTGGACATCCATCTAACTCAAAACGTGCAGGAGGATTAAGGAAGTGAGCGGAGGCCTGAGGAGGAACATGCACTTCTCAACCAAAGCCTTTTGGTTTCTCAAGCCCCCTTTTGTGGCTCACCGCCTTTCCACAAGTCTGTCTTTTGATTTCCCTCTTTCTGAACTACTTCCCTCTGGAGGCCACCCTGGGAAGATGAAGGGCCCTGGCTGAAAGAAACCCAACGGGACCGGAGGCAGAAACTCGGGGCAGGTCATCAGACTGTGGAGGCGACAGGAAGAGAAAGGGAAGGTCTTCCTCCTTCCTACAGGAGGCTGTAGCCTTAGGAGGCATGGTGGTGTGAGGCCAAAGCTTCCTGACAATCCACTTTCATCGTGTCTGTCTTGGCCACCTTTCTGCACTCGTGGCCCAGTGTGGTCAAGGGTCCCTGGAGGTGTAAGGGATCAAAAAGGGTTTCTTCTCCAATCTGGAATGGGCTGCTCTAAGTGGAAAGGTAAACTCTAATTCCTTTTTCAAAAGAGCTCTTCTCAGTAGGAAGAATTTTTAAGGGAACAAGCCACGAACCAGAGCAACCTTAGCTCGGGGTTTAGGACCTTCTAGAAGTCAGGGGTGCAGGTGGGAGATCCAGCCCATGCTGGTCTCAGCCCACTGCCGGGAGAGCACTGCACAGGGGCGCTGCTGAGTCAGAACCCAGAGAGGAGGTCCAAGAGAAGAACCGGAGCGGGGTACACCTGGCGAGGCAGGCTTGGGAAAGCAAGGCATAAAATGCAAACGTATTGCCTGGATGAGTGCGTTTTGCACTTGGGAGCTTTACAAGCCCAGCATTAGGGAAAGCCGCTGCAAAGTGAGGACCTCAGCCTTCCATCCCATCAGGCAGGAACTTCAACACCCAGCAAAGTGTAAAAAGCATCTTTCACTCATGCGAACGTACACGTGAAACCATCAGGGAAAAGTATGTGTGAAAAAATAGCAAGCAGCAAGTGGATGTGTTTTAAAGAACAGCAGACTGGTAATTGCAGACCAAAAAGCTTTTTCTTCCTGGAGCCTGAGCACTTAATGCGACATTGTTCCTCCCTCAGACACCCTCGCTCAGCGAGCGCCTCGGAACATTTACACCTATTAGGGTTCGATAAGCACAGCTCTTGACAAAGCCTCCAAATTACACCTTTTATAATTTTGTTATTCTTTGTATGCCACGAAGTCTCACGCTGTGCCTTAACTTAAAGCAATTAACTTTATCCGGGGAAAAAAAGAACGACTAGGTTTGAGCTTTCTTTTTCCAGAGGCTGAAATTGCCGGAGCAGATACTCTATCAGCATCACCCTCAAGCGCCACCTGCAGGCCGCCCGTTGGCACTGCTGCGGAAATTTCTAGCCACCTCTGCTTTGTGAGCAGAGCTGTAACAATCCCTATCCTTAATGGACACGGTACAAGAGCCTTCACGCTTGTATTTCTGGTGACTCCTTTTCACTGGAGACTTAAGTATTTCATAATCACCAAATAGTAAAGGGCCTTTTTAATGTTTAACTTGGCTCCAAATGGAAAATTACTGGGCTGTAGACTCAATTCAGTTGAAAAACTGGTTAGACTTACTAGTCCCTGAACTTACTGGCTAGATGATTTGATTTATTAGATATTTAATTAAAATTCAAACAATCCAGCCCTGGCTGTTGTGGCTCAGTTGGTTGGAGCATCATCCTGTAACCCAAAACACTGTGGTTCGATTCCCAGTCAGGTCACGTGCCTAGGCTGCAGGTACAATGCCCAGCTGGGGCCTCTATGGGAGGGAACCGGTTGCTGTTTCTTGCACATGGATATTTCTCTCTCTCTCTCCCCCTCACCTCCCTGCCTCCCTTCCTCCCTCCCTCCTTCCCTCTCTCTGTCCCTTCCCCTCTCTTTAACATCAATAAGCATGTCCTCAGGTGAGGATAAAAAAATGATACAAGACAATCCAGATTTCTTACTTTAGCTATTAATTTTAATAATTTCCAAAACTTTAAACTTGACTTTTCAGCCTGATTTTATATTTTTAAACCCAAAACTGGCAATTACCTATCTAGATAATATTCTTCATCATTTCCAGATAGGGATTCTGATGAATAAGAAGAAGAAATGAAAAAGCCAAGGTGATTTATCATGACCTCAACAAACTACCTTTCACTAGCTGACAGCCGCTGAGGAATCTGATGATCTGGCCCTAATACCCTCCCAGCGTCCCTTGCCCTCCCCTTACTCTCACCTTGTATTGGCTGCCTTTGCGTTGGACTTGGCTCGATTTTCAGCTCTGCCACTTTCTGTACGAGCATGTCATCTAGGATGCTCTCAGCTTCAGGCAATGAAAACCCACCTGCAACCGGCCAAACCGACTCATACGAACCCACTCACACAGCACACCCAGAGGGGCAGCTGCAGCGCTGCGTGAGCCATGTGTTCGATAACGTCCCAAGTATCCAGGCGTTTCCCCCTCTTCTCTCTGCCAACCTTAGTGTGCTGGCTTTTGGTCTTAAAATGGTGTCCACACTTCCACATCACATCTGGGGGCAGGGCATGGCTGGCTTCCTTTACATAATACATGTATTTTTTTAATCATTGGCTATTTTTTAAAATTAATTATTTTCAATTACAGTTTACATTCAATACTATTGTGTATTAAATTATGTGTACAGCATCGTGGTTTGATAATAATATACTTCACAAAATGTCCCCCTTGATATTCCCAGTACTCACCTGGCACCACACATAGTTATTGCAATATTCTCGACTATATTCCCTGTGCTGTACTTTACATCCCCATGACTATTCTGTAACTACCAATTTGCGGTTCTTGATCCCTTCACCCTTTTCACCCAGTCCCTAACCCCTTACCCCTCTGGCAAACATCAGTTCATTCTCTGTATTCATCAGCCTGTTTCTGTTTTGTTTGTTCATCTATACTGTTATTTCAATTCCTCGGAAGTGAAATCATATGGACAATACATATACTTTTTTAAAAGGAAGGGGCTTGGCTTTGCTGGCAGCCCCAGGACACTCTCCCTGCAGCTGTGAGAATGGGAACCACCATCTGAGGTGGGGGTGTCTGATCCCCAGCTGCACGTGAACAACCCTGGGACCTTTGTGACCGTGAGGCCTCTGCCTCAGCTGGACTGAGACGGTTCTGAGAGCGGCCAGCGCTGAGGCCATGGCCAGATGGGGATTCTCTTACCTGGGCCGGAGGAGGAGCTCAGTTGCCCTGAGCTCTGCCCATCTGATACCTGAAGTGAGGGTTCTCATACAGGGAGGAGGTCGGGTGGGGATGGCGATTTTTCAGGCAAGCAAGCATCCATTACACTTTGAGTCTTCAACTTTTTGCCTGGAAAATGAGAATTATAGTACGGGTTTGGCTGGGCATGTCTGGGGGCTGCAGCCCAGGAAACTCTGAAATGGGGCAGATGGGGACAATTCTAATCTGACCTGCCTCAGCTCTCCAGACCTCACAGAAAGGTCGTTCTGCTTTTCCTCCTTTCCCTGGGGCCCTCCCCCACACAGGACTAGGCCTCAGGGTTGGGTCGAGACAGGGCAAGGCTGCACCTTACTTCTTTCTGCTCTTCTGGAGCTTTTTCTGTCCTTCCTCTTTGGCGGCTTTACGTGGGGAGGGGAGGGGAGCAGAGAATCAAACGGTTTTTCTGGCTCTCTTAAACTGCTAGAGTTACTTCTCAAACCTGGACACTCTCCTGAGCATCCTGAGTTGCAGACGGACCCTAGTCTGAGGGTACAGACGTCTGGTATCCAGTGTATCTGTTCCCGAGGGCTTCATGGAAGCTCTCTGGAACTAACATCCTTCCAAGGGTTTCCATTGCAGGCTTGGAGGACCCTACTTAACGTGTATCTCAGTGCTCTCCTTCCCTGGAGCAGGGATGTGGAGGGAACTACGAGACGCAGCCTTACACTTGACCTGGGACATCCAAGCCCAGGTTTCTGGTTCCACCCTCTCCACCAGAGTCCTCGGAGGATTTCCCCCAGGTATCTCCCTCCAGTCCAGCTCTTATGGGCATTCCCAGCCCATCAAACATATACATCTGAATATGCCTTTCAACATTCCTTTAATGGATGTCTTCTCCTGATGCCAGCTCTGTGCCAGGCACCATCTGAGACCTTGGGAACACAGCAGTGAATGGGATGGACAAGGGCCCTGCTTCTGCGGAGTTCACACTAGTGGTGGGTGACAATAAGCAAATCGACCTAAGAAAATGTCAGGTAGCGATAAGAGGGAAACAAGAGAGGATGGTGGGACAGTGAACCCTTGCGGTGGTGGGCTGCATCAGAGATGGCGTCAGGAGGAGACTCTCTGAGGGGAGATGCTGACTTGAGGCCTGAAGGCTAAGAGAGACCTAGCAGCTCAGAGAGCTGGGGGAGGAATGTTCCAAACACAGGAAATAGCAGGAAAGGCCTCTGAGGTGATAACAAACTTGGGGGGTTGGCTGGAGCAGAGCAGGTGGGATCCAAGCTCATTTCAAGGGCACGTGTGGAACTTAGGCCAATTGCAGGACATGACTGGACGCCGGTGCAAAAGGTCCCTCAAAGGTAACAGGACAGTTGAGAAGTTTCCCAGATGTTCTAGGAGAGTCTCCCCCAGGGATAGAGCTGCCTGCCTCCATCCGCCCTCCTAAAAAGGTCCCATCTGAAGCCCAGGGCCAGAAGCTCTCCTTTCAGTGTCTCCCTGGTTCTGCTTCGCTGTAAACCTGCTGCTTTCCAGAATGCTTTACATGTGAGTCTCTGTGACAAGGCGTAGAGTGGGTTGCTGGTGCTCACAGAGCTGCCTGACCCTTGCAGCTGACGAGAGTGGTGGGGCGGCGGTGCGTTCTGCGGGTTCCTGCTTGGCGCTCAACATCATGTGCAGTATAGCAGACTGTTCTATATGTTGCCAAGGATGAGTGTAACTGGTTCAACCACTTTTCCCTTTTCATTTGCAAATATCCTTCTTCTGTGATGTGATTAGCGGCAGTGCCTCCTTTGTTTTCTGTAAAAGGTAGCCACCTAAAGGGAACTTGTGCATAGTAAATGAGGACCATCACATAATGTGCCCAGAGAAAAGAAATAAAGGTTAGTTAAGGCAAGGGCTGAGGTTTTTTCTCCTCTTGAGAGAGAAGCCATGCCATCCCTTTTCCTCCACAGGACTTGGTAGTCCGTGTGAATTTCTCATGTCTCATTCACAATGTGGTGGACCCCATGACCCGGGCTCTCCCCTGAGTTCCCCAAGCTGTTTGGCCACATGTGACTTTATTTTTGCTGTTAATCAGTGCACCCAAGACGATTAGTTTGTTCCCCAGTAAAGAGGCTCAGTCAGGCCTGGGCTCACCACAGTGAGAAGGAAGAGAGGATTTGCCCCTGCTCCCCAAAAGCCGGAGGTTGAGAAGATTTCAGCAGTTTCAAGGTGGGGCAAGAACGCGGGGCCCCAGGATTCTCCCGTCCTGGGTTGGGCAGCTACAGTCCCTCCTCTGTACTTGATTGTCTGATAGTTGGACTCTTAGCTTGTTTGTGAGCCCGCTGAAGCTGACATCAAGAAGTTGGTCGGAAAACGTACAGATACCAGAATGTTTGGATATTTTAAGGGGATGTGAAGTTTTTAGTAAAAGCAGATCAGGAACAAGACAGGAACTGTGTGAATTTACTAAGAGAAGCCACGCCAACCTGTAACCAGCAACCAGGCACTGCGGAGGGCCAAGTAACCTTGTGCCTTCCTGCTAATGTTGGTAAGTACCAGCAGCATTCTCTGCCACACTCCACTCCTGAAGCTGAAGTGTGCATGGGATTGGAGACATTTATTTTTCTGGTCACTGTCACGGTGCTCTTTGGGGGAAGGTTAGAGAGAAAAGCTCCCCCCCTGCACCCCCAGGCTTAGTTGGAGGCCGGTGTCTGTAATCAGAAACCCAGGGGCATACCCTGCGAGGCCTGCTGGTCAGAGGGAGCCAGAGCTGGGTGGGGGTTAGGGTTAGAGCTAGACATCTTCCAAGCCAGACAGCTGTCATCTGCAGTTTGTAACTACGAACAAGTTTCCTTCTTGCTGCCAACTCCTTTTGTCCCACTCAGGGAATATGTCGGAGACTTAGCCCTGAAGAGAGATACAAGATCAAAAGGGGAACGCTAGTTCGTGAGGGCATCACCCTATGAAGGTCTCCTCTGCTGGCAAGTTTTAAGTGGTAGGAGCAGAAGTGGGTTTTGTGGTGAGTAGCAAAGAGCCATTTGAATGAAGGTATACTGAGCACCCCTTGGGGCAGCCGTTCCTGTGACTGAAGTCTGGTCGGCCAGAATGTGGTGCTGTGAGGGGGGCTGTGCCCGGGGGATCCTGGTTGTCGGGGCCTGGCTTCCATGTGTGGACTCCAGAGCAGAGGGAGGCAGAATGCCCCGGCTCCTCCCTGGAGCAAAGAGCCTCGGAGGCTGTGCTGTGCTTGTCAGGCCAGGCTGATGAGACCTTTTCCGGGTTACCTATCACCTTCGCCTTGCGTGATTTTGGAAGCACTACATGTAGTTAGATGAACTGCTGCTTGGGTGTGTAGCCAGCGTGCTGGCCAATCCAGGGAGGCTCTGGACTAGAGGGAAGACGTGGGCAGAGCCAGGGGCTGGGCTGATCAAGAGGCTGCTCCACCTGGACCTCTGGAGGTGGGGGGTGGGAGGTGGGGGCTGTGGCATCCTGGCTGAAAGCTAACCACGGTGCTGACTCACCAAGACTGTGGTTGAGAAAGAAACCCAGCAAACTGGGGGCTCTCATGAGCCCTGGATCTGCAAAATATAGGCCAGGGAGCCTCAGCCGGAAGGGGCTTCAGTTAGTGAGAAACCAACCTTTTTCTGTGCTCTCCCCACCTCTCTTTGATGATGTGGAGTTACAAGGGGCCCAAGAGGACCCTGGGCATTACCCTCCCCAGCCCCCTGAGAAACCATGAAACCAGGTCAGGAACCAGGGTAAAGGGCAGGGGCAGCATCTCTCTCTAGGCCTCTCTAGGATTCTGCAAGTCCTCCTGTGCCCTCGTTCGTCTTCCTGCTCTGGCCGAACCCCGGTCTAGCAGGTGCCTGTCTCAGTCCCTTGGTGAGCTTAGCCCTGCTTCCCAGGGAACTGGAATGACCCTGTCCAGAGTTAAGCAGACTGCACAACTCAGGGATGAAGGTTGGGAGTCAAGGGGGATAGGACAGTGGGGGTCTAGTCCACATTGTATTTTGGTAAATGGCACCCCCTGGAGTACAGCAAAGAAACTCTAAGACAGGTGTCTCAATATGCTGCACCCTCACTCCAGCCTCCCTCCCCTACCTAACGCCCCTGATGTCTTAAATCAGCACCTACACTGTACCTGGCTCATTAAGGCACTTAATACATACATTAAATATATAATGGGGTGATAGACAGAATAATGGTCTGTGAAGATGTTCACACCCTAATCCCTGAACCTGTGAATATGTTACCTCACACAGCAAAAGGGATTTTGCCGGCGTGATTAATGTTATGGGCCTAGATACGGAGAGCTGATCTCGGATTATCTGCGTAGGCATATTCTAATCATATGAGTCCTTAAAAGCAGCCAGCCTTCCTTGGTGCTGTCAGAGAGAGAAATGTGACCATACAGGAAAAGCCAGAGAGATGGCAGTGTGAGAAAATTTGATGTCCCATTACCGGATCAGAGATGTAAGGGGCTGCAAGCGAGGATCAGAGAGAGCCTTTTAGGAGCTCAGGGTGACCCCAGCTGACAGCCAGAAAGAAAAGGGACCTCAGCCCGACAGCCCCACAGAACTGCCAACAGTGAACCAAGACATGCTTTCTCTCCTAGGGCCCCCACGAAGGAGTGGCGCCCCCGGTTGTCGTCCAGTGAGACTCCTGGGACTTCTGGCCCACAGAACTAAGATATATCTGTATTTTAAGATGCTAAAGTTGTGGTACAGTTCATGGCAACAACAGAAAACTATAATACAAGTGGCTACAGAGTGGAATGCATTTCACAACTGGTCATACTTTTCTTGCTTCTGGCATCGCCAGTAGCGGAGCCCTTTTTCATGGTTGGTGCATTCTGGGGGTAGGGAGGGCACCCTTCTGGTCCTATGTGCTTCTTGGCA
Source organism: Glossophaga mutica (assembly GCA_039655065.1). Taxonomy (NCBI): domain Eukaryota; kingdom Metazoa; phylum Chordata; class Mammalia; order Chiroptera; family Phyllostomidae; genus Glossophaga; species Glossophaga mutica. The sequence goes on along the minus strand of CM077303.1, from coordinate 66,742,888 downwards.
CACCAGGTTTACTTCTGTGCTGGCACCTGCCGCCAGCACTGGCACCTGCCTGGCCCTTGGGTTAGATGTCCCTACAGACTGGTCTTTTCAGGAAGCACACGGGGCTCCCCACCACTTCCTGTCATCTCTGCTGCCCCAGAGAGGCAGCTGCTGATTTCTCACCTCGGGCAGGTGACCCACACCCATGCCCCCTGCTGCTCTCCTCCGAGTGTCCTCCTGAGACTGGCAAGTGGTTCCAGGTTCCAGCTAATGCCTCTGCACCAGTCCGGGTCCAAGGAATCTGGTGGACCTCCTCCATGAAAACACTTGACTCCAAGAAGCCCAGAGGTGGCTTTTGGACCCTCCCACCGGCCTGCGCCTGGCCTTCTGCCCACTTCCTGTCTCCGTGACACAGTGGCAGACACGTCTGTGGGGCCTGCAGCAGGGGGAGCATGTGCTCTCCCCTCTCCTTAGATTTTTGTGGGGGTCCCGCTCATTTCCTTCCTTCTGCAACCCAACTAGAGACGAGGCCCAAGGGTTGATGTCAGTGGTGGTGATGAGGGCGGCAGGGAGAAGCTCCAGGCCCCTTCTTATTAGCTTTCCTTTCGAACTTCCTCTCCCCCTTCTGGGCAGGCTCCTTTATAGTTCATACTCCAGCAGGCGGGAGATAAAGAAGCAGTTCCTGTTCACTGGGACTGTATTTCCACTGTGTGCTAACTCACAGATGGTTCAGTTTCCCCTGTATCTAGCAGTTCGATCTAGACGTGAGTATTTTGTTGTTAGCGGTCTTTGTGGGGTTGGTGGTGGGGGGGAGAGAGAGAAAGAAAGAAAGAAAAGAACAGGTCATTTGATTCTCCAGGTTCTTTTGTGCAAAAATAAAACCTTACAACATAGTGGATGCTGTGTCCCAGCGACCAGGGTGTTGGCCGGACAGCTGTGCCTGGGACTCCGTCTTCTCAGGCCTATCTCAGTGCCCTTCTTAGTCACCCAGGGTACGTTTGCTTTGTCCCTTGCTTTCTCTGGGCCTCAGTCTTCTCATTCTAGGCCAGAAGGAATCTGTGGCATAAAAGAATCCAGTCCTCGTAGGCGAGGGCTGATGCTTTCAGCCTGCAGTCTCCTCAGGGTTCATTATTCAGTCTGTTTCCTCAGGGCCCATGGGTGGCGGTTGGGGATGGGCCCATGAAATGCCTGGGTTTGCTGTTGTAGGAGCCACTTCAGTATTCCATGGAGATGAGCCCTGGCCCTGATTTATACTTTGAGCCTGGAAAGCCCCTAATCAAACTTAGAATCGGAACTAGGCAGACTAAACAGAGCCCCTCCGAGTTCCTCTTGTGGTTCCCAGAAGAGGAGAACTGACCAGTTGTGGGGTTACAGACAACTGAGGTCAGTTATTTCGGTTCAGTCATGGCCTCCTGGCTCAGTTCCCCTCCACCGGGACCTCACAATCTGAGAGGTTCCTCTTTGGGTGGTGATGCCACTTTTAGGTGAGATCAACATTGGGCAAAACAGTGGAGCCCATCCTCGGGCCACTCACTGTCCTCTGGGCAGCAGCCTCCAGCATGGGGGGCCTTGCTGAGCAAGGACCCTGAGCCTGGGAGCCTCTATTTCTGGAGGGCTGTGTGTGCCCCTGCTGCCGAGCTGGGCTCTCTGTGAGCGTTGTCCCCCTTCATCCCATAGCACCCTGTGCAGGGAGACGCAGGGAGACGTTCTTGTTGTTCTCGAGAGAGGGGGTTGTGATTTCTTGGGAATCAGCTTGAGCTCATGGCGACAGTCAGACTGCGGGCTTCCTGTCCCCAGCCTCTCACTTTGTGGCTTCGGATGAGATATATACCAGCTCTGAGCCTCAGGTTTCTTATCTGTAAAGTGGTTCCCTAATTCACCAAGTTGTTGTGAGAATGAAATGAAATAGATGATTAATGATGTCCTCCACCTCCACCCCTCAAACGCAGAACACGGCTTTGATGCGGTTCCCCAGTAGCTTGTGGCTACCAGCAGTGCCGACTAAAAGTCACTTTTAAAGTGACTAAAAGTCACTCTCTGCTCCCAGGAGAACTCAGCATCACCCCAGGGGCGCTGTCCCACCAGAGAGACATGCCCCCACCAACCCCCACCCCCAGTCCCAGGGGGTGGGCTCCCGCTGTGGAGGGCCAGCTGAGGGCTCCTTTCACTTCCAACGCTGTCTGACCTGTCTCTGGTCTTACACAGCGTTCTTACCGATTTTGTGGATGTGGTTAGTTTAGCTTGTTGCTAGCCTTTCACTGAAATAATGTCTAATGGCATTCCTTTTCATTTCCCATGTGCCTTCATTTTTACACCAACCAGCCTAGGTAAGTTTAGCTCCACAGTTGGTGTATCTTAGCCCAGCGTGGACAAGCTGATCCTACTGTTGAGAGTAAAACTGCCACCTAGTGGCCATTGGGGGTGTGACTGTCTTTTCAGGAGCACTGGTCGCTGGTATCTGAGACAAAATTGAGCTTCTTTTATACTTAGAAGATGTGATGTGGATCAGACCGAACAACATACCTGCCTCAAGAATCAGACTGACACACACCAGTTTGCCAAGCTAGCACACTACATTTTTTTTCTTTGACTAAAGTTAAATTGAAATGAAGTCACATAAAAACTAAATAAGCAAACCAACCCATAAACCACCTGAACCAAACTGCAGAACAAGGAATGGCTTTTTTCATTCACCCAGCACATAACTACCTAGTGCTGGGCTGGCTCTGCTCGGCACTGACTCTGGTGATTTCAATCACGTGAAGGAGCCTGTGTAGCAGGAGACCATGATGCAGACACCGGCCAGCAGTGTCCGTGTCGTTATGGATGAAACAAGACATTGACACGGACTACCGAGTCTGGTGGAGGAAAAGGGATAGCATGGCTTTTCTCTCAAGAGGAGCAAAAGCCTTGGCCCTTGCTGTGACAGGCCTTTATTGGGTTTCTTGGCACATTACGTGATGGTCCTCATTTACTATGCACAGGTTCGCTCTAGGCGGTTACCTTTGACAGACAACAAAGGAGAGGATGTCGCTAATCACATCACGGAAGGATATTTGCAAATGAAAAGGGAAAAGTGGTTGGACCGGTTACACTCATCCTTGGAAGGTTTAGCATAAATTTTAGGAACTTACTTCAAAGATGTGCAGTAGTTTTTTTGTTTTGTTCTGTTTTGGTTTTGGTCTGGTCACGGCCCTTACGTAGTGAGGGGTGGAGCCTTAGGTGTTCCTCAGATAAGGTCAAGTTCAAGGAGCTCATTATCACCAAGCCCTTATTATATGAAATGTTAAAGGGACTTACCTAAGGAAAAAAAGATAAAAAATAGGACAGTAAAAAGACAGCAAACTCACAGCTATTAAGAACCACACCTAAAACAAAAGCAAACTAAGCAAACACCTAGAACAGGAACAGAACCACAGAAATGGAGATCACATGGAGGGTTAGCAACAGGGGCGTGGGAGGAGGGGGGGAAGGTACAGAGAATAAGTAGCATAGACGGTGGGTAGAAAATAGACGGGAAGGGCAAGAATAGTGTGGGAAATATAGAAGCTAAAGAACTTATGACACATGGACATGAACTAAAGGGGGGGGATGTGGGTGGGAGAGGGTGTGCAGGGTGGAGGGGAAATGATGGGGGAGAAATGGGACAACTGTAAGAGCATAATCAATAAAATATATTAAAAAAACAAAAACAAACAAACAAACAAAAAAAGATGTGCAGTAAACGTTTGCTGCCTCAATTCAGGGTGAGGGAGTTTTAGCAGAAGCAAGTCTCATAGCAGTCCAGGTACAGTGCCAGACTGATTCCCCATGGGAGAACCTATCCGTGGGCGTGGGTCCTATGCATCTCCGAGTGGGAGCTGGGCCCACACCATGCAGAACAGTCTCCCACAAGACCACAAGGAAGGCCTGCCCGCTCTGAGAAGCAGAGAAATTGGAGTTCCCTGGTTAAGGAAGGTTAGATTTTTGCCAGGCCGGAGGCAATGAGGGCTCAAGGGGCATTCCCCTTGACGGAAGGAGGAGCGGTGCGATGTCAGGGTGGTGGGAGTGAAGGGATGAGCTCAGGTGTTGGTGGGATGTGTAGTGTGACTGAGAATGTAATTCAGTCTAAACTTGCGGGGGTGTCCAACCCGTGACCCACGGGCCGCACGTGGTTCAGGATGGCTCTGAACGTGGTCCAACACAAAACTGTACATGTACTTAAAACATTGAGAATTTTCTGTTTTTGTTGGTGTTTGCGTATTTAATGTGTGGCCCAAGATAAGCCTTCTTCTTCCAGTGTGGCCCAGAGACGCCAAAAGGCTGGAAAGCCTTGCACCAGCAACGCACTTGGTGACCACACGCACATTTTATGGGTTTAGTTGCTACCTATTTCACTCAAAATAGGTATGCGAAGACATGAGACACTGAGAGACGTTTAAGAAGAGTTGGAAGCATGTTGTTCGTAGTGATGGCAAGTCTCCACAGATCAGTCTATAGAGTCAAAGCAAACTCAATAAAAATCCTATCAGGTTTTTTTCTTTTTGTGGAAGTTGACAAACTACCTCTAAAATTCATTTAGAAATGCACAGGACCATGAAGGGCCAAGACAATTAAAAACTTACAGCAGCCTGTGAGCGGATGCTGTGTCCCAGCGACCAGGGCATCGGCAGGGCAGCTGTGCCCGGGGCTCCGTCCCCTCAGGCCCGTCTCAGTGCCCTTCTTCGTCACCCAGGGTGCGTTTGCTTTGCTCCTCGCTTTCTCTGGGCCTCAGGTTCCCTGTGCTAGAGCAGAAGGCATTCGTGCCACTAGAACCAAATCCAGTCCTGATAGGACATGGCTGGTGCTCTCCACCTGCAGCCTGCTCATGATTCATCACTCAGTCTGTTTCCTCGGGGTCCACGGGTGGCCGGTTGGGGGGCTTATGTCACCGGACTTACAATATTAAGTCTTACAATAAAGCTGAAGGAATTAATCGTTAAAAAGCTGGCAGCATCTCCCCAAAATGAATATATGCACACCCTCTGACCCAGCATCTCCACTCCTACATATACACCCAACAGAGATGCACGTATATTTAACAAAACTGTACACTAGATGGTCAAAGCAGCACCATTCTTGATAGTGTTCAACTGTGACTATTCAAATGCTTAGCAACACGGAGAACCCTGCTCACGGGGTCCGTGGCATTACGGAGAAGACGGGACAAATTCATATGGCCTACTGAGTCCTGTGGGGGAAAAGGGATGGCATGGCCACTCTCTCAAGAGGACAGAGTGCCAACCCTTGCCTTGACAGGCTTTTATTGCTTTTCTGGGCACATTGCATTGAGGATGGTCCTCATTTACTATGCATAGGCTCGCTTTAGGTGATTACCTTTTATAGAAAACAAAGGAGAGGATGTTGCTAATTACTTCAAAGAGAAGGATGCTTCAGACCAAGGGGAAAAGTGGTTGAATCGGTTATACTCCATACTGGGGAGGTTTAGCACAGACTTTAGGAAGTTGCAGTAAGCACTTGCTGCCTCAATTCAGGGTGAGGGAGTTTTAGCCAAAAGCAAGTCTCAAAGCAGCTTAGGTACAGTGCAGGCCTGATTCCCCATGGGAGAACCTATGTGTGGGCATGGGTCCTGTGTGGGCCCACGCAACGCAGAACGGTCTCCCATACGCTGCCACCACCACCACCACAGCCATGCCCTGCTGGCCAGCAGGAGGAGAGCTGTGCCCCATCCCTGGACATTCTAAAAGATTTAAAACAGCCGAGATGGGCAGAGTTGCCTATACAACCACCTCAGCGAGCGACCCGTGACGTCCTGCAGGAAGTCTGGTGGCTGTTTGTGATGCAGCAATAGCCAGCGGACACCCTGAGCTGCGCGGTGACACGTCAGGGCAGAGGCTGCTCTCGGGAAGTGGGCAATGCCTTGAAGAAGGGGCGAAGGGGGCTTCTGGGGCTGCTGAGCTCTGTTTCTTGAGCTGGGGGCCAGTTGGGTTCAGTTTCTAAAAATTCATTGAGCTGCATGCTTATGATCTGTGCATTTTTCTACATTTTTATTACATTTGAACACAAAAATGAAACGGCATAGGAGACATGGCCCCTACCAATTTTCAAGGACAGTTTAGCTGAGATGAGACACACAAAAGAAAAGTCACAAGCATCCAGGACTGACATAAAAATTCAGAATAAATTGAATTCAAGCCAGCATTTAGAAAAATCTGTGAAATTATATATTTTGAACTCTTCTTGCTATTATTTATAAGGAAGCACTTAGAATTATTTGGGTCATTATTTTTAAGCTTTATTAGGCCCAGACAAAAATCAAAACATAAAACTATTCTCTGACACAGTAGTCATTTGATGAGTTTTTGCTGAATTCATCTTTGCATTTACCTTTAAATTAACCTCATTCAATGAAAAGTATTATTATGATCATTGTTTTTTCAACTATATACCTATTGCAAATGTGTGGAAGATCAGAAAGCACAGCTTTTCTGTGCACAGGAATTAGATATAGTTATCATTCAGCATCAAATGTTTGAGGAGCAATTTATGATCTATTTGTCCTCTGCCTTCTGCCTACTTGTCTGTCTGTCTGTCTGTCTACCTCAGCATGGACTCTGAGGTGGATGGGCGGATCCCGCCATCTATCTGATGCCAGAGAACAAGCACATCTGCTTTAAGATTGAGATAAAGGGGGGAAACATGCATCTAAATCGCAGACCTTGTGATTTCTTACTATTTATTTTCCCCCAAAGACATATAACCATATATGTTGTGATCTCTCTGGAGAAAACAAACTCCTGTTTAGTATTAAATTTTCTGCCAGTCCTGGTGCATCCCACGCACCTGGCCCCACAGTGCCCCACCTCAACTCTCCCAGCGGAGGAGGGTCAGGCACAGTGCCAAGGCTTGAACCACAGGAACTCATTGAATCTTGACACCTCCTGGTGGGATGTCCGATCATTATCTCCTTCTTACAAATGAAAACGTGAACACAGAGATGCTGCCTCACTTGGCCGAAGCCACAGAGCCCGGCGCTAGCAGAGCTCAGGTGAAGCCCAGCCTGCTGCCCAGCTCTGGGCTGGCGCTCTTCACCCCCAGCACCCGCTTTCCAACTGCGCCACGTGCTGCCGATTTCAAAGGAGCTGTGTAAATCCCTTTTTAAAGCGACTATTTTAGAAACAGAGCTACTTCTCCCCGAGAGCTGGTATAAATCCACACTTTTACGTATATCAGGGTTGCTTGGTGCACACACGGGAAAGGGGCGCATCTACGGCATGAATTTATAATGATAAATGAGATCAGCCTGAAACTATCGAAAAGATTAAAATAATCTTTTTCAATGTATGCCTTCTTGTCTGCTGTCCTCTTTTGACTATGTCACACAGTAGGCCTGTGTGGGGTTTTTTACTCACTGATGGCTCCGTGAACCCGACTCCTTAGTCTCAGATGACAGTCCTTTAGGACTGGACTCGGCCGCGCTCTTTGCAAAACTCAGCAACCCGCACGCGGGTGGGGTTGGCTGTGTGCACTCAGAGATGGGGCTCACCTGCGGATTAATGGGGCTGAAGCAGATGTCTGATAGCTTAGCAGCGAGCCTGAAGAGAAAAGGAATGAAAAAAATAAAAACGGTGTTCTGTGACGCTGACCCGTGGTACGTCTGTGAGTCACGTGAGCATTTCCACCGACAGGACGACAGTGGTGTTTCGGGTATAAAATCTCTCCATCTGATTTGCTCCCCGCATTTCCTAGTTGTAGTCATTTCACTCTCCCCGTCTGGCAGGAATGAAAAGCGGAATCACAGAACTTCTCTGGCTGTCAGGACACTGCAGCTTTCAGGGGCCGCAATTCCCATTTCCAGGTTCATGTCTGTTCCTTTCCCTCCCTGGGCCTCATAGAGACCCATGCGGCGCACACAGGTCTTCCTCCCTCATGGTGGGGAGGTTGAGTGGTGGCTCTGGTCAGGGCGGGGTGGCGGGGTCGGGGGGGTGGGTGGGAAATCTAGCACAGGCGGCAAACAAGGCCTGTGGGAGGAGTCTGGCGGTCCACCTTGTTCTACCTGGGGGCAGCACCACGGAGCTCTCGCTTAACAGTTAAGGAGTAGTTACATTTATACAGCCCTAAAATTACATTCAGCCCTTTGAAGGCAACCATGAGGCTGATGTGGCCTCCAGTGAAAATGCATTTGACACCCCTGCCCTAGAGGTTTCTTCAAGTCCCATAACCCTGGCTCTGCTCCGTGCCCGTTCGGAAGGTGTTTCTGGGGAGACTGTCCTGAGCTCACAGTCCTCTCTCAGTCACCGCTAAAGAGTCACAGCCGAAAGAATTCTTGAATGCGCCGGTGACCACCTCTGCTAAGGCCGTCTGTTACTTTTCTTGTAATTTCTATCACAAGGAATTGTAGTTCCTGTTTGTTTTAAACAAAGTGCTGGTTCTAATCACCTTCAGTGGCAACACATTCTTGCTCCTTAACCAAATCAGTCACCAATTTCTTTAAAAAACTCAGCTACCATTTATGAGCTTTCCTTCTGGGCAAAGTCCTGTTCTAGGCGCCCCAGGGCAGGCAAGGTGAGAGTGCAGGTCTGCCCCTGGACATCGGCATCTGCCGGACGGGAAGTCGGGGCGCACACCACCCAATCACCCCTAGCACTGAGATGCGTGGGCTCTGATGGAGGTGTGAGAATGGGATACTTACAGTGTGATAGACTCATTTTGCCAAGGGGTGCAGAGAGGCCTCCCTTGTCAGGATCTGTGGATTACTCTGAAGAAAGTGTGCCTCTTTCAATTCTCATCTTACTTCGGGCATTTATTACTTTACTCCAAATGTGCCGCTAGTACCTTTAATTCAGCCTCCTGCCTCCAGCTCTGCCCCACTAGGAGTCTTCTGGCTCAGCCGCTGCAAATGCTCCAGTCACCAGACAGCGGTTAGACCACAGGGGTTCCCCCTTTGGGTAACTGTGCACTCAGATCATCCAAGACAACCTTTTCCCTAGATTCAGACTTTGGTCAACAGTAAAATGATTCTGACTTTCATAGTTCAGCAGGAAAGGTTTTTTTTTTTGGGGGGGGGACAGGGGTGGGGAGAAAGCAGTTACACATTACATACACACTCAATTATTTCATTTGAAAAAAAATCTACCTTAAAGAAGACCTGTTAACTGTAAGTGAAACTTTGCAGTAAATGCTCACCTTTGATGGTCTGGAGCTGAAGCCGTGCCTCTTGGAAGCAGTGCTGACAGACAACGCCAGAGTTTTGAGTCTGCCTCCCATCTCAACGACATGCAGCTGGTGGGCCTCTCGTGAGTTCATGGGCTCGTGGTTGCATTTAGAATCACTTGGGGCACACGTTAAATCTTCAGTTTCTTGGGTTCCAGCCCTAAAGAGTCTTGCAGTAGCTCTGAAACCAGGACCTAAAGATCTGTTTTTCAAAAGCTCTCCAAGGGAGTCGGGGCGAGCAAGGTTTGGAAATGGTTGCTGCAGGCCCTGTGTGATGGGCAGATCGAACTCCTGGGGATGAGAGATGGTGGATTAGTGCTCGCAGGTGATTTCACTTCCAGGTGTGTTCTCACCCCCCACGATCCACAGCTGACGGAGGGGAGAGACAGCAGCTCGCTAGGCAGGGGCGGCAGTGGTTACCACGTCTCAGCTGGGTGCCCTGGGCTGGTCTCTGTTTGGCAGGACCTTTCCTGGGCATGTGACACACCCTCAGGATCACACACACCACACGTGCTATTAGGTGACTAGAAAAAAAGTCATCCCTATCGTTGCCGTCTTCACACTCCACTTTTCACTCGTCCTCATTTCTTTCCTTTTGTATTCTTATGCCCACACTCAGTGCTCCACGTTTATTCTCCTGCTGGTAGTCCACTAGACATTTTCGCACATTCTTACAGAAGCGTCTTAAGTTTTCATTTTTTAACAGCTGCATGTTCTTGCCAGGGTTTAGTGTACCTGGGTTTCTACCACGTTGGTGGATTTTAATATTTGGCACCAGTCGATGTCCGGGGAATTGCTGGGGCAGCCGCACTCGCACTTTCACATTTTAGGTACAGTTCCCTGACAGCGGTGCTGGCCAGGGGTTCTTGAAGGGCCTGGAAGTCACTGTTGGAAGCGTTTGGCTGTTCCCTGAGGGTTCTCACTCTCTGAGTGCAACACCCAGATGTGACCAGGAGATGGTGCTGTGGACCAACTTTTCCCACACATCCTGCACCGCAGGTGGTTTTCTGAGAACCCAGGCGAAATGTCTTCAGTTAGCTTTCATTCCTTTCCTATTGGGGATAATAAACCGCTTAAATCTGCATGAGAAAGGAAATCTTTAAAATAAATAACTTTTAGCTTGGGATGATAGATGATGATGGACTGGCTTCGAATTCTGCTCTAAAGCCTAGGATTTGAACTTCACACTGAACTTGAACTTGGAACAGGTAACGCGTTGAGTATTTACTGGTATCTTCCGGTTGCCAAGAATGAGGTTAGAGGAAGCGTGTGAGGAAGTCTGGAGACCAAACTGGGGCTTCCTGCTGCTCTAAAAGCGGCACAGGAAAATGATTTCAATATAAACGGAGCTCCAAATAATACATATGCTGTCCTTGGTTTAACTGTGAAACTGTCAGGCAAAAGTTGCTATCTACAAAATTAGTATAAGGAAAACATCTGAGGTCAAAGGCCATGATATTTAGCCCAAGCCTTTGTAACCACTAATGCAGTTGGCTCACTTTCCTAGCACTCTTGAGATAATGCTAACAGACCGTTTGGTGTTCCTGTTGTGTATTTATAACTTCTTCTGGTATTTGTAGTTAGAATGTGGTCTGCTGGAATGGAATTTCATTTTGGATATGCATACAAATGACATGACCGTGATCCTGTAAATTTCCCACAGGCCCTTTTAGCAATAGGGTGCTGTTATCCCAGAGGTGGGGTCCCTGCATCGTGCCTAAGCATGTCACAGCCAATCAGCTCAGTTGGTTTGAGTACGGCTGTAAGACGTCCAAGGTCACAGTAACCATCTGCGGCAAGATCAACTGAGTTGGAGACGAGAGAGCCAGGCTCCAAGAGGAATGTGCTCTAACCCAGGCGATGTGTGAGTTATTGGTAACACGGAAAAATATTATAATGAGCATGGCTCCGTGTTCCTTGATGCCTAACAGAACAGCCACACAGTGAGGTCATCCTGGCCGGCGGAGCCCTGTATGTCTATGTAGGGCAGCCCCTTCCTAGGAAAGGAGTTGATTCAGAGTTTGATCTATGTGCCTCTTCATGTGACTACCTGTGTCTCCTAAGATTTTTACTACCACACACGGCAATTAGGAAGAAATGGAAAGATAATGACGCTTGTTCACAGAATCAGAAAACGGCTTAATAGTGTGTGTTGGTTCTTCCACTGGAGGGCCCCCATCAGCTGCCCAAGTTTAGGAAAACTGCGAAACAGGTTTCTCATCATTTTTGCATACTGCCTATGGGGTCTCTCTATTAGCCACTGTGATCCAGGTGTATACTTGAGATTTATAGTTGTTTACTTGGGAAGCAAAATCTCACATGAATCAGGAAAGGGACTTTTCATATGAAGAATAAATATTTGTGTTCTATGGAAATAGAGAAGAAAGTGCCTTCCTGAGGTGAGTTTCCGCTGCTGGCTGCTTGGATGTCTGGTACATACACCATAACCCACACTCACTGACCGAGGGGCTGGCTCTGTGATGAGCACAGTACAAGCATCCCTTCACAAAACCTTGTGAAGTGGGTGCTGCTATTATCTGCATTTCTAAGGATGAAGAAATAGGCTCACAACTATGAAGTAATTCCTCTGGCTACTAAAGGGGACAGTCATGATTTGATTGCACGCTAAATAAACCTGAGGCCACGTTCTTAAACCCAGTCCTATCCTATTCAGCCTGTACCTTATCAGAAACAACCTAATTTCAATCTGATTCCTTTTTTCCCCCAAATAGGGCTACACACCTGTCATTTTGCAAGTGGGGAGTAGGCTCCAGTTCCTGCCTTCAGATATGCCTTCTTAGTTCTCGCCAACTGGCCGCAGGTACGTGGGGAGGGGGGAAATCACAGGGTCAGTGTTCCTGTTTTTTAGTAAGTCTTGCATGTGTGTTTAACATCTCTCCTTGGAATGTGAGGCTACATTTCCTCTATTGTTCTCTGCTTGGGACTATGTCAAAAATTCTAGCCAACAGGAAAAGACCCATTCAATATTCCATTGCACTGAAACACTCTGCTCATCTCAGAGCTCAGCAAGGTCCTGCACTGAGTAGGAAAGGCCGGCCTGAGAGGGCATCTAAGGTTCCATCTATTGTTGCTTGAGCATATGCGCTGGGGTCTCATTTTTTCAAATTATCTTCCTTATTTCTTGCAACACAAACACTGTTCTTACACAGGAAATTTCTTCCACAGTTAGCCACCAAGAGGATACATTTGTCTCCATATCATCTACACATGTAGCTTTAAAGCAAACATGAATAAAGAAGAATTAGTTTTAAGTCTTGAACTTGGGCACGTGGTTTTAGAAGTGCAGAACCTACTGCCACTCCCTTCACTTGGAGGCTCATTGTCATTTCCACGGGGAGACCTTCTCCAGGAGTGCCTGCCTTGGGGTGACAGCGTGGCCCTTCGCTGCAGGGGCTTGCCTCAAGGGGATGTCATTGTAGGCAGGTGGGGAAGGCTTCGCAGAAGTTGGACATGAGATGGCCCATGAAGGAGGCGCAGAATTTGAATTGATAAGGAGTGGGCTGGGGCGTTGCCTGTGGAGAAAACGGTCCGAGGAACCAAGGTGTAAGTGCTGGAACTGAGCCTGTTGGGTCAACTGGGGAGCCTGAGAGGGATAGAAGGTAACCGGCATGTGCGGACTAGAGGTAGGGACGTAGCCTAAATGGATGAGGAATGGAAAACTAACGGAGGGAGTTGTGGAGTTGGCAGGATACCAAAGGTAATGGTAGCATTTTAGCGTGGACTTACCTCTGGAAACCATCCATTCCAAATCCCATGTCTCAGCCACGGTGATGAAGGTTTGGGGTGGCCAGGCAACTCTCCCAGGGCCTTGCAGGTATCAGTGGCAGAAGGTCATTCAGTGCTTGCTCCCGGGCGCAGTCTTGCCTCTGTGCTTGGTCTGAGATTAAACAGAAAGCTGCTATAGGCCAGGGAGCTAAGAAGCTCTGTTATGGCAGAGTCTCAGTTTGCTAGATGTACTGAACAGAGAGAAAATGGAAAATCAGAAGGAGAGCTATCATTACTACATGCAAAGCTTGAGGTGTGGCCTTGGCTGTTGGCAAGGGGACCAGGGAGATAATCAAATACACTAAAGAAGTTGGTAAGACCCAATACAGGGCCTAGAGAAGAGGAATATAAGCTGATTTCAAGTTTCCAATTTTGTGTTTTGGTAGAATATTCTCAAGGAAGCAAGGGTGGGGGGATTCTGAGTTGGAGTTTGGAATGTTTGGTGAACGACTGGGTGAGGGACAACTGGAAACAATGTTCATTCATTTCACCTGATGGATACTTATTGAATGCTGACTACCAGCTATTGTGCTAGGTACTGAATAAACAAGCACCGTGCTCTCGGTCTGGAACTTCCTGGAGCTTTCATTCTGGTGTTTCCTGGTAGAGAAACATGGCCTAAAGTGACAGGCCCCCTACTGGAGTGATGACTCTTGGAACCTCAGAGAGCTGTGGGGCTCGGCAGGGGACCTCTCTAGGGCAGTGAGGACAGAGCGAACAGCAGAGGGCTGGGGACAGAGTCTGTGGACCCCGCCCGTTGCAGGAAAGATGCCATCGTCCTCAACAGGTTATGAGCTTTAAATTGTCCTAAGAGTTTTGAAACCACCTTTTCTCTCATTTCTTTTTATTTAAATCAATTAGTTGAACTTATCCCCACCAAAGAGTTTTCTAAGATTCAAGAGAATGGAGTGAATGATTAAACGGGCTGTCAGTGGGGCAAATTCAGGTGAACAGAGTGAATGATTAAACAGGCTGACCCAAGAAAAAAGGTGACAGACTCTAAGTATGTTTAAAAAATTCCCCTGGCCCACTGAACTAGCACCAGCACCTTTTGGGGGGGGGGGTTCATTTGTCAGGATTCTTTAAGCTGGGCCCCCCTCCACCAGGTAGTGTTAAGTGCTAAGCCCTCTCTCTTTTTTCTCCCTAGTTTTAATCCAAGCTTGGACTAGCCTTAGGGAAGATTACAAAATTCTGATCGATGGGATCCTAGAGGATTTAGGAGGTCAAGGGCAGGCCTGGGAGCACCCCACAATTTCCTGACTAATGCACAAAGGTAGTTGTCTGTAGGTTAAGAGAAAACCTTTTTGCAAGTTAATACTAAAATTATTATTGACTTACACTTAATTTTGTTAAGTTTAAAACGTCTAGAAACCTCACGGAAGCCATCACAATGTAAAGCCTACAAGTAAAAGATCAATTGTTAGGAGGTAATCTGCAATGAAAAAAATGGAGACATCATCTTAGTGACAATGTTCTTAATAGTCTTTTGCAGACACGTCTTCTTCGGGTGGGATGGGTATTGAGAATGACCATAGATTTCACTCTTGGAAAGACCAAAATTGACTTCCGGCCAAGATGGAGGCGTAGGCGGACACACTGTGTCTCCTCTCACAACCAAAATTAAGGACAACAAATATTTAGAAACAAGAAAACAACCAGAACTTATAGAAAACTGAACTGTACGGAAGTCCAACAACCATTCATCCAGACCGGTAAGAGGGGCGGAGTCGCGGCAGGAGAAAGTGGAGCTGCTGACCCAGGAACGCAAGCAGCAGCAGCTGGCAGTTCCCAGGTGCACAGGCGGCGGCTGGCGGTCCCCAGGCCCACAGGCGGCGGCTGGCGGACCCTGGGCACAGGGGGGCAACTGTGCGGACCCAGTGAGGCCGCACAGGGCGGCTGGCTGACTGACCAGGTGGTCTCACATTCGAGCGCACAGACGGTCCAGGCGGAGGGGAAGTGGCGGAAGGGACTGAATCCAGGAGAGAGCGGAGCAGGCGCCATTGCTCCCTCTCAGGCCCCACAGACGGTCCAGGCGGAGGGGAAGTGGCGGAAGGGACTGAATCCAGGAGAGAGCGGAGCAGGCGCCATTGCTCCCTCTCAGGCCCCACCCCCACATACAGCGTCACAACCCAGCGACTGGGCTGCCCCGCACTGGGGAGCGCCAGAGGCTCCACTCTTCACTACGTAACAAACGCGCGCGTGCGCAGATAATCCAGGTGAAGGGGAAGCAGCGGAAAGGGCCGGAGTCCGGGAGAGAGCGGAGCAGGCGCCATTGCTCCTTCTCAGACCCCGCCCCCACCTATAGCGTCACAACCCAGCGACTGGGCTGCCCCGCCCTGAGAAACACCTAAGGCTCCACCCCCTCACTACGTAATAGCCGCGACCAGACTAAAACCAAAACAACAACAACAACAAAAAACCCACCAAAAATGGCTCAAACCGGAAAACAAATAAAAGCCCCAGAGCCAATTCCTCTAAGCAGTGAAGAGATAGCCAACCTGTCAGATGCACAGTTCAAAGCACTGGTCATCAAAATGCTCACAGAATTGGTTGATTTTGCTCACAAACTAGATGAAAAAATGCAGGCTACAATCCGTGAAATGAAGGAAGATGCATGGGGAACTGATAGAGATAGAAGGAAAACTGGGACTCAAATCAATGGAGTGGACCAGAAAGAAGAAACTAACAACCAAACAGAAAATGAGGAAGAAACAAGAATTCAAAAAAATGAGGAGAGGCTTAGGAACCTCCGGGACATCTTTAAATGTCCCAACATCCGAATTATAGGGGTCCCAGAAGGGGAAGAAGAACAGCAACGAGCGGAAAACTTATTTGAACAAATAATAAAGGAGAACTTCCCCAATCTGGCAAAGGAAATAGACTACCAGGACATCCAGGAAGCTCAGAGAGTCCCAAAGAAGTTGGACCCAAGGAGAAACACACCAAGGCACATTGTAATTACATTAGCCAAGATTAAAATGAAGCAGAGAATTCTAGAAGCAGCAAGGGATAAGGGGACAGTCACCTACAAAGGAGTTCCCATCAGACTGTCAGCGGATTTCTCAAAAGAGACCTTCCAGGCAAGAAGGGGCTGGAAAGAAATATTTGAAATCTTGAGAAGCAGGGACCTACATCCAAAATTGCTCTATCCAGCAAAGCTGTCATTTAGAATGGAAGGGAAGATAAAGTGCTTCTCAGATAAGGTCAAGTTCAAGGAGTTCATCATCACCAAGCCCTTATTATATGAAATGTTAAAGGGACTTATCTAAGAAAAAGAAGATAAAACTATGACAGTGAAAAGATAACGAACTCATAGCTATCAAGAACCACAGCTAAAACAAAAGCAAACTAAGCAAACAGCTAGAACAGGAACAGAACCACAGAAATGGAGATCATATGGAGGGTTAGCAACAGGGGAGTGGGAGGAGGAGATGGGGGGAAAAGGTACAGAGAATGAGTAGCATAGATAATGGGGAAAAAATAGACAGGGGGAGGGCAAGAATAGTATGGGAAATGTAGAAGCTAGAAAACTTATGACCCATGGACATGAACTAAAGGGGGGAATGTGGGTGGGAGAGGGTGGGTAGGGTGGAGGGGAATGATGGGGGAGAAATGGGACAACTGTAACAGCATAATCAATAAAATATATTTTAAAAAAAGGAAAAAAAAAAAAAGAAAGACCAAAATTGTAAATTCCTCAAGGGCAGGAGGGAGCTGTTCTCCAGATTCTCATCTGTTCTGCCCACCTTTCATTCCAAGTAAGTGTGTGGGTGTGCCCACTTTCCCCTGCTCACGGAAACACGCGGTGGTCAGCTTCTCCTTTTCCTTCTGATGGTAGATTTCTGTATCCTGCCTCTCACTTTTTTCCCCCTGGACACAGAGTGACTCCAAACTTTGCTTCTGTCTGCTCTGGTCCACTAAGTTTTTATTTTAAAGTTTAACTCTTGGGATGGCATTACATCCTCTCTGTTGTCGTTCCTGGTGGGAATGGGGAAAGTGTCTCCGGGGCTAGACAACAATCACCTCTGTTCCTGGAATACCTGAGAAGGCCAGCGAGGGGGCAGTGGATCTAAAGTTGCAGCTCCAGATTGGAAATCACAACCTGAAATATGACTGTCTCAGTCTTTTCCGAGGTGCAATGCAGGCAACTTGCAACCATTCATAGTCTTAGCACCAGAGCGTGTGAATGATGATTCTTGAAAAACAAAAACAGAGAGGACTGCAGATTATTCCTGTAGTCTGCCATCATCACTCTTTGCATTCCCATGTTTTCTGGAACAGAAGTGAATCACATGTGTGTTTATTATTTTTAGGAGTAGGAGTTGGAAACTGTTATCTTGGAGCTATTTGAAAAAAATTATCTGGATTTTATTGAGGTCCCTAGCCCCTTTTCCTTGTGAGTACTGAAGTTACTTCGAATGATGTAAAAGTAAAAGGAGTTTCTATCATAGAGAAGCTAAGTCAAAATGTTTCGTGTGAACATGATTCATGACTAAGCAGACAAATCGAACTTTGTTACACACTTTCCTGCTCAGGGACCTGCCCAGGCACTTCGGGCCCGCCCCGTGACAGCCAGCCTGCATCGCTTCCCTCTCTGCCTGCCTTGGTTTCTCTCTTCTGGCTTTCCTGCTCTCCTTTCCCCGTTCGCTGCCTCACTGACTCCCTCACCGGACCCCATCTTTCGTCTTCTCTAAACAGAAAGTCTGTCTACCTACAGTGTGGCACCATGCCAGAAATAATGGAAACGGTGGAAAATTTTCCTGTGGTTATCCCTCGCTCTCCTCCTCTCCAGGTATGCATTCAGGTCGGGGGCAGGGGGCACGGCAGAGTTGAGACCAGAGGAGCCTTGAGATTCTTGTTGGCTCTTGCTACCTGCTGCGTGCTCAGAAACAGCCACTGAAGACACTTTCTAGAGCTTCTGGAAGGGCAGGAGAACACTAAGCAAACACAGTTCTTCCTCAGAGAGAGCTGCTGGCACCAAAGAAAGGCCCCCACACTGCACAGGTTTCCCCTGCTGGACCCCCAGCATGCACAGGGGCCCCACGGCAGAAATACCTCCGTGCCCCCTGGGCCCACCTGGCCCCGTTGAAACCCCGCCCTTGTGGGTTTCGGTTAGTCCACTGGAGGGTTTCCAAGACTCTGGAAATGCTTGTGGGTAACCTGGAATTTCCTGAGAGCCCCAGCTGCTGAGATCGCTGCTGGCCTGTGTCAGGGATTCGTGCCTTCTGTCAGCGACAAAGACATTGGTGTAAAAGTGGGTCCCAGGAAATCCTTGGGAATTCTTGAGCCTTCAAGTCCCCATAAGGTACAAATCTACCAACTGTAAAAGTTCTAGGCTATGTCAGAGAAGGTTTAAATCTCAGTCAAACAGAGATACGTAGGCAGCTATCATGTGTCTTTGGCTTATTCTAAAAGCCAGCTTTTTAGTATTTATTGGTAAGGCCACTGACTTGTAAGATCAACTGCCATTTGTTTACTGCTATTTGAAGTGGAAAGGTGAAGACTTTATGGGGCTCGTTGGAATTCACAAGTTCTCATGGGCTAAGACACAAAACAGTGGTTAAACTGTTGATGTTCGAATAGAGACTTCATTGATCTTTCCAAGTGGATGCGATACCTACATTCCCCCAAGTGAAAGCTCAGAAATCTTCCCTCTTATTTAAGCCACGATTCAAGCACACTCAAAAACATTTTTGGGGCGACTACCTTTCCTTTACTTTCAGTAGTATTAGCATACTCCTTTCTCATAAATTACATCATTCTGTTATTTATTTATTTATTTATTTATTAAAAGTGATTTGGGGCTTTTTAAAAAAGTATTTTATTTATTTTTTAGGGAGGGGGAAGGGAGGGAGAAAGAGAGGGAGAGAAACATCAATGTGTGGTTGCCTCTCATATGGCCCCTACTGGGGACCTGGCCTGCAACCCAGGCAGGTGCCCTGAGTGGGAATTGACCCTTTGGTTTGTAGCTTGTGCTCAATCCACTGAGCCACACCAACCAGGACATTATTCTGTTAATTTCGATTCACTTAAATATTTACTAAACATGTGCCCAATTTTTTATTAGATAGTGAGAAAATAATGACAAGCAAGAGAGCCCCAGATCCATGCCCCTTAAAAGTACCAAACCACCATGAAGCAGGACCGAGAGTTGCTCCCGCAGCACACCTGCAGGCACAGAGGCCAGGTGCTGCTCTGTCGTCTCTCCCTGCAGACCTGCTGCTTCCGAAGTAGCTGCATTAGCCCCGGCCTTGGCTCCTGCCCCTCCCCCTTGGCTTCTCTAAGAGAGAGATGTTTGGAAGAACAAAGAACCCACTTCTAAACCAGAATGCAGTGCTGGAGGCCACCCTTTTTTGGTGATATTCTCCTAATGGCAACAGTTTCTGCAGAGTCTGCATGACTTACATTTCCTTTTTCCAGAAGCAAAAGATGTGTAGATATTATCACTGTGTTCTTATAAAGTCGCGGGTTTTCACTTTCTCCCCAATCATTGTAATTCGCTGCATCAAGGATCCTGTGCCCAAGGAGCATACTATCTGGTCAAGAAAGCAACAGATACAGAGACATGAGAGCCTCTGGGGGCCGGGCCAGCAGGACAGGAGCTCATTTCTGTGGGCTCAAGTACCAGCCACTGTGTCAGGACGAGGATGACACCAGCTGTGGAGAGCTGCCATGTGCCCGAGGGAGGGTGTTTCACGAGAGGAAAAGTGCATGGACAGGGGTAGAAAAGGGGGCATTCATGGCATGACATGGCAAGGACACGACAGGCCCGCCTGGAGCTCTGGGCTTAGTTTGGGTGGAAATCCAGATACTCTGCCTAGAGATACCCCCCAGGGATCCCCATGGCTCTCCATGGCTCACAGAGAACTTTGCTTGCGGAGAAAGTAACTCATGTGGCCCTCTGCCCATCACTACCACCATCGTAAAGCAATCAAAGATAGAAATTAGGAGAAAACAGCTCATTTCCTCATCCTTTGCTTAAAGCATCAGTTTTCCATGGGCAACTCTGTAAATTAAATATTTTCCTGTGCTAAGGGATAGGCGAGTTTCTTTAATACACAACAGGTCTCTAACTTGAAGGACATGCTCACACGCTCATGAGCTTGAGGAGGTCACCCTCAGCAGCCTTGCTGTCCCACAGCACCCTCCGTGGATCAGGACGAAAAAGCAGGGTTCCCCAAACGGCCACAGCCACGCATTCCGTGTCTCTGAAGAAAAAGGCCCTCGAGTGCCAAGAACTTGAGCCAAAAAAGAGACCATAAAAGGTGCATTTCTCATTCAAGGTGAAGCAATCGGTACAAAGCTGTTCTGTCTGAGATTTGTGAAGCTGCCTGTGCACGAGTTGGACTGCGAACTTGACTGGCAGCCAATTGTAAGCCAGCAGTGCTGAAACCCTGTTCTATATGTCCATACCAATGTGTGTGCATGGCGTCACTGTGGACCAGGCTGGTGATCAAGAGCATCCTGTGTGAGGACAGCTGCATCACAGAATAAATACTGGGCTCCTATACCTCCGCAGCCCAAGACTTTTCCAAAGAAAGCTTTCAACATACATCATCGTGAGCATTAGACAGGGCTCTGTTTGTGCTGCCTGAGGTTTTCTCAGGGATGCAGGGAAGTCTTCTCTGGTGAAATGTAGTGAATTTAAAGGTTCAGGAAGCTTTAGATTCATTTTTCCTCTAAATGGTGAGAGAGAAGAGCGAACTGAAGGGGTGAACCTCATAGGCCATTTCCAAACCTGTAAAGAAGTGACAGACCATACCTCTCACTGTGCCTCCCTTTCCAAAATAAGGGTTCCCTTTCCTTTCTCTCCCTTTTCAAACTTGCGTCTCATTAATGCCCAAAGCAAATCTTCTTTGGAAAGCTGCTCAGATCCTGCTTCCCAGGACATGCTAGGAACACTCTGGCCTCTATAACTTTATGCCTGCCTGCCTGCCATTCCCTTTGGCCTGGAGTTCCCTTTCCGTTCTCTCTGGTTATGTAAGTCAAATCTAGAGGTCAAGATTCATCTCAAATATCTCCAGAGGAACTTCCCTGACCACCACTGTCCATTTCAAGGTTCCTGCCCTTTAGCCATCATAGCTTTATTAAGTGGCATTAACTATTCCCTTTTAGCACTGTGTGTGACATGATGCCTTGTATACTATTATCTGTGAGTTAGCTCCCTAACTAACCCAAATGCTTATGTAGAGGATGGACCATGTATGATTTATGCTTTGGTAAATATCCAAATTTCTTATGTCTAATTTTAAAATATTTATTGGTTCTCCAAATCAATGAAGACACATTTAAAAGTAAAGTTATTTAGCATTGGGAAGGTTCATTGATGAAATCATCTACAATCAAAGCAGTACCGCCTCAGACAACAAGCAGACACAAGTGGCCTTCATGCATGCAATGCTCTTTCGATTTCTTACCGAGCCCACAACATTGCTTATTTTGTGATTCGGAGCTAGTACACTGAACATCTGAAGCCCAAACAGATCCTGCCACTGACTGGTGTGGTGATGGATGCAAAGTGGGAGGGAGAAAAGGAAACATATTTCCAGATTAGGGGGATGGGGGAGGCTGTCACAGGCCACTGTGGCAATGGCAGCCAGGACACTGATCTGGGGTCTGTCCGGTTCTAGCTCTTGGAGGTTTGGGGAGAAGCCCTGGGTCAGGGTGAGGAATAGAGGAACTACCAATCGGTTTCAAGCTTAACTTCTTGCAGCCTCTGCCGAACCTCCTCTCGTCGACTCCTGCTGTCCATATATTTCATGCCATTTGCATCGGACCTGGTCGCTTCCATGTTCGAAAGCCCTTCAACGGCAGTAACTCAAAACCTGCTTTTTGTGTTGATATATAATTCAGATGCTGTCAAATCCATCCTTTTCAAATGTACAATTCCGTGGTTTTTAGGGCATTCACAAAGTTATGCAGCTATGACCACGGATTGCAGGATGATTTTCATCACCCTAAAAAGAAACTCCATGCTCATTTGCAATTACGTCCTCTCCTCTGCTTCCCTCAACTCCCGGGACCCGCTAATCTACTTTCCGTCTCTATGGATGTGCTCATTCTGAACAGTTTATTGAAACAGAATCACACAATCTGTAGCCTTATACATCTGGTTTCTTCCACGTAGGATAATATTTTCAAGGTTTGTCCATATTGTAGAATGAATCAGTACTTCAGTCCTTTTTATGGATGAATCATACTTTATTGTATGCTTATACAACATTTCCATCCATTTATCAGTGGTTGGACACTTGGATTGTTTCCACTTTTGGCTGCTGTGTGAATAGCGCTGCTATAAAAACTGTTGGAACGAGGGCTTTCGGTGGACATGTGTTCTGTGTTCTCTTGAGCATGTACCTGGGAGTGGAACTGCTGGGTCACACGATCGTGTCGTGCTGCCCTTCCGTCTCCCAAGGTGATCGCGCCATTTTACGTTAGCACCGTCGGCATGCAAGGGTTCCTATTTCTGCGAGGTCTCCCCAGTATTCCCTGTTATCTGTCTTTTTTATTATAGTCATTCCGGTGTGTGCGTCAAGTGGTGTTTCACTGTGGTTTTGATTTGTACTTCCTTAATCATAGACTGTCTTTTTCGTATATTTATTGACCATTTGTATTTCTTTGGAAACATGTCAGTTCAAACTTTTTGCCCATTTTTAAATTGGGTTGTTTTTTCTTTTTATTATTGAGTTGCAAGAGTTTTGTATATATTCTCAAAATTCACTTTTAATGTCATATTTATCAACTGATTACCACAACAGTTTCACAATATAATCCCAAGCATGCTTACCTTGTACACTACTTCTAAAATATTTATTGGTCCTCTTGCTTGGCATACAGCTTTCTCTCTAAGTATTTTCTCCTGTGTCTGTGCTCTCACCTGGCTATGATCTCTGTATCTGTGTGAGGAAAAGAAGGATTGCAGATCATGTTGGGGCGGGGGGGATAACCATTTTCTAATTGTATCTGTATTAGGTTTTCAAAAATCATTATTCTTATATATTTAATATTTTTGTCTCTCTGCATACGGTGTTATAATCAATACAATTAAGTATATACTGTATTACATACTTCTAACTTCAGGGTTAACTTACTACTAATGAGGTAAAGTTAGAGGTGAACTTCAGGAAAAATACATAATTTTCATCTCCATTTCTATATTTTTCTGAAATTTTAATAACTGTTAGAAAAAGATAAACACATGTATCATGACTTTCTTTTCTCATGGAATATTATTTGATGTATCAAATAATAAGCATTTTTATATTAGTTTTTATTTGTGTTTCACAAATTACCACAAATGTAGAGGCTTAAAACAATACTCATCTGCCCTGGCTGGTGTGTCTCAGTTGGTTAGAGTGTCATCCCATGGACCAAAAGGTCATGGGTTTGATTCCTGGTCAGGGCACATACCTAGGTTGTGGGTTTGAGCCCCGGTTGGGGTGTGTATTGGAGGCAACCAATCAATGTTTCTCTCTCTCTCTCTCCCCCCTCCTCTCTGTCTAAAATCAATAAACATATTTTAAGAAAACACATTTATGGTCTCAGTTGAATGGGTCAAGAGTCCGGGCACCAAGGACACAGAAAGGGAAAGTGTCACAATTTCTCTGCCATGAAGATAACATTTCAATGTGGGGGAGACCCAGTAAGGAAGCAAATATAAGTAGAATGATTATCAGCGTGATATTTTGAGGGTAAGACAAGATGATGTTTGAGACTAGTAGTACCCAGGGTTACCTCTTCTCTGGGGAAACACACTAAAAGCATGCAAATCTGTCAAAAGCCATAATGAGTGCTTTTAACCTTGAGAGAAGAAACACTTACAAGTAAAATAAGGGAGGAAAACAGCGGCGGATGGAGCAGCTTCCAGCTGGAGGCTGCATTCCAACTCCTACACCTCTCACGCCTCTCGGAGCCCCAGCTTCTACTGTTTTCTGGCTACTCCCACCCACTATCATCTTGCTCCTGACCACACCTCAGTCCAAACGACTATCGGCTCCCAGGGTCTTTTAAAAGTTCTTGGCTCCCACATTCTTCCCAGCTGGT
The DNA here is from genome assembly GCA_039655065.1 of Glossophaga mutica. Taxonomy (NCBI): domain Eukaryota; kingdom Metazoa; phylum Chordata; class Mammalia; order Chiroptera; family Phyllostomidae; genus Glossophaga; species Glossophaga mutica. The sequence continues at coordinate 66,718,888 of CM077303.1, read as the reverse complement.
CACCCATTCCAGGAGCCCAGGTGGCTCAGGTTTACTCAGTCCCGCTTGGACTGTGAACTCTAACCTTACAGGTGTCACCTTACACATACTGGGCCACCTGGGACTGATCCTGCTGGACATCTCACTTCTTTCCCCCTTGGGGCCCAAAGCTTTCTATCAGGCAGTCCATAGGTAGTGGGACCTATAGAAGCAGAATTGGGCTTTCAGCCAAGAGATGCGGTCAGCTGTGCTTGTCTTAACCTTGAACTTCTAAATTAGACACGCCCACCCAAGCACTCCAGGGCCAATAGCTGGAAAACACAAGCGAAACACATTGGCTATGAAACACCAAGCTGAGCTGCAGGCTTCCTTCACCATTCAGCACAATTCTCTCTTTTTTAAAAAAATTATTTTATTTTTGTTCAAGTACAGTTGTCTCCATTTCCCCCCTTCCCCTGCTCCAGCCATCCCCACCTCCTTCCCCTCATCCCAGCCCTCCTTGGTTTTGTCCATGTGTCCTTTATAGTTGTTCCTGAAAACCCTTCTCCACGTTCCCCTGCATTATTCCCATCCTCCCTGCCTCTGGTTACTGTCACTTTGTTGTTTATTTCCATGTCTCTGGTTCTATTTTGCTCATTTGTTTGTTTTGTTGATTAGGTTCCATTTAAAGGTGAGATCATATGGTATTTGTCTTTTACCGTCTGGCTTATTTCACTTAGCATAATGCTCTCCAGTTCCATCCATGCTGTCGAGAAGGGTAGGAGCTCCTTCTTTCTTTTTGCTGCATAGAATTCCATTGTGTAAATGTACCACAGTTTTTTGACCCATTCATTTACTAATGGACACTTACGTTGCTTCCAGCACTTGGCTATTGTAAATTGTGCTGCTATGAACATTGGGGTGCATAGGTTCTTTTGAGTTGGTGTTTCAGGGTTCTTAGGGTATAATCCCAGCAGTGGAATTAGTGGGTCAAAAGGCAGTTTCATTTTTACCTTTCTGAGGAAATTCCATACTGTTTTCCACAGTGGCTGCACCAGTCTGCATTCCCACCAACAGTGCACTAGGGTCCCCTTTTCTCCACATCCTCTCTAACACTTGTTGTTTGTTGATTTGTTTCTGGTGGCCATTCTGATCTGTATGAAGTAGTATCTCTTTGTGGTTTTAATTTGCATCTCTCTGATGGCTAGTGATGCTGAGCATCTTTTCATGTCTCTATCTCTTACTTCATTCCTGCATTAACTGCAGTCCTTTATCTACCCTTATTCAAATCTTCTTGGTTTTGCCTCTTTTTCTGGTCTCTTGGAATTGACAACAAATTTTGGCTTCCTAGAGATAAACCCTCACCTTCTCTTATTCTTCCACACTCAATTCAACCTAGCTCCAGCCTGCGAGGCTACCCTAGCTTGGGCCAGCCCAGGCACTGATGAGGAATGGGCTTCCAGGGTTATCACAGAGGGTGGGGATGAGAGGCAAGAGGCAGGTGCCAACAGGTTTCCTCCTCTGACACCTGAATAAAGGGTCACCTATAAGGCCATGTCTTAGAAGTGAGCCTTAAAGATAGGCTCCCAGAAACAGTGTCTCCAGCTACACCCCAAGGCTTCTCAACAGCAGCTAATTGGTGCACTGGCCCAGGTCAGGTCATCAGGGACCTGATCTCCTGGTCAAATAGCTTTGGAAGTTTCAGCTACACATGGTGACTTTGCCTCCCTCTCTCCTGTCCACCGCCACATCTGACCACCAGAATCCACCCCGCTCCCCACACCTTGACCTGGGTGCAGTCAAATCCCAAGTGTTTGGCAAGCTCCTCAGGTGATTCTGATCTGCTGCCCTGTTGCGAATTACTGTGATTAAAGGAAGATGGAAAAAGATCTGAAAACCAAAACTAAGAAATCATATTAAAAGCTTTCCTGTTATAGTAAGAAGCACGTTCTCCAATTACGCAGGCTTAAAAATGCCCTTTCGGCTTATATATTTGGCATAATTCCTCTGCATAATCCACTCAGAGGATAAAAAATATTCCCAGGAATCCACACTGCTAATCTGGTACTTTAATGGTTTCAGTCAACAGTCTAGCTTTCAAATTGAGGAACTGCTCAAAACCAGATGATGAACTTTCAGCGAAAGTGGGCCTGTCCCAGCGGCCTCCGACTCCACTATAATAGGAAGAGTGCAGGGCTCTGGTTTTCTTCAGAATGCCTGCAGCTGAAGGCCTGCATCAATACAGAACGCCGCAGCAGGGTCTCAGGCGGGACTTTCCAAAGCAGAGCAGTTCCAAAGTAATAAACATGCTGGCTGTTTTGGAAACTGAGAATCTCTGTTCACCATCAGTTTGTAATTGTTAAAGTTTTACAAGTGAAGTTAAAAGGAAGGAGTTGGGTAACAAATTTCTCAAATCAAAATAACAAGACAAAATTATCCCAAATATATTACTCTGGATGACATAAATAGGTCATGTTTGTTCTTTAATAGAAATTCTTTTGTACTCTCTCATTTTTTCCTCAAGGATAGTCTAGATAGTCTTTGATAGGTAAGATCTATTTTGTAAAAAAAAAAAAAAAAATTTGTGAAAATAAAAGTGCAAAAAGAAGAAAAAGAATACAGTCTGAAAAGTTCACTCCAAGGCAGATGCCCCGTGGCTGGAATTTGCCTCCTTACTCTACAGACCACATGTCAAAGCACCAGTGAGAGAGGCACCTCCCCCACCAGCCCCAGGGACATCGGAACAGGCCAGGGACACGTTAAGTGGGGAGAAAGATGGAGCAGGACAAGTAATGAGGGCTCTTCGCCCTGTAGCAGGACTCCTGTGAGGACCACCCGTCTTCCAAGCCTGTTCCCTCCCTGCCTGTCGCTCCACTTTGGTCTCTGCAACTGTCAGAATCAACCCTTTGACAGCAGACTTTCATTCTTAATGTGCTTTCACATTTCCCTGCCCAGTGAATATCTGGTTTGTGGATTATTGTGCCCCAGACATATCCATTTGCATTTTTCCATGATGATTCGCATTTTGTCCCTGCCATTCCCATTTTCCTAATTCCTTTAGGTTATATTCCTTTGCTTATGCTGGTGTTTGTCAGATTTCTCCCTTCAGTATCATCTGTGAATTTCATTTTCAAGTTCTTTCTTATTCCCTAAGGTCATTAATAAAGACAAGTCTGAGTGAAATGGGGGAAAGGTCAGCTTCCCAACCCACCCTGGAGACCACCCTCCCCAGCCAGCCCAGGACTTCCACCCAGCACATTTTTCCATCCACATGACAGGATGGGCAGCCAAAATGATCTGCCTTCACTTATGCCACGTCTCAGGACCCTTTATTAACTGCCAAACTTCAGAATTCAGGGACGGAACATCTGTTCCTGTCAGTTTTTATGCTGGGGTTACACACAAAGGAAAAGGGTTTGCCTTCACCTCAAGAACCACATGGGGAATTGTTGTCAATTTAATATGTGCAATATGGAAACCTGACCCTCCCTCTTCCCACGGTGTGGGAAATGACGTTTCCTCTATGCTTCCAGAGTGTTCCGAGGACTCCCCTCACTCTTCTTTATATTGCTGTACAGGACAAGCTGTCTCCCCTTTAAGAGAGTCAGAGGGCAACCAAAACCATTCAGTCCTTCCAAAATTATTTAGAAATTGGTCTGCAATGTTTCTCTGCCACCAAACCCCTGAGTTCTCTTTGTGTAAAGTGAGTTCTGATCAAGGGATGACTTTTCCAACTGGCAAAGCATAATCCCGTAAGTCTTGGAAAGCAGGAGAGGGGTTGAAATTGGGTTGCTCAAGGAAGAGATTTAAAAATGACATTTAAGGACAGAATGAACCCTAGAAAGAGTTCTTGTTTACCTGAACTGGCTTCTGACACTAACTAGCTCTGGGGCCTTGGCCAGTTGCTCACCCTGCCTGAGCCAATTTTACGTGTTAGGATGAGATTGGAACTAGACAGTCCAAGGCCACTTCCAGCAATACATCTATGAGTCCATCTGAAGAAGTGCACAGGGTACAGAAAAGAGTGTTTCCTTCCTAACAGATGTTCTCACAGCAGAGGGAATGATGGGAGGCCTGATACCTGGGGCCCCTTAAGAATCGTAGAGCTCTCTTTAAGATCTCAAAGGGCTGAATGAATCATTTTGACTATAGCACTTTTTAAAAATATCATGGAAAAGATAAGCTAAAAGTCAGCTTTGGTCCAAAACTGTGAAGCATCTAGAGATTGTCTCTGTTCTTTACATATCAGCTATTTAAAGTACTTTCTCATGTAGCTCCCACACTCATCCTCCTTGGTTGGGGGAGGTGGTCTAACCTGTGATCAAGTCCTAAGCACTTCATTCAGGTGCTCTTAAGTGATACAAAATGTCATTCCCAGAGGTACTTTCGAAACAGGACTCCTTATGGTAGCATTTAATCCATTTGTGCCAGGCACCGGAATAAAAATTGGGTACGCAAAAATGAATAAGATACAGCTCCTACCCTTGGAGTTCACTCTTTAACAGTGGAGTCAAGTAGGTGAATAGACAATTATAACATGTTGGTAAGAATGGCTCCTAAGATTTCTCACACAGCTTACAGTACAAATCAGAACTTTTTTAAAAGAGTTGCAATATTAACTAATATGCCATGGAAATGCAAAGCCAGGTCCATCATAGGCAAACCAGAATACATGGTCATCCTAGCTAAGTAGAAAAGCATGGCTATTAAGCCCCCTTATGTCACCACAAAGACTGGCCCACACATTATGCACATAAGACCCTACCTCAGAGTCAGGCGATGCCTGAAATAAAATCAGCAAGTTTTCATTCCTATTTCAGATGACTGTTGGTGACTTGTTTTGTAAACTATGCTATTCATCACTGTTTTCCTTCCTTCCTTCCTTCCTTCCTTCCTTCCTTCCTTCCTTCCTTCCTTCCTTCCTTCCTTCCTTCCCCTTTTCCTTTCTTTCTAGTAGCTCCCCAGCTAAAGTGGTTATCAGGAGAACTTAACATAAAAAGCTAGTATGCTAGGTGTCTATTCTATGAGGGAATAACTTTCCGGTTCCTCACAAGACAGCTCCTGGAAATCTGTTGACCTGACCCCTCTTCTGACAATTTCAGTTTACTTCACTGTAAAGTCCCTAAAACACAATCCATGGGGCCAAACTCGGAAGACTGGACTACAGGTCAAATTGTTTGATAATAAACTTCCTCCCTCCAGGTCTTCCATATTGGCTCCACATCATACTGACTTTAGTACAATACCCTTTTAAGATTCTATGAGTTTCTATGGCAGGAAATGACTTTTCTGCACTATTAGCCACAGTCTAAGGTTGTGGATTTATTTTTCTTTCTTTCTTTCTTTCTTTCTTTCTTTCTTTCTTTCTTTCTCTAAGAAGTTAGGTTCATTTGTATTTATTTTGTAATAAAAATAATGTCTTTTTCACACCTCATTGCTAATGAGGCTGGATCTCTCATAAGATTACTCCTTAGCCCTATCACTCAACATATATTTTAAAAATAATCATACTCTAGCACTCCCTGAAATTTTCTCTCCAAAACAACTGGTGACTTGGGTGAGCCCAAGGAGGCCAGTTGTTTATCAGGCTAAGCCCTCTACATGAGTCACTTTCATCTTCTATCTGGAGGTATGGTCAGACCCTGGGGACAAAACAGAGCACTGTAGCTCATGACCTCGATTCTTCCACAGCTACATCATCCAGAAAAATGTCTTCTCTCTTACAAGGAAATTGACAGTGTGGGTCTTATCTGGCCTTATATTTATCATCCCAAGTCACAAATATGATGAGGTCTGCCTGGAAAAAGTCCCACCATTGTTACTATAAAGAGAATGGTTTGTGTAACGTGATGTAACTTGGCGGCCAAAGAGAGTGGACTGCAATGCGCATGTGTGAACAATGATGACTTCACTGTAGTAGTCAGTGGGGATGGTAGATGCCATTGAGTGAGCATGTATATTATGTGGCCATCGCATTCACAATGACTGAGCGAGTAGAGCAACAAATCTGCATCACATTTTGTGTCAAGCTTGAACATTCCTCCACAGAAACTATTTGGATGATTCAGAAGGCCACAGCTCTGGGCAACTGGTGATTTGCAGCTTCATTATGACAACACGCTTGCTCATGCACCACATCTTGTGCAGAGGTTTTTGACAAAACATCAAATCACCCAGGTGACTCAGCCTGCCTACAGCCCAGATTTGGTGGCCTGAGACTTCTGGCTTTTCCTAAAACTAAAATCACCTTTGAAAGGAAAGAGCTTTCAGACCATGATGAGATTCAGGAAAATATAATGGGGCAGTTGATGATGATTGGGAGAACTGTGTGAGGTCCCAAGGTACCTAATTTGAAGGGGACTGAGGCATCATTGTCCTATGCACAGTGTCTCTTGTATCTTGTATCTTCTTCAATAAATGTCTCTTTTTTCATAGTACATGGCTGGATACCTTCTGGACAGACCTCATGTAAGTGTCAAATCAGCATATTGCTTAGCTCATAAATAGCTTCACAACTTGAATTAAATGAATGCCCAATCAGAACTTATTCTTTGCCTTGAATAACTATTAAGAGAGAAGGGCAGAAGGGACAATCATAGGCTTAGAATGTTTTAAAGGGACTCCAACTCAAGAACCTACATAAATTGCATACTTAAGAATGGAACAATAGAAGTGGGCCTTCCGGAACAAGGAAAATGACAAGTATACCCCATCAATCTCTTTACTTAGTGTTGTATTAGAGATCCCAGCAGCATAATAAGACAAGGAGAAGTAATATGAAGGGCAAGATAAAAAGGGAAAAAACCCAACTTGTCATTATGGGTAAATGGTAATATTTCCTGAATAGATAGTTCAAGAGATTCTAAAAAAGACAAAAATATTGGCATAAATAGAGAACAAGAAAATTGCAAGCTAAGAATCAATACACAAATAAATCAGTGACCTTCCTTCTCTATTCCAGCAGCAGCAAAACGGACATCTTAATTTTAGAAAGAAATTTGAAAAAGACTCTAGCTACAACAGAAACAAAAATTACAGGGTGAACAGGAATATATTAACAAAAGATGGATAAAACTTTATGGAAAGTATTACCAACTGTATTAAAAACAAGAAAAAAAACACTTAAATAAAAAGATACGTTGTAGACATAGTTGGGAAATTTTAATATCATTATGATAATAATTTGCTCATTCAATGTCATTCACAGCACTGTCTTCACACTTTTTGTGTGGAAATTGACAAATGATTATACAACTCATATGAATGAATGAAGGATCAAGAATAGTTAAGGCAATTTTGAAGAAAAAGAATAAAAACAGTTCTTACTATGCTAGCTGCTAAGAGTTGCTCAAAAGCTGTAGTAATTAAATCAGGGTTAGCCCAGCACACCAATGGAATAGACTCACATCTACATGGAAACTTTGTGAATGGCCGTGGTGGCAACCAGTCAGTGGAGAAAGGATAAACTATTCAACAAACAATGACAGGACAACTAGCTATTCATGTAGGATAAATAAGTTAAAATTAGTTTCTGATGAAAAATTAAGCCTCGTGTAGATTAAAAACTTAGATGTTGAAACAAAGCAATGCTATAAACTTTACAAGAATATACAGAAATATATCTTTACAACATTGGCGTAAGGACCTGGTATAAGGCCCAAAAGGTACCAACCACAAAGGGAATGATCAGTAAATTTAATTTTAATAAAGTTAATAACTTTTGGGTGAAAATATAAACAATGCAAAGAAAAGGTATGCCACAAATTAGAAGATATTTCTAACTCTTATAATACAAAAGAATTAGTATCCAGAATATACAGAGATTCTTCAAATCAATAATAATAAAAAAAATAGGCAAAGGATATGAATGTATAAACAGGATATTTACAAAGAAGAAAACTGAATGGCCAAAAAATGCATGAAAACATTAAGAAAATATTATTTTGTACCAATAAGGTTTAAACATTTAAAAGTCTCACAACACCCACACTAGTAAGGATGTGGGAAACCAGGAGTCGTATAGTGCTGGGGAGAGAGTAAATGTCCGCTAACACTTTGGGAAGCAAGTTCATATTATCTAGAAAAACTGAATATAAACATACACTGCCACCAAGTAATTTTGCTTCCAGGTAATTACCCTAGGGAAACTCTCAGATGTGTGCTCAAGAAGACTTCTACACAGTCAGTTGTTCTAATATTATTTTTTTAAAATTTATTATTTATTTATCTTTTTAGAGGGGAAGGGTAGGAGAGAAGGAGAGGGAGAGAAATATCAATGTACGGTTGCCTCTCGTGTGTCCCCTGCCGGGAACTGGCCTGCAACCCAGGCATGTGCCCTGACTGGGAATCGAACCGCGATCCTCTGGTTCGCAGGCCCGCGCTCAATCCACTGAGCTACACCAGCCAGGGCCTAATATTATTTTTAATAGCATTATGCTGGAAACCATATAAAAGGCCATCAATGGGGAATGGATAATATGTGATATAGTCATATAACGGAATATTAAGTCACTGTTAAAGTGAATAAATGTATAATTCCATAGTTGGTAATGTGCCTAAACCTGGAAGATATCAAGTTCAGCAAAAATGAGGAAATTTATGGAGTATTATTTCTGTATATTTAAAAAAATTCAAAGTAATACTATATCTTGAGAACATAGACTAATTGAAAGATAGTGGCTATTTTCTGGAGAGGAAAGAAGTAGAGTTTATTATCTGTAATGTTTTGTTTTTGAAGAAAAAATCTGGATTAAATATAGCAAAATATTAACATCTGTTAAATTTGGATTGTAGATGCATGCATGTTTGTAATAAACATTTTTATAACAAACAAAATAAAAATATAAAATATTAAATAAAGAACTAAATCAATAGATGAATAAATTAATGAGGAATGGACACCCCAGATAGGGCATATTATAACAGAGCAGTAGAATATGACAACTACCAGTATCATTAGCAGAATCGAATCTTACACCACATCGGACACATTTGCAAGTTGAGACTTAGAGAAATTCAGTGACTGCGAAGCCTCACTAGCAGTCAGAAATGGAATCCAGGCTCTCTAACTTGCAGTCCAGGACTCCCACTATGCCTAAGGTGTTGAACACCTGTCATTGCCATCTTCAGTAGATGATATGCAAAATTACAGGCCTGAGGGATGGCATGGAGAATAGATAGTGGGACTTTCCTCAATAACCCAAAGTTGTTCCCTCAAGGCCTCTCATGTAAAAAGTAACATTTATATTTTGAGAAATATGCTTTGAGAAAACTATGTAGCTTGTTTATGTAATGGTTTCACTTTAAACATTATAACATCTGCCAACTGTCAGTTATGGCAAAACACCATGAAAGAAAAAGAATTAACTCAAGAAAAAGCTCACTGGGGCTATAGGAACCCACCCCCACCCCCGCCCCAGCTTATTACATGGTTGGTGCAAGATGGCACCATACAACTCCTTCATCTTTCTGAAGCTGAGTTCTCAAAACCCCACCAGATCAATAACACCCAATATTCTTTCTCCAACTCTCTCCATTCTGGTCTCTTAAGTAACCTCCAGATGCCCTGATACAGATAATTCACTGGCAGAGTCTGAAGAGAGTGAGCCTCCCTATTTATTCTTGGTGTCTTCTCTCCATTTACCTGATCCATGGTCACCCAAGGCTTCATTCATAGAGTACACATTTGAGTTGAAGACTGTTTTCAAAGTTCTTTCCAGTGCCTAGTGCTTTATCATAATTAACAACAAAAGCTAGTTTCATTAAATGCTCACTAAGGGCTAGACATTATTCTATGTACTTTTTTTTTATTATTATTAACTCATTTAATCCTCATACAAACACTGTGAGGTGATTACAATCATTACCATCACTTTAAAGACAAGGAATCCCAATCATAAGACTTAAGAACATGTTCCATGATCACACTAATAAAGATGTGGAAGAGGATTCAAAGCTAGGTGGTTAGGTTCCTGAGCCTAAGCCATTTCATACTGCAACACACTCACTTTATTCTTTGAGTGGCTACTTGTTATTGGAAAAGAACTAAAGAGAAATAGAGACACCGAGACATTACTCCAGTTAGAAGTCAAGAAGTGTGATGCTTTGTTCTTTTCGCACAAGGTTTCTGAGTGATTTGTTGGTGTGATAACAGAGCGAAGCTTTGTGCACAGTGGGCTTTGGGACTGGACTGGAACTGGGGCTCGACCAGTAGGTTGCTTTTGTGTAATTTTCTTTGTCTATAAGTCTGTAATTCTGCAATTTTCACAGCCAGTTTTGAGAATTCTTTTTACTTCAAGTTGGGCCAATATCAAAACAAGAAGAATCATCTTACAGTAATAGAACTTAGGTCACAGTCAACTCACAGATGAACAATGTGTGTTGTGGGGACACAGGCACTGTATTTCTCTTTTTCTTCTTCCCACCATTTCTATAATGTATATACCACATGTTCTTTATTCATTTAGCTATGGATGGACACTTAGGTTGTTTCTATACTTTGACTATTATAAATAGCGCTGCAATGAACATGGAGGTGTAGATATTTCTTTGAGACTGTGATTTCATTTTTTTTGGATACCCAGAAGTGGTTCATAGATTAGTTCTATTTTTAATTTTTTGAGGAACCCAGATAGTGTTTTGCATAGTGGCTGCACCAGTCTGCATTCCCACCAACAGTGCACAAGGGCTCCCTTTCCTTCATGTTCTTTCTAGCACTTGTTATCTTTTGACTTTTTGGAAATAGCCATCCTAACAAGTGTGAGGTAATATCTCCTCTGGTTTTGATTTGTATTTTCCTGATAATGTGTGATGTAGAGCATCTTTCATACACTTATCAGCCAATTACATATCTTCTTTGGAAAATTGTTTCTTCTGATCCTTGACCCACTTTTTAATCAAGTTTTTTTTTTTTTTTTAAGCTATTGAGTTTGTATGAGTCCCCAAAATCATTTTATATCTTTTGGGTATTAACCCTTACCAAATTGATGATTTGCAAATATTTCCTCCCATTCTGTACGTTGCGTTTTCATCTTGTCGATTGTTTCCTTTGCTGTGCAGCAACTTTTTAGTTTGATGTAGTCTCACTTATTTTTGCTTTTGTTGCTTGTACTTTTGGTGTCATATCCAAAAAATGGTTGCCAAGACCAATGCCAAAGAGTTTTTCCCTTTTTTTCTAGCAGTTTTATGGTTTCAGATCTTAGTTTAAGTCTTTAATCCAGTTTGAGTTGATTTTTGTGTATGGTGTGCCACAGGGGTGCAGTTACATTCTTCTGCATGTGGATATCCGGTTTGTTGGTGCATATTTATGGGTTTATTTCTGTGCTCTCTATTCTGTTCCTAAGTATCTTATTTGATGTGTCTGTTTTTATGCCTGTATCAAACAATTTTGATTATAATTATATGATACAATTATACAGTTTTGTAATAGTTTAAAGGCAAGAAGTGTGATGCCTCCATTTTATCCTTCTTGCTCAAGATCCCTTTAACTATTCAGAGTCTTTTGTTATTTCATATGAGTTTAAGGATTGTTTTTTCTATTTCTGTGAAATATGCCATTGGGATTTTTATAGGGGTTTAATAAACCTGTGGATTGCTTTGTGTGGAATGGGCATTTTAACAATATTAACTCTTCCAATGCATGAACGTAGGTGTCTTTTCATTTATTTGTGCATTCTTCAATTTCTTTCATTAATGTTTTGTACTTTTCAGTGCAGATTTGTTTTTACCTCATGAGTTGAACTTACTCCTAAGTGTTTTATTCTTTTTGTTGCTATTGTAAATGGGATTGTTTTCTTGATGTCTTCTTTCAATAGTTTGTTGTTAGTAAATAGAAATGCAACTGATTTTTATATGTTGACTTTGTATCCTGAAACTCTACTCAATTCATTTATTAGTTTTAACATTTTTTTGGTAGAATTTTAGAGTTTTCTGTATATAAGTTCATGCCATCTGCAAACAAACACAATTTTACTGTTTTCTTTCTAATTTGGATGTCTTTTTTTCTTTTTCTTGCCTAATTGCTCTGGCCAGGACTTGTAATATTCTTTGAATAGAAGTGGTGAGAGTGGGCATCCTTATCTTGTTCCTGATATTAGAGGAAAAGTTTTTAGCTTTTCACCATTGAGTATGATGTTAGCTCTGGTCTTGTCATATATGGATTTTATTATGTTGAGGTGCATTTCTTCTACATATAATTTGTTGAGAAGTTTTATCATGGAATGATATTGAATTTTATAAAATTCTTTCTCCCATCCCCATAATGTATATCCAGCCATATGTGTAAAAGGAAACTCACTCAGATGGAAAGTACTTGGAGATGCATATCCAGTTAAGTTTTCATTATTCCATTCTTCTTTTATCTTTCATGTATATAGTCCAACTTGTTTAGACTGTTTTTTTTTTTCCTTCAGCAAATCTTAAACCCGGAGCTACAAGGATGTTAGAGGATATCCTCTCTTCAGTGACTCAAAAATCACCTTATTAGAGGGGTCTGCCTGACCATTCTGTAAAAATTACACAACCCCCTCTTCACTCCCACTTTCCCTACTTTTTCCCCATATACCTTATGCTGCCTGCCATAGTATATATTCATTTGTTTATTGCCTCTCTCCCTCCTCTAGAAGGTAAGCACTATAAAGACAGAGAGTTACTCTGTTTGCTGAGGTATCTTCAGTATCTACTGTAGTGTCAGAAATGAAACCTGGCTCTGCATTAACAGGTATTTCAAAAATAAAATATCAGAGTTTAGAGAATTTTCTCTTTTTCTTATATTCCCTCTAGTCCTCACTGCTTTGATCTCTCTGGTCCCTTGTAATGCATGACTTTTTCTGTATCTAAGCAAACTTTTCTGGTTATTATCAACACGAATTTTGGCCTGCTATACACCATCTATCCTGTCCTGGAGGCAAACGCCTCTTTGCTTCCTCCTATACCCACCCAGTGACGGTTCTATTAGTTCATTCTGGTCTTCCTGTTTTCTGGAAATTTAGTGGACTAGAAAGATTCACAGCAGCATTCTCTGTAGTTTGACCTGATGCTGTCATGCCCCGAGGGCCTGGGAATAACATTTCTGCCCCTGCCTTTGCTGGTCCTCACAGCAGATTCAGCATATTGGCTAACGTTTCCTAGTTTCCTAACTTTGTATCTCTTGTAATGGAGACCTGATAATCTCTCCTTCGGCTATCATGATGTAATGGGGTCTTGTGTAAATTTAAGGTTTGTTTATTTATTCCCCTTCAACAGTTAATGGGTTATATTGCCAATCATTTTCTTATATATTTGACTAATCTGTTACAGTGATTGGTATGTTTATGATGTGCATGCTACTAAAGCACTATAAATTAGCTTTCTGAGTCATTAACAATGGGTATTAACTATGATTCATTAACAAAACTATGTTGGAGAGTGGAATAAAATTTAGATAAAGAGATTTCAACAAGCTATAGTGATGTGCTGAAACTGGAAGAATGAAATAGAATAGAGATAAATATGAAACCTACATTTAGGCAAAAGACAAATAAACCCAGCAACTTGGCTGAGAACAAAATAGAGGAATATGGATGGCTTAAAAGCAGATTTTTGTGTTTACTTACCACAATCTGTAAATAAACCCTAAATGTGATGGGGCTGCTAAGAATAAGGTAATAGCAGTTCAGGCTCTTTCTAATAGTGTAGTATCCAGGTTAGTCCTACTTTTCTCGATCACACCACATCAGAATCATTCCAGTTTTGTCCTTATTTCTTAAAGTGGACATGGATTAATCAAGGATTTGTCTAAGGATAGTAAAGAACTTAAATAGAAATTTTAGATTGAAGAAAAGACTTACTTTTTTAATAGCTGTTTTTAAATGTAGGAAGTATTGTCATGTAGACTCACATTGCATGTGTCTACAAGACAAAGTGATCCCAGTCCTACCAAGGAGTAACTTGGGATCATGAAACAGCAGACATGTTAATAATTAGAGCTGTTGGATGCTAAGGGCTGCTCTTGCTACATAGAGAAATCCCTGGTCTTGGAAGTATTCACATAGAGAATGGTTGTTCCCCTATGAAGAATACTGTAAGAAAACAGAAGATTATAGGAGATGAGTACTAGGGTTACTTCAACTTTGGGTTGCTCAGCTGTGGAATAATTTTGCATTTCCACCTCCATTCTGTGAGTGACAGTAAAATAGAGGAAAAAAAAGAATTGTGAAATTGTCTTTAGCTGTAGGAACCTACAAATCCTAAGGACACTAAATGGATCAAAGAAAAGAGAGAGGAACAGTGGTTCTAATTTCTTTAAAATTTTTTTCTTTTTTTAGTGGCAGAATCCTCCCTCTTGCCTTTAAAATATTAAGTGTTATATAGGACCTAATTTGGAAAATAAAGAGCAATTTGAGTGGAAAGGACTAGGGCAGCCACTGACATGAAACCCCACCTACTCAGCTCACTCAACTCCAAAGAGTTCCCTGTGGTATCTCTATGGAACCTAGCATTCCCTAGAAATCAGTGTGAAACCACTCAGGGGAAGGCTGACAGAAATATCTTGGATTTATAAGAAGAAGTAAATTGGAAAATTCTGGGAGAACACTGTCCAGTTTCTTTAGCCTGTTGTATGTACTCTGTCCACATAAGTAAATTCAGGAATGATAGAAAAAAATGCTGAGGAACTTTTCCAGCTTAGTTCCCTTCTACCTATTCTGAGTGCCTGATTTATCAAATCCCCTTATTTTTTGGTTTTGGCCCTATGTCTTATGTCCCACATTCTCCCCTGCCTCTTCAGATTTAGTGACCTAGTTTATGATTTGCTTGCTGTCTACAATTGGGTCCACTTATCACCTAGTCACTGCTTGTCAGGGGAGAGAAATGGTGGCAAACTTGTAGAGTCCACATGGGCGGAAGACCTAAATTTTGGGATCTATTACCTAAAATGTGAGGTCGTGCTGCCCTAGAGTAATCTACCTGTGAAGTCCCCAAGTAGGGATGCTTAAAGATTTATGCTGGAAGCTGTGGCAGGAATCTGTAGCATCTCCTTCCTGTCCCTTTTACCACACATGTAGGATATATCTTTGGTCATGGGAAGTGGGAAGATAGGAACAGAATGTCATGGCAACATATAGCATCTGTAGCAATCAAAGTCCAACACAGTACATTTGGGCTATTGGGAGAATTTAATAAAGGTTAGGGAAGGATTTGGGGAAATCAATAAAAGATAAAAGTAGTGCTACCCTGAGGCCTGAAGGGGTGAGGAAAGGACTGGTTGCCAAATCCAGACAGAAAAAACTGTATAGATGAGGCTGTCCAACAGGAAGTGTTGCCTTCACTAGAGTGAGAAGCTAATGACAGAGTGGAACCAGAGGAGTAATACTCTGATTTTACTCTTCTCCTTCCATCTGCCCTCTTGCTAGAGCCTTCTATTGTCTGAACCTAATGAAAAATCAGATATCAATGCAACCCCTTGATGGAATCCATACATGCCAGCCTCCTGGGTTTATAACAGAGCAGAAAATGAATCCGAAAGGACAAATAGAAGATATTCACCACCAGTCTTCAAAATTCAGGCCAAGCTGTGTTTCAGCTATGTGGAGACCATCATATTCAGCCCACCTCTCTTTTATTCAAAACCCAATTGTAATCATGTGTTTTACTGATGGTTATTTAGTATAGGTGGATAAAAGACAATCTGCTGCTTTTTTTTTTTTTTTTTTTTTTTTGGTGGGCAAGTTCATTCTTACTGAAGTTAATACTGAATATTTTTCCAGTCATATCTCTGGAAAGTGAAGCTGAAAGGACCATTTAAGGTTACCTGTCTGTCTTCAGTTTGACATTTGCCTTCTCTGTTCTTCTAAGCAGGCACTTAGGATCTGAGGCATATGGTTGACCACAACCCAGGCATTAGAGAGTATCCTTTCTGCTTTAGAATTGATTATCTGAACATGATGAGTAAATAACAATTGGCCTGGAATATATAACCTCATTCTGTTCAATTGTTCAAAGACACACATTATATAATGATAAAGGGAGCAATAATTAAGAAGATATAACATTTATTAATATATTAGCACCCAACTTAAGAGCATCAAAACATATAAAGCCATTATTAACAGATCTAAAGAGAGAAATAAGTACATAACAATAGAAGGAGACTTTAACACCCCACAACAACAATGGATAGATCATCCAAACAGAGAGATAAACAACAAGCAAACATTGGTCTTATATGACTCATTAGACCAGATTTAATAGATTTATACTGAACATTCCATCCAAAAGCAATAGAGTATACATTATTCTCAAGAGCATGTGGAACATTCTCAAGGACAGACTATGTGCTGGGACACAAAAATAAGTCTCAATAAATTTAAGAAGACTGAAATCACACCAAGCATCTTTTCCAACCACAACTGTATGCAACTAGAAATCAACCACAAGAAAAAAGCTTGAAAAATCACAAATAAGGGGAGATTAAACAACATGCTATTGAGCAACTATTTGGTCAATGAAGAAATAAAAAATGAATGGAGACAAATAAAAATACAACATATGAAAATCATTGGAATGCAGCAAAAACAATACTAAAAGGAAAGTTTATAGCAATACAAGCCTTTTCTTGTCCTCAAGAAACAAGACAAATCTCAAATAAATAATATAATCTTACAGCTGAAGGAACTAGAAAAAGAAGAACAAACAAAGCCCAAAGTGAGGCCAGTTGAGCCCTGGCCAGATGGCTCAGTTGGTTAGAGTGTCATCTGCATATGCCAGGGTTGTGGGTTCCATCCTCAGTCAGGGCACATGCAGGAATCAACCAACGAATACACAAATAACCAGAATGACAAATTGATGTCTCTCTCTATATATGTATCAATGAATAATTTTTTAAAAGCCCAAAGTCAGTAGAAAGAAGGAAATAATAAAACTCAGAGTGGGAATAAATAACATAGAGAAAAAAGACAACAGAAAAGATTAATGAAACTAAACTGGTTCTTTGAAAAGATACACAAAATGGATAAACCTTGAGGTAGAGTCACTAAGAAAAAGAGAGAAGACTCAAATAATAAAATCAGAAATGAAAGAGAAGTTTCAATCAATACCACAGAAATACAAAGAATCATAAAAGAATAATATGAAAGGCTGTAATTCATGAAATTGGACAACCTAGGAAAAAAATGGACAAATTCTAGAATCATACAACCTTCCTAGACTGAATCATGAAGAAATAGAAAATCTAACTAGACCAATCACTAGTAAGGAAATTTAATAAAAAACCTCCCCCAAAAGAAAAGTCCAGGACCAGATGACTTCACTGGTGAATTCTACCAAACATTCAAAGAATACTTAATATGTATCTTTCTCATATTCTTCCAATGGCATTTTTAAGAAGAATGAATGCTTCCTAACTCATTTTATGAGGCAAACATTACCCTGACACCAACCCAGACAAGAACATAGAAAAGAAAATTACAGGCCAATATCTCTGAAGGACATAGATGCAAAAATCCTCAACAAAATATGAGCAAACCTAAGATAACAACATTAAAAGGATCATATACCACAATCAAGTGAGAGTTATTGCAGGGATGCCAGTACTGTTAAACATGCACAAATTAATCAATGTAATACACCACATCAACAAAATAAAGGATAAAATTTCATGATCATCTCAATAGATGCAGAAAAAACATTATAAGACACAACATCCATTAATGACAAAAAAGTCATAATAAAATAGTACCTCAACATAATAAAAGCCATATATAACAAACCCATAGCTAACATTATACTTAGTCCACAGTGAGAAGTGGAAAGCTTTTTCTCTAAGATTAGGAACAAGATAACACTCACTCTTACCATTTTTATTCAACATAGTATTGGAAGTCCTAGCCAGAGCCATTAGGCACAAAAAATAAAAATAAAAAATATAAAGCATTCGAATTTGAAAGGAAGAAATAAAACTGTCACCATTTGTCAATGACATAATTTTATGTATAAAAAACCCTTAAAGACTTCACCAAGAAAAACTATCAGAAATAATAAATGACTAGAGTAATGTTTCAGGGTACAAAATCAAAATACAGAAATTGGTTGCATTTCTATACACTATGGGAAAAAGAAAAAATCATATTTATGGTTTCATCAAAAACAATAATATACCTAGGAATAAACTTAGCAAAGAAAGTAAAAAATCTATACAATGAAAACTATAAGACATGGTTGCAAGAAATTGAAGAAGACACACAAAATGGGAAGATATTCTTTGTTTATGAACTGGAAGAAATGATATTGTTATACCTAAAGCAATCAATATTGTCAACTTATCCATAGTATCTAAATCAATCTATGGATTCAATGTAATCCCTATAAAAATCCCAATGGCATTTTTTTTTTACAGAAATAGAAGAAAAAAATCCTAAAATTTGTATAAAATCAAAAGAGCCAAAGCAATCCTGAGAATAAAGGACAAAGACAAAGGTATCACAGTCCCCAATTTCAAGCTATACCTCAAAGCTATAGTAATTAAGACAGTATGTTATCAGCAGAAAAGAGATACACAGACCAATAGAACAGAATTGAGAGCTCAGAAATAAATCCACTCATATATGGACAACTAATTTACAACAAAGGATCAAAGAATATATAAGAGAGAAAGAAAAGTCTCTTCGATAAATGGTGGTGAGACCACTGAACAGCCACATGCTAAATAAAGGTAGACCAATATCTTACACAATACACAAAAATGAACTAAAAATAGATTAAAGACTTGAATGTAAGACCTGAAACTATAAGCTACATTGAAAAAACATAGAGGCTAAGCTTCTGGACATCAGTTTAGTGATGTTTTCGTGTATCTGACTCCAATGGCAAGGAAAACAAAAGCAAAAATAAACAAGTGGAACTGCGTCAAACTGAAAAGCTTTTACACAGCAAAGAAAACCATCAACAAAACAAAAAAAGCAAACAACAAAATGGGAGAAGATGTTTGAAAATGATATTTCTGATAGGGGTTAGTATCCACAATATATAAGGAACTCATATTACTAAAAAACAAATAAACAAAAAGATCCAAACAACCTGATAAAAAAGTGAGCAGAGCATCTGAATAAACATTTTTCCAAGGAAGATATACAAATGGCCAACAGGTACATGAAAAGATGTTCAGCATCACTCATTAAGGACTACAAATCAGAATCACAATGAGATACCATGTCACACATGTTAGAATGAGAATGTCTATTATTATCAAAAAGACCAGAAATAACAAGTGCTGGAGAGGATGTCGACAAAGAGGGGATTGTAAAGTGGTCCAACCAATATGGAAAACGGTGTGGAGGTTCCTCAAAAAAAACACCAAAAACCTGAGAATTGAAAGGCTATAGGATCCAGCAATTCCTCTTCTGGGTGTTTATTCAAATAATATGAAAATACTATTAAAAAGATGTATACACCCCTGTGTTCATTGAGGCATTATTTCTAATAGCCAAGATAAACAGCCTGAGTATCCATCAATGGATGAATGGATAAAGAAGATGTAGTATTTATATACAATAAAATATTACCCAGCCTTAAAAAAGATGAAATATTGTCATTTGTGAGAACATAGATGGATCTTGTGGGTGTTATGCTAAGTGAAATAAATCAGACAGCAAAGAATACAAACACTATAATTTCACTCAAATGTAAAATATAAAGGAAAAAATGAAACAAATAAACAAACAAACAAAAAAAAAAAAACCAAAGCAAATTTACAGATACGGGGAACTGATTGGTGTTTACCCTAGAGGGAAGGGGGTGGAGGAAGTGTGAAATGAGTAATGGGGGTCAATTATATGGTGACAGATGAAAAGCAGGCTTTTTGGTGGTTAACAAGCTGTAATGCAGGGGTGTCAAGCTCATTTTCACCGGGGGCCACATCAGCCTCACGACTGCCTTCAGAGGGCTGAATGTAATTTCAGGACTGTATAAATGTAACTACCCCTTAACAGTTAAGCGAGAGCTCAACTCTGCTGCCACCTGGTAGAAACAAGGTGCCGGGCCGGATAAATCAAGGTGGAGGGCGGGATTCGGCCCACGGGCCTTGTGTTTGCCACCTGTGCTATAATGTATACAGACATTGAATGATAATATTGTACAACTGAAACTTACATAACTTTATTAATTAATGTTCACTTAATTTTAAAAAGATTGCTATTGAAGAACAGATATTGTTATTTGAAGACATTATAATAGTTAACACAGAAAATCCAAGGGAGCCTATAAACTACTAGCACTGAGAAGTTACTGTCATTTCTACAAATTAATGGATGCCAATTAAAAAACTGTAATGATGTACACATATATATATTTGACTCCAGGCAAAACAGCACTAAAACTTACAAAACTTATAGTAAGAAAAATCTGGAAGCCAATTAAATGTAAATCAATATACAATAATTATATATTTGTATAATCATGCACTTGAATAGAATTCAACAGTTAATGCGAACAAATTGACTCTACCTCTATCCCCATTGGATAAATAATTATCTGGAAAATAATTTTGAGTAAAACTTATGAGATTATAGAATATCTGTAGTATGAACCTATTTTTGTAAATCAAAAATGCAAAATTAATGCTGCATATTACAAGTGGACTTATACATACGTTGTGAAAGTATAAATCGTGAATGGACAAGGTACTATACCACCTTCAGGATGCAGGTTACCTCTCAGTAGGGGAGCACAAGAGAAGAATAGACTAGGAATTTAAGCATTCAACAGTCACATCTTATTTCTTTAAAGAAATGTTTGAAGCAAATTATACAAAGTAATAATATTTTCTAAATCCGGATAATAGGTATCTGAATGTCTGTCAATTTATTACACGAGTAAATAATTTTTACAAAATCTAAAAAGTGAATAGGAAGTGAAGAAATGTGCATAAAGTACATTGGCAGAATTTTGAGGAAATCTGACCGTGTAGAAGAGCAGAGGAATGCTGTCCTTTCTCAGTGGAGACGGGCTGGGTGATGAAGCCAATGCGTGGCTGCCTTCCTGACCAGGGCTTTTTCTGACTCCTGTGACTGCTTTACTTCAGGTGCAGAGATAGCCTGGCTGCAACATCTCTCAGCTGCTTTTAATCATCAGGCTGATGGATTCTGCCCATTTATCCAAAACACACATAATGATGAAATGCAAGTAGCTACATTTTCCTTTGAGGTATTATAAAATAAAGAATTATCTTCTGAATCATTTAAGAGTTATCAAATCATGATTGGTAGAACTGAAATGTTGGTTATTGTATTGTACTTCTTCAGAAGTTAACAATTCTTTAGTCATTCCCAGAATAGCCTGTTTTCTTAATACTTGAGCTTACTGTAATGTCATCTTGTTTCAAGGGACTTGGTGGTGGTTTCTGCACTCGCTTTTGTTTTGATCATTGCTTTGATGATCTTCAAATCAGACTGATCAGACAGACTGGGAGAAAGCCCTCATTCTAAATCTGAAAAGTTTTACTAAGAATACACTTATGCTTATTCATTGAAGGGTTAGTTTAATATAATCTTTTTGGCAGGACAATTCTACAGTGCCAATTAAAAATTGAAATGTACAATATGTGACATTTCACCAAGAATTTCTATTTCTATAAATCTAACCTTCAAAGATACTCTCATATATGCACAAAGTTATGGGTAAAAGGGAGTTAATCGTAAAAGATGTTCACTGTAATATTGTAGTGAACATCCTTGAACATACAATTACTTGTTTGTATGCTCAACAATATAGTAGTAATAACTGGGAACATGGCCAGCGTGCATCAGTAAGGGAATGGATGAATGCGTTCTGGCACACTAATGCTATATAATCATAGGGCAGTTAAAAATAAATGAGACCTCTCTTCATAGAGATACGAGTTCAGCTTCTAATGAATATTGTTAAATGAGAAAAACAAAGTTATGAAGAAATATATATGACATGATTCCATTAATGTAGAGGACACCAAACACATATATGTGTAAATATAAAACATACAGATATGCAAATATATGGAAAAGTTTATAGCTCAAATTATTAACAGTGATTATTTTTGGGAAAAGTTTCAATTGGTGAGATAATAGATTTAAAATATATTGATATACATTTAATATAAAAATATTTAATGTGCATAATATAAATATATATTTAAATAAAGTTATTTAGATATTACACTTATATACTTTAAAATATTTAACATACTAATGCCTATATTTGTATATATTTCTGAATTTATTATATGTCTATTCACATTTTTGAATTTTTAAAAAGACTCAAATTCTCAAAGTATGTTGAATAGAAATTGTACTACCTTTGAGACTTGCATTTCATGTGCATTAGGAGATAAATGAGGAAAATATTTTTAAATAAAGTTATGCATGTTTACCGTGGAAAATTTAAAACTACACAAAAAAACCTGCAGGGAAAAGAATAAATATTAATAATAATCTCATTATTATGCGTTGATGCTTTGCCTTCTTTTATGAATATGTTTAAGATCATACCATGTATGCAATTTTTATCCTGATTTCTTTTTACCTAACACATATGTATTTACTATGTCATTAAAAGCTCTTCGAAAATGGAATCACATAGATTCCTGTCATTTACTTAACCACTTCTCATTAGTCTTGGATTTGGTCAACAACCATGAAATCTGGTTCTGAATGAGACTCCAGAACACAGTCGTGCAATTCAAGCCCTTCGGTGATTGGTCAGCAAGTGCCTAACATGGTCGAAGGGAAGGAAAGGAGTCTAGGAGACACATCCGCCTGGACTGAAACACTTGCTGGGAAGCAATAGACAGAAGCGCAGATCAAATTGCTTTCTCGTCCATCTCTTATATGATGGTGATGGCAGAAGTTATCCACGCATGACATAAGTTGAGATGAAGTTTGAAGAAACCTACTTTCATATACTGGGAATACTAACAGCCCAGCAGGGAGGCCTCATCTTCAGTCCCATCAGACATGCAGGATAGAATAGGAATTTCAAGGAAATTCAGAAATAGGATAGAAATGCAGGGAAAACGGACCCCAGTGGAAAAGATTCTCAGACCTTAAGATTCATGGGACGGAGGCTCTAATCTATTTGGTACTAGAAGAAATGTGCAGAGTCCTGAGGCATGTGACAAATACTGAAGGATCCTTTGCCGGTGTGAACATGAAACCTTTTCCAAAGGTTCATTAAATCGCACAGCTTCCCGTGGAGACAGTTTCCCTAGTAAACCTCACTTCCCTTTTTCCAGGCCGATAAGCAGTGGGAGGAGCTGCCGAGGCCCTGGCCCAGGCCACCCAGGTTGCTGTCCGCGCAGGGCTTCTGCAGCAGAGGCCTGCGTCCGCCCATGCGCAACGGCCCAGGCACAGGCGTTCCTTCCCCACTTCAGATGGCTAGGGCTTGAGGTTTCTCTTTTTGTTGGATTCCCTGCAGATGGAAACCACAAAGGTAATGGAAGCCTGTAATCCTTTACGAATGGTTTGAATAGAAACCACAAGGCCTGGAAATTCAAGGACTTTGGCAAACATGCTGTTTTGTTTTTCATGTCCCTGAATCGATCTGGCCAGTGCCTCCGGCGACAAGCAGAACAGCACTGGGACTGTGTGTGCTGTAATTAGGTTGGTGGGTTGGACTGGGGCTTCTGTGGGACTGGACCTACCCAATCTGGCATTCTTGCAGTTATTTTGCGGCTTCATCACACCAGCTGGAGGCTCCCCTAGATCCATGGGTAGGCTGATTTTTATTAAAAGAAAAATAAGCTCATCGCTACTTCTCACTAACACGTTTGGATTTTTTTACCCTGATGAACTACTTTTGCCAAACCACACATTCTGTGATAAACAGAGCCTATCTAATTCTCTACTGGCTGGGGAATGTCCTGGATCACTTCCATATCTCTTACTAAAATGCCTCCAGGGAGGAGCATTTAATGAATCATTCATTCTTTTGCTTGTTCATTTATTCATTCAATACATGTTTATTAAGCATCTATGATGAGTACGCTCTTCCTGAGGCATGGTGGTGGGGAATGAAGGAGAATAAAAATAGACGTAGCCCTGATAAAGCTGCATTGAAAACTAGGATAAGTGTTCTGATGAAAACAGGGTGTCCCATGAGAACATATGACGTGATGGCTGGAATCCCAACAGTTCCGTGGCAGATCATAGGCAAGCAGCCCTCGCAGAGCCCATCTGCAGCTTGAACAAGGAGGCTTGGAGTTTGAGGTGTACAGCAGGAACCCCTTTTCTTGTGGTCTTCAGGGGTGGGTGGTGATGATGATTTTGTCACAGTGTATAGTTCTGGTTGATCGGGTCGGATATATTCAGTACACAGGTATTCTCTTTAGTTGTGTTATGAAGGTGGTGACTATTACTGCTATGGTAGGCAGTTAGACCGACAGGAACAGAGCAGGAACAATAGGCCAGGTACAGAAGGGCACCAGGGTGCAAAGCTCTGGGTGCCTGGCAATGGGCAAAACTGGGAAAACAAGTGTTACAGGGTGAGACCTTGCCCCTAGCATATCACTGGTCAAGAGGTTCGGACCGCCCCCTGATCGTTCCTCCCCTGGCATGTTGCTAGTCATGTGGCAGATCCCCTCAGAGGAGGAACAAGAGGCCGGA
Organism: Glossophaga mutica; assembly: GCA_039655065.1. Taxonomy (NCBI): domain Eukaryota; kingdom Metazoa; phylum Chordata; class Mammalia; order Chiroptera; family Phyllostomidae; genus Glossophaga; species Glossophaga mutica. The sequence continues at coordinate 66,694,325 of CM077303.1, read as the reverse complement.
GAAAAGCCTCTTATGACTCCCGTAAAGCACTTGCACAAACACTCCCTTAAGCATGAGGTTCTGGCCTGCATCAAATAGTCTTAGGAACAAAACCTTGGGCGTGTTGACCACAAAGACAGAGTTTTGGTCAAATGAGAGATAATATCTAGGCCTCAGTTGTATTTCAGCTCCAGGCCCAGAAAAGCAAAACCAGATGAAAAGACACCACAGCTGACATCAGGACCAGCTGCACTGAATAATGACCCCTTACCTAGCACGAAGCAATCAGCAGAGACCATGACCCTGAAGGACACATCTGGAAAGCTGATGCATATTCTATTGAGATCCTCCAAATAAAAATCCTCCAGATGAAGGACTCAGTAAGTTCTCTCTCACCGTCACCCCCCATATTTTTTCTCCCCTCTTCTTCCCTCAAGGTGCGTACCTTTGCTTTCTTTTTTTCTAAGCAACAAGGGCCACTTTTTTTTTGTTTGTTTTTTGCCTCAGTAACTTGTTTCCTGAGACCACAGAGCCCAGCTGTCCCACTTCTTCTACCTCTGTGACTTTCTAAATGAACTTTCTCTTGTATCCGAGTTTTTGGTCTTGAATTCTTCCTTAAACCTCAGGTTTAACTTTGCCGGCAACATCTGGTGCTGTACATCATTAACCTTATCACTATCATTATAAATGTTACCAAATGCTTACCCTGTACAGGAAGGTGGTATCAGAACTCAAATTTTATTTATTAAACTGAGTTGCAATGTCTACTGAAAAAATCTTTCCCGGAGAAGCAAATCATGGATGGAATCCTGGCTACAGTCATAACACTTCTGACAGCAAACGTGTTTTCCACATCAAGCAATTCTTCAGTTCTTGTTGGACACCATCAGGTCTCCTACAGTTTAATTCAGTTCTCACTACCGATAGTGCAGACACTGCAGGCTCGGGGCTCAGTCCCGAGAGACTGCCTCCTACTTTAGATGCCAATCTCAAGTAATGGGTCTCCGGGGTACCCACACTTCTGTCTGACTTGATTACAAATTGGTGGCTCCCACAACTCCCTCCTTCTCATGTTCAGTATTTGCTACTACAATGCACAGAACCCAGGGAAACACTTGGCTTACTGTTGCCAGTATTTTTTGGAGAGGATATTATGAAGGACAGAAATGAACAGCCAGATGAAGAGGTACACAGAGGAGAGGTCTGGAAGTGTCCTGGGCACGGGAACCTCTGTCCCTGTGAAGTTTGGGGTGTGCCACCCTCCTGGCTTGTAGTTGTATTCACCAACCTGGAAGTTCTTTAAATTCTTTTATTTAGAGTTTTTATGGAGGTCCCATGATGCAGACATGATTGATTAAATCGTTAGCTGTTGGTGATTACCTCAAATCCCATTCCACCTTCCCTCCTTGTATGTAGGGGCTGGTGGGTGGGAAGGAGTGGGGACTGAAAGTTCCAACCCTCTAATCACATGGTTGTTTCCTCTGGTTAGCAGCCTGCATCCAGAAGCTAACTAAGGGCTCATCAAAAGTCACCTCATTAGCATAAATTCTAGTACGTTGGAAAGGTGCTTGCTAAGAATAACAGAAGATGCTCCTCTTACCTTTAGGACTTAGTAAATTACAAGCATTTTAGAAGCTCTGTGCCAGGACCTGGGGTGCAGGCCACATGAGTGTTTTGTATATCACATCACAGGCCTCTTATTCTATGTTCAACTGAGCATTTGTCTGTGAGAGATGTCCTCATACTCAGTAAGAAGCTGAACTTCGCGGTAGCTCGGAGAGTTGCGGTGGGACAGATGGCAAGAGAAGGCCTATAGCTGACAGTAGTCTCTGCCCCCTTGGTCTCCTCCTCCTGAATCTTCCCCTCCCCTCCCTCACCTCACCTTACCCTCACCTTCCCTCTAGCTTCGTAAGTTTTAAGGTCTTATGCTCTCAAACCAGGGGATTCCTGAAGGCGAGGATTTGATGGTGAACCCCACAAAAGCAGGAATTTAGTCATTTATCTCTATGTTCCCCGCACAGTAGGGAACCTGGCCTAGGGTATGCACACACAGTACCATGCATACACACTGATGGACAGGTTCTCCTCTCAGAAAAAGTTCTCTTCTGTGGCAAGGAGAGGATAACAGGGAATCCTAGCCTCTCCGTAGTTTCAAAGGTCCCTTGGGAGAAGCGGCTTGAAACCTGAAGGATCTGGCGAAGCCATGGATATTCAGAGGACCCAGAGCACTTCCCAGTGTGGACTGAGTTCTGGGAGCCCAAGGAACCAGGCAGCCTACAGTTGAGGTAAGTTCAGTTTGTCATCTTGGTCATACGCTGTTTGATAGCGCCACTCCTGAAGTCAGCCTACATAACTTCTATTACTCTCAAATCCTTTCTTTGCTTATTCCTTGATTTTCTCAATGTTTGCTTTTAAACTCCTAGAAGGAATACATTGCCTAGTTCTTTCAGTTCTAACTTCTAATTCTTTTAGTTCAGGCTCATCGTACAAGGTTTTGTGGTTCTAGACACACTAAGCTCTAAAGAAAAGTTTAATTCACTCATCGAGCACAACCTGCTTTCACAGGGAAGCCTCTCTCCCACCCTGAGGAGCCATGTACACTCTCCTCCCCTCATCCACGCCTCTCAAGGACATCAGGGCTGCCACCTGAGACTTTGCATGCAGATGTTCTTGGGGACTCTCAGTGTGGGAAGTCACCACATTCTTGTGGAAGTGAATGTCAGAGGTGGAAAACCTCTGCTTAACCTCTATGGAAATACATTGTGCCCCCCTCAGCATCGTTTTATTGAAAACATGAAGGGGAGATAAAATGTCAGTGGAAATTCAAAGCAAACCAGTCTGTGGGCCTGCTGGGTGGTTCTGAGAAAACCATTGGAGTGCATTAAACAGCTTGACTGGCTGGATGCCAGTGTGGTACCCAGTGGGGAAGCCATCTCAGGCTTGGAGGGATGGAGGACACCGGCCCATGGCTCTGCGGTTCTGGCACAGCAGGGGGGTAGACTCGAGTGGTGCAGAACAGGGTAGGCTTGCACATGGTACTGAGGGGGGCATAGCCCAGGTTGTAAATTCCCAGAGGCCTCTGCTCTTATAGCACAACCCACAGCCTTAAGGCCCCAGGCTGTGGGTAGCATGGTGACCACCAGCTCACACCATGTGTCATTGCATGACCTGAAACTTGAGTCAGAGCCTGTTTTAGGCAAGCTGGGGTGGGCGCTGCCTCTGCTGCTGCCATAGGCAAATGCTCCGTCCCCCAGACTGGTGACTGAAGAGATAGAAGTTGGACATTCAGCCTCACTTTGTTTCTAAATCAGGCCAGGTAGGATGTTTTAAGGCATTAATAGTCCCTGTCACATCACAGTGCTCATTAGAAGATACCATGATTCATACGGGCTCTGCTACTATCTGTGGCATCTCAAGCAAGCACTGTCTTCCAGTGCCGTTTCCGCCTCTCTAAAATGGAGGGGAAGGGAAGGGATGCCCCTCCAACCCTTGCTCGTGAGAATGAGTCTAAATGAGAGACTATACCAGATACTGGGAGCTCCCGAAACAGCAGGTGCTGTGGGCTCCCTCACCTCCCCACACATGGATCCCCGTGCTCAGTCCTTCTGGATGACATGATACTCAACTGCCTAGAAACATGAGGGTGGGTTGAATCCAGCTGCAAAGCTGCTATATTTTCTTGTTAGCAAAGATCATGTTGCCAAAAGGTACACAAGCTCTCTTTCTCTCTTAGTGTGGCCAGTCTTCCAAGTCTGCATGGGGCTACAGGGTTTCTGGGAAGCAGGAGTTTTAACACCAAACCAGGATAGTCCTGGGCAAAAGAGGAAGGAAGGTTGGTTACCCTACTAGGAGAAATTAGAGAGCAGAACTCTCTTGCTTCTGTCACCAAACCTCAGTTTACTTGAGGGCTGTGTTTTGGGGGATAAAGAGAGGAAGATTAGGGTTATAAACTATATTTTGATTTCCCACTTCCCAAGCTCCAATTTGGGTAGAAATCTCACTGCCCAGTTTACTTTGCAGTAAATTAGCACCTTAGGGTTCTTTATCAAAGACCCTCATCACTCACTAGGGGTTTTGCCACCCTGAACAGGGCAATCTCTTTAATTCTATAATTCTCATAATGATGATTTGTTCCCTTTTCTAGCATCTTGCCCTCTCACCATGCTATTATTTTTACTATCACTTTAATGGCCTGAGAGCTCAGTGCACGGATCAGCCCATTCAATGTTCTGTGTACCCTTGGCTACCAAACATAGGATGTAAATAAGCCAGGCTGCCATCAGCCCTAGCACTGCAGCCAAAGCTGATGAAAGCTACAGCTCCTATCAATTGTTGATCAAAGATATGAATAAACAGAGACTCAAGAGGCTTAGACTTGATAAAAATGAATTTCCTCTATCCCCTAGTAATTGACCAGCTTTTAGAAAAGCATCAAGACATGCCAAAGCCAGGCAGAAGCAGAATGAAGGAATGAGATGGGAAGAACTTGAGTTGGCCTAGTGATAAACATTCAATAATTCATTATTTCATCAAATGCTGCTCCACCTCCATTTTCGCATGTTTACTTTATGGGGAGCTGGGCAAAGCCTAGAAAAGGTTAGTGAGCATACTTTTTCTCTGTTGCCATGGTCTTTCAGTTTAGCAACTCCAAGTTGATAATCTTTATGTGAAGACTAACTAAAATAGATTGATATCAAGAAGCTTTAAAAAAGTGCCCTGAAGCCTTGGCCAGTCTTGAAACTGCATAGCTTGTGGTTGAAAGCTGTGCTATTTATGTTTTCAGGTGAGATAGTTTATCATTCCCCAGTGTCAGTGACAAAAAAAAAAATCAGTCCATAAGAAATGTTGGTGTTGTCTCTTTAATAACTATTTTTGCAGTGGGCAGACGCCTGCCTCCCTCTTGCATATCTCACAACTGGATAGTCAACCCACCTTCCTCCATTGGGAGGAAAAATGAGCAAAAGCAACGGACAACAAAATGAGCTTCCTGCATGTAGGAATACAAACCACAGAGAGCATAACTTGGAAAAATATTTTTTTGAAATAAAAGGGCAAAACCACAGAGCACTTTAACAGTTACCCAAACTCACAGACTTAACACAAGCCACATAAGACCTTAATTAGGACACATGCTTGTGTGTTTATATTTAGAAACAGAAAGTATGACAGAAAAACAAAGTTGGGAAGATTATTAATGCTTTAGAAAGCATTTCAAAGGGGAACTAGAAAGGCATGCTTGCTGCCTGAGATTTTAATATTGGAAGAATTCTTGGTAAATAAATACTTATTTAATTAGTCTCCTGGTGTTGATAGCAACTGATGGATCAACAAGGGCTGGACTGGGCTGGATAGGAGGATGTGTTCATATATGAGAGAAAAAATCATCCTCAGTGTTGTTCATCCTATACCCACTGGTAACACACTGCAACACCAGACTTAACCTTGGCTATTTATCAAATGGCTTTGTTTGTTGTTAAGAACATAAGTGAATATGAGCCATTCCATTTTGTTTGTTTCTTCCCCCCACTCCCCTAATGACAATGCTCCTGGCCAGTTTTGGTTTCTTGAAAAGTTGTGATGCAGGCAAAGGTTAATTTGACTGACTTTCTCTCGTGGTTCCTCAGCTCTCTTGATATGATTACATCTTCATGATACTATTTTTTATAAGTAATTATTCTACTTTAGTTTTATAGACAAGTTGCAAAGATAGTACAGAGAGTTTTCACATGCCCCAGACCCAGCCTCCCCTACTGTTAACAGCCTACATTAGTGTGGTATAATTGTCACGCATTTAATGTTGTTATAAACTATGGCTCATACTACATTCAGATATCCTTGGCTTTTACCTAAATCCCCTTATCTGTCTCAGGATCCTATCCAGCGTACCACACTACATTTACTAGTCACGCCTCTTGGCTGTGACAGTTTCTCAGGCTTTCTCTGTTTTTGATAACCTTGACAGTTTTAACAAGTGCTGGTGAACATGGATTAACCATGTTAATATCCATAACATTTCTGTGGTCTTGAATTGTGCTGAGCAATGTGCAAGCCCTTTACACGTACTGAATCAAGCTTAGAGGGGTAAGCCACTGACCTAAGGTGACACAGTGCGAGTGGCAGAGCACAGACGCCAACCCAGGCAGGTTGATTACAGACGCTCCCTTCTTAACTACTGTGCTTGGCTTTAAGTAGAACGAAAACCCTTAGTTCTTGTGTTCTTCACAAGGCACTTTCACATACAGTACATCACAACCACATCCTGACCACCCGGGTGGTCAGGGCGGTCAGGGTAGGTGCATCAAGCCCGGAAGGCCAGCACCTCGGTGCGGACGTACAGCCTGACGTCCTGATGTGGTTGGCCAGTGCTCCAGTCACTCACATGGGCACTGGCTCTGCCTGTGCGTCTGTCATACTGTGGAGGGCAGAGGCCATATCTGCTTTACTGTTTGCTTCCCTATGATATCGAGTATCCTGCTTTTACATGGAAATCTGTTAATTAGTACTTGTAATTCGACTCCCTTTTTAAAGATAAAGAAACCAAACACCAGAGCTAACAAAAGCCAATGAAATTTTCATTTTCTAAGTAAACTGTGGGGCTTAAATCTTTTTTAAAGTCCTTTCTTCTATAGGGATCTACTTTATCGACTACCCATGTATTTATCAAAAGCCTCTTTGTTGTCTAAGGTAATGAGGGAAGAAAGAACAGGAATTAATAAAATTGAGATAATTTTAAAATGGAACTTGTTTCAGCAGATACAAATTAATTTTCCTTCCCTATTGGCCAAGACCTACTAGACATAGTTACAGAATTACATCATTTTAATTTATCTCTTTACCCTTAATTTCATATCACTGAAAGAGATGTTACTATAAGTAGGGAAAATGGTTAGAAGTGCAGAGAAGAAGAAATAAGAACAGAACAAACTGGTGAAGGGAAAACTGGCTATGTCTGCCTGCACTCTCCTCTAGTAACAGAGAGGCTCACCGTATACTTCCTTTATCCAGAGAGAGGCCCAGAACCCTCAACCACGTTAGAGGCTGGCTGTCGACCCTGTCCTCCTGGGTAATTCTTCATGATGTCAGGGGTGGAGACCATTGCCGCTCTTTCCAGAGGAGACAGCAATGAGAGGTGTGGTGGACACAGCATGCGTTGAACTTGTCTTGTACAGAAATATTGTACCTGAGTTCACACTGACTCTGTGAACTTGTCAAGTTTTGTTACCTCTCAAATCTCAGTTTCCTCATCTCTAAAATAAGCTTACTAAATCTGGTCCCAGAGCTGTTGTGAAGATCAGAAATAATACGTACCAATAGTACATGCAAAGTCCAATAGATGATAAGTGGCTTATATTCAATATATGCCGTTGTTATTAAACTGTATGTTTTCCAGCTTAAGGACCAATGTAGACAGCTACTTCAGTCAATTTATAGCTGCAGATTTCATACTCCTCTCATTTAATATTCTCCCAATGAAAGTTGAAATCATTAAAAAAATTCTCCTGGGATCCAGAGAAGCTGGCTTCTGGATTTAGTCCAATCCCAAGAGCACCTCTGCACTCAGCATGGGACCTGGAGTGTGACTCCATCCTCTCCCCGAATCCCCAAGGCTAGGGCGCATCAGGGCAAAGCTGGGAGCATGGTAGCTGCCAAACCTCTTCTGTCCCCTAATTCCAGTCTACGACTCCTGTCCCACCCAGCCCTCTGGCCTTGTCTGACCTCTGTTTTTCACTCTACATTATATTTGGCATTTTAATCACCAAGGCTTGGGCAACTGGGAAAAGCTTTGGGCCAGAACTGGGCACTATTTCCGAGGAGTTTCCCTTGGTGAACTGCTCGACACTACACTGGGTATGAGTGGGTGGTTTTGACAGCTGCAGGGAGAGGTGCTGTGTCCTGGGGTAGGATGGGTGATGAACATGCCATAAATCCCGTCTGCCGAGAGCGTAAATCTGAGGGCTGCACAAGTTCCGAGGCACGGAAATGGGAACTATGGAGCCAGGTAAACAGACCTAAGTCAACAGCAGCAAAGAAACAGCTCTTATGGTCCTGCCATCTACAGCCTTGGGCTGGATTGTCAGAGACTCAGATGGTTGGCTTCTTAGGAGTCATCTTGGACTTTTATGGTTTTGTGCGGTTTGGGAAAGAAAATAAAGGCAGGGCAAGGGTGGGACCCCTTCTTGCAGTGGCTGGGGCAAAGGCTCACAGTGCCATGGCTCCCGGCAGAGTTTCCAGGGCGGCTGGACGCTGTTGGCTCCTTCTCACTCCAGAGAAGTGAGGAAAAGGCTACTTAGCTGCCCCTTCGCTAGCCCACGGGTCACTGATGGTGGGTTCTCTGGTGAAAACACAGGCTGCATGTCAGAACACCTGGATTCCAGGGCCTGCTTCGCCACGAGCATATGACACAATTTGAGGCCTCATGACTTCTCTGAATGTCCATCTCCTCATTCATAGGCAGAATGGACATAGCATTCATATCCTACCCAGCTCAGGGGATCAAATGAGAATAGAGGTCATACATTTGGAAACCTGTTACCTTGTGAAGCTGTTGAACTTTTGTGAATATTTTTTAAAAGTAAAAAAAAACTAATAGCTATCGATTGCTAAATAGTTTTTAGTACTTGTCGTAGTCCTAGGTAGGGCTCAGCACAAAATAAAAATGTGAGTCTCCTTGTTCAAAAAGGAGAAGTGCCATTAAAGTTCTTGAAATAGCAAACTATAGTTAGCAATACTGTATTGCATATTTGAAAGTTGCTAAGATAGATCTTAAAAGTTCTCATTGCAAGAAAGAATTGACGTAATTACGTGAGGGGATGGATGTGACTTAACTTACTGTGTGGCCATTTTGCACTGTATGCAGACTTCACATCTTTATGCTGTTAACCTAAAACTAACACAGTGTGGTATGTCCATTATATCTCAATTTATAAAACTAATTAAAAATAATGAAACTTTTTCCTTTTATCCTTGGGCTCTTTCTCTACATGTCCATGTGGTTTTATTTGCTATGTAATGTTGAACTACCTTAGGCATGGGGATTCTTGCAGAGTGAGTACAAACCTTCATGAGCTCCTAAGAACTCTGTTCTAAAACTCTGTGTGTGTGTGTGTGTGTGTGTGTGTGTGTGAGAGAGAGAGAGAGAGAGAGAGAGAGTCAGAGTCCCACTGACTGCTCAGTCGATGTGCTTGTCCTAGCTGAGGTGGGCAAGTCCAGTCAGGCATCTCCCCTTCCCCAACCCATGGGACAGGTGCCTCTAGGTGGGTGGGTGAGAAGACGGCCCCTGCTGGGTTGCCCAGTAAATGTACTCTGGTTCTGCTAGCCTGGGGCCGAGATGGTGTCATCAGGAGCTGGTCTCAAATGTGCACCCTGGACATGACTGTGACCCACCGTTTGCCGGTGTGCAGGGCCTTGCTGGGGGCAAGGGGAGAGGGAGATCAGGTGAGGCCCAAGGCACCAGAGAATGGGGAAGCCGGCATCCAAGAACCCTTCCCTGGGAGGCAGCATGAGGCAGAAACACAGCTGAGTTCAGGTGCCAAGCTTCCCCTTTGAACTTCACTTAAAAAACCCAAATTCTGAGACTGGGACTGCAGAGCATTAATGCTCAAGCGTGGGACACCCTCTCGGACCAAGCCCTATGTGACTATGCCGGCCCAGGTGATTATCTCTTGAGTACTAGGGACCATGCTGTAAGGGAGCTACTTTTACTCCCATTCAGCAGAAGAGGAAACTGAGATCTTATGTAGGTTGCATCAAGCCCTGTGAAGTCAAAGGTAACATTTGAGCCCAGTGATAACTGAAATGAATTCAATAGAATCTCTCTGATATCACTAAATGTGAGTTGGGCTGTAGAACCATATTCCCATCTGACCTAGCTCCACCAAGAGAAAAGTCATGGCGTATGCTATTTCTAACAAAAACATTCCAGTAACACTGTAAAGAGTCTTCACTGTTTGATGGTGAATTGAACACCTAGGGTGGTTACTGAAACTTTTCTCAGCCATTTATAGTCATGCGCTCAACCATTCAGCAAACAATGATTGAGTACGTGTCACAGGCAAAGATTTGCTTGGCATTTTGGTGGAATATAAATGTGATTAAGATCTGACCTTTAGGAATTCATTTGTGCCAGAAAACTTGCCAACACTATCTTTAATGCAAGGTCAATAATGAAAAGTATCCTAAAGAAGAAGCCATTATGGATGTGTGGGGGAATTCAAAGAAGAGAGGCCTTTGGCAGGTGAATGAACAAAGCCTCCTAGTCTGGTGTTATTTAAGAGAGCCCTAAAGAATGAGTAGGGCTTTGCACATGAAGGGTAGGCGGGAACAGCAAGAGCAAATCCATAGTGGTTAAGAAAACATGCAGCCTGTTCTGGGAACTGTCCCTCTTCCAATTCCAAGCATGTGTTTCCATGTCCTTACTTGACCTTGATATTTGGCAATATTTAACTGATCTAGAGGTATGCTTCTCTGGATTTTTTTTTTTTTACATTTTTTTCCTAAACAGATTTGGAGAATGAGGTGTCTCTTTTGGTTGTAGAAGCTGTGGGCTGACACTCCCTTGGAGCCTTAGGTGGTTGCTTTCTTGCCATGTAGGGGCAGAGAAGCACATACAAGGGTGGGGAGGCAGGGGAGTAAGCTTTCATTTCCTCCTTTCCAGCTCTTCCCAAGGTCCAAAGCTTGCATTGATCTTCCGCCTGCCGATACCCTGTGTCCTTCCAATCAATCTCTCTTTTGCATTGGCTATTTTGATGCAAGTGTGTTTCTCTCAAAATCCAGGGACCTCTTTTCAAATGTAGGGGCTACTGTAATGGTCTAGGTGAGGACTCAGGAGAGCCTGCTGCAGGGCCCTGGGGGAGAAGCGAGAGGGGAGGGGCCTGGATGGAGGAACCCTGGTGGAGTTCCATGTGTTGGGACTGAAGGTTAGAATGTAGTGGTGGTGCACACTTGGAGAGAGGCAAAGATAATGAACAACACCAGATTTCAAGGGATCATGGCTATGACTATGACTCTAAATGGCCATTTAGTATACTTTGTGTTACAGGATATAAAAATCACCCAGCTCCAACCTAACAAATGTCTGGTTGACACCTAAGACAGTCAAGGCTTCCTGTGACTCAGTATCCCACTACTTTCTTATTGTATAGAAAGATGAACGAGCACATGATTGTACATCTTTTAAAGCAGTATTTGAACTTATGTAAACATGCTTAAAACGTGGGATTAGATGCACCCTCCTGAAAAATGGGTTTCAAGAGCTACTAAAATACTTGCATTTACAAAATAGTGATAAAAATATTCCTCTCTTTTTTTTTCTTTTGAAGGATATTTTATTGATTATGCTATTACAGTTGTCCCATTTTTTTTCTCCCCTTTATCCTGCCACTGCCTTGCCCTGCCTTGCCCTGCCTCCAACCAACATTCCCCACCCTTAATTCATGTCCATGGGTCATACATATAAGTTCTTTAGCTTTTCCATTTCCTGTACTATTCTTGGCCAACCCCTGTCTGTTTTGTATCTACTATTTATGCTTCTTATTCCCTGTACCTTTCTCCCATTCCTCCTTCCTCCTCCCCAGTGATAACAGCCTATGTGATCTCCATTTCTGTGATTCTGTTCCTTTTCTAGTTGTTTACTCAGTTTATTTTTGTTTTTTTAGGTTTAGTTGTTGATAGTTGTGAGTTTGTTGTCATTTTACTGTTCATATTTTAGATCATGTTCCATTTCATATAATACGGGCTTGGTGATGATGAACTCCTTTAATTTGACCTTATCTGGGAAGCACTTTATCTGCCCTTCCATTCTAAATGACAGCTTCACTGGATAGAGTAATCTTAGATGTAGGTTAGATGTAGGTCCTTGCTTTTCATGACTTCAAATACTTCTTTCCAGCCCCTTCTTGCCCGCAAAGAAACCTTGCGGGCAAGAAGGGGCTGGAAAAAATATTCCTCTCTTATAAGACAAGGTCCACGCTACTACTCAGACTCCGCTACTTTCTCTTCTTCTGCTTCCTCAGAGAGCTGACTCTTCCTTTTCAGTTTCTCCATATTCTGCAGGTAACTTCTTTTGTTTTTTTGACTAGTCACTTCAGTCTGTTTTACTTCTCTCCCTGTTTGTTTGTACTTTTAGTTTGTCTGGAGATTTGTCTTGCTTTCCTGCTGCCATTGCTGACACGAGTTCACACCCAGCGGGAGCTGGCTTGCTGACAATGTGCTGACCTCCTAGGCTCTTCCTTCCCTGCCCCTTCAGCTGAATTAAGCTTCTGTCACATTGCCCTGTCAAATCTAAATTTCCAGAAAGAGTGATGCTATAGAAATCGGCACCTTAGGGAGCAGAAGGAAAACAGAGAGGGCAAGTAATGGCTTACAAATATTTTGATAATCTCATACATTTGTTTGTATAGTTGACCATGGACTTCCAAGAATGTGGTAGAAGAGGAAAGGGAGGTAAAATTTAATGGCCCAATTGTAGGAAATAAACTTGCAAAGCTCAGAAATATGATCTAGAGGCTTTAACAAAACACACACAGAGCTGATACTATAAATAGCTGTGACAGCATGTGGAGCTCATTAAGTCAGAGGAGTGGCCTGGGCACCTTGGAAGGTAGCTGCAAGAGCAGGCACACTCCAAGATGTGCCCTTTTCACTCAAAGTCTTCACAGATGTCAAGTTTCCAAGGGCTCTGTTCTCGCTGTGTCTGCCCGCAGAGGGAAGTGTGACCACACCTTGCCCTTTGCCTTGGTCTGGCTCAGTGACTAGAACTTGGAGAACAAATGCCTGGTGTGTTAATAGATCTAGCAGAGGGATTTGGAATTAGGATTGATGAATTTGCCATCCAAACATTTGTTCTCTGCTCTTTCCCATAGCTTCTTAATGTCAGGCTAAAGTTGGTAACTGTATATCAAAGAGCAATGAAAATACAATTTCTGATGTTGGATGCCAAAAAGCAGTATTTCTGGCATTAGCCCAGTCCCAAAGGGGAGGGAGAACATACAAGTCTTCTTGCTTATCTATATTCTTTCTTTGAAACTCAGCTAATTTTTTATCTCTTCACTTTTGGAGTGTTTCCTGAAATTCTCAATCCTCCTCATCTTCCTTTCTTTTGAACTTGGTTGGTCTCTGTCTCTTGTGCTGTGAAAAGGGAATGGGGTTTCACAGACCAGAGTTCATATTTTAACTGGGACTCTTGTTATGTTATCTTGAATACATTCCAGTAAAAACCATATCATTTATACAAGGATTACTAAATGATTGGTGATTGTTACATTACTTGTATATTTTTATTTAATTCTGTCTGCAATTATTAGAGGCTCTTATTACTTTGACATTTTATGGATCGGGAAACAGAAATTCAGAGAAAAAGAATTTTCCTAAGATTACATGGCTTGTCGGAGCTAATACTGTCAGAATTGAACCTGCTGTGCTGGCTCCGGCTAGCTTTTCTGAGCTTTAGTTTTTCCATCTTTGAACTAGAGATAGCTGGGTAATTATAACGACTCAATGAGAAAGAATACCTGAAAGGCATGGTTAAAAATGCGTATCTGTGTAATTCCTTCCTCCTCCTTCATTAGAGTGTTATCGTATGCTATCATTTGTCTTGTCATTTGAATTTCTACCGAGGCCCTGAATTTTCTGTATATGGTGGCTCTGTCCCAGGTGGAGTCTACAGGTCTCATAGTGTCACCAGCACACACAGATGGTAGGGACAACTTGATTTCCATAATTATAATTTCTGTCCCTCCTTTTGAATGTGCTATAAGCCTGGCATTGTGACACATTGTGCTTTTTGTGAGGCTGAGGCAATTTGGCCTTGTTTATTACATTTCTCCCTAAATGGAAGCTTGTAACTATAATATTGCCACCCCAGGAAATTAAGTCCATGGAACAAACAAGTTTCCAAAGTATTTGGATATTTTCTTCAAAGATCCGGACAGTTTAGTCTTTCTTGTAGCTACCCAAAAGTATCATAAAAATGAGCAAGAGTGGGGACATAAGCAGAGGCAGGTAAGCTAGCTATTTCTTGCTTCTGTGAGTGACTTGTCTCTTAATAGTTTTTAAGTGAAATGTTTTTGCAAAAGGGAGACTTGTGGCAAATCAAAGTGGGGGAAAAGGAAATGTTCAAGGAGAGAGGTAACTGACCCTTCATTCCTAGCATTGTCCAGCAGCTTGGGATACCAGATGGTGGGCGTGTGTGTGTCTATGGAAGGGGGAAGCAGTGGGCACGGGCCAGTGACTGTCAGTCCTGGCTGCTAGTGAAATAACCTGGGAAGAATTAAAAAATATCAATGCCAGGACCAAGCTCAGAACAGCTGAATCAGAATCCCTTGGAATGGGGTCTTAGTATTTAAAAAAGCGTCTCTCGGATCATTCTCACATGTATCTGGAGTTGAAGCAACTAACCCAGAAGAGTTAGGCACACCAGGTCCAGAAACAAGCTCCCTTCCTGCACTGCCTCTGGGAGAAGCGTGAGTTTCTGTAGCACCACTCTTCCTGGAAGCTCAGACCTGACAGCGCCATCTGCCAGAAGGTTAATCTTGGAATAAATGAAGGTGGATAATTTCACAGACCCCAAGATGTTGCACTTTGTGTATCTTTTTTTTTTTTGCAGAGGTGACAACTATAATGTATGTTAGCAACAAACTGTGTTCCTGTCAGAGTCCGAGGTGAAAGGCCTGGAGCAAACGTTTTCGTGTTCAGAGGTATTGCAGATGTGGAGTCAGGATGGAATAAGCAATATTAGAATTAAGCTTCCCTACTGATCACAAGTACATACTCGGAGAATCTCTCTCATCCTTGGCCTTTCTTTTCTGATCTTGCAAACAAGAATGCCAGTTCCTCTCAGCCCTCTCCTGTCTCCTGTTACTAACCCTGCTCCCAGTCCATTGTGAAGAAGAGTTTACATTTTCAGTTTTTCCTTTGAGAGGTTTCTCTACCTGCGCATTGTAGCTGTAAATGGCACCGTTATTGTTTTCCTTGAAAGTCTCTGCAGTTGAAAGTAGTCTGATGTTTTGGAAAGAGCATGGGTAGGGATCGAGCAGAATCATTTGAATCCCTTATCTGTTAATGAATTCAGTGAATTTGGGCAAATTTCTTAATTCCTGAGTCTCAGTTTCATAGTCTCTAAAGTAGGAACAGTGTCACCTGCTTTAAAAGGCTATTGATAGGATAGGAAAATAAATGTAGGTTAAACACCCAGGCCAGTGTCAGGAATATAATAGTTATCTGGTAGGTGTTGTTATGCTGCTTTTTTATTTGCTACATTTCCTCACTTAATTTAAGAGATGAATAACTCTGTTAAGTTGCTGTAGAAATAACCATGTATGATGTCAGGTGGGTGCTAGACTTGTTGGGGTGATGGCTTCACAAATTATACACATGTCTGACCACTATGCTATACACCTGAAATGATAGAACATTGAATGTCAACTATAACTGAAAATCAAAAATAAAAAAATTTACAGAGAAAGAGTAAATTCTATTCATATTTGAAGATCGATCACAAATCATGCCAATTCTGTCCCCTAAATGAAATTATAATGGGAAAAACTACTGATTCAGTTTTGCACAGAATAAGCATGTGATAAACATTACTTTTTAAAATTATTATTACCCCTATTTTTAGGGGAATTTTTAGGCAACAAAGGGGATTCAGCATTATAATATTTTATGTTAATAGAACATTATAATAATGTCCATTATTGTTCTTAAACTTTTGTTGTACTATAAACTTTTAGCAACTTTTCACTTTAGGATTTTGTATCTTTTTTTTTTTTAAATCCTCACTGGACAGTATAATTTTAGAAAGAAAGGGAGAGAGAAACATTGATGTGAGAGAGAAACATTGATGGGTTGCCTCCCATATGTACCCCAACTTGAGTTTGAACCCACAGCCTAGGTATGTGCCCTGACTGGGAATTGAACCCACAACCTTTTGGTGTATGGGATGATCCTCCAACCAAATTAAGCCACCCAGCCAGGGCAGGATTTCATATCTTTTTTTTTTTCCTTTTTTTAAATATATTTTATTGATTATGCTATTACAGTTGTCCCATTTCTCCCCCATCATTCCCCTCCACCCTACCCACCCTCTCCCACCCACATTCTCCCCTTTAGTTCATGTCCATGGGTCATAAGTTTTCTAGCTTCTACATTTCCCATACTATTCTTGCCCTCCCCCTGTCTATTTTTTTCCCATTATCTATGCTACTCATTCTCTGTACCTTTTCCCCCCTCTCCTCCTCCCATGCCCCTGTTGCTAACCCTCCATATGATTTCCATTTCTGTGGTTCTGTTCCTGTTCTAGCTGTTTGCTTAGTTTGCTTTTGTTTTAGGTGTGGTTCTTGATAGCTATGAGTTTGTTGTCTTTTCACTGTCATAGTTTTATCTTCTTTTTCTTAGGTAAGTCCCTTTAACATTTCATATAATAAGGGCTTGGTGATGATGAACTCCTTGAACTTGACCTTATCTGAGAAGCACTTTATCTTCCCTTCCATTCTAAATGACAGCTTTGCTGGATAGAGCAATTTTGGATGTAGGTCCCTGCTTTTCAAGATTTCAAATATTTCTTTCCAGCCCCTTCTTGCCTGGAAGGTCTCTTTTGAGAAATCAGCTGACAGTCTGATGGGAACTCCCTTGTAGGTGACTGTCCCCTTATCCTTTGCTGCTTCTAGAATTCTCTGCTTCATTTTAATCTTGGCTAATGTAATTACAATGTGCCTTGGTGTGTTCCTCCTTGGGTCCAACTTCTTTGGGACTCTCTGAGCTTCCTGGACGTCCTGGTAGTCTATTTCCTTTGCCAGATTGGGGAAGCTCTCCTTTATTATTTGTTCAAATAAGTTTTCCACTCGTTGCTGTTCTTCTTCCCCTTCTGGGACCCCTATAATTCGGATGTTGGGACGTTTAAAGATGTCCCGGAGGTTCCTAAGCCTCTCCTCATTTTTTTGAATTCTTGTTTCTTCCTCGTCTTCTGTTTGGTTGTTAGTTTCTTCCTTCTGGTCCACTCCATTGATTTGAGTCCCAGTTTTCCTTCCATCTCTATCGGTTCCCCATGCGTCTTCCTTCATTTCATGTATTGTAGCCTGCATTTTCTCATCTAATTTGTGAGCAAAATCAACCAATTCTGTGAGCATTTTGATGACCAGTGCTTTGAACTGTGCATCTGATAGGTTGGCTGTCTCTTCGTTGCTTAGAGGAATTGACTCTGGGGCTTTTATTTGTTTTCCAGTTTGAGCAATTTTTGGTGGGTTTTTTTTTTGTTGTTGTTGTTTTGGTTTTAGTCTGGCCGCGGCTATTACGTAGTGAGGGGTGGAGCCTTAGGTGTTCCTCAGGGCGGGGCAGCCCAGTCGCTGGGTTGTGACGCTTTAGGTGGGGGCGGGGTTTGAGAAGGAGCAATGGCGCCTGCTCCGCTCTCTCCTGGACTCCAGCCCTTTCCGCTGCTTCCCCTTCACCTGGATTATCTGCGCACGCGAGCGTGCTGTTACGTAGTGAAGAGTGGAGCCTCTGACGCTCCCCAGTGCGGGGCAGCCCAGTCGCTGGGTTGTGACGCTGTATGTGGGGGTGGGGCCTGAGAGGGAGCAATGGCGCCTGCTCCGCTCTCTCCTGGATTCAGTCCCCTCCGCCACTTCCCCTCTGCCTGGACCGTCTGTGCGCTCGAATGTGGGACCACCTGGTCAGTCAGCCAGCCGCCTTGTGCAGCCTCACTGGGTCTGCACAGTTGTCCCCCTGTGCCCGGGGTCCATCAGCTGCTGCCTGTGGGCCTGGGAACTGCCAGCTGCTGCTGCTTGCGTTCCTGGGTCCGCACCTCCACTTTTTCCTGCCGCAACTCCGCCCCTCTTACCGGTCTGGATGAATGGTTGTTGGACTTCCGTACAGTTCAGTTTTCTATAAGTTCTGGTTGTTTTCTTGTTTCTAAATATTTGTTGTCCTTAATTTTGGTTGTGAGAGGAGGCACAGTGTGTCTGCCTACGCCTCCATCTTGGCCGGAAGTCAGGATTTCATATCTTAATATTTATACTTTCCCTAATTCCCAGATAATTCTACCTTGATTTTGAGCCATGATTCAGTACTCCCCTCTCTTTTATCCACTGCCATTATTCTCAGGGATTTCAGCAACCATGTTGGTATTGTAGTTCTTTGTCTCGTAATTATTTATTTTCATTCCACTATATCTCCCTACACATATGACCATTAGTAGAAATGTCTCCATTGCCAAGACCTTAACCCTATTATCCTTCTTTCTGAAAAGAGCTATCTCCTATTCTTTTACTCTTTCTGCCAAGAGGATCTATCAGTGCTAGCCCTGTAAGGACACACAGTTCCCAGATGCTGAACATAGTCTTTGAAATGGGTACATAAGGAAACTGTCAAGGGCCATATTAAGCCGGAGGAATCAAGTTGGTTCTAATGCCAAGCTATTTTAGTTTTTTTTTTCAGAACCTAAAGAAAATGTTATTATTATGAAGGTCAACTAATATTTGTACATACAGAAGCGGTGCTGAGCTATGTATTGTATTAGATGGATTGATACAATATTACAGCAGAAAACTCTAGAGACGCTTATAATTTTGCCATTGATTATGACTTGGCACCATCTTCAAATTTGCCCAGTCTCTGATTTGATTGGATCAAATAAACTTAAGTATCTTGTATGTTGAAAATAGTGGTTGAACTGAGCTGAATTTGGGAGAATAGAACAGCTAAAAGAATTAGTAAAATGGAATCATTCCTTAGTCCTTACATTTTTTAAAAAGATTTTATTTATTTATTTTTAGAGAAAGGGGAAGGGAGGGACACAGGAGAGAAACACTGA
Source organism: Glossophaga mutica (assembly GCA_039655065.1). NCBI lineage: Eukaryota > Metazoa > Chordata > Mammalia > Chiroptera > Phyllostomidae > Glossophaga > Glossophaga mutica. The sequence goes on along the minus strand of CM077303.1, from coordinate 66,675,544 downwards.
TGGGAAAAAGAGATATGTTGATCAGTTGCTTCTGGGGACCTAACCTGAAACCTGGTCAGGACATGTGACCTGACTAGGAATCTAACAGGTGACACTTTGCCTTGTGGAAGGATGCCCAGCAAACTAAGCTACACTGGTCAGGTTAGTCTTTGTATTTCTTGAGCTCCTACTATATCAGGCACTGTGCTAGGTTTTGGGTATGGAAGGATAATAAAGAGCTGACAATCTAGTGAGAAAAACAGTAGGCAGACAGAGGTACCTGGCTAAAAAAGATTCTTCTAGCTGTTTATTGGCTCACACTTTTGCTGAGATATTCAATGTGTATGGTTACAGTGGGTGGAGTTGTGAATGGGCATAAGGGCTCCCAATTTAGAATGTTCTCTGCCACTTTTTATACACAGAGAACAAAGAGTCTGGAGACACCCTAATGAGTTTTCAGTTTGTGAGCTGTTTGGCATTGAGTTAGAGTAGGTGGCAGATGGAGTTTGGTGCCAGGTCAGTAAGTTGGATTTATATGCCCATTTATTTGGAGTTTCCATAGGGAACATTCCCAGAAAGTGGGTCTCTCCTGGGAGAATTATTATGTAGTTGGACTTCCGTTATCAGATGTCTCATTGTTACATTTATTGTACATACCCATTTCTGGTATTCAAAATTAAAGGAATGTGCATACATGAAATAATGGTGTCTGATTTTTAAATAAAATGAAATTGGGGGGATAAAAAGAAAGAAGGCAGCCTTGAGTTTCCCAAAAGTGATGAGAACAGTACTCAAACTCATTTGGCCTCTCCAACTTTTGGGGTTCATCCAAAGGAAAGTTTTCCCAAGGCTCCTTAGAAACAGAACTCATGCTGCCTATAGTTGCTTCTAAGGAGAAGGTCATTAAGGAATCTTCAGTATCTTAACCATTTTGATTCTCAACAAATCCTGAATAAGAAACAAAAATGTACTTTCTGGATGGTGCTTGGTATGGGCAGAGGAGTTACCACAAATCATGTCTAAAAGAAAGCCCTCCTGCCAAGGCTAGGACAGGTGGTCTCTGCCTCAGAGTTCCTTGCCTATGTGCTTATTTGCAGAGCTACCAAGAGGACCCTCCAGACACCTAAAGTACTGACCAGATATGCTTTGGTGAGCTCGCCAATGTCATGCAATAGAAATGACATCAGGTCAATTGAGAAGTAATATCCTATGAGTAGCATTTGTCGCTGTGACCATGTCTGTGTTTGAGAACTTGCTGACCTGAGAGTCATTTCTAGAAGGTTCAGTCCATCAGAAAGTTCTCTTAGCCTCAGCAGTTTGCCTCCCAGCTTCCTTGACATTGTGAAGTCTGTTTGTTCGGAATTAATGATTTCTCTTGTCCATATACTTGTAGCCCTCTTGTTTAGAATTTTTTCTGCCTAATATTATAATTATTAACATTTCTGCCTCAATCAATAAATGATAAGCTCTACAAGGATTTACTTCTACATATTTCTATAGTCTTGACAAATTAGGTGCTAATTTTCTTGTTTGTGAAATTGTAAAGGCAGGTTTAAAGCTGTAGGAAGCCAGAGCCAAGGGCAACATCCAACCAATTCTAATTGCAAAACAAAATGCATTAAATGCAAGGAAACATCGAGTGACTCAAGTTGATTTGAATGAATGAATACCAAATATCAGTGGCCTCCTCAAAGGGAATTTTCAGGGTTCTCTTGCCAACCTCTCCTGGGGCCACCACTATGATCACCTCATAAATGCCTCTGAAGTTTAGCTGAAACTCAGGCAACACAGTGTGATGTTTGAAGCTGGCTTACGATTCAAACTGAGGTGTGTCCTCTCTATTCCAGGTGTATTATTTATTTTTAAATATTTTTAATGTTTTTAAAAGATTTTATTTATTTTTAAGATTTTATGTTGTGATTACAGCTTGCATTCAAAACTATTTTGTACCAGCCTCAGATGTACAGCACAGCAGTTAGACATTCATGTAGGTTACAAAGTGTTCCCTCCAATAACGTACATGCCCATGTGGTACCATAGACGGTTATTACAATACTATTCACTGCATCCCCTATGTTTTATCTTACATCCCCCTTTGCCTGTTTTGTAACTACCCATCAGTATGTCATAATCCCATCGCTTATTCCCCAACATCCCTCCCCTCTGACCTCCATCAGCTTGTCTTTATGACATCACTTGTATGTGGAACCTAAAGAAAAAAATAAATGAACAACAACAAAAAAAAAATGAAAACAGACTTATGGACACAGAGAACCAGCTGTATTTTCCAGAGTTAGTTACTTTCCTGCGGCAAACCTCAGTTTCCTCACTAAAAGAAAAAACAACAGGACGGAGGGGATGAAGAGGGCGCACATTCAAAGGTGGTGGTGTGAGGGGGAGAGGAAACCCGGCCACTCCTTTACTTTGGTAACAGAGATAAGGCGGGCATTTATGGGCTGACTGCAGATATGCAAGTTCATGTCGTGATTTCAAGGTTTCCGCTGAATTAATTATGAGGGGAGGGGACACACGCACAAGAAAGGAGACTGCCAGCTTTCCTGAAGGCCTTTCCTCGAAAAGGACTGAAATTACCATCATTTGAACTGGGAAAAGAGAAATAGAGACAAGATCATCTATTCTGGAATTAAAATCAGGAAATGTTTAAAATAATTTACATGTGCTTAAGTTTTCTGCATGAACTTTTGTCGTTGTTGCTGTGGAAGGGAATCGTGCTGTCTCATGCAAGGCCCTGTGTACGTTTCTACTGCTCTTTAACTTCAACTCAGATGTCACCTCTCTGTTAAAGCCCTCTCTGGCCCAGGCCCAAACCCAGCAGAGTCCTTTGTTGTTCCATCCGCCCTTGCTTTGAACCGTGGGAGTGTGTTTCTCATGACGATGGGCCTTGCATTGCAGCGGTGTGGTAGGAGACTGTCTTCTCACTGGACTTGGGGCTCCTTTAAGTAAGAATGTTTTAATTTTTGTCCTGACAGTCATACACATTCTGCTTATATACCACAGCATGTATTTCTAATCATTTTCATATAAAGATAAATTTTCCTATAAATATTTGAGTAAAATTGATGATGGCAGGTGTTCCATAATTTTATGAGGAAATAAGTATTATTTGAGGCCATTTTTAGATCTAAGGGGGGGCCATAGGGCTTACCTAGTATGGAATTTCTTAATTCTTAGAGATTGATTTAGGTTTGTTAAGTATAGTCATTGACTTGCCACCTTTATAATTTTATTGTATCTGTTGCCACATGAATTATTAGTTAGTTAATTTTGTGTCTTTAGCTCAACTCATTTCTTTTATTTAAATTATTTAAAAGAAAAATTTTAAGATAATTAGGAACATGTGTATAATGTGCCACAAATAGAGAAAAAAATTCAAATACATTGAAATATGAAGTGCTTGTCCATGTTTTGCTTAAAATCATTTCTGTATGACCAAGGGTAAGTGACTCGCTCTTAGGTTCAGGAAGCATGGCTCCGGCACTTGCATGAAGCCACCATTTTCCTTCATCTAAAGCACCCTCACTATTAAACATGTGCTCAGCACTCCTCCTGTGTCTCCCCTGAAGTTCTCCGCATGACAGAAGAGAGTGGGCATGCCCCCTGGCCTCCCTCCCTCCCCCACCCCTGCCATGGTCTACCCTCCACAGGCAAGAGTGGGCATGTGACCGGGGGTGGTCCGGAACAGAGCATCCAAGTGACCCTTAATAAATTCCCTTGAATTTTTGTCTGGACATTCACAGACATTTTGTTTCTACACCATGGTATAGTATATATTTATAACTTTTTTTTTTTACAAAGGTAGATGTTTTTCTCCAAATATTTGAGAAAAATTGATGAACTTTGATAATATTTGGTGATTTTGAGTATAACCAATCACACCATCATGCATCACATTTTGAGAAAAAGGTAGTCTTGAGTAAAACACAATATTGTATCAGATGGTCTTCCCCTTGGTATAAAATGTAGTTTGGTATAAGGTTCCTCATTGACCAACATAAACTGAAATACAAGGAGACTGAGATTTGCAGAAAACTTTAGGAAGAGTTTATCTACTGAGACAGTAAGAATTGAAAAACAAAGGTGATGTATTTGGATCATTCTGGACCAAACTTAAACATTAATTTTTGAAAACTAATTCTGGAGGTAATTAAAATCCAGTTTTTATCTGAATGACAGAGCCCAAGTATCCATCCCCTCTTCATTTTAGAGGAGAGGGTTATTCCTTATTCTTACCAGCTTTGGCCACTCTCACCCAGGTGCCAGGGATGCTGTCCAGTGGATGGGGTGGGGGTGGGCCACTTAACTATACAACCCTCTGTATACCATAGGTTCGGTGGATAATGTGTCACAGAAGTCGGATACTAGGGAGAGGCTATCTGTTCATCAGTTGACTGGAGTATACCAGTTGGGAGCCCTGATCTAGACTACTTCTATACTGCTCAATAACTGCTCCGTGATACAAGTACACGTTACATTGGGGCAGAGCGAGGATTTGGAATTTAACTAGTAGGTGTTTATTTTCTGGCTGATCTGGCCTCAGTTTTAAATTTAGAAAAAAGGAAGAGAAGCTCTTGGCTTTGATTTGGTATCCTGTTTCTGTACTTGCTACTAAGGCAGTGGCTGGCAGGTTGATTAAACCATCTTCATTTAGCTGGTAGGAGCCTTGTAAAACTGCCTAGAAGTCAACAGAATAAGCCCCCAGGGGAAAAAGCAAGAAGTGGACTGGAGTCAGTTTTAAAGTTTGAAACTTGGCTTCAAATAAAACTGTCTGCATGGTTATTCTATTTAATAGGAATTCTAGGGGTTTTAGTGGTTTTAGATGACAGAATCAAGAAGCTTTAATTATTTTAATGGAGCACACCCAATCTTTCTTCATGATGTGTGTGCGTAAGGAAACTGATGGCCATTTAGAGAGGTTTCTGCCAAGTCTGGCAGTATTGCTGGCCAAGGCCCTGGGAGTAAGATTTGGTGGCAATTGGCCTTTGGGCTGAAGAAAGTTCGCCCATGTGCTATTTTCCAGTCTAGTCAGCCTCAACAGCCATCAGTAGCTTGCCCTCAAAAGCAACAGAAACTGGGTCCCCTCTCTCCCATGGTGAGGGCTAATCTGTCTGCTCCCCATCCGATGGCTAGAGACATCAGTGAGAGATAAAGTTAGCCCTCTGCCTGACCCCTGATCAGGCCTGTGGCCCATTTCTTTAAATCTGCATTTACGTGACAGAAACCTAAGAACACAGCCACCATTTATTCATTGTCGATCTGCGTTTTAGTGAAAACAGACACTATACCTATAGTGAGCCTTGTTTCTTGACAGCATTTTGTTGGCCCTCTAGACAAATGCTCACCACTGCTGGAGATGCCTCTGCTTTGCCTCCAGGGGGCTGAGGCAGGTCCGAGGGTGCACAGCTGAGTCTCTGGCCCACTCTGTTTTTCAATGACTCCTTTCTTTACCCTGCTTAGGCTGCAGAAGAGGAGCCATGTGGGAAATGACCCACTCTGCAATACCTTAAACGCCTCTCAAAGCTAAAAGGGGTAGGGATCTGGTAGGATTGGGAATTGGTAGATACTTCAACGTCTCTGGTAAGGGGTGAGTCAGACAACAGACAGAAAACTGAACTCCTCCTACAACTGCCTAGAGATGACACAGGTCTCTGCTTCTTCTGCTCACCAGTCCCTCATCAGGCCCGGCGTGGGCACTGGGAACAGGGTAGGCGGGCTTCTGCACCCTGCCGCCTGCTGGCTGTAGACCCCTGGCGCACACCCAGGCTTCCCTCCGAGGCCCTGTTCCTTATAAGCCAAGAGAGGGGGGTTGTAGACCTTTCTAAAGACACTTTGAACTCTGAAATTCAAGAATGTGACTAAAATTTGGGGATGAGAGAAAGGAAGGCACCCACAGGGGAAAGGTGGAGGACAACAAAACAATACAAATCTCTAAGAAATATCCAGGTCTCTCTTTACTCTTCCCTTTGATTACATGCATCACCGCCGCCACTTCCTAGCTTTTCTACTAATTTGCTCTGTGACCTTGGGCAAATTGCTTAGCTGCCCTAGACCTCTGTTGTCTCTTCTATTAATTGGGAGCAGTAATACCATCCATGCAGAGTTGTTGGTTTTGGTATTTTTATTTTGAGGAATAAATGTTTACACATTTATTGTATAAGCCGCCTCTGTGACAGCTTAGTATAGGGCATGCCCATGGAGGAGCTCAATAAATGTGAATTTTCTCCATTTTTCCCTTTCTCTCCAAATTGCTTCACACAAGATCTTACCCTGAAGAACTTGCTATAGACTGGATGTTCTGATTAGGTGTTATGTAATTAGGGTCATAGGTCACACTGCGAATATCACCGATGCTCCGATGCTGCTCAGAGCAGGAAAAAACCTACGGGAAGGTTTCCTGTGTGTTGATCATGCACCCAAAAGCTGTATAGGTGGACAATATAGTCCAAACTGGTGTAAGTCGTGTCCTCTCTCCCACTCCCTGCCCTGCGCACTCCCTACCTCCTGAATCTTATCCTCCCCTTCAGGATCTGGCTCCCTGTGGATTCTCCTCTGGTTAGTCCAGCCAGAAGAACCCTCTTCCATACAAATCTCAAGCCCTGTTAGCTTTACTCTCAGAGCCTACTTTTCACTTATGTTGTGAAATCTCTTCTGTATTTTAAATTGTAATTGGTATTTATGTATCCTTTTGCTACTTCACATTGTACATTTCTCTTGTCTCTTTAGCTAGGTGGCAGATTTCTTGAGGGCAGGGAGATTGCGTTTCTATAGCCCTCTGAACATAGTAAGCAATCCACACATGGGCAGAGCCCACGGGGAAAAAATGTTTACACTTTTCATCTGTTCCTATAGTAGCACGGAGCTTTCTCTCACACCCTCACCACTCAATTAACGTCACATTTTCTCAACAGTCAGTCACTCTCGTTTTCTTCACAGAGCAGATGAGGCTTCTAATTTTTTACTTGTGCTACTTTTAGAAAGATTGTTTTATTAGTTCTTCTTTTTACATGTAAAAATGAGACTACTTTCCTTTTCCTGCCTCCCAGATAGATACCCGTTTGAGGCCTCGAAGCCCTAACCCTATCCTCCCCTCTAAGGCTTTGAAAGGTAGATAACACATTCACCTCCTGATAATGAGATATTTTCTTTAAAACAAATGTTATAAACCTTTAGTTCATTTCCATACTCCAAGTCCTCATTATAGTTCAAGAATTTCCCAAAATGGAAAATATCAATCTCATCAATCAATCTCCACTTGACCTGTTCTCCACAGTCAAATCCAAAGTCCTGCCTTAAAAGTTCTGCATTCCTCTGAAGTTAAATGATACAAAAAATGTCAAAAACACTCTTGCATTTGAATCACCCTGTCTGTCTCTGCTCACATGGCCCGATTCAGCAGATTGGCTCCTGGGGGAGGGCCCTGGGCTCCAGCCTATTACCAACAGACAGACACATCTCTAAGGTGCCTTTGTCAAAAGCCAAGGACATTTTTTAGGCATAGACTCTGAGCTTGTTGCCACATAAACAAATACAAAGATTTCACTTTAGCTTCCTCAGTTTTTTTGGATTGACAACAAGTATTAAGAGGGAGACGGAAGCCAGGAAGGCAGCCTGGGGCAGCTAGAAGCCCACAAGGAAGCCGGGAATTGCTGGTGCTGGCTCCGGCTCCCCGCTCAGGGCAAGGCTGGGAGCAAAACTCAGCTGTGAACTAATGTCTGGAAAACATCTCAGCTGGTCTATGAACACCCATAGACCCAGAGGCTGCATAGTGTAGAAGCGAGCAGTTCTTACTTCTGGCTGCACAGTAAAATCAACTGTGAGGCTGTCAAAAAATGCCAGTGTCCGGGCCCCACCCCAGGCCTGGGGAGTCCCAAGAATGGGTGTTTCTGAAGAGATCTCAGGGGCCGGGGGTTGGGGGCTTCTTACATGTGGTGAGGATGGAGACCAACTGACTGATGATAGCAAAAAGTCAGATTTTCTTTGGAAAACCTTGACTGAGTTTCTCTGTTGATTGGAATCTGTGACTAAATCCTGATATACACTTTTTTTTTTTTTATTTCAAGGATGTTATTTTCCCTTTTTGATGGGTATTCTTAAAGAGTAGCTGTAGGCTAGATCTACAAGGGATCGTAGAGCTCGTTGAGTCCACCTGTGGTGAGCAGGTTTAATGGATGATGCCAGCTCTGCTAACAGAGGCTGCCTGGAGAAGGACTCTGGGAAGGATTGAGAAAGACATTGAGGCTGTATCCCAACTCGACAGACTCATGTTCTGTGCAACCCTAACGATGGCTGCTGTACGTAAGGTGGTGGCACAGTGCCGTGGGAGTGGGGTGTTTGCCATTCCTTATATACATGAAGAAATTACTTGCAGAGAGGAGATGTACTTGACCAAATTCATACCAAGTTACTGGTTTCCTTCCCTTTTCTCATTTATTGAACGTGAACAATACTCTTGATATTCAAAGGGTAAATTCATGTAGACTATATACTTTCAGGTTGTCTCAGCCCAACGTATGCAATCATTTATTAAATTTGAATAAATGGTGAGCACAAATAGGGATCATTCACGGCCCAATTCAAACCAACTGCTTCCACTTTTCTTTGCCTTTGTCTATGCAAGTTTGGCCCATGTCTGTGAGCAAATCTGGAGCACTAACTCAGTGGTTTGGATTCTGGATTATGTTGCTCTCACATTTTGAAGCCTGGGACAAGTCTAACATCTACAGGCATTTGGGAGCCACTGCCCCAGCCTCCTGGAGGCCTCTCAGGACTTACTCCCAGGGTTTTCTCATTCTGATTTGTGCTCTTAGAGAATTAGGTGATGTGAGCCTACAGATATGGAAGTTGCTTCCATTCACTAATATATGCCCCGAAACACAGCCTTAGATATTTCCCTGATGAGAACATTATTCCACTTCCAGACCTTGGTTCCCTGTCCCTCACTTGCCCTCTCAATAGCCTTGGGGATGATTTCACTAAGCCCTTTTAGTTTTCTTTCAAACATCCACCTGCTCTCTTCCTCTGCACACTCCTCAGCATGGTATCTTCCTTGTCAAATCTTTATCCCAATATAGGAACTTGGGATCTTACGTGCAAAATGCAGGAGTGAATTGCCTGCTGAGATCATAAAAGCTTTTAAACTCAAGCATCTTGCCCACTTTGAGGAATGTATGGCAAGGTGCCACTCTACTGAATTAAGCCCAACACATATTTTCCCTAAATGTTATTGACATTCAGTTGAGTTGATCATTACTACATATGTAGCTCTGCACTCTGAAAACTGATGGACTGTTTAGAATAATTTCTAGTCCTTAAAGAAGCTATACTGGTACTATATGTATATCATCACAGAAGATAGCCTGGAAGATGATATACTATACTTTAATTGTAGTTAACTTGGGGAGTCAGGGGAGGCTTTGGGTGGGTTTCATTCATCAGTGCTGTTTGGATCTTTAAAACAAATATGCACTTATTTTACACTTGCAAAATAAAACATTAAGTAAATTTATAAAAATAAAAAAACTGTTCATGACTTCCAGTCAAGCTGGCAGCATAGGCAGACATGGCTTACCTTTTCACACAACCACATCAAAATTATGAGTAAAATATAGAACAACCATCACTCAAAACCATCAGAATTCGAGTTGAACGAAAGTCTGACAATGATGGACCATCCAGACTGGTAAGAGGGATGCAGATGTGGAATGGGCTGGTCCCTCACCCATGTGAGGTGGATAAAAATTCAGGAGGAATATCTTGGGAGTGGGAAGTCTCAGTCCCATACCAGGTCCCCCAGCCCAGGGTTCCAGTGCCAGGGAGGTAAGTCCCCACAACTCCTGGCTGCAAAAACCAGCAGGGATTGAGTCAGTGGAAGCCACTGCTGGAGCCCCAAGCAGTTCCCCTTAAAAAACCCACACACAGACTCACCTACTCCGACTCACTCCCTCTGAGCTCCAGCACCAAGGTGGCAGCTTGAAAGGCACTAACAGCATAGAGGGAAGAACTGAATTGTCTGGCATCAAGGTGAGCAGAGGGCATTGTCTCTTTTCTAAACACTTCCCCCACAGAGCTGGCAAGCTTGTGCCATATCTGACTCCACGAACCTGGCTAACACGATTTGACCCACCTTGTAGATCCCCAGAGACTGCCCCACCCAACTTACGGGTCCACCTGCTTTTCCCTATGAATGGCTGGTCATGATTCATGCTTCACAACTTTCCAAATCCTCTCAAACAAACAATAGCTGGCCTCAGTGAGCCCCAACCCCAGCACTAGCCACAGCCAGCCTAGATTCATAGCTTGACTTCATCTATGAATCTCCAAGCCCAGTACAAGTAGTAGCCATCTCAGATTGCTTTATAGCCCAGGAATGGTGGCCCTGAGAAAAACACAGGTGGGGGCTGACCTTGGCCTGGACCACCCAGGAAACCCCAGGGCCAGTATACCCAGTGGACAGCTACAAACCACGTCAGAGCTCCAACACCCTGCCCCTGCACAGCTGATCCTCCATGGAGGGTGGAAGTTGGTGGTCAGTGGTCACAGCCAGTCCTTGCAGCTGACTGGCCTGGGTAAACCCCTCACATTGATCTGTAACAGTAACCAAGCCTTAACTACAAGAGGAGGGTGTACTCAGCCCACACAAAGGGAGCACCTTGAGTACCCAACTTGGGTGATAGGGGAGCCTGTGTCACTGGACCCTACAGGACACCTACTACATTAGGCCACACTACCAAGGCACAGAGTCAAAGCAGCTTTACCTAATACATAGAAACAAACACAGGGAGGCTGACAAAATGAGGAGACAAAGAAACATGACCCAAATGAAAGAACAGGTCAAAACTTCAGAAAAAGAGCTAAATGAAATGGAAACAAGCAATCTATCAGATGCAGAATCTGATAGAACAACAGTAGAGTGGATGAAGCCGAGAACCAAATCAATGATTTGGAACATAAGGAAGCAAAAAAAGAAAAGAAAACAAAACCCAATCAGAACAATAAGAAAAAAGAATCCAAAAAATAAAAAAGGATAGTTTAAGCAGCCTCTGGGACAGCTTTAAGAGGTCCAATATTTGCATCATACGGGTGCCAGATGGAGAAAAGAGCAAGAAATTGGAAATCCATTTGAAAAATAATGAAAAAACTTCCCTAACTTGGTAAAGGAAATAGACATGCAAGTCCATGAAGCACAGAGTCTCCCAAACAAGAAGTGTGCAAAGAGGCCCACTCCAAGATACGTCATCATTAAATTTCCAAATGTTAAAGATAAAGAGAAAATCTTAAAAGCAGCAAGGGAAAAGAGGTTATTTAGCTACAGGGGAGTTCCCATAAGACTGTCAAATGACTTTGAAGGCTAGGAGAGATTAGCAAAAAATATTCAAAGTCATGAAAAACTGGGACCTACAGCCAAGACTGCTGTACCCAGCAAAGTTATCATTTAGAACTGAAGGACAGATAAAGAGCTTCCCAACAAGAAAAAAACTAAAGGACTTTATTATCACCAAACCATTATTATATGAAATGTTACAGGGACTTATTTAAGGAAAAGTAAAGATCAAAACTTTGAACAATATAGTGGCAATAAATACATATCTTCCAACAATTGAATCTAAAAAACAAACTAAGCAAACAAGAACAGAGACAGAATCCCCGGTACTGGGAGCATTTTGATGGTTGTCAGATAGGAGGGGTGTATGGGGGAATGGGTGAAGAGGTGAGGGGATTAAGAAGTACAAATAGGTAGTTACAGAATAGCCATGGGGATGTAAAGTACAGTATAGGAAATGGAGAAGCCAAAGAACTTATATGCATGACCCCTGGGCATGAACAATGGTGAGGGGATTGCTTGAGGGAGTAGGGGTTGCTGGTTGGGAGGGCAAGGGGGGAATCAGGACAACTGTAATAAGATAATCAATAAAATATAATTACAAATAAAAATAAAATTAAAAAGTGTTTACAATGTCTTAGAGATGAAGAGACCTCCTTTGATTCAAAATCTGCTGTGACTCTGTCAAATTTACTATACAATTTTGTGTGCACCTGCATGTGTGTGCATGCCTGTGCTTGTGTGTATGTGCACTAGTGTTAGGTTGACCATTGTCCTTTTGTAGGGAAATTGTTTCCTATTCTGAATTATGTCTCTCTTATGTTTTTGGTATGAAAATGTAAGATGATGATTTTTAAAATCCTTACTTGATAAAATAAATAATTGGAGACTCAATGTCAGTTTTAAAAACTTTCCAGGGGTGTCCAACCTTTTGGTGTCTTGGGGCCACACTGGAAGAAGAAGAGTTGTTTTGGGCCACACATTCAATACACAAACACTAACAAAAACTGATGAAGAAAAACCAGGTTTTAAGTGAATTTATGATTTTGTGTTGGGCCACATTCATAGCCATCCCGGGCCACTTGTGGCCTGTGGGCCACAGGTTGTACACGCCTGCTAGGCCCTTATGGGTCTACAGAAATCACAGTCTTGGAATTTCTCATGTTGTCAGCTCCTCAGTTTTACAGATGAGGGGGCTGAGGCTCAGGGAAATTGTGAAGCACTCACGAAAAGTGATTTAATTGTGTTCTGATCAACATAACCACTCTGTCTCTCAATTTTAAGAAATTACTCATTTTTTTCATACAATACTTGCTACTGAGCACTCAATATTTATTAGATTAGGTGTTAGGGATAAATAAGAATAAATAGATAGATTGTCCTGGAGCTTATAGTGTAACATAATGGCTAGCAGCATTTGCTTACATACCATATGCTAAATCATTAAAATACTTTCCTTCTTTGGTAAATAAATTAGTGTTATACCACATTATTAACATATCATCATTTCTTTATCTGTGGTTCCTTACAGATTTAGTGAACAACATCTATATCAGACATTTTGCTTTGTCTGTAATACTGAATTTTATCTTGCACATAAACCATGTAACAGTTTTAAATGTTTTTTTAAAGTTGAGCAGAATGAATGCATATATTTATTGAAAATAGTTAAGCAATACTTAAATATACAGAGAAATAAGTGTGAATCTGCTTTTATTGCTCGCAGCTCTCCAGCCCCACTCTGGTCTCCGGAGGTAACCACTGTGAGTAGTTTTTTGGATGTTCTTCCAGAGTCCGTTCCTTAGCATACATGCAGACACATCAAGTTAGTCCTCTTGCTACGTAGCCTTTCTTATATACTTATATATTTCTAGCAGAGTGAACTCACTTCATCCTCATTCAAGTGATCCTATTGTTTCTGAAAATATGATCGTCAACCTCCCTTGACTGTTTTGCCTGAACACTGGCCCCTCTCAACTTAAAAACAGGTTGTATTAAAAGGTTTTTGTTTTATAAGCTGCTTGGAACTTGGACTGGGTTCTCTCATAAAGGGAGTTACAATTATGTTTTACATGACGGCTGCAGCAGCACAAGAAAAAGGTCAGTATGGAAAAGGAACATTTAAAGAGTATTTACCATGTGTGAAAAACCCTATTAAGAACTTTCCATTATTTCATTTACTCTTTGCAACATTTTTTGTTAGGATGGTTATTATTCCAAATTACACAGATGGAGCAACTAATGTTCAAAGGAACTAAGTAACTTGCCCATTGTCATTTAGGTTGTAAATGTTAGAGCCGAGGGTCAGGTTCAAGTATGTTTAATTCCTAAGCACAGGCACCTTCCAGGCCCTGAAAGTGAGTTTCATAGGGGAAAGGTGAACACAGGCACAGACGCAGCCACAGGAGGCGGCATGGTTTTCGCCTCCTCCTGTTGTGGTGATCTCGGAAAGAAAGATCAGGAGCTGGAGGGCTAGAAGCTCTGTTTCCACACCTATCCACACCCTAATCGACGACTGTGTCAGACAGGGGGTTGACACATTGGCTGCCACTGTATAAGTACTTCTTGGATTCCAAAGCCAATTAATAAAAACACTGCTGGAAATTGTTTCTCCTCCTAGATCTACTCTCTAGCCTTCTCCACCCCACTCTGTGCCTTGTGAGGCCAACCTCTCTGACTCCATCAGTTGGCAGAGTCCTTTCCCCTCTGGCTTCCTGCTGGGTTTGTCCAATGGGAGGCATCAGCAGGGGACTGGAAGGTGTGAGGGAAGAAATGTCAGGTCACTTAGTTCCCTGGCTCCTTTCCTGTCACAGCCACTTCGCAGTGGCTGGGTTCCTATACCCAGAGCCACAGCTCCTGTTGGATGGCTTTCCTTACATCTTCAGCTTTCTCTTAATCCCGGCAAACCATTCCTTTTTGGTATCTTCAACCTAAGGGGTAGTAACAGCATTCTTACTCTTACTAGACAGGTACTTTACCATTTCTTGTTGGCTTAATACCATTTGCCCACACTCCTTTAAATATTCCTTCATTAAATTCTCTTTAGTTATTCTTTTGAGGGTACCATCTGTTTGCTGCTGGGAACCTGGCTGATCCAGCAAATGAAACCAAGATTTGTTCCTGAAAATGGATCCTCGAAAGGGGACTCTGTGATTAGGTTGCTCATACAGTTGATGAGAGCATGGATAATCTGCCTGCCAAGGTGAAATGGATAACAGAGCATGTGGTGGAATAATAGTTACTCAAATTATCAACAGCTGTTGCATGGGATGGTGTCGATGAAGGGCAAGGCATTGGGAGATCACGTGACTCTGGGGTTGGCTGTTTTGTCGGGTGATTCAGATTACACAGATTGTGCCACAGGCTGGATACTTATGAAGCCCCAGAGAACACAAACAGAAGAAAGGGCAAATTATCAGCCTTCAATGTCCAACTCAGGGCATAGGTGGAAAATCAGATAGCCTCTTTGGAAGGGTTTAAAGAATCTTTTATTTTTTTGTAGCTTTGGGGCCAATATATTTAAATCAGGATAGCTTTTAAAGAATCTTTTGGAGTTCTGGCCAAGATGGAGGCATAAGTAGAAACCCTTCACTTCCTCTCACAACCAAAAGAGGATAACAACCAATCTAAAATCAATAAAAATCCAGAAGCACCAGAAAATCAAGCTGCATGGAACTCCAACAACCAAGGAATTAAAGAAAAAATCAACCAGAACAAGTAGACTCCCCACATGGGCCCTGTGGGGAGGGCGACTCAGAAAAACCTCAGGGAGGTGGCTGAGAGGTGGGTCTGACTGCCAAGCTTGTAGGAGCTGCTGGGAGAGACTGACTTAAGGGAGAAACTGAGACTCAGGGCTGACTGTGGGCTACAGCTGGGGTTGCCATGGTGGGAAATACTTCCAGTCAAACTTGAAAGTCTGTTGGAAAGTGCACTAGAGATGAGCAGGCAAGCTGCATTGCTCCCTCTCTGGCCCCTCCCCCACAGGCAGTGCAGCAAAGAGGGTTGCCCTATTTAGGTGAATACCTAAGGCCCCACCCCTTACAACTTAGCAGGTGCCAAGACAAAGAAATATGGTCCAAATGAAAGAACACAGCCAAAAGTCAGAACTAAGCGATGAGGAGATTGCCAACCTAACTTATAGAGAATTTAAAGCCCTGGTAATCAAAATGCTCACAGAACTGATTGAGCTCGGTCAAAAAATGAAAGAACAAATGAAAGATACCCAAAATGAAATAATGCAAAATATTCAGGGAACCAACAGTGACAAGTAGGAAACCAGGATTCAAAGCAACGATTTGGGACAAAAGGGAGAAATAAACATCCAACTGGATCAGAACAAAGAAACAGGAATCCAAAAAAATGAAGAGAGACTGAGGACTCTCTGGGACAACCTGAAACATTCCAATATCAGAATTATAGGGGTGCTAGAAGGAGAAAAACAACAGCAAGAAATTGAAAACTGATTTGAACAAATAATGAAGGAAAACTTCCCCAATCTGGCAAAGGAAATAGACTTCCAGGAAGTCCAGGAAGCCCAGAGAGTCCCAAAGAAGTTGGACCCAAAGAGGAACACACCAAAGCACATCATCAATAAGTTATCTAAGGTTAAAAATAAACAGAGAGTCTTAAAAGCAGCAAGAGGAAAGGAGAGAGTTACCTACAAGGGAGTTCCCATAAGGCTATCAGCTGATTTCTCAAAAGAAACCTTACAGGCAAGAAGGGGCTGGAAAAAAGTATTTGAAGTCATGAAAGGCAAGGACTTATATCCAAGATTACTCTATCCAGCAAAGCTGTCATTTAGAATGGAAGGGAAGATAAAGTGTTTCTCAGATAAGGTCAAGTTAAAGGAGTTCATCATCACCAAGCCCTTATTATATGAAACATTAAAGGGACTTATCTAAGAAAAAAGAAGATAAAAATATGAACAATAAAATGACAACAAACTTTTAACTATCAACAAATTAACCCAAGAGAAAAGAAAAACAACAAAAACTAAGCAAACAACCAGAACAGGAACAGAATCAGAGAAATGTATATCACATGGGGGGATTTCGATGGGAAGGGGGAGGGGAGAAATAGGGGGAAAGGTACAGGAAAGAAGAAGCATAATAGTAGGCATAAAATAGGCGGGGAAAGATAAAAAATAGTATAGGAAACAGAGGACTCAAAGGACTTGTATATGTGCAAGGTTGTATATGTACAACCCATGGACATGAACTAAGGAGGGGGGAATGCTAAAGGGCTGGGGGGGGCAGGATGAAGGGGGAAATTTGGGAAAACTGTAATAGCATAATCAATAACAAATACTTAAAAAAAGAATCTTTTATCTTCTACAGCTGCAGAAAAATATGGTTGAAGCTCATCTGTGTTGAAACACCATTCTACTATCACACAGATGTCTAGGGATTTGCAGTGTGGTAAAATAGAAGGTGCATTTGTGAAGACACAGGTACACCTGGGACAGACTCTCATCTCTGACACCACCTACAAGGCATTGGGCAAATCACTCTGAGAGATGAGTTGCTGTATTAATAAATGTTCTTGTATGGTAAGGCATAGATAGAAAAAGTGTAGGTTCCTAAAATACAAGATGAGGCTATTTGGGGCAGGTACAGAAGACCGAGAACTTTGAACTTCCAAATTCCCCTGATCCTTCATAGCCACATCTGAGGCAACGAACCTCCCCTTCACACCTTTAGCAAGCTCCAGGGGGAGAATCAGTCCAAACCTCTGGTGTTTGAGTATGACCATAACCCTTCTGCAGATAACTGTTCCCCCTTTAAACAGCCTCCCCCTTGCCACTGGGCCCTAGCAGAAACTAACTGCCTGACCACATTAGTTTTGTGTGGCTGTCATTAGAAATTATCACAAACTTGGTGGCTTAAAACAACAGAAATTTGTTCTTTTACCATTCTGGAGGCTGAAAGTCTGCAATAAGGGGTTGGCAGGGCCACATTCCATCTGAAGGCTCCAGAGGAGAATCCTTCCTTTTCTCTTCAGCTGCTGTTGCTCCAGGAATATGACTACGTAACTCCAATCTCTCCCTCCGTCATCACATGGCTTTCTTCTCTGCCCTCCCTTCTGTGTCTAGTAAGAACAATGTCATTGGTTTTAGGATTTACCCAAGTAATCCAGAATGATCTCATCTCAAAACGTTTAACTTAATTCTGTCTGTAAAAACGCTTTTTACAAATAAGGTCACATTCATAGGTTCCAGGAGACATATCAGTTGTAGAGCCACAGTTCAAATCTTTACACTGACTATGGAAAATCAAGTGACCATGTGACCTGAGCTGCTCCTAATGAACTGGGTGTTACCTGACCCACCGTTCACAAAAATGGGAATGTGCAGCAGCACCCCGACAAGTGCAAAAGAGATATAAAAGATTGGGTTCAACGTGAGCAGGTGGCTCACTCTTTCAACACCCACTTTTGGTTCATAGCTTCCTCTCTCTCAATTCACATCCACAGCCTTATGTGGAATTCCTTATATTCATATGACTGGAGAGAAAAAACTTGAGATTGACTTTGACATGTGGTCAAAGCCAGAGGTGCATAGCCGCTGCATTATGGTCTCCATTAGGATGGAGACCATACGAAAGACCCTCATGAAAGGAAATTATTTCAATTAGAGGAACTTTAAGCAGTACAATGGGTTGTTTAGTTGGGCCATCAGAAGGTGGCTTGAGGTTTGTACCAATCTCTCTCTAGGAAGAGGCTTAAAACTTAACCAGTTGGTCAGGAACTTTAAGAAAGCATAATGTGAAGATTGGTGATAAGAGGCAATATGTAAAGACAGAATTCTCATAATAGGCACAGAATATTCCTATATTATCTAAAGGTCCACCAGAGAAAGAGAGTGTTTTATTGTGGAGACACTCTCGATAAAGAGGTGGATAAGACAAAATAACTCTGTGGCTGTTGGTCAGAATGTTTGTCAAACAACGTGGTGCTTGTTCTGTGGGCTCCTGGACGAAGTTCCCATTGCGGTAGGAATTGAAGCTCATCAATGTGCTCTCCCTTGTCAGACTGATCTGGCCACTGCCACAGCTCAGTCTCCAACCTGACAACAGCAGAGACCAGCGCTGAACCTTTGATGTAACGTCACTCCCTGGGGTGACAACCTACTACCCCATTGTTGCACTCCTTCGGTCATGGAGGCAACAGTCATTATCCTCACAGAAATGGCTATACATTCTAAATAGGCATTTTCTTCCCAACTTTTCTGCCAGCACCACCATTCTTAGACTTACACACTTTATTTTCCCTCATTTTTGTCCCATATAACTTATGGAATGGTGAATAAAATAGGGAAATGGGTTTATATCCAGTAAATTCACTGCCCCCTCCTTCATGTAATTGTGGCATGAACTACTGCAGGCTCAGCTGCAATTACCGTGAGATAATGAACTGTGAGGTCAGGATACATGCCTCACACCAGGGGTCAAAATACAGCACCTTCATCCTGACAGCTGAAATTCATGGATTTGGGAGTCAATATGTGGTGTTGGAAGAGCCCTTCTCACTCTTACACCGAATAATTGACTCAGAGAATTTTTGCTTCTTGTCTCCACAACCTTGGCATTGGTGGTTTGGGAGGTTAGAGTGCTCAAGGGAAGAATGCCTCCAAGAGGGGACAGTCATGGTTCCACTAAGTTAGAAATTGGGACTGATGGCTTCTCATGCTGCTGAACCAACCAGCAAAGGTGGGAGCCACTCTATTGGCCTAGATAATCAAACTTGCTTATACAGAAATGTGGATCACTGAGTCTCAACAGAAGCCTAGGAAATTTACTGGAGCTCCTCTTATTATTTCTCTAGCATACTGCTCTATGAAAGACTGTAGCAGGCCAATAAATAAAAGACAAGTATGTATTCAGGTTTCATATAAGTAAGGTTTGAGTCTCATCATCAGGTAAAGACTTATCCAGCCTAGGAGCTTATGGTGTGGGGGTAGAGGTAAGGAGGGGATGGGCAGTAGAAGCAGCGATGACTATCAACTTAGGCCTGTGCTGGGTACAAAAGCAGGGATGGGAGGAGTTATGCTGTGTGTTGCTTTTTCCCCACACACATCTTTTTTGCCCTGTATTGTTTTATATTGAAAACACTGGTGGCAGCTTGTAGTTTAAGGTTCACGTGGGAGTAAGAGTGAACTCAGCACCGTATGATGATACATCCATAGATTGGAACTATGGGTTTGCTACACTGGAGGCAGATACTCTTCAACAAAAAGGAAAAAGTAGATGCTGAGGCATAAAATGTGCTAAATACTCTCTCTCCCTTAAGATGTTTTCCATCCTCCTTTCCACAGCACTATGCGTGGAGAGGCTGATCTCTGTGAACCTCTTTAACCAGGCTTCCATGCTCAGTGGCTTTCAGCTGCAATGGTAATGGCAGATGAGGGTGCTGGTGGAAAGAAAAACCAAGCTGTGCATCTCCTGGCTTCCTCCTGCCTTGGCCAAACTTTGTCAGTGGCCACCTTCTTCTTTCTTGGGCCAAGGCAACATGTGATATTCCTGTCCCACAGCTACAGGTATTGTCAGGTCTCAGCAACCACTCTCTCCCCTTGTGTCTTCAGTCATTAAGTCAAAAAGGCTCTTCAAATCATTCCTTGTCAGCTCTCTTTAAATCTGCTCTCCCTTTAAAAATAGCCCTTTCAAGAAACTCTCTTTGGTCAACCATTAGAGGGAGCCATTTCCATCTCTCCAGGATTTAGGTTAACCCCTTCTTCCACACCTCTATTCAGCTCGTATGCTCATCTCTCAGGCTACTTATCCCTGGTTCTATGTGTATATGCTTAGAGAAGGACAGATCCAAAGACAGCTTTTCTTCCTTGGACCATAATAGCCATAATAGCCACAGGAGGAAAGAGGAATTTCTCTTTTAGGTTAGGAAATTTTGGCCCCTGCTTCACTCATGCGCCAAGGCCTCTGAACTTGGAGGTGAGTGCATTGTTTACTCTGTTAGCATTATAGTGAGCAAAGCAAATTTGCCCTAGTATTCTAGCGGTAGGAAAGACAACAGCCCAACACTTGCTTTATTCATTCATGCAACAAATATTTAGTGAACACTTTGTTCTAGGCTCCAGAAATATGGAACTGGACACAATAAAGACTCAACTATCATGGAGCTTACAATTTCTTTGAATAAGCCCTTGCCTTCTCTATGGTATTACAAGTGCTATGGTAGAAGCTCAATGAATAATGATCAAATGATTAAAGATGAAGATTAGAAAAAATAATAAAAATATTGGTAAATTACAATTACACAGCATTTCCCTATAGTTAGCTTAATGCCGTTTAATCTCTAAGTGTGAGTGTGACCTTTGCAACGCTGGCCAGTCTTTTCACCAAACCATCTAGCACTTAGAAACTTGTGGCAACTCAGTGAGGTTTTGCTAGATTCCTCTCAGTTCCACGTGAAATATCTGGAAGCATCACAATACCTGTCTGACTTGTGCTGCTACATAATCTGCCCAATGGCCTCTTCTGGAAAAGTCTCACATCCTTTGCCCCACTCTCTAGATCCCTCTGCTGGGACAAGTTCTGTTGAGGTGACTGTGCTCACTGGCCTTTCACATTCAGTTGCATCTCAACTCACAGTCTCTGTTCAACAGGACACGATTCCTCAAAGGTGTCCCTCTAGGTTCACCTCTTCCTTTCCTTCTGCCGATATCTTTTTCTTTCCAACCTCAGCTCCCTTCTTCCACTTCCTAGATTAGTATCCTGATGTCTGTCAATCAACTCTGGCCCGTGATGCTGCCACCATCAGTCTAAAGAGAATACAGATGGACAGATGACGGACAGATAGGTGGTGTGT
The DNA here is from genome assembly GCA_039655065.1 of Glossophaga mutica. Taxonomy (NCBI): domain Eukaryota; kingdom Metazoa; phylum Chordata; class Mammalia; order Chiroptera; family Phyllostomidae; genus Glossophaga; species Glossophaga mutica. The sequence continues at coordinate 66,654,408 of CM077303.1, read as the reverse complement.
CAATAGACCCATTTTGTACAATGGAAATTGGGAGAAACCTAAAGCAACAGAGAAAGTGATGGAAAGCGAAGTCATTTATTCCGGATATAGCTTGTTCCTGGTAGGTCTCAGCAATGGCATTTCCTTCGTATACTGTTTTATTTTATTTTTTTCAGTGCAAGGTCAAATTTAAAAATGTGTGTGCTGACACTTGCCCTTGTACCTTCTCATTGTTAGGTGGCTGGTGTGTAGCCAGGATTTTTCGGTTCTTTGTAGTTTTGTGTGAAATGCACTGTGACACGGGGTGGGTGGGGGAAGCCCAGAGGGGAAAAATTTTGCTCACAGTAGAGCTGAAATCAAAGGAATGCTTCAGGCTGTGAAAAATGGCTTCCCGTTGCCTGGCTCCAGACTGTGAGCATTCATGCTTTGGAAAAGGTAGTCTGGAAAAAGTGAGGTGCGGGGAGGATGGGGATTTTCACATTGCAGCAGAGGATATCCATACTTTCTTTTCAGGTTTAATTGCTCGTGGGTGGTGTACAATTATAAGTGCTCATAAATTGTCTACCCTTATATTGAATTCAGCCCCCTCCATATGTGTCTGCATGAGCTGAGCTGAAGCCAGTGGAATGGGCCAAAATACACTAGACCTGCAGCCAAACTGACGACAGAGAGTTTGAAAAGTCAGCTTAGAGAGACCTGTGCACCCAGTTATTGGAGCAATAGATTTTCTGCCCCGAGCCTCTACACGGATGCTATTTTTTCTTTATTGGGGCGGAATATGAAATGAGAATGTACTGATGGACAAACTGACATCCTTCTCTAGTTGAAAAAGTACCATTTAGAAAATTATTCAGAAATTTCAGAAAAAAACATGTCATCTGACATTTCATAGGATGTTCAAATCGTCTATTGTAAGATACTTTAAAAATGTAAACATTACTAAATATAGCATTATTAATTTTCAGTAGATTGAGAAAAGTCGATTTCTAACTTTTACAAAATGGCAATGAGAAAAAAGGACTTTCAACCCCCACAAAGGGAAGTAGTAAAATGCTATGCAAATATTTCCCAACGCTGCTCACTGGTTACTTTTTTACAGGTAGCTATTTTTTTAAAAGATTTTATTTATTTTTAGGAAGGTAGGGAGCAAGAGAGAGAAAGAAACATCAATTGGTTGCTTCTTGCACACCCCCAACTGGGGACCTGGCCCACAACCCAGGCATGTGTCCTTATGGAAATCAAATTGGCATCCTTTTGGTTTGTGAGACAATGCCCAACCCACTGAGCCACACGAGTCAGGGCTTTATAGGTAGCTATTTTGATTGACAGATCGATTAGTATTCAGTAGAGAAATTGTGTTCTTGTGTGTTTTGTGTAAATGTGAGACATTTTTGAGATTGGAAAGGGTGAAGAGAATTAATGAATAATGTCCACTTGAAGGTTGGGCAAAAATAATTAAATAGCTTGGTTATAGTTTAAATTTTTTTTTTGTTATGCTTGGTATATTTAGCAAGTGGTACCTTGTTATGCAAAATGTATTGAGTGACAAGTATCTAAGGAGACTCTTGTAAGGAAATAACCAGATTCTGGAGTGGCTGGTTGGCCCTGCAACAAAGATTCTTAAATGAAACAATCTTAATCCTCTGGTTAATGATCAAATTGGGCAGGTAACTAAAGTCACATCAAGGGGAGAAAGTGACCCTGACTGTTTGGATTCGGTTCAAGGATTCATATATAGGTCTATAGCATGGACTCTTGGATAAGAAAGTTGTTGATGCCACTTAAAATATTACTTGACTAGCTACTCAGAATTTTTATTTTAATGAGCAAAGGGGAAAATACTTCAGAAAACAATAAAACATTTAATGCACAAATCATTAAAGAGACTCAGACCCTTCTTTTTAGGACTTTAGGGTCATAATCTTGTTAGTCAGAGGGTCCCTTTTCTCCATCAAGAGAAATGGGACCAGGAGACAAGGCATAGCCAGGCATGGCCAGGCATGGTGGCAGCCACAATGAAGGCCATAGGGAAGCTGAAATCTGCAACCAGAATATTAGCGAGTACTAAGGAGAGTTTGCAAAGCACTGTCAAAGGAAGGGAGGAAACAGCAGAAACAGAAGGTTTCAGATTTCCCCTTGCTTTGCATTTTTAGGTACTCAATAAATATTTGTTGAATCAATGTGAGTAAAACTGAGAGGTGGGTTTTGGGAAAGAGCAATATCAAATTATCCAAAGATTTGTCTTATGGGTTTTGGGGAAGCAGGTTGTTTTTTGTTTGTTTGTTTGTTTTTTCCCCCAGAAGAAGTTAAGAAAGCTGATACAGAGTCAAATTTCTGGTCTCTGCTGGGTATTACTGGTGGCAGTAAAGATATTAGTCAGTAAATGTTCTGGGAGCTGGGTAGAGTTTCAGGGGAAATGGACCTGCACTGTACCGGCAGGGACTGCGGGTTATAGGGAAGGAGGAAGCCCAGTGAGTGAGTTCAGCCCCGGAGCCAAGCTGCTCCCTGCTCTGCCGAAGCTCCATGGCCTGAAGAGGACTCCATGCAAATTGCCCTTCCATCGGTAGGCAGTCCAGAGCCTGCTGTCTACTTTCCCTAGGCTGAAAATATGCTTGGCCTTATCACATCTTGGAGAAAAAAAAAAAGACAACTGGCATTTCCAAAGCATGAAGCATTTTTACTCTTGTGAAAGCGAGACCTTCCCAGAAGGAACTGCCTCAGGGCAGTGACTCTGAAATACTAAAAGGAAAAGAATTCTGAATCCCTGGCATTGTCGTAAATTGTTTGTAGGACAATGTTACTTAAACGTGTATGTAGAAATATGAAACTAGGAACAAATTCTTTATGCCTGTAAATCTTATACACTTCTGTAACAAAATTTTCTTTCAAATTAAGTCCGGACATTGAATTTAGCACGTCTGTGCTTTGTTACTCCGTGCTGTGTGATGACACAACTTCCCACTACTTGCCTCTATTTTACCTCCCAAAAGCCTTCGTGCAGTGCACCGTGAAGTCCTTGGGTCTTGATCTGGTTTTAATGCATCGTTTACAAGTTTCTATCTACCTCTCTTCTTTTCTCGTCCATCTGTACGGCAATTACTGTTACACACGACAGATCAAGTCTCAATTTGTTAAATAGCTTAGGATACTAAAGCCTTATTCTATAAAAGTACTTTTTTAATTTAAAATGCCCAATATAAGTTTTAACTTTCTAATGAGTAAAATAATTCAGCATGAAAAAAAGAGTAGCTTGGGGTAATTATTATCGTTTTGCCATTAATTTAACGGCAATCGCATTTGCCTTTCTGTCCATTGAAGGTTCAGTGCCACCACTCAGGTGGACATAATTACAGCTTGACCACAGGCAATGAATACATGGTAGCACACAGTCCTCATGGCTGAGGACATGAGAATATTAATTCTTGATTTTTAAATTTTTACTCAGGGTGTGTTTCCAATATAGTAAAGTATAGAAAGCAGTATGACAGACATATATCTTCTAAACAAATGATACTATTTTGCAATTATTGGATTCAGATATCTTTTTAGTTATTATTTTGTTTTTTAAATTTACAGTAAAATATTTTCTCATTGTACAACCCTGAGCTGTAACACATGCGTAGATTTGTATAGCCACCAGTAGAAAAAACAGCTTAACCACCTCCCAAAACTCCCTCGTGCTGTCCCCTTGTAGTTAGACTGCCCCCCCACCCCCCCCCACCCCCTCAATGCATCGCCTCACTGCTGCAAATCTCTTCTCTGTCCAGATAGTTTTGCCTTTTCCAGAACGTCGCTTATCTAGAATCCTAGAATAGGTGACCTTCGGAGACTGACTTCTTTCACATTATGTAATGCATGTTGTGTATGTTAATTAGTATGTCGTTTTTCTTTCATTGCTGAGTGTATTTCAATGTGCGGACTTACCATACCTTTTACTTGTTGAAGGACATTTGATTTGGTTTTAGTATTTAGCAGTTATATATGATGCTGTGATAAATACTTGTATACAGATTTTTGTATAAATAAGAATTTTCATTTCTCTAGAAAAATCCTCTGGGATTGCTGGGTCATATCATAAGTGTGTATTTAACTTTGTAAGAACTACACAGTTGATCTCTAGACTGTCTGAATTGTGCATTCCCAATGGCAATGTATAAGAGTCCTGGTTGCTCCCATTTTCATTAGCCTTTAGGATATAAGTTTAAAGAATTATTTTAGTCATTCTAATAGGTAGGTAGAAGTATGGGTACGGAGCTATTCTAGTAGGTATGTAGAAGCCATTGCTAATTTTGAGCAGAGAAATGTCATGATTGGATCAATATTTTAATAGGAGGCTGTGTTAACATAGACCGTGGGAAGGCAAGTTAGAAGGAGACCCACTAGAAGGCTATTGACATAATATAGACCATAGAAATAGTGGTTTAAGCCAGGGCTGTCATAGCAGAGGTAGTGGGAAGCTAGGAGTTTCTTTGAAAATCAGTTGGATGTGGGGGTAATAAAGGAAGAGAGAAGCCAAGGATGACTGCTAGTTTTTTGGGCTGAGCAATTAGAAGAAATACAATTCACGTTCACTGAAACATGACAGCAACAGTTTCTGGGGAAAGGTCAGGAACTCAGTCGTGGATACCTGAGTTTGAGATATTTAACTATAGGACATCCAAGTAGATATCAAGTGGATGGCTGGATACATGTATCTAGAATTCATGTCTAGAATTCATATTAGGAAATAGAAATTAGGAAGCTATCAATATTTGTATTTATAGACAGGAGTCTGGATGAGATCTTCAAGGGAGTTAGTGTGGAGAAAAAGAAGGTCCAGTGGCTGAGCACTGAGGAAATCTGACATTTAAGGGAAGAGATAAAAGGCAACCAGCTAATAGTCTCAATAACTAATGAGACCATGGCAGAAGGGGGCCTATGATATGGTAGTCTATTAAGCTCATCACAGCACATTTGATTGCAACAGTTAAAACAAGTTTGTTAAAAAAAGAAAACATTCTGGTACAAATATTGGAACAACACACATAAACCAGAAGTGTTCTGGGAGAACTAGGCTGTATATTCACTCTATGCCTGGGACATGTCCTCCACATCATGGCTTTCAAACTCCCATTTATTTGTGGCTGAACTCACTATCTTGATTCCAACTATCCTGGAACCTGATATCCTTTCAGCAGTCATTTTCTGTCTCCACACAGGATAGTCCCACAACGCTTACTGCTCAGATAAAAACCCCATAGATCAATCACCCCAACCTTCTTCCTCACCTCCCATCACATCCAATCTATCATCAACATTTCCTCCACGCTTCTTCCTAAATAGCACATGAATCCATCCACTTCTATCCATGTTCATTGCTACCATCTCAGTGCACACACTTGCATCACTCACCTGGACCACTCCGCAATCTCATAATTTATCCCCCAGCACCACCCTTAATCCCCTGCACACCATTCTCCATGCAGTGACTGAGATGAGTTTTCAAAAATGCCAATTTAGTCTTCTTATTTCCCTACTTAAAACCTGCCAGTGGGTTCTCACTGTCCTTAAACTGAAGCCCACATTTCTTGTCATAATCTGCAGTGAGCTTCTTGATCTAGCTGTGCCTCCCTTCATTTTAATCTCTCACCTAATCACGTCACCCTCATTTTCTACATTCAAGTCTTTACATCCTTGTTGTGCGAATGTTTGTACACCCCATGAAATTACTATGTTGAAACCTAATCCCCAATGTGGGGGAATTTGGATATGGGAAATTTGGAGGTGATTAGATCATGAAGGTGGTGTTCCCAGGATGGAATGAGCTCTCTCTGTAACATGTGAGGCTATAGGAAGAAGGTGGCTGTTTGCATACCAGGAAGAGAGTTTTCACCAGACATTCAGTCTGCTGGCATTTTGATCTTGGTGCCACCCTCAAGAATTGTGAGAAATAAATGTTTCTTATTTAAGCAACCCAAACTAAGTTCCTAAGACAGGCTAAATATCCTTGCTTCTCTAGGCCACTACTGCTTGAAACACTTTTTCACTCAGTGACTTCTTTGTCACCTAACTCCTGCCCTTCCTTTAGGTCTCATTTAAGGGTCTCTAAAGGTTATTTCCTCAAGCTGGCCCTCCCCATCTCTTCAGTTCAGGTTACACCTATTAGGTTTTTTAATGCTACCTACTCCCCTTTTTGTAATGCTCATTGCATGTGGGTTAAAGTGCTCTAAAGTGTGTGGCTGTGAATTCCACGAGGACAGGGACTGTGTCTGTTGCTCAGTCTCCAGTCCCTGGCTCACACTGTGCTCAATGCTGAATGGCTGAAAAGCTGTTGTCTAGTTTTATTTTTCAAAGAGTTAGTTGAACTTTAACTGTCTTCAAATTTCCTGTCTCAAATACTTAATCTCTAAAAAGCATCAAAATATGAAGTCCAGAGCTCTTGTCATCTGCCTTTTGGTGTCCATGTGGTACCCACTTAGAGCAGATTGGGGTTTTCTGGAGGAACCCATGTTTCTTGCTGACTGCATGAGAACTGGTAGTTTTGGTTTTACTCCAGCAAGATCTCATTCTTCTACCTTGGGATCTTGATTTCTATTACTTTTTTTTTCCCCCTGGGATCTGGGATCAGAGTAGTAGGAACTTTGGTGATAAAATGTCTAATGCATACTTTTGCCTTTAGGCAAGAATCTACCTGAACTAATTCAGATTAAAGATTCTTAAATTGTGTGTTGAATGGGAGGATATTTTCTAATGTTCCCCCAGCAGAGGAGATCCATTTTCATGTATACTTGTCACAACAGTAGATTCCCTAAGATTTGATCTCAATTTCTAAGTTTCATTTTGACCCAAATGCATCTTGTCTTGTCCTGAGCAAAAGGGAAAAATAGCTGGCTCCTTTCCTCTGTCCAAAGACTCTTCCTAGACATGTGAAGCGTTCATAAATTAACCTTCCCAGCTTTTTGGAGGGTGCAGTCAGAAAAGCTCCTCTGGGAATAAGTTCCCTTCCTGAAGATGGGTTTCTACTGAGAAGTCAAGCTCTGTTCGATTAAAAATGCATCATGCTTAGAGAATTTGAAGTCTTTCCATTTAAAAAAATGCTTAAGAAACCCAACAGCAATATAAGTCCTGGAAGACTAAGAAGTGTTGTTTTCATGGAAAAATTACTTATTACAGAAAAAAATTTATAGCTCTGTTACAACTTGTGGTAGACATAGATGTTTCCTAAGGACTCTGTGATTTAAGACTGCAATAATGGATGAAATTCTGATATTGTGGCCACTCTCTAGAGTGTGAACTTTATGTCCAAAATTCTTTTAAATTTAGCTTCCAGAACTATTTCAATGACTGGTACAGAGTTCTAACTATAGGGGGGAAAGAAGGAACAGGGAGAAAGGCATGTGGGGGCAGGAAGGAGAAGGATTTGCAGCCAGATCTATAACTATCTCCTTCCATTTGTCTGGCTCCTTGTCTTTCCTCTTTCAGATGCAATCAATGTCAACAGGCCCCAGACACCCCGAACACAAGGTGGGGCCTAAACAAAACATTTTCTGTGTCTAGGAAGCTACCAAAATAGTCTCTGCAAGTCATATAAAGAGCATTTAGTGAAACACAAAGTAAACAGGCACATGATGAGAGGCTGATGATGGCTGTGCTGATGAAAATGTCAGAAAGAAAGGAACATGTTCATCCCAATCAAGATTCAGCTTCAAAGGCTGGTCTCCTTTATATAAATCAGCCAGTGGCTTGCCTGGTACTGGAACTTCTCCCAAACCCCTACGGATGCAGCAGCCTGCTGGAGTTGGTATTCCACTTAACCTCTCTGGGCTTCAGCTTCTTCATCAATAAAATGAGGAGACTGGACCAGTGCACCTCTCAACACTAATGCTCTGGGATTCTCATGTACAGGTAGACTCTACCTAAAAAGTTCCATTAGGAGGATCCTAATGGAACCTAAAATGGTGGAACCTAATGGTTCCTAAAGGATCCATTAGGAGGTGAATTTCAGCTTTGGCTTCTGAATTCTATTGATCAGCTAGTTCTTTTCTACTCCTATTTAAACCATTTGATTTAGAAATTTCCAGTGCTGCTTATCTTGCCTAGTATATTGCCTCTGTTCTTTGGAGAAGGGTGTAGACTGAAGTGATATATGAGAAAAGGCCTTTACCTTCTTCCTGCATGACACCGGCACCCTAGATAATACTCTGGGTCTGGACCACTGGCAGCAACTGTAGCCATGGCCCCAACTCTAATAGGAATCCACTGCTAAGTGTTAGATTTGTGTTAATGCTAATAGGGAAGCTGGATAGTTTAGACAGCTTCTGTACAGAAAAGAGTACATTCTCTGTAGCTGGCAAGTACTTTCTGAATATTTGAGTATACCTATGTGCACATATACAGGCACACATGCACTCTCATGCATATATAATCGATGAACAGACTTGCCTGCTCAGGCCCATCAGATGCCATTGCAGATAGGTGAGCTGGCCACTGAGATGTGAAATGGGAGTGAAGATGTGATAGCAACGCCAAGGGTGTAAATATAAATTGGGATGTGTGGCCTCTGGCTCTGACACCAGTCTCCTTGGCTTGTGGAGTCCAGGGACTTTGCCTGGACAGGCAGGGGGTCCAGCTTTACTCCACTGTCCTTTCTGATCCTCATTCTGTTATGAATCATCATTTGGCTTTTAACACTGCAAAGACTTTACAAAATCCTTTATGGTGCCAACAAATCCAGGACATGAGGGGTTTACATGCAGGCAAATTACAGGTGCTTAACTGAGCTGGAACCCAACCTCACCCAGTTAGATTCATAAACCATGCTTCTCAGAATGAACAGGCTCCACAGTCTTTTCTAGACTGGATGGGCTATATCATGCTAAATTTCAACAGCTTAAAATAGCAAGCCACATTTCCTGCTCACACTATGTGCCCATTAGGGACTTGCAAACAGACATTTCACTGTAGCCACCTGGGATTTATCTCATGGAGCTAAACCAAACACAGACTTCCATGATTCCAAATCCAGCAAATGAGAACATGGAGAGTTATGCACTTACTGTTCAAACTGCTGCCTGGAGATAACGCCTATCACTTCCACTTATATATCTTTGTCTAAAGCATGTTGTATGGATAAGCCTAATGTTAAGAAAGCAATCATACTCTTCCCCTAAGGTTGAGCAAGTGTTGGTCAACAATAGCCCCTTTTCACCCTATCTGAATGGCCAGGCTTATTTTTCATCCACCATCCCCCGTCCATCCCCATTCAGGAACTTCTCTAACCTCCAAGTTGGTTGGTCTCTTTTCAAAACCCTACATCTTGAATCTCTTAAAGTTTTTGATTTCTAGCACAGCTAGGGTGTCCAGATTCTGCAAGAGTCCAGAAATATCTTAGAGTGTATCCTAAATAAAAATTTGCCATATCCTTTGATGAACTATTCCCAATTTGACCCATGTTGGAAAGTCTGATAATCTTAGAGTTTATTTTACAGATGTTATTTTGATGGATACAACAATGCTGGATTGTTCTTACCAAAGAAGAGCTCGTTGTACAGCACAAGGATAAACTCTTCTAAGGGGTATGCCACCAGTATTCCTGATTGGCTGTGTGACCCTGGAAAGACACTAGAGACCTCAGTTAATGCTTTCCCATGAGTGGATAAAGAATAGATCTATTCCAACATTCTTCTAGGTTTACAAATTTATGATTCAATTTTTTGTGTTCATAGTTTCCCAGAAAATGCATTAATCATTAGGCTGTACACCTGAAACTAATATAATGTTGAATGTCAACTGCAATTGAAAAAATAAAAATTAAAAAAGATGATAGACAAAAACAAATGAAAGTACATTAACTTCAACATGTGTTGGTGATAGTGACAGTACTACATTGTTGGGGATGCAAAGTTGAAGCTCATTAGTGAGCATGCTCTATGGAGATCATGTAGAACTGCATTGTACAGGTATGGGGAGCATCTGGTTCCAGATGTTTGAGTGGAAAGGTCAGGGAAAGTGAAAACAATGATGTGGTCCACACCCACAAGAGAGCTAATGAGTTACTTGTGTACACAGCTGAGGAGAAATACACCCACCAGAATTCTTCTGTGTTTGACACAGGACAGATGATCTTTATATACTCCTATGGTTAGAATGGAGAGGCAGTGACCAAAATAATTTGATTATAGCATCTTGCTAGTTATATGGCTGGACTTATATTTATTCTTCTTCCTTTTTCCTTTGCCATTTCAGACATAACAAAGCCAGGGACTATACGTGGACTGTTTCTTTTGATCCCCCTCTGAGACTGCTGATTTTCTTCCCAGGACTTCAGTCTTGGTATACCTCTAAGTAACAAGAGACTGAATTGGAAATCACTTTGGAATCCACTTGTGGGCCCTCCAAACAAGTAAACAAACTCAGTATGCTTTCTAACTTTTGTTCATTTATCTATTCATTCGACAAGCATTCACTGAGCACCTCCTGTGTACCAGGCTCTGCACTGGGCACTGGAGAACCAAACAGCAATAAGGCACAGGAGGATCAGCCCTTTCCCTGAAGGCTCCCATAATATTGCTGGGCTATATCGATGAAGAAGGCATTGCCAGTGCTATAGTATATTGGAGTCAGAGGTTTCTTGGGTGAGTCAAGAAAACCTCCAGAGACATATTTGAGTGGGATTTTAAAGTGAGTGAACTTTTTCTAGGCAGAGAGATTCAAGATTCAGGCAGAGGGAACAGCTTGCGCAAAGGAACCAAAGTGAGTAGACATAACTGTTTCAGGAACGTTTATTGCCAATACATCTCTGATATATGGATCATCTATTTTCCCCAAATGTTTCTTTTCAATTTTCCTCCACATCTAAAGGTGACCTGGGAAAAAGAGTGGTAAAAATTCAAGTCAGAAAAGGGGGAGGCTTGAGTGCTGCGTGATAGTGTCCAGCCTTGGTACTGTCCAGGACAGAATGGTAGCTAGTCCCAAGAGGAGCACTGGTGTAGGGCTGGGGGGCCAGTGGACAGGAGCCCAGGCCTGCTCACCATCAGGCTGTCAGGGCTCTGAATTCCTGTGCTGCCACCAACTCTCTCTGTGATTTCAGGTATGACTTAACTTCTCTAAGCCTCATGTTCTCCATTAATGGGAACAATAGTATTTTCCCATTGGAGTTGTGAGGAGTGACTGAATTAACATGTGTGAATCTGTTAGGATAGTTCCTGGCATATGTGTCAAGCATTTTAATTAACAGATTGTTTTTTGCTGTTACAATTATTATTTTAACAGTTTCCAAATTATATTTCACTGTAATTATTGAGTAGTAGATTCATTATCTTACAGTGATTTCTCCTATAGCCCTAAACACTCCAATTTGGAAAGGAAGCAGGAGAGTAGAGGCAGCTTTAATCAATTTTCTATTGATTAATTTATGTTGAGTATTTTTCTATGAGCAAGGCCCTATGTGAGCTACTGAAATAGTATATTTTGTGGGGAAAAAGCTCTGGGAATCAAATTTTCACCTTGAATCTGCTAAAAAGAAGCAGAGTGTTTCATTTGACCTTCAGTCTCAATGTGGTTTTCAGAGGATAATAACAATTATAAATTGCTATAGTGGAGATTTGTTTTTAGTGTACTTTGTGTTCTCCCTTCTTTCTTCCAGTGTAGACTTTGTCTGTCTTTGCAAATTATTCCTTCCTCCAATCTGGTGATTATGTTGAGGCTATGGGACCTATACATGTTGACATAGAAAGAGAATATCCACATTCCACCCCAGAGCAAGCCAAAGGAAGCAGCAGAGAATGCAGGCAACATGCAAAAGTAAGAAAGTAAAAAACAAACACAAACAGAAACAAAAACAAAAAACCCACACAATCACAGATGGACAGAGAGGTCATTAAACATTGGAGGCATCCAACCTCATATTCTAGTTCCTAAACTCACTAAATCTGTCCTGGATCCTTCCCTGGGTTTACGAGCGAACTAAACCTCCATTTCTACTTAAGCTGCAACAAGTGGGGCTTCTGTCATTTGCAAACAAAGGAGCTCACTATCCCCATCTGCCTTGCAGAATTGTTGTATGGGTCAAAAAGACAAGTATGCAGAGTTTTTTTTAAAACTTAAAGCATGCCAGATACGAACTGTGAAATATAGTTTCTTTCCTTAAAAGAGGAACAAGGTATTCTGTACTGCCAACGTTAATTATCTAAGAACGGAGAGCGAGTTGCGTGATCTATGTAATTGAACTTCATGTGAAGGGAATGCTGTGAATTGTGACCAGGGAAGGCTACAGAGAAGAAGTATTCAATCTGGGCCTGAAGGGTAAACACAGTGCTTATTCAAGTAAGGAAACAGGTTTTAGGCATGGAGGATGCTGTGGGCTGATGCACCCACATGTTGTATGTTCAGTTAACAAGTATGAACTGTCCTGCTATGTATGGGTCATGCGTCGGGGAAGTCAAGGCTCACAGAGATCTTGGAATCTGCTCCAGCTACTTTTATAAGCCATTTAAGTCACCAAATACCAAAAAGTCTGCAGTATTTAAGCAAACAAACGAGAGAGAGAGAGAGAGAGAGAGATAAAGAGAGAGATAAAGAGAGAGAGAGAGAAGCATAGCCTACATTCCTGTGGGTCCTCTCTTGTAATCCAAGACCTTTCTTCTCTCCGGTTAGCATTTTAAGATCTCCCTGGTGTTTGAATTAAGTTGGCATTACCTGCAGGCATCATCTGCATGATTTTTATTCCCCTCTCTTTGGGAATGAGCAGAAACAGCCAACTCAGATGAAAGTTATTTTTCTTGCAGGTCCCTTCTCAACCATCCAGCTGTTATTACTTTTCCCTACCCTGTGGTCACTGTCCTTCCCAGTTCCATCTTTAACCACACTTGTGGCTAAGCCTCAGGGCTATAAATGGAAATTATTCTCCCAGAGATGCTTGATACTATTATTATTAAGTAGCTGCAGACTTCCAAGGTTTCTAGGGTCCGGGACAACATAAATACACATTGTTTTCTCCATTATTTCTTAAAGTGCCATGCTTGGAAATCTTTCCAAGTTAATTTGTCATTTGAGTGTGGGATCTTAGCAGCACATGTTTTCTTCCCTCAGTTCAGGGGAACTCATACTAGAATTGTTGTCAAGTTCACTTATCATAAGGCATCACAAATCAAAAGCTTAGTTTCCCGATCTACAAAATTGGATTTTAACACCAAATTCAACTATTTTAAGTTGATGTGGAGTTATTTCATGAAGCACCACAATAATGATAATAAAAGCAATACAGAAGTAAGAAGACAAGGTATAATTCTTCTTTGTGACGTGTGCTCCCGGGCCTGTCTCCTAGTTCTGTCCTCCCTCTGTCACCCTCTGGATTTTTCCCGATATTTGGGCTCAAGTGAATTCTAGTACCTGACAGGTACCTGAGGCTGGAGTGTCCTAATTGGCTGGTTGTTGGCACTTTTCACTTCATATTCCTGCTGGACAGATGCTACAGGCAATTAGTACTGCACAGATGATGGAGATCAGTGTAGTTAGTGGCTCAGAGCAGCTGTGCATGAGACTGCCCACCTGCAGAGATGGGTAAATAGGGACCTGCATGGCAATGGACTTCAGTGAGAGCCACACCAGGCGGACTGTCTTGGCTTTGGACAGGCCGAATCAAACGGGGCTAGTCTGATGATAAAGGGATGAAGGAGAGGGTGAGAGTTGGGCTAATTCAAGAAGAGCCCAGGTAATGAATGCCACCTGCAGCTCATTCCCATGCTTTATAACCCATCATTTCTCTTTGTCTTTGAAAATATCTCCTGAGGAGAGGACCTTTGGCAAGGCGTGCCTCTCATCTTTTCCTCTCTCATCCCGATTGAAAACAAATAACTCAAAGCCAGTTGACTTCCTAGCAAATCCAATTTGTATCAAACACCATTCTCAGTCAATTTCATAAACAAATTCTTCCAGGAAAGCTGAAATTATTTCGTGGAAACAGTTTGGGGCATGGCTTTTGGACAGAGACAGTTGAGGTTAGTCCTGTAGAGAGCCCAAGCTCGAGAAAGATCCCAAGAGGTCAGACCTTCCCTCTCTTTTTGAAGATGAGGATGCCGAGGTCAGAATGAGCAGGCGACCTAACCAGGGTCTCACTTCCAAGTGTCTGCCTTCCTAAGTGTCCTGAAGGCAGAGAGAGGAGTATGAAGGACACCCTGTATCTGGGAAAGAACTGAGTGACGGGGGCAGAATTGGCCAGCTGGACCTGACGTTGTCAAAAATCAGGCTTGGTGAGTGGGAGTGAATAATGCCAGCGCAAGACATGTTGCTTAGAGAGCGAGAGCGAGAGAAAGGAGTAAAAACCAAACTGGGACTTGGAGCAAACAAATCAAAACCAAGAGTCAATACTGGCTGGGGACAAAGCGATACTAGAACAGCTGAGAATGATTTAGGGTCAACATGGTGAAAAACAAACTGTTTTCAAATTAATAAAAATCAAAATGAGTAGTATAAAGTAAACGCGATAGCTGGATTCATTACTGACTCCCCATTGTTGGGCAGGCCCCCACAATCTAGCCTAGTCTGTTTTTCCCTTACTTTCCCTTCACCCACACAAATGCAACCAGAAGCTCGTACCCATTCCTGGTGTTTGTTGTCTCTAGGGTTGTCCTCAGGCTCTTCTCTCTGCCTGAAATGCCGCTTCCCCTCCTGACATACTTGTCAGGTCCAAGCAAATTCTGTGTATCCTTCTAACGACTCCCATCACCACTTCCAGTGAAGTGTTTTCCCCCGACACCAAGCAATTTTCAGACACCATCTGGGTGTCCTACAATTTAACCTCTATCTAGAGCCAACTTCTGGAGCCAGGTCCCAAAGGTTAAGGGCTCAGCTGTAAAGGACTGCTCTCCCCACCCTCACATCAGGAGCCACTTGCAAGCCCAGGCTGTCACCTGAGCGTCTGACTCAGTGATTGAGAGTTCCAAGGACCCCTTCTCAGGTTTGATTAATTTGCTGGAGCAGATCAAAGAAACATTCACTTACTAGATCACCAGTGTGTTAGGAAAAGATGCAACACAGGAACGGCCAGATGGCAGAGATGTAGAGGACAAGGTCGTGGGAAGGGCCGAGGAGCCGCCACGCCCTCTCCAGACACGCGCCCCCCTCTTCACTTCCACGTGCTTACCAGTCTGGAAGCTCTCCGAACTTGATTCTTTCGGGTTTTTTTATGGAAGCTTCATTACATAGGCACAGTTGATGAAATCATTGGCTATTGGTGATTGTACTCAATCTTCAGCCCTCTCCCCTTCCTGGAGGTGGGTGGGAAATAAAAGTTCGAACCCTCCAATCACGCTGCCGTTCCCCTGGCAACCAGCTTAGGAAATTGCCTCATTAACATAGCAAGAGACAAATTTACTGCTCTCACCACCAGAAGTTCCAAGGGTTTAGGAATTCTGTGCCAGATATGGGTCTAAGAACAAATATACATTTATTATAAATTACAATATCACACTTTCAAAGACCAGTTCTGTCCACACTGCCTACATGAAGCCTAATATGTGTTTGGGCTGCAAGTATTCTTTCTCTCCTGGTTGACCTCTAGTGGCACCAATGCCTGTACTTGCCCTACAGAGTGATTACGTGCCCACGTGGCAGCGTTATCTCCTCCCTCTCTTTGGAGAGTTAATCAGCAGGTCATTGTCTAGCCCACACAAGCTTCACCTGTGTGCCTCACATATAGTAGGTGTTATCAACGTTAGAAATGTCCAAACCTATGGGGAATGTTTATGTTTATTTGAGCTAAACTGATGACAGTTGCTGGGAAGCAAAATCTTAACAGATTGAGGAAATGCTTCAGATATGGCAGCTTTGCACCTTATTTTATACATTACAACCAAGGGAAGAGGCATAAGAGGGTTACATGAAATTCACTGGTGATACATGAGGGAGGCGGGAGAAAGCAAAGTAGGGAAACCTTTGGGACTGGATAAAAAGTAAAAGGAATAAACACATGCTTCTTTACATTGGTGGGTAGGGGATAGTCAACAGTTAACAATGAACATGATAACAGTAACAATGAGAGGTTTTGTGGTCCCTGCCAGGGTGCAGCGATTGCGCCCTGAGGGGTCTGGGAAAAGGCAATCACCCTGATATCCCAAAGGTACGTTATCCTCCATGCAAAAATACAACAGACAGGCTCAGGCCAGGTAGACATTGATCTCTGCCAGGGAAGGTATCCACCTAGGACAGGACGACCCACTGTGACTCACTTTTAGTTAGAAAATTTTAACTTTGGGCCATCCTATGTGGTTACTTTAGGTCCCCTGAGCTTGTCCAGTTTACTATGTGGCCCCCTTTTGTTGTCCACAGTGCTCAGAAAGTTTGTGCCAAAGAAGTGGTCGTCTGGAGAGTACACATGGCATCGGGAGATCGTGCATTGGGCCTGCGCCGGGTCTTACGAAGGGTGTTGTGTGCCCTAGTAAGGAGAACTGTTGAGAAATTGAGAGCATTCAGAGAGCCACAGAGATGATAAATAAGTTTTAAAATAGGCTAAAGAAAGTCAATTTAATGGAAACTAAAACTTGGGACCTTTCCAGAGAAGGAGGCACTTTCACTGATCTGCCTCCAGGCCCATAAAAAGCCTCTACCGGAGAATTGACAGCAGCTGCTTTTCATCCTGATCAAGACAGATCAGTAGAAAATTAACCTAAACAGAAGCATCATTGAGATCATAAACAGGAAAAATATTTCTGAGAGAAGGTGATTACACTTTCAGATGAGTTATCAGAGAGATTTGTAGACTTTAGTTCTCCAAAACACCATTAAAAAACAAATTCTTGTGTGTCAAGGCCAGTTTAGAGGCTCCCCCTGGAATGAATGCCATGGAAGGAACTTGACAATCTTCTCTCACACCTCCATTGCTGGCCAGGTGTCAGCCTCATGGGGCCCAGCGGCAAGTTCCAGGCTGCTTCCAGCAGGTGGCGGCCACGTGCAGTGAAAGCCCGTAAGTCTAGCTGGCCAGAGTGGTTTGAAAAAGCGAGTCTCCAAGGTTTGGAAGTGCACAGGGACCATGCAGGGTGTGCAAACGTGTAATAAGCACGCCCCATTGGGGAACCCAGGAAGCCCCCTCCACAGGGCCTCTCACGTTCTCCACTCCCATCCCATCAGGGATCTTGGGTGATAAGTGCACTTAACTTGGGTGTTAGGCAACTCGGAGAAACCTTCTCTCCAAACATGGCGTTATGGCACAAACAGGCCCTTTCCCAGCAAGTCCCCAGAGCTCAGAGAGTCAGAGTGGTGTGCTGAGACTTCCTGATGCACTTCTACCAACCCAGGCATAGTGAAGAACACTTTACCCAAACCAAAGTGAAATGAAACAAAACAAAAAACACTAGGTGAAGAGAAACAATGGCAGAGGTAATTCAGAAGAGCAGTAGGTCACACACAGAGTGTCTACATGCCTGCTGAGTTCACAAGCCTTCTAAAAATGCTGCCCCAGGAGCATTGAGTTTGTTTGTGCTGTGTCCTGGAGACTCACATACTCTGCTGCCACCCAACAGGTTGGGTGTTGGGGACACAGCCAGGGGCAGCCCTAGGTGGGTTGAGGGCAGCCTCTGCCTATGAAGTGATCAGACATACTACAGGATACTACAGATTCAGTGTGACAACCTACCATATCAGATCCTCTTCTGGGGAATACACGGGCCAGATTCACCCAGTATGGCAATGGGGAGTTGCTGCCAGCCTCCTGAAGAAACAAGGCCTGCCTTTACCCCTGCCAAGGAATTGTTGGGTCCCAGAGTGCCTTAGACTACTGAGCAGGCTTTCTTTGTATTCTTACTTCCTTATCTAACTCTCCAGCATCTTTCCATCATCTCAAGGACCCAAGCCCATCTCTCTGCCTGACCTGAAATGTATAATAAATACCACTGGACTTCCTTGCCCTGTCACCTCCACCACCTGACAAAAAAAGCCTTTTGAATTCTGTTTTAATTTTTTACCATCTGAATTAAGAGGTCAGCTCAGAAATCAGGGTGGTGGGACCCCCAGAAAGTGCAATGGTAATGTGTTGATAGGATGAGAGAAGCATGAGCCCTTTAGTTCAGGAAGAATATGGCAGTTTTCACATGAGCTGAGCTTGAATTCCAGTTCTAGTCCTTGTGAAAAGGCCCTAAGTGTTCTATGACACCCTTTTCTCATTTGCAAGAAAGAAAGGAAGGAAGGAAGGGAGGAAGGGAGGAAGGAAGGAAGGAAGGAGAAAAAGAGAGAAAGAAGGAAGGAAAGAAAGAAAGAAAGAAAGAAAGAAAGAGAAAGAAAGAAAGAAAGAAAATAGTTCCTGCTTCACCTGGTAAGTGCTAGATAACGAGATAATGTTGATATTGACTGATTCTTTGTCTCCTCCATTAGACTATGTGATCCTATTAACGTTCGTACTTTTCTAGCACCAATCAGTGATCCGTTAGTATGCACTGAATGAATGGAATGAATGTAGAAAACATAGAAAAAAACTGAAGAGCACTTTGAGATATTCTGGCTAAGTTTGAGTAAAATTTTCTTTTGCTTTCCTGCTTTTCAACATTATCTACTCTGCTCCCATTTGGCATCACAAGGTCATTTTCTTTTTTAATGACTCAGGCCTATCAACTACATTTTGACATTCTTTAGATCAGGAATTATAACATCTCGAATCAGTTTATTATCTTATAGCAAACTCCTATTAAGTTCACTCAGCTGAAACTGTGGCAGTATGCCCTGTCAGGGAGAATGCTGGCCTGCTGTCTTTTTGTACAAGACAAGGAGTTTTTACATTCTGGGGATGAACCCAAGATGCTGATAGGTTAGAAGATGGAGGTGAGAAGATGGAATGCTGCCAAGGGTGGATATCTCAACGTAGTCCCAGCTTTGAAAATGCAGTGCTTTCTTTGAACTTATTTCAGATGTCAAACGCAGCAGGGTTGACATCAATACCAGCAGGCCATGGATTATGGCTGCCTCTAATGACCATGTTCCCCTGTGTTTATTGTTCTGAATGTTAATATATAGAGTAAATGATAGTCTTTTAATTGAAGGTTGGAAATGCCCCATACTAAGGCACTCGGGTGACATCACCATTAACCACTCAAGTGAAACCCAAGACACTTGCTGGCCAGGAAATTACAGCCTTGGAGACCATCTTCCTATTTGTGTATGTGGTATGTGTGAGGAAAGGGGGCCCAGTGGCTGGCCTGTACTTCATTGGCAGTTCTTGATTTTACTGGGAGGAGAGAGAAATTATTTCAAAACTAACAAGAATGCATTAATTCTACAGGAAATCTCAGCTAACCAGAACCTTAATGGAACATGATGCTATAGGATGTATGAACCCAGGAGAAAAGGGAGGGGTCGGCTCTCTCCCTTTCTTTAGCACATTGAAGTGGCTCTTCAAAGACTTTTCTCTGTTTATTTGTGGGAACAATTAATAATGCCTCCATAACAGCAGTTTAATAAAAAATAATTTCTTACAATTATTCAGACTGTGGCTTCCAAGCTGTGACAAGTCTTAACATGCTATTGAACCATGAGCTGGCCCTAATTGTTTCTGTGAGAAGCTATATTTGTTTCCTATTGCTGCTATAACAAGTACCACAAACTTGGTAGTTCAGAACAACAAAAATTTATTATCTTACTGTTCCTGAGGTCAGAGGTCCTAAATGGTATTCATTGGGCTAAAACAACATCCTTTCTGGAGATTCTATGGGAGAATCTATTTCCTTGCCTTTTCCAGTCTCTAGCAGTTGCCTTTACTCTAGAAACTGCATCCTTCTGATCTCTGCTTCTGTTGTCATGTCTTCTCTGACTCTCCTGCCTCCCTCTTCTGATTATGAAGAGCCCTATGATTACATTGACCTGGATGGTTCAGCATCATGCCCCCATCTCCAGGACAGCCGATTAGCACGCTTAATTCCACCTGCAGTCTTAATACCCCTAAAAAACGTAACACAACATATTTGCAGGTTCTGGGGTGAAGACATGAACATCTTTGGGGTGAGGGCATTATTCTGCCCACCACATAAGATGCTAGAGTAGCCTCTATGGAAGAGAAATCTAAGTTGGGGGTTGAGGACTACTGATGAGAAAGTGCAATGATAATAAAAAGCTGTTTTGTGTGTCCTAAGAGCACAATAATTGGATAAATCATTATAGCTTACTAAGAACACACAATTTGGGCTCAGAACTGGAGTCAGCTTTAACAGAACTAGCTGTTAAATTCACATTAATGAGTTTCATTACCATACAATGAAAGCAATAATATGCACCACATAAGATTGTTGCAAGATTTAAGTGCGATGATAGAAATAAAATGTCCAGGGTGGTATCTGGTACTTAGTAAATGGTCAGCAAGTGGTGTCAGAAAGAGTTTTGATTTTTTTCCTGCCTCCTCATGAGGCATAGCAAAAATGGTGAGGGTCTATGGTTTCCTCAAATCCAATACCCCAAGTCAAGGGTATAGAACTGTTGTTTAAAAGAAGGAAAGTCAACATTTTACATTGTCTTGAGAATGAGAAGTTTAATTGAATCTCTCTTTATCAAGCATTATCATCACCAGCAGGCACCTGTGTCTGGCACTGTGCTAGGTGCTGGAGAGAGGACATGCTATGGCCCTGGCCTCCATGCCAGCATGTAATTAGCCACACTAGAGGCCATAGCTGACAGCTAAAGGGGTGCTAAAGGAACTGAGGCAGGAGAATGGGCAGGGGCAGAAGGAGGTGGTTTCAGAGAAATTAGGACTTAAGTTGGACCTTGAAGGAAGTCAAAGAGTTAGAGAAGCTGGGAAAAACAGGGAAGGCATTTTAGCCAGAGGGTTTGGGGATTAGTGACATGAGCAAAAATGCTAACATAGGGATTCCATGTTTAAGGGACAGGACAGATGTCTTTGGTAGCTAAGTTGTGGAGCAGGAATCTGCAGAGGGAGAATGTGACAAGATTAAAGAGGGCCTCTATCACCCTTAGTAGACTTGAGCTTCTCTTTCTTATTCAATTTGGAATGACGTATAGTGGGTACTCAATACCATTTGGTGTTGTTGCTTTGTCCTAACCTGAAATAAAGTATTTAGATATAATTCTTTGGACAGTGAGGGATCACAGAAAGAACAAGGTGCAATATGTAGAGAACAATGAAATGAAGGTTTGATGATAGTGGGAATGGAAAAGAAAGACAGGCAAGATTAAATAGAAATATGAGACAAATTAAATGTAAAGTTCAGAAATGATCTGGATATACATGCAGGGCTCATGGGGCAGGTTTGCAAATGGTAATTGCATGGCTGGAACAATTACATTGATTCCTGATGTCCAAAAAGCAATAGGGTGTCCAAAACCCTAAAGATAGGTGTATCAGTTACCTATTGCTGTGTAACAAACCAACCCATAAATCACTGACTTAAAACAACCATTTATCTAATTCATGTTTCTGTAGGTTGGGCTGGATGGTCTTTCTGGTCTTGGCTAGGCTCACTCCTGAGTCTGTGCTCAGCTGCCAAGTCAATTGAAGGCTGCTGGCCTTGGAGGCCTCAACTTGTCATCTCACTTTTTCTATGTAGTCTTTCATTATCCAACAGTAAAGCATGGGATTATTTTCATGATGGGGACAGGGTTCCAAAAGAGCTAGCAGAAAGATGCAAGGCCCCTGAAGCATAGACCTAGAACTGGAAAACCAACACTTTTACTTCATTCTATTAGACAAACCAAGTCACACTGCTTGGCCTGAATTCAAGGAGTAGGGAGTTAGAGCCCATTTCTTCATGGGGAGAGCCACAAAGTCACATAGTGAAGAGTGTGACAATTGAGGCCATTTCTGTAATAGAATCTAGCAGTCAGAGGATATTTGGGATGCTCAGCTAAAAAACCTATTTATTTATTATTTTACTCTTATAGCCATGGCTACATTGAACTCAGTAGCAACTGTACGTGAATTGTACAAGTCTTGTTTTGTTTTCATTCCAGCTGTGCCCAAGAGTTCTGTCACTCCACTTGGATAATATACCAAACAGTCATTGAAGGGAAGTGGGTGTCTCAAGCTGGTCTTGGTGGTAAATTTTATGTAGTAAGATTTTTATCTCTCTCTCGAGCTTATTGAGGGCCTGAACCACATTACTGCCTCATCTTGATTAGTCCACTAAATGCCGAGAAGAACTAGAAACATGGAAAGCATTTACTCTCCTGTTAGCATTGGCTACAATTTGGGGCTTAGGTTTTAAAGGTGACTAACATCACCATGACCCAGAGAGAAAATAGGGTGGTAGGAAGGAAATAAGCTGCCTGGGCCATCCCGCTCTCATGGGGAAAATGCATCCTGCCATTCCTCTAAGTTTCCTTAAAGAAAAAGCCTACTCCCAGCACTACATATGTGCCTGTGTGTACATCTCAACTCTCTGTAATCCCATTTTAATGACCCAATCTATTGAGCTTGGTCCATCATGCCCAAGAACTGGGAGAGGAAAGAGGGGCAGCAATGGCCACCTCCTGGAGCCTGCAGGTGTCTGGAAAGGAAAGCATCTAGAATTGCTGGCAGGGCCCTAGAGGCCTGACCAATTCCTACCAGTATCAGCTAGGCATGTAATGAGCACATAGTCCCTCTACGCCATCTGCAGTACCACTTAAGGAGAGTGAGAACCTGGAAGAGGATCAAACCCTGGAGAGGACTGGTGGTCCCGTTAGGTCTGGTTCTGATGCTGAAGCAGCTGCCAGGGCAAAAGACTCTTGCCAGGATCCAGGGGGAGCCAGGTTTCCACTCCCTGTCCTGGACCCACTTCTCTTCCTGGGCCTTGGTTCTGCAGGTTTACGGGAGATGTGTTGCTGCAGGGTGGGAAGGAGGAAGAGCAGGGAGGATAATGGAGCAGCTGGAGCAGTCGGGGCTTTTGGCAGCCTGTCAATGATCTGGATGAATTCAGCCCAACTCAGGTGGCCCTGGTCCAGGAAGGGGAATCAGGAATTTGAAGCTCAATGCCAGTCCATCTTGGGTCTGTTTTCTTTCTCCTCTCATTACCAATGATACATTTGAACCCAACTGCTCAGCCCTGCAAATACAACACCTTTCTTACTTTCCTCCCTAAAGTCTTAAAATAGAACTGCTTAGTGATTGACCAAGGTCAGCTAAACAAGAAGAGAAGAGGGAAAGTTGTCCATTTTTGTGCATCTTAGATATCATTGACTCTGAGTCAGGGATGGTTCCTTATATGAACTCTTTTACTTAGACCACTGTGCATGAATTGATTCCTAAATGCACTGTGTGCATTGCATCTCGATACCTCTGTTCAGATAATCCCCCCTGACTAGAATGCTCTCTCTTTTCCTGTCTGTTGGCCCAAACTCTACATGTCATGCAAGTTCCATGATGCATGGGATGACTTTCCCAATTATTTTAGATTTGATAATCTCTCCATTTTCTGAACTCGTTTGCCTTATCATCTACATCCTAGTATATGGGATTTAGTATTGTTATTGATTTTTCTTATGTTTGGGTCTCTTATTCCATGTGAGCCATATACTTCCTTATATCTCCCATAGCGTGTAGCTCATTGCTTTGTGCATGGAGTCTCAACAAGTATTCAATGTTAATGGCACTTCAAATGCCATTATATCCTCCCCCAATCTGCTGTTAGTGCTTCTGGTAAAAATGATCATTTTTTAGCCTTCCAGCATTCATTCTGCCTTCTGAGTAGTACCCTGATTTTCACTGGGGCTAATTACTTCTCACTCACTGTTCCAGGTGCCTGTATTCCGTGTATGGAATCCAAGAGTGAAAGCTTCATTTCTGTCTTCACAGTTCTCAAACTAGATCTCTGGGGTGTGGCCAGAGGTTGGCCAAGTAGCTGCTCTGTCCCATGTCTCTGAAACTTGGGTGAGGAGTTGCAGGTCAGAAATGGTTGGGGGCCACTCCTGGCAGGGTAGATTGGTCTACTACACGAGGGCCTTTCTTCCTCTGTGCCCTGGCCCTCTGGATCTTTGTGTTATGGTACATTTTCAAGTCTCACTACTAGCCTCCCAGTAGTTCTTCTGATGAGGGCTCTTCCAAAGCAGCCAAAGGGTCTGAATGTCTGTTGTTTGTTTAGGTTGCTTAAAACCACGCATTCCTAACTGATACATGCTGACTTCAGCCTTTATCAACACTCTCTTGGAAGATTGCAGTTGCCTTCTTATTCAACTTCTTATCTTCAATTTTACCCTCCTTGAATAAGTTCTCTACATTCTTCCAGAGTGTTATGTGTAAGATTAAAATTTTAACTTAAATGCTGAGTTATTCTTGCTTTTGAAATAAAACATTGCCTCTCAGCATTTCTTGTTTCCCTGTGCCCTGTGCATGTGCTTGACTCAGGGCAATGCGGTGCAGTATGAAGAGACTAGACCTAGGCTTGAGTCATGTGACATTGGCTAATTCATTACACCCTTTTCATCATTATTTTTCTCGTGTAAAATGGAGAAAATGCTACTTCCTGAGGTGGTCGTGAAGACTGGATGGGACAATGCACCTGCAGTTCTTGCAGCATGACAGGTTAGGTTCTCAGGAGCTGTTGATTCCCTTCCCTCCTCCCTCCCTCCTTAGTTGAGCTTGCTGTTCCTGGATGGGTCTTGACAAACCTTGGATGTGCATGGGTTCAGCGATGCTCCCCTAGGTTAGGAGGTTGGATGCAGCATCAGAGGATTGTTGATGCTCTATTTTATGTCATTCTAGAGAGATGAGAGGACCTAAGGAATAATCTGGCACGGTATATTGAAGCAAAAAACTTTTTCATTTGTGGTGTGTTAAGAACAGTTTTGATTATTTTGGTAGGAGACGAGGGTTTTTTGTTATGATACAGTCAATCTCTTAGGCAAGTGTTTTTAAAAATTAAGGCTGTGATTCAGAGCCAGATGCCATGTCTGTTTCTTGGTTCATCACCTAGTCTCAGCAGGTAAAAAGTGAGAGGCTTTACACTCTTCGTAGTATGTGGAGGTGAATGTTTCCAACAGTTATGTCCTCCCACCCTCATTTTCCATGCTTGCTCTTAAAATCTTCATATTTGAAATGGCCCATTTGTTACAGCTGCCAAAGCTTGAAAGCAGTGTGAGCTAATTATAGAGCAGGAGTTTCCCTAACAGAAGGGCTTTTCACTAGCAGCTGAAGGGGGCTGTTTCCCTTTTGCATCAGTGATAGCTTGACAGGATTCAAAAAGTACATAGTAACCTCTAATAATTTCTAACTTAGGATCACAGGAGAAAGCACATAATGAAGGGGGATTTAGATCACAAATAGGGTGAAAATATCTGTGTTGGATGATGTGCTAAGCCAGCTAAATGGGTATTATGTGGACAACATGTGTGTGTAAACAACAGGACAGACTCACAGGAGTATCATTCTTTGCGATATTAGAATTCCAGGTGTCAACTAAATAAGTAAGAGCAACTTGCAGGGGAGTGATTTGCTATGGCAGTGAAGTGGTTCATTACCAGCATTACCATCAGTCAGTATGACATGATATCAACGGGAAAGGCAGGGGATGTGGGGGGAGGTGTGTATTGTTACAGTACATACAATCAGGAGTTTCTCTGTGATGCATTGTCTTTTAGGTTTTCTTCTCAAGGCATTAAAAAGTCTTTTCTGAGATCATGCTGGTTGTTCCCAGGAGCTGCATTTGTCTGTCCTACCTCTCTATACCTCCCCTAATTGCTCCCCATCTAAAGAAGCCATAGGTCCCAGCTGTGGAGTGCTCAGAGTCCCAAGTTCCAACTCCAGTGAAGCTCAGTTGTCTTATGGGACCTATGACACCACAGGCATGAGAGAGCCAGGGTATTTCTAGGGATCTTCCCTCAAGCTGGAAGCCAGTAGATCTCAGGCTGGAAGTCCTTGTTTGTTGAGCAGAAAAGCAGGCAGGGTCACAGCCCAGGCCCCTCCGGGGCCAGAGAACATCAGAGGTAGACATTTCACACAACAACACTTCACTTTGGGCAGTGCTTAGGAAAAAAAGCAGTGATGACTATGAAATGAAAGTAGAGTCTTCCTCTCTCCTTGGGGGCAGGAATCCCATTGTTTGGCTCCATGTGACCTAAACCTGGCTCTAAGTGCCTTTGGAAGTCACTAATAGCTGTGACTACTAAGTGATGGGAAGGTGCTGACATGGATTTCCCCACACTCAGCCAAAGCCTCAGAGGGGCATTCCAGAGGGAAACTGGATGGCTCCAATGTGAACTCTTTTTCTGCTAACCTACTAGGGATGAGTGAATTGTGGCTTCAGTCCTGTTTCAGGAGCCTTCATTCCTTTTATCTGCTAGGCCTCAGGGAAGGTCTCAAAGCCCCAAGTCACTCAATGCTATTTTATAAAATGCAATGTGAATGATTGTCTTTTCAGTTGAAATGTTGGGGTACAGAAGCAGAAGTAACTACCTTGTTTCTTTGGCTATTAGCCAACCTGGATTAAAGCAAGAAGAAGGAAAACAACATCAATAGGATTTCTCTTGAGTTTTCCCAAAGTCTTTGTTTCCTGGTACATAAAATACATCTATAAGCCATGACGATGCAGTTGACTGCTTGCAGGAGAGTTTGGGAGTGTTTGCCCCAATTCGACACACCAGTTCACCCATAGTCTCTGTTTCATACGTTTACCCTCCAACCAGTGACATGCTCTTATAAGTTCACTGGCCTGTTAAGTATATGGCTGTGAAATGGAATTTTACTCTGTGCAGAGACATGAGTTATGTCTATCAAAACCTGTTTATCCAAAGAAAACAAAATACCTCTTTGAAAAGATGTATGTACCCACCCCTGTATATCATGCAGCATTATTTACAATAGCCAAGATATGGAAGCCACCCAGGTGTCCATCGACATGAATGGGTACAGATGTAGTACATACACACAATGGACTATTGCACAGCAATGAAAAGGAGTAAAATCTTGCCATTCGCAACAACATGAAAGAATGCAGAAGGATTATACTAAGTGCAATAAGTCAGGCAGGGAAAGGCAAACGCTGAATGGTTTCACAATATATGGAATCTAAAAATGTAAACCAAATGAACAAACAAAGCAAAAACAGACTAACAGAAACAGATGAAAGAGATGGTTACTAGAGGGTAGGGGGTGAGGGACGGGTGAAAAAAGTGAAGGGGAATATAGTCAATAATGCTGCAAATAAGTTTGCACAGTGACAGCTGGTTATTAGAACTAGCAGAGTGAGCGCTTTGTGAGGTCTAAAAACATCAAATCCCTGCATTGTTCACTTGCAGCTAATATAACGAATACATGACATAGTGGAAATAAGGTGGAATTAAACAGAATACATGACTTTTACATCCGCTTCTACTTAGCTCTGGGGCTTGAAGGCACCATAAGCTTCAATTTGATATATAAAAAGGGAATAAAACTACTATTACTCACCATAATTGAAATAATCAGATAGAAATGCATTAAAAGTGCTTTTTACACTGAAAAGCCTATATGAGTGTGACCGATCACCAACACCACTGCCAAACAACTTGAGAGTACAACTGCTGTTAAAATAGACCTGCCAGAACCAATCTTTTATGATGGATCTAAATTTTGACGCTATCAAAAGCGATTCAACCTTAAACAGCCTTTCATATGGCTTGTTTTTTATTGAGACATTTCTGAGAACTGAAAGGCTTGCCTCATTATTAGAAACTCATACAGTAAATCCAAGTGTTCGTGAGGCTGAGTGATAAAGTGGCAGGGCATGTCACTTCCTGACAGATTTCCTACTGTCTGCAGATTTCATGTTTTTCTCGGTTTGACTCTTGTACTGAAATCTCCCTGACTTCCTGTTATTGGGAACCATGGAGACAGTTTTCTCTTCTGTAAAGTGAGATAATACCTCCTAGGGTTTTTGTAAGGCATATGATAAATTATTGTCTGTAAAGCATGTATGGCAAAACATTGCCCACGAGAGGCATGTAATAAATGTTAGTTATCACTACTGCTGCTATTATTACATTTATTTTAATTATCTCTGGGATAATGAATCATAAATTGCGATGGTCACATTCTTCCTTTGGCCAGCCATTGACTAAATTAAATTTCAAGTACTTCTGAAAAGAAGAGTATGTGCCATATTGAGGAAAAGTTGATGTGATTTTAACTTCTTTACCAGTAGGATGATTGATCTTTGAATGTTTCACCCTTTCTCTGGGTTACTAAGAAGTGCCAGCCCCCTTATAAAGGTGTGGAAGCCCCGATGAAACAGCAGGAGGTCCCTAGTATTCTGCTTCCCAGCCCATGTTCCGAGCAAGAGATTCCAGTTCTTTACAGTGACCACTTTCCAGGTTCAGATGGGGCTGTCCCTTCCTCCCTGGCACTGGCAACAGGGCAGTGGGTGCCAGTGCCACCTATACTGTGCTGCGGCGAATTTACTCCAGGGCCCAAAACCATTCTTGGTTTGTATAGAAACAATGACTACGGGAGGATGATAGTGAAAATGTTTTAAGTACTTCCTATTTGCCAGATACTTCTCTAAACACTTGATAAACATGAACTCACTTAATTTTCACAAAAACCCTATGAGGTAGGTATCATTAGCGTCATTTTTCCAGAGGAGGAAACTGAGGCATGGGTCGTCAATGCTGGTGCCAGGATTAAAGCACAAGTGCCCGCATTCTGAAGCATGACCCTCTGAAGACAGGACTGGAGGGGGCAGCTCTGGAGCTCGTCAATGGCCAGCAGGACCCATGCTCCTGAGGAAAGGGTGTGGGTGGTCTGCACTGTGCGGCGGCGGGGAGGAACGGAGCAGGCTTCTCAGGGTGCACCTTGATCTTCTCTCTAGGGTTTTTGTTGACAAAGGGTGGTTGTTTTGTGTGCTACAAGGACAACCTTCATTGCTTGTGGCTACCATCTTTTTATCTCAGGCCATATGTCTGGGCTGAGTGAGTGAAATAATGGCAAATTATACGGTGCTTTTGCATGAATTTGTCTTTGCTCCTACTCTGTGAGATAAGAATTCTTATTAGATAGATTTTCTTATGGGGCAAAAGAGCCTCAGAGGGTGAAGAGGCTCACCTAAGGTTACACAGCTTTTAAGTGACACAAACTGGGGTTTGTACCCCTATGCCAAGCTCCTAGCCCTACACTGTAGCGAACAATTGCTAGTCAGCCCTGAGGGCCCATAATTGGGTTAAAAGAAGGAAAAGTTGCCTCTTGGGTCAGATTAATGTTGACACTCGGTAGAGAGAGAACAGAGGGGAGAAATGGAGATTCTGTCACAGAAGTGTGTTGCTAAAAATATATATTGAGCCCTGGCTGCCATGGCTCAGTGGATTGAGCACTGGCTAGTGAACCAAAGGGTCGCTGGTTCAATTCCCAGTCAGGGCACATGCCTGGGTTGCAGGCCAGGTCAGGTCCCCAGTAGTGGGGGTGTGTGAGAAGCAAAAGCAACCACACATTGATGTTTCTCTCCCTCTCTTTCTCTTTCCCTTCCCCTTTGTTTAAAATAAATAAATAAAATCTTTTAAAAATTAAATAAAAATATATATTGAAGAAAGCAGTGATCTCTCATTGATCAAGGCCAGTTTTTGATCCTCCTGCACATAGTAGGCCTACCTTAACACTCCTTTTTTTGAGGAGTTTTTATTTATTTACTGTGTATTAAATTTATAGGGGTGATGTTGCCTAATAAAGCAATAAATGTTTCAAATGAACACTCTTTGTTTTTTCTTTTATTTTTTTAAATTGTTGTTCAAGTACAGTTGTCTCCATTTAGCTGGCATTTCCTGTGGTTTCCAGGTGTCTGAAAATGTCGCTTCCTCAGGAAAGCCTGTCCTTACTGCCTCTGTCCCTCAGGCACATATAGGTGTCCTTCCCTTTTCACAGCCTAATTCATTAATTCACTCATTCACTCAGTCAACAAACACTTACTGAGCCCTCACGCGCCAGCTAGCATGAGTCCCCGAACTCATGGAGCCAGATGAAGATGTGATATGAATACAGCAGAAAAAAGGAGTTGTTGGTGAGGTGCGGTCAGAGGACTGAATGAATGAGGGGGCAGCGAGCATTGCAGAGGTCTCGCGCAGGGGTGTGGGCAGGGCTCACTTTGGAAACAGCAAACACAAAGGACCCTGCCTGGCTTTTTTCTGATGTTGTGCTTATTGTTTAACAATGGGCTAGATTGTAACAGTTACACCAAACTGCAACAGAGGTGGGGAGCTTAGTCTCTCCCACTCCATTGTACTCCTGACACCTACCTCACTTCTGGGCCTGGAAGGCCAGTCATTGGTAAGTAGTTGAATGTATGGATCTGAGGAGTAGAAATAGGAAGATAAAGACTGATTTTAGTTGAAAAGACAAAGCCCAGGTACTGAAGCATTTCTGGGGTTATCTAAGAAACCATGGTTTACATTCTAAGGCTTTTCTTGTTTCTTTCTTTTTCTTTTCAGTTTTTGCACAGACAGAATTTAAAATCTTATAAGCAAATATTTTCTGAAGAGTCTAAGTGTGTGATATGCCTATGATTTAGCTCAAGTTTATAGATAAGTACCTATAAGCTACCAGGGTTTAAGTTTTTGAAATCAGTATTATTTTGAAATACCTCAAACTTACAGAGGTTGTAAGCTTAGTACAAAACTTTATTTTGTACCATGAAACCATTTGAAAGTAAATTGCTGACACTTTGTCCTAACATGTTTACTTTCCAACTCAAACATTCTGCCTGAGTACTTTAGTGTGCATTTCCCACACACAAGGACCGTCTTCTCCACAACCAACAAGCATCCATCACAATCGGATGCTGACTCCTGCCCCAGGTGCCTGTATGTGGGAGCCCCCTTGCCCTGCTCCCCAGGCTCCAGTTGACCTTTGACCAGGTGCCTTCCCAGGAGGGTCCCTCCTGCTCAGACCCTGACACCCTGCTCCCAGCCCCCCAACAGCTACTGCCCACCTCACCCCACCCCACCCCACCCCAGCCAGAACTACATACACATTACTCAGCCCCACCTAATGACTTCAAGATTCAGAAACGGGAAGCAGGCGGCCTTAAACATTTTTAAGATAGTTTTTACTATAGTAAGTTGATGAGAGCTACCATCACACACGTCGTTTCCTCAAATAGCCTGTCCAAAGCACCCGGGGAGCATTCTTCTATCGGGTGGTGTTCACCCCTTCTGCGGCCTCCCAGGCAACTCCCTTCGGAGCGCCCTTCCTCTCATTCTGCATCTTTACTCTTACCACTTTTTTTATCCTCATGCAAGGACCTTTTTTCCACTACTTCTTAGAGAGAGAGGAAGGGAAAGAGAGAAACATCAGTGTGAGAGAGAAGCATGGATTGGTTTTGTCCTGTACCTGCCTGGACCAGCGATCTTACGTGTCCAGACTGGGGATCAACCTGCAACCTAGGAGTCAAACCAGCAGCCTTTCAGTTATGGGATGGTGATCCGACCAGCTGAGCTGCACCAGACAGGGCTCATCATCTTCTTAAAGGACCAGATTAAGACTCACCTCTACCATAAGTCTTTCCCCCCTCACCCCACATTTCCTGGTCCAACTTTGTTCTGAGGTTTTGGTTTTGTTTTCCAATTTATATTGCATTAGAGTCATATCTCAGCACTCATCTTCAGAACTCCCTGTATTTGTTGAATTTTAATGAGGAAAAAAATGTTTTAGCTCTTGGTGCTTGCTTGGGACACATCGCACTTGCTAGAACTTTTACAATGCCACCCCGCAAGAGAAAATGCTTCATTACTTGTCACTTGAAAAATTCGCTGGGCACTTGTCAGTCTTGGCACTCATCACAGGTTCCAGAATGAACTAGTGACAAGCACCAAGGTGCCACTGTACTTACTTAGGTACAGTTTTGTGGCCTGGTTGTTCCACAGCTTTTTGCTTCTCTAGCTAGGTTTGTTTACTTCTCAGGTAACCCCACAAGGGCTGGACACGTGAGACAGCTTTAGCCAGTATTCACCATTAAGATTAATTTGAGATTACGCATCGTGGGCCTCCACATCATTGTCGCAGGCCCTGTGCCAGGGAGAGCTGACGGGGATGTGACTCCGGGCCTTCAATGCCTGTCTTGATCTGGGAGTCTTTATTGTCTGCTTTGTCCATACAGTGGTATATTGCCAGTCTGACCACGTTACTTCTTAAAACTCTTCAACGGCTTGCTCCTCATTGCTCAAGAGTCAAAGAATTCTTGAAATCACTTACAAAGTTTTCCACATGCGTGAGCTACACTCTCCTGCTATGCCCCCCTTCAGAATTCACATCCCGAAGGAATGCTTGCCTTGCCCTCACAGCGCAAGCCGCTTCCACCTGTGATTCAACATGCCGCGTTCCCAGGGGGGTGCACCTGTTTCCTCTTTGCTTGCCTGGCTGATCTACTCATCCTCAAGATTCAGATAAATGATCTTGTTCAAGGACACCTTTCTAGAGCTTCCTAGCAGGGGTAAGTTCCCCTTTTTTGTGCTCACATAGTGTCCCACATGTACTTTCATTCCTGCTTTTGACACAACGTCATTCATTCATTCACCAAGTTTAGTTTTGAACACCTACAGCGTGCCAGGCATTGTCCTATGTGCTGGGAAGACTGCATCGACAACGCCGGATAATCCCCTTTATGAAAAAGATGTATATTAGCAAATATTTACACAAATAAATTTGAAGTGATGAATGAGGGCTGTGCTACAAAATAGAGGCACAGAGAAACCAAGCCTGGCCAGTGAGGTCAAGGAAGCTTTTTGTCGACAAGGTGACATGTAAGCAGCTTCTGGAGGTGTAGGGTAAGTGGAGGCAGTCTGGCTTCCTCACCCAGGTGTCTGGGTAGCTAAGGGAAGCAGTGTTTGCGTAACCTTGAATGGGCCTGATAAGTAGTGTCCTCATAGCATTGAGACTGGGTCCGATAAACTGTTCCCATAACATGAAGTGGGCTCACATGAGCAGAATTATGCTATGTTATATAATTTTCTGGCATTTTTTTCCAGCTTTGTTCACCTCTAGTACTTAAACAAGTAGGGGCACTAGAGACACGCAGCTTGCAAAGTGCGTAGCTTGCCCACTCGTGAGTAAAGGCATGTCAAGCATCCCCACGGCTCCGCCCATTTTCTTCTGTCTCCCTGAAGCTAGAGTGGACCTGCCCAGGCTTGATTGGCTGCCACACTGGAAGGTTAAGCTGCTCTGACCCAGGTGAAAAGAGAAGGGCAAGAAGGACTATTGGTATACTTGGTTCACATATTTGTGGCCTCATTTAGAGTTTAAGTCATATGAGGAGAGGCGCTGGGCAGAATTCATTATCACATCCCCAGAAATTAGTGCACTACCTTGAACATTTCAGTGTCTGTTGAACTGAACGAAGCTCTCCAGAGCATGAGGTCTTGTCAGTGAGCACCAGAACGCCTAGCTATTTGCAGGCCCAGCCACAAGGGAGGAGAAACTCCCATCATTTCTTTGCTTCCTGTAGCCCTCTTGGGCTTCCTTTATTCAAACTGTGGCTTTGTCTCTCCATTCTTACTACACTGGACTTCTCAGAAGACCTTCCAAAACTCTTCCCACAATTACTGTGGGACAACAGTAAATAGTCTGCAATTTCTAAAAGCTTAGTATTGTTTAGTCCTAAAAACAGCTGTGTAGTGACCTCTTACCACCCAACTGTGGTGCGATGGAGTCTGAGGGACCCGACCTGTGAGTAAAGTGCCTTGCAACCCTGGATTTCTAGACCAAGCCCAAATTTATCTGACTGCCTGTTCACAAGATGGTGAAA
This sequence comes from Glossophaga mutica, assembly GCA_039655065.1. Classification (NCBI taxonomy): domain Eukaryota; kingdom Metazoa; phylum Chordata; class Mammalia; order Chiroptera; family Phyllostomidae; genus Glossophaga; species Glossophaga mutica. The sequence goes on along the minus strand of CM077303.1, from coordinate 66,620,785 downwards.
GAGAAGCCGCTCTTTCTCCAGACTATCTCTGAAGCCCAGGCTGGGAGCCTATCTGCCCAGGACAATAGAACCGTCCAATTCCATCCAGGGAAAGAGTTCTACTTTTAGAATTCTCTATCCAGGGAGCAAGAAGGAGGAGCATATGAGTCTGCCTACCTTAGTTTGGGAATTCATGTTATTTCTTAGTTGCTTCTGACACTCTGCAGTCACAATCGATTGAATATTTCTTAGGGCTGGCAAGAAAGAAGTTTGAAAAGTCCTTCAGTTCATGTTCTTAAGTTGAGCTATGACTGAAGAGAAAAGAATACAGATATCCGGTTTTTTTTAGTAATGAAGGAATACAGATATCTGTATTTTTTAGTAATCTTTAACACAATTAAAAACCTAACAATTTAAAATAAGGTAGTTCTGGCTTATTTCTATTCTGTTTTCAACTAAAAGTTAATCTATTTCTTTTGCCCAGCGCACCAGGAAAATGTACAACTTTTGGTTACCATCCTTGTCATAATCCACTTGGTAGCCTTGAAAATAGTTTCCTGCATCAAGTAAAATCTTTCCCACTTTTTATACTTTTTAACAAAGATTTTATTTATTTACTTTTAGAAAGAGGGGAAGGGAGGGAGAAAGAAAGGGAGAGAAACATTAATATGTGAGAGACACAGTGATCGGTTACCTCTCACACACCCTGAACTGGGGACCTGGCCTGCAACCCAGGCATGTGTCCTGACAGGGAATTGAACTGGTGACCTTTCAGTGTGCAGGCCACACTCAATCCACTGAGCTGCTCTTTACACATTTTACCCAATCCTCTTTAGCCTTTTCATCTCAGTCCCTAACCTTGAAAAGAATGTTAAATTTCAAGTAAAGAATGTGATGCTAAGAGATGCTAAGTTGAGCACATGTCTCTGAAGTCCTTAAGCAGTTTTCCAACTTGGACTTTTAGGCTGGCTGGAAGCATTGCAGGTTGAAGCCATAGACTGGTACACACACTGCTGGAGAAATATACACAATAACCTGCACATGTTGGAAGAACAATAATTGTGTTCTTCCAACAGCATCTAGTCTCAGATTCTTCTCTCTAGGAGGAAAAAAGGCGCCAGCCTTCCCCTGTAGCAGTGGGCAGTGGATGGGTCAGTTTTATACAGGAGAACCATTGTAGACAGTGGATAGGTCACTCTAAAGTGATGTAACCATAATGAAGATTCAAGGAACAAACTAATACTCACACTTAAAAATAAGACACTGCTGATTTTTTTTTTTTTTTTGAGATGCCTTCTAAAATTTTACTGGTTTGGCTATTTAGATCTCTATCACTTCTCTACTTTGAATACAGAGATACCAAAGACTCTTAGGTGGCAATAAAATATTTCATGGGAGCAAAAGTAGAAATGCAAAAGGTCTTAAAATTATTGAAGCAGAACATCAAGTTCTTTTTAAATTCAGACAAGCATGAAAATATTGTCCCTGATAAGGAAAAAGATTGGAGTTGGACCTTGTGTTTGGAAAAGGTACTGGATAGCTATTTTATGAAATAGATGGATTGAGGACATAATATAAACGAGTCTATTTTGAAGCTCTTACAAGATTTCTGTCTAATAAGAGATTTAATGTCATTAACACTTAATTTACTTTAAGCTTATATTGATGCATACTGCTTGATTTTTTATATAATCCAGGTGATTCATGTAGGAGACAGCGAAAGTAGGTTTTCTGTGTCTAGCTTTCAGCTTTGCCACTGAGTACATATCTGGATTAACACAATTGTATTGCCTCATGAAAGAGATTCCATGTCATTCACCATTTCCAATAAAATAAGACAAAACAAGGATATATAAACAATTCAAAACTTAATTGCTCATGTTAGGATGGAAAATATCTGACTACCACACATGTGGGGGAAAAACAGAGTTTGAATAGTGGACCTCTTTATGATTAATAATCAGAGAGAATTCCATAACAGGTACATCCAGGCTTACTCACACACAAGGCATGCTGAGGACCCTGCCAATCCCTGCCCCCACTCCAGCCCCAAGTCAAATGCACATTCCCCGGAGTACACAGGCACAGACACACAATAAAACCTGCAAGGAAAGCTCATGTCAGTTATATGCCAGATTTTGATGTGAAAGAAAATCAACTGGGTAAACTCTGCTTCTCTAAGGTAGAGAAGGAGTAAGGATGTTAAAAATAAAAGGCAAAAAAAATCCATCACCAGCACCTGGAAGACCTACAAAGTTATAGATTTTAATCCAACTTATATAATTGTCATAGGTTTTAAGAAGGGTTCAAGTATACCCTGGTAGCAACTTTATTCTTAAAGGCCAAATCACAGCTGGGGTCTTGGAATCACGGCAAAAAGGTATGACCATCAGCATGCAGCTACCTGCTCAGGAAATTAGGATTCTGGTAAACACAAGAACCAAGTAAAATTTAATTCTGCTCATTCTTACATCAATATTTTTTCTTTCCTCTAGAGAGATTTTCTCATCCACAGAATTGTGCAAATACCACTTATCTAGTCTGGGACACTAAAAAGACATTGTGAATGTTCAAGTGTGGGCAGGGATCACTAGCCTCCTGTTTTTAATACCTCATCTCTCTTAGAGAAAACACGTCTGTGAGTAGAGCACACCTGTTGAACTGGTCTTTCTACTGTGGTGCTGTATCTTAGCAATTTACACTCTGTGATCTGATCTCCTAAAAAGGATACAAATACTCGGGACAGTTGACAAGGGAATTGCCCCAGACAGTGATGTACTGAACAGTGATGCACTAACAGGATGGCCCAGGAGGCTGATCCTGACCTCCAAGGCTCTCTGTTTGGAAGAGGACCCTTCTCAGGCCTTATTGAGGCAGGTCACAGTGAGATTTCTCATACAGAACACTTAAGGTCCACTATATTGTCTTATTAAAAGAAATGCATAGTGATAATTTGGTAAGTTTAGAAAGGAACTAAGCATATTGAAGTATAGTCCATTTGGTGGTTATAGTCTCATATAGGTTATCTGCTTTTTCTTGCTATGAATTTATTTATTTAAATTGACTTATTTATGAGATTATTTTTACCTTATTAATTGTGCCAAACCAAAAGTCCATGTCACTGGAAGATATCTATCTATATAAGCCAGCAGCAGAGAGAAATGAGAATGTTTTATTTCCTTCTGTTTTCCCCATAGGACCCATGATTTACCTTTTTTTACTGATTTCATACTTAAATAACAGCAAGAATTATTAAGTGAATTGCTTTCAGAAGAATGAGCCCAGCCCTGGTGGAGGGCGACACATATTTGGAGATCTCTTCTACGTCATGAAATGTTTCCTGCCGAACTGGATTTAACTGACTTGGATGAAAACAAGTTCACAGGGCTTGAGAACTGGCTGGGAAGCCATAAACAATGGGAAACACCAAGTGAAATCCGTGCTTCCTAACTTGGGGTTTTGGTTTACGTGGCGCCACTGAGGTGACGGAAGGGTCATGCCCATTTAGAGGGATCACTGACACTCTGGAAGAGGCTGCTGGTGTCACTTACTAATTCCATTATAAGCACATATTTGTGCCGGTGCCAAGGGAACATGCAGAGAGGGGCCGGAGAGCACGAGCTGCCTGAGGAGGTGCTTAGAGGGAGCTGGGGCCCCAGCTGGGGCGCCTTCCCGGGGGCAGACATCACCACGGGGGTGCAGCCTGCTGGATGAGTGCCAAGGGAAGGCTAGGCAACAGGGCGCCCTCTTATAATGGCATTAAAATGGAGCAGAGGAGCTGAGTTTAATGGCATTATTACCCAAAATGGACAGAGTTGGGACATTGCCACGTGGAAGAATAGGTAGGTGCAGCATTTTTGTGATAACTCTGAGATGGTTCCAGAGGACAGTTTTGTGGATGATATATATTTTTAAAAAGTTATGTATAGATGAAAAGCAAAATCTTACATCCCCAAATTAAATAATATTATCCCAGCCTTAAATGCTGTATGTAGCAAGTTTCTGTATACAGACCCTAGGCGAATGTTAATTCACAATGAAGTGATAGAAGGGAAGCATTAGTAAATTAATTGAATGCTTTAAACAACTGATGACTGAAAAATGAGGATGGTCTTAATAAGGAGTAAACTCCATAGGGTGTAACATAGAGCCTCATACAAAACAGGTATTAACAAATCACGCCCAACGTCCAATAAATCCTTCTGACTGATAACTGAATGAATAATAGGCCTTGGTTTGGGGTGGATCTCTCTTTAAGAGAAGGATTTTCACCTCCTCTAAAGGGTAATTACGAGCAAGAGGAATGCAGAATGACAGACATAGGTTAGTTAAAGGGGAACTAACTCACTCATATTAGCTAATTAATTAATTCAACACATATATCCTAAGCACCGATTGTGTACCTTGCACTACTATGGGCACTGGGGAAAAAGATGAATACAAAGACGTCCCTGACCTCGTAGACTATGTACTCTAATGAGAAAGATGAATATTATTAAAACAAAACAACAAGCCAATGTCTGCATGTCAGCTGGCTTCTACGGCTTGAAAGAAAACCGAGGCTGAGTAAGGAGATAACGAATGAGTGGTTAGCATGCGCTGGCATTTTTCATAGAGTGAACAGGGAAAGTGGGATCATTTGGGATCAAGATCAAGAGGTGACATTTGAGGGGAAAAAATCAAAATGAGGATGTGACCATGGAGAGATCTAGAAAAACAATGTTCCTGGCAGAGGAAACAGCAAGGTATAGGACAAGGGGCAGGATTGAGCTTGGCATGTTCTCTGACCTGCAAGAACTCTAGGCTGGCTGAGTGGAGCACAGGAGGGAAAGAGCGGAGATACAATTGGAGAGGTAGGCAGGGGCCGATCACGGACATACAGGCAGGACTGGCTCCTGGCAGAAGCCCCAGCTAAGTCTGCTGTGTCTCTGGCTCTGGTGAAGCTGTTGCTGAGATGCTGGTTATTGTCAACACAAATGTTGACCTGGAATGCCCAGACCACTCCTCTGCTGGCTCAGAGTCACTCCCTGGATGAGGCCCCCCTTCTGCCTGGTTCTGCCTCCTGTGTCTCATGATTGCCTTCCCTTATTCCTCAAGCTGACAGTGACCAGCTAGGCAGGAAAGACGCCCTTTTCTGGGAAATGATAATAATCAGTGCATATTTTTGAAGATACTTTCGCAAACATTATTTAACTCCCGGATCAACATTTCCCATTTGCATGAACTATCCTGACGCATTGGGATATCTTGGTCACTTTTGGGGGGGATATTGGAAGGAGATTAGGGATGTTAGGGGTGAATATTGGAAGGAGATTAAGTTGCCTTTCAAATCTCACACAGCCAAAGTTACTACATGAGATTTAATGAGAGAAGAGTTAGATTTCTAAAAAAAAAAAAGAAAAAAGTGAGGAAGAGATAAGAAAAAACCATCATAGATAAAGACTGCACACTTTGTTTTGTTCACCTAAAGAATCAGAACTACAAAGACAAAAATGTGTTCTTTATTCCTGAGTCAAAGATGCTGCTGAGATATAAATGGTGCATTGTGGTGGCAGAGAGACAGTTTCCACTATGTTTCTTCGCTTTGTAAAAAATGTTCAAGGTGGTCCAAGAGGCCAACCATCATCTGTCAGGTCCTGAACCCCACTCTATGGACCCCCATCTGTCAGGTCCTATACTTGGCATTTTTAAGCTTCTCTTCAGGGGGTATAGTGTGGGTTTGCAAATATACTATTTCTTTTCTCAAATGTAAAACCCCAGGTTTTGTACTTTGGGTCTTTTCAAAACTTGCCATTACTGGATTAATACTTCTTTGCCTGGTGTTAACATAATGACCGTCAGTGTAGTTTCAATACACCAGCTTGTTTTCCTTGTGATGCCCTGGAGGAAAGGCGATGTGGGAGCCGCCTGTGGTCTGCGGCCACAGTCAGAACTGTACAAAGTGGTGTATTGTTTGGGTGTGTGGATAAATCCAAACTCAGGACTTGCCCTGCCAGGCCACAGAGCCCAGAGATGTGGTCAGCATTGTAGCCTGGTACCTTTCTATTGAGCTCAGATGAGTTTCCATGGCAAAGGAGCTGTGTCATTCACTGTTAGGTTGCTGCTATGGTGTTTGCATGTTATTAACATCTTGATACGAGTAAAAAAAAAGCAATGAAGCATTGTGTATTTTTAAAGAAATTATCCAATGGTTATTTTAGTGTATAAAAGTCAATATATCCAAAAATAACCATTGTGACTTGTGTTAGTAATTGAATATAACTTCTTACATTAAGAAGATGGATCTCTAATTGTCAAATATGAAGGGTTCAAGGCTGGAAGATGGTGCCAAGTAGATGGAAGCTGAGTCCACTTCCTCTTGCCCCCAACTCAGATACTCAGCTGATCTTCCAACAAATAAAATTCAATATTCAAAGGAATCTTAGCCAATGGGAAATTTGGATGCCAAGGAGTGCAGAAGATGCTTCGCAATGGCAGTAAGAAGCTTTGCTATGTTGAAGGGAAAATACCTCATGTATGTGTAGCTCCTGCAACCATGGAGAATCTAGTCACAAACTGCAGCTCTGGGGCTCCCTCCCCTCCCAGGGCAGGGAACCCCCAGACCCAAACCGGAAGTGACTTGGATACACAAAGTCGGGAGATCCAGGCCAGGCTGTCTACACACACACACACACACACACACACATACACACAGAAAGAGGCATACCCATAGCTGCAGCGGCAAACACCAACCAGAAGAGTGCCAGAGAGAGGGACTCTATCTGCACCTGGGTCAGATGGAGGCAGGCTGCCACCAGCCCTGAGGGTGAGAGACTTTTGGCTTTTTGGAGAGGTGGTGTGTGTAAATGGACGGTGACTCAGCACTGCAGTGGGAGTGCCCAGAGAGACTTTTTAAAAGGGAGCTGTAGTGTGCTGGGCAGGGACCCTGTGCACAGCTGCTCTGCCAGCAAGGGGAAAAGACTGAAAGCACGGTTTGCTCCCACTGAGTACAGCTGGGCAGAGAGATCAGAAAGGCGCGCAGCACGGGGATTTCTCCTCCCCAGCCTGGCACAGCCAGCAGGCTGGAGGCGGTGCAGAGTGGAGAGTTCAGGACTGTGTCTGCTGTGAAGGCAGTGGGCTGGGAACTGGATGGGGGGGAGTTGAGCACCTGAGATTATTTACAGCCAGACAGAGTCCCCTTCCCAGGCAGGTATCAAACCTCTAGGAAGAGGACACACCCAGCCCCACCTCCTGCAGGATCACAAGCACCACCAACAGGGAAGCTCCACAAAACACACAGAAGAAGCTCAAGAACCCCTGCAGGGCACGTATCAGCAAGAGAAAGACAGAAAGAGAAACGCCTAAAGGGCCCATTGTGAACTTCTCTCAAGGAGACTAAACACCCTTTTTTGCCATGTATAAATACACACCCACATTTTTGGCCCAAACTTTCAAGAAAACAATCTTTTGATTTAGATTTTTAATTCAATAATTTAGTTATTAATATTTAGATGCTTATTTTTCATCTTATAAATTATGGAATTTTAGCATTTATTTTTGAACATGTACAAGAAATTTTATGTAACAAATAATTATAAAACACACAAACAGATACAAGGTATTTCAGATACTACCCATGTGTAATGCATATCTTTATTTTTCCCCAAAAAATTTGGGCAAAAAAGCGTACATTGTACACAGCAAAATATGGTACACTGGTTCCTAGGGCCCTATTCCACTGAGTCCAGTGAAGCAGAGCGGCCAGAAATCTGTGCAGCGAGAGGGAAGCAGGGTCCCGCCCAGCCTTGGCTGGCACACCGAGCTGCTGTTGGCACCAAGCAGGAAACAGCTGACCCTCTTACACAGATTTGCCCCTCCCTTGACACGGACAGCTAGTTCACCAGAAACTATACATTATTGGAAGTAAGCTGGGACAGACCAAGACAGGTGGTGCAGGGGTAGGGGGACACACCCACAATTTTCCCAGAAGACCGAACAGCGACTCCCAGAAGAGACCCAAGAGTCCCACCTTTCCTGATCACAATAGAAGCCCCCGCTAGAGGCAGGTGAAGGTGATGCAGGTGGTGCTGCCTGAAGTTGTAGGACCACACCTGGACCTTGAGCTGACAAAAAGCCAGAGGAGGATCCAGAAAGAGAAGACAGAAGGCAAACAACGAACTCTGCTGAGATGAATTCTACCTCACTCTTCTTCAGAATTTGCATTATTTTTTCATTCATATAGCCTTTTAATATTTCTTCTATAGCTTCAATTCCAATGAATTCACTATTGTCTTTTAGTTTTATTCTTTTTATATTTTTATATTTTTCAATTTTATTTCTATTTCAAATCTCATATTGTACCTTTCCCGTGTCTTACTCTGTTTTGCCTTCTTCTTGCCCTTTGTTATTTTCGCTGTAAATTTTATTTTCCCCATGCTATGCCTTGTTCCGATTCCTTACCCTTACTTACTACTTCTCCTCCCTCTATCCTCTCAAAATCATTCTTCCTTCCTTTAGTGAGCTCACATTCTCTGCTCACTGTCAGTTTGTTCCTTATTTCCAAGTCTCTGGTTCTATTTTGCTCATTTGTTTGTTTTCTTGATTAGACTCCACTTATAGGTGAGATCATACAGTATTTGTCTTTCACTGCCTGGCTTATTTCACTTACCATAATGTTCTCCAGTTCCATCTATGCTGTCATGAAGGGTAGGTAGGGGCTCCTTTTTTCTTTCTACTGCATAGCATTCCATTGTGTAAATGTACCATAGTTTTTTGATCCACTCATTTGCTGATGGGCACTTAGGCTGTTTCCAGCACTTGGCTATTGTAAATTGTGCTGCTATGAACATTGGGGTGCATAGGTCCTTTTGGATTGGTGTTTCAGGATTCTTAGGGAATATTCCCAGCAGTGGGATTGCTGGATCAAAAGGCAATTCCATTTTTAGATTTTTTAGGAAATTCCATACTGTTTTCCACAGTGGCTGCATCAGTCTGCATTCCCACCAACAGTGCACTAGGGTTCCCTTTTCTCCACAGCCTTGCCAGCACTTGTTTGTTGATTTGGTTATGATGACCATTCTGACCAGTGTGAAGTGGTATCTCACTGTGGTTTTAATTTGCATCTTTCTGATGACTAATAATGCTGAGCATCCTTTCATATGTCTCTGGGCTCTTTGTACGGCCTCCTTGGAGAAGTGTCTGTTCAAGTCCTTTGCCCATTTTTTAATTGGCTTGTTTGTCTTCCTGGTGTGGAGTCATGTGAAATCTTCATATATTATGATATTCATATTTTGTATTCCTTTGAATCTGAGTCCTTTAGTATAGGGAAAGCCAACCCTAACTGAGGGGATCCTAACCAAAGGGATGCTAGCTGGAGGAAATGGGGGCCCAAAGTACGGTTTGAGGTTAACCAGCAAAAGTTGGAGGACTAGAGTGTTTCAGATAGAGGAGAATGCCCATGTGATGGCGCTGATGAAATGTAGAAATATAGAGCAAAGCTAAGGGTGAGGGAAGGAGCCATAGAAATAAGATACGAATTATAGACAGGCTCTGACCACAGGATGAGGTTTTACAGGATGTTCTAAAAGGTTGGAACTTAAACCTGAGAAGAAGGTAAAGGATTGAAAGGCTTCTTGGGGACAATGACCCAGCGTGCCATTTGGCCTGCTATGGCAGGCAGCACCAGGAAGAGAGATCTTGACTGATGCCTTATGTTAATATGATATTTGTGGCATTCTTACACCTCTTAGACTCTTAGGGCTAGAAGAAACCTAAAGTACTCTTGCCGCATGTTCCTGTTCAAGCTCACACACAGGTACATGTTACCAGCAGCCGTGGACATAGACTTTGTAAATGAATCAGCCCTTGTACAGTTTTGTTCCCCCGCCCCACTTTTTTTTACACATCCCGGTTTTATTTATCTGATGCAACCGAGGATGGTACTGTTGCATTGCAGTTCATCAGGGACAATGATTACATCCCACCCCATGGAAGATAGAGAAGCATGGGAGATAGAATGGTGAGCTCATTCTTCTCTTGTCTCATACATTGACCAACTCCTCTCCCTCACCAATGAGAGGAGAGACTCATCTGATTGGCAAATAGAGAAAAGGCTCTGAATGTATGTGGCTCAGCTTGATCTTCTTGTCAGGGTCCCACTGCTCTGCTCAAGTACCTGGAGCTTGCCCAGCTATACTATGCCTTTGCAGTAGGGAGACCTGTGCTTTAGACTACAGATCCTGCTTACAGGAGACTCATTAACTCTCATATCCGGTTGTAGGTCAAGCTATGTTCTCAAATTCAGCTACTCCAGTAATAGAGCTGATATTTTACTTTCATCTTTCTGATTTCTGTTAAAGTTGGAATCAGAAAAATGGAAGCTAAAATATCCATCTCTCATTTGGTTCTGAATCCAAGAAGGAAAGAAAGAAATATTATCATTTAACCCTTGAAAACCTTACGAATGATAGAATCACTGACTTTTTCTTTTTCTTTCATATTGAATTTATTTCCATGTGCTTCTCTTATCCATGAAACCATACTGGTTTCAAGTGTACAACTCAACAAAATGTCCTGCACACTGTGTTCATTGTGTACCCATGGTCCCAAGGAAAGTCATTTTATGTCCCCCTTTGCTCACCTCTACCTTCCACCCCTCTTTTCCTCTGGCTATCACCACACTGTTGTTTGTGTCTATATGTTATATATGTTTTCTCTTAATCTCTTCACCTTCTTTCATCCAGTCCCCCAAAACTCCTCAGCCAAGTAGTGTTCCATTGTGTAAATGTACCACAGCTTTTTAATCCACTTATCTACTGATGGACACTTGACCTGCTTCCAAATCTTGGCTATTGTAAATAATACTTCAATGAACATAAGGGTGCATATATTCTTTCAAATTAGTGTTTCAGATTTTTTCAGATATATTCCCATAAGTGGAATTGCTGGGTCAAAAGGCTGTTCCATTTTAAATTTTCCGAGGAAACTCCACACTGTTTTCTGCAGTGGCTGCACCAAGGTTCCCTTTTCTCCACATCCTGCCAGCACTCATTGTTTGTTGATTTATTGATGATGGCCATTCTGGCAGGTGTGAGGTAATATCTTACTGTGGTTTTAATTTGCATTTCTCTGATGATTAGTGATGTTGAGCATTTTTAGAATCACTGACCTTTTTCTCATCTCTATTTGGATTTCTTGTTTTCCATCTCGTCTTTGTTAAAATATGGTTGTGGTAGAAGACTCATACTTATAGATTCAATTCATTTATTTCTTTTTTATGTGAAGGCAATCTACATTGTGGAAGGACATTGAGACCCCTTATTCTTCCATACTCAGTTACCACTTAATTTCTATTTCTTCTCCCAGGAAAGAAATGAGAAAGAATTGGCTAGAGAAGGTTAGTGTTGTGACTTTATGTCACCCACCCACAGCATTTAGAGAAATAAAAGGGATATTGGATGATGGTAGAAGATGGAGGAAAAGCTAGAGAGCTTCCTTATCCTTCATGTCATCTTGTGTCTAACAAATTCATTTTGAATATTAACCTCTTTTCTGACTCCATCTTATTTGCCTAACCTTATTTTCTGTTTTTCTTATTTTCTTAGTTGTTTTAAATTTATTTTACGGGGTTAAAAGGCAACATAAAATACAATAAAAATTTTTAAAAGAAAAGAGAAAAAGCAAATATTTATTTTATTTTACTTCACTATACATTTTTATAAGTTTCTTAAAATCATTTTAACAACAAGGTAGAGAATAGATAAATAAATAATATCCTCCCAAAATAGCCAGTTCCTACTTGGCTGCACAATCTGCTTTGAAATGTAGAGTTTTATAATTTAGAAACACTCAGGTTCTTTCAATCCATGAAAACATGGCAAAGTCCAATGCAAATAATTTTTAAAAATTATTTTTATCAGTGCCAATCTCTACTAATACTTATTTTTCAGATCTGTTTTTTTATTTTCAATTTATATTTAAATTAATTCAATAATGTTTAACAGCCACTTTGTCTCTGGAACATGTCCAGAGACCAGCCTCTCCGGATCCTTGAGCCTCAAAGTTCAGCCTAATGAGTATTCTCTTCCAAAATACCTGTGGGCAAAGTCTACTACTCTTTGTTAATTGGTTCAGGGCTTCACCTAAATGCTTCTCTGGATTTTGAAGATTCGGGCTGTACAATTATGTTTTTCTTTGGGAGTGGTAGAGCAAGTAGCTCCTTCTGAACCTTTGACTACTGTAAATACCCATCACCAAAATAGTCTGAGAAAGAATTATGGACTGGTGGTTTTTGTGCGGCTGAGAATCTACATCTCTTCAAAGGCATCATCCATTTTGCATTTAAAAATACCTCAGTGATATCCTTTTGAAGCCAACATAGTTCGCCCAACTTCTATAGGATATCTCTATCTGTTCTAACAGGTGTTTTGTGATTTCACCCTTCAGCAAGCATTTATTTGGTGACCACAATATCAGGTACTAACCACATCTCCCAGAGTCTGGCTCTGATTCTACTTCCTCCATAGAGTTTCATAAAGAGGGAAACTTACAGCCTGACTCCACAGTATTATACTTCAGTTTACTGCTTCTCTTGTCCACTGACCCCGTTGTATACATGGTTGCCTTTATTAAATAGTACCGAATTTGTAGTCTCATGTCTACAAATTTTTTGGTTACTTTTTAACTTTCTAAGTGTATTTTCCTTATAGTCCAGAGTACACCAGAACATGCATTAAATGAGCATGCTATACCCTGGGTATTCCCACAGTTCCATCTCTATTCCTATGTACTTCTCTACTATTGCCTGTGGGGTGTGTGTGTGTGTGGCATGCACACGTTTGCATGCATCTGCTGAGCTGGCAGACTGGAAGGCCCAGTGTGTATCAGGAAGAAGAAAATACTACTTGTCAATAACAGATTTGGTAGGAAAATGTTCTTTTCTTCAAGAGTAGAAAGGAGGAACCATGCTCCATACTACAAGAATGATACATATAATTATCATCCCAGCTGTAAATAAAAATACTCCACCGTGGTTAGGAGAAGGAGTCTCACTGCCCTGGGCCTCAAAAAAAAAAAAAAAAAAAAACCACAAAAAAACAAAAAACCCCAATCCCTATGGTATCAGATGTCCTTTTCCTTCAAGGACAACTGTCCAGGGGCCACAGAAACAAAAACTTGACCTTAGGAACTCATAGATATTTCCTCTGTTAACTCTGATCATCTGAATCAGTAGTCCAAGGCAGTGACTTTCCTGTGTGGTAATCGTCCAAAGCAGGGGGCTTTCTTTCAGAAGCAGAATGATCAAGAAGCCATGCACTCTATGTCCCTTTCTGCTTCCTGTCAGCCAACACTGAATCCCCCCGAGCATGACTGCCAGTTGCAATCGTCTTTCTTCCCGTCTTCAGATCCCAGAGTCCTGGCAGGGGTGTGATGGCGCTGATGTCCACTCCTCCTCACCTCGGGGAATATCAGGGCTCTCCATGTCTATCTTTGCCACAACATAGTTCGCCCAACTTCTATAGGCAAGGAAGAATGTACATCGCAGGCTGGTCTTCTCTTGGCAATTTTAATTCAAAACAATTATGACTAACTCCTCTGTTCTGGGAACTGTGTTATATGCTGGAGTGACCATGTGAAAAGAGGAGGCTTCTTCCTGCCAGAAAGTCATTCATTCCACCTTTTTTTGGCCTACTTTTCACATACCAGACAGTGTTCTAGCTCCTGAATAATACGACAATAAACAAAATAAAAAAAAAACTGGGTGTACTCATGGAACATACATTTCAGTGAGAGAGATAACAAATGATAAATATATCAGGTTGTGATAATTTTTTTGATGCATCAGCTTGGTTAGACTATATCCCCAATTATCCAATCCAGCACTAATCTGGATGTTGCTATGAAGGTATTTTGTAGATATGTTTGAAGTCCATATTCCATTTAAGAGAGATATCATAGAGAAAGTGGGTGGGCCTGATTCATTCTGCTGAAAGGCCTTAAAAGCAGGGTTGAGATTCCTTTGAGAGAAAAAGAAATTCATTTGTGGGCAGCGGCTTACAACCCATGGCCTTCCTGTTGACCTGTCCTGTGTCTGTCCGACTTATTTAGGCAGCCCGCACGATTGCATAAGCCAGTCCCTTGCAGTCAACCGCTTCAGAGTATCTTCTGTAGTTTCTGCTCCTCTGGTTGAAACCTGACTTATACGATTCTATGAAAAAAAATGAAACAGGCAAAAGGGACAAGCCTGGTCAGTGACGTGGATATACAGACAATTAAGATGGAATTTATACCTCTTACCATAGAGGTATGGATAAAGAGCTCGATTAATATTGTAGCAGTAGTGATTATTTCACTAGTATAGAAAATTTTGCTTTGGAGAAGGGAGTGTAACTCAAATACTTGGGGTTTTAGGCAGGTTTCTTTCCTTTTCTGAGCTGTTTTAAATTTTTTAATGTCTAAAATACTGATGTTAAGTTTATATGATCATTATACAAATAAGATTGGTATTATATATAAAACATCTAGCACCATGCCTACTGCATAATAAATCTACTTTCGTTCTTTTAATTTTTCAATCCCCTCCTCACTAATACCAACAAATATGTATACCTGATATGTGAATATCATGGCATTTCAGCATTATCTTGACATTATATGTTTCCCCATGCACCTGTGCTAACCCTCACCTGAGGCAGACGTGTTGGAGGTCTGCTCGATGCATGCATTTATTGGGATAATGTAGGCTCATGAACCCAAGAAGACAATGAACTGGGAATCACATGTGGATGGGGGACAACAGGTTTATCTGGAAAAACCAGTCTACTCCATTTCCCCCATTACCTCAAAACTTTCCACAACTCTCTATTAAGTCTGCAGAGAAACATCTAGCTTCTTTTTAAATACCCTACAAATAGTCAAAAGGATGTATCATTGAATAAATTCTGCTTCTTTGAGCTTTCAGCTCAGATCTCTTGTGCACAACTTCTCATTGTCAAGGGCTTCTGAGGGTTGACAGGGAGAAAAAAGATGAGGAGGCATGTTCTTCTGCAGGATATACTTCAATTGTAGTTGTCAGGCAAGGGAGATCACTCTGTCATCTTTGTGCGTATTTGGCAGTGAAAAAATGCAGAGAAGACCAGTACTGTGCTTGAAATAGTCCACATTCGTATGAACAGCCCTTCTTTCTCTGCTTAACTGAGCAGAAAGCTCCACTTCCAGGGTCGATTTGCCCCTGAGGAAGGTGCGACAGTACTCAAGGCTGCAGTTTCATTCGGGATAGGATGAACTTTCAACTTTCTGGTGTCTTTCATGGCTGCTTTCAATTAAATGAGGCATACAAAGCAGAAGTTGCTGTTTCCAGTCCAGTTCAGCATTATCATTGAAAGGCAAGGAGTTACATTCCCATATGTTTTTAAAGCAAAAACAAAACAAAACAAAACAAAACAACAAAAAGGGCTAGGATAAATCTTCAGTCCAAGTATTTTTTGGTGCCTACTACATGCTACACACATGGTGGTAAGGTCACATCAGTGAACAAGTCAGGCAAAATCCTAGTTTTATGTAGGTTGTCTGATCAGTAGGCTGTCTAAATGGAATAAGTGTCATTTATTACGTGCATACTAGAGGCAAGTTCTTTGTCTAGGTAATCACATGTGGGGCAGTCCAACAAAGGGTAACTAGTGGTGCCCCTACAGATGGGAGGAGGCTTGGGGTGAAGAGCCTGATGCAAGGGGAAATTGGGGACACCGTAGTTCAGCGGGTGCTGTCAGTAGAGTTCTGACAGATATGACTTACGTCAGACATAGACTGTGGTTCACAGTGAAAAGGGTGGGTGAGAGCAAGTGTCTGAGGAGCTGGAGTTGGACACAGTAGTAGGGCAGATTTCTGTCTTGGGGACAAAGACCCAGGTACTTGCGTTAGGTGCCTATAGATTTAAACAAATGACTACATCCAGTGCCTGGTACATAGTATGAGATCAGTAAATATTTACTGAACAAACAAAAAGACAGAATAAAAATTTGCAGTAAATGTGATTGAAATTCACATTAGAAGCACTGAACCAGAGCTTGGAAGCCTTCTCATTAGGGTCAGAATTTCATCCAGGGCTTCAGGAGGTCTGTGCTCTGAAAGGGAAGTCACCTGAGCACAGTGTGGGAATTGGTGATGTTTGTAGGAAGGCTGATGTTGACTGGAGTGACATCTGGCCCGCTCTGTGGTTTAAAAGGCATCATCCCTGCCACACTGTTTGGATATATCTCAATGCCACTACCAGTGGGACTGGACATTTGAAGGGATTTCAGAATTATAGCAGTTGTATAGCACCATCTGCTCTTCCTGCTTCTACATTATAATATAGCTTCAGATGAAATGGAGAATATTTGGAGAAGACTTTTAGGCAAAGCCTAATTCAGCTTTTCTATAAACTTTGCTCATTGGGTCAATGTGTCCTTACCAAATGTCTATGTCAATGCTATTGCTTACTCCTGCCCATCACTGAGAAATCTGCTCAACTTTGGGTCAAGAAAAGAAAACATATTACACATATATAGTTTTATCAGATTCATATGTGGTGTTGACCCTGGAGCGCTTCCGTAGGAAGAACATCGTGAGCAGCTGACGGCAAGGGTGAGCTCTGAGGTCAGGGTAGAGAATGTCCCTTCTGCCATTATTTACACCGCCCTTAGGGTGAGTAGCTCCAGGTCGATGCATAGTGTATAAAGATGAAAAAAATACAATGGTGGACTCTGTGCCACCTAAGGGCTGAGAAGAAGGTGCTGGCACTATCAGGAGTCCCTCACTGGGTAGGAAGTTGGCATGGGCTTTGGAAAAAAGGAACAATAGCCTGTAGAAAAGAGACCTCATTAATTGAGCTCTTTCTTTTTTTTTTTAAATATTTTATTTCTTTCTTTTTAAAGAGAGGGGAAGGGAGGGAGAAAGAGAGGGAGAGAAACATCAATGTGTGGTTGCCTCTCACATGGCCCCCAGTGGGGACCTGGCCCACAACCCAGGCATGTGCCCTGACTAGGGATCGAACCGTGACCCTTAGGTTCGCAGCCTGCGCTCAATCCACTGAGCCACACCAGCCAGGGCTAACTGAGCTCTTTCTTTGTATGAGCCTGTGCTGCATGTTTATGTACATTATCTTGCTTTTCCTCACATGGCTCTGGGGGTATGTATTCAGATCCCTGTTTTTCAGATGAGGCAACTGAAGCTTAGAAAGGTCAGCTAAGTTATCTAAGAAGTGTGCCTGCCATGTGGTATGTACTCCATAAATGCTTCTTAAATTAATAAATGAATGAATAAGGCCACACTTCTGGTAAGTAGCAGATATGAAACTTGTGCTCAGGCTGACTCGAAGACAGGTCCCTTGCTGGTATTTTTCCTCAAGGGTTTTACTTTTGCAGACAGCAAGGAGGCTACTGGAATAATGTTTAACAGCTCTGTTTCTAAGCAGGGGACTGTCTGTCTTCTCCCTTAAGTAAACCCAGCTGCCAGAATACACTGGTGGAGTTATGTTAGCAACCAGGAGTAGCCAGCTGCCTACTGGTTATCTACATGAAGGAATGCTGTTTTGCTATTTCCCTCTGACTGATACTGAAATTGAAACGGGAAAGGACTCCAAGTACAACATATCATGCAGGGGGACGGGGGTGCCCTTGAGGGATCACACTGAGAAGCTGCCGAGAACATACTGAAATCACTCTCCTGATGGATTAGGAGTACTTTCTCACCCAAAGCCAGTGGCCACATCTGCTAGGCACACACCATGGTTAGCCTGAGTTGACTTCTTGCATGTGTGGACTCACAGCAGGAGTCCAAAAGCCACTTCCACAGAGAAAGCTGAGTTCGTATAACAAACTTTAGAAAAGTTGAGACAAGGACTTCTGCATAGAGGTGTGCCTTTAAAGATATTCTTCCAGGGGGTCTTTTGTAGATAAGCAGTGACTTCAGGAGCAGAAAGTGTATGTCACACCCTTCACCCCAGAGCTTAGGCCACCATGTGCCTGGGGCCTGGGTCAAGCAGAGCGATCATGTTCTGCCGTCAGGGCAGCATGTCAAAATGAAGACGTAAATCTTCTACTGGTTCCTCCCGTTTCCCTTAGAAAGTACATTCTGTGAAAAGAGGGGTCAGCGTTTCCGGGTTCAATATGATGTAGTCCTGGTTTAGATAGTCAGATGACCTGAGACTGATGCGTCATTCTGTGAAGTCAGGCTCGGAGGGAGCTGCCTGCAAAGGAACCTGCTCACTTATGAGGGGATTTGGAAAACAGGGAAAGTAGTGGCTGCTGGCTGAGGGGCCACAAGAAACCTAAACAGGCAGTGAAGAGTGCCTAGAGTCTGGCATCAGACTCTGGCCCAGGGACATTCCAGCCTGATGCAGACACCAGCCTGCAGTGTCCGAGTCATTATGGATGAAGTGAGACATTCACACGGACTACCGAGTCCAGTGGAGGAAAAGGGACAGCATGGCTTTTCTGTCAAGGGGAGCAAAAGCCGCAGCTTCCACCATGGCAGGCTTTTATTGGGTTTCTGGTCACATTACATGATGGTCCTCATTTACTATGCACAGGTTTACTTTAGGGGGTTACCTTTTACAGACAGCAAAGAAGCCAATGCCACTAATCACAATCACATCACAAAAGAAGGATATTTGCAAATGAAAAAAGAAAAAGTGGTCTAACCAGTTACACTCATCCTAGGAAGGTTTATCATGGATTTTAGGAAGTTACAATAAGCACTTGCTATCTCAATTCAGGGTGAGTGAGTTTTAGGCAAAGCAAAACTCAAATCGGCTTAGGTACAAATGCAGGCCTGATTCCCCATAAAAGAACCTATCTGTGGGCATGGGTCCTGTGCATCTCCAAGTGGGAGCTGGGTCCACGCCATGCAATACCATCTCCTACACCAGCCACCACAAGGGGCCTAAAGGAACAGGCACTATTTTTTTTTTAAATTTATTTATATATTTATTTTAACAGTGTTGGTAAATCACTACAGCAACTGGGTTCAAATTGTCAAAAATTTCCCAAATTTGATTTGATTCTCAAAAATTTTAAAATAAGGTATTTTTTCCTCTTTTTTTTTTTTTTTTTTTTTTTTAAATTTTATGAGAACAGTCTGACAGGAACAGGCACTATTATTTTAAAAATGTACCAGATGATCTTGTTTGGGGCATGTGTGATTTCAAGATGCTACTGACCATTGATCTGTCCCTTAAGTTTACAACCAGGGATGATGATTGATAAACTCAGGGCAGAGTTCTCTTTGTTTTACTCTTCAGCCATTTTGTCTGAACTTTCTCTGAGACACTGATAAAGCTTCTAACAATGGAGAGAATCACCACCCACCAGCATTTAAAGATCTGCCTGCTGGATACTATTTCCTGGGACCTCTGGTCTATTCCTTCTGCCTGAAGGGTCTTCATACTCAAATGTCTTTCATATCTAAATCTCTAGTTCAGATCTTAAAGTATCTGCTCCAGAATGTACCACCAACAGCTTAAACTCGATATGCCCAACGCATGCTCACTGTCTCTCAAAACATGCTTCTCTTGTGTTCCCTGTCTCAGTGAATGGCACCACTTGCCTGGCATTCAAGTCTGAAATGAGCCACACTGAACTTCTCTCTCACTCCCACATCCAGTCAGCCACTAAGGCATGATCAATTTTGACTCGCTAATATCTCCTGACCTGTTTCCTCATGTCCAAACTTATAACTACTACCTGACTTCAAGAAAAAGTTTGGGGGGCTTGGACTAATAAGTGGTTTCCTAAATGTCTCTTTCCAGGTCTTCCGTGTGGTCAGTTAGGAGGCGTCTTCTGAGTCTCAGATCTCATGTCATTCCTCCGTTTACTGATCTGCTCTCTTGCATGGCATTTGAGGTCTGTCATGCTCAAGTCCTTGCTTCTTTCTCAGATTCTTTCCCTGCCTCTTCCCAACAAGTTCCCATGACACACTTCATGTTCCATCTGACTCACTCTTCCCCTAATGTGACAAGCTCACAGATAACTCCATGACTTCCCAAACCCGGTCCCTTTTCTGTTGGCATAAATCAAGTCATTCATGCAAACTAAACTCATCCTGATTCTTACTTCCAGGCACAAATGTGTGTTCTTCTGCAAATTGTCTTCTAACACACAACACCTCTGATACCAAATGTGTGGTCTTTGTTTTCTCAAGCCAACTTACTCTCCAGCTCTCCAGACACCAACCAGGTGTCTTACAATTCAGTTCAATTCTGACATGAACTGCTTGGAGTTACTAACAGAGCCCACAGGTTAAGGGCTTGGCCCCCCAAGGCTAATCCCACTTCAGATCTCAATTGTAAGTCACCAGTCTCCCATACAATCATTTCTTGATACAGATTGGAGTTTACATGACCCCTTATTTGGGTTGGATAACTTGTTAGAATGGCCCATGGAACTTGAGAATCATTTACTTGCTATTACTGGTGTATTAGAAAGGATACATCTCAGGAATAGCCGGAAGGAGGAGATGAATAGGGCAAGTTACATGGGAAGGGGCATAGAGCTTCCATGGCCTCAATGAGCACGTTCAAGAAATGCTTAGTGAATGAGTGCAGGAGTGGATAACCTCTGTTTACTGGCCAGTTTAAAAAGAGAGGTTTGCATTTTGTCTTGAAAAACCCTGACCAAATAACACCATGAACTTTTTGGCTTTGAAAATCAACCTTTGCTCTTTTCTGACCCAGTTCCTGGAAAATTTGGAATCAGAAGCTTTCATAGCTATGTCAGAGCACTTGTGCGCTGAACATTCAAGGATGAAGTTTTGAAAAGACATTCATTGGGTTGCCTCCCCCCAATAAAATAATCTTCCACCCTGTTACTCTTTGTTCAAAAGAGGATGTTGCTGCAAGTAAAGAGATGAACACACACACACACACACACACACACACACACACACACACACACCACCATCTCTCTGCTACGTTCACATAGCCTTTATCCCAGTAGCTTGTTTTTAGAGATTTCTAGGAAGGAGACTGTACACTGAGTGATGTGTCTAATGGGAAGGACGAAATGTTAGACCCTGCTCTCTGCTCTCTGGCGCTGTTTATGGGAATCTGGAATCCAGTGGGCCACGGTAGCATTCTTATAACCTCAAAGCAGGGAGAAATTGCTTTAAGTATCAAATATCTACAAAATGCTTTTTTTTTGTTTTTACAGGTTAAGCAGAATGTTGAAGGCCTTCAAGAAGCATTTGGAACTTCCTGTGATCCAAAGCCCTGCATCTGGGGCCCTGAGGTGTGATGTGAAGAAGGCGGAGAAGACCTTAATCTAAGCTCGTCCTCTTTCCCTTGGTTACTTTCCTCCATAACTCTTCAAGAGAATACAGATATTGGTTCTTTTTGTGCCTCAGTGAACAAACAAAATCCAGATAGGGCTCCAGGTTGAGCAGAAGAAAACATTAGCAGAAATGAAGGAAAGGAAACAACATTCATGGTTGGATTTGTCCGATGTGACAACCACATGGCTTAGCCAAGACCGAAGCAGAGATTGCCTTCTTGTTTCTGTCTTTTTGTTTAAAGACGTCTGTAAATTCTGTCAGAAAACAATCTTCTCTTCTTCTAGTTGGCCCCAGCTGCTGCTCCCTCTCTGTGTTTTCTCTGGTGGCTTTCTCCTATTTTGCTGTGTGTCTCCTTTCCTGAGTGGGAAGGAGCACCACACTCACGCCAGGCTCTTGCTGATGCCCTCACTTACATAAGCCTGGTAATTGGTTTTAAATCTGGTCTGAAAACTACCCCCCCAAAGTGGGGTGTGCCCCTAGCTGCCTGCGGTTATCCAAGAGTCTGCTACAAGGGAGCGTTACCTCGTTTGTGAAGACAAAATAAAAACCGCTGGGCTCGGTGTTGGATTCTGAAGGAAATAGTTGGGCTGGGTGACTCAAAGAGTTTGCATTTTCTGGCCACTGCTTTCATAACAAAAGCACCATTTTAGCCACCTGAACTTAACTGACTTTGGCTTGTTATTAGGGAGGCTTATGGGGCTTAAGCGACAACAAAGGGCTCATCTATGTTTGCTCAGATGAGAGAGGAGTGTGTACCCTGGTAGACCCAGTCCAGGGTCATCCATTATATGGAGTAACAGGAAATTGTACCCTTTCTGAACAGCTGCAGACCAAGATATCCAAATCTGAGACAGTTACCCATCAAGTGGCACTACCAGACATTCCTATTTGATTAAAAAGTATTGTATTTCACATTCTTTTACTTGCTAAAACATCTCAGATCAATCTCCTTTATTTTCCCAACAGCCACCTGGAACACCTCAGTTCTTTCCAAATATTCGGCATCTCTGAATCGCTTAATAACATTCAGTGCATTAATAACCTCCTAATTTTACATGAATTTTAAACTATGAACATTTTCAAACAATAAAAACAAAAGAACATTGCAAAATTTACTGAACGTAGCTCTTTTATTTTGTAATCTTTGACTAAGGAATTTTTGTGTAGTTCAAAGACAAAATGTCATGAGTCTTATGTCTTCCTGATGTTCCCCAGAGTTACGGGAAGATTTCTCACTGGACTGTTTAAAGTCTTTTCAGATCATGGATTGGGAAGGACATCACCCTTCCACGGTGATTCAAAGTGGGAAGTGGCAGCAGCGATTTCAGATACAGTTTGCTTGGGTTTGCCCCAGAAAGTACACTAATCTGTCACAGCATTTGAATGTGGTGCTTAAAAGGTCCAGTGAAGCCATTAACTACGTTTTCTGAAGAGTGAAGAAAATCTTCAGGCTCTGGGAAAGAGTCATTGAACAGTCAAGTCAGGTCCATGCCCATATAGTCGGTCTTTCTTGGAAACCCCAACCGTTTATCTTCAATCTTAACCTTGACACCTTGACTCTAAGAGAGATTTTGATGGTTCACAATACTAAATTACTTACCAGGATATGTTGTTTCTGAAGGTCCCTTGAAATCACTATTATTTGTTGTTGGCATTATAGTCATGAAACAATATTTTCATCTCATTCCTCAATTCAAAAATGTTTATAAGTATTTTTCTCCTCAACAGCAGAATATTTAACTGTGAGAAATGCAATGTTTATATCTGGCATTCATTTCTTTGAATAGTGTTCTCAAAAGAAGTACATTCAGTGCCTGAAAGTTGATAGTACTGAATATTCTTACCATTTCTGTCAACACTAAGTGAAGATGAGGGGATTTTTTTTCTTGGTCAGTGGTTATTTATATATTTATCACATGAAACAAGAGTCAATTAAATGAAAAATGTTCTAATTCTGAAGCTTGGGTTTTCAATGAGTAAAACAGAGGAATTTGTCATGTACTTCTCCCTGATATGAGAACCCTATAATGCTAAGTGTTGATCACATTGATATGTCTGTGGTCTTATATAATCTAATTAACTGTTTTTCCATGATGTATGCCATGGATATTAGGCAACATGTAATAGAGTCATTTGCAAAAGTATTTTTTTCAATTCATTCTGAATTTTTTCTGAATATAATAATAGTAATTATCTTTGTGGCTGGCTCTGTATTTTTCTTACTAATAATATGAATTCGATTTTCTTTTTTACTCTGAGTTGTGCAACTGTGGAAGACAAAGACATCTGCAATTTTATTCGCTTCCATTCCTTTAGTAAGTTAACTAATTTTGAAAAAAAAAGTGTATTATTGTATATTTTTATTGGAAAACTCCTTTTATTTTGCAGAGAAGTTTTTGTGCTGTATTTGA
Source organism: Glossophaga mutica (assembly GCA_039655065.1). NCBI lineage: Eukaryota > Metazoa > Chordata > Mammalia > Chiroptera > Phyllostomidae > Glossophaga > Glossophaga mutica. The sequence continues at coordinate 66,597,110 of CM077303.1, read as the reverse complement.
AAAATGTTACAAAAATCTGGATGTTTTCATGCCCTTACTTTGACTGAGTCTGATGACTGAAAATGCAAATGGAACGAGTGGGTCACACATCTACTGAAGTTAAATGTCTGGAAATTCATTCTCATTTTTCCTGCTCACAATTTGCTTGTTTGAATGCTTGTCCAAATCATCTCTCTCATAGCTTAATTTGACTAACACCTTCATTCTTCTATTTACTAATTAGTGAGTACTAATAAGTCTTATTCAGTAACTTATATACAAAGTAATTCTGAGTTGTGAGTTGTAGCATTTGTTTTTATTTTCATCACTTTATTTTTAATCCTCAGTCAAGGATATGTTTATTGATTTTTAAAGAGAGAGGGAGGGAGGGAGGGGAGAGAGAGAGAGAAATATCAATGTGAGAGAGAAACATTGATCAGGTTGCCTCCTCCTGTATGCACCTCAACTGGGGTTTGAACCTGCAACCTAGCCATGTACCCTGACAAGGAATTAAACCTGCAACCTTTTGGTGCATGGGTTGATGCCCTAACCAACAGAGCCACCTGGCCAGGGCTCATTACTATATTTAAATTTCATTTAAATTATTATTGTTGGGTTGGCCAAAATGTTTGTTTGGATTTTTCCTTAAAGTGACTCTAGAAGCACTTAGCTGTCTTTAACTTCATTCAAAACAATTTTGTTAGATTGTATTGTGATAGCTGCCACATCAGTATGCATTAAAAAAAATTATCACAATTGGTGAATTTTGGTGTAGCCATTTTAACGTTGAAGATGGAAGAAAATACACAACATTTTGGCATGTTATGAAATGCAAAGAAAAGATTTGTGCAGTGTATAGAGAAGGTGCCAGAACTTACTGTACATGTCAAAATGGTTTGTGAAGTTTCATGCTGGGGATTTCTCATTGGATGATGCTCCCTGGTTGGGTAGACCAGCTGAAGCTGTTATCAATCAAATCAGGACATTAATTGAGAACAATCAACATTGTGCCACATGGGAGATAGCTGACATAAAATATCCAAAACAATGAAGTTATTGGTGAAAATAAAAAGTGTGTCTTTTATTTTATGGAAAAAACTATACGAACTTTTTGGGCCAACTTAATACATTTGTGTACATGTGTGTGTGAATTGAGGATGCAACAACATAATAGTGATGTTAAAACACTTAAGTAATGTGTATCTACACAATGACTATACATGAATGTTTATAGTAGTTTTATTTGAAATAGCCACTGGAAATAATTCAAGTGTCCATCAGTAGGCTAATGGACAAGCACATGTAGTTCCAGTGTTTACTGTTAGCACTTAGCAACAAAAAGAACTTGGACAACTAAAGCACACAACATGGGGGAATCTCAAAATCCTCATGCCGAGTGAAAAAAACTAAATAAAAACTGAATACACACTGTATGATTTCATGTATATGGAATTCCGGAAAATGTAAACACGTAGTGACAGAAAGCCTGTGTACAGGAGCAGAAGTAGAGATGGACTGTTAAGGGTCAGGAGGATGTTTTTGGAGGTGATAAAAATAAGATTTTGACAAGACAATTTGGATAGTAAATTTTTTTCGCATTTTTTCAGTTAAGGGTCTTGTTTTGTGTGTGTCAGATACAAAGTTGTTCACAAAGTTCCTATAGTTTTATTTGGTTTTGTGTATGTTTATGAGGCAGGCCGCTTGTAGTACAGGCTCCCCCTGCTCCGTGAGTGTTCTAGGAACCCATCTGTATGTATCAGTGTGCTAGCTGGAGTTGTCGTGAGAGGCTGTGTTCAGCCTGAGAGAATTTTCTTTGCAGACTCAACACGCTTGCCCATGATGAGTGATTTACGAGTGCACTTGTCCACACTGCACTGAGTGTTCAGCAGTCTTAGACCCAAAACAGCATGGCCCCCAAGTCCCACCCTCCCTATTCTCCTGATATCACCCCGAGAAACCTTTTCTTTTTGCTTCCCCAGATAAAAAAAGTCCTCAAAGGGAAATGTTTAGCTGATGTGGAACAGGCAAAACCAAAAATAGCAGAAGCACTAAAAAGCATCAAAACCAACATGTTCGAAAACTGTTTTGATCAGTGGGAAAAAGTCTCAGTAGGTGTATTGCATCAAATGGAGAGTACTTTGGAGGTGACTGAAGTTTAGACATGCACAAATAAATGCAAAATTTTTTATAAATAAATTATGTTTTGGGGGGGTTCCCCTCCTCATATCCCAGTAGTTTCCTTTAATTTCAGGGGTTATTTTAAAATCTAAGTTCTATTGGTTCAGAATAGTATTTCCTGACACTTTAGTTGACATACTAAATTCCAAAAAATAATTAATTACTTAACCAAAACAAACATGTTAAACAGTTGTCATAAGGTAAAATTTGGGGCACACAAGCAAAATTTGACAAAGGGATCTCCACTTACTACAGAAAATGCCCTTGATTTGTTTGGGTTCTCTAATGTTCCCATATGACTTTTAATTTTTCTTGGGAAAGATGGCAGTTATAGATGGTTCTTGAGCAAAGTGGTGTCTCCTTTACCCAAAATAAAATTGTACATATTACAGTTAGGGAAGAGAGAGTAAACAATTTGAAAACTTAAGTGTGTTTCTTTGTCCAGAAATGGGGTGATTGATCGCTGTTTAACATTTCTATTGGAGACCAGAGAAGTATTTCCTTGAAATTTCTCTCTGTATTAGTCAGAATGAGCTACATTATCCTGCAGTAACAAATAACCACTGAATTTAGTTGCATCAAACAACAATGATAATAACAAGAAGTGTATTTCTCACTCAGGGTACATATGCACTGAAGATTGTGTGGCAGGGAGTGGGTAGGTGGGGAGATATTCCAGACTATTTTCTCTAAGGGAGCCAGAATGAGGGAGGTTCACCTTCTTCTTTGAAGATACTATTCATTTATTTTTAGAAAGAAAGGAAGGGAGGGAGAAAGAGATGTAGAGAAACATCAATGTGAGAGAGAAACATCGATTGGTTGCCTCTCACAGGTGCCCCCAACCTGGGACCTGGCCCACAACCCAGGCACGTGCCATGATAAGGAATTGAACTGGCCCCCCTTCAGTTTGTGGGATGATGCCCAACCCAGTGAGTCACACCAGTCAGGGCAAGGGGGAGGTTCACTCTCAGGTTTCCACTACTGAAATAGAAAAGGGGGGAAGGGATGGCAAACTTTCTGTAGGCTATTAATGCTCCCACCCAAAGGTGACGCAGATTATACTCACTCATTTTTTAAATTTTTTAAAAATACACTTTACTTTTTAGAGCAGTTTTAAGTTTACAGAATTATTGGGCAGAAAGTGCAGTTTCCAAATTCTCCTTCCCCACTCCTATATCTTTTATTATTAACATCTTGCATCACTATGGTACATTTGTTGCAATTGATGAGCCAATGTTGATGCGTTATTATTAACTAAAGCCCACAGTTTGCACTAGGGTTCACTTTCTGTGTTGTACATCCTATGGGTTTGACAAGTGAAAAATGTCCTGCATCCAACATCACAGTCGCACACAGAATAGTTTCACTGCCCTAAAAATGCCCTGAACTCCATCTATCTATCCCTTCCCCTTCTCCTCTCCTCTGGGCAACCATTGACCTCTTACTGACTCCTTAGTTTTGCCTTTTCCAGAAGGTCCTGTAGTTTGAATCACACAGTATATAGCCTGTCAGAGTGGCTTCCTTCACTTAGCAATAAGCATTTACGTTTCCTCTGTGTCCTTTTTGGTTTGATTTCTTTCTGTTGCTGAATAATATTCCATTGTTTGGATATACTACAGTTTGTCACCCTCACTCATACTTTATTGACCAAAGCAAGCCACATGGTGACCCTGATTTTAGGGGAGCAAGGAAATGCTGTCCAGAAACTGGAACTATTTTGTGAACAGCACACTAACCTTTTCAGTCTCAGTGTCTTGAATGAAGCAAGAATGTTATTATGTTCACCATTGAATCTTCTTCACATGAGGTTAAGAGAGTTTAAATTTAATGATAACTTGGACCCCCAATTACTGGCATGAGGAAAGTAATAAAAACGACCAGAGCACTTCTTTTAAAGAAGTGCACAGAATGTGTTCTCAAAGCGTGGCTGTAGACTGTCCACAAACTCCTCTGTGTCTGCCCTGAAGACCACATAAGTGACGTCTTTGGATTCCTAAAGGAATCAAACTGTATGCAGTTCGATCGTAGAATGACACCTAGCATTATCTTAAATAGAAACAAAAATGATAGTAAGTCAGGCAAAGGCCAGTCCAAAGAACAGAACCCACCAGTTTTTCTAATAATATAGGGAATCGAAATGCTGAAAGTGCAAAGGAAAAATGCAGAGTTGTTATTCAGGTAGCAATTTTAGGAAGCAACCACCACCCTAGCGTGGAGCAAACAAAGAGAAGTTATGGTTACTGGGATCTAGCAGCCTGGTGGAGGGCCCTGCAGGGCTGAAAGCCAGAACCAGGAGAGGTGCTGCCTGGCTGGCTGGCGTAGGAGTCTTGGGAACTCAGAGGAGGACTCAGAGCAGGGACTCAGCATCCGGGAGGGGGCGTCAACCCGCAGAAGCTGTCACTGAAGGAGAGAATGGTGCCTGGTTCTGCGAGTGAAAAAGAAACTGAAAACTGGAACTAATTGCTGCTGGGGTGGTGCCCACAAGACCAGGAAGAAAACAGGCAGGAGCAAGTCCCTTCTCTTTTCTGCCTTCCAGTCTCTCTCCAGACCCCCTATTGATAGATCCTAACGGAGATCCAGGTGGCAAAGCAGAAATGGGGTTTGCAGGCCCAGACCCACCATCACAAGGCAGAGGATGAAGGCTAAGTTTGGGGCTTAGAGATGAAATAGCTTAATAAGCAACACAGATAGTAACTACATTTTTGACTTGTCCCTGTTTCTTATCCTAAACATCTGCTCATTTCAGCTAAAAGACTCAAAGGAAGGTGTAGGCCAAAGAAAAAGTAGGATCCAGTATTGGCAGGTCCTAAAACGCCACCTTTTTGGTAACTGTAAACTAATAGGATCATCCCTTCAGTCTCTTCAGAAACTTCATTGAGCTATTGATTTTTTTTTTTTAATTTTTATTTTTGTCATGACTGAGTAAAAACGAGAGTCTGGCTTTCCAGCTCTGCCTTCAAGTATCCGGAAGATTCCCTGGAGGCATTTGCCCCTGGGAGACTGGGAAAACACAGCTCTACGAATGTCTTGGTTCTCACAGGGAATCCACAGGGGCGTACTATACACATTTCAAATTTCAAATCATGAAATTCCTCTAAAAAGCCAAGGTACTCATCAACCACCCTTTCTCTTTCTTTGTTCCTTCCCTTTCTCACCGCCCCTCCCCATTTGTAGGTTCTTTCCCTTTCTCTTCTTTCCATGCCCTTACTTTGTCTCCCACAGCATACTCTTCCTGGTGGGCAGCGGAGTGTGGCTGAGAGAGCATGGCTCCTGCATGAGAAAGGCCAGTGTTAAATGCTAATTCGGATACCTGTTTTATGATCTCAGGTAACATTTTCATTTTTCAAATATGGGAAATGATAATACCTAGAATATATGTTTCTTGCAAGAAATTAATGAGAGAATACAAGGTCTGTCTGGAAAAAGTCTAGCCACTGTTAATGTAACGACAATTGTTTGCACAACATCAGTGTAACCTGGCAGCCAAGGACAGTGGACTGAAATGTGCACGAGTGAACAACGATGACTTCACTGTACTAGTCAGTGGGGGTGGTAGGCTCTGCATTGAGTGAGCATGTGTACTGTGTGGCCATCACATTCAAAATGACTGAGCAAGTAGAGCAATGAATCTGCATCAAATTTTGCACTAAGCTTGAACATTCCTCTATGGAAACTATTTTGATGATTCAGAAGGCTGTAGCTATGGGCAACTGGTGAGTGGCAGGTTCAAGACAATGTGCCTTCTCATGAACCACATTTTCTGGAGAATTTTTTAGCAAAACATTAAATCACCCAGGTGACTCAGCCCCCCTGCAGCCCAGATTTGGTGCCCTATGACTTCTGACTTTTCCCCAAACTAAAATCATTTTTGAAAGGAAAGAGATTTCAGACCATGGATGAGATTCAGGAAAATACAATGGGGCAGCTGGTGGTGACTGGGAGAACTGTGTGAGGTCCCAAGGTGCCTGCTTTGAAGGGGACGGATGCATCATTGTACAATGATTCTTGTATCTTCTGTACAAGAAGATGTACAAGAAAATGTTTCTTGTATCTTCTTCAATAAATGTCTCTATATTTCATATTACATGGCTGGATACTTTCTGGACAGGCCTCTCATATATATATATGTGTGTGTGTATATGTATATGCATACGTGTGTATATGCACGTCTGTGTGCATCTGTGGTGCCCTATAGATAACAAATACTTGATAAATAATTGTTTCCATCTCCACTTTCTTCAGTTATCAAATGTACTCTTAAGTACACCTTTTAAAAAAGATATTATTTATTTTTAGAGAAAGGGGAAGAGAAGGAGAGAAACTTCCATGTTGCCTATTGCAAGCATGCCCATCTTGGACCTGGCCCACGACCCTGGAACATCTCCGGTGACCTTTCAGTTTGCAGGATGACACCTAGCCACTGAGCCATACCAGTCAGAGCTTAAGGGCACCTTTTAAAAAAAACAACTTAATTTTCTTCATGCATCCACTGCAGGGCCCTGGGTTAGGCACTTATCGTAGACTCAGCTTTAGTTTTTCTCCTGCAATACTGAGTTGATTATCTTAATCTGACCATATTTCATTGAACTCGTTCTCTCTGTCTTAATTATTTGGAAGCTGAAGAGGTTCAAAATTCAGTTAGCAGTTGTCAGAACTATTGAGCTGGCATAGTTTGACTAAAACAGGGGAAAGTTTACAGCATAAGGGAAAGAAAGGACAGACGAGGTTTGGACTGCGCTGGCTGGAATCAGTGGCAGGGATCACCAGTGACTCAGATGGAAGGTTCAAGTCCTAGGCTGTCATCCGCTTGCATCCCGTGCCAGAACCAACCTTCAGATACCACTCATCGTCATGTGCAAACTTGCCCTGCAGCTGGAAAGTGGCCACCAAGGGCACAGGAGGGTGGAAATAACATTTTCCTCTGTCCTCAGTGTTATGATACCTTGCTGGTTATTTACCTTTCAGTCCCTTGGAACCCTTAGCTGAAAGTAGTTGTGAAGTCAGCCAGCCAGCAAGCTAATTACCTCCTGAGCCAAGCTACGTTGAAGAATTTACAAGTTGTTTTCTCTTCTGTCCACTGAGTGCTGGCTGGGGTGAGCCTAGCCTTGCATCTCCAAACGAGGCTTCTCCACTTTGTGGCTTAGGTTCAATTAGCTGTCAGAATTTCAGGGAGTCAGTGATACCTCACTGAGGAGTGAAAGGGGCTCCTCACGTCCCCATCTTTCCGCTGGAGTGCAGCGATACCAGTGGCCACGGCTAAATGAGAGGGTGGAGATATTTCTTTTATTCTTATAAGCCTTGCAGGGGTGATAAAAAAAATGGTCTGGGAACTCAGGGGATTTCGTACCATGGTTTATCTTTGTGGTTTCAGAGTCTTGTGCTCCAGAGTGGAGGTTGAGGGAATGCTCATTCTAAAGGGTAGAAGGCCAATTTAAATGTGGGGCCACTTCCTGCTCAGGAGAGAAGGGAGACCATGGCAGGTTATCAGCTGCTATGGACAAAAATGACATTTACATGTTAGAGGACTTTATTGATTTAAATAAAAACAAAGCATAAGGTGAGAATTCCAGGATAAGTTCAGCATGTCAAAAATATTGAAACCCAGGACCTTTCCGTGTTTTTGCTTTTTCCTTCCTCAGGTGTGCACCTCGTGGTGGCAAGCTGGCTGCTGCCACAGGGCCAGGCGTCATGTCCTCACATAGCTGCATCTGTGGCAGAGGCTTAAATGCAGACTTGTCTGACGTCAGACATGCCCCCTGCGAAAGTCCATTTGATTCACATACAGGTTCATGAGGAGTGTGAACTCTGGGACTCTCCCTCTTGGACTTGAAGTACGACAAGATTTATTTCCTACCAATGCCCTGCCTTGAGTAATAATATTTAATACTCACTGAGCACTTACTATGTTCCAAGTAAAACACTTTTATGTGAACATTTTAGTCAATCTTCATAACAACTCCATGAGAAAGATAATATTATTATTATCCTCATTTTACAGATGAGGAAACTAAAGCTTACAGCGGAGTTTTTCAAATAGTGGGTCTTAACCCATTAGGAGACTATGAAGTCCACTTAGTGGGTGGACCATGACCAGCACTTACAAAAATCTGTAAAGAATAGATTCAATCAAATAAATAGTAACTGCTTAGAACAGGTCAAGAATTATTACTGTTATATTAAATTTCTGTATCAATTTATGAGTGCATGTGTATATACATATATATGTATATATATACAAGGCCTGTTCAGAGGTATCCAGGCACGCAATATAAAAATAGAGACATTTATTGAAGAAGATACAAGATACAAGAAACATTGTACATAGGACAATGATGCCTCAGTCCCCTTCAAAGTAGGCACCTTGGGACCTCACACAGTTCTCCCAGTCACCACCAGCTGCCCCATTGTATTTTCCTGAATCTCATCATGGTCTAAAATCTCTTTCCTTTCAAAGGTGATTTTAATTTTGGGAAAAGCCAGAAGTCACAGGGCACCAAATCTGGGCTGTAGTGGGGGCTGAGTACCTGGGTGATTTAATGTTTTGCTAAAAAATTCTCCAAGAGATGTGATGCATGAGCAGGCACATTGTCTTGTTGAAGCTGCCAGTCACCAGTTGCCCATAGCTGCGGCCTTCTGAATCATCCAAATAGTTTTCATGAAGGAATGTTCAAGCTTAGTGCAAAATTTGATGCAGATGTGTTGCTCTACTTGCTCAGTCATTTTGAATGTGACGGCCACACAGTACACATGCTCACTCAATGGCAGCATCTACCACCCCCAGTGACTAGTACAGTGCAGTCATCATTGTTCACTCATGCACATTTCAGTCCACTGTCCTTGGCTGTCAGGTTACACTGATGTTGTGCAAACTGTACTTGTTATACTAACAGGGACTGGACTGTTTCCAGAAAGACCTTGTATGTGTGTGTATACATATGGTACTGTGTTAAATATATTTACTATAGATTGAAACTAAAAAACATTTGAAAGCCTATACTTTAGAGAGTTTGAAGAAGTTGCCCAAGATCAATGGGAAATTATGAACTTGTAATTTGAACCTACACAGTCTGAGACCAGAACCTGGCTCTCGCTCACTCTGCATTGATGCCAAGTTAACTTAGAACATGGTGAGCCCAAAATGGGGTGTGAGTGCGGAGAGGGAAGGGACTGGGTGAGAAGGAGCCAGAGCATGGAGGAAAGGCAGTGGATGCTCTGAGAACTTCCTCTATTCCTCTTTCACTAGACTCCAGGGTGCAAAGGCTTTGGTAGTGAATGGGCCAGTGACGCTCCCTGGACAGCTGTGGATGGCGTGTGCTGAGGACTGCAGTAGCCATGGGCTCTGGTTCCTCAGCACCATCCAGGTTGCTGCCAGGAATAATTATTAATAGCTACCCCTTGTATTCACATATCTCTCCTGGTTTAAACAAAAAAGTTTCCTGCCTACTCTATTGATCAATGCCACTCCTGTAAAGAATTTTAGGGGGAGAAGGGGCCTATACTGAGTTCTTTGGACGAGGAACACAGACTTAGAGGTGAAGTTACATGCCAAGGTCACATGGGAAACTGTGGTGAGCTTGAGCCAGACCTCTGGCTCTCAGGCCTGTGCTTTCCACTAATGTAATTTGTATCGTGACTATGGGCCTTTCAGAAGGTGGTGGACTACAGACTGGCAGGAGTGGTCAGCATGTGCCTTAACCTGGATGCTCATCTGAAAGCCTGGGAGAAGATAACTGACTTCTTCAGCATCTGCTATGAGTTCCCAGGTCGGGTGGGACCTTCTCATGGGAGTGTGAAGAAGTGAGGATGGAGGAAAAGGGAGTTGCATTGCCTCTGGGCTTATTTTTCTAAGCACAGGATGAAATTTTCTTCCAGGCAACTTTTTTTTTTTTTTTTTTTACAAAAATAATTTGAGACTGTTTTCCAGCGTAAAATATACTATGCAGTCTTTGTGCCCACAGCACCTGTAAGAGGGGGTTGAATCAGAGTTTTGTTCCAGGTCCTGAAAGTTTATGGTCCATTTAGCAGAGGTTAATGTTGGCAAACTTTGGTGTTTGCTTTAGTTTCTGAAAGTCGCTAACCATTCTCCCTTCTTGGGGAGGAAAGTGGGCCTAGGGGGAAGGGCAGGGCCATAATAGGGACAGGATGGCCAGAGTGTGCAGTGTTTAGGTGTAGAGTCTTAATGGACCAGTGGGCATTTCTGCCAGATGTCATTAGCATGACTGTGCTTTGGTCTGGAGTCCTGGCATGCGGAGCTAAGCCTGTGGAGGTAAGGAAATCAAGGTGTTGCCTGAGCCCATTCCTTCAAGTGTAGATTCTAATGTACAGCTGCAGCCCCCGGAGCCAAACACACAGCCCTGCCAAACATAAACATTTGCCTATGTTGCTCAGCCCCGCTCTCCTCCCTTCGCTACCATCTAAACCAGAAATGCCACGCCCTCAATGAATTTGGCAGAACAGGAAGAAAGCTGGCCTCAGATGTGGCTACGCAGGCCCCATCTCAGGAGCTCTGACACCAGCAAGTGTGAGACTCTGCACAAGAGGCCTGACGTGTGTCATCTGTCCTGTTCTGTGTGCTACAGTGAGTGATGTTTCCTTGAGTATGAAGTATTAACTGGCTTCGTATTGGAATTCTAGAAGCAAATTTCTTGTCAGAAACACATAAAAACAAAGATTTCATAGACACATTACCTCTGACATGTTAATTATAATAACTTGTCAGAGGTAAGTCTCATGCTCTTACCTCATTACTTTGTCCTTTCTCTTAATTCTCACTCTCGCCAGGGTCACTCAGGACCTTGATGCCTCATGCCTGGATTGTGGCAAGAATCTCCCATCAATCTCCTTGCCTCTACTCTCCCTATTCCTCTTTACTCTAAGCAAATTCACTTCACTCCTGGCTACTACAAAGTGCAATCTCTCTTCTTAGTGAAGAGACCGGGCCCTGCTCAGTATGGACACATCAGCACCCAGTACACACATGCCCAACTCATATTTGTTTTAAAAAAAATGAATGTACAACTCACATGCTATAGTGATGAGTTTGTACACATGCAGTGCTCCTGTACATTTGAAATAGGTAGAATAGAATGTTCCCCAAAGTTGCTCCATCGAGTCAAGCCCTACAAAGACAAATTGCTCCATCAGATGAAGTGAGTCAAGCCCTGCCAGTACTATGGCAGTTACCAACAGGTAGCTATGAAACAGTGGTCCAGGAACTACCCTCACTTCCTTTAAGTTTGTGTTTCATATCTAAAGCCCAGTCACCAACCACAGAGACCAACTCAAAACCTGATTGGGAAAGCCTCTTTCTACATCCCATGATAAGTGCAGCACAACCCCAGAATGCTTCGCTTTGCTGATGTATGCCCAGACATCAGTGTGCCTATACCTGGGCATCAGTGTTTCAAAAAAGGGAAACCCTGCTAACCTACTCCCTGATTGGTTAACCCCAGCAACCGCCATGTTCCCCAGTCATAAAAACCCCTAAGTCCCGCATTTGGTGTGCAGAACCTGAGGCCCTGCCTCAGTGTTCTTGCTTCTGCAGAGCCTCAATAAATCTGCCTTTGCTTTTGTCGGTGCCCCTTGTCTAAATTCTTTTATATCAGGAGTCAAGAACCCGAACTCATCCATAACACGTTTTTTTCTAACTTCTCATAGGGGAGGAAGCCTGGCGCAGGAAAAGAGCTCTGATCTAAGAATCAGAAGACTTGGCCTGAGAGTTGGCTGTTTCACCCTATGAAGGTCGTTATGCTAAGAGCTTTGCAGTCATTATGTCATTCATATTATAAATAACGTGTGATGTAGATATTATTCTTATTCCACTTGAAGAAAGAGGTAACTGAGACATACTGACAAGGGACCTGCCCAAGGCACACAGCTTAAGGTCCCCAGGCACTCAGAGTCCAAAGCCTATTTGCTTAACTACTTAGCTAAACTGCAATGCAACCCTGGCCAAATTAATAATTTTGGGGCTCAGCTTCCTCCAGCGTAAAACAAGAAGGCTGGACTCTGGAGATTCTCTTTAAATCCTGTGTAGCTATTGTTTGATTCTGCGTTTCTGATTCCAAACATCCAGAGCAATGCACTGTGAGAGAAACTTCAGTGAATTGTGACCTGTGTTGCGAGTTGAGGGTGGGTTGGAGAACCCTAGCATTCCACTGGGAAGTGGCACACCTTTGCAGCCAACAATTGAAACCCTGCCCTGCCCTCGCTCTGAATGCACAGTTCACTGGGGAGGCCATGTGGCCCACCCTGAATTCTCAACCCTTGGTCACATACCCATTAGGAAGAACAGTAGGCAGGCCCAACTCACTTCTAGGTCGATTGGCTGTTTGTCTATGGGTATAATTTGAGGGTCGTAAAGGCCCATGTGCCTGAGATGGTTGCAGGGCATTGTTCAAATGGCCATGTGTTATTAACTGGGGCACTAATGATGTTTTAAAACTACACTCTTGTGGTTCTCCTGTGACTGGTATTCTTTCTCAGTCATTTACTTTGAGTTCACTTTTTCTTTGCACTCCTTTAAGTGTTAGATGTTCCCAGGGTGTTGTCCGCAGCCTTTCTCTCTGCCTGGGTAGCCCCATTCATGCTTACATCCGGACCTGACTTTTCCTTAAAATCTCTATTTGAATTTCCGCCTAATTTCTAGATATCAGTCATCCCCATATTCTGTCCCTCCCCTCTAGCACTTCAGAGTTCAGTGTTTCCCAAAGTGACTCTCCCAGTGATATAATACAGAAAGTAGTAAAGTGTCTGTAGAATAAATAAACCTTGAAATGTGCTTAATACCTTAGTATAAATTTAGATGTTACGTAAACTTTCACATATTCCTTGGGAAATCAAACTAGTTCAGTTCCTGAGAACAGGGACATAGCTAATTTATTGTTTTATATTTTGGACTATAGTATGGTGCCTGGATCATAACAGGTGAACAAAAAATTTAGGTTGACATTAAAGAACTAAATAAAGGAAATTCAGGACTGGTAGATTTTGAGAGGAGACAAGAAGAGGTCTACATCTCAAAGTATTACCCGGAGAAGGGAGACCCATGTGGAATGAAGCAACATGGAATTTGGCTTGTAGCATCAACATGGGGACACTGTACCCCATTATATAAAAGCATAATGGTCCAGTTCATAGTAAGCAGTTAGACTCTGCTTACTTCACTCAATTGCTTAGGGCCATCTCAGGTTCTTAAGACATTGCCCTTGGCTCTAAGGCTGGGGAATAAATTACACTTTGGCAAATGTCTGCACCCTTGGTACAGACCCAGGGTGATACTTCCATGAAGACTCAGCTGGTTTCCATAACTTCCTTTTACCTTTCACACCATTGTTTTCCCTGGGGAGCCAGTCATTGAAGTGGTCCCAGCTGGTTTTTGTGGCTTCCAGTGGCCTGAGTACTTAGAAGAACAAGCGAGGGCAACTCGCCATGTGGACACTTAGGGAAGCTTTTGGAAAATATGTTTTTTTCCTCTCATAACTGGTCCTGATGCACTGGCAGCTGGCCTGCAGACACACAAGGTGAGACAGTCCAACTCTGAAGACGTGCAGTTGAGTCAGCTGTGGTGCAGTGCATCCCTGTCTCCTGATCCCTGCAGGGGTCTCTATCCCCAGCAAATAGCTCATATCTGCAGATTCGTTCTCTTGGCAGGCAGTGGGAGGCTCTGGGACCAGGGTAGGGAGACTGAGTGTTGGAATCTATGAATTCTACCCCTACTACCTTGGTACAGTTGTTTCAGAGATGTAGACTCTCTTTTTGGCTTAAATAAATTCTTCCTTGAAGCAAGTCCCTCTCTTTAACAGAAAGTTCTTCCACTAGTAAAGAGACCTCAGGAACAGTTATGAGGGTCCATGTGGTATGCTGTCAGGAAAGGTACAGGCTGCTTCTTAAGCGGAGGGTAGCTGGGACAGTTGGGTCCAAGGTGTGACAGGAAGACTTGGCTACCAATATTGGAAGCTGTTCTAAGCTACAGGGTGCTGGAGGGCAGGGGTGGTAGAAAGAAGGGTTGTTTCCAATTTAGGGATTAATATAATTAGAGTGGGCCTGGCTGGGTCCTGGGTGTGGGCAGTGGAGGTGACTTGAGAAAGCCAAATACAATATGAACCCATGGCTGTGGCTGAGTGAGTGGTTTAAATCCAAGCCTTGAGTGAAGGCAGGGTTGAGGTTAACTCTTTTCTGCCCTTGCTAAAATTGTTGCAGGATGGCTGTTCACTGGCCACTGGTTAGCGTTTACTGGGAGCATCAGCTGTGAGAAGTTTGGAAATTCAGAGGAAGACAGCTTGAATAAAGGATTGATTAATCCATCCTGGATTTATTTTCCATCAGTTTTCCATCAGAAACAAACATATTCACATTTGTTTACATCCATCCATTTCTCTCTGGTTGTCCCTTGAAAACTGTCTCCTCTTTGTTCTAGCTCCTTGTACTTATGGGCTAGGTCTAGCTTCCTTAATTTGGATTCTCAAGGACATCTCTATGTCTACTTTTCAACTGCTACCAAGGCACAGCTATTTTTTCTTCTATAACTCACTTTTGTCTCTAATATATTGTCTTTTGGAAACAAGCTGCTTGATCTTACAAAAAGGAGGCAGAGAAACATTTCTAGTGTAACCATAACTCTATTGTAGTGTAGTTTCTAACATGGCTCCAATTATAGCCTATTTCCCTTTTTCCTATCTTGATTCGACTATATTGAACACTGAAACCAAGACACATTATCATATAGAAAAATTTAATTTTAGTGAATTCACTACATATTATTTTCCTTTTGGTGCATTCTCGTCTTATTTAGGAAAGTATTGGGTATCCTAATGTCATAAAAATAATCTCATTTTTTCAGGGTACATTTAAAATTGCTTTTTAAAATTTTTTAAAAAAAATATTTATTTATTTTTAGAGAGAGGGAAAGGGAGGGAGAAAGAGAGGGGGAGAAATATCAATCTGTGGTTGCCCCTAGCGTGTTCTCCTACTGGGGCCCTGGTCTGCAACCCAAGCATGTGCCTTGACTGGGAATTGAACCAGTGACCCTTTGGTTCATAGGCTGGCACTTAATCCACTGAGCCACATCAGCAAGAACAACAGTGAAGTTTTTATGTAAATGTGTTTGTGTGTGATATAATGTAGAAAATTAATTTTAATAAAAAATCTGGATGGCTAGTTGCCTCAGCACCATTTTTGAATTGTGCCTTCCTTCCTCCAGTGATCCATTATAAATTAAGTCTCCATACATGTGCATGTTTTCTCCCCCAAACTTTCTCTTCTATGCTGTTAATCTTTTTGTCTATCCCTGCACAAATACCACATCACTTTAACTATTATATCGTGAAAAGAAATCTTCATTTCTGGAAGGGTCTGTCTCTTGCCTTTCCATTAACAACAAATCTTTATAAGGTTTTTAAAAAAATAGAATCATACTTAATTTATATATCCACTTAGGGGTAAATTGATTTCTTTATGATGCTGATTTTTCTTATTCATGAATATGTTGTATCATTTCCTTCATTTAGGTCTTCTTTAATATTGCTCAAGGTTTCATACTTTTTGATAAGAATCTGTACTACTGTTCTATTTATTACAAATTAATTTTTATATATGTATATATACACACACACATCTATATTTTATGGGATCTTATTTAGGATTACATTTTCCAAATATTTGCTGTTTGGGTATGGAAATACAATTGACTTTTATATAATGACATTATAGTCCCTTTTGGGTTTTCTATAGAAATAATCATATACTTTGTAAGTAATGAGAGTTTCATTTCTTCCTTCCTTATTCTTAAACCATTTTTTATTTCTTACTGTGTAAGAGGGGTCTCTGGGAAATGATCTTTAAGTTCCTGACCACGAACCTCAGTTCAATCACACTGTACCCTATTTATGTCCCCTCTCTCCTGGAAGACTATTTCATACCTATTTTCTCTTCAAATCTTCAAGATCTACTTCCTCTATCTGCACCTTCACCCAATAACATTTTTCCCTCCTTCACTAGAAACAAAAATTGAAGGGATCAGAAGAGAACTTCCAAAGAGCCCCTCACCCTAAATCCTCTGTCTCCCTGCATCTTTACCCATGTTTTTGCTTTTCTGCAGGTTCCTATAGGGGATACATTCCTGGGATAAACCCAACTTGGTCATCATGCACGGTCCTTTTTATATTTGGATTTGGTTGGCAAATATTTTGTTTAGGGTTTTTCCATCTCTATTTATGAGAGAGACTGGCTTGTGACTTTTCTTTTACATACTTCCCTTCATCAAATATTGGCTTTGATGCTCACTCTAACTTCATAAAATAAGACAAACAGCATTCTTTCTAATTCTATTTTCTGGAAGAATCTGTTTAAAATTGAAAGTACTTGTTTCTTGATTATGTGGCAGAACTTGGTGGTGAAACCATTTGATGTTTTCTTTGTCAAAAAATTGTAAATGCTGATTTATTTTATTTTTAAAATATTTTATTTATTTATTTTTTAGAGAGGGGGGAAGGGAGGGAGAAAGAGAAGGAAAGAAACAACAATGTGTGGTTGCCTCTCATGTGCCCCTCACTGAGGTGCTGGCCTACAACCCAGGCATGTGCCCTGATTGGGAATTGAACTGGTGACCCTTTGGTTCACAGGCTGGCACTCAATCCACTGAGCCACACCAGCCAGAGTGCTAATTTATTTTTTAACAGTCTTTCTTGAATCAATTTGGATGAGATAGAATTTTCTATAAATTCGGCTACCTGAATTAAGTTTTCAAATGTATTGTCATAAAGTTATTTATAATACTCTTATTTTTTAACATCTAAAGTATTTTTAGTTATATTTCTATTTCTATTTCTCATATTAGTTATTAGTGGCATCTTTCTTTTTTCTTGTTCAATCTTGGTAGAGGATATTCTGGTAGTTTTAAAAAAGCTCAAAACCAAATTAACTTTGGAGCTGTTGATTCTCTTGTTCACATATTTATTTATATTGTATTTCTGCAATAATTACTTTCTTTTTCTACTTTTTTCTTGAGTGGTCGCCTATCACCACATTAAGTTGTATTCATTTTCCCTACGGTACACACACTTAAGGCTATAGTGTGATATCTACTTTGGCCAAATATACATGATGACTCTTTCCACTTATTTGGATTATTAACTTTTACTTTTATGCCATTTTCTAATTAGTTATTGGTAGTAAATAACAATACTGTTTTTAATTGAGATATAATTGACATAAACATTATATTAGTTGCAAGTGTGCAATTAGATATTTGTATATATTGTGATATTATTACCACAATAAGTCTAATTAACAATACTAGTTAAAAATTCTGTTGATTGTTATATATTGGTTTATATCCAGCAGTTTTGCTGCATTCTCTTATTCCTACACTACTTCACTGTTGGATTTTCTAGGTTCATTATCAAATTATCTGAAAATGGGACCAGTCTTTTTTGTTTCTTTCTAAGCATTATATATCTTTTGAAATTATAATTATAACCATAACGATAATAATTATTATTATGTTGGCTTGTCTTCCAGTAGAATGGTAATAAAAGAGGTAAAAGAGTCACCTCTATCTTTTTTTCTGAGTGTAATAAAATCTTTCTAAAGTTCTACTGGTGTTTAACATGCATTTCACTTTTCTTTAAAAATGTGTGTGTGTGTGTGTGTGTGTGTGTGTGTGTGTGTGTATGCGTGTTTTACTACAGTGCCTGTAGGGCCCAAAATGACCTTTTCAAGGCTGGATATGATTTTTTTTTTGACAACTGGATACACATGCATGAATTTAGAAAAAGATGCAAGAAAAAAACCCAGAAAACTCTCAACCGTACGGTGGGGCCAGCATAGATAAAGAATCTGCCCTGTGGCCTGGGCCCACCAAGGCTATGATAGTCTCATCTACATTTTTTAAAGCCGTCCAGTCCTTACCCTCTTTGAGTATGCCTGCACCGTCCTGAGCTCGGAGATGCAGGTGTCAGTTCACAGTCATATGCCAAGTTTCCACTTAGACAAAAAAAAGGAAGGAATAAAGGGAAAGAGTAAATGTTTCTTTCTTTGTAACCTATGTTATTGTCCAAATACTATATTTTCTTTGTGTAAAAAAATAAGATACAGCTAAATAAAAGGAGGGAAATAAACTATTGATAACTCTTCCTTCCAGGGACAATGCACTGTTAAACTCCTCATTCTTGTCCTGTGTATATTGTTGAGTTAAGTAAGCAAGGAGCCCACTAGGTTGAAGTGGCTCAGAAGCTGTGACAGCCTATACAAGCAATCCAAGATCTCAGCCAGTAAATTCCTCAAGGTTAAAATGCTAAGGACAACCAATCATAAACAGCCAAATAGGCTTTAAGCTAGAGCCGACCAATAATTTCTTTACTTTGCTTCTTTGCTTTCTCTACAAAAGTTTTTCCCCAGCTCCTACTGGTGGAGCACTCTTAAATACTTCTGGTTTGGTGCTACACAAATTCTAATCAATTTTTGCTCAAATAAAACTTTAAAATTTTTAGCTGCCTCACTTTATCTTAAAACAGTTTATAGCATGAACATTTTCTTAAGTCATCATCTGATTTTTATCAGTCCTGTGCAAGGCCATCTTCAGGGTTTCATTGGTTAGTAGTCTGTTTCAGAGAAGATGCCATTCAAGTCTAACAGGACTGCTGAGTAAGTGTTTGGAGGGGAAAACAGTGTGTGGTACCTAATTCTTTAGGAGAGACAAGCCCCACCACTACTTTGGGCTGCTAGGATGCTTTTTCAGTCATTGGTGTCACAACTCATTTATTATCAAATTCAAAAATTTACTAAAACAGTAAAGAAATGTGGATATGCCTGGAGACAAATTCACATAAAGTCTTTCCAGAGCTAGACTTAGGTATAAACCATAGAAAACAGTGTGTATGTGAGTGATAACCTAAGGGAAGATGTGAGTGCAGAGAACAGCCATTTCGCCAGCTAAACGTCCATCTCATGTTACCCTTCCCTCTGCAACTAACAATGAATACGTCTGCAAACATTGAAAAAGAGATATCGAAACAATATGGGGAACTTTTTCAAAAGTTCGCTCCAGAGGAGTGAAAGGAAAAAACAGTTTTTCCCTGTTATTTTTCATTTTGCTACTGTGGTCTCACAATGGGAGGATTCAGAATTTTGTTTGCTTAGACCATTTCCCCACAAAGGCCTGCTGAACTTGAACTGCAGCGCCTGGCCCCAGTCTTCAAGGCAAAACCGTTTTGTTGACTCCTGACGTTGGAGAGAAGCCCACATATCGGGCTGCATTGGCTCCTTGTGAGAATTCTGTTCAAGAGTCTGGGCTCCCTGAGACTGAAAAAAATTGTTTTGTGAGAAGAATTTTATGTTTATAGACATTCTGTTACTCTGTTCATTATTTATGGTGGTGTTACGGACATGAAGCTTTCAGTAAATTGGATCAAGAGTAAATTTTACTGGCACTTCTTAGTCATTATAATAGCCCTGTGTCTTATATAGTCTGTTTTTATTTCTGCCAATTTCCCACCCCCCACAAGTGACATGCATGCGCTGTCCTAGGAAAATTGAATAAATACTGGGCTGTGTGAAAAACCAGTCTTCCCAAGCACAGATATTGCCAGTTTACGTCTTCCTCTTTTTCATAAAGTGGGTGATTTGCCTCTTGGAATAGTATGTGGAATTCTAGTTGTTCTCAAAGAAGAAGATATGTGGCTATTATTTTCTTTGTCCAAAGCAGAAGAGAAGGCCAAATAATTTGTCATTAGTGTAGATCTGAGTCATGACTTGTGGTCCATGGTTCAGTAAGAACAGAAGTTTATCCTTGACAGCTATTCTGAAGAGTCAGAAGTTCTGCCACTTCCTCTCAGGTATGGCTCGTCTATATGGTTTGCTATGCCTACAATCCCCTTCCCCTGCCTCCCTTCTTATATCCTTCCTCCCGACTAATAGTTTCAAGATGAGGCTTATAGAACATAGACACTTTTTAAGATGTTATTCATAACCATTTTTTTTTCAAGGGAACTGTAGAAATGCCTAGAAGAAAGGAAGAGGGTGCTGTGTAGAGTACCAACTGAAAAAAAATTAGTTAAGGGACAGATAATATGTGAGAAGATAGAAAATAATGTCAGCAGGGTATACCAGACTGCACCCAGGATGTATACTTATGTTGTTGGCCAGAGAAAGAAATCTCCTTTCATAGGATGCTTTAACCAGGGCAGGCTAACTGATGTATCATACAAGCCTGGATTTAAAATAATAGGAGGTTGTTTCTCACGCATTAAACCCTTGGGTATTCGATGGGGAGCAATGCAGTGGTAATTCAGGAACTCATACTTCTTCTATCTCTAGATTTCAACTCAACATCCACAGAGTCTTCTCTTTTCAGTTGAAGACTGGGAAAAGAATGAGAGGATTGCATACAGCAGGGTATTATGGGCTATGTCTGCAAGCAGTGCATACCATTATGACAACATTCCATTGTTTAAAATTTTGTCACTTGGTCATATATAACTGCAGAAGAAGCAGAAAAATACAGATGGTCATATGTTCAGGAAAACACAACAAAGTGAGTTTTGTTGACACATGGCAGAGGATGAAGATACTTTTTAGGATTATTATAGAAATGAAAGAGTCTCAATAAAGTCACTATTTAAGCTGATACATCATTGGTACCCCCATTACACTTTTAGCCTTTGGTTCTGAGTCTACATAGTAACCCATTCTTATAGCTAGAAATGCACCTGGTAGAGAAAAGGGGTCTCATAGAGGGCATTTTCCTCTACTGAATCCCTATGTCTCATGGAGGGTGCCACTGAGACCCCTACTTGTCATAGCTTGCTGCTAAAAAAGAAGCAGAAGACTTGATTCCTGCTTTTAGTACACTAGAGAAATTTCTTTGACAAGATGAATACACATGAAACAAGTAGAGAATAGCCCATAATGGTAGGTGACTGAGGTTTGGGAGCTGATGAAATGCTTGGTGTGGCCATTCATATCATCACAGCTACAGTGCGTTACAACTTTCTTGTCCTACAAAGGTAGAATATTTAGTCCTTAAGCATCTTCATATACTTTTCTTTAAAACATGCCCAGGCCTGAGAAAGATCTTGGCTGTATGTCAGTCAAGATCTTTCAGCCAATAACTAAGTGGGCCATCTTAACTACTTCTTCCATCTTACTAAATGAAATGAGTTGGTTTAATACTCTTGACTGGCTGGATTGCCATTATTAGAGCTAAAGAATCCAATTTGTTGCCTCCCCGTGAAGAAAATACATCAAGCAAAAGACTGGTGAAAAATAGGGTGACTCAGGCCCATCCGTTTAATTTGGGGTATGTGTACATATGCACTTTAATGCACGTGCTTTTATTTTTTTTGTCAGGAAGAACAACAGAGAGCCCTACTTATTTCAAATTGCAACTTTCAAAAATACTCTTACTTCTCACAGGAATTCTTAGATAAGCTTTAGGTGAAGAAAGGACATGAAAACTTAAAAATATAAAAGGAATAAGAGAATCTAAGAGATAGACTGTGGTAGCCTGTCTCCTTCCTGCCCCCATGGACAATCTGTCCATCAGAAAGACGGGGTGTAGGACAACTCTCACGAGCCAACAACTGACAGCCTCCACTGCTGTGCTCACAGTACTGCCAACTGTTTCCCAGGGCTCTGAATTCCTCAGGTTTGCCATCACAAGCAGGTGACGAAAGAGAATACTTTGGCTTTGCATAGGTCTGGCTAAAGGTCTGTTATTGGAAATTCTCTGAGGAGCTCATGCAAAAAAAGCTTTCCCCCTGATTTATGAGATCCCAAATGCTACTACGAGCATTCAGTGATTAAATTGAGATGTTTGTCCGAACTGCGTCAACAGGGTTACATACTACTACTCCAAGGGCCTCAGGTAGACACCGGCACACCATTACCATCATCTTGGACATCACCAGCAGGAAATATCGGAAGCCTCCCAAGACAGTCTGTACTCCTGAGCTTTCCAGAGAGGACCTGGCAGACATGAGAAGTCAGCTCTGTCTGGATTGGTACCTGGGCCTGCATGTCTCTCAAGACCAGAGCTCCACCACAGTGAAAAAGAGCTGGGTGGGTGCCCTGAGGTAGCATTAGCAAGAACAGAATATCGACGCCTGTCAGATGCCCTGTGTCAGAAGTGACTGTGACTGCTGCCTCCTCATTGATCAGATTAGCCAGGCACTCACTGGTGTTGAGTTGCAAACGTCTGGATTTTGCTTCCCCTGGCAGTAGCTCCTGGGATAGGAGAGAAAACAGCTTATAAATTCTTTAATGATTCCTGGAGCCAAGGGTAGCTTACAGACTTTTCAAGCAATGTTATTTAAAAGGTTCCAGGGGACATAAAGGTAAATAGCTTGAAAAATAGGAGAAAGTTATTTCTTTCCTCCGCCGAGAACATTACACACATTGAATTAACCCCTAGTGAATGCTTCTGTGATCATGAGGCACAGTAGGGAGCACTGTGCAGGGACCACCTAATCTGGCCTCTTCTGCAGCCCCCACCTTGTAAGGGATGTTTACCATTTGGTTTGATTGCATGCTTCTCTTTGGAAGAAACATTTAGAAATCAGACCATTAAGACTATTAAAATTTCTTTCTTGAAGAAACATTTGATAATCAGGCTTTAAAACCTCTCTCTCTCTCTCTCTCTCTCCCCCCCCCCTTATCTGTATACACCATTGCACATATCTGAACATTAGATGTAAAATGTCCTTGGGGATATCTGGGGATATTTGTAGACAAATGAATAGAGTAATTTCCTCTGATGATGTTCAAAGAGAAGCTGGATATTCATTCAGAAGCAAGACATAAGCTTTAGTTTGAAGAATGAATGATGTAATAATGTTCTTTATAGTCCTAAAATCTATTATTTAGATTATGCCTATTTGAATATTTGGAAACTAGTGTGTTGCCTTTTTAAATGGACATGGAGATAGATACTGGGTAAAGAATTGGTGTTGTTGCCTATGCTTTCCTAAAAACCTCTTAAAATGTTGGATCATTCTTTTTATTGGTAGGGTGCCCACAATCCCATATTTTAGGGGACCAGCTCTGATTTTAAACTTCCTCATTTTTCATTGCATGAGTCTACCTCTGCTTGACCCACGACCTATTCTAACCCGAGATTTAATGAATACCGACAATTTACTGACAGGGCAAGGAGGACTAAGAGATGAACAGAACAAGCCCTTATGTGCAGAGGCCATGCAGAAGAAACTAGATTTCTTAAGATCATGGATAACTTTGAGTTCCTTTGGCTTGCAAATATTTCAGATCAAAGGGACCCTCTTCCTTAATGCTTTCTTCTTTATAAAAACAGTTCCATACAAAAACTCTCTAAGTGATGATCATGGACTTAACCACTAGTTCCAATACTTGGAAGGGATTTTCCCATGCCTTTATATATACATGGAGTAGCAAATTTTCAGGTTGATTTCTATGGCTGCCACAGGAGCCATCATAATGCTTGGTTCCCACAGGTGGAGAGATGGTACTGAAATGAACAGCAGGTCAAGACCCTCTCCCTCAACTTTCTACTGTGGTCCTGCTGTGCTGGGTGCCTTTTATGCTACTGACATCATCCTATGCCTGAGGAAATCTTTGATTTCCCCACTTCCATTTTTTTTTCATCAGCTAAAGGCTGGATTTTTTAACCTAACCTCTAAAATAATTCTAAATAGCAGGACCCTCCCCCACCAAAAAAAAAAAAAAAAGACATCTTTTTCCTTGTCCACTCAATAAAGCAACTGCCATTCTTGGGTGTTCTGATATAGACAGTCAGATACCATGGAAGACAATGCATTTTTTTGTCAGGTATCACTGAAGACCACTCATTTTTCAAACAAATATTTAATACCTATTTATTAGGATGTAATTCCAATAAGGTTAGGGATCTTGTCTACTTTCCTCACTGATGTAGCCTACGTTCCTTGGAAATCAGGGTATGTTGTAGGACTTTGCCAGCTGCTGCCTTTAGGAAACACACCGTCTCATACAGGAAGCAAACAGGAGGGTGAGACCTAGCTCAGGTGATCTGGCAGAGATACGCTTAAAATGTATGCGAAACATTGCAGGACATAATCAATTCTGCCTTTTGAGGGGTGGGGCAGCTCTAGAGAGTAGGCGAAATTGGCATGCGGTGTTTAGCGATGGTGCTTTTTAAGGAGCCAGGACATTTTGGGCGGAGGAACCAACATAAACAGAAAGAGCCAAATGACTGCATGTTGTGTTTCAAAATGGGCTAACTAGAATAAAGGTTTCCCTTCTCTCCCTTTGCACCATTTGTCGACAACTTCTATATTTTCACCCATTCACCTATTCCTTCACACTGAGGTCAACAGGTATTTCTTAAGCATCAGCCAGGTGTTAGAAATAATTCTAGCCCCTGAGAACACAAAAACAGGTGGGTGAAACAAAGTCGCTGCCCTCAGGAGGCTAACATTCTAGTGAGCAGAGACAGATGACTAATGAGTAAATATGACCAGGGTTGATAAAAGTTAAAAATAAATAAAATAAATATGTTAATGGGATATAAAGTAATTGGTGGGCTATTTCAATCAGGGTGGTCAGGAAAGGGCTGTAGGTGGTGAAGACATTTTAGTAGAAACTTGAATGAAGTGAGAGAGTGAGTTTTGGGTGTGATTCTGTAATTTTCCTTTGAACCCTTGGAGGTGCAGTCCTGTTAGCCTTGGAGAAGCATGTGAGGAGAGCAGAGGGAGCTGGGGGGACTGGGTGAAAACGGTGAAGGGACAGAGAAGTCCAGGTTGGTAGTGACAAAATAGTCATGGGGATATAATGTACAGCGTAGGAAATATAGTCAATAATATTGTAATAACTGTGTGTGGGCCCAGGTGGGTACTGGAAACACCAGGGAGAACACTTTATAAAGTATATGACTCCCTGACCGCTATGCTGCACACCTGAAACTAATACAAAATAATTTTGAATGTGAACTTCATTGAAAAAACAAAAATGAAAAAATAAAAATGAAAAAAGAGGGGATCACCCAGGTGACTGATTTCTAGGAAAGAGACACTCTGAGCCCGCAGGCCCAAATTGGGGCCTGGAATTACACGCTGAACTCGGTGAATGTAATCGCTCCCTCAAGGGTGCAGGGGTGCAGGGGGGGGGGCCTGGGTCTGGTCAAAGAGGAGGTCCACAGACAAACCGGGACAGGTGGAGGGCGCCTGCTTCTTTGGTTCCCCAAGGAAAACTCGTTTTGTAGGAAAGCCTGCTGCTGAAGACGTTGGAGAATATTTATCACCTGCCAAGTGATGTAGCCAAGTGAGAAGTGGATTTTACATGCTGTTTAAGGACAGAGTTACAGAGCTTTCCATGAACGTACTTTGGGTGAAGTGATCGCAAATGTTAGCTTGCCTCAGCCTGATCTGTCATAAGAGTAAGAAAGCTTTTGATGGTTGTGATGCAGGAATTTATAGATGATTCTTACTCCATTTTATGTTTCTCCTTGTTGCTGATGAAGTATGCTGTGAAGGAGCCCTGCTAAATACTGTGCTTCCACTGGTCTAGAAGCCTGTCACATATTAAATGTTTTATAGCTAAACTTTATAGCACTCAAACTTCACAGAGACATTTATGAACCTTATTGCATTCTGATATGAAACGGGCCCAGAAAGGTATTTTTGATTTTATGGGAATGGAACTTTTCATTGTATGGAACTTTCAAAAAGCTGTTGAATGCCAGAGTTCAAAGTGATTTTGCAAATGTTAATTTCTCTAGGGATATTTGGTACCTTAAAAAAATTGCTGATGACTTCTACATCTTGCATCTAACTTCTTTTTTTTTTCAATTTGGAAAACACGTACAGTTTCTTCAGTAAAAGGAATGTGTGCACTTTGTGGTTTATGTTGTATTCATGCCATAGTAAGAAGAGAGACCCTGTTTATGGCAAGGGAGGACATATAAGGAAAATAAAAAGAAAAAAATATCAGCATGACATTTTTCTAACCCCTTCAAGGACACACATTCCTGAAGTTCTGTGAGTTAGTCTTTAGAATATATTTGAAGATTAACTATTAACTTGCCTTAGTCAGGAGATTTTCTGCAATGCTAACTAATGGAAGCTATGGCTTTTCTGAGTCTCATTCACTCATAATTCATTCCATATTTACCAAATTCTTACTTTGTATCGGACACTGTGCTAGGTACAGGTGATAAACGTAGGAAAGACATAATTCTCAAGTAGTTTATGGTTCAGACCCAGATGACTAAGCAAAGACAGATGCATTAACTGTTATCTGATCACAGATGAGAAATATGTAATTTAGGATGTGTCATGTGTACAGAATATTTACATGCGGAGACATCAGCAAAGACTTCTGGGAAGCATCAACACCTGAACTGAGTCTTTAGGAATGCGTAAGAGTTCGGTAGAGAAATGTGAAGATTGTTACTCATGCACATCACTAACACAGCTGCAAGAAGGAAACACCCACATTTTGACACCGGGACGAAGTAAGCCAAAAGGACTGCTTAGAAAAGTGAACTCAGAATGACAGCCTACTTCCCAGGGGTCTGAGTCTTGCTAGGCTTGGCTTGTAAGCAGATAACAACTATCTCACTCTAACAAATTTCATTAACCTAATAGTCTTAATATTTGCCTGGTATCTATGGTTTATACATTATTTTCATGTGTTAAACTATTTCATCTTTATAGCAACCTGGTAAGATGGATATTATCAGCACTTTATAGACAAAGAAACGAGACACAGAGGCATCGAGTGACCAACTCAAGGTTACACAGTGAGAGCACGGCCTCCCTGGGACCTACAAAGAGCCCTATCAACTCCTCTGCTGACCATGCCTCCTGTACCACAGGACTTTAATAGTTTCCCTTTTATTGACTGATTTAATCTATGATGATGAGAAAATGCTCATCAATTCTGATGCCTTTTAGTGCTACTGCCATTTTTGTTTCAGCTCTTCCACATTGACAAAGTGTTGCCCTTTGAGGAATTTTTTCATCCAAGGAGGCAAAAATAAAGTCGCTCAGGGTGAGGTGGTGAATATGGAGGGTGGGGCATGGGGGTCATGCTGTTTTGGGTCAAAAACTGCTAAACACTCAGTACAGGGTGGGCAGATGTGCTCATGAAATGGGCAAATGCATTGAAAGAGTCTTCAAAATAAATTCGCTGAAGCTGAATGCAGCCTCTCACAACACCAGTTGGTACCCTGATACAGGTGGGTTCTTAGGACACTCACCTACAAAGGGCCTGCCCTCCAGAAGATAATTCTGGGTTTTTCTGGGGTCCACTTCTCATCCTATTCATCTGATATTGTATGTATGTATGTATGTATGTATGTATGTATTCAATAACCCTTTATTGAGCACACACTGTATGTCAGACAGGCACTGTTCTAGGTTGTGGGATATAAAAGCAAATGAAACAGATAATTTAAGTTTGTGATAGGTGCTATTAAAATAAACATGATGATATCACAGTGACTAGATGGAGGAACTGCATTTTAGATGGTTGCTTTTATTTCATTACTCCTCCAATGTTTACCTAGGATTTGTTTTCTCTGGGTGCTCACATGATACATGTTCTTCGCTGAAAATTTACTAAGTGCCTTCATCTATAAACAACCATGTGAGGTCCTCCCATTATTTTTGTCAATCTATAAGAAATAAAGAAAACTTCCATTTGTCAAGAGACTAGTGTATCTCTTAGCTTTTGGCAGATACTTTGTTAGTCTCATTTAGGGGGTGCCAGTGGGGTCCTTCCAAGTCCCAGAATTCCCTCCCAGCTGATTCTTTTATTTCTTGGAGGGTACATGGACCACCTTCTTCCTTTCAGAGGTAGGAGACAAATCCCAGGATGACTCCCTGCTCCTGCTGCTTAGGTATCTGGCTAATAGCTGTCTCTGCTCACAGCAAAGGAGGCCATCCTACAGAGACATCCTTTCAAGGTTCCTTCTTCTTTTTTTAAAAAGGATTTTTAAAATATATTTTATTGATTATGCTATTACAGCTGTCCCATTTCTCCCCCATCATTCCCCTCCACCCTGCACACCCTCTCCCACCCACATTCCCCCCCTTTAGTTCATGTCCATGTGTCATAAGTTCTTTAGCTTCTACATTTCCCACACTATTCTTGCCCTCCCCGTCTATTTTCTACCCACCATCTATGCTACTTATTCTCTGTACCTTCCCCCCCCTTCCTCCTCCCACGCCCCTGTCGCTAACCCTCCATGTGATCTCCATTTCTGTGGTTCTGTTCCCGTTCAAGGTTCCTTCTTTATAGAGCCTGGTTCCTTTCCAAAACCTAAGTGTTGGTGAGACTGCCTTACTATTTATTAGTAAATATCTCTCTGAGGATGATAAAATGCTTCATAACTAAGATCTGTCACAACTAAGGTAGTCACGCAAGATACTCTCCAAGAACATTGTAGGATCACACTGGCCCCAAAATATCATCAGCACCTTTGGCCTGAAATCACACTGCCTTCCTCTCCATCACACCTGTCACTCCAATGTTAGAGTAAAAGTGTGACCATAAAACTGTGGACAGGGATCCTGGAGGAGGGTGACAGCCACAGGCAGGGAGGTGGGGTTGACTCCTGTGCTCCATGGCAGCAATTTGAGTTCTTTGCAAGTTACTGAACATATCTGGTAGGTCTAAAATAACGGGGTTTGTATGAATTAAAAGTGGGCCTATACAACCTTCCAGAACGGAGTCAGCAGCTGATGTTCCGGAGGTGCCCCTGTGAAACACTGGACCAGAGGAGAGCCCTGGGTGGTCTTGGACAAATCCGCCCCCCTGCTGGGGTAGCCTTGGAGGTTGGGGTAGCATCGTGGCTTTGAAGAAAATGGACTGCTGAGCAGGTAGAATTCATTCCATAACTGGATACCCCTAGTTGCATTTGCTTCAACGGTGGTGATTTGCTGCATAGGCGATCTGGAATGTCAAGTATTATGGGAAATGGCTTCAGCAGCAGCCCAGTCCCTCTGGTTCTCAAGACTCCACACAGTAACTGCTTCCCTTGCAACAGCAGCCTGACCTTACACGATCCACTGATTTTGTATTCACTGGGTATTTATACTTTTCCAAATATGGGCTGTGATTTTTGTTTTCACTCATTTGAGATGGAACACCCTGGTATGGCAGCATTTAAGCCAGCTTTGAGCCAGGGGTCTTGCTTATTTATAGCCTTTGTGGGGATATATAGAATTACTTCAGTTTGTGCCCTGATTCCTGTTACAACCAGCAGGAGCAGAGTTAGTTTCACTCACGTTCTAAGTTTGGGCTTTGGAACTTGGAAAGGGCTGTGATTGTAACAGGTATTGTGAGGCTTAAAAATGTGTTAGTGGATATGGTAGGGGCATGATACATTATAGTTCTGTATATAGACAAGCTCTATAAAACTGAATCTTACCTAATGGCCTAAAGACTAAACTGTGGGTGTCAAGAAAGAAAAGCTACTATAGAACAATGGGGCAAGCAGCCAGCATCTGCCACAACCACCACCCAAGGCTTCCATGTGGCCACCTCAGTCCGGGATGCCCACACATCCCAAGGGAGGAGGGCACTGCTTTGGGGCAACCAGGCACACTGAGAAGCAGACAACACCATGGGCAGGGCCTTTTTGGCTCTGAAGGATCATCATCATTTATATACAGTGAATGCATATGATTATATATACTATCGGGAAGAGAGGGACAGTGGCTGGGTGGTCTCGAGTATTTCACATGGTTAAATTGTTTATTCAGTGTCAGTTAAAACAGCCTGCTTATAGACATAAATAATTAGGATAAAGATTTAGGACCACCTGATAGCTGTTTTTGCTGTTCCCCCAAGTTGCCGTGGTAAAGCATGTGGTAAAATGGTTTCAATTGATTTTTTAGAGAAATCCATAGACTCATTTGTGCAAAACAGGAATTGCCAGGGGGTTAACCACACAGCCTCTGAATTTTTCTCTCTCACATCATTAGGCAAAGGAAAGAAGCTCATAAGTTGCAAACTGTGGGACACAAGTATCCTTTTTGGGGTGATGTGAGGTGGATGGCATCTTGTTCCTAAGCCTGGGTAGACAGGAAGCCAAGTTTCAGGGCAACTTAAATTCTGTCGTGGATGTGGTGTTTGGGTCCTTTTCTCCACGGCTGTGACTGTGTTCTCTGAAGAGAAAACCCTCAAGGACTAGTCAGTGAGCCAAAGAGTCACATGTGTGATGACTTTTTCTTATTTGCAGCCTCCCAGCCATTGTCATTTTCCAAATGACTGATCCCACTGGTCTGATGACTTTTCCCTTCACCCAAACCAGTTTAACTAGATGGAACTTTTCGACAAAGCTGGACAAATCAAACGTCTGTTTAAAGATCTGAAATTGTTGGAAATGGACTCCACTGGGGAAAATCTTCATTAAAAATTTTGGGGTGGTGCACGATCTGAGAGGCGGTGAAGCTCCCCATCCCGTCCGATGTGAAGCAGCCAGGGAACATTTGCTATTCCTGGATAAAAGTCCACAAACTATTCCAAGAATTTCCTGCTTATCCTTGCCTTGAAATGATACAAGTACTGTCCTTGGCTCATGAATCCATCCCTTTGCTATGTGGTATAGCTTTCTTGGTGACTTTCTTAGAAAAATAAGTCTTAAGAGAAGTTTGGGAATAAGTTGTCTCAGTTTTGCATTTCACTGCAGAAAAGTGAACGTTGGTCCACTCTAACGTGCTAGTAGAGTGTGGTGGTAAAGAACTTGGTATGTGGAATTAGCCAGCCCTGAGTTTCAATTCAAGACCCTTACATATTAATTGTGTGAACTTAGGCAACGTTCTTTAACACACTAATCCTTGTTTTTGACATTTATAAAATGGGCATAATAATACTACCTCCTTCGTAGGGTTGTTGTAGCACTTACAAACATTCAGTTAGTGGAAGCTAATTAATTATACATGAGAATACATTCAAAGGCGAGCACTGCAGGCACTTGTGTGCTGTGGGAACTAAGGAAACTGAGTTATGTTCTGCATGTAAACCTGGGTCCCACCAAGTAAAAAGTGATCTTGGATGGGGAGTTAGGATAAAGGAGTGATTGAATTTTTTCTTTTGGAAAAAACCTGAATATTTTGCAGTTGAAAAAATATTTCATGAAGTAGTTTGAAACTTTTCACATTCGATGTGAGCCAGCTCAGCTGAACGTCTGTTATTAGGGGCCGGACAGTGAGGGATGCCGTACAAAGCTCTTCTGTGTCCAGGGTGAGTAACGGCCATACGATACTCCCAGACATACCTTCCCAAGCCACATGACACATTGCCATGCTGCGCACAGAGAGTCTGTATATTTCTCTTTCCTGTTATTACACATTCCATGCCGAATTCAAATGCACAATGAGCATTTGAATGACCCATGTACTGAAAATTCAACTTAGTGAGACAAACTTTTAGGCACTCACTTTTAATGAGAGGGAGAAGATGAGGGAGGAGAGAGAGGGAAAGAAAGAGAGAAACCTGGACTCTATATTTCCCTCTCCCCTGGCTGCAGCACCCATTTCCAGTGACAATAAACCTTGTAAAAAAGGCGTGCCCATCCCAGGAACAGATAACAACAGTATGTGCAGGTATATAAGCAGAGGGACATTTGAATTCATGTTTAGAACTCATTCAAGAGTATAAATTTGGAATATGCATGAATTGCTGGAGAATACTGTTTCGTTGTGTAGAGGTTTGTAGTGTGAAAGAACCTCATGTTTTGTAGAAACAGCCCTTGTTTCTGTAAGAAAGGCATTGTAGTGAAGTAAAATTGTCATTTGTAGTTTTAAGGGTAGATTCATTCCGCTTTGGTGGGATTGGGGAGAAAGGTCCTTAGGAGGTGCTGACAGATCCAAATGCCCTCTAAGGCCACCCTCTGAAGCTGACAGAGATGGGAAAACAACTAGCCCATGTGGATGGTTCCATAGGCAGCCTGGGAGTAAGGGGCGAAGGTGGTGGGGAATGGTGGGAGTGGGATGGCAGGTGGAGGGGTAGGGGCACCGTCCTGTGGATCAAGAGCACAAAAACCAAATATGTGAGTGTGGAGTATATAGAGTTTGAGGAAGAAAGGGCAGAGTGGGAAAGGGGGGATCAAGTGCAGGGGAGGGAGGGAGGTCTACACAATATGCTGGTATATAATTTCCTGACTGTCAGAATGTAGGCATAATGTAGTTTTTCAAAGTAATACTGTTTATAGTGAGTCAGTCAGGGTACTGGCAAGCAATAGCTGAAACCCTTAAAATGGGTAACACTGGACAGTTTAATGCAGAAGTGATGTTCACAGGTATGGGCAGAGTGCAGGGAAACCATAGGGGCCATGAAGGGTGGGAGCATTGCTACCTCAGCCTGAAGGGACAAAGGGAGCGGGAGTTACTGGAATCCCAGTGGAGAGCATCAGTTGAAGATGGAGATAGGATCATACAGGTCGGTCTCCAGGACATGGAGCAGGTGGAAAAGCATGGAGAGCTGACCTCTCTCTTCTCATGAGTGTAGGGACTCTCTCTGCATGTGACACTACATTCGTTTTTTCCTTTGCAACTACATTTGAGACTAGTATGATTAAGTGTTGAAGAACTCAGGCATTAGAATAAGCCAGCCAGGCATTAGAATGTGCTCTGCACCCTTCACTAACTGTGTGAGTATGTGCACAGGATCGGATGTCCCCAAACACCTCATGAGACAGTGCGCATTAGTCAACAGTATAACAGTTGTTGTTAAAACTATTGTTGAGAATAGTTTTTTTAGTTCTTTTTTCCTTGTGCTTAATTTTCAGTCCTCTGCCATAGGTCAGTCCTAGGAAAAGCTGGGAACAGGATAAGAAGCAGCGTGCATCATGGGGTAATAGACACACACATATGCTTGCACAGACACATGTGTGTACATGCACACACACTAGTGAACACGCACATACACAAATGTGCGTGCACACACATTTTTGTCAGTGAGCCTCCAGGTAGAGCTTAAGGAGCAGAGAAAGAAGGAGAAAAGACTACTCACAAGGGGGTACCCAAACAATACCCACAAGGATATTGTTTTCAATTCCATGCCATTGCAGGGGAAGCTGTGATGTGTTTGGTGAAATCAGGAGAACAGAGATGCGGGGACTCGCTGAGAATTAGGGAAAGGCCCACTTCTCACCACAGGACCATCTGCACGTCTGCCTTATTCACAACCCCTTCTTTTGCTTGCTTTAGGAGTGCCCGCTGAAACCACACATCCCAAAACACTCCTAGCCATTTTTTTCCTTTAAATACGGATGGTGAGAAAAAGCAAAAACACAAGCACAATTCAAAAGAAGCAGAGACTTTCAGGTTGTCTCTTCCTCAGCCAGAGAAGTTTGTCTCAGCAACTTTGACTAAATCCTTTCATTCTTAGTGAATTCTAAAGAGAAGGGATAAAGGAAGCAGCTCTCACTTCATCTCAGAAAATAAAAACAAAATCGATGCAAATAAAACCCTTTCATTTCAGTTGATGTGTGGTGGGGAAGAGGCGGTGGTTCTAAGAGGTGTGGGATTGAAGCCAGACTGATGTGGGTTTAATTGTTGGTTGTGCCTCTAGTTATGCAACATGGGTGAGTTACTCTATCTTACTGGGAATCATAACTTGCATCAATAAAATTGAGTTGTTTTTAGAATTCAACATCACGTTTAAAGGGCTTAGCATGTTATCTGAAACGTACCAAGTACTTAATAAATATCACCCATTATTATGATTATAAGTCATCGCCTGTATTAATGTCTGCTTAAGAACTATTTGCCTTTCTTATTTAGATGCAAAAGTTGTAAAAATTCTGTCCCCAATCCCAGTGCATGTATTGGCATTCTCTCCACAGTTCCATCATAGCTTCGCCACCCATACTACCTCCCAACTGCCCTGCGTTCTTCCCTCTTCCCAGGCATTCCTGAGGAGTCTGGACTTCTCTGAAAGATGACTTGATGGCCTCCCCACCTGCATGCCAAACGGTAAGCAACTGCTATTTGCCTTGGCTGTTTGCTCGACAGCAACCTACTGCTGGTGGAGGCCTGTACTTTTAGAAAGAAAGACTTTCCAAATGATAGCAAACTTCCAATTACATATTTGGTGCCTTAAATTTATTAGGCCTGCTGCAATGAACAAACTGTCCTTTTTACCTGTGTCCAAGAGCAACTGTAGTTAAAAAAAAAATCAAATTTCTGCCCATTTTTAATATTTGTTTTTCATTTTGAATTTAAGGGAAAAATGCACGAACCCTTTTTCTTCCTAAGGAGGCAGTTGCTCCAGTTATTACCACTGAGGGTTTTTTTTCCTCCGCCTTCAATCTGTCTGAGTGGTGTCAGCGGGATTGACCCTTGACTCTTGTGCTCTGACCCTCAGAAAACCAAAGGTAATATAACCAACCAGACAATGGTTTGTTATCATGTCGTCTTCGGAGCAGGTATACACTGAATTGTAAAACAAATTTCCTTTCATACGTCTCATTGGGAAATGTTTAAATTTGTTCGCAGTTCAGGATCTATATAGTTCTTTCTTTTGTTAGTGTTTTTAAAAAACATTTCCAAATCCTCTGACTCCATCTCTTTCTCCTTCAGAGAATCTGATCTTTTTTTTAGGAATCTAGCTTCCTGAAAAAGAAAAGAAAAAAAAAAAAGCCCTTGTTTGTCCTCTTTATCTTTTTGGAGGTGAAACAACAAAAACATAATAAAACATCCACACATTTTTTTTTTTTTTTTTTTTTTTTTTGACAGGAGAGCTCCTCAGCTGGCTTTGGTCTCAGGGGGGTTAACCAGTAACTGGCTACTCAGCTACTCCAAAGCCACTCAGGTGTAGCTTTTGGAGGAGGCCGGGGCTTGGCCTTGGCAAGCGCATGCAGAGCTGCCCAGCAATGCCTGGCATTTCTGGTGACACACGTTTGAGGCAAGAGGAAGGCGCTCTTCTTCGACCTCACTAAACACCTGTGAAAGGGTTTTCAGGTGTTTACCGGAACATGGGTCTTCAGAGAACAATTCTTTTTGTCTCCCATACCCTTCTAAGTAATGGGCAACACGGTATTTCTCCGTCATCATTCAGATTCTTTTCTCCTTTGCCTCAGTCCTTTTCTCTGCAGAATCAGTCCCAGGTCATTGAGAAATCTTGCTCCTTCTATCAGGGTGGGTGCCAGGAGACAAGAGCAAATGTTGTTCCTCCTCCTCTGTAAACATAGAACGTCATTGCCCCACACCACCTAAAGAGAACTCTCTTGATCTCTGTCCCCTAATGCACCTTTGTTATTCTTGATTTGGGTGAGACGCACATATTGGTTGTAAGAATTGGAGGTGGGGGGAGGAAAAAATGCCCTGGTGGGGACCTTTAGAATAAAAGATGATAGAGGCACTCGGGCATATTTATTCCCACTCAGAAATTGGCGGGCAGAAGTAAAATCTCATTCCTGACCACGGCATCATGTTCACATGCTCAGTGAAAACTTCTCTGTCTCCATTAACCGCAAAGAGCTGACCCGGGTCTGCGCCATCCCGGCTTTCCCTCCTCAGCTCCGTCTCCTCAGTGAGGCGCTCTTCCTATCCCTCTAACGGGGCCATTTCTTAAGGGTCAGGCCTCACGTGGCTTCTCTCGCGCTGTCTCCTGTAGAGTCATCTATCCTGTAGAGTTATCTACATTTTACTCCTTTTCACATGACTTCTTATTTCTTTATCTCTCACCTTGAATTCCAGTCCCATATTTCCACTGATACCTGTGTGGACAGGGCACTGTAAGCAGAAACTCAGCATTTCTGAAGCAGAACTCTTCCTCCTACACCCTTCATCGGTCAAGGGCTCTGCCGCTGGGGCTTCCGGATTAAAAACTTTGGAAACATCTTAGGTTGGTCTCTTTACCTTAAGCCTCATTTAGTCATTCAGTGCCTTAATCTCGTATACCATTTTATCATAATCATTTCCATATGTGTTGCTTTTATTTTAAAGTGACTTTTAAAAGCTTTTTTTCTTACTATGATAGCCATTTCTAAGTACACTGCAGGACACAAAACTAAAAAATACAGAAAAGTATGAAAAAGAAAGTATGTCATCAATAATTACACCACACAGATAACTGTTTTTATATTTTCAGCCATTATTTCCTGTTTTTATCTATATGTGAATGTGGTAAATTATGGAATTCCATAATTATGGAATCATAGTTTGCATTTACTGTATTACTTAGTAAAATTTTTAAAACATTTTTGATGTTATTAAATAATGGTTAGCTTTATGGTTTTCAATCAGGTAAATATATTGCCATTTATGTAACCAATCATCTATTAAAATCATTACTATTATTTTACTATTAAAATAATACTTGATAAAAACCAATGAGGCACATAACAAAGGACTGACAGATTTTATAAAATGCAAGTTAAAACTTTTATATGGCTAATGACATGAATAAAATTAAAACAAAATGATAAGCTGGGAGAAATGATAAACAACATGTGTAACAGAAAAGAAGCAATAAACAATATAGAGAGAGCGCCTTTAAAAAGTTTGAAAGAGGCCAAGTATACAGTAGAAAAAGGTAGAAATATTACAGCAGGCAACTCAAAATGATATATAAACAAGAAAATAGCATAGGTGGAAAATATTGTCTCCTTCTTTAAAATGGCACTGATACTTTATAACTTACATTTTAAACTATTTAGTTAATCCGAAGAGGCATGAAAGCTATATTTGAAATCTAAACACCCAGAGATGATCACTGCTAACATTTTTAATGTCTTTTCTATATTTATCTAATAATCAAAAGAAGATCTTTTGATTCCCATCAAAACATTCCTTTGCCTATTCTAAATATTTTCTATAGTTATAGCTATAGCAAAAAAATAGAATACAAAAGAAAAACATGAGAAAATTTAAACATTATAAATTAATTGCAATTGAAAAAATAAAGTACCATTAGTGAAATTATTATCACACAAAATAGTTTAGGACAAGAAGTGAAGGCATGAAAAATTTTGTCACTTTATTTTGAAAAAGGCACACTCTGCATGGCATTGTCCCTGATGCTTAAAATTACTTTCAT
Organism: Glossophaga mutica; assembly: GCA_039655065.1. Lineage (NCBI taxonomy): Eukaryota > Metazoa > Chordata > Mammalia > Chiroptera > Phyllostomidae > Glossophaga > Glossophaga mutica. Next base: position 66,559,949 of record CM077303.1, on the reverse strand, counting down.
TCACTTGTCCTTATTCACTTAACTGCCTTTATTTCCCTTTAAAATTGCTCCAACTTTTCAGATATTTCAATTCATGAAATAGACATCTATAGAGCACACTGTTTTCACACAAATTACAAAAGGTAATTTGATGACTTTTTCTTCCCTTAGCCTCTTAGATAAAATAAAGTCTTTTCTGCCCATATCTTGCTAACCATTCCTTTTTCTTTTTTTCTCACTTTATCCTTTTCTACCCAGCCTTTAAATTTGGGTTTTTATAAGTTCGGTCCTAGGTTTTGTTCTCTTTCTATTCTATCTTATCTACCTAGGTGGTTTGAACCACAACTAGTACTGACTCACTATATTTTAGTCTAAATCAAGTCCTTTGAGTGGCATTTCTATTTGATCCCTTCTCTTAGATTCTCGAGGATCATCGGGCTTGGTATATCTAAACTGAGCCGATCATGTTTGCTTCACTGAACTGTACCTTCTTCCATCCACTTGCACTGGTCAGGAAAACTACTTATCCCTAACACCTCTCCTTTCACCTATGTCTAATTCATCTCCAAGTCTTGTTTAATGCCTTTTGTGTTTATGTTCATGAGGAATGTTGGTCTATATTTTATTTTCTTGTAATGTCTATGGTTTTGGTATCAGGTAATATTGGCATCAAAAATGAGTTGAGAAGTGTTCTCTTCCCTTCTACCTCCTGGAGGAGTCTGTGTAGATTTTTTTTCTTAAATATTTGGTAAAAATCACCAGTGAAATCATCTAGGCCTGGCATGTTATTTTAAGTTTTGTTTGCTTATGGTATTATAATTCATGTACAACAGATAGTACACATTCAATATAAGAAGATTTATTTCTACAATTTCTTCAGATACAGGGCTCTTTAGGTTGTCTGTGTGTTCTTTATTAAGTTTTACAGTTTGTGGTTTCTAAGGATTTGTCCATTTCATACAAGTAGTCAAATATATTAGTATAAAGTACTTCACAGCACTCTCATTAACCCTTTAATATACGTAAAATCCACAGTGATTCCTCCTCTTTTAATAGCAGATGTTAGTAACTTGTGTGTCTATAATTTTTTTCTTGATCAATCTGACTGAAGAGTTTATCAATTTGATTTATCTTTTTAAATAAAACAGCTCCTTTTATAATTGAGCTATCTTCAAAATTTATTTCACCAAAACAAATAAAATTTTCTTTTGCTGAAGAAATATGGCAAATCCACACATATATTCTGCATAGAAATGAATTACTCACAATGGGAAATTTGACATGATTTTCATATTAAATCAAAGATAGTATCGATTAAATTGTCACTTTATAGTTTCCTAAACCTCACCAAAGACTCTTGTTGTAGATCTGGGTAATAGGAGAGTACTTCAATATCTGACATTAATCTCAATTTCATTTTGGGTTTTAGGCTCTGCCTCTCAACTAGTAGCAACACTTACAAATTATACTTTTTTCATCTTTATCTAAAATTGGAGAAAATATAAATTATGGTATGCTAATTTTGGATATATTGGTTAAATAATATATCATATAATATTTACCCATATGATTAGCAAAAATAAAAATATAATTTTTTCAAATTTTTTATTGTTGTTCAATTACAGCTTTCCCCATTTCCCCCATTATTCTCTCCTGCCCTAACCATTCCCCACCTCCCACATTCAACGCCCCCCCCCCCATGAGTCCTTTATACATGAGCCTTGACTTGACCCATCCCCTTCCTTCCCTTGCTATTCCCCTCGCCTCTCCCCTCTGGTCATTGTCAGTTTGTTCTTTAAGATATTATAGTTCTCAATTTTCATGAGGACAGGATAAAATTAGCAGTCCTGTGTATAATCAAAATGAATGTATAAACTACTATAACCTCTTCACAAGGAATTTTAAAATAAGCGTTAAGCGTGTCCAAATTTTTCATACCATCCAAATCAATTCTTTTTTTTTTTTTCTGGTGATTATTCAGAGGAAATGGTTAAATATGTGAAGAAATATAAATATATTAAAAAATGTTCATAGGTCAGTTATTTAACAATTTTTTAAAGCTAGACATAATGTCCAATAACTGGGGAACAAATTTTAAGTAAATTTTAGTAGGTTGAACCAAGTCAAACTGTTAATTTTTTATAGGTCAAAAAGATTGAAGGTCAATAATTTCATATGCTTCAATCTACTAGGAGAAACTACAATGGAAGATTATGTTGCCAGTAAATACAACTATACAGGCTGTTTTTAACAATGTGAGTAAATAATCATACATTGGCATAATACATATGGGATACAAAATCATATCTTCAGTATGCCTTAAGATACACACACATGTACGCACACACACCAGAGATGTGCAGTTGTATCTGGGGATATATTTTCCTTTCTTATGTTTAACAGTAGCATGGTGTTCCTTTCACAATCAGGAATGGGTTTTAATTAGGCAGAAACACAGGAACTACCATTTTCCCAAACAAAGAATGTCACAATCTCCAACCTCAAAGAACTCCCAAAATTAACTCACTTTTTAATTTTTTTGATCAAGTACAAGGAAAAAAGAACTGCAATAAGTAAGATAATATGGGGATATTCAGTAGTATGTCTGAAAAGGAGGGAATTCACAGATTTCCAGTGATTATAGGTGACTACTCCCTAAGGAAACATGTCAACCTCTGTCTCCCAAGGAGCTGACCACTGCTGAGACATAGAAGCCCACCCACAAATCTACAGATTACCCTAACATGCAAGCCAGGCAGGTCTGTGTTGGGGAATGGTTGTCTTGCAACGCTTATTCCAGAATTCCTTATGAAACCAGTAAAGTACATCTGGAGAACAGGCTAGTTAAGGTTATTTCCCTTATTTGCTACACAAAGTGAAAACACTGGAAAGCTAGTATCCAATTTTAACTGATAAGAAAAATAAACAGTAGTGAGGAAGGAAGGCTCACTAAATAAATAGAGAGAAGGATTCCCCACTGTGTGAAAAATATTCTGTTGCCAGCCTACTTTTGATTTGTCCATTTCCCCTCCCAAATGCTTTGAGAAAAATCACAAATCACATTAACCTTAGGTGACTTATTCCTTCTGATTCAGATATTTAATTTCTGTATATCTCCTGGGCTTGCTCAGGAAAGCCAACACCAGTTGTATACAATAGTGTTTTGACATTTGTGCATTCCTGGATCCAGTGGCCATAATCGCCATTCCAGTCATGTAAAAGTGCCATTTAGGTATTGAGATGTATTTCTAGGAAAACACCATAAAGAATTTGAATTACCAAATTAAGATTTCTAAATTTTTATTTAGGCAAATGAAGCTGCCAGGAAGATTTTCAAACCAACCCTCTTTATTTATTTTTGAGTTGGAAACTTAAATATTTTTGAACACTAACTAGATTGCTAGAAATTTAGAAGAGATCCTAAATAATGCTGAGTTTACAATTTGAGAAAAAGTATCCACTTCTTTTAGGGAGGTGTGGAATAAGGGCTATCATCGCTGACTGTTTGGTACATTGAGAACTCATAGCAAAGTTTGTGTCTTGAAAGGCGATTTTTCACACTGGTGCAGCCTTAGATAAAAATAATGTTTATTTCCAATTTGCTTGGCTCAAGGTTTCCTTCCTTTATTTCAGTCTTTAAACACACCAGCACAATTTTATCCTCCTGCAATGGGGGCTGAGGCATGTAAGGACAAGGTGTTTGTATTGGACTTAGAGATGGCCTTTTCGCTAAGCGGGTTAGAAAGTTGTGCGAATGAGTCCAAAAGTCATAGGCCTGATTCTTACATGGAGCTTCACTCTTCTCCATTACTTGTCTTTGAAGAAGACCCCAACGAGAGTGAAAATTGGACAAATAAAATTCAATTAGAGAAGAAAGATGCGGAAGTTCGAAAAAACAAGATGTCCTGAGTATGACATGGTGGTAGGAAGAGCTGTGTGAGCCAAGGACAGTAATGCCTGAAGAGGGTGTCAGAAGAGGAGAGACAGTCTAAAGCAAGGGGCAGGGGCACACTGACTGCATGGATTTTGCCTAAAGCGGTTGCTGTGGTTGGATCAGAGCAAACTGATTCCTATCACTAAGCAAATAACTCAGAGAGTGGCAGGGCAAGGGCGTTGGCTTGGACTCAGCATTTATTTGTTATACAGCAAAATGGTGGGGTGGGAAGATCAGAAACCAAATTCTTATGTAGGTACCCAGGCTATTGCTACAGTTTTGGAAAAAAATACTCTGGGATAAGCCTCTGGGGTTACTGTGACATAATCACAGTGTCTTCTCCATTTGGCTCTGCCATGTGCAACACCAAACAGGACAGCTGCACATTCAGTGAGCCAGCGATTACAGGGGAAAACTCCCTATGGAAACATGTCAACCTCTGTCTCCCAAGGAGCTGACCACTGCCCTTTTCCATCCCTGGAGACACAGTGCGCATATTTTCAATCTTGTTCAAGAGAGCACATTTTTAAGCAATACTTTATAAAAGTGAAAACATCCTCCCAATGTCATTTCACAATTCTGTTCAAGCATCTTAACAACTCTCATCTCATGAAGGTAGGAACTACCAAGGGAGTGAAGAGGAAGGTAGCTTCTGTGGGATCTTGCACCCTCCTCTGCTGCCAGATCCCATCCTCTTGGCTGTATATTTGGACATTCCTGGGATCCCTGCCTCATAAATTATTTTCCAGTCTTTAGCACCAGTTTCTAGCCCAGTGATGCTTTGGTTTTGACTCCCGGCATATTGCATTCCCATTTGAACCCAACCCCATCTAGACTTGTACATCCCTGAATAGGTCAACTGGACACTAGCTTCTCTTCTAACACATTTCTGAACTTCCTACTAGATGGAAATGACTGGATCTATAAGAATAAAGACTATAGTACCAGTGGTGTCCAACCTGGGCCCCATGGGCTGCACAAAGCCCAGGATGGCTATGATTGCGGCCCAACACAAAATCACAAATTTACTTAAAACATGAGATTCTTTATGATTATGTGTTGTAATGTATTTAATGTGCAGCCCAAGACAACTCTTCTTCCATTGTTGTGCACAGATGCCAAAAGTTTGGACACCTCTGGAGACTAAATTAGTTATTAATGTTACCAGTATCAACACCCCCACCCCTTGGTCACCATGGCCTGTTGGCTATTTACGGGACTGTACAAGGAAGACAGAGTAGTAATGAAGTCATGCTACCTGCCAGCCAATAATTTTTTTCTCATTTTTTAAATTTTATTGTTGTTCAAGTATAGTTTTCTGCCTTTCCCCACAACTCTTCCCCCACCCCAGCCATCCCCACCTCCTTCCCCTGATTTCACCACCCCCTTGGTTCTGTCCCTATGACCTTTATAGTTGCTCTTGAAAAGCCTTCACCCTTTTCCCCACATTATTCCCTCCCATTTCCCCTCTGGTTACTGTCCGTTTGTTCTTAATTTCAATGTCTCTGGTTATATTTTGCTTGCTTGTTTGTTTTGTTGACTAGGTTCCACTTAAAGGTGAGATCATATGCTATTTTTTTTCTTTCACTGCCTGGCTTATTTCTCTCAGCATAATGCTCTCCAGTTCCATCTATGCTGTCACAATGGGTAGGAGCTCCTCCTTTCTTTCTGCTGTGTAGTATTCCATTGTGTAAATGTACCACAGTTTTTTGATCCATTCATTTACTGATGGGTACTTAGGTTGCTTCCAGCACTTGGCTATTGTAAATTGTGCTACTATGAATATTGGGGTGCATAGGTTCCTTTGGATTGGTGTTTCAAGGTTCTTAGGATATAATCCTAGCAGTGGAATTGCCAGGTCAAAAGGCAGTTCCATTTTTAGTTTTCTGAGGAAATTCCATACTGTTTTCCACAGTGGCTGCACCAGTCTGCATTCCCACCAAGAGTGCACTAGGATTCCCTCTTCTCCACAACCTCTCCAACACTTGTTGTTTGTTGCTTTGTTTATGATGGCCATTCTCACTGGTGTGAAGCGGTATGTCACTGTGGTTTTAAGGTGCAACTCTCTGATGGTTGGTGATGCTGAGCATCTTTTCATATGTCTCTGGACCCTTTGTATGTCCTCCTTGGAGAAGTGTCTGTTCAAGTCCTTTGCCCATTTTTCTTAATTGGGTTTTTTGTCTTCCTAGAGTGGAGTTGTGTGAGTTCTTTATATATTTTGGAGATCAAACCCTTATCTGAGGTATCACTGGCAAATATATTTTCCCGCACGGTTGGTTCTCTTTTCATTTTAATGCTGTTTTCTTTAGCCGTGCAGAAGCTTTTTACTTTGATGAGATCCCATTTTTTTTCTTTCCTTTATGTATCTTTCTCTAGGGGACATATCCGTGAAAATATTGCTGCATAGAATATCTGAGATTTTCCTCCCTATGTTCTCCTGAAGGACTTTTATGGTATCATTACTTATATCAAAGTCAATATTTAGAAATCAAAGGTATTTTTGTATACCAACAATGAAATATCAGAAATGGAAATCAGAAAAAAATCCCATTTGATACAGTAACAAGAAAAATAAAATACCTAAGAATAAACCTAACCAAGGAAGTAAAAGACCTGTACTCAGAAAACTATACAACACTGAAGAAAGAAATTAAAGAAGACAGAAACAAATGAAAGCATATACCGTGTTCATGGATTGGAAGAATTAACATCATCAAAATGCCCATACTACCTAAAGCAATTTATAGATTCAATGCAATACCTATTCAAGTACCAAGGGCATATTTCACAGACATAGAACAAACACTTCAAAAATTTATATGGAACCATAAACGATCCCAAATAGCTGCAGCAATTTTGAGAAAGAAGAACAAAGTAGGAAGGATCACAATACCTGATATCAAACTGTATTACAAGGCCTCTGTAATCAAAACAGCCTGGTTCTGGAATAAGAGCAGACATATATACCAATGAAACAGAACAGAGAGCACAGAAATAAACCCAAATCTATATGGTCAATTAATATTTGACAAAGGGGGCAGCAGCATAAAATGGAGTAAAAATAGCCTCTTCAACAAATGGTGTTGAGAGAGCTGGGCACCCACATGCAAAAAATCACCAACTTACACCATACAAAAAAATAAATTCAAGGTGGATGTTAGCCAATATCTATGTCAACAGGAGTTAATATCTCCTTCCATTGCCATTCATAATTCCCTTCAATCATGTTAACCACCCACACCTCATGAATGGGTATGGGTGTGGGGCAACAGAAACAGAACAGTATAACTGCCTGATGAACCTTGCCTCCTGTTTGGAGATGCTTCTCCTTGGACGTCCATAATAACATGGTTCTGGTCTTGTGGGCTCTTGCATCATGCAACATAAGCGCACATTCATGAATTAGAGGTGCGTGTGTGCTCCCTTGATAGTTTGGCATCAGAGAAACTCTCTTTGCAGCACTGGTATCATTAGATCAGATAAATATCAATGATTTTATGAATCTTACATATTAGCTAGATGAAGGCAAAGTATTCTAAATCACAAGGGTATAGAATTTATCATCAGAAAAATCTAATTAATAGTTAAGAAAATTAAGAACGACAAAAATACATAATCATCAAAGAAAGAAGAGATATTATTAACCAAATAAATTTGACTCTAGGTATTGATATTCTCTGCAAAAAAATACTAACTAGTCACATGATTATTATATTTCTTCCCATCTCCCAGTGAAATATTTTACCTGTGAAGAGATGTTAACAGCAACTGGTCAATTGAAAAAGAGAGATCTATTTATAACTTAGTAAACAACTTAAATTTCATGGAAGGAAAAAAAACACAGAGAGTGAATTATTCTCATTCTTAATGAATCATCTTATTTAAAAGCTGTTCCTTTTAGTTAAATCTCAAGGTATATTTTTATGTGACAGTGATTGTACAATATGGCAAAATATGTTTGACTTTATTTTATTAGATGCACTTCTGAATATTATCAGAAAAGAAAATTTAGCCCTGGCTGGTGTAGCTCAGTGGATTGAGCACGGGCCTGTGAATCAAAGGATTGAGGTTTGATTCCCAGTCAGGGCACATGCCTGGGTTGCAGGCCAGTTCCCAGCAAAAAAAAAAGGGACACACGAGAGGCAACCATACATTGATATTTCTCTCCCTCTCCCTCTCTCCTACCCTTCCCCTCTAAAGATAAATAAAAATCTTAAAAATATATTTAAAAAAAGAAAAGAAAATTTATGTATAATAATTTGAATCAAATATTCATGTCCATTTTATATCTTTTAACTTGAGAAATATTGTCTTACAGGTATCACATCTACTTAGCATGTAATAAAGATCACACTTCACATTGCTTGAACAACCTTTTGAATTAGTTCATCTTTCTTACAATTGTGTAGGAGAGTTCAATAAACTCTGCACAAAGAAAATACCCCACTATAAATTAAAGCGACAAATGTATTGAAATGTTTATATAAAATATATAAACATAGATAAACATATATATATGTTTATATATATAAATATAATTTTATATATATATATTTCCCTGGATTCCTCATAACTTGGAAGAGGCTTAATCATAAAATTGTTAGAGTAGTAAGTCCATTCTCTTAGGGATAGACAAGACTTCCTCAATGAAACTTTTCTCTCTTCCCTCAAAATGTGGGTTTTTAAAAAAGTGTTGCTCACCTACTTCCAGGGAAATGTTATTTTAAAGTAGCAGCTAGAAATGTAAATTAATTTAATATGACTTCTTCTGGAAAGCCTGTTAGAAATGGTTTGAAGAAGTTCACCTGGATGTTTATAAAGTGATCTCTTACTTTTTAAAATATATTTTATTGATTATGCTATTACATTGTCCCAATTTTTCCCCATTTGCCTCCCTCCACCTGGTACCACCATTCTCTCCAGCAATCTCCAGAATCCTTAGTTCATGCCCATGGATTATGCATATAAATTCTTTGGCTTCTCCATTTCCTATACTATTATTAACATTTGTCTATTCTGTACCTCCCAATTTGTGATTCTTAATCCCTAAAACTTTTCCCCCATTCTCCCTCTTCCTCCTCCCAGCTGATAACCCTCCAAAAGATCTCTACATCTATGATTCTGTTCCTGTTCTCCTTGTTTGATTAGTTGGTTTTTTAGATTCAATTATTGACAATTGTGAATTTGTTGCCATTTTAATGTTTATAGTTTTGTTCTTCCTTTTCTTAAATGAGTCCCTTTAACATTTTATGTAATAAAGGCTTGGTGATGACAAATTCCTTTAGTTTTACCATGTCTGGGAAGCACCTTTTCTGCCCTTCAATTCTAAATGATAGCTTTGCTGGGTAGAATAATCTAGGTTGTAGGTCCTTGCTTTTCATGTCTTTGAATACTCCTTGTCACTACCTTCTGGCCTGCAAAGTTTCTTTTGAGAACTCAGCTGACAGTCTTATGGGAACTCCTTAGGATAACTCTCTGCATTTTTGTTGCTGCTTTAAGACTCTATCTTTAATCTCTGGCATTTTAATTATAATTTGTCTTGGTGTGGTCCTCTTTGTGTCCAATTTGGGACTCTCTATGCTTCTTGAACTTATATGTCTGTTTCCTTCACCAAATTAGGGAAGTTTCCTTTCATTATCTTTTCAAATAAGTGTTCCATTTCTTGCTCTTCCTCTTCTCCTGGCATCCCTATGATTTGGTTGTTGATACATTTGGAGATGTCCCAGAGGCTTCTTAGACTGTCCTCCTTTTTTTGAATTACTTTTTTCTTCTTGCTGTTCTGATTGAGTGCTTTTATCTTCCTTATGTTCCAAATCTTGATTTGAACCTAAGTTTTATCTTCTCCACCACTGTTGGTTCCCTGTAGATTTTTTTTTATTCCACTTAATGTAATCTTCATTTCTGCCTGGGTTTTTTTTTTTTTTTTTTTTTTTTTTTTGCAGTTGCCATACTCAATGAGTTCTTTCAGGATCTTGATAACCAGTGTTTTGAACTCTGCATCTAATAGGTTGTTAATCTCCATTTCATTTTAGTTCTTTTTCTGGAGATTTGCTCTGTTCTTGCATTTGGGCCATATTTCTTTGTCTCCTCAATTTGGCAGCCTCACTGCTTTTGTCTCTATGTATTAGGTATGGCTGCTTTGACTTCCTGTCTTAGTTGTGTGGCCTATTGTAGAAAAGGCACCTGTAAATTGCATGGGATGGAGCCTTAGGTAATCACCAGGTTAGGGCAACCCACTTCCCTGCTTTGTGGCTCTGTGTGTGGGGAGAGCTTGGGGAATGGACAATGTTGTTGCCTGACTTCTGGAGGTTTGCCTGGGAGGAAGCTGTCTCCCAGCCTTTGCTCTGTTTCCAGTCATTCACTTTCTCCTCATATGTGACTGGTGCCCTTCCAGCTATTGCCCTGGTGCTGAATCTCAGAGTGGGTGGGTCTGTGTAAGTCCTAAGTCAATGTGGGCCCTTTAAGAGGAGTCTCTTAAAAATCCAGCAGTTTCTTCTATCATCCCAAACCCCACTGGTTTTTATAGCCAGAAGTTATGGGGATTTATGTTCCTGGTGCTGCAACCCTGGGCTGTGTGGTCTGACCTGGGACTGGGATCGCTCACTCCTGAGGTATCCCTTCCAATTTTTATCCACAACATGTGAATGTGGGACCACCCATTTCACCACCTCTCTGTGCCACACTGCATCTCTGTGGGTCTCTGCCTGTTTCCATGTCTCCACCCCTCCTACCCATCTGGATGAATGTGGCTTCTTTAAATCCTTGACTGGCGGTCTTCCATACAGCTCAATTTTATGATGGTTCTGAGTGATATTTGTTTTGTGGTCTAGTTGTAATTTTTTCTGCAGTTGTGTGAGGAGGTGAAGCATGTTTACCTATTCCTCCATCTTGACCAGAAAACTGACATTTTATTTTTGTTTCTTTGTTTACCACCACTAGAAAGAAATACAGTAGACTCTTGACTGAAATGTAATGCGGGCTGGAGCCCTGAAGTCAGAGAAAGTGCAGTCCTGACATTCAGATGTTTAAATCAAGGCACCACCATCAATCATAAAACAGAAAAACAAAATTGTTCTAGAAGGCTATGTACCCAAAGCAATATTTATTTACATATATATTTTTGTGACTGCTTCTAAGAATGTGCTTTCTGAAAAACATAAAATTTTACCAAAATTTGGAAAATTATCTCCAATTAACTGGCACTAAGGATTTAAATATCAGGTCAGTAACAGCCATATCTGCTTCTAACCCTGAGACTTCAGGTTCTATGAAATCTTCCGAAAAACAAAAAGGTATTTATTAAGCTTCATTTGTTTTGTAATTTTGAAAACACTATTTTAAGGCAAATGACTCCTTGGTTCAATCTAGATAAGTAAATAGCCTAATTAATAAAATTACCTTCTGACTATAATATTTCTTGTCCTATTTGTCCTCATCAGTTTGAAAGAATGACAGCCAGCATTTATAAGCCAATGTAAATACTTGAAGTCAATGGACTTATTCAGAATGAACTTCTGGTCACTTCTAAAGGTGCAGCATTTTTTAAAGATTTCATGTAGTCTGCCTGTTATAAACAATTCAAAAGTTTTTTATTCTCCATAGTGTTGACTAAACACTTTTTTAAAACCAAGAGTATATTTAATTAATGGACAGTTTAACTCAAAATATAGTTCCACAGAATACTTATGAACCACTAGATGGGAATAATATTGTCTAGTTTAAGAAGAAAACATTTGTCTAGCCTTTCAAAATTTTTCCTAATTATATTTATAGTTTATATCTTTCCATTATAAGCAATTAAGATAGATTGAAGATTTCTCTTTATTTTTGTGTTCACTTTATAAATAATACATATGCATACATTCAACCCATTAAAAATACATTTGCTATATTACCTAGCAACCTGGGCTTAGCTCAGCTCCTCCCCCTGGAATTTTCCATTCTTATTTCTCTCCCACCCGACTTCTAAGATTGGTAATCCATGCTCTATTTCTTGCTCTTTTAATTCTAATGCTATTGTATTTCCTCTCTATTTTCAGGAGCAAAGTTTACAAAATGATGATCACAAACCTGGGGTTTTTTTTGTTTTTGTTTTTGTTTTTGTTTTTTTTTTGGTCTGAAGTGTGTTTTAAATTCATTGTAAACTTTGAAATCAATTGAGGGAATTTACATAAAAATCCTTATTTCCGTCTTTTCTTGAAAAATTGTAAGCTCAAACCACACTGGCCCTACATTCTAACATAACTACAGTTGGCTGAAGCTGAGTAGAGATATGGCATATTCTCTCCAATTTGCCACAGCTCAAACACTCCTGTCTTACCCCAGCCTGTTTCATTCACCTATGCAATTTCTCACTCTTGTAGGCATTTATTTGGGCTTAAAACTCCTACTCCAAAGTTTCGTCTCTTCACTACAACTCAACTGATGCAACTTGCTTAAAGTTAATAGTGGCTTCTTTTTGCTATTACTAGTAACTTTGGGGCAGAAGGCTTCCTTCTTATAGTTCTGTTGCTGGTTGAATACCAGGCCAATGAAATGAGATTCCCATTTACTGAGAGGTAAAGTGCCTCCTATTACCCCTGGACTGATATCTCACATGTTTCTATGTCAAAGCAGTTCTGGTTGTTCGCCCTTTTGCTTGCCACTGAACCTGATCCGGAAATGTTAATTTTGTCCTCAGTAAATGTTTGATTTCATGGCTCTATTTAAATAGTGGTTTGTGGCTATTCCCTGATTTCACTGTGATCCATTAAGGACCTGTACTTTTACCAGTCATTTCAGGGATGTGGAGTGTGTGACAGAATAGGAACTGAGCTGGGGATTGGGAGACGTGAGTGCTGGTTCTCTGCTTCACTGCTTAGTAAATGCGTGACTTTGGACTTCTCGAAACTTTCAGATATAAAATTGTTGAAAAATAATTTCTTTGGGCGCTTACACCTTCATTTATTTATGTATGTGTTTATTTACATTCAGTGAAACCCCCTGTATTATTATCTCATTTGATATCTGTATTTTACAGATGAGAAACCTTTAGGAAGAAATGACTTGCCTTGGATCATGGGACTCATCGATGAATGAACTAGGCCTGCGATCTTTTTCTCCTGGTTCTCAGATCAGTCTTTATTCAACTCTGCAACATGTCAGTCATTCCCCCAAAGATCCCGCCTTCTTTGAGGAATGCATTTTATAGTTCTCTGTTTTAAAAGCCCATGATCTCTTTTGTAGCAGCTTCAATCTATCTGAATGAGAAAGACTGTGGGCAGAGGGCTTTTCGTCCACTAGTTTTTGCTTCTTCCATTTTTCATGGTCAGTTTCATAATCTGAAACTTATCAGGGCTCACTTAATCACCACTGTGAACACACAGTTAACAACACAGATACTCATCTCTAAATTCATTATATATAGGGTACACATAAAATTTATCATCCTAACCTGGACCCTTTGGAGAAAGGGAGTGGCATTCTTTGTTAGTCTTAAACAACTTATACAGGGTCTAGCACAAATAATGCCCTTTTTATTACAAATTTTTTTTATTACAAGAGCATAAGCATGTGATTCTGTAACATAACAACCTCACACTCAAGCACACCATATGACATTTTAGGTGAAATGTTCAAATTAAAAATAAATTATTACACCCATATTATTACCCTACCAACCACACTCAAGCAGGCATTACTTCTGTCGGACCCTCTACAAACCAGGACAATGATTCTCCTCATTATATAAAGCATTTGCACAGTGCTTGGCAGATCGTAAGTGTTCACTAAATAGTAATTGTGAAAGGAGACTTATCAAAAGAGGTGAAAAGAGTTGATAATTTACTAAAGAGTCAATACACTTGAGAGTTGGGTCACTTAAAAAGTAAATACAGCCATAGGTTTCTGGTGACAAAAAAGAGTTTTATTTTTACATGTAACGTGGCATTTGAAGTCTAGTAGACTTTCTACCTAGGAACCACACTGAAAGTAGGAAGGATTTTTGCAGGCAAACTCACAGGTGAGGATATTTTTTTAAAGAGATGAACTGGGAGACAAAGAGCCAGAACCACAGAAAAATAATCATTATATAACTGGGGATATTGAAAATAATATCTCATAATAAAACACTAGAATTCAGAGAAGATTCTACTTATTTTTCAGGTTACCTTGGAATATTTGTTATTGTTTAGTCTTATTTCATGGAGGAAGAGACTAAATTGAGAGTATTTTTAAAGTAGTTGGCCCCGGATGAATTTCCCAGGATTAGAAAACAGTGCTCCCAATTTCCAGTGCCATATCCCAAGACACACATAACTTACTTTCTTAGTCGTGTTCTATAGGATTATCTGTAATGCAGGGCTGCCTTTGTAGGCTTTCATTTTTCCTGGGGAGCAGGCGTGCTGAGAGGCAATCCATCTTATTCCCTTCCTTCCAGCTTGAGACCTGACCCCTGATCTCTAAGGTCTGATCGCTAATGTTTCAGCACCAGCTGCAACCCAATCCTTCAGTGAGCTCAGCTGAGCTAAATTAATCTAATTTTTTTAGCCTTTGCACCCTAGATATCAATCTCCTGGGCAGTTAGTGCTCCCCGAGCCAGGCATGAATTCCAGAGCCCCTTATCACTGCCCCCTTTGTACTCCAGCCCCCAAGCTGCAAATGGCCCTGTGGGCACCACAGTGCTACACAAACATTTGTCCCCACAGCCGACTGGCTTCCTCAGGCCAGTGCGCCTAATGAGCTGGCCATTGCCCGTAAATCAAGTCAAGCAGACACAGTTCGGGCTTTCATCAGGTGAGCCCTGTTCAGCAATGCCTTTGAAGGAGGGGCCCCTGTGGGCTGCAGGGGCTGTGTGCTGCCCAGATAAACACCCCATCTCAAAGATGTTGTTCTGTTTTGCAGACAGGCTTGTCGTTAGTGGGAGGAAGTATGCTGGGTTGCCAAGTACCAGGAGCGGACTGATGTGACTTGGGAGCCAAGGAAAAGAAACACACACACACACACACACACACACACACACACACCTCCTAAAGAGCCCGACTGGAGACATGCAATGAGCAGAAGGTGAGCAAGGTTCACGTCCCATCCTCTCACCCACAGATGGGCATGACCAGGCAGTCAGCAGAGAGGTGGCACGTGTGGCTATAACGGACTCTGTCACTAGGACCTCCAACAGTGCTGAGGCAGACTGAGCACCAGCTTGGCGACCCTCCCCTACTGCCTTCCCATCTTTTCCTTGATGAAGCCTTCCCAGGCTCCTCTGCCTGTTTTGTGTCTTCTCTGCACTTCCTCTGTAGTTACAGTCTAGAATGTTCCACTAATTAACTTTCAATCAGAAAATAAGACTGAAATAGCATAAGATGATGTCTTGTGCTTTTATTTACTTTCCCCCATCTACAACGGCAAACTACAAGTCTGTCCAGAAGGTATTCAGACATGTACTATGAAAACTACAGACATTTATTGAAGGAGATACAAACATTGTACACAGGACAATGATGCCTCACTGCCCTTCAAAGCAGGCACCTTGGGACCTCACACAGGTGATTCTCCCAATCACCATTAGCTGCCTTGTCATATTTTCCCAAATCTCGTTGATAGTCAGACATTTCTTCCCTTTCAAAGGTGATTTTAATTTTGGGAAAACCCAGAAGTTGCAAGGCACCAAATCTGGGCTGTAGGAGGGCTGAGTTACCTGGGTGATTCGATGTTTCACCACAAAACTCCGCACAAGACATGATGCATGAGCAGGTGCATTGTCGTGCTGAAGCTGCCAATCACCAGTTGCCCATAGCTGCAGCCTTCTGAGTCATCTGGATAGTTTCCACAGAGGAACGTTCAAGTTTAATGTAAAATTTTATGCAGCTTTGTTGCTCTGCTTGCTCAGTCATTTTGAATGCAACAGCTACTCAGTACACATGGTCACTCAACAGCATCTACTGCCCCCACTGACTAGTCCAGTGAAGTTGTCATTGTTCATCTTTGTGCATTCCAGTCCACTCTCCTTGGCTGCCAGGTTACGTTGATGTAAACCATTCTCATTATATTTGCAATGGCTGGACTTTTTCTAGACAGACCTCATTTTTACATTGGTTTGGAATTTCTTTACGCTTGCTACTTAGCAATTTTTCTATTGATTTTTCAAAATTCTTTTAGAATTGCTCCATTTTATTAATTCATTAACAATAATAACAACATTCAGTAAGTATTTACCAAGAACCCAAAATATATTGGACACTATTTTAGGGGCTGGGGTTATAGTGATAAGCAAGACAAACACCTATATTCTATGAGGAAGGACCACAGCCAATGAGAAAGCAGATAAACACAGCATGCCATTTTAGAAAGTAATCAATGCTAGAAATAAAATTTAACTGGGAGAGGGGGTAAGAAGGGGTGGTGGTGGGGATAATGGCCATGGGGATGTTTTCAATAAGGCATCAGGCGAGGCCTCTGAGGAGACCATATTTAAACAAAAGCTTATTTGAAGTGAGGGAGCCAGAGATCCAAAGATCTGGGTAAGGACATTCCAGGCAGAAGAGAGTGCAAAGGTCCCAGGGTGAGATGAGAAGGTGACTGGAGGGACAGGGAGAAGAATGGGGAGGCTGAGTCACAGTGAGAGGAGGCTCCTGAAGAAGATGGGGTTAGAGAGGCTGGGAGGAGCATTGCCTGACGTGAGCGCTACCAGGAGGAAGCAAACATGGCATGTGCTACCTGCGAGTAAGGGCATCGTCACACATGACTGCCTTTAATCCTCAGATACACAACCCTAAAAAAGCGTTATTATCCTTTTTGTAGCTATGCAGACTTGAGTCCAACTGGCCAGGTGACTTGCTAGAGACCCCCCAGAGGGCAAGATGCTATAGAACCAGGATTTAAAGCCAGAGCTCAGTTATAATCCCCTGCTTTATGCACCATAGCTTCCACCTACCCTCACCAGAGGGCGATGACAGTTTTGTTAGAGTGACAAATTTTAATGTTATGAATAACATGAGAACAGAAAATAAAGTTGATGCTAATTTGAACTGTATAGTGCGGGCAGTGGCTACTTTGCCTTTTTCATTATTATTGTTCTGCTGAGCAATCGGTAACTGTCACTCCTACACCCAGACAGCCCCGTGTCAGACGTGAGGACCCAGGCGAAGGGTGTCAGGATGGTCCCTGCCCCGAGGTTGCATAGTCCAGCGAAATACAACACCGGGGGATGTTACAGTCGGTCTGTTCGTCTAAATCAGTGTTTGGCAAACTTTAATCACTTGAAATCTACCTTGAATTTTGTGTTGTCATATTATTGCTCTATTATCTGATATTTTTTTTAAGTTGACTCAAGCTTTCACTTAAGTAAATATGTTTACAAAGGAAACTTTACATTTCTATTATAAATATAAAGCCAGTATACTTTGTCATGAAAGGAAAGCATGTATTAATACAAATAAATAAATATGTAATCTCCACTGTGTCTAAAATATCCCGAGTACCCCCAGCAGTAGGAGAGAAAGCTGTGGGGAGCACCGACCTGAATTATCTCTTGCTACAACAGCAGAAAGGGACAGCTAAGAGTCCCTGCACAGAAGAGTCAATGCATTGTCCATGTACTTCGTATCAATTTCAACAACTACACTTTAGAAGTTTAGAAAAATTTACTTCACTGCCCTTTCATTTATACAGAACATCAGCTTTGTCTTGCACGTTACTGGTGGTCAGAATTCACAGTACAAGCACTGCGGCCCAGGGCGCATGCTCTTTGCCATCTCAGCTGGTCTTGGCACAGTTGCTCAAGACAAGCTGGAACTCAGCAATTAAAAATTTACTGTTGAAATCATCTTCCCCCCACCACCTTCCTTCCTTTCCTACTCCTTTGTAAAGATCTCACCTAGGGTTCCCCTGAGTTTTCCCTTCTTTAGCTAAGGAGTTATCCTTGCATGTAGAGAGGAGAAAGGAGACAGGGATCAAAGGAGGAGAGAGTTATATAGTTTTACTCTATCACTGCAGAGACCTACATCCTTCTGTTTTATTTCCATTGTTCCTATTTTAATTCAAGGCCTGATTGTTTCCCGGATTATTTCAAAGGACCTCAAAATGGACCTCTGACCATTGCCTTTTCTCCCCCTCCTACACCAAGGCCAACACACAGTAACCTTTAAAAATATCACTCTCTTGTGCCCAACCTGCAATATTCATAAAAATGTCACTCTCTTCTTTTAAAAACTTTTATTAGTTTCCAATTGCCTCAAAAGTGAAGAATTGCCTTACAGGTGTGCTCAATCCATGGCCTGCAGGTTGCATGCAGTCCAGGATGGCTATGAATGTGGCCCAACCTCAAAACTGTAAATTTACTTAAAACATTAAAAGTTTTTTTTGTTTTTGTTAGTGTTTGTGTGTTTAACGTGTGGTCCAAGAAAACTCTTTTCAGTGTGGCCCAGGGATGCCAAAAGCTTGGACACCCCTGTTAGATATTCAAACTCTTCCACAACATCCTCCAATCTACTTTCGCCTCCTACTTCTACAATCCATTCCCCCAAAATATTGAATATCCTAAGTCAAACAACCCCCATACTTCTTTAAAGTATTTCTTATGTTGGTTGCATATTCCCTCCTTACCATCTCTAACTCTTGATATCCTACCAATATCTTAAGGCCCATTCCAACTACTGTCTCTTTTGTAATATATTCATGCAAATGCATATGGATGCAGGGATACACTCACTATATCTTCACCTTGTCTCAAACTTCACTAAGTGCCATAAAGCAGACGTTTAGATGGAGTGAAAGGAGGCCAGTTTGCACACACATCGTTTCTGCTCTCATGACTCTGCCATTACACAGCATGCAGGGGTGCCATTCCACTGGGACCAGCTTGTAAGAACAAATGCAGTGTTTGCAACCAGCAAATAAATAACCATGTCTTACCTTTTTACTAGGAGAGAAGTCAACGGTTGACTGAGTAAAGTTGCACTGTTTGAGGAACTGGAGAAAGTCACTCGCTGGCTTCATTATTAAATCTCCTGAGAAGAGAGAAAAAATGAATTTCATTGACCTCTGTCTCACTGCTCCATTAATCGGATTTACTCTCAAACATCATTTCCTTTTGTCAAATTTACAGAGACTCTTATTAGAGACTTTCTAATGGCAACTCCTTCTTTCATATATTTTTATGAGCATGAAATCCTCAATAATAAATGAATAGATATTTTACTATTTTGAGATTGTCATCTCTATGAAGAGACTTGTGGAAGTCATACACATTCCCTGGCAAAGAAAAGAATTGCCTGTGTTTCTCTGAAGTGTGCCAGCCCAGACAAATGCAGGGCCCTTCAGTTGTCCTTACCATGTGCCAGTGACTCTGTGGTGAGGAAAGGCTGGCCAGTGTGGAGGCTGATATAGTGAGGCCCAGGGAGTCATATGCTTCTTGAATTGCATTAGCAGAGATTGAAGTAGATTTTGTTTCTCTTAAAAACCTCCTACGACTAAAACAACATGAAGGTCTCTTGTATATGAAGAAAGCATGCTAAAACATGGTCTAATAATTATGGAATATTTTGAAGGTTTCTATTTAACAACCTAATTCTTAACCAGAAATTGCCATAATCACGCTAGTCATCATACACAGAAACGCAAGGATGCATAATTATCATCACCGGAATCATGGATAAAAATGATTGGCTTCACGTACCAAGGGGGTACTAATCTAGGTGTGATGTTACTTATCACTGTACCCGTTAGATAAAAAGTTCATTTAAATTTTATGCAAAATGCATGGAAGCACACTTACAGAAGTGTTCTCCCATTAAAAACGCTGGCCGCTTGATCGGCTGAATGTCACAGAAACGGTTGCTGCCCAAGGCCAGAAGCTGACCTGTCAAGAGGCTTCTGTGACCTGTTGGACTCTCCAAACCTTTCCCCTGTCAGCCGCTCTCTTCCATGGCAGTCATGGGTGTTTGCTTGTCCCCTAAAAAGTGGCTTTTCAAAAACTCTCAGAGCCAAGGACAGTCCCGGGTTCCCTCAGACAGAATCACATCCACCCCACCCCCACCTCCATGGGCATGTGGCACTTCTGGCGCCAAACAGCTCCAGCAGTTTTTGCTCAGACCTTCTGGGCGCCTGTCAAAGACCATTTGTGACAGGACTTGAGAAAAATAACAAAGCAGCTCTCCCCTCAAGCCCTCTGAGGAATGTGAAAGCCGAAGTGGGGACACATAGGCTCTTTGTAACCCCAGGTACACGGTGTCAGCTGCCTTCTGAGGCTGGCAGGGCCTAGTGACAGAATACAATGAAATGCTCAATTGGGCTGTATCGGGCCAGTCAGGACAGAGGATACATTTTATTAAAGAAAGTAACATTGTGCCTCCTGCCAAACTGAGGTAATTTCCTTTCCTTTTCTATACTTCCTAGCATTCCAGATTTGTACATTTTAACAGTATTTGCCAGAGCTCACCTGAAGAAAGCAATTCTCAAATAAAAAACTTAAAGAAATATTTTTGTTCAGGGCCCAGACCCATAAAGTATAACTACCATAGGCTTAAAAATCACAACCTAATTTTACAACTAATTACTTAAATAAGCCAAACAAACAGACCAGTTTTGTCTTGCACACACACACAAAAAGCCAGAAGCATATAACCTGCCCTAGAGTTTGATAGTCAAAACAGAAAATGCCTCACCTCACCCTGTCTTCCCATTTGCCTTTCTTTTATGCAGTCAATCATTTTGTGTCTGAAGCCAAGATTCTGGTATACATTTAAACACATATATTTATTCGACAAAAACAGTGATCAAATTTTAATTACTAGAGCTTTTAGGGACATGTTTAAATAAAGTCAGATCTTCATGTTAATGACATATAAGCCAACAGAGACTTTGATTTGATTCTGGACCTTGTGGAACCAGGCTCCTTCAGGTAAATTGCCTGTTTGAAGAGCATGGAGACAACCAAAGTGTCCCTTGATGGGTGACTGGAGAAAGAAGATGTGGTACATATATATAGTTGAATAGTACACAGCCATGAGGAAAGATGAAATACCGACATCTGTTACAACATGAATGGCCCTTGAGAATATCATGCTAAGAGGAAAAAGAAAAAGTTAAGAACCATATGATCTCACTCATATGTGGGATGTAAAACTGAAAGCAGTAAATAAACAATCAGGATGGACAAACAAAAACTCATTGGCACAGACAACAGTATGGTGGTTACCAGAGAGAAAGGGGAGGAGGTAGTCAAGAGTGAAGGGGGTGAGAGACTTCCGGCCAAGATGGAGGCGTAGGTAGACACACTGTGCCTCCTTGCACAACCAAAATTAAAAACAACAAAAATTTAGAAACAAAAAAACCAACCAGATCTGACAGAAAACTGAACTGTAAGGAAGTCCAATAACATTCATCCAGACCAGTAAGAGGGCAGAGTCAGCAGCCAGCAGAGAGGGGTCACAGCAGGAAAAAGCGGTCGTTGGTGGTCCTGGGCACACAGATAGCAGCTAGCAGACCCTGGGCGTGGGGTGGCAATGGGCAGATCCAGTGAGGCATGCAAGATGGTTGGCTGACCACGGACACACATTTGCATGCAGACAAACTAGGCAAAAATGGGGAGTGACACAGAGTGTGCAAACAAGGGCCTCAGCACTGGGAAATAAAGCCTAAAAGCACCGATTGAAAACACTTGTGGGGTTGAGGTGCCAGGATAGACTCCCAGCCTCACAGGAGAGTTCATTGGAGAGACCCACAGGGTCCTAGAATGTGCACAAGCCCACCCACCTGGGAATCAGCACCAGAAGGGCACAATTAGCTTGTGGAAAGCAAAGGGACTGAAATACGAGAGAGAACAGAACAAGTGTCATTGTTTCCTCTCTGACCCCACCCCCATATACAGTGTAAAAACCCAGCAACTGGATTTCCCGCCCTGGAGAACACCTAAGGCTCCTCCCCTCACTATGTAACAGGCACAACCAGACCCGACCCCCACAAAAAACAATGGCTCAAATGAAAGAACAGATCAAAGCTCTAGAGCCAATACATTTAAGTGACTAAGAGATAGCCAACCTATCAGATGCACAATTCAAAGCACTGGTCATAAGGATGCTCACTGAATTGGTTGATTTTGGTTGCAAATTAGATAAACAAATGAAGGCTACAATAAATGAAACGAAGGAAAATGCACAGAGAACCAATAGTGATAGGAAGAAAAATGGGACTCAAATCAATGGAGTGGACCAGAAGGAAGAAACTAACAACCAAACAGAAAACAAGGAAGAAACAAGAATTCAAAAAAATGAGGAGAGGCTTAGGAACCTCTGGGACATCTTTAAACATCCCAACATCCGAATTATAGGGGTCCCAGAAGGGGGAGAAGAAGAGCAACAAGTGGAAAACTTACTTGAACAAATAATAAAGGAGAACTTCCCCAATATGGCAAAGGAAATAGACTACCAGGGCATCCAGGAAGCTCAGAGAGTCCCAAAGAAGTTGGACCCAAGGAGGAACACACCAAGGTACATCATAATTACATTAGCCAAGATTCAAATGAAGGAGAGAATTCTAGAAGCAGCAAGGGATAAGGGCACAGTCACATACCTACAAAGGAGTTCCCATCAGACTGTCAGCTGATTTCTCAAAAGAGATCTCACAGGCAAGAAGGGGCTGGAAAGAAGTATTTCAAGTCATGAAAGGCAAGGACCTACATCCAAGATTGCTCTATCCAGCGAAGCTTTCATTTAGAATGGAAGGGAAGATAAAGTGCTTCTCAGATAAGGTCAAGTTAAAGGAATTCATCATCACCAAGCCCTTATTACATGAAATGTTAAAGGGACTTATCTAAGAAAAAGAAGATCAAAAATATGACAGTGAAAAGACAGCAAACTCACAGACATTGACAACCACACCTAAAACAAAAGCAAACTAAGCAAACAGCTAGAACAGGAACAGAGAGACAAATGGAGATCTCATGGAGGGTTAGCAACAGGGGAGTGGGAGGAGGAGAGAGGGGGAAAAGGTACAGAGAATAAGTAGCATAAATGGTAGGTAGAAAATAGACAGGGGGAGGGCAAGAATAGTGTGGGAAATGTAGAAGCTAAAGAACTTATGACACATGGACATGAACTAGAGGGGGGAATGTGGGTGGGAGGGGGTGTGCAGGGTGGAGGGGAATGATGGGGGAGAAATGGGACAACTGTAATAGCATAATCATAAAATATATCAAAAAAAGAAGAAAACTGAGGCTGAAAGACATTAAGTAGCTAGCCCCTCAAAGCCCAAAAGTAGTCCAATATGCAGAAAAACTATTTTCTCTTCTATCAATGAAAAATATGTTCAATCGATTCAATTCAATACACACTTGCTGTTAGATTCCCTGAGATTTAATACAGATATAATGTTCTCTCATGAGAAATTACAGGGTATTAAAGTTCATTCATTTATGAATTCATTCACACTTCCTTCAATATTATAATTAATAATAAATCTAAATACTAGTGTGAAAAAGGCCCTATATTGGTGCAGAAGAGAATAATTCATTCCACACTAGATGAAAGGTGCTTGCGTTGATTTAAAAGCAGTGGCCCACTCTTGTCAATGTAAAAACTTCTTTTGTTTGTTAAAAAGATTTGGGTACCTCCTTCCCCCCATGATAGCACTATATGTTTAACATCTTTTAACTGAGAAAATGCATATCCACTATAACTTGATAACTGTATGGTATGGAATTTTTATTTCAATACCTTATTTACTAATATTGGCAAAACTTGAATCCATATATTAGATAAATACAGAAAAAGCATTGAAGGAGTTCCGAGACATGGCTATAAGAGGATTCTTCCTCCAAGAATCTATGACTCATAGGTTGAGAACCATTTTTTTAAAGATCAAAAAAGAAGACAAATGTGTGAAATAAGGAGGCACTGATCTGCAGTCAACCTTGAAGAGCATCTCTAAGGAGATAGCTGTTTTAAAAGGGAAACTACAAAAGGGGCTTAGCTGGTAATGACCTAGAGAATTTAATTAATGTATTTCATGGGGTTAATTTCCTGGTAGCCTCCACTGGTTTCCTGAGCCTGCTGTAACAAATTACCACAAATCACGTGGTTTAAAACAACTGAAATTCATTTTCCCCACAGTCTGGAGATGGGAAGTTCCAAATCAAGGTGTCGGTGGCAGGGCCGCATTCCCACCAAAGGCTCCAGTGCTGAATCCTTCCTTGCCTCTCGCAGCTGTTTGTGACTTTAGGGATCCTCTGCCTTGTGGACGCATCACCTCAGTCAATCTCTGCCTGTCTTCCGGCAGCCTTCTCTTCTTCAACTGTGTCTTCTTTGTTGCTTACAAGGACACTTGTCATTGGATTTAGGTGGGCTTGGATAATTCAGGATGACCTCTTCTTGAGATCTTTAACTTCATTACAAATGCAAAGACCTTCCTTCTGAATAAAGTCACCTTCACAGGTTCTGGGGGTTAGGATAGGGACATATCTTTTGGGGTTTCACCATTCCACCCACAATGGAGCCCAATGCCTCACTTAAAGCCCCTGGTTTAGTACAAGGAAAACTATGGTGTCCAGAGGGTTTGAAGTAATGGCTTGTGGATTGGGGGAAGTGCAGGGGCCTGAGTTCAGGGATCTAAGTGATCACTAGGGCCTGCTCAGTTCACTTATCAGCTACCTTCTGAGGGCTATAGAAAGGTACCTTACCTTTAAATATGCTATAAAACATGAAATACACTTTAAAACTTGAGATAATTTTGTTGCTTTTTTTTCTGATCATAATAGTAACCCATGGTAACTAAAAATATTTTTAAAAAATCACAGAAAAATAAAAATAAAAGAAGCTAACTATTTCATAACTCAGAAAACTAAGTCCTGGTATATTTCCCACCTCTGCTCCCCCTGCCTTGATTCCTCACTGTTAATATCAGCTCCACTGGTGAGACTCCACTAGTCTAACCAGGTTAAATGAGCTATGTTTAAATTTGAAACATGTTTATTCTAAAAATATGATATTAACATTGTACAGTATAACACCCCTAATAGCTATTAGTGAGAAGTCAAGATTTATTAAGTTTGATTTCTAAAACAATACTTGTATTTTCTATAAAAGGAAAGAAAACTGTTTATAAAACATTCCATACCTTGACCATGACTTTGTCATAACCCTACTCTCTAGTCATATATGTGAGAATATGTATAATCTCATTTACTCATTACCATAACCCTCAAAGCTAGACAGATTTAAATAAAAATAAAAGTAAGGCTTAAAAAAACCCAAAGCAATTTGCTGCAGACAACGCAACAGGCAAGTCTCAGAGCTGGGATCAGAGCCCAGACCATACAACCACAGAGGCATCAAGCCATGTGGCTTCAGAAATAATACTTACTGGGGTTTTGATACTTGGTTTGTTCCAGGCAATGCACTCATACATTCTCTCATTCCTTTCCTTATTCTCTTTACACACTTATACACATATGTTCTGCTTTACATACATTCTTTCATTTAATTTTTGGACTCAGTTTATAAAGTACATTTCTCCATTCTCATTTTGCCAAAAAAGAAATAATTCTTCCTGTCCCTCATAACCCTGGGGATGCTGGGAAGAAATGGCACTGTGAGAGTGCCATTTACAAGCAGAGTATAACAAAAACTAACAATCCAGTGCTTTCATTTTTCCTTTTCTTTCCTGATATTTCCCAAATGGTGGCAAATATAGCTAACCTCACTAGGCCCACAGGAAGTGTAAGGTAATTGAGTACTGACTTTAAAAAAAACATTTGCTGAAAACATGTTCTAGGAATATACAACAAACATTACACAAACATGCCACTATTTCAAATTAAATTTCCTCAGTATATAGCATACTTTGTTTCACTGTACTAGTAACCGATATACATTAAAAGCAAGAACCAGGAATACTGTTCTAGTACATTTTCCCAAAGACCATATGTGTAAATATGTATATTTAATGTATAATAATTTATAACTTACACATATTTAATTTATAATATATAATTTATAATAGTATATCACATATTAATAATACAATTAAGACATTGACAATATTTACTTAAATATTAATATTAGTATATATATGTTAATAAAATTATAATATATTATATAGTGTTTTTATTATATGCTTTTTTAAAACTAAATATTAGATTTGGAGTATTTCTTAATGTGTCTGACTCGTTAACTGTACACATGACTGAATAACATCTCCTTTTACATAATTACCATTATCCGTTTGTCTATTTTCCTATTGCTAAGCATTTAGGACGCTTTCCATTATAAACAACACAGAAAGGAATTTTTACACAAATCTTTGTCACCATCTCTGGTTATTTCCTCAGCATAGATTCTCAAAGTAGATTTATTACATTTTAATGCTCATAAAAATTGCATACTTGCTTTCCAGAGTTTACCAATTCATCCTTCCAGCTGTTCTTACTTTCCACATCCTTACAAGAACAGAATAGTATCTTTTTAAAAATATTTGCTACAGTTATGTGAAGGAAATTATTCTTAGCTTTATCTAGTGTTTTTTATAATTACTGTGGAAGGACAGTTTTTAAAGAACTGTTTTTCAGTCTTTTGCATGTTCTCTTCTGTGATTTGTGCATGTTCTTTGTGACATTTCCCACTGAGCTCTGAGAGCTGAATTGACTGGAACTCTCTTCTCTGTAAATGGGCCAGAGTGCTTTCAGTGCATAAATAGGATTTTCACAAGAAAACAGTTAATTTTTCATTTTTTCCATGATGATAAAGTGTTGCCTGCACTGGATTTGATTTTCTTGTGACATTTTATGAGAGAACATCTTTTGATGATGAAGGCCCCACAGGGCAGTGCTGTGATTGTACTGCTGCTGATAGTGTGAGAGAGAGAATAAAACGACCAGTGCCTAGCTATCTTGAACTCATTCCGAATGATTATAAACAACTCTTCCTTCAAAGAATTGAGTTCAAAGTATATTTTCTAATATTTTAGCCATTTCTCTTTTTAACTAAATTATAGAGCATTTGGAAATGGTTATTTAATGGGAGAACAGTGCCCTAAGTGTTCTATGCATTTCTTTTAAAATTCCAGATGAACCTGTCACCTTCTGGGTATGGTGAAAAGAAATGTCATCTCATTTAAGTACTATATTTGGTACACAGAACAAATCTTCCTTATCAATGATGCTGATTATTATAATTCTGTACCCTGTGTAAATAAGCGCTTTTCAAACTCAAGTTCATGTTTCCGTACACATTCAAGTGCTAGGGCCTGGCAGTGGGACAAGCTGGCTCAGTCAGCCTCAGTTACCCACTACTCCCTAGCTTCTTCCTGTGTGCCTGAGCATTCCTCAACATAATAAAGGCCATATATGAGAAACCTACAGCCAACATCATACTCAATGGGCAAAAACTAAAATCTTTTCCACTAAGATCAGGAACAAGACAAGGTTGTCCACTTTCACCACTTCTATTCAATATAGTACTGGAAGTCTTAGCCACAGCAATTAGACAAGAAAAGGAAATAAAAGGCATCCAACTTGGAAAGGAGGAAACAAAACTATCATTGTTTGCAGATGACATGATAGTATACATAGAAAATCCTATAGACTCGGCCCCAAAACTGCTCGACTTAATAAATGAATTCGGCCAAACAGTGGGATACAAAGTCAATATCCAGAAATCAAAGGCATTTTTGTATACCAACAATAAAACAACAGAAGCAGAAATCAAGAAAAAAATCCCATTCAATATAGCAAAAAGAAAAATAAAATACCTAGGAATAAACCTAACCAAGGAGGTAAAAGACCTATATGCAGAAAACTACACAACACTGAAGAAAGAAATCAAGGAAGACACAAACAAATGGAAATACATACCATGTTCATGCTACTTTTTTTAAAGTAGGGACTCAGTTTCCACTGTGGCTGAGCTGATTAGTAAATATGACAAGTGGCTGTAATGGTGACTTTGAACCTATATAATACTGAAGTGCTTTTTCAACCATTACAAATATATTGGGTTGACTAAAGAGTCCATATGGTTTCTTTCCATAAAGTAAAAGACACATTTTTCATTTTCACCAATAACTTTATTGATTTGGATATTTTGAGTATGTCAGCTATTGCCTGCATGGTAGAATGTTGATTCTTCTCAATTAATGTCTCAGTTTGATCACTATCAACTTCAACTGGTCTACCCAACCATGGAGCATCATCCAATGAGAAGCCTCCAGCGCAAAACTTCACAAACGACTTTGACATGTTCAGTTGGTCACAGCACCTGTTCCATATACTGCACAAATCTTTTTTTGTGTTTCAGTTGCATTTTTACCTTCTTGAAATAATAAAGCATAGTATGCTGAAAATGTTGCTTATTTTCTTCAATCTTCAATATTAAAATGGCTACATCAAAATTCACCAACTTTGATAAGTTTGTTTTTAAATACGTGCTGATATGACAGCTGTCACAATACAATCTAACAAAATTGTTTTCTGTGATGTTAAAGACAACTAAACACCACTAGAGTCATCTTATGGAAAAACACCATATAAACTTTTTGGCCAACCCAATGTTTTATTACTATACTCTATATTATGACATGTAGAGTTAAGATTATATTTTTATTTCTAATTTTTTAAACATACATGGACTCTTGACCACAATATTTAATTGTCTAGAACTCTTTCTAATCATGGGGGAATAATAGATTTTACTGTATAGCTTCTGTCTCTTGCTTGGATTTTAATCCCTTTAAGAGCAAGGGACTGAGTTTTCTATTTTCTTTGGTCTCCCAGTAGGCTGCAATTGAAATATAGTTTAATGGCTTGGAAAAGTTAATCCATCTCTGAAAGGTACTAGAGACCAGCTCACTAAACAAGGGCTGGACCAGTGTTTTAAATCCTGTGGTGAGAGAGACCCCGTCCTGACTTGCTGCACCTTGAACTAAGCATACTTCTGGCACCAGTCTTAGCAACAGTACTTATCAATCAAATCTTTGTGGAGTTGAGTCAATGATTTGACTCTGGAGCCCATTTCAGGAGCCAAACTTCAACTTACTAATAGCCCTAGGATCAAGCATTATGCTGTACAGAGACGCATGTCTGCAGACAATAAATGATTCCATTATTGGTTGGTTTGGTATGATATTTATGATGGTTCTTAACCCTTTGGTGAGAATGTATTTTAAGTCCTCTCATTTGTTTTCTATGTGTTAGGTGTATAAGTTGCAAGACTCCATAGTCATAGTCTAATCTTTTCATTAATTATGTGTTTTCTTTAAAACAAATCTGGGTATAATTTTTAAGGGTTCATTTGTCAAACTTTCTGATCCTTTAAAATCCTCTGTGACTAAGGAAGCTCTACTTTAAAAATACCAACATTTTAAAAGCAATACTAATTTTTACAAGAAATACTTTGTTTTGAAAGGTTTATTAAAATATGTCTTGACTTTCAGAGTCAAGGTGACTTTCAATAGTGGATTTGCAGCTAAAACATTGAAAAAATAGGCTTATATCATAGTATGTAAGGGTTGAATTGGGAAAAAGGAAGTAGTTTCTGGAGTATCGTTAGCATTCTCACACCTTTTAAGCTACCTCCCAAGGAATATGCTTAAGAACTTGCTTATAATATTTCCTCTGTTACTCACAAAAATATTTTCATGGAAATATCATCATATGACATTACAGTTGCCTAAAAATCTTATTTTTGTCTTGTAACATTTCCCTTTCAGACATGAGTATTTCTGGGGAATTAGAGAGAAAAAACTTAGTATTTTACTTAATGATTACTAAGAACATTTCAGTAGGCAAAATAAATACTTTGAGGTTAATTTTGAAACTAGAAAAACCCTATTTACCTTGTTATAACTGGAAAATTACATGCGTGATATTTATAATATGAATCTCATTTCAGATGAAATTAAAATGTCATTTTATTCATTAAGTTTATGTATATGTATAAATCCAAAGAAAAAAATTCTAAATGGTAATGGAAAAAATATAATAAAGATTAAATTAAAAAATTAAAACTGATGCAATTATGTACATCAAACACCATTATTGCATGATAAATTGTTTGGTGTTAAATATAACATTAAATATGAAAAGAGGAAAAATTCTATTTTATTATGCATATATTTGCGTTTTCATAATATATGTCTACGTGTCGTTAAAAATGGTTAAAAGTCAAGAATTCTGGCCCTGACTGGTGTGGATCAGTGGGTTGGGCGTGGCCCCACAAATCCAAAGGTCGCCTGTTGGATTCCTGGTGAGGGCATATGCTTGGGTTGCTTGTGTGTGCCAGGCCCCTGGTTGGGGTGTGCGAGAGGTAACTGATCGATGTTTCTCTCATGCACTGATGTCACTTTCCCTCTGTTCCTCCCTCTCTTCCCCTCTCTTTAAAACAAATAAACAAAATCTTAAAAAAAAGAATTCCCTCAAAATTAGTAACTTTTTAATACTTCATATTGAATAGTTAGGATCATAGCTAAAAGTCTATTATTTAATTGAAGAAATTATTTAAATTTTTATTTTATTTTATTTTTTTGCCATGAAAATAAAAATATTTATTTAGAGTTTCTGAATTCTACAGGGATAAAAAGGGAGAAAAAAAGAAATGTTTTAATTTTATTTATGGAAGTATAATTTACCAAATTGCTAAATCATAGTAGTTTAAGAGAAACAAGTTTCACTGCATCTAGAAAATAAAAGGTTAAAAATTAGCCCAAAAGCATATATGGGATGTGAAATTAACTCATGAAACAAAATAATTTAGATATATGAATACATAAATATATTTTGCATAAATATTCAAATATTTATTCATAAATATTTTCTATTAACATTTAAAAAATAAATTCTCCAAGATTGCAAAGTAATAGTCTTCTTATATTTAAACATTAGAAAAAATCTTTTTATTGCTTTTAAAATATTACAACTTAAATTTTAAATTGGTATCAGTTTATTACTCTTTTCATTATTTACCTCCTAGAATCCTTTCCACATTATTTCAAAACTATACTTAACTCAGGAGAAAGGGAATTTGATTCTAATTGCATCAGAGTAATGTTGTTTAACTTAGGTAGACTCTGAGGTAGCATGAGGGATTGTAGAGAGGACAGTATTAAAAATAATAAAAAATTTATTCATAGATTAAACTGTAACAAATATAATTTAAGAATAAAATTATACTGAAAGAGCTTTTGAACATTCTTCACTGCACAGCTCTGGACTATAGAAAATCCAGTGACACAGAAATCAGCCTGGGCACAGGAGTAATGGAAAGAGGTGATGGTTTTTGTCAGTGGGAGAAGCATGCGTATGCTGTGGTGAGGTTCTCCTATCATGCAGGGAATTGTGTAATGTTACTTAGAGGCAGACTGTGATAAATTAAATATGAATACTATAACCCCTAAAGCAATGATTAAAATAAACCAAAACCAAAGAGTTATAGCTAATAGGGCAAACATGGGGAAAAATTAGCATAAACAAAACTCTGCAATCAATCTGAAAGAACATAGAAAACAAAATAGCAAGTTGACATATTGAATACAACTTTATTAATAATTATATTAAATGCAAATGGTTTAAGGACATCAATAAAAAGGCAGAGTTTGTAAGTTTGTATTAAAATAAAAAACATTATATGTTGCCCATATGAAGTTCATTTTAAATAAAAAGACACACAGGTTTAAGGTAAAAGGATAGAGGAATGTCTGTAACGCATATATTACTGGTGGGATAAAAATAATAGTCACTTGAAAAACAGTCCGCAATTTGTTATAAAGTTAAGCATACGGTTACTGTATGCCCCATTGATCACACTCCTAGGCATTTATTAAAGGGAAATAAAAACTCAGGTTCCTGAAAAACAGTAGGTAAATGTTTATAGCAATTACAGCAAATTAAACATAATTCCTTCAAACTGAAAACAAATCAAATGTCCTTCATTAGGTAAATGGATAAATGAATGGTGGTATATCCACATAAAAGAATGCTAACTAGAAAATTAAATCTAGAATGAGATATTACTATATAACTACTAAAATTGCTAAAATTAAACATGGATTATACCAAATTTTGATGGGCACATGTAGCAAGTAGAAATTTCCTACAATACTAGTTGGATGATAAAACGGAGCAACCACCTTGGCAAACAGTTTGGTAGTTTCTTAAAAAGATAAGCATGCACCTGATATGCCACTTGGCCATTTCCCTCCTAGGGAATTTCCGAAGAGCAATGGCCTATGAAGAACTTGTATGTGATTGTGATGGCTTCACGGATGTATACATATGTCAAAACACCAAATTGTACTTGTTAAACATGTGTGGTAAATGGCATGTGAAGTATGCCTCAAATAAGGCTTTAAAAATTAAGGAAATGATTACATCTGTAAAAAGTACCTTGTGGGATGCAGTTAATACAGTGCTAAAAAGGTAATTCACAGACTTAAATAAAAGCATTATAAAAGAAAAATGCTGAATATCAGTGATCTAAGCATACATCTTAAGAACTTAAAGAGTAGCTAATTAAAAACAATTGGTCAATTGATATCCAGATAGAAAAATGATATTGTAGTTCAGGAATTAAGGCAGAGTTCACCTGGGCAATTTTTCTGTTCCATGCATCATCTCCTGGGGTAGACCACCCATAGTTAGTTGACACACTTCCAAGGTAACCCATTCCCATTACTGACAATTTGTTTATTGTTGTCAGCCAAGAGTTTTCTCTGGGAGCACATGAGTCTTTTCATGGGGTTTCTTGGGCTTTCTAAAAGCTTGACGGCTGACTCTAAGAACAAAGATTTCAAGAGGTAGAAAGTGGAAAATGCTAGTGTCTTAAAGCCTGGACTCAGAAACTGGCACTGTATTACTTGTGCTTCATTCTTTTGGTCAAAGTCACAGAACCCACCTAGATTCAAGAGAAGGGGAGCTGCAACACCATCTATCAATAAAAGCCACATCAAATAGTATGTGACCATCCTTAGTCTTTCACATCTGAAGGGCCTCAGAAGAATTTCTTTCTGCTCTTCTGCCTCACCTCCAGTCTTCAATGAATAATTTCCATGTACTCAGTGACAGAAAATGAGAAAAGCTTAGCAGATGGGTGCAGAAATCACTCTTCTTGAGGTTCCCTGTGATTCTAATCTGTTATGCCTGCCCTTGCTTGGTCATTAAAAGTTCACAGAAAGGTTGACTGATTTCTTTTTACTGGTGTATGTCAAGTTCCTCCTTCTACTGTGTCTCCACTAGGGAGGAAAAGAGTCGTGAGTTTCTCCTCCATTATGAAGTGTTTGCCGATTTCTGAAATTCAGTTCATTTAGATTGTGTCATCTTTGACTCTCATATTTTTTAAGCTATAATTTTGTTACTTATTTGACTTATTCTCACTGTTAGGGGTGAGAGTAACAATTTCTAGTGACTTTCTGCATTTTAAACAGAAATGGTAATTTCCCACAAATTCTTAACTTGTTATTATAATTCCTATGTTTTTCTTCTTTTGGTTTGTTCTAGAAGTTTTAAAGGTTATAAATTTTCTTCAACATAAAGCTATGAAAGTATTCCATAATTAGTGTATTCTCAGTATTTTTTCTTTAACACTGGATTATTCAATGCAAATTAGGGAAAGTGATCCCTTTAACTGATTTAGAAGGCTTTCTCTAACCTCTTAATTTTATTTGTTCTATTTACAAAACATACTACATATATATTTTTTAAATTTAGTTCTTATACATAGCTCTATAACTCATGCTAATTTAGGGTATCTCCTTGAAATAAAATTAAAATTATTTTTGCAGTTTTACTCTGAATCCAAAATCACATTTTATCTCTAAGTCATTCCCTTTGTGATAAATTGTTTCTCACACATCTCCTCCTCATACATCTTCATTTACTTATGATCTCTTTTACGGTCATCATAAAAATTAGAAAGCCTACAAAGCCAGCATCTTATAGAAGTTAGGATAGTTATAGAAGTAGTATTTTCTATATAAATAAAACTTGTCTATATGTTGTAAAATGTGGGTAGAATATTTTCTAGCATTTTTGATGCTTCCTTTTACCAGTAGATATGGTATGGTTGATATACACCTTAACATGTGATTTCATTTTCTTTTTAAATTATGATAAGAGGATCAGGGGTTGTTTCTGCTTATTATCTTTCTTCCATATTTATGAAAGTAACTGCATATGGGAGGTGACTTTTGAAACATCTTTAAAATGTAGAATAACATTTCTGTACTTTTATTTTCAAATTGAGTTAAGAAAAGAAAGCTTAAAAGAAATGTGCTTCATTATTTCAAAAGTAGACAGTGATTTATCCTTATAATGATCTTTTTGCAAAATAACCTATCACAATATAAAAATACCTCAGAAATAAAACTCCGAGTTTCTTTCTCTTTGCTAGTAAAGGGCCCCTCTATATATGGGCTAAGTTTCCAAACAAAACTTCTCCATGAGTAGCCAAGGAGACAAACACATAGTCATGTCAACATTTGATTCAGTGCTGAGGAAACAAGAGAAAACCTCACCTGTTACCTAATGAGTGATGCTGGTGTTTTAACCCTTACTACTATGAAGGGTAATGAAGGACTAACGACAAGCCAAGTCTTTGTTCACAGAAGTCTCTTTCAAAAGAGAACCACTAGCATCTTCCATTTCAAGAAGGTGCCAGATACACAGCATTTTAATTTTGTTCCCAAGCTGAATATGAACTTTCTGGTAAATTTTTCTCTGCGCTGATGTTTAAAGAAAAGTCATGCCTATGAAAGAATCCAAGGGTTATAAAATTTGTCTTTATTTTTGCAGTTTTGTTTTTCAGTAAGGACTGTTACCAGAGAGAAGCTTTGCAAATTGACAAATCAGTTTTGTTGTATAAGTGGCTATTTAAGCCAGTTACTTACTTTCCCTAAAATCTTCTTTGAAAATGAAGATATATGTATATATGGTATGTGGGCGTGTGTACATATATATAGGTTGAGAGGAACTGAGTTATGAAAATGGTTGAGAGAGTGAAGAGCAGCTAGCATGAAGAAATAGAATGAGATAGCATAGTTCTTTAACGACATCTGCCTGTGTCCGGTATTCAGCTCTCAGTCCCAAATTCTATCAATCTTTCAAGTGCAGCTTGAGATCGACCTCAAACATGAACTCTTCCCTTTTGGCCATTGTGCATGCTGATGTCCAAATTCTTAAAACACATTTGCATTCCATATTCATCTTAGTATTTAACACATATCATTCAAAATCATCTCTGTGTGGGGCTTTTTTTAGTCCCATTTGTGTATTTTTGCTTTTGTGCCTTTGCTTTTGGTATCGAATCCAAAAAATCATCACGAAGACCCATATCAAAAAGCTTACTGCCTATTTTTTCCTAGTTTTATGGTTCAGGTCTTCTGTTCAAGTCTTTAATCCATTTTGAGGTGATTTTTGTGTATGGTGTAAAATAGCGGTCCAGTATCATTTTTGCATGTTTTTTAAAATGTGGCTCATGACCGTAGTTTTTGTTTTCCTTCAGATGATACTAATGCTAGGAGAGTTCCTTGCTTTTTTCTTTCTATCTTTTTTTTGTTCCATCATTCAATGATGAAAAGGATAAAAAGAAAGACTATATAAACACAGCCAGGCCTAGACCTACACACGTGGGTGTCTGCAGATTACTAATTTGGTACCATTTCAAGATGAACTTTTAAATATTTATTAAAAATTTACTTGAAGGGACAAGGAGACTCTGTCTTCCAATTAATAAAAATGTACACAGCAATAAATTTACATATAAATTTACTTTGCTGCCCAAAGCAGAGTCAAAAGTCTGGAAAAAAATGGTAGACAGAAGTTTTCTACTTTTCTATAGCTCTTATTCTCCCTTCTGTTCTTTTGCAATTATCCAAACCAGACAACTTCTTGGCGAGCTTGTTAAAGATTTAGATAATGAAGGAAATTCCTCCACACTGTGAATAGCATTGTGCTGTGCAATTTTTTGATCTCGGAATTGCAGCTGCCAGCAAATGCTGTCTTCTGGCTGACTGCAATTGCATGTGTGTGTTGCAAAATTATTCAGTAGAGGCATGTCCGCACTAGTGAGATCTCTTTTTACATTTCCATTTGAAGCCCTAACTGCTTTAGTTGAATTTGTACAAATTTGTATTCTGTAGTTACATAAATATGAACCAGCAAATATATTATTTTTTATTTATTCCATAGATATTTTAATGCTCTCATGTCAGAGTTTTAGATAAAGTCTAATTGGCCTTCTTCTCAGTCAGATTCTGTACCTACCATTTAGCAATTCTTCCCCAAACCATTCACTCTGGCTGCTGTATTATAAATTTAATTTGCCTTTTTAAAATGTTAATTTTTATTTCCTTTTCCTCTTTATTAATTGTTGATTTATGAGAAGCAAAAGAAAACATGCAAAGCATAAGTTTAGGAATTAGATATAGCAGCACATTCTGAATTTGTCATATCTTAACCCTAAGAATCTTGACAAATCATTAGCCTCCCTGACCTCAGCTTTTATCATATGTAAACTAGAGATAAAAATAACACCCTTGCAGACATTGTGTGAACATTAGGAACAATTAATCTTACTGCTCAGTTGTGCTCATTGCACAATTAATTTATTGTCCTTTGAGAATGATAGTTAAATTTATTGCTAACAGGTATTATGAAGTTTTTAGTTTAGTCTTTGATACATACTTAATTATATAAAGAAGACAAAGTTATTAAAACTGAAACAATTATTATTTTTGAAAAATAATCATCTATTAATTCATTACATTGGGCTCTATTAGGTACCAGATACTTGAATTTTTACCATTATTATTAACTAAAGTTCACACTTACATTAGAGTCCACTCTTTGTGTTGTATATAGTTCTATGGATTCTGACAAATGTATAATGTCTTGTGTCTACCATTATATTATCAAACAGAATAGTTTCACTGGCCTACAGTCCCCTGTGTTTGGCTGTAGGTTTTTCATAGATACCTTTAATCAGGTTGAGGAAGTTCACTTTATTTTTAATTTTTAAGGACTTCTATAATGAATGGGCATTAAATTTTGTTAAATGCTTTTTCTGCATTTATTTCAGTGACCATATGGGATATTTTGGCTTTCATTTTGTTAACATAGTGATTTATACTTATTTCTTTCCAAATGGCAAACCAATATTGCACTCCAATTAAACCTCACTTGGTCATGATGTATTATGATTTTGATATATTGCAGAATTTTATTTGCTAACATTTTGCTAAGAATTTTTATGATTTATGCCTGAGGAATTTTAAGAATTGTTTTCTTAGGGTTTTTTTTTTTTTCCCCTGGGTTGAGTACTAGAGTAATATTGGTCCATAAAATGGGTTGGGAAATATTTCCACCTCCACTATTTTCTGAAAGAGTTTGTGTTGGATTGGCATGATGTATATAAAGAAGTTTATAATATTCCTTTATCCTTTTAATGTATTTGTAATCTTTATGATGTCCATTCTTTTATATACATGTTAATATTTCCCTACTTTGCTATTTTCAACCATCTGCCTTAACATAGTTGAATCTTGCTTGTTTATGCAGTCTAACAATCTTTGTCTTTAATCCACAGGGAACCAACACAAGGCCCCGCAGGCAGAATCCCACCCTCCACCTTATTTTATCCAGCCCAGCACCTTGTTTCTACCCCAGGGGCAGTGCTGAGCTCTTGCTTAACTGTTAAGGAGTGGTTACATTTATTCAGTCCTGAAATTACATTCGGCCCTTTGAAGGCAACAGTGTGTGAGGCTGGTGCGGCCCCTGGTGAAAATGAGTTTGACACCTCTGCTTTAATCAATGTTTATTTACAATTATGTAATTCTTTATATGTTTAGTTTCGGTCAACTACCTTGCTATTTGCATCATGTGTTCTTTTGTTTTGCTTCTTTTTCTGTCACATTTTAGATTAATTTAGTAGTTATTACTGTTCCATTTATTTATCCTTTTTGCTTTTAAGATTTATCTCTTTGTTTTTATTTCCAGCAGCTGGTCTGTGTAACAATATGGACCATTAAATTATCACAGACTACTTAGCTTAAAAGTTTCTCTCTTCAGGTACAGGTAGGAACCTTACAACATTTACCCTCTGTCCTTGTTGTCACACTTTTACTTTTATCTACATTAAAACTAAGCACTTCAGCCCTGGCTGATGCGGCTCAGTGGACTGAATGTGGGCCTGTGAAACAAAGGGTTGCCGGTTGGATTCTCAGTCAGGGCACATGCCTGGGTTGTGGGCCAGGTCCCCAGTGGAGGGTGAACCACACATTGATGTTTCTCTCCTTCTCTTTCTCCTTCCCTTCTCCTCTCTCTAAAGATAAATAAATAAAATCTTTTAAAAAATAATGAAGATTAAAAAAACAAACACTTCATTGTCATTTTTGAAACAGTCATCTTATAAAGAAATTAATATACTAAATGAAGAAGTCTTTTATACTTTTGCATAAATTTGCTATATTTGGCACTCATCATTTCTTTACTGATATCCATGTTCCTTTTATCATCGGTTACTCTCTAGACTGAAGAATATCTGTTAATATTTTTTTATAAGGTAATTCTGTTAGTTACAAATGTTGTCATTGTCAACTATTCTTTAATTTTAAAATGTCTTTGTTTTGCCTCATTTTTGCAGGATACTTTTGCAGGAAGTTTTAGGTCGAAAGTATGTTTTTTTTTTCCTGCTCCAGCACCGAAAATATGCCATTCCATTGTATTCTAACCTGCATTGTTTGTGATGAGGAGTATTTATTCTTACTGTTCTTCTGTATGTGCAGTGTTTTTCTCTGGCTGCTCTTAAGTTTTCCCCTTAATTTAATTTTTATTAATTTGATTATGACATAACTCTTTTTGCTTGTTTTGCTATAGTTTTTGTCAAGGTTTTCAATTCTGTGCATTGATATTTACATTAAAATTTGAAAGACATTTTAGTCATTTTCTTCAAACTTTTTTTAGTCTTTAGCCTCAATCCGTCACTCCTCTCCTTGGACTCCAAACGCACACATGATAGATTGTTCAATATTGTCTCATAAGCCGCTGTGTCTCTGTTTCCTTTTCAGTTGTTTTTCCTCTGTGCACTTTACTCTGTATGGTTTGTATTGGATGATTTTCAAGGACAATGATACTTTCTCTTGGAGTGCCCTATATTCCATTAAGTACATTTACTATATTTTTCATTTCAGATATTATATTTTTTGGCTCTAGATTTTTCTTTCTTCTGCTATATACCTCTCTCCTCTCTACTAAAATTTCCTACCTATTCTCTCATTTTACCTCTATTTTCTTTCCTTTCAAAAATATTTTTCTTCCAAATTCTACATCTGCATTATCACTATACATTTTCCATTTACTATTTTTTCCTAGTTATTGGTCATATTTTCCTGCTTTTTCACATGTCTAGTAATTCATTTTATCATGTCGAATATTGAGGATGCTATTTTCTTGTCCTTTTCCTTCTTTGAATAGTGCTATATTTTAATTTGGAAATTAGTTGATTTATTGGAGGATCAATTTAATCTCAGCAAGGCTTGGTTTTGTTGTGCCTACTCTAGGATTACCTTTATGCAAGGTTACAGTAGCGCTGTTCCATGGTGTGTCTTTGTAAGGTCCCAACTGAACGCTCAGGGTATTCGATAAAGTCATTCCATTTTGGCTGGTTGCAGCTCCAGTATATCTCTGCATTGTGATAACTGCAGAATCTCCATCCAACTCACAACCCTTCAGTAGCTATTATCCCAGGTTTTCAG
Organism: Glossophaga mutica; assembly: GCA_039655065.1. NCBI lineage: Eukaryota > Metazoa > Chordata > Mammalia > Chiroptera > Phyllostomidae > Glossophaga > Glossophaga mutica. The sequence goes on along the minus strand of CM077303.1, from coordinate 66,520,330 downwards.
GATCTCAAACTGATAGGCAAAGCTTAGTATTTAAATGTATTCCATATATATATATGGATTATATATATGTATGTGAAGTACATATATATATACACATATAGAGAGAGTCCATATATATATATGAAGTCCATATATATATATATATATATATATATATATATATATATATATATATATATATATATATATATGGAGTCCATACATACACACACACACACACACACACACACATATATATATATATATATATATACTGTACCACTCCCTGTTCTTTAGTGTTCTGTCCTTTGATTTCCACCTCCCTGACAGCCCTGAATTTTTATCTCTTTCTTACCCAGAAAGATGGTTGCTTTCTGTTTCCTCTGCACTTCCCTGTGTCATAGTAAGATTCCCTGAAATAACAGGCATGGTGAATGGGGAGCTCACCTCATCTGTTTCTTTCCTCTCAAAGATCACAGACAGCTTGCACTGTCTGGTGTCAAATTCCTGAACATAATTGCTTTAAAATACTTCATTTATTGTTATGGTTATCTAGGATAGGGAATATAAGTCTTGTGCATCATTTTCTATTACTTTTACATTATGATTGGAAATGGAAGACTTTGCAAAGCATTTTTAAATATAATATATAAAAATTTGATAAAAATTACTTTTTAACAACATACCTTAAAATATTTTCATATGCACAAACATGGATCTATCTCATATTTTAGTATAACTGAATTATATTTTATTGAATGTCTTTATTTCATTTTATCGAAATATCCCCACTAATAAATATTTAGTTAGTTTTTGCTATTTTAGACAATAAGGAAATACAATTCTTACACATAACCCTTGGACTATTTGTGTGAATATAATGATAGACTACATTTATAGCAGTGGAGTTGGTAGATCAAAAGTGGAAATATTTGAAATTTTGATAGATAATAACACAATACCCTGAGATGCCATTTTACACTTCTACCAGTAGTGTAGAAGAATTTTTGTTTCTCATAACTTCCCCATACAGAGGTATTACCTGACAATGTTATAAAAGAAAACAAAGAGGTAAAATTCTGTACATTAATTTGTTACAATGGAAACTTCCTAGTGATAATTTAAGCTCAATTTTTTTTAATGGTTTCCCTACAGGCAACTTTCAATGTCTGGAGCATACAAATTTAGTTAACAGTTACTTAATTAAGTGACTGGACATAGTAGATATTTTATACTTAAAAAAAAAAGGAAATCAGAGCATTTACATTATTAGAAAGGCTGAGAAAATAAAGAGCTTTGATACCAAAATGGTTTATAAAAGTTAACAGACATTAGTGACAAAGAGCAACCTTGGATGGAGTTCCATGGAGAAGCTGTCAGACCAACTTGCCGAGGTTTTATAAATCTAAACCCTGTTCTATATTTAACCACTCTTCCCTGATTATTTACTCCCCTCTTTGCAGTGGTCTGGAATCCTGAGAAGCATGTTTACACAACTGGTTGGAAATGAGAGATTAGGTGAGTTAGATCAAACACCTCTTCCCTGTGATCAAGGGAAGGAAACTGAGACCTTTTCAAAACATACTCACCAGATTAGCTATACAGTTTGGGGCTTGTTCTACGTGGAGAGCACAACGGCTCCTTTATGGACTTTCTTATGTCCACTTAGAGCCTTGAAGAAATTAAGTACAAAAATAGAAAAGAAACTGAAAAAGAAAAAGACAAATAAGGAGGGTCACAGAATCTAAATAATTTCTGCAAATAACTCTAACACACCTGGAGTCAATATCCAAAATTGTGGCTTATCTCTAGTTACAGTGAAATATAAAAAAGAAATTTATAAGCAGAATTACTCAAATATCAAAAGAAAAAATACTCACAAAAATATGCATTATTTGGGCAAATCATCACACTTCTCTGGGGCTTTTAGTCCTTTGTATATAATTTTAAGAGCACTAAGTTATCTTTTGTTTTTATTGTTGAAAAAGAAAGCTCTATGGAAGAGGGAGACTTTGAACTTATTCTTGAGGGATGAGTAAAACTTGCTAAATAAGAAAGGAAGAATACTCCAGGGAGGAAAGAGCATCCTTTTCAGGAGGCTCCCCTCTACCTTCTCAGACAAAGTTAATCTTTTCTTCCTCTGGGTCTTTGCTGCACATTTATTTCTGATATTAGAACCCACTTATTTGCATATGTCTGTATCCTCAATGTCTAGTCCTGGACCAGAGCACAACTGGTCAATGACATTTTATAAATAAAGTCATGGAATGGTGAGACAGAAGTGTGCTTGATGAAGGCTAAATATTTTGTTTGGGCACAGTGCTGGATGGTACAGGACAAGTACTAAGTTCTTAAGAAAATATCCAAAAATTTATATTCTATGTGTAGGATATATGACATACGACACAATTAAACATATGGCACAATTCTCCAAGGCACAACTGTTCTTCAGCTATAGGCAAGTAGGAATTGAGAAGGGTACAGTTGGTTTGGGGAAACTTCAAAAGGCTCTGTAGAAAAGATGGACTGACCAATAGACTCTGAAGAATAGATAAGGTTTGTGTGGAGAGAGGGAGGAAACAAGGTCTCTAGGGGAGTGATCAGGAGTAAAGGTGAAGAAGTGTATGAAGTATGTAGGGGATAGGTGGAAGTAAGGCTTGTTGCATGGAATGAGCCATTTCAGGGAATTAAGGAAAAAAAAGTACACAGATGAATCTTTCCAAATAGTAAAGACCGCAAAAGCCAGGCAAAAGCTTTGTACTTTATTATAAATTCTGGAGGAGGAAAGTGACATGATGGCAGTGATGTTTAACAATGCCTGGTACCAGTCCAAAAGTAATAGCAAAGGGATTTGAAGTAACTTGATGTCATAGATTGAGTCTTACTCATTATAGTGTTTATTCTGTGACTAATATAGTGGTTGACACATAGTCCATAGTAAAATTTTAAGTATTCCTCCTGCCTCTGATTTTCCTATCAATTGAACAAGGAATAAAGAGGTGATGAAAGTAACTCAGGCAAAAGGTGACTACAACCATGAATATGGTATCCCAGTGTAAATGGATATAAGGGCAAATCTCAATAACATTTCAAAGGAATAAATAAGGTATCCTACTGACAGATTGGGAATGGTGGATGAAGAGTTTGAAAATGATATTTGGCTTTCTTGCCTGAAGAAATGGAGGTAGCATTGTACAAAATAAGAATGAACATAATTTCATGTTTGAGAGAAATAGAGTTTGGGGGCAGAAATGTTGAAATTGGTGAGCCAACCTAACATCCAAGTTGAAAATTCTTTTTTTAATGCAGTTTGAAAATATGCCTTTTATTAAAAGATGTAGTCCATTTGCATTTAAAGTAATACCTGCATACTAAAGTTCATATTTACCATCTTTCCACTTTTCTTTTTTGAATTATATTTTATTGTTTATGCTATTACAGTTGTCCAAAAATGTCCCCCTTTGCCCCTTTCTATACAGCAACACTCCATGCTCCCTCAGGCAATCCCCATAACTTTGTTCATGTCCGTGGGTCCTGCATATATGTTCTCTGGTTACTCTATTCCCTATGCTGTACTTTACATCCCCATGACTTTTCTGTAACTTCCAAGTTGTAGTTCTTAATCCCTTCACATTTTTCACATATCACCCTGAACCCCCTCCCATATGGCAACCATCAAAACACTCTCTGTATCTATGATTCTGTTTCTGTTCTGCCCTTTTATTTTGGTTTATAGATTCAAGTGTTGATATATATGTATTTATTGTCATTTTATTGTGCATATTTTTATCTTCTTCCTTAAAGAAGAACCTTTAGTATTTCATATAATGCTGGTCTAGTGATGATGGACTCCTTTAGTTTTTTCTTATCTGGGAAGCTCTTTATCTGGCTTTTGATTCTAAACAAAGCTCTTTATCTTGGCTTTGCTGGGTAGAGTAATCTTGGTTGTAGATTCTTGATTTCCATAACCTTGAATATTTTTTGCCAATCCCTTCTGGCCTGCAAAGTTTCTTTTGAAAAATTAACTGATAGTGTTATGGGGGCTCCCATGTAGGTAACAAACTGCATTTCTCTTATTACTTTTAAGATTCTCTCTTTATATTTAACCTTTGACATTTTAATTATGATAAGTCTTGGAGTGGGCTTCTTTGGGTCCACCTTATTTGGGATTCTGTGCTTCTTGGACTTGTATGTTTATTTCCCTCACCAAGTTATGAAAGTTTTCTTTCATTATTTTGCAAATAGGTTTCCAATTTCTTGTTCTTTCTCTTCTCCTTCCAGCACCCCTATGGTGTGAATGTTAATATACTTGAAGTTGCCCCAGAGGCTACTATCCTCACTTTGGGGGAATTCTTTTTCTCCTTGCTGCTCTGATTGGTTGTATTTTCTCCTTTATGTTCCAAATTGCTGATTTGATCACTGGCTTCATCCAATCTACTGTTGATTTCCTGTAAATTGTTCTTTATTTGAATTACTGTATCCTTCATTTCTGGCTGGATTTTTTTTATGTTCTTAAGGTCCTCACTAAGTTCCTTGAGCATCCTTATGACCAGTGTTTTGAACTCTGCATCTGATAGATTGCTTATCTCCATTTTGTTTAGTTCATTTTCTGGAGTTGTGTTCTGTTCTTCCATTTGGGCCATGTTTCTTTGTCTCCTTATTTTGGCAGCCTCCCTGTATTTTTTTTTTTTTTTTAATGTATTAGGTAGAGTTACTATGTCTCCCAGGCTTGATAGAATGGCTTAATAAAGTAAATGTCCTGTAAGGTTCAGCAACACAGCCTCCCTTTTTACTCAAGCTGGGTTCTCAAGGTACACCTACTGTGTGGGCTATGTACACTCTCCTCTCGTAGTTGCACCTTGATTGCTGTTGGTACATCCCAGGTCAGCCACCACTTGTGTTCTGTCCTGGGTCACACAGCATTAGCTACAAAGCAATCTGTAGAGGGCTGCTACTTGTGCTGTACTTGGAGGTAGCCAGACAAGGCCAAGCTGTGAACTAAGGCTGCCTGCTGCTAGTGCCAGACCTGGGGCAACTTAGAGAGAGGTACAGGCTTTCTGAAGACAGATATTGCTTGTTTTAGAGAATTTAGGGAAACCTGATGCATGGGCCAAGATAATCCATTCATATGGAAAAGCCACTGGAAACAGTTTGGGTGGTCCTGAAAGTTTTGTGGGGCAGGGCCTCTGGAAATCACCATGGGAGGGCAAACAGTGTGAGTCAGATTGATGGAGTCTCACATATGGCATTCACCTGCTGGATCTGTTGGGGGAGGGCTCAGAAAAGGAACAATGGCCTCTGCTAGCACTTCTCTTTGGGAGAAACCTGCCCCCAGCTCTAGGCCTGATACCAGAAAATTCAATACCTACCTATATGCCTGTGATGCCTTTCAATCTGCTGCCCTAGCACTGGAGTTCAGAAATGAATGAGTCCAAGTAAGTCTGTGTGTGAGCCCTGTAGGAGGAACTGCCTGGGATTCCTGTCATTTCTACTACACAGTCTCAATCCCTGCTGGCTTTTTATAGCAAAACTTATGGAGAATTATCTTCCTGGCACTGGAGCCCTGGGCTGTTGGGGATTGGTGTGGAACTGGAACCCTTCACTCCTGAAATAATGCTCTTCATTTTTATCTACCACCTATGGGTATGGGACCAGCCCATGCTGTATCTCTGCCACTCCTACCAGTCTTGATGTGGTTTCTTTTTTAATTCCATAGTTATAGGACTTCCTTTCAGCTCAGTTTCTGATGGTTCCAAATGATGGTAGTTCTAGAGTTTAGTTGTAATTTTGATGTGGTTATGTGAGGAGGCAAGCCACATTTACCTACATAGCCATTTTGACTGGAAGCTTTCCCCAAACATTTTTTTATGGACATTTGGAAATTTGAAACTAGACTATCAAGTGAGAAGTCAAGACTGAAGATTATTTCTATGAGTAAGAATGGGAAATGAAGAAGAAAGAAAGTGAGGCTGTAGGGAAAAGGACTTCAAAAAAGTTTCCAAGGATGTTGAGGGTCTGATATATGCATTAAAGCTGAGAAATAATGGTCAAATAAACACAACCTGGATTCTCATTGGAAAAATGTTCCTATTTCTGTGGTTACTTTGCCACTGTGAATGTGTAATAGTTTATATAGATTTCTGTCCTATAGAAGTTGGTATGACAACTGAAGCTTGAAAGGCAGTATCTTAATAGAAGTCAACTGGAGCTTCCTCCTTTGGATTTCCACAGAATGGACATTTATCACTAGCAACAAATGTTATGGCAGTACTCATAAATGTACAATAGCATGGGTTTTACTGTTCTTTGTTGTTAAAAAAGAGACTTATACATTCCCCCATTGCTTGGGAGACATGTATATTAAGACAATGAGATCAAGAAAGATATCAAAAGATACCTTGAAACAAATGAAAATGAGGACACAACAACCCAAAATCTGTGGGGCACTGGGAAAGCAGTCCTAAGAGGGAAATTCATAGCATTACAGGTCCATCTCAAGAAACAAGAAAGAGGTCAACTAAACAATCTAACTTTACACCTAAAGGAACTTGAAAAAGAACAGCAAACAGCCCAAAGTGAGTAGAAGAAAAGAAATAATAAAGATCAAAGAAGAAAGAAATGAAATAGAGTCTAAAAAAAAATACAAAATATCAATGTACCCAAGACCTGGTTCCCTGAAAAGATAAACAAGATTGACAAACCTTTAATGAGACTCATCAAGAAAAAAAAGAGAGAGGGCAGAAAGAAAAAAAGACTTGCTTGGAGCTACTCATTGTGTATGGCAATGTATGTAAAGGGCAGATTGAAATTTTCTAGACAAAATATTGGCATGTTTTATGTCACACCTGCTCTTATGCTGTTTCTTAATTTCCTTGGCTTTCTTAGCTACATTTCCAAAACAATGCTTTCAGCCTATTTGGAATGTCCTTGGAGGTGAAGAAGATTGATAGCTTTGTTTTCCCTCAAAAACATTTAGCAATTTCAGAAATCTTCATTTTTAAGGTGTCAGAGTACATTCATGTGGCCTTTCATATAAAAGATACCACAAATACCCCTTACACAACTTTTGGCTTCAGGGGAATGATCAAATTGGGAATCAGCCTCTGCTTCAGACAAAAATAGGATATTTATATATTAGCCAGGAAAATTTTCAGAAATGTTTGTGAATGTCGATTGCTAACAAAAGACAAGAAAAAGTAACTGAATATTTCTATAAAGGTGTGGCTTTCAAACATTTCTTAGGGTGACCTGCAGCAAGAAATGCATTCTATATCATGACCCAGCTCTGGCATGTGCACACTATATAAACTACATATAACTAAGATAGAATTTGAAGAAACAATACTTATCCCCACTATCTGGGGGATGCACTATTCTATTCTACTATATTCCATCCCATCCCATCCCATCCCATCCCATCCCATTCCATTCCATTCCATTCCATTCCATCTCATCCCATCATGGTAAAAATAATACTTGCTGCAACTTATTACAGTTATTTAGTATCTGAAGTTTGCAAAATAGTGCAAAACCATTTTTAGGGACATATAAATTGTTTTTATCAAAAACAATGTATCAAAAACAACAAACTTGGAAGTAGTCTATGCTTTCTCATCCTAGGGGAACCTTATAGATCACCTTTACATTTTCTCTTAAATCATCAATTAGCTCTATTCAGAGAAGAAAGAGGCCCTCGTATGTGGGCAGTTTCATTTCAATAGCTATCTTCAAGAAAAAAACTCTTGCTGCCAGATCACTTATAGCAATCACCACTTCTGTGTTTCTGACCCAGTTCACTACTTGGTAAATTAAGGAGTGACTCTATTCTTCTCTCCCAAACAACCCTTACATATATACATTGCAGAACAATGTTCCCATATTCTGTGCCCAAAGATGGTGTTTATTTTGCCAACATCTTAGATAAATAGCTCAAGTGACACAAGAAGCAGGGGAATATAAGATGGGACAAGAAGCTTTTTAATTTGAAGTCCCATTTGTTTATTCTTTTCTTATGTCTCTTGTTCTAGGGGACCTATCAGTGAAAATATTGCTGTGTGGCTTTGTCAAATTAAAAAACTTCTGCATGGGTAAATAAAATATCAGCAAAATGAAAAGGGAACCAATCATATGGGAAAATATATTTGCCAATGATACCTTGGACAAGGGTTTGATCTCCAAAATATATAAAGAACTCACACAATGCCACTCCAGGAAGACAAACAACCCAATTAAAAAATGGGCAAAGGACTGGAACAAACACTTCTCCAAGGAGGACATACGGAGGGAGCAGAGACACATGAAAGGATGCTCAGCATCACTAGCCATCAGAGAAATGCAAATTAAAGCCATAGTGAGATACCACATCACACTGGTCAGAATGGCCATCATAAACAAATCAACAAACAACAAGTGCTGGCAAAGCTGTGGAGAAAAGGGAACCCTAGTGCACTGTTGGCGGGAATGCACACTGGTGCAGCCACTGTGGAAAACAGTATGGAATTTCCTCAAAAAACTAAAAATGGAACTTTCTTTTCACCCAGCCATTCCACTGCTGGGATTATACCCTAAGAACTCTGAAACACCAATTCAAAAGAACCTATGCATGCCAATGTTCATAGCAGCACAATTTACAATAGCCAAGTGTTGGAAGCAATGCAAGTGCCCATCAGTAAATGAGGGGATAAAAACAACTATGGTACATTTACACAATGGAATACAGGAGAAAGAAAGAAGGAGTTCCTACCCTTTGAGACAACATGGATGGAATCAGAGAGCATTATGGTAAGTGAAATAAGCCAGGCAGTGAAAAACAAATACCATATGATCTCACCTTTAAGTGGAACCTAATCAACAAAACAAATAAGCAAGCAAAATATAACCAGAGACACTGAAATAAAGAACAAACTGACAGTAATCAGAGAGGAGGAGGGAAGGGGATAACAGGGGAAAGAAGAGGAATGGTCATCAAGGAACAGGTATAAAGGATCCATGGACAAAGCCAAAGGGGGAAGGAGTGAGGGTGGAGGTGGGGGTGGGTTGAGTGGGGGAAAGTGGTGGGGGGGAAATGGAGACAACTGTACTTGAGAAACAATAAAAAAAAAAAAGAATAGAAAAAATGTTTAAAATAAGATGGGATAAGAGCAGTGGTGGCAGCCCCAGAATTTCTATTAGAAAAGACTTCGTGGCAGCCATCTGGTTGGAAGTTGCTCAGGAGACTTGTTCTAACTGATCTTTTTATAACCAGATTACATATTTACCTGAGGAGGCCAATTGTGTTGGGAGGTTGGGAGGATGGTCCTCTCAAACCTCCCTATGGCAGAGGCAAGAAACTAAGTGAAGCTACTGCAGAGAAACTAGTCAAAATTTGACTATTTTTAGAGAAATGCTTTCTCAGAACCACCACTTGGTTTGCAACATGCTGGCAAGTAGCAATATCTCTGGGATCTCATTTAGTGATTATGTGATAATGATCTAAAAATATATAATTCCAAGGATTTACATGCAGAGTAAAAGAGAGTGAACCCAATAATTCCAATCCTAGTTGTATATCCGAGAGAATGGAAAACATGTGTCCATACAAAAACTTGGAAACAAATGTTCATAGCAGCATTATCATAAAGGTCAAAAAGTATAAACAACCCAAATGTCCACCGCCTGATTAATAAACGAAATGTAGCTTATCCATACAATGGAATAATTTTTAGGTATAAAAATAAATGATGTCCTGTATAAAGGACACATGGACAAAGCCATAGCAGGTAGGTTCCAGGATGGGAGGTGGGGATGGATGGGGCATGAGGGGTGTGGTGGGAGGGAAATGGTTACAATTGTACTTGAACAACAATAAAAAAATTATAAAAAAATAAATGATCTTCTGATACATGCTACAATATGGGTGAACCTTGAGAACATGGTAAGTGAAAGAAACCAGACACCAAAGGACACTATTGTATGACTCCATTTATGTGAAATGTCCAGAATTGGCAAATTTACACAGGTAGAAAGTAAATTAGTGGTTTAATTTATAGGGGATGGTAAAAGGGGAAAATTGGGACTAACTGCTAAAGGGTTTAGGGCGTTTCTTTTAGAGATGATGAAAAACTTCTGGAATTACATAGTAGTGGTAGTTGCACAACACAATGATTATAATAAAATCCACTGATTTGTACATAAAATGGTAAATTTTATGTTGTATGAAGTGCATATCAATAACAAATATTATCAAAAAAGAGAGAGTTAGGTAAATCATAGTTTATCTACCTTCTGCATTATTAAAATGGTGGTTATGTGGATCAGTGCTTTTAAAAAATCTTAAAATAATTTGTTCTTTCATGTAGGTCAAAGTTATAAAAATTATATTTTTGCTATTATTTAATTTTCCATGCTCTTACCGATTATATGTATTAGCATATATTCCAAATTAGAAAATCTTGAATAAAATAAATTTTACTGTTTGATATAACTCATCTACTTTAAGACGTCTGTGAGGATGTTATATGTTATCATTTACTGGTGCTTGCATGATACTGTGCTAAGTGTTCAAGAAATCAAGAGGTCACTAAATTATGATCTCTGTTCCAAAGAGCCATTGAGTTCATCTGGGAGACAGACCATGGCATAATAGTAACCACCTAAAAAAAGGAAGACTAAGGGCCAAGCCAAATGCAAGGTCCAATGACTGGTGAACATGATAGGCATTAAGAAGAGGGGGAAGATAGTCTACTGGAGGCGATGGGTCTTTGGATGCAAAAGAGAAACATCTCTGGGCAAAGACCAGAAGAACAAAGACTTGTGGACAGGAAGGTCATGAAGAGTTTGCTTATTACCTGGCCTCTGTGGAAATCAAGGCAATTTCCTCTTACCATTATTTTTTTTCTAACATCTTGTTAGGGTCTCAGAGTACCTATCCTGTTTTAGAGTTAGGACAACCAAGGCACAGAGATTTTAGAAGGGTTCAGTTAAAAGAAAAATAAACTATAATATGTAGCAGAGTTTTTTGAAAGAAGGATTTGTGGTTTTCCTTGGAAAAGATGTTCCCTCGCCTTCCAGGCTCCAGCCAGCTTTTGGTAAGATATGTCACTAAAGGGAAAATTTAAGTTGTTTTTAAAGCATCAGATTTTTATTAGAAGTTGTCCAAAGTGCAATACTATGAAGATAGAGGGGTTTTGGAGTCTGTAGACATCTTTCTTCTTAGTGCAATTAGAGAGATTAGAATTTTAAGCAAATTCCAACCAAATGTAATTTAGCAAGTTAAATAATAATTCAGGAAAATATACCTTTTAGAATGTTTCCTGCTTTCTCAAAAGAAAAAAAAATGAAAATTTGAAATGGTGTACATCTTAAAATAATTTGTTCTTTCATGTAGGTTGAAGGTACACCTACAGAGGTGAATCCAAATGTAGAAATTAAAAAGTTGTGTGTATTGGAATATGAAAGATCGGTGGTCTTACCTTATCTGGTAGCCCCAGTGAAGATACAACTGGTTTGGGCACCTAAGAACTAGATGGTGCTCACCTTATATGTGTTTATCACTTTTTTTTTTTTAACCCAGCCTTAGTACTTGGCTCAATTAAGCCAATACTGCATACTTACTATGTGTGGGGCATTATTCTAGACACAGAAGGGAGAGAATAGATGAGAAAGGCAGAGTACATGATGTTAAGCTATTTACTCTACAGATCCACATTTCCCAAAGTTTGTTCCGTGGAACACTACCCTAAGAGTTCCTCCACAAAGAAAAGTTCGATGTCTAAGTGGGTTTAGGAAACTCCTATATCACATTTTCTCTCAGAGACTGATAGGAAAAAAAAAAGACTCAGGAAAGTAAAACCTAAATTCAGAACTCCCTATACATTACCCTCTATTAAGAACCTAGAGCTAGTGACCTGCAGAATACACTGAGACAAGTTGCTTTAGAACTGTGATGTCCAATAGAACTTTCTGCAGTGTTGAAATGTTTTATGTCTGTGCTGTGTGGTATGATAGATAGTGGCCACCTGAGTACATAGAACACTCTAAATGTACCTAATGCAACCGAAGAATATATTTTTAACTGCATTAATTTAAGTGAATTTAAATTTAAATAGCCACACATGGCCAGTGGCTACCATACTGAGCTGTGCAGCTCCATATCATTAAACATGAATCTCTTTAAAAACCGTTTACTTGATATTTAAATCTTTCAATATTTTTGCACACAGAGAAAAGTAAAAGACACTTTACTTTTTTTTAGGAGGTTTTGAAAGAGCTGACAATATTTCACAGACACTGTGAGTTTGGAAAGTTCTGTCATCTGAAAATGCCTTTCCAAAATCTTTGTAGACATATTAAGCCTCTGAATCCTGATCAGAACCACTTTTTAATTTCCATATTTGGATCCCTCTCAATACTGCACAACTCTTAGGAAGAGATGCACTTCTGCTGCTCTGGGCAATTGATCTGTCCTGTCTGGCTCTCAGGTGTGATGCACAAGTGAGCATACTCAGAGAGGAGCTTCACCTGTAACTCTCTGGAGGTTCCCTGGACTTACTAGTCAGGAAAAGACATCATCAAACAACTTGATATAATGCTAAAATATTCATTATCAAAGGTTTCCTCCCTCAAAAGTTTTTTATCTTTATGTTTATTATCCTTCAAAAGACGTCTTCTTTATTTTATAGTTATGAATAACATTAGTCCAATGAAATATTTTGAGGTTTAATAAAATTGGTAATAATTCTGAGAAGGCTATAAAAATGGCAGCTTTTATTTCTGTATTGCCTTTCTTATGATACTTGGCTTTTGATGTCTTGAGCGGGCTTTAGAACTCCTCCCAATTCTTCACACATTGGCTTATTTTCAACCTTTTCTGCAGACGTCCGGAGCCCATGACGCCTGTCTCCACAGGCTTCATGCTTTTGTAACTCCAGCTCCACTTCCCGTTCACAAAGCCTTTCTGTCTCTCTTGCAGATGGGAAGGTGCTGGAAGGAGTGCCATACCCAGAAAGAGAAGAGCAGTGTCTCCAACCCTGATAACAGCCAAGGCTCCCATCTCGTCCGTGAAAAGAGTCTCAGAAACAGTCAGTAGTATGGCAAAGGAGCTGGATATTTTTATGGATCAGTTGTCTTGAACAACCTTGGGAAAGAGGCTGCAGATTTTCTTTACTCCATCAACATATATAAATCGTTATTATAGAAATTAAGAGACATGCAGCCTTCAATGGAAAAATCTTCTGGAGACCTATGTATTTATTAGACATTTTGTTGACTGTTCTTTAGGTCAATAAGGTCAGCTTAACAGTAGGATGTCATATATTGCATACGCTCTGATAAATGTTTGGTTTTATTTGTATAAGCCTTAATCTGGGAAAGTAGACCTTGAGGACAGGTAAAGGTGAATTTCAGGTGCTGCTAAAACAATAGGGACTGGAATCATTAGCATTTTCCCAGATCCCTATCTTTTAGGTAAGTTCTCTCATAGCTGCTACAGATGATCAGAATTTGGATAAACTATAGATTTTTATCCTCATATGAACTCACGGAAACCCATTCAAGGTCTGCTCCATAGTCCCAATGGTCATTAACTTATTCTATGTTTCTCTGACTATAAAATCCAGGGGTTGATACTGGTCTTAAAATGTTAAAAGTGTGGCGCCAATCCCTCAGCAATCTGCTAACGATGCACCATTTGTGAATTTATCTCAACCTGTTAAATTAACTTGATTTTACTTTTTAAGTTATTTTTCTCATGAAAGTTAATAATTTGATGGATTTACCCCTTACATAGCATTCATTATGGTACACTTATCCAGTTAGAGCAACTGCAATAGTCCATGAGAAGAAGCAGGGTGGCCTGAGCAGGCCCGGCGGTTGTGGAGATGGAGAGACGTGTTAGACTGTGACCACGTTAGGAGGCCAAATTTGCAATATTTGTTTATGATCCGTGGAGTGGGAAGGAAAAGCTAACTTTAAGGCAACCTAAAGGTTTCTGACTTAGGTAACTGAACCAATAAACTAGACATAGGACTTTATGCAACAGAAATAGGTTTGGGGTTAAAAATTAATTTGTTTTAGAAAATGCATTGCAGAGATTACTTTTGAAACATCTATGTGGGAACATCCAGTTTATCAATGTCTTTCCAATGCCTGACCATGACCGAGAGAAAGAAATATGTTCAACCTCAAAATTCCAGGCTCCAATAAAGTGAAAAAAAAAAAAGTTTTACAAAATAATAACTTTTCTGTATAAGTTTGAGGCACTCTGATATTCTCTATTCTATTCCATACTCATGGTTAAAATGCTGGTCTCTACTCACTGAACTGATTTCAAATCTACTAATGGATTGTGACTCATAGTCTGAAAAAACACTGTAATATGTATTTTTATTTACATGTCTATGTATGGGAGACATATGTGGTTATGAGGTATAGGTATAGATAAGAAGTTAGCATATATGGACTTCCGGCCAAGATGGAGGCGTAGGCGGACACACTGTGCCTCCTCTCACAACCAAAATTAAGGACAACAAATATTTAGAAACAAGAAAACAACCAGAACTTATAGAAAACTGAACTGTACGGAAGTCCAACAACCATTCATCCAGACCGGTAAGAGGGGCGGAGTCGTGGCAGGAGAAAGTGGAGGTGCGGCCCCAGGAACGCAAGCAGCAGCGGCTGGCAGTTCCCAGGTGCACAGGCGGCGACTGGTGGTCCCCGGGCACAGGGGGGCAACTGTGCAGACCCAGTGAGGCCGCACAAGGCGGCTGGCTGACTGACCAGGTGGTCTCACATTCGAGCGCGCAGACGGTCCAGGTGGAGGGGAAGTGGCGGAGGGGACTGAATCCAGGAGAGAGCGGAGCAGGCGCCATTGTTCCCTCTCAGGCCCCACCCCCACATACAGCGTCACAACCCAGCGACTGGGCTGCCCCGCACTGGGGAGCGCCAGAGGCTCCACTCTTCACTACGTAACAGCACGCATGTGTGCACAGATAATCCAGGTGAAGGGGAAGCGGCGGAAAGGGCTGGAGTCCAGGAGAGAGCGGAGCAGGCGCCATTGCTCCTTCTCAGACCCCGCCCCCACCTATAGCGTCACAACCCAGCGACTGGGCTGCCCCGCCCTGAGGAACACCTAAGGCTCCACCCCTCACTACGTAATAGCCGCGACCAGACTAAAACCAAAACAACAACAACAACAACAAAAAAAAACCCACCAAAAATGGCTCAAACCGGAAAACAAATAAAAGCCCCCAGAGCCAATTCCTCTAAGCAGTGAAGAGATAGCTAACCTGTCAGATGCACAGTTCAAAGCACTGGTCATCAAAATGCTCACAGAATTGGTTGATTTTGCTCACAAACTAGATGAAAAAATGCAGGCTACGATACGTGAAATGAAGGAAGATGCATGGGGAACTGATAGAGATGGAAGGAAAACTGGGACTCAAATCAATGGAGTGGACCAGAAGGAGGAAACTAACAACCAAACAGAAGACGAGGAAGAAACAAGAATTCAAAAAAATGAGGAGAGGCTTAGGAACCTCCGGGACATCTTTAAACATCCCAACATCTGAATTATAAGGGTCCCAGAAGGGGAAGAAGAACAGCAACAAGTGGAAAACTTATTTGAACAAATAATAAAGGAGAACTTCCCCAATCTGGCAAAGGAAATAGACTACCAGGACGTCCAGGAAGCTCAGAGAGTCCCAAAGAAGTTGGGCCCAAGGAGGAACACACCAAGGCACATTGTAATTACATTAGCCAAGATTAAAATGAAGCAGAGAATTCTAGAAGCAGCAAGGGATAAGGGGACAGTCACCTACAAGGGAGTTCCCATCAGACTGTCAGCTGATTTCTCAAAAGAGACCTTACAGGCAAGAAGGGGCTGGAAAGAAATATTTGAAATCTTGAAAAGCAGGGACCTACATCCAAAATTGCTCTATCCAGCAAAGCTGTCATTTAGAATGGAAGGACAGATAAAGCGCTTCTCAGATAAGGTCAAGTTCAAGGAGTTCATCATCACCAAGCCCTTATTATATGAAATGTTAAAGGGACTTATCTAAGAAAAAGAAGATAAAACTATGACAGTGAAAAGACAACAAACTCATAGCTATCAAGAACCACACCTAAAACAAAAGCAAACTAAGCAAACGGCTAGAACAGGAACAGAACCACAGAAATGGAGATCATATGGAGGGTTAGCAACAGGGGAGTGGGAGGAGGAGAGAGGGGGAAAAGGTACAGAGAATGAGTAGCATAGATAATGGGAAAAAAATAGACAGGGGGAGGGCAAGAATAGCATGGGAAATGTAGAAGCTAGAAAACTTATGACCCATGGACATGAACTAAAGGGGGGAATGTGGGTGGGAGAGGGTGGGTAGGGTGGAGGGGAATGATGGGGGAGAAATGGGACAACTGTAATAGCATAATCAATAAAATATATTTAAAAAAAAAAAAGAAGTTAGCATATATGGTAGGAGGTAAGAGGATCTACAGAAGAGGACGAAGTTGCCTAGGTAGAAAGTGTAAAGTGAGAAGAGTAAAAAGCTGAAGATCTAATTCTGAGATGTGGGAAACAGCACAGGAAGACTGGGACAGTGTGTGCTACAAAAGCCAAGGCAACAGATGGTTTTGACAAAAAAAGGAATAATGTTCAATGTAGTTCAATGCTGGTAGGAGGCTGACCTAGTCACCGAAAAGTATTCGTTAGATACTGAGGTGAGTAGGTCGTTGGTTACCTATATGAAAGAAATGTCAGGGTGTGAAAGGAGAAAAGCTAGATTTCTGTGGATGGAGAAGTAAGAGGTGAGGGAGGGAGTTAGACAACTACTTCAAAAAGTTTGTTTCTCAAATAAAAATTTGAGATCAGTAGAAAGTGGACAAGAAAATCAGTGGCAGGATAGAAATAGTATTTTCTCTTAGTTGTCATTTAACTCTCTATTTCAAGGTCAGGCCGGTTACCTGGGGTCAGATCTAGCATCATTGAATTAGATGAATAAATCAATATTTGCCTTATACATGCTTTCCTATGTAGTTGTGTAGTTTCATGCTCTTTCATTCTGGGTATGTTTCTATATGAATATGTACATACTTTCTACAAATTATATATAAATATTGCATACATATATTTCTCTAGCCTGAATAGAACACATTTAGGTAGGCATATCAGCAAAGTTCCTAAATTGTTTCTCATGCAGAAGCCCCAAGATGTCCCTAGAATACCTCTATCTATCAAAGAACACTGGAGCTTTTGCTGGAAAATGCCCTAGTGTGAGACATATAATACCATCAAGGGTTGCCAGTCTTCCTTCTGGTATGATTCAAAGTATGGGGCTGTAGACCTTATTTGTTTCAGTGGAAGAAAAGTCATTGAGGTCTTTATTTGAACACACCTTGAGTTTCAGATTCAGGAGGTAGAGAGATTATGTTTCAGTTTTAATATCAGTCCCATTATCAACTATGTCAAGATACATAATTACCTCATATTTGAGTCACTGCCAATGACTAATAATAACCTATAATCTTCCTGACATTTCTGTCAAAAGTATTTCATGGTTTCTAAATTAAAATCTGCCAACCTTAAGGAGAGGGGGTAAAAGAGATATTCTAATAAGGTCTCAGTGGAAAGATAGCTTGCTGGAGAGCTAACTTTCTTTGCTAGCTCGGCAGTGTACCTCTTTACCTTTGGTTAAAGATGGAGTGCTTACAAAGCACTTGGGATTTAAAAAAAGGTATTGATTCTAAACTATAAATTTTAATAAATTATGAGCTTTGTTTTATATTGTGTAATTAAAAGAGTGTGGAGGAATTAAGAGAATTAGGTGGTTGAGGTTACTGAACTCTGATTATTTTTTATTTCTTTTTTCTAATTATCTCAAAATATACATTCTCCCTTTTATTTGGAAAGATGTTTCACACACAAATAAGATACTATGTCATTAGATTCCACATATAATTGAAATCAAGACAGACTCATAGATAGAGAGCAGGCTGGCAGCTGGGATCCAGCTCTTTTGCGGGATCAAGCAAAAAAGAAAAATAACTCATGGACACGAACAAAGGTGTAATTGCAGGGAATGGGGGTGGAAATGAAAGAGGGTATACGGGAAACAAATGGTAATAGAAAAAATATAATACAAATAAACTTTAAAAAGTAACACAAAATTAAATAGCCACCTACCCTCATCCCTCCAAAGTAAAGACACTGTGTCAGACAATGGGTCTGGTTACTCAGCTTCTCAGCTTTCTCAGCGTTTCCTGGAAATCCAAGATTATTCTTTTCTAGGACTGGGAAGCTAGAGGTGGCACAAGGTCAAGAATGCTTCCATCTACTGGTCAGACTAAGGAACACTAAGTGTTCCTCTGCCTAAAATCGCTCATGAAGAACACAAAACACCTCAGTTGAACAGAGCTGGGCCATGAGGCTCAGGCACTCAAAATAGTGGGTTCTTGCTGATAGCGAAGGAAAATCCAATCAAGAAGCAGAAGTGGAGTAGAGGGGTAAAATTAAAACTCAGTCTCCACAAGCCTCTGCTTATGTAGCCTCTTGCCAACCTAGAAACAGCCAATGAATAGGTTAAAATTGCTTTGAAATATTTAGGCAAAAAGTGCTCTGCCTCATGCATACGTAGCAGGCTATTGGTATCTGAGACTGAAACCAGTAAATGGAATGGGTTAAAAGGTCAATTGGCCCTTTTCTCAATGCCTCGTTGGGTCAGTGGCTCCCTCACAACCAGTCATATTAGTTCATTCCTTTGGGTGAAAATATGTGCCTGTTTCCCTTTACAACAGTCACAGGGAGTTAATTTGCCATAGTGAGCAGCTTTCAGATAGGACAATGCAATTTGTCTCATTCCTACGATGACTTCAGATACAAAATGCCAGGCTGCTTGGCCGAGGGGAAGGTACTGTAAATTACGGGCACTAAGCCAAGTTTCCCCAGCACCCTCTGCTCCCTTTGACAGCCACCCTCCTGGGCCGTGGATCTGGCTGAATTAATTCGCAGTTGCCAGTTATCAGGACTTTATCTGCATTGTTAGCATTCCTGATAACCTGCAGTCTCTACTCATTTAATGGTTATCTGATGGGGACTGATATCGGGTGAAGAGGAATGTTCAAATCATGCTGGCTTCAGCGGGTGGCAGCTAAAATAGCAGAACTTCAGTTTAAGAGGGGGGATATTTGCTCATTGATATGAGATTTGTGTTAGTGGGACTGTGGAATGGGAGGGAGAATGATTCCAGGGAAATATCTGGCAAAGAGAACTTGAAAGAATGATGCTCCCTGTACTTCGGCCAAAAGATGAGAAGCAAAAAGGAAGGCAAAGTACAGGTATGATAGGAACACACTTCTCCAAATTATTTTTGGCTATTTTTCAGGCAAACATTCTCTGTTTGTAGCCTCACTGCTATACTCAGTGGAACAATTTATTTTCACCAAACTAACCTGAGCAAGAAATATTAAGAGTTTTTAGAAGACTCAGCTTTCAAGCAGCAGTATTCTTAAAGGACACATTTTTGAAGCATGTTTCTAAATTCATGATCTTTCTCTCTAACATCCCAGGCAGGTGAGAGAATCTCTTCTTAAAAACTGTATGAAAACACAGAAAGCACAGGCAGAAAATTTTGTAGTGAAACAAATGTAGTTATTGTAGCTGAAGCTGAATATTCTTCAAAATGACATACTCTGTGAGCATATTGATTCAAAAGCATGCTTTTCTGCTTAGGGCTTGCAGCAGACTCACAGGGGAGTAGGCAAGGCAAAATGGAACTCAGGAGGTCAGTGAGAGTCCCAAGGGCATAAACACCCTTTAGACAGAGGTCAACTTCACAATGACCCAAATATTATTTTTATTACACTAAGATGAGCAAGGGCATTTTGTGTTTTATCTTTTCAGAGAGCATATAACCATGGGGAGGCATATAAACATGCCTCAAGTATTTTCCCAACTTAAAAATGTACTTGTAATACATGACCATAATAATGAATGCCCACTTTTAATAAAGCCTAATATCTGTGCTCGAAAAACAGAATTGGCATGCAAAAAAAAATGAAGCTGAATTCCTATTTTACATCACTCACAGAAATTTGCTCAAATGCATTAAAGATTTAAACATAAGACCTGAACCCATAAAAATTCTAGAAGAAAATATAGGGGAAAAGCTCCTTGACACCAATCCTGGCAATGATTTTAGGCATGTGATATTCTAAGCACAAACAACAAAAGCAAAAATAAACAAGTATAAATACATCAAACTAAGAATCTTCTCCACAGTAAAAGAAATGATCAACAAAATAAAAAAGGTAACCTATGGAATAGGAGGCAATATTTGCAAACCATGCATCTTATAAGGGGTTAATTTCCAAAAACCTATAAAGAACTCACACAATTTAATAGCGAAATCTCCAAAGTAATCCAGTTAAAAGTGGGTAAAGGACCTGAAGAGACAATTTTCCAAAGAAGATATACAGATAGCCAACAAGCACATTAAAAAGTGCTCAATATCACTAAGCATCAGGGAAACACAAATCAAAACCACAATGAGATATCATAGCAAAGCTGTTAGAATGGCTATTATCAAAAAGGCAACAGATACCAAGTACCGGCAAAGATGTGGAGAAAAAAGAATCCCTGTACACTTGATGGAAAGGTAAGTTGGTGCAGCCACTATGGAAAGCATTATGAAGGTTCCTCAAAAAATTAAAAATAGAACTACCAAGATACCCAGCAATTCCATTTCTGGGTAGATATCTGAAGGAAATGAAAGCACTGTCTCAAAGAGGTATCTGGATCCTTATGTTTATTACAGAATTGTTTACATTTATAATAGCCAATACATGGAAATATCCTATGTGTCTATAGACAAGTGAGTGGACAGAAACACAAAATGCCTTTGCTCATCTTAGTGTGATAAAAATGTATTTTGAGTCATTGTGAAACGATCTCTCATCCTGGGTGTCTGGCCAATTGTCCCAATTCCCATCTCACGCAAGACAGCAGAGTGATTAATTACTATTGAATTGTTAAGTCATGGATTAGATTATACAGGTTGAAGTTGAAGCAGATACATACTAATTAAAAGGTGCTGGAGAAGAAGACACTACTAATTAGAAGTTACTAGATGACTTCAGAGGATCAACAAGCAAGACAGAGATCCTAATTCTTTGAAACCAGATTTTCACCTTAGTGCCTATTATCTCTCCATGTTTTAATCATTAAAACTGGAGCCGACACTTCCCAGTAACCTAGAATTTAAAAGCACGTGTTCCATTATCATCGAGTCAGTCATGCTTATCATTTTACTAGAAGACTGAAAGAATGCACACCAAAACAGGACAGAATATTGGAAAATTTGGAATTATGTCTGAAGTTTTTTTTTTTCTTCTGAGCTTATGCAGAGAATGCTGAAAACTTAATCATTTCTGGTAAGAGTAGTTAACAGCAAGGAATAGAGAGCTGAAGTACCCAGAGAGATGATTAATACAAAATGGTATAAAATAATGGTTACTCATTGCATTTTTTATTTTCCAGTGATGAACAAACTCATTTCTCTTGCTCTGGAGTGAACATAATATAAGCACAAATGAATTTAGTGGGAGGAAGATTTATGACCTTTATTATTCAGCCCATCGTCACAACAGTGTCTAAAAACATTGCCAAGAAACTTCTGCGTAGCCTAATCAGCAAAGGAATAACTACTTACAGAGAAGGATAGCTTCGTATTTTCTTTATTGGAGTCATCTCCTCAGAATACACATAATACTATCTATCAATCTATTAACATGCTAATTAAACATGTTGTCCATCAGATTAAAATGTAAATAGGCAACTATCTCTCAGTTTTGTGGCATACTGATGCAGCCACTGGCTACACAGCAGTTGACAAAACAGGCTTGGTCTTCCCTCTTATACACCCTATGGTCTTATGGGAGAGAGAAAGTATACAAGAAAACAATCAAATGAATATTTTATCACCAATAATGACATGTTATCAAGGCAGAGGGTGCTAGGAGACAGAACTTATAGTGGATGTGAGAAAAGGCCTCTCCGAGGCCTCAAGGATAAGATAGAGTTAGCCAGGTACAGCATGTCTAGCTGTGGGGGTAGATGGGGGAGGGGTGCTTAGGCAGAGTGAGCAGAATGTGTATAGGTCTTAGGCAAGAAAGGTCTTGCAAATATGAGGAAATGAGAGTCCATGTGGCTGGAACATAATGAAGGAGAGGAAAGTGGTGTATGATATCCGCTACAATGACTAGCAGTCCAATGGGCATGCTAGGGTTCAGCACATTTTCATTGAAATAAATAAATTTTCTATAAAAAACACTTGAGCCCTAAATTATGATCTCACCTCAAATAGCCATTCTAACATCTCTGCTGAAAATGAAAACTGTTGGGGTGGAGGGTACATGGTCTCCCAGGATAGTCATAGAAAAATGTGGAGATTGTGAACTTGATGCAGTGGGAATAAAACACTGCCAGTAAATGGGTCTGTTGGATTAGCCAGCTCAGTTCAATGGAGTGTAACTGAGACAGATGGGTCGGTAATAGTAACATGGGGGAGTTGCATGGTTTAGACAAGAACCACAAAGATCTCAGCCTCCTACCTGCCACGTTCTAACCAATAACTGTGTCCCTCAAGTTCAATCCAAAGCAAATGGGGCAGACAGTTCGGAAAAAAACTATTTTGAATTCTGTTAGCTCTAGTATAGACATAAATCACTGACATTTTCCTGTCATGTAAACATCCTGAACTCAGATTGTATTTCAGCTCTAGAAAAATTGAAGAAAGACTAAACTATGAAGAAAACAAGTAGCACAGTATATTTCCAAAATTCAGTTTCAGATGAAATTGGTATTGAGGTAAAGGAAAATAATCAAGCCAAGTTCTAAAGTTACTTCAACTCTGAGATTGAAGGTACTCTAGGTCAAATATATACATGAGCAAAAAAAAATATTAAGCGTCTTCTGCCTTCTTGGGCATTGCTTCATCATCTTGGAGACCCACTTGAATGAGTTAAATCAATGTAAATTAAAAACATATGGATTAAATCTCTCAAAATCACCACATGTGATTGAGGTTTTGACAAACTACATTGAAAAGTATTTGGAAATATTTTCAGAATCCACGAACCATCAGGTTGGCTAGTCTCTAAAAATGTACTCAGACCCTGTGAACATTATTATATTCCCCATATTTTTATGTTTAACAAAATAACTCCTGTCATCACTGTTCATAATATATAAGCATTTGAGGGTGAGATTAAACATGCTGATGTGGAAATGGTGGGAAGGGATTCCGATCTGGAATGTCCTAAGATTCCGTGAGAGAGAGTAAATCTGGGAGTCAATTAGAGTGTCATACCTAACTGGGTTCTCATTAGCAATACCAAAATGGACTCTACTTAGTTTAAGCAGAAAAGGAATTTGTTAAAGGAAATTAGGACGCTCACAGTTTCCTTGGAGGGCAAGAGTCAGATAGAGGCTTTGCAGCTAGGAAGAGTGCCCAGACCACACTCTGCGGGCTGCCCTAGGCGCATTTGCTGAGGCTGCTCAGCGCAAACTTCCAGACTTCAACAATGATACTAATGCCTAGAGGACAGAAGCTTTTTTATTCTTTGCACCAAAAGACAGGCACCTCTTTTGCCACACTCACTGAGAGATGGATTTTGCATACTCTCTCTTTACATGGATCAATTACAAACCAAAGACTTCCAGAGATGTATCTGATTGGCAGAACCCAGTTATACACCTATACCCCACCTCAAAGTGAATCCAGGGGAGGGAGTTCTGTCATCTGCCTTGAGGAAGAGCAACACATAAGGTGGGAGTTTCACCAAGCATAACAAGAGTACTCACAGGACTCTGGACAGCCACACATGGCAGATGTCCGTTATGATTTCGATTGTGTAGGATCTCCTAATTATCAATGATGTTTCGTAATCTCGTTTTGCTAGGCAACTAATGATATGCTTTTCACATACATACTTATTTTTCTTCATGAATATTTTTCTTATTAATTATATTAAAGAGTGATTCACTTAGGATTTAGCAAACACATTTTTTTAAACCTGGAACACAAGTGATAACCAGAAACTAAATGGCCCTAAAAACGAAGGTAGGATGGGATTGAGCATGCATAAAATATTGTCCACTTGATTTACATGAATATACTGTAGGCATTCAACTCAGGGCCTATTGATCCTTTATAATTTTGTTGGAGAATTTATTTGGTGTTATGTTCCCTCACTTAAAGGAAAGTTGCAAGAATAGTTCAACAAATATCCATATGCCTTTCAATTAGATTAATTAATCTCTCTGGAATAGTCCAGGCCAATAATTTTTTAGAATATTCCTTAATTAGAATTTATATGCTTGTTTCCTCATGAATAGATTTAAATTAAACACATTTGGTAGAAATGCTACATAGGTGATTTCTAAAATAAAGCACTTGATATCAGTTTTTCCCTTTACTAATAATGTTAAGTCGAATTGCTTAGTTGAGTTGATGGTCTCTAGGTTGCTTCTTTATAAAGTTATTTTTCTCCCTGTGTAATTAAAAAGTGACTCTGAGCCCTCAGCAGTGCAGCTCACTTAGTTGACTGGGTGTCATCCCACAAAGCAAATTGTTGCTGGTTCAACTCCCTGTCAGGGCACATGTCAGGGTTGCAGGTTGGGTCCCCAGTTGGGGTGTGCTCCAGAGGTAATCAACAGATGTTTCTGATGTGTCTCTCTTACGCTAATGTTTCTCTCCCTCTTTTTCTCCCTCCCTTCCCTTCTCTCTAAAAATATAAATAAAATCTTTAAAAAAGTGACTCCAAGACTGTGAATATCTAGCTTTCTGACGAGCTTCCTATCTTTTAACCAACAATCTTAGCGTTCACTGATGATTCTTTGCTGAATCAGTTATGACTAAAATGGTTGCAAAATAAAGATTTTCAAATTCTGTCATATCTTCTCTATTATTAGATGGCATTCTCCTATCAAAGAGGGTTTTTCCTTTCTGCTCATCACATTTATTTATTTGTTTGTTCTTAGTTAGAAGTATTGATTCATTAATTCATTTTCTTATTTGGTATTTTATAACATATTAATGACAGTTTTCACTTTGATGCTCAAAATTATCTAAATCTGCCCGGCAGAAGGTCCCTGCAAGCTGGCTCCTGGGTAATTCTGATATGGCCCCAGAAGATTTTTAGCACTCCTTCAATTTTTGGCACAACAGGAAGTTTCAAGAACACCTGAAACTCTTCCTGTCCCAAAGCTAGAATCAGCATTCCTCCAAGAATCACCACTTTATTTTAGAGGAAAAAAAAAGAAATGTTATTTATATGCCAGGATCTAGATGCTAGTAAGCTCATTTCCACTGAATATTATTGCCTTTAGTTCCTTGCAGTTGAAAACGCTGGGAAATATTTACATCTCTTTCTATATCTGTATACAATACCTTGATACATTTAATCAAATCAAATACCTAGATTTTTCCTTTTCTATTCTCATTTCATTATTTGCACATTCCGCCCCCCCCCTTCCTTTTTCCATGCTTCAATGTAGGCAGAACAATTTAGTTTTCCCATGGAGGCATGTCAGAGCCCAGGTTTGGGTAGAGGAATTATACCTCTGATGCTAATACATTTGCTGCATCATCCCTGGTTGGGTGATCATCTCAGGCTTGTGCCCTCAAAGCCAGTCTTGACCCTCCCTTCTTCAGGGTCCCACATCTGTAATCATTCTCCAGATCTTGATTTAGTCATTAAAGCCAATATCCTACCTCTTGTCCTGATCCTAGCTCTTATTTACTCTTAGATGGACTACGTTAATAGATATCCATCTTTTATTTTTGTCCACAATTGTGTTTGTCATTCTAAGATACAATTGCCATGTACTTCTATAGGCAAGCTGATTTTATTTCAAGTTAGAAATAATCACTTATGTTTCTAAAAGACTTAACTTTACACCAAGCCTAGTATTCGAAGTTGTTATTCTAGTCTGTTTCCACACCATCTCCTCCTATATCTTATGTTTCAACTAAACTTAAAGTTTTACTTCTTATGCATGCTTTTCATTTTCCTCGAGTTTATCTTCTCCTGTCTGGGTTGCCACAGTTTAATTTTTTAAAGTATAATTTCCATTTTATTATCCCACTGTGTAAGGCACCCGAACTCTCTATACTGGCGTTCAGAGTGCTCCCACATAACTATTATCATCATCACATCACCACATCGACTTTATCATCAATGTTATTTCTGGTTCTCCTGTTTTCTCCTATTTTGTGATAACAGTTCACTGTTTCTTTTTTTGCCTAGCAACTTTTTGTTGAATATCCTATTATGAATATTATAATATTAGGTGTTTACTATGTTTTCTTCCTTTTGTGTTGAACTAGTCTTGTTAGACAATTAAGTAACTTGCATTTTAAAGCTTGATTTTAAGATTTTTTTAGGGTTGGTTTAGAGTAGCCTTTACTCAAGGACTTACTCAGCCATACTACTGAGCCATGATCCTTGTAGGTACCTTATTGAAATCCCTGAGAGTTTAATATGATTTCTCTTTCTAGGTGGAAGGAGTTTGAATATCTCTCAACCCTGTTCATGCTCTAAGAGTTGTTCAGTATAGTTATCCACTAGGCATTTCCCCCCAGCAGTTGCTTTTTGGAGAATTTCACTGAGTATATGCATAGTTAAAGGAATCTTCATGCATGTTTCTCTGCATAGATTACCCTCTCCGATACTCTGTCCTACAAACTCTCGTTGCCTCAACCTCCCCCAAATCCGAAATTTGTCTTTCACTTCAGGAAGCTTTTGTGTTCTCTGCTTGGGATCTTACCTCCTGGCTCATATTCTACAGGCAGAAAGCGAAGTCAATAGTAGGCTCTACCTGTTTCCCTTTTCTCAGTGGTCATAGTCCAGCTCAGCCTATTCTCTCAATGTCTGAAAGAGTGTTCAGCATATTACATCTGGTTTTCTACTTGTTTATGGTAGGTAGACTGGTTCTCTACCACTCAAAAACAGAAACAAACTAAAGATAGATTTTTAAGAGTTTTGTCCCTTCTTTGTATTACTCATTGGCCAGAACTGAGGCTATCTTTACCTTTGAAGGAAACTAGACATGCAGCTTTTCCCCCTCCATCCTGGGTGGTCACATGCTCAATGAAAACACCAGGGAAGAGTGTTTTTTGAGAAAGAAGGGCATTCCCTACCATAACTGTATAGTTACCAGTTTAGTAGCTCCCTGAGTAGAAGGTCACAGCCTTCATCATTTCAGTAGCCGATGAAGAGTCTGCTGCTCATGAAAGGTTCAGCAAAAACACAATGGAAAAGAAAATGGTTCTGAACACTGAATTCATAGTTATCCATTTCATGGAAGAGAAAATAGGCATGAGGAAAGGAGACAACATATGCTGGGAGGGAAGAGCCTTGGAGAAAAAGTTGGAAATTATCCTTGAGCTCTAAATGCATTAACCCATAGATTATTTAAAAACTCTATTGAGGAATTGGAGTCTAAGAAAGCCTTTTTACACTAGTCCCCTCAAATGTTCTTTGCTGGTCACCTATGTCACTTCTTTCCAAGCTTAGGTCATAACTGTGCTTCTAGATGAAGCTTTTTATGACCACCCAGTCTTGGCAAGCAGCTCTTAAATAGCATGATTTATGCTAAGTTGTTAAAGCATAGGATGACTTACATAGTTTATTTCTACCCTAAGAAGGTAAAAATCTGTTTGAAGTGACAAATAAATAAAAAAGTCTTTTATTTCTGTTACTTTGCTTTCCTCACAGTGCCTCCCACAGTGAGCACAGAACATGTTAAATAAGAACATTGTTCCTTGATCTGTTGTGCAAAATCTAGTTGGAAGTTGAGGGATAGTGGAGACTTTAAAAGAGAGCAAGCATGGTGACATCACCTGGGGTTTTGTCATCACTGGGGTGATGGGACCACTTTCTCAGGGAGGTAGTCCTTGACTACTCTACCAAAACAGCAAACACAATATCAACATGACCTTTTCTTGTTTTAATTTTTCCCTTAACCTATCACCATAAAATATGCAACATATAAATATTTATTATCTTTATTGTCTATCTCTTTGCCCATTTAAATTAGGGCTAGGATGCGTGTGTGTTGTTGTTGTTGGTTTTTGTTTGTTTGGGGTTTTGGTTTTTTTTTTTTGTTTTTTGGTCACTGCTATATTCCTAGTGCATAAACATTTATGGAATGAAAGGACGGGGGAAAAATGACAAGGGATTTAAGTGAGAGGGACACTATGGAAGAAACTGAGATGAAATCTGAGAGTGTAGTGGGACATTTGCTATCCTCTAAATGACAAAGGGGGTTATATTTGATGATGAGAGGATCTGAGTAGCTCCATTAAGGGCCAAGTGAAAAAGAAGTCAAATGTGAAGGAGTAGATTAAAAAGTTTTTCTCTGTCCTGGTTGTATAATTCATACAATTCATATATTGAGTTTATAGGAGAATCTTTTCATAGTTAAAATAGAAAATGATCCAATAACAGAAAAATTGAAGAAGATAATGTTAGATTTATAAGTAAAAATCAAAACAAGAAAAACAGAAATGCATGCTGTAATTTTTATTTAGTTTCCAATCAATGAATATAGCTGTCTTTTATATACAAAGTAAATTTCTGGTTGCCATGAATCCTAAAAACAATATTTTTAACAACTGGTTACTGTCCCTGTTCTCTCCTGCCTTATGATTTGAAAATGGGTGTTTTATTTTCTTCTTTTCACATTTAGTCTGTAATCCCTCCTCCATTCCTTGGTCTCCATTTTAGCACCAAGGGGCTCATTATCGCAAAGTTAAAAAGCCATAAGCAAGGGGAATTTATAAAGCAAACTGCATCAGAGGCTCAGCTATCATCTTACCATCCTAACCACTATGAATTGCTGGGTGGCACCAGGAAGTTCACTGGTACCTTGGCATGTGGCAATTGGAACCTGGTAATTTGGATAGATTAACAGTTGGTATGGAATTGCCATTAAGCTTTCACTGAGTTCTGGAATGTGTGTGTGTATTGTGTACAGGAAGAAAAGGGGAAGGGAGTGAGGGAAGGGAAGGGAAGGGAAGAAAAGGGAAGGGAAGGGAAGGGAAGAGAAGGGAAGGGAAGGGAAGGGAAGGGAAGGGAAGGGAAGGGAAGGGAAGGGAAGGGAAGGGAAGGGAAGGGAAGGGAAGGGAAGGGAAGGGAAGGGAAGGGAAGGGAAGGGAAGGGAAGGGAAGGGAAGAACGTTAAATCAACCTTAGGTTCTGCTAACTGTGTTTTGATTATAAATGACCTGGAGATATCAGAGCTCAACTCTATGGTTTTTCCCTTTTCATAGGTCTCATTATTTTGTTGGCAGCTCTCTTTTGCTGGAGCCCACCAACCTGGTTGGTTGATTGCTTTTGCCCATTCTGCTTCTTTATCAAAGGAGTATTCTAGCAGCAAATTCCATAATGTATACAGCTTTAAAACAACATAGAAAATGAACACAATAAGCAAAGAAGAAATGGAGGTTGGGGTGAGGAGGAGAGAGATGTATGAAAGAGGTGGTAGAACTTTCCTTAACTGTGAATTTGGGTCAGACATGTACCTTACATGCTTTTAGTTTTAAACCAGAATCTTAGCATGTAACAAAATTCCTGACAGCATGTGGCTATCTAGTGTAAGAGGTCAACCAATTTAGCTACAATGAACTCATCCTTGGAAGAAGGCATGGGTTGACCGTGTGAAAAAACATGGTGTCCATGTTTCTCCCAACACAGTTCCTCAAATGTAGGTTCAGATTTGGTATCAACCTTATAGTAAGGTATCTAACCTTGTAGCACTGTCTCAGGATAACTGAACTCATTTACTTATCTGAATGTTGTCTATGAATTTAAAAGCTAAAATTTATAGAGCTCGATGAGCTGAAAATTACAGGTCACTGTGCCACACAGGAGACTTAGTCTCATGTTTATTTTGATATTTCAATTTCAAATTTAGTTAACAATAAAAGATTCTTTATAAGATCATAGTGATGTTTTTTCCTCTTACACTCTTGGTGACCAACTTCTCATGGTTGGAAAACCCATTAACTCTTTGTGACTTACATACAGAAACCGATGAACCAGGTGGATAGAGTGTTAGCAACAACATCCACCCACCCAGTGATCTCAAAATAGAGAGGCAGGGACATACCCTCTTTGCAAGGAGTACATCAATGTCCATAAGCAAAAAACACTAGATTGCAGAGTCAATGGTGTTAATTCCACCTATCTCATGTCCCTGGGATAGAGCAGAGAAGGGGCACATTTTCCTTGGTCCCTTCTAACCTGTGCTGTGAAAACCTCCGATGTCTTCTCCTGTTCTTCCATGTCTATTGCTGCATTTTTTTCATGCCAGTTTAATGACCCCATCAACAATCAACCACTTTCCTCAATTACTTCTCTTGTGTTGGAAAAGGAAAGAAAGCTCAATTTAATCTGGGCTTAGGCAACAAATACATTTTCACTGCAAATAAATCATCTAAATGTGTTGGGATAGATTTCATTTTATAGCTAAATGCTAAGGATTATATTGTACTGCATGGACATAAAATATGGTTGGCCAGGGAGGTTAGCAAATTAACTCCGAAAGATACGGTGGCAGAAGGGAGTGTGGTAGGTGCACAAGGTTGTCACACCTGCCATGCTAGACCTTCAATACAGGGCTTCCAGATAAAGGAAATCCTTCTGTCACTCTGTCCTTTGGGTTTTAAAATTTTTTCCTAACCTCCCTGAACTCCAATAATGAAGTCACCAGAGTTATATTCTAAACTGTAACGCAGGAGGCCATTTGCACTAATAAACCTGAGGCTCAGTATCCGCTCACACTGGTAAAATAGAAATAATTGTTCCTTCTTTTCTCCTTTTCTCTTGTTTCTCATCTGCTTTTTGTTAGATGCATTCTTCCCACAACCTTCTCTATTCATTTTGTGGGTTGCTGGAGAATCAGAAGCCGATACTGATGATGAAAACAGCAACAGCTGCCACTTACTCTGTTTATGTCATGTGCTAGACACGGATATTTCCACGTCACTCCTCAAACAAACTTAGGATGAGAACATTGTTATCTTCACTTTCCCACAAGAAAACTTAGAATGAGAAAACTGAAGAAACTATCAAGGAAGCAGTCAATGGCGGACATCTCTACAGGCCATGCTTTCACTAAGCTAGGTTACGTCTTTTAATTCATGAAGCATGATATAGGTACATGGTACTGGTTGCCGTTATTAAACCCCTTTGCAATTGTAAATTCTCCTTGATGCCCTAAGAAATAACTGAGCCGGGATGTTTAGCAAAAGACACCTGACAGGTTAGATGAGTAACTCCTTACATGACAATCCATGGGGATGCCTTTGACAGGGATTTGTGAATTCCTTCCTTTGGCTCCTCTCACTTCCAAATTCACAGCGGGATTTAAAGAGAAAGGGAGATGCTGAATAATAGTTGTCAATCTCCTCTCTTCACACTTTCTAGTATCTCAATCTCTCTGATGGCAAGTATTTTGGCTCAAATAATAATACATAAAGTGCTTAAATAGGATTTCAGACTTTACAAAAGTCTTTCATATAAATGTCTATATTTATACTTCACCCAATTTGAAAGCTACACATTATTATGCCAGTTTTATAAATGAGGAAATTAATCTCAGGGGGAAGTTCAGGGGGAAATAAGTTGCATCCCCAAAGTCTGTGTTTCCCAATTATAAACATCGCCCATAATTAGAGTGGCTTATATGTCCCAGTCTGCTTGGTTGTATCAGCATAATTCACTCTCAAAACTATTCTAGTTTTAGGGATAAATTATACAATCAACCTAACCGAAAGCATGGAATTAAATGCAGAACTTCACTTGCAACTAGCAAACTTTGATAACATGGTAAGTTACACCTTAGGTCGTCAGGAACACAGCTCAGTTTCTCTTGCATAAGGGGCATCAATAGTTTTATTTTTAACTTTCACCTGTAAGTGAAACTCCTCTCAAAGTCAACCACTCAACGTTTTTTCCCTAGTCTGGCAGCACATTAGATCCACCTGGTGAGTCTTAAAATCAAGGCTGCCTAAGTTCCACCTGAGACCAGTTAAGCCAAGACTTCAGGGGCGGAGTCTGGGAAATAGCATTTTTCAAAAGCTCTCCAGACAAAGCTTTTGACAGTGCGGCCAAAAGTGATTGCAGAATGTGAACAGCCACAAGTTGACAAAGTATGTAAGACCCATAGGGAAGGCCCTGCAGAGGAGAGGTCAGAGAAGCGGGGGTAGTTGCCAGGGAGTGAAAGAGAAAGATATTGGTGTTTACCTTTTTTTATCTTATGAAACCCATCTGTGTTTATCTCAACTGACATGAGGGCAGGATTATTTAGAAGGAATTATGTATGTGAATAAAACTTGTATCTATTAGCATCATGCCTTCTAAGGAATAAAACCTCTTTATGATTTCGCTTATTTCAGAACATGCTCACCAAGAAAGGAGAGAAGTACCCTGTTGGGCAGCAAAAGACAGGGGGTCACAGAGAGGTTAGGGGCTGAGCTGTGGGTCACTCAGTGATAACCCAGACCTTGAGTGAGCCATCAAATTTTCTAATCATTAAACTAACTCTCTGTGAAAATGTAGGCATGGTAAAAAAGAAGTTTCACTATTTTCCCAATTCCTGAGAGAGTATTTTTTGAATATCATTAGACCTAATTAGTGGTTATTTATTGCAATAAATGTTTACTTTCTTTTGAAATGCACTAAATCATATACTAATCTCTGCTATAATTTTTCCATGGAAAGAAAATGACATTTCAGCTGATGCAATTTCAATATGCAGGGAGCTCAGTCTCCTGTTTCAGGCCCCGTCCAGAACCAGTGCCTGGGGACACAGGAGGCCGGGCCGGGGACTTGTTTCTTCCTGGTGCAGATTACCACACTGTAGAATCACTGAATTCTTTGCTGTCAAGTGCAAGTAACTCTCATTCTCTCCTCTAGGTTTTTTTTCCCCCTGTGTAAATAACATTTTGTCTATAGGATTCTATTCTAAGAGATCACTTCTCAGCATTTCCCTTAGCCGTCACCCTGTAAAAATTACAATGTAAAGTCTAATCTTTCAGTATCTCTTCCCACTTCCCTGAAGATTTGCCTTCAGTTTCTCTGGAGAAAGACAGATAAGTAGAAATAAGCAAAGAGCTTTAAATTCTACTTGCCTGAGAGATACTTTACCCCAAATCTTAACCCACTATACCCGCCATTGGTGGATACAGGAGAAGGGAGAGAGGCATAGGACTTCGTGAAGAGGAACTTTTACTGGTCTTCAATCAATCAGCTATGGTAAGACTAGAGGAAAGAGGTGAGGAATAGGACTCCTGGGTTTCTTCTTTCATGCCACTGATTAGTCAGGTTCAAGTACAGCAGTAAGTTTAGGGCCATTCCTTCTACCCAGAGTCTGGTGTCTTAGCCTATGTAAAATAATGTATAATATTATTTCAAGCAGGAGTTGGAAAATAAGCCTCAGAATTTAGTTCCCTCAGGCTGGTGGACCA
This sequence comes from Glossophaga mutica, assembly GCA_039655065.1. NCBI lineage: Eukaryota > Metazoa > Chordata > Mammalia > Chiroptera > Phyllostomidae > Glossophaga > Glossophaga mutica. The sequence goes on along the minus strand of CM077303.1, from coordinate 66,486,852 downwards.
GCATAAATAAAAATTAAATCCAAAGATGGTCTTAATAGACACAATTCCTGCCCATGTTTCTCCCCAGGAACCTTTAGTAGTCTCATGGTGAATAGCAGAAGAGGTAATTCCCTCTTAGATGTTCAGCACAGAGATCTGGTCAGGCAAATGGAAATAAGTCCCCAACTGCTCAATAACAGATCTAAGTCACTGAAAGTCCCAAATGGTATGAGAAGGCTGGGAAAACTTGTCAAGGTGTTGATATCCTCATGAAATTACACATAACCTAAAAAAATTAGACATAGAATTAGGTTATTTAGGGTGGGGATTGCTGTCTGAAGAAGGCTGAAAAAAAAAAAGGAATAAAGTTTTCTGCAAAATGCCTCCTGAATCCACCTGGTAAATCCAAATGGGTTTCCTGAAGAAGAAAGAAAGGCTAAACTAATACTTTCAAGTTACCTTTCAAATTACGAGGCAGACCCTTAAATGACCAAAAAAGGAAAGACTCCAGACCTGAGAGTCACTGAGGAAGGATGCAGAACTGAAAGCCAGGGGGGCACTAGCACACCAGATACATAATGGAGAACAGTTACTCTGTGTGTGTGTGCCTGTCTCCTGTATAAGCCTCTCAAGGGCGGGGACTGGTCAAGTTATAGAAGCTTAATAAATGATTGCTGAATAAATAAATAAATGAATGAATGAATGAATGGCCGAGGGTATGAATGAAGCCATAAATGAAGGTGTTTACTCTGAGTGGCACTGCTAGCAGCCTTAGCTATGAATTTAGGGCTGTTTATTACCTCTCCTGTTCCTTTGCCCAACCATAGAGCTCTTGATAATATTTCAGAGTATTTTGCCACCAGCAAATGATGCTTGCCTTTGGTCTTCTGGAGGAAGACGGCAGTTAACAGTTATATTGACTTTAAATTTAGCAGCATTGGGCAAGAATAGAAATGTTCTAATCCTGTCTCCTCCTACGGAATGTGAATTGTGGTCAGAGTAATATGTTTTTGCCTCCTGTGATTTAGATCAAATTTCATAGTCCAGACAGGGCGTAGGGAGCCAGGCTGCCGAAGGCACTCTCCCTAGTAAACAATGTCACACCTCCCTTGGACAGCCCAGGGCACTATGTGTGCCCTGGTGTTAGAGAAGCCTGGCCAGGGCTTGTCTGTTCTCTCTGCCCAGCATTCATGTGGCATTTGGCTTCCTATTATTAGAACTGGGCAATGCAATGATGTGCAGGTATGAAAGGTGCATACACGTGTGAAAGGTGCACATGTGTGTACTTTGAGAAGGCTGGCCCAGACAAAACCCCCGGGACCTAGATGCATCTTGGACTTTTATGTCTTCACTTCCTCTAAGAAAAAGAAAGAGTCACTATCTTTAAAACTTCCACTACAACAGGCTGAGTCGGCCTCAATGCTAAGCGGGGGGCCATTCTAGCTCTATAAAGCAGACCTGGGAAGATGTCAGACTGGCATGTCTGTAGGCAAGAGACAGCAGGGAAATCTGCCTTTCTTTACAGGCCACCAAGGAAACAGTTACCCATTGTCTGCTGGATTTAGCACTTTTATCTCATGGCTACCAAGGGGGCTCAGCATGTTTGCTTTGAAACAGGTGTCATTTCACCATTTGCTTCAGCCACTGTCTGTTATTGCTGCAGAATTCTAAATCGAATCAGGGAATAAAGGGTTTTTACCTTCTGGGAAAACATTGTGCATTTTTCAGTCTTCCTGAGGGTTTGCCTCTGATTTCATCCCCCCCCCACCCCCGTTACCTTAAGGGTGCTAACAATTTAAAGGTATGATAACTGGCTAGTTAAATGCTGTTGGGACAGAATTAGGATATATACGGAAAAGTAAATTTTGGAAGAGAGGAGAAAATAAAAATTGGAAGTACAAGAGGGAGTAAAAATAAAATTCAATAGATGCATATCAATTTTTTGCTGAACTAGCATTATGCATCTTAGGGATTCTGTACAATCAGATAATAATTCTTCACTAATTTCCTTCTTCTATATCTATATAATAATCCAAAATAGGGGTGAAACAACCTGTATTTTCTTTAAGCCACAGACAGTCAGGAAATAGGAAGGTCTTACTGACGTTTAGCTCAAGTTCATCGAGGGAAACAAAAACCCATTCCCCACTTAGGTTCTCCTGACGGCACACGTAGTAATAAGCTAAGCACAGAGTCTAAAATTGCCTGGCCCAAAATCTTCCTCTTGCCTCTGTACTATTAACAAACATATATTGCAAATATTCATCAGATATCCAGATTAACTTGGACAGTCGGGAAGTTAATGCATGGATACTATATATAATCATTAAAAGTAGGAGTAGTATCATATGTTAATTCTCTTTTGTGTCCCGTACTTAAACTCTCTGATTTATTATTAGATTAGGCTCATCCTGTATTAATTACCTTTAGTTAGTAAGATTTCTTAGTTTGTAGGTTTAATTATTTGTATTTAACTAACTGAATGAGCCTGTAAAAACTCTCTCATAATTGATCATAATTGTTTCTTCTCTTTTTCTTTGAGTTTCTTATCCTCGTTGAATGTTTTTCTTCCAACAAGTGGATTTTTTTTGTTCTTAATTTTTTTCTTTTTAAGTATTTTGTGAGGTTTATTTTCTACTACTTTCTAATGTATGACTATTTCTCAGGTTAGTCAACTACTAGTTGAGATATTTGATATCTGTTAATAAACTTCTGTTCCATTGTTCAAAGAGAAGATTGGACTTGCTTTGATAAAAAAATATCCCCAAGTTAGAGCTATCAGAAATAAAACAAAGTAAGACATGGGTTTGTACTATCAGCAAAGTATTCTAAGTGTTGAGTTATACTTCTGAAAAAATTACTTAGCCTTCTGCACAGGTCTTTGGAATTCTAACATCTCACACAACCAGTTAGACTCTAAATGTAAATCTGTAACAATAAGACACACTGACTTCTTGGCTGTTGTTACTGGGGTGATATAATGACTTTGTAGCTCAAACATAATTTTATTTTCTTTCTTATTTTTTAATCCTCACCTGAGAACATTTTTTCATTGCTTTAAGAGAGAAAGGAAGGCAGGGAGGGAGGAAGAGAGAGAGAGAGAGAGAGCAAAAGAGAGAGAGAGAGAGAGAAACATAGACCAAGTGGCCTTCTTGTACGCACCCCGACTGGGAATCAAACCTACAACCTGGGTATGTGCCTTGATGGGGAATGGAACCTGTGACCTTTTGGTCTAGGGGACAATGCTCCAACCAACAGAGACATACCAGCCATGGCAATAATCTTATGTTCTGTCCTTAAGAACACAGTCAAATTACTTCCATGGACGGTACGCCATTAACAGAAGCTTTTCAGATGTCTGTATGAAAGTCAGAGATTTTCTCTGGATTACTCTGTACCACTCCACACACTAGACTTTATATTGTGAGGAAATGTGGTTTGGGTCAAGTGTAGGAATCAATTCCAAGCCCATAAGGCTGATTTAGTGCAATCTATGAGCATCTCAATGTGGCAATATAAACACTCCTAGAAAAAGTTCACATTGTTAGAGTTAGGTAATTTACAAGCAAGTCTGGGGTTCACAGATACTTAACGTGACAGACATTGTCTCCTGAGGCCGCTCTCACCATCATGGTTGGTAAATCACGACAGCTTTATCATCATTGGAACACAGGTTTAAAGATACATGTGTATATCTTGCAGGTATCCACTAAAGAAAAACAGACCAAGGCCAGTAAAGTGAGTCCAAATCCTATTGGCTGGTCCCATCTGCTGCTACAGAGCTGAGGCCTGTGGGCTTGAGTCCCTGGAGATCGGTGACTGCAGCATGCATGATTCACTAATTCTGCAGAAGCCAAACTGGCTCCACTTTGTCCTGAGGCTTCAGCCCAGGGCCTTGGTCTCTCTTCCCCCTCAGCACAGACAAAAGGGCGACAATAAAATATGAGGAGTCACATGAATCCACCCAGCTATAACCACCCTTTAACATTACCATCAACATTAAATAAAGACTCATTAAGAATCTCAGTATTTGAACTCAGGATTTGAAATAAAATTGGCAGGAGGAGGCACACAAGCAAAGGAGAATATTTCCAAAAAGAGGTTATAGAGCTTATTTTAATGAGACCTCAATGATTTACAGAAAATTTAACAGGAAACTTTATTCTAATTGGTTTAAATGAGCTATGTTTTCACAAGTTACTTGAAACCGAGAATTAATGAACAGGAAAATAAAATCTCAAATCTTCGAAACTTATGAGATTCTCTTGCTAGCTACAAGAACATCTTTCTTTGGAATAATATGTCTCAGAATTTGAAGAGTCTTTCTGGTGTTTCCTTTCTAAAGCATCCTGCTTATTTCCAGGAGAAGAGCCTGGTGAGTTTTTCTTTTTTGGACATTTCAAGGTTTTGTATTAAACAAGTACTTACTGCATGTGAAACATAGATGTGGTCTCTGTTCTCTCAAGAGATAAACGTACATAGAAATGAGGCAGTGGAGGAAGAAACATGATTATAAATGGGGATAAAAACCGGGGTAGGGAGAAGGGCACTAGCCGATTTTGCCTAATCAAATGATTTGCCTATGTACCAAATGATTAGTTTTCCAAATAATTTCACCAAATTTACTTTTCTTTCAACTATTTAATTGTAGCTAGTCAGTTTTATGTTACCATTCTAACTAACATTCAAGAATATTGCTCCGGTCTCTGCTCCCAGATCTCTGCTATAATTAAATATTGAAGGGTGGAGACAGGAGGGATGTTGAGGAGCATACAAAAACATATTAATAAGCATAAAATTTCAAATATGAATAATATATTGATATTTTCTTCAATATGTTCATATTAAAGAATATATTTATAAGAATTATCATATTCAAAAGCATGATTTCCAGAGATATATTCTTACTGAGTATATTGTAAGCATATACCCATGAAATAAACATTGGTCAAAGGGGCCCATGGTATATATATAAGGCCAATAAGGATTTTCCTCTGGGAACAACTGAAAGTCAACAACTCTAGGGCTGCGGAGCTGAGAACAGATTTGAGACTGACAAAAGCTATCTTTCTTCTCTGTCTACAGACTCAAGCTGACCAGGAATAGGCAGGAATGAGGTATTGTCTTAGTCCATTCAAGCTGCTATAAAAGGACATCACAGACTGAGTGGCTTACAAACAGCACAAATTTATGTCTAACAGTTTCTGGGAGCTGAGAAGTACAAGATCAACATACCAGTGCATTTGATATCTGGTAAAGACCCATTTTTCTAGTTCGTAGACAGCCATCTTTTCACTGTGTCCTCACATGGTAGAAAGGAGAGAGAGCCTCTTGGGTCTCTTTTGCAAGGCCACTAACCCCATTCATGAGTATTATGTCCTCATGACCTAATCACCTCTCAAAGACTCCATCTCCAAATACTCTCGCATTAGGGATTAGGTATCCACATAGGGATTTGAGGGCGGGAAATATAAAAGAATCAGCCCATAGCAGAGATGGAGAGAAAGATGGTCCTGGCAGTAATAAATTCGATACCTTGATTCCAGTGTCTTTATCTTTACTTTGATCCCTTGAGTTGACAAGAACTGTGAAGGGTCTGATATTTTACCTTACTTGCAAGCTGACAATTTCACCTGCCAATTTCACGGATGCTAAGTAGAAGACATGAAACTCTTGATACAGAGACAGATAACTATTACTGACACCCATAATAGTAGCCACAGTATCAGTTTTCTTTGCCCCGTTCTCTGAGGACCAATTCCCACTGATGATGTAAAGAGGACCAAGTGACACCTGCACACACAGTCAGTTGCATTACAGAACACTAACTCTAAGCTTAGGGAACTCAGATCTTTTATGATAAGCAATAAGCCTACTTGCCCTTCGTTCCAGAGTGAGATACCAGCTATTCACTATACAAACATTCTTGAAAAAGTACGGGGGAAAAAACAATCATTGTTTCTGCTTATAGGATATGCAGAAACCTGAATAATAACAAAGAATTGTCTCCCACCAGAGCCACTCCTGTATCCTTTTCAGCTTCATGAGTTAATAAATATGCCTTAAGCTAGTACACTGTGTTTACAACACTTTAATCAAGAATCCAAATCAACATACAATGTGGCAGTAAGTTTCCCCCTTCTTAGCAGTTCCTCCCATTCTATTATAAAATCAGAGTGATAAAGAAAAGGGGGATGGGTTTCTAGGAACATATATAAAAGACACATAGACAAAAACAAAGGGGGGTAGGATTGAAGGTGGGAGGTGGGGATGGCTGGGGATGGAGGGAGTGTTTGGTGAGGGAAATGGAGACAACTGTATTTGAACATCAATAAAAATTAATTTGACAAGTTTATTATGGAATATTTTGAAAGTATAAAACTGTAAGAAAAGCAATACTTTTAAATTGTGTGGGGGAGATTAGCTGGATCTAAGTTTGGGATACATTTTCATTTCACAGCAGCTGACTAGACTTTTCATACTCCCTTTTCCATGGAATGACCAAACAGAGCACATATTTTGTGTTATAGAAAATATTTTAAGGGGTATCAACTGTTGTTTTCAGTTAATGTGGGGTCTTGCAGACAGAAAACTATAAAACTGGTAATGGTGTCAGCTGGAACCCTCTGCCCTCACCTTCCTATTGACCTTCCTTCTTTCTTAGGCATTCCTACTCTTTAGGACCTTGCTCTATGTTAACTGCCAAATAATACTATGAAGATATTGTCTGTATAATGATTTAAGACAAATATTCTGTCAGAGAAGAGTACTTATATTATAACATAAAATCCTACAAGAACGCAAAGCCTTTAGGGAGGAATCCAAAGAAGACCAATGGTGGAACTTGAGGCATCATAACAGATGTCTGGTAGTTAGGTAAGAATTAGGGAAAGCTGCTAAGTATTCTTCTAAATCATACCATTTCAGATGGTTGTTCTAAAGCTACCAGAAATGGTTTATCTCGTAGAGAAAAAAAAAAAAAGGTCCTACTTCTATTCCTATTGACTAGACTGGAGACTCTTTAAATCTCTGATTCATATCTATCTTTCAAGTGCCTAACACAGGGTTTGACACATAGAAAGTGCATAATCAACATTGTTTAAGGAGTGCAAATAAACCACTAAGGCAAATAACTGAAATAAAGTGGTAGCCAGCTCATCAAGGTCATGTGCTAACTCATCCCACTTCTCAGGGAACTGAACAGATTCACACAGGCAACAACTCACAAATAATTAATATAATCATGCCTGAATTGATGTTCATGCAAATGATCATCTGAAGGAAAACTTTGGCTAAACAAATTACTTAAGGGAGATTTTCTCATTCTCAATAGAATTTTCTAGCAATAAACAGGAGTCCTTTTCCCTTTATCTGTGTGTGGAGTGTGCATGTTGTATTTGCAGGAGGGGGAAAGATGAGGAGAGTGGAGAGGAACATCCAGCCACCTCTGTGGCTTATCCTCATTCTAGAGGCAGCTGTTTTCTCCATCAGTGGCTGGTGGCAGACTTCTCCATATCCATTTGCTGTGGAAGGGCGAACAGCTGGAATGTCATGCCCAGACTTAGTCTGAGAAAATAAACTCCTATCCAAGGACAAATGTGAGGTTTCTAGTCCTTAACTGCCCTGGAAACATCATTTCACCCTGTGTGTGCCTTATATTTAGAAATGTGGAGGAATGTGTACATCAAACTTTTGCTTGTTGTGGATGTGTTTTTTCCTTCTCATCCCTGCTGAGACTAAGTCTAGTAAATCAAAAAGAGAAAACTGTGGGTAAGTTTAGGATTATTCTATAAATTCCTAGATATAATTCATTAAAAAGTATAACTTTATCTATATTGTAGATAATAAGAGTCAAGTTTTTCATTTTCAGCAAAGGAAATTACAAAAAAGGTTAAGGCTAGTATTAGATTGGAATTGTAGGTATCAGTATGAACTCATAATTTTATATATAGAAATAGATATACATATATTTATAGGTATAGATGTGTTTTTTTCTAGATATGTTTGCTGAGAGAGTTTAGCAGCAAAAATAATACATATATCTAATACTCATATTTTTGTTTACAAATATTATTTTTCACCAATAGGAACAAGGTCCTTGGAGAACTGTTTGATTCCAGACTTGTGGAACGGAGAGCACACATAAGTTTGGAATACTGTATTGTATCAAAAAGGAGGAAGTGCTCACGAAATGTCAGGAGGACCTAGAATCTGCTTTGCAGAGGCCCCCTGCCAAATCTGTAACAATTGGAGCTTCAATATGAGAAGGAGAGAGAGAAAATTAAATTTGCAAGTGTGGCAAATGTTAACATCTTTTAGGAAATTTGGTTGAAGAGTATATGGGAATTTTTGGTATTGTTTCTTAAATCTTTCTGTAAGTATAAAATTATTTCAAAAGGGAAAGTTGAACATATGTAAAAAAAACTGTAGGGGAAGATAAATGAAAGAAGATTGGCAAAATACTTAATTGTTGAAATTAGATGTTTGATACAGGGAGGTCATTGTATTATTTTCTCCGTTGTTTTGTATGATGGAATCCTTTCCATAATAGAAAGTGAAAAAAAATGAAAGAATACCATGCAATATGAGTTTAAGAAGGCCCCTCCTTTTGCCAGTGCCATGGTCCCATGGAATCCAGGCCCCTGTGCATGACCCATGGCAGTAACATCAACCTGCTTTCTCTTCTCTGGTCTCCAGTCTTCCCATCAACTGTGGTCCACCCTACTTACTGTCAACCAGAAGAGCAGTCTTTCTGAAACATATCTTTAAAATTTTTATTCCCCTTCTAGCTCACAAATCTTTCACTCCCTTCTCATACCAAGAAGAGAAACTCCAAGCTTTCCTTTCTAAGCTTTAAGGTCTTTTATAATTAGGCCCTCACTTACTTTTGAAAGCTTACCTTCCAAATTCCTGACATGAATATTCTTTTTTAAACTGTTTTCTTTGTCCTGTCCCAAGGGCTCTTCAGCTATTGTTACCTCTATATTGGGCAGGTCTGAAAATATACCTATAACTCTCTTTAAAAGAAAAAATCTTTACTGTCCATCAGAATGAGTGATGGGATGATGAGATTACGGGTTACTTCAAAGGGATGGGCTATGGCCATTTCCTACTGGAAGTGGCTGTTTCTTTTGTGAGATTCTGCCCTGGGAACGGGCTCTTTGAGGCTGCTGGAGGTTCAGGTAAGGAGTGGGCAAGTTTACTGGAATCTGTGTTTATTTTTCATCCACCAATTGCTTTGCAGTTCAAGTCATGTCTTGCTCTATATTGAGTCTACAGGGAAGTTTCACTGACTGCAAAACATCCTATCTATTTTTTCATTTTTGCTCAACATTTATCTGGTACTTCGAACTTTCCTCCAAGATTCTTAGACATATTCTTTTATTGGTAAGATTAGTCATTGTTAGCATGTAAATTTTGGAAGGTCACATCTGTCCTCTTTATCTGACATCCTGTGATACATTATTTCTACCTTTGGCAATGATCTAAATGACAGAGAAGATTATGATCGACACAAACAATTCCTGCTGTAGTGATTTTCATATATCTCAGGACAAATGCTTCTACAAATAGGTGTTTGAATACTTACTGACTATTCTACATAAACCAGATCATTTATTCATAAACATAATCACATTGCCTTGCTGCAAGAGAATCTGGGGACCCTGAAAGCAATTAATGAAAAGAAACAGATAGAACCCTGAATGGAAGTTCATTTATTTATCTCTCTCCTCATTTTTGACAACTTCTAATGTCTGAAAACTATGCTCACTTCAGAGTCCAATATTTCCTTTCTATGCTAAGTCCAAGCACATTTATATTTCAATTATGATTGAACTGCTTTCAAAGTATGTGGATTCTACAACTAGGGTTTTTGTTGTTGGTTTTTTAATTTTTTTTATTGTTATTCAGTTACAGTTGTCTCCATTTCACCCCTCCCCATTGCTCTCCTCTGTCCCATCCAACCCACGCTCCCAAAGACAATCCCCACCCCACTGTCCTTGTCCATAGGTTCTTTGTACATTTTCCCCTTCTTTCTCCTGCTATCCCCCTTCCACCTCCCCTCTGGTTACTGTCAGTTTGTTTATTATTTCCATATCTCTGGTTCTTTTTTGCTCATTTGTTTGTTTTGTTGATTAGGTTCCACTAATAGGTAAGATTGTAAGGTATTTGTCTTTCACCACCTAGTTTATTTCACTTAGCATAATACTCTCCAGCTCCATCCATGCCGTCACAAAAGGTTGGGGTTCCTTATTTCCTTCTGCTGCATAGTATCCCATTTTGTATAAATTTATCACAGTTTTTTGATCCACTCATTTACTGATAGGTTTTAATAACCCTAAATTCCTCCACCTCTCACAACATTATATATCTTGTAGGTAAACTTACCCAGTTGCCAATGGTCAATCTCTATACATTTAGTCTGTCAACCATGGTGCAGTCATCTTTTAACAGCTTCCTGGAAGTTCGATAAACTCTGATAGTCATTTGTTCTGGATCCTTGGGGAACAGTTATTCTATCCTAAGGATTGCTGGCCTTTCTTAGTCCATTCCAGCCTGAGATGCAACATCATCTTAGAATGCCTTAGTAATAATAACCAGTACTTGTATATACTTAGCATGTGCCAGACCCTATTCTAAATTCTTTAGCTGAATTAAGTCCATTTTTGTGTTTTAGTCTTTCCTCTAATTGCCCTCTGAGATGAACCTCCTTCAAAATATTTTGGGAAGTCCTATAATACTCATTTGCCAGAAATTTTAGCACAAGCTAGAATTGGAAATATAATGAGCCAAGTCAGTGGTTTGGTATGGAAGCCATTGGCGATTAAAGAAAAAAAAGAAGAAAAAATTAAAGAAATGCTATTTCTATTATAAAAACAATATTTTCTAATGTTCCAAAAAAAAAAACAATTATGGCACTCCCAACATATTTTGGTGGTTGGAAAGTAGAAAGTAGAAAATGGCTTTAAAAAAAATGGGCAAAATACATCTTGCAACCATATTACTGGTGGCTTTAAATGGAAAGAATGACAGGCCAGCTTGGGTACAGGGCTAGCTAGCATTTCATCTCAAAAACTTTTTCAATTCTGTGGTCTCAAAACAGTTCCAGAAAAAGCATCCTCAGAGCATAGACTAATACTAAATAAATACTACATATTTTATGGTTTCAGATCTAGGGCCTAGAAAACACAAGATTAATCAATGGCAGAAGTTTTGTGGACTGGGAGCTCTGGACATGCTCACTGAGAACACTAGGCTATAGCTCCCACTGATCATCATTAAAATACATGATTAAGAATAGTCAGAGTCATCTTACAACAGCTCTCCTGTGGCTTCTCCAGCCTCTTATGCTTCTCAGTCAATGAGGACTTTGACTTCACTTTCTCCCTGTGAGGACTTCCAGGACCTCCAACTGTCCTGGGCCTTTTTCCTTTCTACCAGCTTTGAACCTGTGTCTACTTGTTCTACTTCCTCTATGTCCTCAAGAGCTGGGTCTGAGCCCTCTTCTTTCTTCACATATGTACAAGTTCTATTTAAGTATGGAAACCTTCCCTCATGATTTCTACTATCCTCTCTAAGCAAATGACTTCCAAATCATCATCCCAACCCCAGATACTCTCATGCGCTCCAGTTCTACACGACTGACAGAGATTGGACCTTTTCTCTTGGATTTTGTGCAATACCCTAAATTCCAACTAACAGTGGGTGCCCCCCCGCTTTTTTTTTACTGTGAACTACAAATTATGCTAAGCACTTTCTCTCTCATTACTGTTTTTGTTTCATTAGTGGGTATCTTGGCTACAAATTTATATTTTACTTTTAAATATGAGAAAGCTATGCGAAAAAAATACATATGTTTATGTCAAATTGACTTACTCTTTTCCACACGTAACTCTTGACATTAAAAATTATTTATATACGATCAGTGATCTTATAAATGTAAAATGAATAGCAGCTCATCTGCCTGCTTTCAGTGTTTTGAATTATCTGAGCCCTGGTGACAGTTCAGCTGTCACTGTCTCTCAGATAGTGGGGGTGCTGGAAGCGGTCAAACATAAAGAAGCTTTCCCCCCAGAAGTATAGAAGCAAAGGGGGTGGCATGTGGTAAACCAGATCTTTCTAGGGATGGAGTTATGGGGAAATAGGTAGCTTTTTAAATGTTCAGCCGCACCCGGAATTCATCAGGATGAGGTGGTCCTGACTGGGAATGTTTATCTTCTTAAGTAAGCTGGTGTTAGTAGAGCTAGTAGCTTTTTAAGCTTGTGTCTAGTAATCACAATACAAAATCCTGCCCTGTTACTGAAGGCATTTGTTTACGTTGGCCAGTTGTTTGCTTCCCTCAGGTGGCCATGGAATCCATGGTCTTTGTTGTAGGTTTCTCCACAGAGGCAGGAAGCTGGTCTCATCTGCTAATTCCAGTTGCCTCTCACCTAGACACAGCACCCAGGCAAACTCCTCCCAGGTTCTATTCAGTATGCTGTGTCTGTCCGTCTTCCCTTCTATCCAATGAGGCACCTCAGCCTTATTTATTGCAACTGTTTCCTACTGGGTTTCCTAACCTAAGCCTCCTCTCCTTTCTAAATAATTTTATGTGCCAGAGTCAGATTTATCTTCTTTGTTTATTCTAATTTACTTCCCCAAAGTCTTTAGAGGCTCCTCATTAAGATAAGGCACAATCCTTATCTTAATCCTTAGTCCAACTTCATTTGCAATCTCCAAACCACTCTCTTTACATTTTTAAACACTTATTTTCCCACTTTCATTTTAGCCACAATGGTGAACTCCTTACCACCAGATAAGCACTATTCCCTCTGCTCTGCTAGTACCTACTTCAGGTGCTAGTGGAATGAAAGAATATTTCTGAAAACATCTGGTCTATACTGCCATATTGAATCCTATTAAATAAATGGGTGATGCCCTTAAACTTCACCCCCCGTGGAGTGAAGATGCAGCTCAGTTATTCAACAAGACTTTAGGATACCCATCTCTTTGCACAACCATGTTGGTTCTACGACCTCTGCTCTGGACAGACGGGAGAGCTCTTTATACTGCTGTGTCTTCTCTTTGCCTTTGCAAGCCACACCCATCATGAGTAAGAAAACAACTGTTTCCTTCAGACTTG